>OX638112.1:28853743-30240743 GCA_951804975.1 Anthophora plumipes
TGATATATGCATGTACGTGTGAGTTAAATTTCTGAGCTTGGAGATCGTCTGTTTCGTGACGTGGGAAGAGTATTATTCGTTCCTACTGCTCGAAACCTTTGGTCGATGAAAGGGTGGTTTGAAAAGCGTGAGTATCGAGTCCTTGGAATAACGAACAGACAGGAATTGAGTAATACTCTTCCTTGTACTATAAAATGGAAAATATTTTCGATGAGAAATATTCAAAATTTTGACCAATTGTTTTCATTCTGACCTGTTGAGTTCCTCAAGCAACGAATCTCCAAGAATTGAGTAATATTAAACAATATTAATTTCTACGGAGGATATTCTCGCTTGTAACAATTTCAAAATTTGTCTATTGCACTTAATGATAGGCACGAACATCGTAACTGCGTAGATAACGCTTGGCATTTTCGTTCTTTCGTAAACGATTTCATTTCTCCGGGCCGCTTTCTCGATCGTTCGAGCGCGTGGCTCTCGGTCCCGCGCGAAGAAAAGAGGCAGAAACGGAAAACGATGAGCCTAATGAACGGTTCGCGTGCACGCTCGTTTCTCTCGCCTCGTGTCGCGTGTGTACGCGCGGACTAATTAACCGGGAATGATAAAAGAGAAAGTGTCGGTATTTTTTAATGTTTTCTTTTTTTTTTCTTTCTTTCTTTTCCCTCTTTCTCTCTCTCTCTCTCTCTCTCCTCTTTCACTCCTCTATAAATTCTCGTTTCTGTCGCACCATGGTGTCGTGTATTAGTTCGTGTGATCGGTGAAACGAAAGGGAAACGTCCGAGACGAATGAAGAAGGAAACGTGGAAAGGTGCTGTAAGTGTATTTGAAGATTCATGTTTGAAGGATGTCTTCGCGTGTTGGACGACCTGGTGACGTTGACAGCAATTTAGTGGTTGCTTCAAAATGGGGGAACGGATTCCTTCCGCGATTAGCGAGACCTCTGCTATTCTCGTGGAAAGGTTAAGCGATGATTAATTGGACACTCGGAAGATACCGAGTTTCCCTTCGACCGCCATCTGGACGCGTTTCTCTATCCCACGTGTATTTAAGATCTCGGTCTCGACGAACGAAATTTATACGAGACAATTTTCGAAGTATCGGTTATTAACCCTTTGTGATCCAAGTATTTTTTTTTTTCTACGAACGATTTATCAACTCGAACACACTTTTGAAACTTTTGAGAATCGAATGTTTCATTTCGAAAGTCAAAATTTTTCGTTACTTCCATTAATATTCGGACACTATTTAAACCGGAAAAAGTTGTTTCAAATTGCAACGAATAATTTCGGTACTTTTGAGAAGTTAGAAGCATTAGTTTACTATGAATGTGTAGAAACAATTTAGAAAATGTTTGATTGGTCAGAATTGCGATTTTACCATTCGTTCGAAAATTTAAAAAACACATTCTGTAGATTTATGACAAAAAAAATTTCGTCGAAACCAATTAACGTTGCTATAAGACACAAACAATTAAAAAATTTTCATGACTTTCAGTCTGCTACTGTAACAAATCTAAAAATTCTTACCTTTTTCAGTACCTGTTGCATGTTTCTGCATCAACTAATTTCGATGAAATTTTATATCATATAAATATATATAATTATAAGCAAATAAATGAATATACATATTCATACGTTAGGATCAAAGAGTGAAACCACTTATTCTCTACAAACACGACTCTGCTAAACAGAAAAAGCGATCTTCCGTAAGTTCCCACAGGCAGAGAGGCAGATTCTTCTATTTCGATCGCGAAATTGTGTTCGAAGGATCTCTAAGACAAATACAGGCGGGTTCCCTCGCCAAATAGGGGTTCAGCTTGCCACGAATGGAGAGGCATTGTGTAGCGGTTCGAAAAGCCGCAAAGGTCTATGGTCGCGCGTCGCCAGAAACGAGGCAGAGAAGCGGCGGCAGGTCGCGTTGAAAGACGGTCTAAGGCCTAATCTGCATTTTAAACGAGCCGTGCACTCGTCGGCCGCGCAATACGCGAGAAGGGAATCGCCTCCTCTTCACGCCGCTTTTAGACACCGCGGCCATTTTGCTTTCTCCACCTACGATTTCTGGACGGCCAACTCTCTGAAACATCTTGTCGCGTGACAGGTACAATTCGTTAAATGACACTATGATTGATATATCTCATTGGGTGGACAGACAAATGAAAAAGTATCGCGATGTTTGTAATAGGATAGAAAGTGTTTAGAAGAATGAGATTAAGATGGATTGTAACATACAGTGGGTCACTAAAGTATTCGTACATTCTTTCAAAGGGAATAACTTGTTTGAAAATGGGCCAGACAGCTTGAGTTCTTTTTTAGAAGTTGGAAGACTTGAGAAAAAGTTTTTGAAAAAAGTACAATTGGTCCGAATCACAAAGAAAACAATAAAAGTCGCTTTTTACAATTTGTTTTTGTCTGAGCTTGTAATGAAAATTTAAAAAATGTGACTTGTAGATTTATGTCACTGTATAGTTTTACAATAAATCAAGTTTAGATGAAAGATTTAGTTACTTATTTCGATATGAACCTTTCTATTCATAATAATTATATTTAAGCAATATATTTTATTAATATGGCTGGTATTTTATTATAAAAAATATAAAAAAGAAACTGCAATATTTATGGTGAGCTTTAACATCAATTTTTGGTATGAAAAACTGCTGACAAACTGTCTTGTACTCATTCTTAAACATGGAAAATAGTTCATTACGACTTTAAGGTGTTTTGGAGGAAATATTGCGGGAGATTTAACAAAAATCGACAGGCTAATGAGAAAAGAACATTATTTAAATATTATAAAATCACACGCTATCTCTCAATGAGCAACGTTTCGAGTGAAAAAATGTCGTAACAAATTTATAAGGTTTTTCTTCGCGTAGATCTTTTTTTGGTTCTATTACGATTTCTGTCTATCTTGTTTAATGTCTCGTACGAATCGAAATGTTAATTTTCTTCCGATAGGCAGCTAGTTTCTTTTGAAAATACCAACATTTGTTCGTTGTCCGTGAATGTCGATGAAATAACGATGTAACGTCGATTAATTTGATCTCGCGAAACGTACACGACCGGAAACAAGTTCACCAGGGAATTCTTTTCGTCTGCAACGAGATCGAAATCGATCTTGTTGGACTTTCATCGAGCTCGTCTAAACGTTACTTGTCTTCGTATACTGTATGTACGAGGGTAACGCGTAAAAGAAGAAGTCTGTCTGCGTTTCACTGTACACGCGCGAGTAGTAGGAACTAGGATTAACGAGACTTCGTCAGTCACGTACCAGGCGTCTGTCACTTTGACGGTATCCGGTACAAGAGGCCTTCTTTCGCCTTTGATCGTTTATTATGAATTCTTCCGTTCGATCTGATCAATACCGCCTATTTGTACTCGGTATCTTTGTCGTTTTCTTGCAAACGGAAGCCTCGGAGAAAAGGAAAGTAAACCTCAGATAGTTGAATGAAAATTTTCATATTTTAGAACATTCGCACGTTTAAAAATTAAAAATTCGAAGATCTAAAATTGAATATTTTTCGAATTTGAAAATTTGAAATTTAAGAATTCGAAGCTCGAAATTTGGTAGGTTGGAAATTTCAAAAGATTGAAGATTGAGCTTGAAAAATTTAAAAATCTATCGTTAATAAATGTAGAACTTGAAATTTTTAAATTTGAGATTTGAAAGTTTGATAATATTCAAACTTGAAATTAGAAAGTCTGAAACTCGAGTTTTACGAGATAGCAAATTTCTAAGCTCCCGCGTGCTCCTCGCAACAACGTAATCGAGTCCCTCTGAAAGCTATTCCAGTCTGTTTCACGAGCAAACAATAAGTCTTCAAAATCCACAAAAAAAATAAAAAAGGAAAATATTCATATCCACGCGGCGCCAGGTGACTCGTAAAGTCATCCGAGCATTACTTTGAGCACAGTCGTGCGATGTTATTCATATCTATGCTCCCTACACCGAGCGAAGAAAACGCCTTCCAGACACTTTATAGTCGAACTTCCCGGGAAATTGGCGGCGTGTAGTGTTGCTTTAACGATCCAGAGCAGCGACCGGTGGAACAGTTTGATTTACACGCTTCCTATCTCTCCGCGTATCCGGCGTAACGTTGGTTCGTGGCCGGGGCGAAACACGACGGTTGGCCAGGCGAGGCAGGCGCAAACGTAAATTGAAGGGCGCGCTGCATCGGTAAATCAGCGGCTCGAGTGAAAGCCCAGGCTAGTTTCGGCGCTAGATACATCTCTGGTCAGACCGTTTACCGCTAATGAGACACGCGGTGACAGCCATGGGCCTCGTTTCTTATCGCGTCCATCATAAACGTCGTGTGGCCTGTTGTCGACACGCCGATTCCGTTCTCCAAGCGTTGTCACGCGGCTGGTTCGATTGCTGCTCGCGACCTGGCCACCTCGTCGCCTTACCTTATATTCCCGATGAAATTACCAGATATTCCTCGCAACTATCTATCCCGCACAACTTTACTTTTCCTTTTCTATTCACCGTTTGTTTCATGGCTCGACAGTGTGAATTGGTCGTTTCACTCTGTGAGATCGATGCTGGCCGAGTTTGTTCAGGCATACGCGGTGAGGAGCAAGATGGACGAGTATCTCTTTGGTTAAAGGTATAATGGGGAATGTAAGTAGAGAGAACCGAGAGTTACGACGAGGGTTGAATGGTAGTAATGATTGCGCTGTGTGTAATAGAAGTACATATGGATTGAGCTTGTATGCTAATGTAATGTTAGAAAGGATGGGTCGTATTTGTAATGGAGGTTAATTTTATTTCCGACGGTAATTTAAATTTATACGACCGTGGATCGTCGGATGTAAATTGTACCTGCTGTTTTAACTTATTTAACCTGATACAGTATAAACACGTTGAAACCAAGTTGAAAAATCATATTAACACTTTATCGACCTAGCTCATTCTATTCTTACAACTCTACAAATTTTTAATCAAAACTTGTTAGAGGGCTTACTATATCGTTCACTTTCTCTTATTATAGGATAATTCATTCATTTGTTACTACGAAAATTAAATTAATAATTCGTTAAACGTTGGCAGCGAAAAGTCGATTAATAGGCTTCCGGTTAATAAAGCGTTAAAATGTAGAATCGGGGTATCCACGCTCATCGAAAGGAGAAATAACAATGTGGGATATTAAAAGGTGGTCTTAATTAGGGGTGTATAGTCGCGTTAGAATTAGAACACGTTATTGTTATATTTTCAAAAAATTTGAAGAGATTTATAATACAACGGAAAAAAGTGTAAGAAGAATTTGACTTTTCACAACTCGTTTCACATTCTCCTTTGAATCCACGCGTTCCTCCGTTCCTCGATCAGATTCGCGACGCGGAATCCGGGGCTGGTTTCAGGCGCGCTACCGTTCGATAAACACGCAAAGAAACCGCAACACGCGGCGGCACGCGACACACGTACATTCGCGTTCCCGACTTAATTAAGCCGCATTCCCTCGCGGTTCGATTGCGCAACCGTCTTCCCCCGCGCGCGCGATATGATCTGCCGCGTGGGAAACGGTTTTTCGCGATCGTTATCACAGCGTACAGTGGCCGATGGAATTCGACTGTCAACCATGGCGATTCGATCGATTTTTCCTTCCGCCTCTGCGACTTTATTATCCTCGTTATTTATGGCTATACAACAGATGGGAGGGTAAAAGAAAAAAAAGAACTAGCTTGGTATCGATGCAATGCAACTGGTCAGATAGCGGATACAATGGACGTCGATGGAAATACCTGATGCCCGTAATGGTCGCGGTTATACGGCGAATTAATGGGTGTAATGAATTTCTAAATGACCCGACCGATACGTAGATAAAGTCTGCGCTAGGTGTTGGATTATTGATGGATATATATGTATCGGGAATGCCAAGTTGCGGCGAGCGTGCAATGGTTTTCTCGCCGGATCAGGTTACCCGCGGCTTTTCAGAACGCTGTCGCGTTTTCTAGGATCTGATTCGTAGAGCAAGGTACTTTTCTGGGAAGGATTTGTAGTATCGTAAAAATTTTAGCCACTTTTTGCGTAAGCAGTTCCAAGGGGTACGGGACGAGGATTGGAGAAGAAAGAAACGAGAGTCGACAGGGACACAAAATGAATAATGTTGATAGTGCAGCAATGCGTTAGATATTTTTAATGGAGAAACTCAGGAGTAGCAAACTTGTATAGTCTGAGAGAAGCAAGACGAAGGAAGAGTATTTTCTTATAGAATCAGTGCTGTAAATAGAGTCACAATGTTGTGGATAGAGTGAAAATGTTCTGGCTAGAGTCAAAGTGTTGTAGATAAAGTTAGAATGTTGCAGATTGAGCCAAAGTGTTGTAGGTAGAGTCAGAATGCTATAGATAGCGTCAGTGCGTTGTAGATTCAGAATGTTGTATATACATACATTCAGAGTTAGAGTGCTGCAAATAGATCCAGAGTGTTATAAATAGAATCAAAATGTTGTAAATAGAATCAGAATATTTTAGATAGTGTTAATTTATTGCATATAGAGGAGGAATGTTGTAAATAGATTCAACTCATTACAAATACTGTCAGAGCTTTAAAGATGAAGCATAACAGAGTGGCAGAGATACTTGTATAAATCGTGCAAGAGTAGTTTGACAGTTGCAAGTGTCATTTTACAATTACTAGAGTTCAATCACAGTTGTCTTGGCGTTTCTAAACGTGTCGAATTATTACTATATTCGCTCGTCATATTCTGTCGTTATTTGTAAACTACTATATGTCAAACACCTAACACTATTAACTCCGCGAATCAAGGTTCGATTTAGAAATTTCATACACGCTTATATTTACATCTATATTTTATCGAAGGCGATAGAAAGACGCGTAACATGACGACGGTGACTCTTCGTATCCGTTGTATTTTCAGCGGCTGGTATGCAGGCAAGGTGTGAGCATTCTACCGGTCGCTTTTATTCGCGCGTTGCACCGTCTAATTGCTTACACGTTGGACCGCGCATCGATGCACGTGGGCGAAACACCAGCCTATTCGTGTATGTGTGTGTGTGTTGTGGCATTGCAACGCTGCCCTTTCACAAATTCTGACAAAGAGAATCTTCGAACGTGGAACGAACAGTTTTCCTAGTCTCTGGGTATCGAATTGCCCGGCAATGTCGAAACATGCGCGTACAAGACAGTTATCGCGATATTATTTCAGTTATACGGAGTTGTACGATCATTTGGATTACACGTTCTTTTAAGGATAATGTCGATTGCATCGGTTATTGATATGGAAGCAGGTAAAGCAGGTTTTATTAAGCGGTAGAACAGATATGGGGAAGGTGTGACAGGTTTGTGGCGCTCGTTTCCAAGCCTGGCAATACGATGAAGTCCCAATAAGGAAATAATGAAACATGTACGCATGAATACCCGTTCGGGTTTGACCTCGTTTCAAGCATACGAATGCTTCTTTTTTTTTTTTTTTTACGTTTCGATAATTCTGTCTGGGAGCAAGGTGTTTAACGCAATCACCTTGAAGTTCGACATAACCTTCCAATTTTATTGCTACGTTTAGCAGTAACTTGCAGCAGATAGCTGCTCGGTGTCATTAGCATATTATGAAACGCCCTGTACCCTTAATCCAATGAAGAGATTTAACAAACATATACATGCTCGTGTAAGCGTTTGCATCGGGAAACGAAAATAAACGATCTGCTGCCTATACTCAGATACAGTATCGTTCAAGAATTCGGGACATAATACAAAATCAGACTAAATATAATATTGTTCCTTTATTCTGAATTATTAAACGGCTATTTTTGTTTTCTTTATACATAAAATGAAGTAGAAGAACAAAATTCATATGATAATGTAATTAAATAATCTGAGTAATTTTATAAATAAATTGGAACTTTGTTAATTCCTTTTTCATGAACAATTGAAGCAGAATTTTTTCCATATACCAACATCAGAAAATTACGTTTATCTAAGTATATTTAAAAATGAGCAAAAATTGTAGTTATTTTATTTTTTTTTATATGCAAATGTGAATATAATATATTTTACGTTTTGTGTATATTTTAAGTATATTTAAAAATGAGCAAAAATTGTAGTTATTTTATTTTTTTTTTATATGCAAATGTGAATATAATATATTTTACGGTTTGTGTTCCAAATGTTTGTGAACCAATGACGAATTAACTCGTCTTTCTCAGTTAAAAGGTTAATTGATTCGTCATTGGTTAATCAATAGTTAAAGCACAATAGTACCTGTATTTAAAGATGATTAATTTTCCATTGCGCTGTTATGGCATATATTAAATATGGAACACATCTTACTCGTATTTACAAGAACCAAAATAAAGTAGCTAATTATAATTTTGAAAAAGTAAAAAAGAAAGAAAACACGTTATCAACAATTGGAACAGAACTTTAAAATTACCAACACCTAATTCCAAACTTTTGAACAACACTGTACACCCTAATTCCACGATGATTTCACTTCGTTCTCCAGTTCACGAAACGCAATCCGAATCCTACGAAATTCTGTCTGCATTCCGGTCCATCAGAAGCAAGAGAAACCGTGGGACAGCTATGTTACGATCGTGATTCACGTAGAGCGTGCACGTCTCCTCAATTTTGGGCGTATCCGCGAGTGTAGCGTTGATTACCCTCTAATCAGCGGTGATTAAAGTTCCCTCAGTTGGTGGGGGCTTGGCCGCGTAATTAACCCTTCCTCTCGCGTGTAACTTATTTAGTAGGAATTTCATTAGACGCGAGGCTTCCGGCTTATATTTTAATTAATCGTCCCGATTGTACAAGGACCACCCCTTCGAGATGATCGAATTGACGTGAGAGAAACAAGAAGAGAGGGGAACTCGGCGAATATCGTCTCCTCGCGTGTTTACGAGGCCCGTAAACCTTTGTGAGACTTTTTTCACCGCGTATCCACGGTAATTGGAACGTGTTTGTGGGTGTTTTACGTTTTGACAGATTATAGCCTCGATAAATGCACAATTTACGATAATCGTGCCGCGGATTTATCGAAGCTGAAGGTCGTAACTATATCTTCCTGTTGCGTAATTCCTTTAAATTCCCTTTACCGTGGATATTCACGTGTCCGTCTTTTCTTTTTCTTCTTCTTTTCTCTTATTTTGTCTTTAAATATTACATGAACTCAAATAACCTTGACTCGCCGGAGCATTTGCCACGAAAGCTCGGTAGATATTAGCATAATAACGAGCGTGGTTCCGTTGCAGGGTAACGAATCGGTGGTACCGGAAGGCTGGCCTCTGACGCTGGGCAGACGTGGCCTCGTCCTGCAGCTAGGAGAGCTCGAGGCCTCCGCGCTACGTCTCGGGGAATGTTACCTCTGCATACGCAGCGCAGCTGCAGTTGCAACCACCTCGGGGAGCGGCGAAGCTGCCGCTGGTGAAACCGTCGAGCGGAATACCGTCGAGGTGAGTCACGTTCCTTTGTCGCTTTTTCGTCGAGGTATTAACGGCCTCGCGCACTTCCGGAGAACGTCGCCGCTCGTTCATTCTCCTCGTCTTAACGCGAGGCATAATAATCGTGTACCAATTGAATACCTTCAATTTTAACACCCTATTCGTTTTCTCAACTGCAGCAGTGTGGGATTTAGCACACGTTCACTGCGAATCGCACGATTTTTCTGTATGTACGGATGTTACGCGAATTATAGGAGACTGGTTTCCGCAAATCATTGATTTACACGAAATTCCAATGTCTCTATGAGCTGTGATTAATCACAAACACATGTTTCGTTGATCTGGGATTATTGCGAAGGTATAGTCTATGGAAGAAATATAGCGAAGTGTGCATAATCGATTAGGCGTCAAAGTGTAGACGTTTGCGGCTCAGAAAAAATACAGATGTGATTAGTTGTAGTGAAATAATTTAATACACACGAACATAATCATAGAGTCACATGTATTCTTTTCACTATTGTCTAAGTTGATCGTATTTACATTAAAACCTCGATAGTTGCATGAAGATTCTCCTTTCAACCCTATACAAATTTCTGCACTCATAAAAATATAAAAATATCTTTCCTATACGCAGATCGCAGTAGTTTGGCGAACAACGTCGATGAGGGCCCCAGGGTTCCTCGGTTGGGACCGCGAGGAGGAGTTCATGGACTGGCGGGAAGTGTCTCGAAAGGGGCAGGGGAGCTCGAGCGCGGCGAGTAACAGCCTGTCCGGGTCGCAATCGTCGAGCATCGTGAAGAGTATGCGGCCTCGACGACGTTCACGCGAAGAGGTCCGTTCCAGGCCCCGTGATCCAACCTGTGCATTCGAGCATCGTCGAGATGAGACCAGGTCTATAGATCGTCTAGAGTGCAAGAGTTCGAACGATGCTCGTACAGTGAACCACGAAGTGGACAGTGGTCACACTGTGATGAAGTCCAGGTCAACGTCGAGCGTGAGCACTTGGAAACCAGAATTGGACAGCGGCGAATTGAATGGAACCTCGACAAGGGCCAGCTCGAATCACTCTTCTAGTCTTTCCAGCGACGAGTGTCGCGCCAAAGTGAAGAGATGCGCCAAGGTCGTCTCGTCGACGACCATGGAGAAGTGGAAGGAGACTACCAGGTGTGAGACCAGGAGCAAAGTTCTTGTTCCTGATGATTTGAAGACACCGTTGCGCCTCGACGAAGCTGTTTTGGAGAAACAAAGAGAGGGTATGGATACGGAAGGCAGGTTGCAAAGTTTAAGACACGTGGACGAGGTCGGCGACGACGAGCTACCTGCGTTTATTGGAAATCTTCTGGTCTCGGTGGAGAGGAAGATAGAAAGGGTCTCCCTGGACGATTTAACGTTCCCGTGTCCAGCGTGCAGGAATATCGACACGGACGACCCGTTGCTAGGCTGCAGGTGTGCCGGGGATGAATGTGGCTGCGGGACTGTGGAAGACACGTGTGATTGTTCGTCCTCGGCGAAGACGAGGAAGGAACAGTCGACAAGGAGCTTCGAAATAGCAGGGATCAAGCATATTGATAGCGACGACGAGGAAGAGGTTCGGATGGGATTCGGTGAGTATATCCTGATCGATGTTACGACAAGATAAAACTAACGACAAGAGTTAATTAAACATTTTAAAATGTTCAATACGTCGCGTCAGATCGTCATTATCCGATTGTTCCTTTTCGCTGGTTCATTATCAATTCGAGAAGTTTACACTTTTAATCATCGAACTGTTTACTATAAAGGAGACGAAATGCATCGAAACCGAAGTAAATAATTAATCCTCGATTTTAACTTTCAATTTCACGCAGTCGTACGAGAGTTTCACGTAGTCCGCGAGATCCGAGCTCTCCTCACCACGCATCGAAGTCTCCGCGCGTATTTCCGTACACTTTATCGCCTCACGATCCACGATAGTCCCTCGCACTGGTGCACAAAGTATCGGATTCGCGTTTCGCGTAAAGTCCACGGCGCCCACGGTGTGCGACTATCGCGACAACTTTATACAGACCCGTTCGTATGATTTATCGAGGCCCTCGATGAACTTGAAATTCTGTCGGAAGTGGCGCGTAGGCGGCACGCGGCTGTAAAGTGGCTACTTCACGTCACGCCGGCCGTTGAAGAGCTTCCACATTGGCTCGATTCATGCCAACGATTAACTGGAAAAATTCTGACATCGAGGACGTCGACGTGTTTCTCGAGGAAATCTCGATTCGATTCTCGAGAATGGTTTATCCTCCTATGAGCCAGCGTTTTGCATTTGGCCTGTACTCGACGCGTACTCGACGCTTAAACACACGTCTCGAAGCGTTGCGTTACGCGTTTCGAGAGAACTCTCTAGCTCACGTTTAATTAGAGAATCTCTCTGTCTCTGTCTCTCTGGCAGCACGCGTGTCTACGAAATCTCTCGACAGCTGCGCGAAACTATTTCCGTACACCGCCAGATTTAGAGACGCGAGATTAATTTTGTTGCCTCGGGCAACGAACGTTTGCCGGTTGTTATCGTTACTGGTATCGATCTGTTCAGCTTGCTCTGAGCGCCGTTGAGATTTATTCGAACCGGTGATGCAAGAATAATACTTGAACTTGTAGCTCGCTGTCGGAGTAGTGAGTTTATGCTACTTGACGTATGCGTATCCATACTTGAAACACGTAACCTTTCCCAGTCATGATACAACCACCTATATTGGACATATCACACTTCGATCTATCATTGTCACGCTAAAATATCAAATTTAGTTTACATTTTTGATCTCCTTAGGTTGCTGCAACGTTTAATATCTTTTGTGCTTTAATACAAATACATTAAGTATTCTATATTTTTCGTTTATCGGTTATCAATGCTTGGCAATGGATCTTTATGTCGACATAGGATTATGATTTCGTTGAAAAGAAATATTTAAAGTGGCAATGATTTTTAACTATTGACAAATCATAAGGTAATATAAGAATAATTGATACAAAAAATGGCTGGTTACTGGCAATAAAATCTCCGCTCCACGACAACATCTTTAACATCCACCACTCAGAAACTCGGCGTAAAATTACTATCGAACGAGTCTCCTACATATTGACATTTCAACCAGAATATTTCGCCTGAAGTGCAACAATTACGCCCGAATCCGAGCAATGCAGGGAATCTCTTTCATCGTGCTGTGGCCGCGCGACGCGGAGGAATTAAAGTCAGAGAGCCCGTTCACCTACGCGACGAGAGCCAGCCAGTGTTACGTAAGCTCGTTCTACGAGAGGAGACAAATACCATAAGTCAGCGTTACCGCGGTGCAAACATGCCGCTAATGGTACACTGGCGTCGGTGGGTGGCGAAGCGTTTTCGGCGCTGCGCAAACCTGTCGGCGGCGGCGGCTGCACGCCAAAGAGGCACCGGAAGACGCGGGACGCGACGCGTGGGAGGACATGCGAAAAAGAGATCGGTCGAGTCACGGAACTTCACGACGCGAATCATTCGGGGAACGTCTCGTTTTATTCTCTTCCCTCCCCTTGTCGAAAGATCGGCCGACAATTTGCGATCCAGACACGACAGACGACGTCTTTTGTACGTGTTCGAGCTCGTATAGTTAGGTCGAGAGCTTTTTATGGGACTTTATGGTACGTTGATGGGCTCGATAAGAGGAAGAGCCGCGGTAACATTGAATTTCGGTGCTTCGATGGTACAGTTGATTGAAGCGATTTGACGAGGTCGTAAGTTAACCTCTTGAGCTGGAAATTAATTACACGATGTTCGTGACGAACTCGCTCAAAACAATTGGAACTTGGCTGTTTCTCGAAATCTTAGTTCTTAGTTCTTTCCTTAATTTTTAGTTACTTGAACTAAATTCTTTTTTTACTCCAAAGCTATAGAAAATGGTTGCTTTTATTACAAATGTCGATAATAACACTGTTTTCTTTGTGTAAACTGTTATTATCAAAATAGGTACTTCGATCCTTTTCTGTCTGATCCAAGTATTTTTCGTAAATTCTAACTTGATAAATCACGGTGCGTCTTATAGGCCGGGAAATACGGTAATTCTGAGTTACTTGAAATCTTACTTATTTTCTTAATTTTTAGTTACTTGAAGTTACTTAGTTTTCTTCATTCTTCGAAATCCATTTAGCTATGTTCATTTTCTACATATAAAGTTATATAATATTAATTAATATTATTGAAAGAAGAAACGCGAAATTTCCCCGTTTGCCAATGTGTTAAAAGTTTAATTCACGATCTCACTATATCGTGGCCTGAACTACAACAGTATTACGATACACACTCTGCATTCGCGTATCGAACAGAGTAGCAGGCGTCTCAATGAACGTCCATGTGATAATTAGACGCGACAATACGCCGCCGGATGTTTCCACCTACGGTCATTTATATCGACGAAGCTCTTAGCTTCCTGTTAATAACTCGCTAATTCTCCTTCACTTCGTGCGTTTATTAAACTAAAAATATACCGATCGAGCTCGGTCAACATAAAAGCTCACATTTGAAAATCCCCAGAAGAACGATCGAGGGTAACTGGAATAAAAAATATTCGCGTGTAACCTCCGAAAATAGCGGGACGTTTTATGAAAGAAAGAAAGAAAAAGAACGTCTCTCAATGTCACAATGTTGCAACGCGGAAACCGGTCGCGAGCCGTCCGAATGTCAGTCGCACTGTCATCGTGGAAGAAGCTGCGTCGCGGCTCGTCCGTCTAACACCATGGGATCGGACGTGACTTCGCGCCGGCCGTCGCGTTTCATTAGCGCGCGGCCCATTGTGCTGTGTACGGCTTCCCGTTCGTTCGCGATCGCCGCGGCCCACTCGTTCCCGCGCGATTCGTCCTCGCTTAAGGACATAAATGGCCGAGCGTGAGCCAGCTAGCCGCCCACGCTTCTTTTGCACTGGCCTCGAGAAACGAGACGGTTCCTTTAGTCACACTGTGACGAGGGAGAATTCCGAATGTAAACGGTGACTTCTTCCCCCAATATTTCCTGTGTAATTGTGGATTTTGAAAGTGTGACAATTTTTTTCTTAATTTTCAAGAAAAGTAAACGTTGCCTTTCACTGTCACATTTTTTCTGGAGATTCCTTAATCTGTTCAAGATAGTTGTCGAGCATTTATTATGAATTTAGTCTACCACTATTACTATCTGCGACCCCCATAAAATGCGTTGAGCGGAAGTAGCCGAGGTTTGGGTATTTTATATTACTCCATGACCAAACGAAACCAAGATACAATTAACTCTCTTTTCTAATATAAAAAATTAACAAATGTCAGATTAGGTAATTATAAATAATTACAGTTTTGCAAACTTGTTTCATAAATTTGTTCTTAATCTAAAATACACAAACAGTCCGGAGACTTATTGGACGGAAGCGTATAAGAGAAGATAAATCTGAGAATCAGGCATGAAAATAGTGTAGTACATCTGACGAGAGAAAGTAACTTGTTCCTTGATAATGGCATATTTTTCATACACACCGTATGGATGCAAATGTAACCATGTTAACTACCTATGCCTCTAGTTTAACTCATTATTCTTCTCGTCGAATCATCTTTCCAACCATTTAGCAATTGAACAAAAAAATAAAACGAAAAAAGTAACGACCACGAAACGCTCATCGATGTGCACCGTGTAGCAACATAACATCGACGTATCGCACGGTCTTTCGAAGATAAGGCTGCCACTGCGAGAAGTTGTATCGCTATGTCATCGTCGTTTGCGTTTCGCTTGTTGGAAAGGAAGGCGACCAAACGAGGGGAACGACGCCAAGATCAGCAGAGAAAGACTCGCGCGAGCCGTTTAGCGAAGCATGAAGCCTGAGCTTCTGTGAACAGAGGAAGGAAGGAGCTACTATGCATATGCACGCGTTAGCTAGATGTTCGATCGAATTAAAGTGTTTCGGTGTAGGAGGCCCGTGTAAAGCGCGCGGCCTGATTGAACGTTTGCCTCCACCGGCTGACTATACTTAGTAGCTCATTGATCGTCTCTATGGCGGTCCTCAATCATATCTGTTTAAGCGGGGAATCAGCCGGTTACCACAACGGAGGCTGTTCACCTCTGCCCGCCCGCCATAATGGACGCTGTTAAACGCCACGTATAAAATAGTGTCTGGCGTTTCATGGTTCGCCGATCGAGCGCCCCTTTTACCGATCTTCTGGAGTAAAAGCACTCCTTTTCCTTTCTTTTCTTTTTCTTTTTTTTTTTTTTTTTGTCGATTCAATTGCTGAGACAAACGATGGTCACTGGGTTAATCTGCACGTTTTGATCATCGATGTTGCTATAAATTACGCTACGATCTAGCTAGAGATAGCGTAGAAGTTGTCAGAAACTGAAGTATGTAACACCTTAGGCATCGTTTCGTCAAGGGTGACTGGCAACAGAGTCAGTTAGCGATATTTAATAAATAATATTCCAACACGATAATTTCACTCCTCGTTCTATGTGCTGTTCTTGTGACAAATTTGCAATTAGACAATTAATTAGAAAATAATCAATCTTTTCGGAATAGTCGGTGAATTCTCGTTTCGTTACTTTCGTCTGATAGAAATAATTATCGAACCTAGAAGCGGTATCACGAATCTTGGAGTACCTGTATGTAACAAGAGTAGACGTTCAACCCTGGAAGGGTTCGTTCACACAAACAAGAAGAACAAAGTGTCTCGGTGACACAGAGCCAGTTGAAAATACCGATACCATCGCTACGATCCGCAACGTCTCGATATACATATATACCGGTGTCTCTCCTCCCTTTCATCCACACCCAATTTTCACAAAAACGAGCCAGATCGTGTGTCGCGTCCGGGAGAACACCGCGATTCACACGCGTAGAAACACCGTCTGACCATGAAACCAGAGGGGTGTAGACTGTCAGGTGAAACACACAGGATTCATCCATCGCTGCGAACGTGCTCTGTGGGTAACTCGATCGAGCACGAGCAAGGGTTTCTCTCCTAATTGGAGGAAGCGCGTAATGGCCTTTCCGTCCCGTTGTTCTTCGTTCTCCTATAGGATCCTCCTCCTAGCTGGCAAATAAACTCATAGAGTAATGACCCGTGTAATTCGTGGGTATTTATTCGCATGGTTGAAGTCAACTGCTTTATTCCGACGAATTTCACGTTTTATCTCGCGTTCCGATCGTCCGTCTGAACGGTGTTATGGCGGTCGCGAACGCCTAGCCTGATGTTATACGCCCGGAGACACTCGCCTTTGTCCTTAATGCCACGACACTTAATACGCGCCGCCCGTGGACGGAGCAAATAGCGTGCGGAATCAAGCCATCTAACTCAATTGTCGGAAGCAAGGGAATTAAGGGCCTGAATTAATCCAATTGTCCTGCTACCGGATAATTGAATTGCCCGGGGAAATGAAAAATCAATAGGGACGCTACTGTCGATTCTCGGCTACGCCATCCGCATGGCTTATGCGGGCTTTGGTGTTTTTTTTCTGGGGTTGATCTCAAGAATTATCATCCGATCGATGTTTCGATAGAAGGAGTATTAGAAGATTATTTTTTGGAAGCTGTAAAATAATTACATGGTCTCCTTCAAACGTATGGGCTGTTCTGGCTGTGCAACCGGAAAGGAGACGGTTTCTCATGTAAAAATAAGTCGAACTGCGTTTTCGAGGAATTTTTTATTCAATTTTTTCCCTTTGAATTGTTTTGTGAAGAATGTGGAAATCTGTTGGAAAATATCGTAGATGGAGAATAAGTTTCCATTGCAGTTTCAGTATTCTGGTTTTCGGTTGTCGTGAAGATGCAGAATACTTTTTCGATTCACAAGGGACAGCCTTTCAATTTGCAATCCTTGCTGCACTTCTTCCAATTGTTACAGATTATAGTTGATATGGTTATATTTGAATCGAACAACTCATGATAAATCATGACAATACACAACGTTGCCTTCTTTATCATTAAATTCTTCTTTCTCGATTCTGAGGGACGTCATACCTCAACCAATATTTTTCCCTAGTTGCATTATTATATAAAATCCACTTCGATAATTTTATGTTTCATGGTTTTCTTTTTAAATCTTGAATTTGTACTTGAAAATTTGAAAATTGAACTGATCCCGGTAAATATTTCGTTAACAGTTGTGTGTACTTCGATCTATAAATCTGTACAACACTTGAATCGTGAGTTCCATGCTCAGATACAGCGTTGCAATCTTGAATTATGTTCAGCTAATGTAATCACAGTTACGCTATTTATAGGAACGAAACGGCGGCCAGAATTTATGCAGCAACCTAATAAATATCGTATTTTAACCAACGAACAATACCTATATCTATCATCTAATCTCCAACCCTACTTGTCACCCTTTTCCAAAATTATCACGCCACTCCCATTAACGTTCACCGCTAAACAGTCACGGAACATTAACCCCACGGCCAATAAGACTCCAGCAGCATTCACCGACAAACGCGATTCATTTCCGTGGTTACGGAAACCGTCAAGATTCAAGCCTCGGACGATGCATCAGAATTTCTAGAGCGCGCGATCGTTCGCAGGTAGTTACGTTTAACGTTGCACTTCCTTGAACCTGACCGATTTATCCGTGGACAATCCACCCGTTCGCCCATTATCCGCTAACGTTTTACCATTCGAAGTTACCTGAAATCTGGCGCGACTGGCTCTACTGGCGGAAGCGGTTACGCTCGCAAATGGAAACTGGAAATGATCCTCCTTCTGGCTGTTGTTACCTTGCCAGCTTCTCGCTCGCGACACACACCGCGTGTCTCTTGAATATCAACCGACCAGCTTACATATATATGTATATATATATATACAGATTGTCCTGTAACTGATGGTACAAGCGAGCAGAGATCGATTCTACGTGAAAAATCGAATCGAGAATGTGGAATAAAATTTGTTCATTCGAAGCTCCATTTTGGAGAAAAATCAGTTTGAAGATTTGTCAAGTACACGTGCACTTGATCAAATTTTGACTGAAATCAAATACGTTTCAAATGAAAATTATCAATGTCAGATTGTACGTGATAGCAGAATATCTTAACCGTCGTGATATCCGGTTGTATAGTTGAAAGATTTTCATTTATGGAGTCACTATAAATCTATCGTGTATAGTGACGATATAACAAGCATTGAACAGTTACGACAAAAAATAATTACACTGTTTAATGAATTATTATTTCCGTAATGACACGTTGGAAGCTGTTCAGAGAATATTAAGGAGAGTTTGTATGCAAAAATATGGACATTACGTTCAGTGATTTATAAATTAAACGAATTTTCAAACAGATCTTTCTCGAAAACAAAGCGTCCCATAAAAAAGAAAATGTTATTCTACATTTTCGATGCAGTTTTCCACGTAGAATCATCCTCTGCTCGCTTGTACCACCAGTTACGGGACAATCTGTGTACATACACACACGTGGCGTAATTGCCGAATCGTTTCGCGTGCAAATTCTATTTGCAAGCTGAAATCGGCCGTAACGAGGCCTGCCAGCCTGGAATAAACGTTTCGTGACGCGAATCGTCGGTTGTAACCGGGGTCACTGTTCGGTTAGAATGCGATGTAACGTGACGTGGATGGATGTTACATCGTCGATAGATTCCAAGGTAAAAATGTTGAGTAGATCGTAACGATATAAGATACACCACGTGTCGATTGGAAGTGGCTCGTATTTGGTGTACAGTTTCTTCAATTTGCATTTACTATTCGTGTGTTTTTGTAACGAGTGCCTTTTTCTTTAAATATCCTTTCTTTTTCTTTTACTGATATCGTAGAGGACGTTTCGTAAATTCAAATGTTAAGATTGAGGGATCAGCGATCGGGTGTATCGTTGCCTGGAGAAAAATAGTTCTGTAAAAGGAGCGAAGACCGTGAAGGGGAAAGATGGATCGCGTACGAAGGCGTTTAAATTGCAAACGGCGCGCAGTAAAGCGTACGGATCCAATCAACCTTCGGTTACGAGTCAATCGAACCTATTGCCGTATGCTAATAGACGCAGTTTCGTCGAATTCCACGGACGGTAATCGATTTAGTCGAGCGGAATTGCGTGCACTTAGATCACGGTCACACGATTTTCCAACCGTTCGAAATGTGATTTACCATATTGACGATTGGAAACCACTGGCTCTGATAAGTTAACGTTAACCCACATTCCCGATTTTCCACGGTTCTGCTCGCTGTCGTATAGCAAAATAGAAACTCTGGAAGGAAATCGACGTAACGAGGGTGAAATTGCGCGGAATTCTAACGTTCGCTCCACTCCTTTTCCGTCTTTCGTTGGTTTCGTTTTACGACGGGGCAATTGAATTAATTTAAGTACACCTGGTTAAATTTGCTTGTTTCACTTTTTTGTTTGTTTTTTTTTTCGTTTTCCGTGATAGATTGAACATACCTGAAAGTGCGAAGTGCGAAATTCGCGAATGTTTCAACGTGTTTAGATGATCGGAAATGGTAATAGGATTAGCGAAATAAAATTGATTCGGAAAATAGCGATAGAGGAGATTATGCTAGACGGTAAAGTATCCTGGTCCAGTTGTGCGAAAACACCGTTTTTATCTCGTTCACATTTCTCCTCGTGGACCGTCGTTAGGCTGTCTTTCGAGGATATTTGCATGAAACAAGTTATTTGCGGTAATGTTATATCGGGAAAGCGGCGTGGCTTAAGTGGCCGTTTCACGCCGCCACGTTTAATCGACGCAAATTATTCTGCGGCACGACCTGGCCGTAAAATAGTGGAATTTGAAAAATTCCGTTTGTAAATAGTGTTTGCGGTCGAGCGCATTGTGCGCTGTACGCGCTGCGGCAATCATTGTTTCGTCGTGTCACGTTCCTTTGAATTTAAATTCTATTCTCGACGATGTACACTTTTAACAACAACGGTTATTTTTAGTAACAATGTTTGAAGTGGAATTTTCAATAATTAAACTTAAACGTGCACTTGAAGTAACTGGAATTTTTAAATTTGAGTGTTCGAATTCGTCTTTCCACGTTTTAATGTTCGAATTTTAAACATATACTTGACTTAACTCGAATCCCAGTTTTTAAATTTGAATATTTGTATTTAAATTTGAATTTTGGAATTTCAGTTCTAAATTTGAATATTTGAATTATAAAGATGCACTTGAATCAACTCGAATTTCTAAATCTTTGCAACATGAACTTTCAAATTGGAATAATCCAATGTAAACACTGGTTCGAATTTAATTTCGCAGCTGAGTGTAAAGCAATTTGAAAATCGAATCAGAACGGCGCAAAGTATTCGAACCATGCCAAGAACTGTAAATATCAAATGAAACGAAAGGAAAGAAAAAAGTCAAAAAAGTAAACGAGATGCCGACGAAGCACAACAGTGCCAAATTAACGCGGGCATTCGTTCGTCGGTTGTTGAACCGGTCCATTGTCGAAACGAGAGATGCAAAACCTCTCGCGTGATTAATACGTAACGACTACAAATGACTGCAACGAGAACGGGTCGTGCGGGATCGACGGGTGAGGAACGACACCCGTGAAAAACCGGTTCCAGGTTTGATGCATTAACGTGCATTAACCCAAATTCGACGGTGGTCACGGCACGCGGAACGAAGCCGTTTCGTTCCTCCGACCAATCTTGGCCCTGATTGACCCGACGCCAACCTGAACCGGTAGCTCGATGAACAAACTGCCGTGAAATGAAGCGATTAGGTCCACCTGATCGTTGTACTTCGATCTGCAAAAACTGACGAATCCCCCGTCGTTACGAACCCCTTCGTTGACCCTTGTCACCGTGTTTCCCTTTAGAAATATAGAATACGCTGTTTGTGCCGTTTAGAAGATGAAACTTATGGCACAATGGTATAAAAAGTCTGCTGATTGTTTGTTGCGTTCTTTGCTTGGATTCATCTGACAAAACTTCCATTCCGCGTAATTCGTTTCTTTCGTCTGGCTGTGTTTTTGTTATCGTGTTCATTCTTACAGCTTTACAAATTTTTAATCAAAGTTTGCGAGATAGCTTTATCATATCGTTCACTTTTCCTTATTATAGGGTAATTAAGACGTGAATTAAAAGTGACTCGGCATTGACTGGACGAAGGTTAATCAATTTGTTGCGTTGACAGCAAAAAGCCGATTAGTAGGCTTCCAATCGGTGTTAATCGACTTTTTCGCCTAATCTTTGAAATATTTTCCTATTTCCAGTCTGCGTTTAATAGTTACAATTTAAAGTTGTAATACCGTAGAGCACAGTAATCTCGATTTAATCCTTTACGCTCCAGGAATTTCTTTTTTATAGGATCAATTTATCAGCTCCAGCATACTTATGCAATGGAACATTTGAAAATCAGAGGAAAAAAATTATTACGCGTTCGTGAATTCATTTACTTTTATTTATTCTATTAATTTGCTTTATTTCAACATGAGTAAAATTTGAATGCAGTTATGGTCCTTATTAAAATCGATCGATTGATACTGGTATAATATTCGACTTATGGTAATCACAGGATTAGTTTTTATTTCCATCATTTATTGCATTCTTATATTACTTCGATTAGGTTTATTGTAGACTGTAAACTTCCTCCTTATATCTTGTTAAGAATTTACACATCATAACAAATTTTAATAGTATACTTTTACTTGAACTGATTGAATAGAAAATGCAGGTCGAACGAAATTATGTGGTCATAGAAGTGTGTGAAATGAGAAACAGCGCGAATTTATTGAACAATATAATATAATTCATCGTTTATCGAATTAAATTTTCGGCGAAGCTTCGAGGAACACAGCGTTCTGACAAAAGCTTCCTCCGGAATCAGGCTTTGGTCTCGTTTCTATGAACACAGACAGCAGTGAACAGCAGCAGCCCAGCAGCTGCATCCGCGACACCGTGTGCAGCAGCATCCGATTGCGTATCAGCGACCTCGATCGTCCCTCGTGCATTCCCCTTTCCCTCTCTTGTCCTCCCCCTCCCTTCCATTCAGATCATTATGTCAATGATCCCGGGGAGATCCGAGAGGAGGAAGCTCGGCAACGCGAAGCTCATCCGCATGCATCGAGCGTGAACTTCCTGATTCCCTTCGTCGCGAGCGCTAATTCCTCGCCATCCCGCGTCGAGGAACGGTTTATTGCTCTTACTGAACGTGATACCATTTTCTATGGAATAATTCCAGCCATTTTGTCAATCAGAATTATGTTTCCTTTTATTTTACGGTAAATTATACCGATTGCTGTTTCACCAATTTTCATCTATCAATATTAAGAGGATTGTTTTTTGGACGTGACAAATGAACGCTATGAGAATGCACAATTAGAAATAGAGCGTGGATAATATTTGATTAGTTCTTGTGCGTTCTTTAGAAGCCATTTTTTCGTACGATTCAAACACAATCTTTTTTGTTTCATTTTACATGTAAAATTTAATACAAAATAGAATTTAATATTTTGTTTAATACATTTCCATGGATAAGTGCTATAAGTAGATTCGCCACAGATAAGTGACATTTTTTATTAGAAATATACAATTTCTATTTCTCTATCCTCTTTCTGTGTTTTTTTTTTTTGTTCTGTAATAAAATTTGAATTACGAGAAGTACTTCTGAACTAGTGGTATCTATGATGAAAGGGCTCATTTATAGTGAATTAGCTTATTCGAAGAATCTAAGTTTACCATAAAAACTTCCTTATCTATTAATAAAATTTTATTATCGAAACTACTCGTTATCTGAAAACTTCGCTTTCTAACAGAAAGCACGAGGAGCTAATACCGCATAATGGAAGAAGTTTTGCATCCCTTAGAAAGTTCGATCATCCGTTCAATTTCCCCGGTATAATCCTCCTCACGGAACAATATAGTACCTCGAACACATCCTCTTCGAATGCAGTTCTAACTGGAGTTCGTGGACAATAGAAGAGGGCTGGCGAGTCGATTCACAGCGAAATATCGTCTTAATAGAGGAGGATCGCGTGTTCCGGGCCCGTTTCTCTGCAGGAAGCCTCCCTCGAAACCGTTCGGTATCACGGGGAGCGAGGTTGGGGCATCGAAAGCAAGCGCATCAGCTGTTTCCTTCGCGTGACGTCGAGTAATCGGTACGGCTTATACGATCGTCCGGAAAACCGAACGATCGTTGACCCACGCGATGCCTGTTCTCAACGATCTCTCGCTGTGCACTCGTATACATGTGTATCTATCTGTCTCTATGTATGTGTGTATGTGTGTGCGTGCGTGTCGTCGCTCTGGAAATTAGAAATCCCCGTTGACTGTCAGGCGGACGCGATGAATCCGCTCTACGCTCGCCTCGAGGGCACTTTGCATATCTCGAGAGCGAGAATTTGTACTGGATGGTAATTAGATTAGCAGGAACTAATTGGCGGGTAACTAAGTACGGAGTACGGAACGGGGAGTACATTTAAATATAGGTGATCGGAAATTTTATTCACCATCGAAGAGATTCGAGCGAGTAGAAGAGCGAAAGTTACGATTAAGAAATCGCCACTTTTGTTTGTGCCTTTTTTTTTCTCTCTCTCTCTCTCTCTCTCTCTTTTTTTCTCTTCTTTCAACGAGAACAGATTATTATCTATTAAACGGTACTCTCAAAGTTTCCTCGCGAGATGAACGTTTCTCGTTGCTCGCACCGACAATTTTATGCACGATCATTTTAATTACAATCGTTATCGAGCCGGCTCGATTGCACGTCTCGTAATCACCGTCGTGAATGTGTCGTAACGCGTTAATAGGTTTGGTAAAAGAAAGAACGAGAGGCAACGTAGCTGATGTACGTGTGTGTTCGATGTCACGGAATAAATTAGGGACGGATCGGAACCGAGAGCCCGTTAATCAACGGCGCGTCAAGTTAGATCGACGCGGAGGAAAAGGCAAGCGGTTCGATCATCGGAATCGCGTGCCTTTCTCAGCCCTTTCTCCTCTACCTCAGTTTGTTTTCTATTTCACTTTCATCCTCGATAATCTTACCGAATTTTTCTCACTTCTTTTCTTCTCTGTTTTTATTTTTTTCTTATACAATTTTATTACTTTCAACCTTACGATCTTCGATTTTACAATTTTCCTTCTGATACCACGAGCGAAAGGAGTTTTATATTAGAACCAGAGGGCAATCAGTTTCTCGTAAGAGCTTCATAAATTCTGATGCTTGTAATTGTTTAATTTCACGTCGTATAATTCAGAATTTTACCTTTCTCCCATCTGCTTCTCTCGCAATTTCATTTCTCCTAAAGTTTCCATTTAATCTCGTCTCCTCCGTTCGGTTATTTCATTCTTCGCATTCCCCCGTTTCTCGGAGATAAAACGCTTGGCAGTTCATCACGATGATCGACTAGTTCCATGGAAACGGTCGCGATAAATCATTGATAAGCCTCGGTGAGACCCCTTTGCTCTTCTTATCGTTCATATTAGCCTCGGGACCAGACAGATGGCGATGAGCCATTGTTTCGCAAAAATTCTGCACGATTAGAATTACTTTTCTTTCTCGACAAATCTTTATTACGTTATAATAGTGCTGAGTAGTATATTAAATATCCTTCCTTAGCGCTATTTCTATAACTCGTTACGAATGGACTTACACACCTTTAGAACAAAAATGTTTGCAATAATATTTTACAGTTAAATTTCTTTCGACTAATTGATGAGGATATTATACACCATAAAAAAACGTCTACTATTTACTAATTTAACCAAAACTGGTGTTACAGCTCACTTTTCCCAAAATTGGATTTACACCACTTTAAAAAGAAAAAGTGGCTCATATGTTCCTTCGATACAGTGCAATTTCTATGCAGAAGATTTTGTAAAAATAGTTAGAAGTGTGATTCTTCTTGCATAAGGGGAGAGAAGTTACCTGTGTTTCATTTGAAAAATCAAACGAAACGCATCGATTAATTAATTCCCAATAGAGAAAGAGAGACTCATGTGCCACGCATAAACGTGTAATTTAACCTCGAGTCTCGCCTAATCTCACCTGTTAACCCTACGGTGTTACCTTCGACTGTTGAAGCGAAGGTGAACGTCGTGGCTCACGCAACTTTTCGCCTTCGAATCATCATACCACCGGTCGGGATGCACTTTCTACCACCGCGACGTGGACAAATTAATTGCAGGCAATTAAGACGCTCGTTCGCTCGCTCGCGGTTTATGGTTTATTGTGGCTGGGCTTCACGGCTGAACACGACGCTGTAAAAATCGACGCCAGGAAAGTACCGCTACGCGGCGAGATTCGAATCGCGGAATAGGAACGCCGCCGCCGCCGCGTCTGAACACCGCGTCGATGATTTAAGCGTCTCGACGTTGTTTATGGACCGGCGAATTGCTATTGAATTTCGATGCTGGTATTATATTGTGCCTTGTGATCCTTCAGTCGATAAATTGTTTTTTGGGGAGGGGAGGGTTCTGATCGAATGACTATCGAGCATTCGATTGGAGGATTTTAATATGGAAAATGAAAGAGGGAGAATTTGATTTCATTTTTAATTTCTTTCACTACTGTGTTCTCAGTAGGAATATCTAAACTCGTGGAATGGAAAATATGGAATTTTGCATTGTGTTACTATTTCATTCAATTTTCTGACTTCGTTCATTATCATTTATTCTGTTTAAATGTCGAAACTCGCAGATATGGAACAATTTGCAATTTATGATAATCTGTGAAAAAATGGTAGGACGATTATTTGATTATCGACACGAGGAGATTAAGGAGAAGAGAATGAATGATACTGGACAGCATTAGGGAAAGGGGAGAATATTTTATGAATTACAAATGAGCGAACTGAACGAGGAATTTCGTTTGATATGGAAGAATTATGCTTTAACATCCCTGTAAATTCTAAGAAAGGAGAAATTTTTGGAAGTTCTGTAGAGAAAGAAAATTTCAGCGTCGAGAGTCGAATCTGTGGTCTTCAAATCCATAGCATCGCTATTTTCATACGAGTTTTCTATTGTCTTCCTTTATCCACTATTGAACAAACCATTTTTTCCCTTTGTAAAAAGAAGAATCGTTCAAAATCACTGTGATTTTCGCTGTCAAGAATCTTTGTTCTCGCCCCTGCGCAGAACAGAACATATGGAGGAAGGGTGAACGCATTTACCAAATGTTATCTTCACCCTCTTTCCATATTTCCTACTTTGAAGATTTTTGAACAAGTATTCGCAAACTCGAACGATTTAAATTCCCAAGGAAAAGTGAAACCGTGAGAATACCAATTGAAAGCTATTTTCGACGGTTCCCTTCAATTTGCACCAATTTGTTCACAAGTCACGCAGGTATGCGAGGGGTAAGGAAGTTGCAGAATGAACGGTGTTCGTGCGGGTTTTGCGATAGGTCAGTTGGCATTGGGAACAGCACACGGTTGAAACACACTTCCCCTTGGTTTTTGAATCGGGGTTGGGAAAGTTATCCGATATCCTTTCACGGGTGGATCGCGGTCATATTTGTGCAACTGTCACGAAGGGACACTTTACGCAAACCCCCCGTGTAAGGCATTATATCAGATTACCGAAATCTGCTGGTGTACGATTCCGTTCGTCGATTGAGATACAAACGCGAGCGAGCCTCTCGGAGATCGGATTCGTAAAGGATGCGGGAGTAACGAGATCCCCGTTGTCTCCTGTTTCAGGAACGAAAAAGAGAGTGGACGACGTGGTAGCGCCAAGGACCATTCACGACATACCGGAACACGTTCTCACGTGCGGCCTCACGCTTCCTGGTAAGTTTTCGAAGATACATTTTCACGCGATACTTTTCCGACTGTTTTCAAACTAAGCTGGATAATATCGTCGATCGAAAGTTTATTGATCACTCAAATATTCTTTTTTCTTCCTCTTTTTCATGTAGGAAATTTTAATCTCCATTGAAACTGTTTTGCATGAACTTACCGTATTTCCGGGCACTTTTTTTACTCCAAAGCTATAGAAAATGGTTACCTTTATTACAAATATCGATAATAACACTGTTTTCTGTGTATAAAGTATTATTAGACTTTTCTGTCTGATCCAAGTATTTTTCGTAAATTGTAACCTGATAAATCACAGTGCATTTTTTGGGCAGATGAGTCTTATAGGCAGAAAAATACAGTAAATATTATACACATTATATATTTCGTTAATACTTGGACACTATTTGAAAGAGAATAATTTTTTAAACATTCAACCAAACTACTTGAGTTTCTTTTTTACTGAATTACGTGTGCAACAATTTTTCAAAAAATTGCAATTAATTGAAATTTCAAGGAAAACAGTAAAGGTACTTCTTTTTTTGCTTCACGAGATCTCAATAAATCTCAAGTATTTGTTTGCCAGTAACCTTGCGTTTATTTATGTGAATATTCTTATGCAGCGTGAAAAAGCAGCTATAGAATCATACTACTATTCCGATCACTTAGCTTCGAGATTACCTCTGTTGCCACCGTGTCGTCCCTGCTAGCCATCTTCTCATCTCTGCAGAAGAACAAGCACTTTCTACCACGGACCAGCCATTAGAATATCCATTAAGCCAAGCAGGCTCGCGACACGCGCGCGACTCGCGGTGTCGCGCGGCGAGAAGATAACGCGCGTTGACCGCGGAGGAGTATGCGGAAGCCAGGACACACCCACCGCCACGTGGGCACCTTAAGCTCGGTTCACACGCCCCCGCATCCTCACGAACCACGTCTATTTACGTGCTTCAAGACTCTTCCCCTTGGTCGTTCTTCCCTTTTTCTCTCTCTCTGCGTTGATCCTTCTGTTTGTCCTTTCCACAAGGCACTCAGCAGCTGGCCCGCGGATATCTAACTGTACTTCCGTCGTCGTGCGCTTTGTCAACGATTAACCGACCGCGGAATGAAGGTGTTCGAGCTTGGGGATCGTTGAAAGGATGCCATTGTAAGGCAGCCGAGATATGTGGGTCGTGGCGAAGCGAGATACGAGTTGGGTTTTAGAGAGGAAGTTGACTTTACTTGGGGTGAGATGTTCCGGTGAGCTGTGTAGAGGGAAGAATGATGTTTCTGAGGGAGAAGAGAGGCTCTTTGAGCGAGGGCGTTGAATGGAAGAGTTATTAAGGGTGTCTTTCTGTGAATAGGGATACTGTTGGGTGCTTTTGTGGGTTAGGAGGTGGCTGAGTCGCAGATGGATTACTGCAATTCTGTATTTGCATTTTTTTTTGTTTTTAATACTTCAATATACGGAATAATTCTACGACAGTATGTAGTCAAATGTATTCTACATGAACAATTATTAATTTTTAGTTTTTCAATGCTTTTAACACTGGAATACCGCAGTATGTGTTATAATTGGATGACAGTGAAAAGTAAAATATACCCCATTCAACAAATGAAGGATTTAAAATGGAAAACAATGGGAAAACAAATGTGTAAGTGGAAATTTTTGTGTATAGTGGTCCTTGCATCGTTTATCATCGTGAATGTTATAAATTTCTAGCGTCTGCTACTAAATATAAAGGTTTAGAGAGCAAATAAATACCAACAAATATATGAAATTACTTAAAATGGATTTATTTGCACGCTCTACTTGCAGAAAACTATTTTTAGCATTTCACCTCCTCAATAGTCAATTCCTTTTTGTGAAAAGTACCAGTAACACAATAACTACGAACGTTTCCCAGTACCGTGAAGCATAAAAAATTCATCATGCTCTTGAGGTCGCGTTAAATAACCAAAAAAGGATTTGGAAAGTATTTCCCATTCTTTTTTTTGTTTTTATAATGTAACTGTTCTTCAACCTGGAGAGAATCGAAAGTAGATAAACGTTCATGCAAATGCTCACGTGGAACATCATTTACTCGAGAGATTATTTGAAGATCTCGTTGTTTGAACTCGTTCACTCAGTTCTTCCTTGTTTAAAAATCGTTTCTCGACCTGTTTTTACAAAACGTCAGTTTCAATAACGCGGCCACCAAGTGTATCCATCCTCTCCACGATCGTTTCGAACCATTTCACGTGTGCGTATCCATTCCCTTCCGCTTTTGGAACGCGTAATTTCCACGGATTCCACAGCGTGTTTCCTCTCTCCGTGCAGACTGTGTTCTCCAGCGGTAGACTTGGAGGAATCGTAGGAATTGCCTCGCTAATGCGACTGATATAAAAAGAATACCGCGTAACCATACTTTCTCGTTTGATTTTTATCAAGCCTCCTACCAATCGAATCTCTCTCCCTCTCTTCTCTGATGATACAATCATTTACTCTTGCTCAAAATATCACAGCAGCTCTTCTTTCTTTTTTCTTTCTTTTTTCTTTTTCTTTTCTTCTTCCTTCTCCACTTCACTCGAGCATCCGCTTTCTCTTTGTAGATGCCTCCTCCACGTTTTTCTCTTTCTTTTCAACTCTCCCTTCTTTCTGTGTAAAAGCACTTCTCGTTTCTCGTTCGAGAATTGTCTCCTAGCTTCATCGTCGGCGCTAAACTGCAAACGAAAAGGGGAACGGGACACTCGTTTTTTGTCTCGAGTGGTTGGCGTGAAATTTCATTGGAACGAAACGCCTGTTAAAACGGTTTCTGTGTTCCCTACGTGGAGTGTACAGTCGCGTGCTGCTTCGCCGAGAAGATATCCATTCGAGGCTGGAAAGCTCGTGCATTAGCCTAGGAATTCTTCGTTGTATCGCTCTGTTCCTCAAGTTTCATGTATATACAGGTCTGACGTGATTTGTAACGGAGGAAACAGCTATTTGCACGTTTCTTTTTTTTTCTTTCTCTTCTCTCTCTCTTTTTTTTTTGTTTTTAAATCATTCCACGTGTTAGGCCTGTAATCTTCCGCCATTTAGCCGCGAGTATTACCGTGTTATTAATCAGTCTGCGTACGCGTCGGGCGCAAAAACGAAGCTTCGCCGTCTGGTCGAAGCTGGTGAGGATTTTTTCGAACGCGTGAACAATTACACTGTCGCCGTCAGCGTAGAAAGTAAAAGACAACGTGACCCTGAAATCTGTAGATGGATGAAAGAAAAAGCAAAAGATTCGTATTTTAGTTAATTATTGTCATTTTTTTTCTTTTTTTTCTGGTTCTTCTCAATCTAGAATAAATTACGATAGTTCGTAATTGTTCCATCGAGATGTAACTTGGATCGTGTGTCGTTTAATTTTTTATCGCCTGTGAAAATATATTCCCATTGTTCGCGGTTGTACAAAGCGACGATACGATTAATTAGGTTCGTGTCAGTTATTGTTAGTTTCAAGTGAATTGTCTCGTTTCTTATTTGGACATGTTCTTCCTGTAACTCGAGGCACGTTCTTTATTTCTTTTTTTTTTTTCACTAATCGCGGTTTCACAGTTAATTAGAGGTAATAGAGTTTTTGCCACGCACAGATTTCGCAGGACTTATTATTTGTCATCTTACAAAGGTTCACACGCTTCTCTGTTCTCGTGCAAAAATTATCGCACAGTTACACGTCGTTTTCCTCACCATTATCCCATTATACTCTTCGCTAGACTGCTATTACATCCAACCGCGGTTGCACACGGGTATAAAATGGAAATCTTCGAGATTGCGTCTATCTTTTCGGACGCAGAATGGTAGTATTGAAGTATAAAAATATTTGAATGCAGCAAATACAGATGAGAATGATTGAAAATATCTGTGCTGGAACTGAGAAGAAGTCTAATCTAATTCTTTCGAACCTGATGAAAGAAAGAATGTTCAGTGGTGTTTAATACTCAAATTGACAATTCCATCTATTTTCCAATGAAAAAAGGAGTTCCATTCTTTCTACCTTGACAGCCCGCAAAATAAATGATTTCTGAGAATTGCTTTTGGTTAAATTTGTGAAGATGTCGTAATATGCTTTACTACATCCTTAGATTACAATAAAAAGTTTCAGTCGTTACTGTTGAAACAAAAATTTCCTTATCTAACGAACATAATATTCTCCGTTAATTATAAAAATTCGGTTACTGCAACATTATTCGAAACACTAAACTAAGTTACTGAAACTGCATCTGCGTAAAAGTTTGCTTTTAATTTCTCGAGATAATCAGGTAAAAAGATATTAAAAATTTCTCGAACTTTTCCGAAATCTAAATAGTTTAAAAGAGAACGAAAATAAAAAAGAAGAAAAAAGCATGGACAAGGGGTTAATGAACAGGATCACGCTAGAGAGTAGAGCGTGCACGTGTGTGCCCCGCGTCTGTTTCCCTCGAGCTTTCCTCCAGTTGCTAGCAACTTAAAGAGCCCCAGAGTGGTTAACTGTAATCCCGTAGTTGGCGAGGCAGCCGCTTTGTCGCCGATTAGCCAGTTGAATCGGCTCGTCCAAAAGAGGCGGGTCGAGCAGGAAGAGGAAGAAAGTCCAGGGCTGCTCGCGAGGACGGTTCGACAGGGAGAATCGATCGAAGCTGGCTCGAAAGTTGACCGTTGCCGTCCAACCTATTCCAGGAACGTTTCCTCGCTCGAAGGCGTTCGAAGGAATCGCGAAACAACACGCCTTCGTTCCCCTCGCTCTGATTTCCTCCGCGGCGCATCTGGCAAAACACAGGCTTTCGTCGACACGCGATTAAATCGAATCGAGTCGAAACACCTTGCACCCAGAGTCATTAGTATTTTCTTACCATTTCCGTGTACCTCGTAGATTAGGGATGCGATCGGAAATTATATCTCTATGGGGGAGAAATCTGTTTCATTTCGATTCATGTTGAAAGATCTGTCGTTCGAAGATTATGAAAGGATATGCTGGTAAAGACACCAGGTGATAAGAATTACAGGTGGAGTTGAGTGATTAGGTGTAATGGAAGGGATAAATTGTTCATGGAGAACAGTAATTGTTTTAATGTGCAGGATAGTCGAGTCGTAGATAGCAAATCGCTTAGAGTTCTTCGTGGAAAGTTCTTTCATGTGTAGACTTAAGAGAGACTAGGGAGTGTTGATACAGTGAAATCAATTTGCATACAAAATTAAGCAAAATCGAACATTGCAGCATCATTTATCAACTGCTCTTCGCTTCAATCTTAATTTTTGTCAGTAAAGAAGTCTAGGGCAAGTTGATACAGTGAAATCAACTTGCACACAAAATTCAAGAAAATTGAATATTTCAACAATTACCGTGACGATATATCTTAATTTTTAATAAATGATCCTTGAAAAATTCGATTTTTAAAAATTTGATGTACAAGTTGATTTTATTTTACCAACTTGATTCGATCTCTTCTATTTTACATAGTACTAACTTCACGAATGAATGAAATTGTTCGAAGTAGTTTTAGAAAATGGGTAAAAAAACCATTGTTCGTGAAATTAATGATCTAAAATGGAACTATGATTCGTCACCTCTGACAACATTGTAGAATATTTCATTACTTAGAATCATACGTGCGAATGAAATATTTCACATAGCGAAAAAGTTTCAAAATATTTAGTACATCACGTTATATCTCCTTATACAACATTTTTCCACATTGTTATAAATAACGGGAATATTCCAGGTGGACATAACTTTTGCCCCAGCATGTACGTAAGCCTATCTGCCTCACTGCTTGGTAACGTGTGAATCTAGCCTAACCTTTTAACACTATAATACATATATGATACAAGAACGTATCTGCTAATAAAGACGTTTATTACTGTAACGAAACCATAGAAGTAATTAACCGACTCATATTCCCTGTTCCACTAAACGAGCATGCCGTTTCGTTGTATCGGGTGGCTGATTATCCGTGAACTTTTCGAGAAGCGATAGAAATATCGTGCAGTAGAGCGCAGGGTATTCGTCGAGTGAAGGAAGATTATCGAAGTCGCCGGGTCAACGGCTTCGCAAACATCTTTATTGTCGAACGAGCGAACGTAAAGAGCGGATCGCTTTCACGTGGAAGCTCCTTCGGCTAAATTACGCGCTCGTGTGCTCGAGCATGAATTAGATGATTTCGCTTGATCCGTACACGAGCTAGTGGATATTGGACCTACCCTTTTCAGAGGGAACAGCTTCCGTCCTCGTTGCTGGGAATTGGGTGGCGACAGAAAGTAAAATTTCCGATTATCAGTTCACTGGGAAATTCGGTTAATATTCACGAAACTCTCGCTATCGAACTGCTTACTGTCATTGACATTTTATTTACCAATTTCTAATTTTTTCACTTGTTAAATGTACGCATCTGACTTTTTTTTTTACAGTATTATAAAATAGTGTGGTGACCCACTGTGGGTCATGTTAATGAACCAGAGCAGCACTCCGTGTCTCACTGCAGTTAATTTCTGCAAAAAGTCGCATCAGATGGCCCATGGTGGGTCATATTGGTGAACCAAAGCGCCACTCCGTGTCCCACTGCAGTTAATTTCTGGAAAAAGTCGCATCAGGTGGCCCATAGTGGGTCATATTGGTGAACAAGAGCGCCACTCCGTGTCCCACTGTAGATCACGTGTGCAAATGAAAGCAGTATCGATGACCCATCGTGGCTCACTTCGATCAACAAGAATATCAATGAATGATTCGATCATTGGGTTACTTTAGCCGATGAAGACAGCAGAGTATTCCTAGCTAACTCATCAGTGGGTCACATCATTCTAAATTGAATCAAACGAGCATTGAACTGTAAAATAATTCTGAAGAAATAATAATTTTTTGTCTTGATATAAATTGAAAAATTTCTGGTGTAAATAAAGAATTCGTTGGTAAAAATTCGCAACGAAGCATCGGCGAGAATGAATCGTGCTGGAAGACGTTCTTGGTATCTCCGTTGGTCTTCGTTGCACTTCGCGTGGGTGAACCACATAGTCCGCGACACGCTGGGAAAACATTCATCGGTGGGTCGCGATAATTTATCGCGCGTAGAGATCGACGAAAATTTACGTCCACGTTGCGGATAAAGACGAGTTATGATAATGGCCGCGTTTATGCAACGGTCAGGCATTAGACTAATTACCTATGCGCGGTTTGCGGTACTTTGTTCATTGTGCTGACCGCGGTCGCCGATAATTAAAGACCTTTTCTCGGGCTGCTCGTTATTAGTCGCGGCTTGTTACTCTTCAATTTATAACGACGCTCTCGGTGCAGTTTATTTTCACCTGTGAAAGAGCTGAAGGTGTATTAGAGAATTCTGATTCGTCGTTCGTAAAATTCACAGTACACCTTCCACCCTTTAATTATCAAATTCCAAGAGCACACCGCGCGCCTTATAATTTTCCTCAAAATGTTACTCCAGTACTGTACATGCTTGTATTTCTAACGATGTATTTCGATCCGCAAAATAGCAAAAGAAAAAATCAGAAGTACCTAAGACTTCTATCGATGTATCTTAAAAATTTTTTAAAAAATTGAAATTTCGAAATGTGAATTTACTGAATTTTCTTATTTAACCCCTTGCCTTACGATTAAATCTCGAAGAATCTTACGCGTGTAGACAATTAAATTTAGCGCAACTCTGTGCGTGGAATTATCATAAAATAAAACTGAAATTTTCTAGTTTTTATTTAAAACCGTTATCTACTGTCATTTTACCTAGAAAATAAAAAAAGACCATGTGCAGCAACAATCATAACAATTTTATTTTTACAATTTAAAAGAAATTTATATGGTTTTTAAACATTAAAATATACAACGTCAAATTCGAATTTGATAGAGAAAATCCTGACAGGCGTAGCTCGTCATTTGGGGTTAATATATTCTCGTCTGTTTAATGATTATTTCGTTAGCAATCGGAAAATTTTATGCGTAACTGTATCTCACATACATATATCACGAGGCAAGAAGAGCAAAAAATATCGGGAAGAGTAAGCCCGGTCGCGGAATAATAGGTTTCTCGATTAAAATCGATAAATGCACGTCCGAAGGGAGCGTTGTAATTTTCGATACTCGATAATCACACGGATTCGGGCGTCGTTTTAGGTGGCGCGTGAGCGCGACCGGCTACGTGAGCAATTACGCGCGAACCGAAGCTTCTCGGATATATCGTGCACGCAGGCCAGAATTCAGGGTACGACCCAGATCCCAAGCGGCTGTCTGGCTAAGGTTTCGCCGAGGCCAATCGATAATTCCCTGGCGAACGATCGATAAGCCTCGCCCGATTCACGCGCCATTATTCGTCCCGCGGATTTTCCGTGCCGCTAATTACTGGCTACGGGCGCTTCTTTGAAAAACCTAGCCTGAGAAAGCAGTGATTTTACCACTTTATATTCTGCATCGCTGATTGATCATCGATGATCACGAGAAGGAGATTCTTATCATTTTTAACGTTGCAAATGATCGGAAAGGATGAAGATATAGTTGAACTCTCTAATTTCTATTTTTAAGTGACATTTTTTATGTAGATTATAGTTCAGATAGGAGAAAGGTAGATTGTGCATGTATAATTCCAATTGTTCAATTTATTGCATTTATCCCTTAACTGTGATACTCTTTAAGCTTTTCGTTACGACGCGTTTGAGGTAGATTACGATTTCAGGATAAAACGATTATTCAACACAAGCATATGGTATATTGGATCGTAAAAAAAAAGAAAAAGAATAAAGATATGTAATTACTGAAAATCAATCGTTTCGTTATAGTAAAATATCTGGTGCATTCTGGAAGTGTTAACAGAGAACTCTTTGATTTCTGAGAATCGTAGATGTTTGCTTGGAATAATCGAAACTCTGCACTTCACCGATAACTATCAAGGCGTTACATTCAATGAAGATTGCAAAGCGTATATACAGTTAGCAGCAAAGAATTCGACGTGCATCGAAGGAATTGAGAGAAAGTGCGAATAATTTTTAAATTAAAGCTGCAATAAAACCTTTATTAATATAAAACAATATAATAGGTAACAAATTCTGAAATATATATTACAAGATTAAAAATCTTCTCGTCGAATAAAAAATTTCAAACCGTGCTCGGATAACGTAATTGCACGCGGACTTCATAAAGCGAGGTGTTAATTGAAATTAATTCGATCGAATAATCTGAGATAGCTTATGAATCCGTCCCAAATTTCTGATAATTACTATGCTTCCGAGTGCTTCGCTGATCTCCGAACGCTCGCATTAATTACAGAAAACTCATCTGACAGCTCGAATTCGACCAACAGTCGGTACGAATCGCGGTCATTGAAACGAAGGATTATCGTTTAATTAATCACATGGCGAGGCATCAACTAGGCGTGCTCTTTCATTCAATTATTCACCTTTTCTCATAGGAGGCGTTGAACAGCTCGAGCTCGCCCCCTCTAATACGCTCGAGAAATTATTATCTGATCAATCAACGGTGCACGGATCAATCGTATCGAGCCATGGTGTTTTGTAGCTTACCGATCAGGGAATAATCGGTGAATTAATCAAACGGCGAATTATCGCGCGATCGGGGATTCCATTAATCAGCGATCGCGGTCATGGTGATCGTCTTGTTGCCTCGTTACGGGACTTATTGTCGGCTCGGTCGCTCTCTCTAATCGACGGGATGAAAGATGAAATCGTCAGACCTGAGCCGCTTAATGAGACAGGATCTGTATCAATAACTTGTGTACCGCGAACGTTAATCGTATAATCTAAACGTCATTTCTGAATCTATTCAGGTAATTGGCAGATTCGAGAAAACTCACGTAGTCTAAATTTTAATTCAGGTAAACGTAATTTTATTTAACGTTCTTCCAAATAATTTTTTACCAACGCTCTACTAGTACAAAAGTTTAGAGTTTTACTTCCAAAAAATTAATCAACTGCTTCGATCTCGATATCGTTTTCAAAATGTTCATTTGCAAACATTTTTGACATTGATAAAAATAATTAAACACGGCAAAGGGATAGGTGTGGAGTGTTAAAGAAGACGATTTTGAAGTTTCTCGACAGAAATTACGAACTTCTTCCGGTAACTAATAAAATGAGATTTTTATCCGGTTTCTTTTTTTCTTTTTCTGAATTGTACATTTTTCGAAGCATTCCTCTTGCGATTTCACGTCAGCGACTAGATTTCTCGCATTAACTATTCCTCGCCAATTCAACAGTACAAGTATGACGACAGACGATCATTAAATATTGACTCCTTCACGCGTAGACACACTACCTAATTCACAGAATTGATTTCTTCGAGTATCCTCGAAGAATCACGTGGAATGAGTAACAGGTTCCCGGGGTCAGCGACTTCTGTTGTAAACACTCACTGTCAGCTGATGTGACGTTGATCTTTCGAGTCGGGAATCTTTCCGGATATTCATTGTTAATATTTAATTCAACACTTGACTAAGATGAATCTAGTCACTTTCCAGCTGTCCATCGATTACATAAATCCCCATTACGCATTCTTACAAGAAAAATCGAAATAATCTTAAAATTGAAAGTGATGAAAACACTATAATTCATGAAAAAAAAAAAAATTTCAATCGCATCGTGAAATAACCTCAGAGAGCAAGAAATTAAGCAACTCTATCCTACAGAATAAAACTTTTCTGTTTGAATCTCTTTCGCTGGAAATTAATTAATTATATCGTGGCTCAGCCGCGAACAGTACTCTAAATTAAGAGCTCTCCCACTATTTCTCACAGAACGTCGAAAATCGAAAGGAGAATCAATCATCGACTCAGAAAATAAATCCTTCGGAATGCTAATTCTGACGAACGATTCACAACGGACGTTACACCGTACGATCGTAAAATCGCAGATTAATTTTTCGATTTTCTACGAGATACCAGCCGGAGAATCATTTTCCTCGCTGGACATTTACGAGCTATGTGCGTCGACGAATAATCCACGCGTTGTAATTGCTACGTTGCGTCCCCGATGGAAGACGCGTCGAGTTCGCACGGCAGCATTTACTGCTTCCCGCCGCTTTACTATCGCCCGGTTGCAATTAGCGTCCGCGAACGATTCATGGAGGGGTTAATAAATCGAAATGGAACGCGGCTCAGAGGCGTTTCAATGATGCACAAAGCGTGAAATACCGACGACGGTGGACGATGTTCTTCGATGGTCAATACACACTCGAGAACCATCTTTGATGCTCGGTTGAATAATTATCAAACAGTTCGATCTTCTTGAACGCGACAACTCACCGGGGTTCTCGATTACGTTGCAATGACTTATTCGCGGCGTTAATTGCACCGATAAGCGACAGCACGCGAACCGACGATTGTTTCGAGCGAGCATCGCGCTCGTAAAGTCACCGCTCTACACACCTGTACGCCGTTCCTCAACGTCGTTCCGCGATTTATCGCGATCAGACGATGCGGCGTCGAGTGTGCATCAGGTGAAAGGCGAGAGTATTTTTTTGTCACTGATCGAGATAAGATTCGTATCGTTGGGATTTCTGGTGGTTTGTGGTAATTCGAAGTGATTGCAACGATTGTTTTCATTGTTCACTTTTTTTAGTGGTATAGATGTATACACGAGTTTTGAGGAATTGTTCCTCATACTCTGTGAACCTAATTAAGAGCTCCAATGTAACTATACATTGAACAGTAGTAGTAATTTTTTTTTTTTATTCCATGCTTGGGAAATGTTTATTTTAGCAGAGGCTCTCTGTCGCGAAGTTTCTTCTTTCTTACGTATTACTGATGGAATCAATAAGTATCGGGTTGTCTGGAAAATTTGTGCCGATTTTTATGTAAATAAGCCAATTTCATACTTAAAAGTATTTTCTTTTTGTTCTATAAGATATGTGTTTCGTAGTTTTACCATTTTTCGACGTTTTTCCAGTAAATTGAAAAGTTCCATTTTACAGGAAGCTTTGTTTCTTTATTTTCTTTGGGATCGAAATTTTCATTTTTAGATTTTGTCAACTGACTGTGAAGCATTTTTTCTGATAGGCTAGCTACATTACATATCTCGTTTGATGTTTTCCTAGTGCTTTTCTCTTTTCGTTTAAAGAAAAATATTCAATGTCAAAAGTGTATTTTATTCTCTTTCATCTCGAAGAGAGTATAACGCTGCGAAGAAACTAGTAATTGCAACGAATAAACTTTTAAAAGACACGTGAAACCATCATCTTTCAGAATACATGCGAACTTTATGTTTTCATACAATTTTATATCTTGTAATATATTCAAACACTGAATATCAAAAATCGGCACGAATTTTCCGGACAACCTAATACGTATGCTTTGTTATTTGCGAACAATTGCTCTTGTTTCGTTGTACTACGATTTCTCACGATTTATCAATATCAAACAGCAAAGCTTTCTTTTTCAAAATTAAAACAACGTTCTTTAAAATTATGCAACTAGGTAAAACTTTCACGTTCAAGCAACTGGAATCGGGGAATTTCCAATATCAAGCAGGATTAAATTCACTTGCTTCGTTCCCTTCGACTTGTATTTTTCCTCGATCCTCTGCTTGCGAGAATTTTTCTGCTTCGGTGTCGTTTTTCTTTCTACTCGAGTGAACCGCTCGAGGAGGAGAATACCGTGCAGCCGCGATTCGACTGTTCGATCGACGATCAATATAACTGCAAGAGATACTTTCGATCGCTGCTGTGAGCGCAACGTACGCCCACCCGCTGAAGACCCGTTATCGGCTGCTCTTATCACCGATCTGTGCTCCTGGAACGAGCAGTTCCACGAAACACCGCGCGCCGATCTCGTTTCCTCGGAAAATCGTGGCGATAGCTGAAAAATGACCGATCGTGTCTCGAGAAGATTGAAAACACTCGGTTGAACGTAGCTCTTCTTCGGAGCTCTCTATTGTGTGCCAGTTGTGATGTTCCTTGCTTCATTCTTGTATTTTATTTCTGACTATGGGAATACCAAGGTCGTATTGAACGTATCATAGTGCATCTGCTATTGAGAAGAATTTTTTTAGATCGCGATCAATTCGTATGATGGCGATAGATGGTAATCTTCACGAATTTCTCAGAGAACATCTCCTGTCACAATTGTTCCAGCAGAAAGAAAGCAAAAAGTTTCAGATATCACGCATGGAAATCCTATGCAGACTTCCAACGAATGTAGAGCACACGCTTTCCCATAACTAGATCCATCGCGGCGCATCTATGGCGCGTTACCCGATTAAAATTCGCTCACCAATTAGTTGCTTGATCTCGTTTCGCGTCGGACAGCCTGGTCCGCCCTCGACCCTCCGTTTCTACTCGTAAATAACGAAGATCGCGCGGGCGTGGGATCCGCCACGAGGACTTCGTTGATCGAACGAACAGGAACGGGACGTCTAAAGGCGAAAAAGTTAGACTCGCACTCGAGAAAATGGAGAAAGGCGAGTCTCTGTTCCTTCGATCCATTTCTGTATCTTCCATTAGAATGTTCCTCACTTTGGAACTATAAATAGAATAGTTCAGTATCTTTTTAAGGAGAGTGTCTTTGTAAAAACTTCGATTTCAATTGTGTTAGATGAAAAACTTAGCGAGATTCTTTGTTACATTTCATTTTGACACAAGATAAATATATGGGTTGCTGAAAATCTGAGTGACAGTGGTCACATTGCATGGATGCTTAAAAGAAAATATATTAAAAACTTCAGCATAAAGTGTGACAGCGAACGATTAATTCTTCCTTCAACAAAATTTCGTGTACGATCGAAATTAACTAAAATTACTAAAATTAATAACCTCGAAATTAACTAAAAATAGTTCTATAAAAGATTCCGGTAAAATTGTTCACAAAAGTGGGCTTTCAATTTGACCAAAAATTGTATACTATAAAAATGAAATTATGTCTTTCTTGTGCAAGATCAAAGTTCCAGAATAAAAAGAAAATAAAAGAGAAAGAAAATGAGACTGTAACGCACTACCTACAAAATGAACTTCTCAGTCTATAAAAAAAGAAGAAAAACATAAACAGTTCGCAATCATGCACACCATAAAACCAACCATAAGTCGTCGGAGGCGCGATGCACGCAGTCGGTGCGGACACGTTCGGTATACCAAGCCGCTACGTGATTATGGTTATCACCCGGCCGATTGGATCGAGCGCATTAGCCACGCACGAACTCGCCGACGCGCATTCTAGACCACACTGGACGGTTGAGCGTGTATACGTACGGAATACTTTTGGACGAGATCGAGATGAGGATTTCTGAGAAAGTTTTCCGCCGCCACGTCTAGTGGCACACGCTCCCTTGCGAAATCCTCTTCCATACTGGTTCCCTCTTTCATCTCTACTTCTTACGAGTCTTCCTCTATTTCGTTGTTACGAATCCATCTTTTACATTTACTTCTAACTACTGCAGACAGTCGATTAAACTTGTTTCACCTGTCTCTGTTATCGGATTTAGGAATTAGAGGTTCTTGCAATATTTTGTATCACTTTCTCGCTCTACTGTTTCGAATATAAAATACGTCTCGCATAAAACGAACCAAGTTGAAGCTTCTGATCTTTATTTAGAGGAACAAAATTGCACAGAATGCACTTAATATACGAAATATACAAATTACAGCGCTTTTTATGGATGAATTTATTTTCTATCGTAGTTCTACTTTGTTTAGTGTATTCTGAAAAATATGAAATGCATGGCAATGTGCAGTGTAAGTCTTCTAGATTTCCAACAGTATGCTTTAAATTTTTCTGTGCCTATATTTTCACAAATTAGGATTTACATAAAAGTTCACAGTGTGTATATAAAATTTATTTAATATCGTCACATTTGAAAGAGATATTTATGTGATTCATTCTACACGTGATTATATATTGTGTACTATAATAAGTTTATGCTCTTAAATAGATAAATCAAATAAATCTTTTGGTTACAGTTTGTTAATAATAGGTGTAGATCTGTTAAATCAGATTGAGAAATATTTTTTAATCCTTGATCCTTTCACGATTACAACGATCAAACACCTGCAAAAATAACTATCCATAAGAGCCTCGCCATTGAACTTCTCTTCCCACAGAATCCGCTCCATCGATCGTTTCCAACAGAGAAATTTGAATCCTTATTCATCATTTGCCGGACAACTGACCCGCCGGCCAATTGAGCTATCCAGGCCGTCGACAAATTACTTCTTTCTAAGTTTAATATTACAAACGGCTGCCGCCCACAATTTCATCCCGCAGCCACGGTTCTCTATTCGTCGCAAATTGCCTCCCGTCTTATTCCGTAGGTTTTCATCATCATCTCAGGACGTTCAGTTTCACGAGAGGAAGAGGTTAATGATATCGTCGAGTTTCCCAGCTTCTCTTATTCACCTATCTTCTCTTTCCTTTCGTTCGTCGTTTTCCCTTTCGTAGCTGAATTCGTTTCACGTTGTAACGATCCGTTCGGTAGCAACATTTCCGCGAGGAGATCCATTCAGCAGCCATGTTGCTAATTGGCGATCTCTCTCGACTCCTCGGGAATCGATCGAGAGATAAAAGTTGAGGCGTGGCTCCGCGTCATCTTAGCGTCGCGATGCGCCATGGGGTCAAGCATCGATGTGTGTTAACGTGCTATGGAAACCTGATGGAAAGTTACGATAGAAATTGGGATTCTGTTTTCTAGGTTCTTCGTCGTTTTTCTTTCTTTCATTCTTTCTTTCTTTCTTTCATTGGTTCGTAAAGGTACGTAGGAACAGGAGGCTCGGAGTATCGAATCGAACGAGTGTTATTCGTGTGGGTAGAGTAGTATTCACATAGTTGCTATTATTTACGGTTTTCTGTTTCTCGCCAAGTGTACATTGTTAGCGTGCGCATGGTCTATCGTAAATTTTACTCGAAGACCGTGGGACCTTAACCCTTTCACTGCTGAACTACGACTATGCTTATCCACCTGTTTCGTGTATGAGGAACGGTTAACAGTCACTTCGGCGGAATTTTTTCACGCGCGAAGGTAGACGAAAGATCAGGATGCAGCACGCTATCGGTGAACAGTATTTCTCAGAGTTTCATTCTCGGTTCGAAAAATTCGCAAATGTACCAAGATACAAATTAAAAAAGAAAAAAAAAAGAAAATCGGAAATAAAGTAAATTTAAAAAATCCTAAATTTGAAGAAGAAGAAGGGAGAAAAAGTGAATTTAAAAAAAAAAGAAACAGGAAACAAGTAAATTTTGCAAAAGAGTAAATTTTGAAAAATGCTAAATTTGAAGAAGAGAAAGAGAGAACAAGTGAATTGGTGAATTTTGAAAAGTCCTGCGAAGAAGAGATCGTTGCAGGGTCAAATCATTATGTCGGCCAATTTTCCGACGAACTCGCGACAGCTTGATATATTTCCGCGTGCACGAAACACGGAAAGAGCAGTTGCGAGGCGCCGTCGGTTCGTGCTTCGCACGTCGCTGTATGATCGACGAGCGGTACGCAGAAGTCGATAGTCTGTCGAAAGGTGAAAGATTGAAGGTTAATAGAGGTCGAGTGTTTCTTTTTCCTACTTCTTTTTCCTCTTTTTTCCCCCTTTTTCGCATTACCGTGAACATTCTAGCCTAAGTAGTGAACACGCGCTGGCCTTTTGTGCGAAGACTTTCCGCAAATAAGATGTTCCCCCAGGTATTAATCAACTCTTAATACGTTCCCCACTTGGCGGATCGGATTCGAGCGAGCAATTTCCGTGAGATCGGTTAACGTCGACGCATCAAACGGAAAAAACGCGACGCGGTGTGAAACACGAACAGGTTGTAAAGAGGTTGCTTTGGATCGTGTTGGCTTGTTTGCCAGCAACACAACCTGGCGATCGAGAAGACTTCAACTTTTAATTACAGCGAAGGAAAAGCGTTCGGTATTTGATATATCAGATCGAAGAAGAATTTAGAGCAGTTCCTTATTTATCCTGACATTCAGATTATACACTGTTCTAAATTTCAAAGATGAAACCACGAGAAGGAATCGGTGAATCTCGAGAGTTAATTCTACGGTTGGAAAAAAATTTGACGAATCAGAGGTCGAGAGGAGAGATCCTTTGTTTGCCAGACAGCTAATCCCTGATTAGGTTTCCTCTGATTCTGACGTCCACGTAGCTGACGCTTAGAAGCTCCAGGCAATCTCGTGAAAGTGGTTATTACTTCCGAAAACCATAAGAAGAGAAGAGAAGTCGATCTATAGATGTGGATTATAGAAAGAGAAACTTTTTTATTTGTCAGAAGTGTTTGCCCTAGAAACAGACTAACTTTGGTTTAATCTTACCTATTAGACTTTCCATACGATAAATTTGATTTATGTTGACGAATATGGGAATGCAGAGAAAAAGTTATAGGATGGAAATTTTCGAAATTCACAGATGTCGTTCATTCGAGGCAATATAGGAGTCAGAAGTTTGAGTTAGAGGCTACCTGTCCGTCGCGCGGCGATTATAATTGCAGATCTTTCGGACAGGATCGGCATTTAACGCGGTGAAACCTCAGTTTGCCATGAGAAACATACGGGGAATCGATTATTCCCTCGAGAGGAGAGCGTGTTGGTGCCTCGGAGCGACTAATTAAGCGATTATAGCATCTCCCGAGCGAGCTAACGAGTGTTAATCCAGAGCCAAGTCGTGGCTGATAGTCGCGGCCAGGGTCAACCTGGCGCACGCTTGCGCGCGAACCGCGATAATTTTACTTATCAGCGTGTTTAGACGAGGTCCTGCAGGTCCCTCTGTAATGGAAATGATCATCCCCTCTCTCTTTCTCTTTTCTATCTATCTTCGAAACCGCCTTTCCTGCCAGCCTGTCTCCAATTAAAATCAATTTCTACGACGCGATGAAAGGAACCTGTATATCTATACTCGAAGACGGTCGGTGAAGATAGGACGACTGGTGAAACGGATTTTTATGCATTTACAGGAAATGTACAGGTGCAAAATTTGCACAGAATGCACGTAATACGAAATATTATAAAAGTTATTTTTAAAGGATTATTTCCAATAGAAAGTCTCTACATTGTTTCACGAAACGAGGTTTCATCTTTATAGGATTAATTTCATCCATGATCTCTTATTTAGAAAGTGACACAGTTGAACCTTCGAGTTATTCCTGAAGAATTTTCGTTCGAATATTTGACTGACACCGTATCAAACGAAGATTTATTCAATATCTCCCTCTTATTCCACAATCCTCCTTAAGTACCTCACGAACCGACAATTCTAACTGTTACCTAACCCACAAGCACATTCGTCTCCCATCAAGGAATCTGCTAACCGCCCAACCGAAAAAACCCCACCAGAAGAAAAACCAGCTTATTAAACCTCGCTGACATTCTAACCATCGCTAGAACTCGTGGATTTTTCCCCGGTCAAGGCGCACATCGATTTTCCCAGCTGGGTTATTCAAATTACCGTTAAACCTCGTGGAATCCTTGGTAGCGGCACGGATGGACGATGGACGAGCCGAGAGTCGCTGTGCGCGGCTCGATCGTAACGCGGCTGGATCCTCGTGAAGTCGAGGCGCGACTAATTAAGCGATTAGCTAGCTGACTCGCGGTGCACAGCATTAATCCGAAGGTGTAAGTCGCGTTAGAAACGTCGACGACGGGGACTTTACTTCGACTCCGTTCGATTTGAAGACGAAAGGAAGGAAGAAGTAGAAGAGAAAGATGAGAACACTCTATAGCGAAAGCCTCTCTCTTAGATCTTTCTCTATGTCGGTGAACGATCCTGCGCGCATCTGGCTCGATCGACGCCAATAATTCAGCCGGGTGTCGGTGAATTACACGTTCCGCTACGCCCTGCAGCCCCTTTTCACGGCGCGTCTCGACGTTTTCATTTTAATAGAAATCGATCGAGCGAGCGGTGTACGCGCGCGCGCGAGTGATGGGAACTTGCGAGCACACTATGGAAGAAAGGAAAAGAAAAAAACGAACAGAGGAAAGAAAAGCGTGATTCAACCGTATGCGTGAAAGAAAGAGAGAAGGGGTAGGGAAGTGCATGTATCGCGAGCGTGCAATTAGAAATCAGGGATTTACGGGGCGGCAATAAATCCAAAAAGCAACATGGCTAATGGCGCACGCGTATTGACGTATCCATCCGACTATCGTTCATCTTTCTCACGAAGTCGCAAGCGGCACGCAGCGGCCGCCTCGCGGCTACTTCGCGATCCTCTCGTCGACGCTTCCTCCCTCTCTTTCATCTTCTCTTTCCTCTTACCCTCATTTTTTTTCCCTCTTCCTCTTCTTTCCTCCTTTTTTCCATCGAGTTCTCTCTTCGTCTTCGTTCCATCGGTTGAATCACCACACAGTGGAAAGGATATAGCGGATTATTCCTCGGTGTATAGACTGCAACGTCTATGTGTATGTCGTGTGTAGAGGACGCGCGCGCGTCGTGAGCGTAAGTACGCTTGATTTACGCTAAAAGCCGTGTGCCTGGACCCGGTTCGTTCAATCTTTATCGAGGGGGGTAATGCGATGATGATGGACGAGCGACGATTTGTAGAGGCGGAATGCGCGCCGCGCTACGATATATATGCGCCTCCGACGTGGAACGGTTATTATTGTAACTCGATCCCGGGACGCGGCCAGGTAGAAAGCGATGGAATTTCGTAGGCCTCGGGAATCGTCGAGGGAAATTCTACGAGAGGAATTGTTTCGGTGGGGGCGAGACAGGATTTTATTCTGTTTCGTGGGAAACGAAAGCGACCGATGATAAAGTCATTCCATTGGGAGGGGCGGGTTTAGGGACGTTTCGAGAGTTAAGTAGTACGATCGAGCATTTCACTTCCTATCCTTTGGAGACGAAATACATCTTCTTTTTTTTTTTTAACGAGTTTGAGTATGAGAAGAAAATTTCAATATGAAGGTTTAGATAATTATGGTGGACACTTTTTTATATATTTATTTATTTTTCTAATAAATTTGTAAGCATTGTAAAACATGAGTGTTTGAATCCTTTCACTACTAGCTGTGGTATTAGTATGAAACGGTTGTAATTTATAAAAAGCAGAGGGTTAGTGTGTACTTTCACTGTTACCACCCATAATCCAACCTCGTCAACCCCCTAGTGAAAGTTTCTCCACTCGAAATCCCCTTTCGATAATCAGGCTTCCTCTTTCGAATGGGCATGTTTCCACGGAAACACGTGAACGGCACGCCGGCGGCTGCATAGAAAATCGGGAAGCGACCAGGGGAACGGGCACGGCTAATCGTGTCGTAAACATCGAGAACGCTGCCGGCCGGCGTGATTTCTCGAAGCAAGGAAATGCAAGATCACGGCTGGCCGCCGCGACCTTTTTTAACGATCCGACCAGCCGCTCGGATTACCATAACCGATCGATTACCGAGCCTTCTACGAGCAGTTTCACCGCGAGATGAAGACGTTAAGGCACTACTAAGACTGCCTCAAGCTTCGGAGACTAGAATCGTCTCTGTCACGAGCCAACACGATGGACCTTTTCACATATATATCTTTCCGTACAGATGGACATTGATTCACCAAATAAGACACCTTTCCTCGTCTATTGCGTACCTTACTTCCGGAGAAAATGAACGGAAGAACGTGGAGTTAGAAGCAAACGGTCTTATAGACGATTGCTAAGATGAACGAGGCACTTTTGAGAATGATGTGTTTCGTAATTGTGATTAACACGTTCGATATGGAAGTTAACCCTCTGTAACCCGACTTTTCTTCGTTCACGAGTATTGTAGAAGTGATAGAATGTTTACGAGTGTAGAGATAGTTGCGTGCAGAGAGAATGCTTGCATTAAAGTGATAGAACTGCCCAATGGAAATTGTTTCGTACTGTAGGATCAGACCATTTGGACTGAAATCAACTCGTTGCTATATGATGTCCATAATAACGTCGATTTCACACCAAAATAAAAATTTCTTATCGTCAGAAGGGCAAGCGAAAGTTGGGGCAATTTACAAGGGTAAAATATAGTTTCGAATTATCTTTCGACGATGTAATAAATTTTCTTCTGCAAGGGTGAAGCAGTTTTCAATTATAGTATAGTTTACGTAACAAAGTTGCAAGGGTGATAATGTAATATAGTTTCGTATCACCTTTCGATTATACAACACCTTTGAGAATATCTCGTTAAAGTCGTTTTTCTTTCTTTTTATATTTAAATCACGGGATCGATATACCGTTCGTATTGAATGATAAATCAAGTTTCCGAGACGATAAAAAGAAGCAGTGTTTTCTTTCTTCAATGTATGTACGCTCGTTCGAGCAACAACGGGGTAATAAACTATCCGAAGCGTGTCGTGCAGGCCAAAAGTGCACCGGCGCTTGTGCACGGAGAATTCGCGAGCGTGCACGAGCCTGCCCACTGGCATTGGGCATTATTATCGCGTTACCACGTAATCGACCGTATAACTTACGCCAATATGAATTATCATTAACGCTCTGGGCGATCGCCCTCGGCCGGATTTCGAGCTTGCTCGCTTGCACGCTTCAAGTCCAGTTTTCATCGCTTTCACGATATGGCACGTGTCACGCGTTCGTCTCTGTCGTCGTTCAGAATAACAAAATCGTCCAACGAACATTTTTCACGGTTCGAATTATCGCATTCTTAGTTTTCAAAATATTCGCAAAAAAATATCCAACCATCGTGAGACGGCCATTTTATCTTCGACGAAGTCTAATAAAGTTCCACAAATTTTAATGTACACTATAATTATTTGTTTATTTATTATCAACTTAAAATTTGATCTAAAAAATACATATAACGTTAAACATATTTTCCAGTACATTTTGGAAAGCGATAGTTACGAATATATTAAAAAATACTCAGAATGTTGACCTCTGAAATATTTCAAGCTGCTTGAAACCTATGAGGATGCTGTTATTCTAAATAATTGTGAAAAATTTACACTATCCTGTTTAAGAAACTAAAGATGATCTAATCTATTCTAATCTTGAAATCTCTACGCTTTAATCGCGCGAAAAGTGTTTAGATTCCATTATATTCCCTACAGTATCGAGCAAGTTTCTTATTTAAAATTTTTCCACATTTCAACGAGCAACTAGAAACACTCTGAATGGACGACACATTTTTGCACCATCTTATATTCGTTACTCGCAATGTTGAAACGTTCGACGCAGGTCTCTGCATCGATCGCAATGATCATCAGGGAACGAAAGCAAAGGCAAAGAGGCCGCAGTGTAGAATGTGTATCCACATTCGTGCCAGGGGAAGATCGTATCGTTCATATATCGTCTAATCGATGAACAACGAGCTAGATCGCGAGGCAACATTGGTCGTGCGTCAACGAACGATCCCCGATCCGCGATGATAGCGCGGGCAGCGCCAGCCGCATCGACATCCGATCCTACCGTCGCTGGTCACGATTAAGACAATAAGATTTTACGATGTCCCCTATTTCAAGCAAACTCGCGAACGGGTTATCCCCGCGTACGATCTGCCCGTGTTTGGTTATTACATTTTCATCGATACAACATCGGAGACTTCGACTCTGGCGAAGATTTTACCGGAAGATGACCTACTCAGAGTGGCGGAGGAGCGAGAGATAGGCACGGCTAAAAGCCGATCATTTAATAACTTATATACGCCAGGCTAAAGATTACGATCGAGCTTGGTACCAAGCCGAATCGGATCACGGCCTGTAATCAAATGCTGTTACCGACTTTTATTACGCCGTTAATGCGGTACGATCGTTTGCTCATACGCGAGCCTACGTTTCCTTCTCTGTTCTTTTTTCTTTTATATTTTATTTTATTTTATTTTATTTTTTTTTTCATTTTTTCTTTGTAACGTGTACGCGTTGCACTCGTTTGCATTGTGCCCGAGAGCGGTTTGTCTTTAATCGAGCAAATAAATTCGGATGAACTTCGATAGCGAAGGGAGAGGAAGTTGAAGTTGGTGTATGAGATACAGGAATGGTTTGCAGGAGGGGGTAATTAATTTTTCGTACTTCTGTGTTGCAGGATGCACCGACGCCCACGGTAGACCTGTTCTCGAGTTCGAAGACGAGCCAACAAGGAGGGAGGACCTTACTGTTAAGGACGTGTCGTCGCTTCTACTCTACCTCGCCCGTTTACCCAGGTAATTAATAATTGATCAGTTGAAATTTTGGCTCATTAGTTCGTCGAGGCTTGTGCAATTTTCTTTCTTATCTTTTTTTCGATCGGGGAAACAAATGTGTGGGATTTTAATCTTTAATTAGGTATGCAGAGTGTTCTCAGCATTCTCAGCTGTGTTATTTATGGGGGCATTTTGTAACGTTGTTTTGCTACGTTCGGTATCCTTTTCAAGCTATTTTTCGCAGCTATTTCGGTATCCTTTTCAATCACTCGAAAATTCCTCGCTTCCTGGCGTCACGATCAAAAGGTGAAGGATTTATCGCGACGTCCGGTTTTTTCTGGCAATCACCGTCGTAATAACAACGGCGATTCATTAATGCGCCAAGGCGAGGAACGAGGTTTCCAGCGGGTGAACGTGATCGACGACGGTTTCCGTAATAATTATAATTTCCCACGGGCGTGACATCGGCGTCACGCCCACCGTAATCACGGACGAGGTGTAAAATCGCGGCTTGTGTATCGTTTCTGTACACCGGTACGTTCGTAACTACGAATTTCCTAGCGGACGTGTGGCCTGCCTCCGTGTGAGAGGGCACGCGTGTCTGGCTATTAATTAGCAGAGGGCGCGACGTTTTTCTAATTAGTTCAGGGCTAATCGGAATCCAGCTGAAGGAAAGAGAAAGAAAAGAATCGCTATCAGCTGGTAATTACCGTGCCCGCCGTGCGATAATTCAATTACGCTGATAAACGAGCGGCCTTATGGGGATTTTCAATTAATCCTTTGGTTCGTGGAGGGCTAACGAGAAGCGAGCTTCTTGACCAGCCAGAGTCATCATCGGCCCACTGTTTTCTTCGAGTTCTTCTTGCTGAGGAAAATCTCGTATACACGAATCGTGCAAAACGAGCATATCGTTTTTCTGCGTGTATTAAATTAAGAATGAAAAGAAATTTGTAGACACCATTAGTGTAGAGTAGAAGTCTTAACATAATTTTTTGCGAATTACGTTAAGGGTGCTTTGAAGAATATCAAATTCGTCAGTTTACGGTATTTCTATGTTTCTGATGATTTTCGAAATATCAGACCAAATATGCTTATTATTCTTAACACGTTAACGTCCGGTGACATAAAAATATGGCTTTTGTTGACTTCTACTGAAATTCCGGAGGCATATAAATAGGGTTTTATACACTATGTATTCAATACTGGTGGTACATAAATATATGTTACAGTATATGTGCTAAAATGATCGTTCTTATCGACTAGACCAATACTGCGTGCTTCGATCATGTTCCAAGCAAAAAAGAAGTAATTTTATTCTCTCTCTTTTTTTTTGTAAAATTATTCTTAAACTGTTTGTCTGCAAAGTACATGTATCAGGCTAAAGATAAATTTTATTCTTTATTATTAATTTTTAGTGTTCCTTATATATAATTGTTACCTATTAGTTTCATTTTTCTATCTCATAAAATAATTGCCTTTAAAATTAACATTAAATTAACGTTCCGTGGCCTAGTTGTAGCCTGGTAAAACGTTTCACTTCGTAAATAAATATTTGATATTTCGAAAGTAAAATTTAATAATAAAATTTAGAAATTTGTAAAGTGATGGAATATACTCGAAAATTTTGAAATATGCCGGCTAGATATATCAATTTTCGCGCAAACAGCCCGGACCGCAATGTGTTAACTTACAAATACCCTTTTATGAAAATTTCGAAATTTCACCCCACGAGTATGAATGATTGTCGATAAAATGAAAAATACGTGTTCAATTTCTTTTTTTTTTCCCGAGAACTACTAACGAAAGTTTTATGAAAATTTACCTGGCTTGACCAGGTATGATAACCCTTCTGTTTGACCACGTATCATAGCTCTTATCAGAGCGATAGCTAGTTTGTCTCGTCTATCCGGTTCTACCCTACTTTCCCCTGTTCGACGTGTCGAAATCACTGCCTATAGTACAAACCAAAAGTATCAACTGGTCAAGGTCATTCTTTGTCGATTGTTTTTCGATTTACAATTTTCAAATTCTCATAGAATTTTCTCATCGAAATACACTTGTTTCCATATTTATGTTCATCTCACTCTTCACCAGCGTACACATCGATAAATTTCAGCATCTCGCAAATCATCGAAAAGTTTATTACCCCAGGTTTTCTCAAAATACTTCTCGTTTCCATTTTCGTGGTGCTTCGACCCACGATCGTAACGCAAGCATCGTATTACACCGATGACTTTAATAGCGTCATTAATATTCCCGTGTAATCTCTGGCTATTGGTCCCACACGTATTGTTCGTATAAATTCTCGAAGGTGAAACTCTGCTTACATATCGCGTGGAAATTAATTTCCGCGTTTCATACAAAGACGTGTATGTGTGCGTGTGTATGATATTACGTCTTTTCTCGTCGAGTCCGTGACAAACGTTTCAACATACCGCGACTTGTTACCTTACGATATCACATCGTGTACCACGTATTGTACGTACTAATCGGGCGTAATTAAATCGACGAAACCCCTTTGCAAAGGTGTAATATATAATCGAAAAACCAGGTAACAGGTGTCGCCCATTCTCTTCGGGGCAAATTCTTTCTCCTCGACGACGAATTTTCGATCGTATCGACGCGAGCATTAAAACGGTGTTCACGCAGTGGTAGTTCCAAGTGGTTAGGTGAATAAAGGCCGGCGTGGAAAGGAGGTATAAATCATGCGCCACTTAACGCGTCTGAGAGAGAGAAAAAGAGGAGGGGGAATAGAATTTTGAATAACGATCGTCCATTATCGCGGCGTATCGAGGAAAGCGTGCAACAACACGAGGAAACTGAATATATTTCACATTACATAATATGTCTATTGTTCGGAGAAAGTGCATATTTCATTGATAAGAATCGGGTATAAGGCCAATTTATTTTATTGCTATCGTTGCCGTGCCGTTTAGCCACAGCGAGGCCTCGTCGTCCCTCTTCGATCGATCGAGAGACCGTTTGCCGAGCCACGCCGGATCCCTGCCAATTCTGCTTTGCTATTGGAGCACCTTCAATAGCCTGCCGTGCAATTTCCTGATCGAGAATCGGCGTACGATGTTGTTCTATGTGGGTATCGTTGGCCAACGACCAGGGCTTTTCATTTCAGCGACGTCTCTTTCAGTGGCCACTTCGAGAAATTGCTGTTTCTCTTCTCGTTTCGGATTTTCAGAATTTCGAGATGCATGTGAACGTGAAGTATGTGGAGAGATGTTCGGTATTTTCAGGTACTCACTGTCAGAGCTTTCTCTACCTCCGAATTTCAAATTTTCCGGCATTCTCGTTGAAACTACAAATGCATGTTTGAATCCACAAAGTTCAGAACTCTTTGCGATCTGAAATTTCAAATTTTTCCAATTAGTCTTGTTGAAACTACAACGCATTCTCAACTGTGCTCAACTGATAACGCTTAATCTTTCAATTTTTAAACTTTTCATCTGTCAAGATTATAGAATTATGTGGCAATTCAAAAAATCTAAATTAATCATAGAATGATCTAGAAATTTTATTGATTTATAACGTACAATTGTTGATTTATCTTAAGAATTGATTAATTGATTGTTTAATTACTGCAATTACAGAAATGATTACAAAATAATCAATCACTTTCCAACTCTGCTTGACACCTGAAACATGTTTACTTCGCCTCCTGACCGATTTTACGATCTCACTGTATCGTAGCTCTTGTTAAACCACATTTCCCTCTGAACGTAGACTGCAAATTCCAGAAACTTTGGTTTCGTACCTTCCAACCCGTGTAACGTCAAAACGAGCAACAAAACAGCCCTACCCCGTGAGCCCAGCGTTGCTGAGGCAGCAACAGCAGCCAGCAACCCGATGAATTATTTAGTACCAGACCGGCAAACGAGCACGATCCCCCGGCAGCGAGCACAGCACGACCGTAAACGCCCGGACGCGTGTTTTTTCCCGTCGGTCGATCGCGATTAAGAACCGTTTCGATCGGGACGGGCTAGCCTCCTCCTGTTCGATTGTCAGCGGGCCGGAGGAGTCGAAAGGCGATCGTAAAGGGGAGGACTTGCGTCCTCTACTCGACCAGTCGCTCGTTTAGCCGCGCTCTTCGCATGCTGCCCGCCTCGTAAAACATATCACGTACGATAGCCACGGCAGCCTATTGCGGTATCGTTGATCGCGCGGCTTTATGGTGCCCCGTGCAACCGTGCTGCTCACTCGACGAAAGAGAGAATAATTCTGCTTGAGGCTCTTCTTTCGAGAAACGTTCTATCTTTACCTGCCTTTTCGACGATCTTTTGGGGAAAAATGGAGAAATTTGGATGGATTGGTTTGCGATATGTTTGCGATGGTTTGACATGGATTTTTGTGAGTGAGATTCTTCAATTTTGATGAGTGGCTTTTCTTTCGAGAAATGTTCTATCTTTGCCTGCTTTTTCGATGATCTTTTGAGGAAAAAGAGTAGTGAAATTCGGATGGATTGGTTTGCAATATGTTTGCGATGGTTTGACATGGATGTTTGTGAGTGAGTTTCCTCTATTTTGATGAGTGGCTTTTCTTTCGAGAAATGTTCTATCTTTGCCCGCCTTTTCGATGATCTTTTGAGAAAAAGATGTAATGAAATTCGGGTGGATTGGTTTGCGATATGTTTGCGATGGTTTGACATGAATTTTTGAGAAATTCTTGCGAGTGATTTCTGCTAATTTTGATACTTACATCAGAGGATAGATCATGTGAAACTATAAACTACAAGTTTTCAAAGAATTTTGAAGCGGAAAAATGAACATGATTGAACGTAATAAACTTTTAGCAACGCGAGTTGGAAAATGTGAGGTATGACTCTGTTCGAACTTTTTCCATGGCTCCGCGCGAAATCTCCGATATCAGATCTGCGTGAATATTCAGTGAATGTGTTTAAATAACCTTTCAAGGTGGATAGTTTTCCCATGTGATTTTAAAGCAGCTCCGTGGAAATTCCAGATGACGGAGTTCGTTTCAGGTTGCTGTGAAAATAGTCAGATCGAAGAATATAAAAAGGCGTGTTGGTTCAGGGATACTTTGCTAGAGAAATACCTCGTTAAATTTAAAAGCATTTCAATGCAAGGTAAATCGATGCACATAGCAGATCGACCAAAAGTTTCTAACTAATGATGCATTGCAAAATAAACAACAATATTCCGGAAGCAAATTAACAATTTTACCAGACAATTAAGAAATTTGTTATTACTTGTATTTGTAGAAAAAATTAATTAAAATATTGGTAACTGTTTCAGTATTCAAAATTTTATCTCTCGTTACCATTTTCTCACACACACACTATGTGTGCCATTTACACTGAATATCTACATTTTTCTCGCTGGTATTAAAAGTAAGAAAAAATCGCTAAGAGAAATTTATGAAGGTTATTTAAATTTTTTCTTTACCTTTTATTACTTGACGTTGGAAATGTTTAAAAATGGCAAAGTAAACGAAATTACACCTGCATACATAAATTCAGGTCGTTATTTCCTCCGCAACACTTCTTCTTTCGTTCATAAATCATAGTAAAGTACTTAATATAATTAGATATTTCAGCTAAATCATATCTAGATTCTAGCCTCTATTTAAACCGTCTCTTCTAGCAATTATACATATTTATTATAAGTGAGACACCCGGTACCCACGCCGAACGCAGAATAGAACAATCCAAGTAAACTCAGGATCTCTCGAAGAGACGTTTTCCCACGATTGCTGAAGACAATCGTATTCTAAGGAGCGTTTTCACCAGGCGCATCCCCGAAACGGGTACGCGGAAGGTCGTCGGGGTTGAGAAAAAGCTTCTCGCGGTTCGTAACGCGTGTCCATTATTGCAAACGCGTCGATATTTTCCAGTAGCGAGTTAGGAAAGCAGCGAGAGCTAGTTGGAATCCACCGACGAAAGCTAACAGTGTCATAATGATCCCCTGAGCAGAACACGATCGCCATAAATCAGCGTACCGGTTACGCGGGATTCATTAACGTTTTTCCTCGTTCTAGCCATGTTTTTTTTTCTCTTTCTCTCTCTTTCCCCCTGTGGCGCTTCGGCACAGTGGGAAAGCGTAAAACCGACGTTGACATAGCGATAGGCTGGTCTATCGGTGGCGAGGATTACCGGTCGACGGTGGCTGCGAATTATTTATTGGTCGAGCGACAATAAAACGCGAAGCCCGCGTGAAACACGACCTCTGAATTTTCACACGCCTTTTGAAGTAGAGTGTTTACTGTTCCCTGTGTGCTCAGGATGGGATTATTTGTGTGTCGCGTGTTTCAAGTGATCAGGGAATTCTAGGGAAATGTTGCACAGATGGAACTGGTGAAGAAAGTAAGACTTTATTAGTCTGATTATTCTCAAATGATACATTTATCGTCGTTCAGTGACAAACAGATTTTTATGCGAATTCATATTTTTGAGAATATTCTGAGAAAAGTGGAACTTCGATAGAAAATTGTTTCATCTATTAAGTATTAGGGAAAATCATTATAATTTGGATGCTTTGTATATTTTTTTCATATCACGTGCATAGTGTGAAAGTTTGCACATTTAAATTTTCTATAAATACATGAAAATTCGCAGACTTCTGATGAATCACCGAAATATTTGTTCCCACGCAGCTCCGCGGAATGTCTCTTTTTTTTTTCTGTCCTCGACAGAATCCCTCGTTAACTAAAAGTTACTTAAATTCCTTCGAGAAACATGATTGATAAACCACGAAGTGATAAATCACGGAAAGTTTCCTTCGCACTGGACACGTACGAAGCTTGACCTGTCGAATCGAAAATACTCGTACAGTTGCTCGTTACTTAAGATTCCTCAGGTTCCTAATACCGGTAGGAGGACACTTTCAGCGATTAATCAATAACAAAACGAGTCATTAGTATGTCTACAAAAAGCTCGCAATTCCTCTTGCAGTTATATTGCAAAACAAAACCAAAAAAAGAAAGTAAAATACATTTTCTACTTAATTTTATACAGATAAAAGAAATGCTGCATTCAACAGTTCAAAAAAAAAAAAAAAAAATGACAAACAAACATGAAAGAAGATTCTGATCCGTCGTGAATGTACGAACTGAACTCTCAGTCTGCTCAATATCGCATGGAAAGTGGAGGAAAATGTTTTCACGCTGTGAAATATTATTAATCATTTGGATATATTACTTTGCTTACAATTAACTCGCCGCTAATTTACATCGCTAGTAATTTAGCAGTTAGTATCTTTTTTCTTATTCCGTATAAAATGGTATTTTACAAGATTATTTATTTTTCATAGTAACGAAATCATAAGAGAAAAAAGAAGAAATAAATATTCTCAATATACTAGTAATTAGAGCGGTTTGAACCACATAGGATATTCCATATAGAGTGTGTTAAGTTATTAAACAACGAGATTAACCAGTGGCAACGCTATTTCTCGTATCAATAATAATAAACCGTGATAACACGGTGTCTCGCTTAATTACCGGTGGTTGCAATTTATCGAGGCAAGGTCGAGGATTTTCACTTCCATTAGCGGCTTCCTAGATCCTGTGGGCGAAACCTGTCGCGTGGCTGGAATGGGAAAAATCGGTTCGTGCAAACCGAGCACACCTCGATTTCGCGGGGACCGAAGGTGAAATGGCGAAAGTTCCGGAACACGCCGCGTTGTCCCCGCGCGAACACAACGCACGCGCGCGATTCTGATCGCGAAAAGACAACGGCGCGAATTATGGCGGACGATGGCGAACGCACGATAAGACATATCCAGATTTTAGAGAGAACGTGCACGCCCTTTGTAAGTCGAGAGATTTATGGTTCTCGTTGATAAATGGAGGAGCGTTGTAGAACTATTTAAGTGTTTGCAGAATTTTTGCGATAGATAAACTGTAGATAATTGCCTGAATTCCCGATGATATTATAGATTGTATATATACAGTTATATGAGGTAGTTAAACGATCCATCAAATTTCAATCACCTTCTAATTGTCACCTACACCAATAACGAATTTAACAACCATTCAAGCTACGAGTACCTTCTAATTGCGTCCGCATCGATACAAGCACTAACTCCTCACCATTAATCAAACTAAATCACCGCGCAACAGATCCCAGCATTTCCAATTCGAAACGATCGCTATGTTTCAATTATAAACAACAACTGGAGGCTCGAAACTCTGGACTTCGAATGAACAGCTTCCAGCGTGGTTTAAAACGACTCCTAAATTAAACTTCTGCTATTTGTTTGATCATTTTCTGAATATTACTCAAATCAGCTATCTTCCATATAGTAACTTTACGTTAAAAAAGTACAGTGAGAAGTGTTTCATGAAATCACATAATTTCTTGGAAAATTTAAGATGTATCAAAGCTAATAAGTATCATAGAACTTATTTTTTAATTTTTATTTTTCAATTGGGCATAAATGGGTTAATATATAAACACATGTTCAATGTTCTCCAAATTGATTATCAACTTCAGATACTCAAAGACTCGAATCTATCACTATATGAGTAATTACCTTGACCGGCTAATAATTTGGTCCTCGCTATAAATTCACCATCGATCGAATCATCAAAATCACCGTGTGAAAGCTCAAGGAGAACGAGAATCCGACTGCTTAATCCACAGAATCCTCAACTAACAATTAATCGATGTAACATAGACGAAAGCGGCAGAAACTCACAGAAACAATCCGTGCAAGCTGGCACCTCTGTATCGCGTATCTCCTGTTCGAGAGGGAGTCACGACGCTTGAAGATCGCCAGACGATAGGATCGCGGGGGATCTCTTGCCGATCCAGTTGTGCACCTGACCGCATTTCTGCATGAGTTATGGACGTGCATCAATCCTTTTAGCCTGTGCGCCTCCTCCTTCCATCGTCTCGATCACTCGACTGGCGTCCCGCGTCTCTCTCAGCCACCCTCGTGTACACCGATGGTAACGGGTAACGGTCCACAGAGAAACGTCCCTCGTTCCTATCTCGCTTTTCCCCGCGGGACCAAGATCTGGAACTGCAGTTTGCCGACCCACTTCCGAGATCGTATCTACCTCTCGAGCCACTCTTTCCTTCCTCCTCCTCCTCCTCGCACCTTTTCCCCTTCCTATACTTCTATCACGTCGCGAGCTCCTTTTTGTTTCTGTCGGTTTGATGCTGTTTAGCTGGATTGTTAAGCACCCCTGTCGTTACTGGAGATCCTCAGATAGGCGATTCTTTCGGTTCTCGTGTTGAACGGTGATTCCTTGGACTGGTGATAGTTCAAACTGAGTAATCTTTGTGTCTGTGTACGTGTGATTGTGTATGTTTGGAATGTGGGTAGTGTTTTGTTCGGAAGTATACGTAGAACCGTGACGGGGAATCAAATTCATGAACCACTCCTCGATTTTCTAACTTCCGAGGAATAGTTTTAGAAACGTTTCGTTCCTTTCTTTTCAGTATTCAAAGTGTTTCGCGTGTATTGTACGATGTTTAACGCGTGTAACATACTTGTACGAATGAAGTGTACATACGTAAAGTTTCTGCCCCTTTTTATCGCGAGCTGTCTGCAATTTCAATGGAGAGATTTGTATGCTGATCGGTAGCGGTGTTGGCAGCGCGGGTATATTAAGAGCGAGTAGTTGACAGTCGTCTGTGTCAGCAGCCTCTTGAATGCCCTCTTATCGGAATTTTAAATGAGTCGAAGCCGAAAACAACAGGTTGCACAGGTTGCATAACCGGCGTTCTTATCGACAGCTGAATTACGTGCACCCGTTTCTACGTTTCTTCATGGAGGAAATTCGATTAGCCGACCTGTGAAATATTCGCCTGCGAGGGCATCGTTTTTATGGCGCATAAATATACCGAGGTGAAATCGATATCGTGGAACAGAAGAGTTGTGTATCGTTCGGTTAATAGGAAAACGGTGGATATTTGAAATCTTGTATTAAAACACTCGGTTAGGTTAGATGTATATATGTATATATCGGTATTAAATTTTCAATTATGGGCGTACGATAATTTAACAGGAACTGACGTTCAATAATATTAAAGTGTTTAACAAGTGTTCGATGGTATGGCGTTTAATAGGGCCGTAACTCTTTTGATCGTGACGGTTTATCTACGAATCCTACGATAGTTTCACCGTTTCGTTTGTCGAGCTATTAATCGAACGTGTCAACAAACCGTTAATTGAATATTACTTTCACTTCCTATAATTTCCATCTGACGCCACGGTTGAAAAAGTAGAATGGAGTTTAGACGTAACATTTCCCCCCCATGTGGAATTATTTCCCAGGGCAACAGCGATAGAAATATTCATCCGCTAAGCGCCGATATTTCTCTCGATGCTAATAGACCATTGTCCCGCGATTGTCGTTGGCAAATTTCAGCCGCGAAGACGATACCGTGATTTGCATGCGTTCAATGGCCGTGTTGCAGTTAGGTGTAAGTGCGATTTTTACCATTGTCCCTGGGAACTATCATTTTACGAGATGTCGCGCTTCCTTCGATTGTTCCTTTCCTCTGTGACAATTTGGATAAAGCAATACTCGACACCAAGGACGGAATCTTCGTAATAATATACTAATAGTCTTAACCAACACGAGCTACTTTACGCTCGATCATGTGACGATTCACATATCTATACTACAGGGTTTTTCAAACCCTACTCGATCTCTGCTCTGACCATTTATTTATTTATTTCAAATATCGAAGTTACAAAGCCCATCTAAACTATATGAAAAATATGGTAAGTGTTAAAGGAAGGGTAAATGGTCACTTTTGTGGAGGGGGAAAGTGGCCTTGAACGTCCAAATAATTTCAAACGTACTATAGTCTATAAAGCTTACTCCAAACGAGCTATAATTCAGAAATTGCCCCTTTATTCCGCTTAAAAAGTATCGAAAGTATCAAAGAAGGGGTAAATGGTAATTCTTGTGGAGGGGGAAAGTGGCCTTGAACGCACAAATAATTTCAAACGTACTATAGTCTATAAAGCTTGCTCCAAACGAGCTATAACCTACAGATTGTCTGTCTATTCTGCTTAAAAAATGTCGCAAGTGTCAAGGAAAGGGTACATGGTCATTAACGGTGGAGGAGAGTGGCCTTGTCGATTCCAGACGCGCTATAGACCATCTTGGTGCAACTAAACGTCACATCCCCGACATCATGGCGAGGTCTTTGCTCGACAACTTTTGCCCACCCAGGTCGTGGTTGCGGTTTTAGGTATACGCGCACCATGAGCTGTCGCGATACAGAACGCGCTGCTTCCAGCAACCTCTGCCTTTACAATGCCGCTAATGCATTGAGTTTCTTCTACGGTCAGTGGGCAGTGGCGGCGGACAGTTACGATCGAATTGTAAATCCAAGTGTCACGGTTATGGTGGCTCGTTTCGCCTGTAGAACGTCCCGAGGGTTAATTGAGAACGACTCCTCACGCGCCGCCAGCAACACGATTTTCCTTGAGGCGAATCGCGACGGGGAATGCGTGAACGTCGTTTCTTTGGGGCCTTTGTTTCGATGGCTGAAGGATGGAATGCAGAGGCTGAATTCTCAAGGCTCTCGTAGTTTCCTGGTTCGTATAAGGATTCTTCTTTGAAAGGAATAGTTATGTTAGACAGTTGACAGACTTGCCTCAGATGGATCATAAATATTCAAGCTGTACCGATGCTTTCTTTATTTTTCTCCGAAGCAGTCAATTTTCCGAGGAATGCTTGGCTAAAGGCGATATTCCACGTGTAACTTCGCCTTGTGACGCTTGTGAATTCTAATACAGATTAGGGTAACTGTAAGTCCTTGTCAAATTGTCGTATCTCTATTTACTCTAAATGCTCCAAAATTGAACGGAAATAAATATTGAAAATTCAATTCTTAATTCTCCACATCAACGTCGAAATGTTTTAACACTTGTATGAATTTTTTAGTTTCGTCAAATTCAAGCTTATATAAAAGAATTGCGCGAATGTTCTGATTGTTCATCACGTCAGATGTGAATTCTTTTACTATTCAACTATAAATTTCTTGTTTTTGACTGTTGCATATGAAAATATACGATTGGACAAAAATTTAATATGATATCAACCCGTGAAATTTTACTCGTTTAAAGAAACGACGTTTCATTTGCACGAACCTAATAGATTCTGGTGTCCCTTCGATGTTTTCTATCGAAAAGTCAACCAACTTATCGAATCGATCAATGGTTTGAAGATACGTTCGACTAACTGTTCCGTGACGCCGTAAACGTATCATTACCGCGCATGAAAACACTCCGTAAATTCAATAATACGGATTCGATCTCGGAGGAGGACTACGCGAGCCTATTTTATCCGATAGGAATCGACTCGGCGAGAAACGGCTGAATCCTCTCGTTCGCGCCTCTGTGGCGAACGATCGAGGACACACTGTCTTCGTCCTCGAGAATTTTATTCCAATTTCAAGTTAACTCCGATGAAACTGACAAGCACATCGGTGAAATTCTATTTACAGAATCTTTACTTCTGACTTTCTAAACCATGTACCACCATGCACGCTAATTTATGGCTACTTGAAAAATATCTCGAGAGTATATACTCGAGGAAACACACTTCTACTTTCATTATATCAAACTCTACAGAGTTGCTCAATTTTTTATCACGTTCAATGTAAATTCTTCAATGTAATTCGCGCTATTCTTGTCTCGTAATCGTAGATAATTGACAAATTTCCTTCGTATTTCATAATTGTACCTTTTCAACAAACTTTCAAACAATGTGCATTCGTATAACAATTTTCTCACTTATTGTAAGAGCTCAATTTTTTGTGATACTGAATGTAAACTCTACTGGTGCCATTTTTATCTTGTATCGCAGTAATTGACAAGTTTGTATCTCGAAATTTCCTTATAATTTAAAAAAAAAACCTTCGAACGACGTATACGTCTGTAACATAATTTAAAAAATTTGTTTACTTATTGTAAAGAGTATTGTAAGAGCCAAGAAAAAATTTCATAAGTTCAAAACGGGAATCGAACATCCGCGACCTTCGAACTAACATGCCGGGACTCCTTCTGCATTTTTTCTAATTCTGCTTCTGTGAGTTCCACATGGAGCTTCGATCCTACATTATTCTGACAAATTTTTATTAAAAAAAAAAAAGAAAAAAATAACTGGAGCACCCTTGTATGTCTAAAGAGTGTAATCAAGACGCTCAGAAATTAAAGTGACTAGCTCCACTTGTACGTTTTCGAAATTTTAGTACCAAAGCATACAATTCCTCTTGAATATCAGCTCGTTTCACGGAGTTAGTCATCTTCGACTTTCAACCGGCTCAATTATCGTCTCATTAACCGTTCATAACGTAAGATGAATAACGTCTCGACGGGTTAATTCCTCCTTATACACGTTTCAAGAAGAGAATGAAAGTAACAGAGGCTGTCTTATATGCCGGGTTGCACGATTTTCGTTTGTCAATCGGAACGAGCATGAAAGCTAGCAGGACGGAACGAGGCTCGAGGCGGATTAAAACGATCGTACGTACAAAGAACGGCATTGTGTTGCGGTGCATACGCCACTGTGAAGTGGTTGCACGATTGGTCTGTGTATGAAAGGGGTCGAGGTAGAGAAGGGGGTTGCCACTGGAGCCGCGTGAGAAACGCTGCATACTTACGCGAACCACCCACGTGTCACAGCTTAATGCAGGATCGTGATACGCTTTTCCTTCATTCGATACTCTAATATGATCTCTCCGCGCCTCGAGTGAAACGTTCCCTCTAAGTACACGCGCGCGTTTGACAGGCAGAAAAATCGGCGAACAGAGCGTCGGTTAATTATAAGGCTGCTCCAGTTGAACGGTTCTCGTGGGAAGATGTCGAAAAGTGGTTTGGAAATCCTCTGTCTGAATCTCACGAGAACCTCGGTCTCTTCTATGTATATCTGATGTTCTACAAACATTTTTAAACATTTCAAGAGTAACCCGTTCGTCGGATGAAGTCTGTGTCACGAACGAAGAAAATTAGCTATTTTTCTTAGGACTGAATTTTACGGAATAAATGCTTGGATTAAAAAAATGTTGAAATAAGAAACATGACACTCTTAACATGTTAAACACCACATTGATCGATTTCTCATTTAGTCTCTTCAGTTTTGAAAGTTTCACAAAGAATATTACTACATTACTTACAAAGAATATAATTATTTATTTATTCTCGGTAATATAAAAGTAATTGCTTTTCGAGTAGAAAGGTAAAAAAGTAACAAAAGATTAATTGCCAAAAACCTTCGACGAAATTTAGACATATTTGATTATCAAAATTACTAAATATTAAATATCTTGATAAATAACGCATAGTGAAAAAATCTACCAAATATGTGTCGACTTATTTTCGCTCTAGATTCTCCAGAAAGATTTCATCGTAGCTGTATTCACTTCTCGGTGAAAAATTTCACAAAAATATTTACTTTAGTAACAAAATTAACATAGCTGTGACACTCGAAGAATCGCGAAGAAATTTCTTAGAAAACGAAGGAAATTAATTGGTTCAACGTTCGTTTGCCTTTTTCACTTCTACGTACAACACAAACGATCGAAGGAAAAAAGAAAAGAATTATTCCTATGGTCGGCGATATACCATTACACGCACAGGAAAATTGCACCAGCGAGCCATTATCCCGAGCTACGGGCTAACAACCATGAGACACACTGTGAAAGAAACGCGTTCGAGGGTATTATTCAATTATCCGAGCGGCGAAGGTCAGAGTGAAACGATTTAGCGCCCCCGTCGAAAGATCGGTTGGTATCCTCGAGCGCGTATAATCGCCGCGCGAACGTGTCGACACGACGAATGACTCGTTTCACTCTCCGGGCATGACTCGAAGGAGAAATCGCAGCGACACGCAGCTTCACGTGGGAGATCTTGTCAGTCTTATACGACTACCGTATCACGATGACTCACGCGTAAATGCACGGAATGCCATGATAATTTATCCCTCGATGCGATTTATTTCGCCCCTCTTACCGCGAAACGTATTCCTCGTCATCGAGTACTGATCGGTCCCTCACTGTGTCGTCCATATTTTTTTCTTTCCTCTCTTTCTGCTTTCAGCTCTGACACCGTGAAGAATGGATTCACCCTTTTGGTACGAGGACACGCTCCTGAGTGCTTGGAGTTTCTGGATAAAGTACTGGTCGTTGTACAGGTAAAATATCATCGATGTTGTTGAAAGTCGTGTAATTACTGTTTGAGTAGTGTTCGAAGATTTTCAAGTAGAGGAGAGGTTTGAAGAGGGACAAGCGTGAAGGGATGACTTGGTGTTTTTTTGCAGGGACGAGTGAACGTTTCTCAGATGCTATTGCTGCAGAACTCCGTCGCTGAGGATTCGACCGATTCCCAGTTACCTTTGTGCCGCGTCAAGGTGAGATTCATTCTGATTTTCTGTGAGAACGAGTCACGTATTGCTTAACACTATTGCTGCTGGAAGAAGTGTATGATTAACCCTTTCGAGTGCTGTGGCAAAATTTTTCCTTACGCACTCGTGGCTTCGTATAAGCGTCTCTCAGCATTCGAATATTTAGACTCGTTATAATTTTTTAGTTACGACGTTTTTGAAACGTTGATTTGTCGAGGAAAATCATATTTAAAATAAAAAATAAGAGTCACCGGTGACTGGAGATTTCAGGATTAGTAAAAGCTCATAAAATTCTAAAATTCGCAAATAAATTTCTATATGGTGCAAAGGAATTAATGCACCGTAGAACATATCAAAATAGTTTAGAATCTTATCAAATATAATTTTGTATTTAATTTTTTAAATATAGTCTTTTATATTTTATTAAATATAGAAATTATTAAAAAGTGAGCGGAAAAGTATTTCCGTCCACGCAGAGTGTTTGACTTCGAAGTATTCCGCACTCAAAGGATTAATCCCTAGATTGAATTAGTATAAACCTACATCTACCACTTTTTACATTTTTATCACTTAGAATTGTCGCTCTTTCCTTATAATACTAAATATTAGCCATAAATAGTCATAACAGAATATAAAGTTTCTTCTTTTTAATAATACAAATAAATCGTTCTTTCCTTATAACAACTAATATTTCAGAATCTGAAAACTGTTTTTTTCAATAATACAAATAAACAACGTAAATAAACGCTATTTCCTTTTCACAAAGTATACACAATAAACGAGTTGAAGAGACGAGGCTCTTGAGAACGTTTGTTAAAGTAGGCCGGAGGCATGGTTGCCAGAGGGTTGAACACAACAACTCGAAACAAACTGGAGTAAGCCATTACTCTAAGATCCAATTATTTTTCTTCTTTTTTTTAACCTCTTAGTTTCACGTTACTGCGCTTGTATTTTCATTCACAATCAAGGTTCCACATGAAACACCTTAATCAACGACCAACACGCACGCGAATAATAATAGAAACATTCGCGTACGATAAACCCACGTGTGCAGAACACTTTTTCGCAAACGATTGTTCATGCGAACGGTGTACACAGACTCGTTCTTCGCGGCGAAAGGGTTAAGCAACCAGCTTGAATAACCCTTCCCTTCCCTCCCTTCACCGTTCACTATATACCGAACATGATCATTGTTTGGCTCGGTTCCAATTCCAACTGTGGAAACATTACTCCTCGAGCGTCTATTGGTAACGCGTCTCGATTGCTTTACTCGAGGATAAAGGAAATCGTTCACTTTCCTGAGAACGATTTTCGAAGACACCAGAGGCAACGAGCAACGAGCCCATTTACCCTAGGCGAGAGTTAAAAGCGTTTTTCGATTTTACTTTCAGACGACTGTCGTTGACGAGGACACTTTGAGGGAGCACATTCCCAGGCGAGAGCAGAACCACGATCAGGCACAGTGGATCGTGTTTTACAAGGTAATTGAAACTTCGTCGCGTTCACCTTTCAGCTACAACTCCAAGCTTTTGCTGTTTCGTTCTCCAACGTTTCTTCTGTATACGAGAAAACAAGAAGTTCTCGGTGCTTTTTCCTGTTTTTCTTTTTATTTACTTCTTTTTTAGGGAGGGGGATGTTTGCAATTTTTTGTCTGACCCTTCACTGCTTTCTGCACGATACTCTTTGAATTTAAGATGAGTCTTAAATTGTGTTTTTCTTCCAAGCTGAAAACGTTTCTCCTTTCCTTCAAGTGTCTCGTATCAAGCCTCCTCTTTAAACGTTTCACTCAGCTGCAATCTGAAGCAGCGAAATTTCCACAGAAAATCCTCCTCTTATCGTCTGAGAAACACTTTACATTTATCCAATAAAATAGTACCCTTAAAATCCTCGCGTCGGGAACATTTTACCCTTCAATCCCCGACGTCGTTCAAACCGATACTTCACCTTAACAAGCGTGCAATTCCACCAGTGACAGGCAAGTCGGTGTTCTCGTTCGTCGCGACAAATTGCTTCCGAAAACGATCGCGCCTCTACCTCGATATACGTGTGTGTGTTACGGCTACGAGACGCCAAGGAAGAAAGAAAGAGATGGAAAAAAGAACGAAACAGTCTCGATGGAATTTCGCCGGTCGGTTGACTGAATGTCACGATGGTGATTCGGCAGGTTCGATGAAAAATGAAACGGTCGACCGTGAGCGGAATAATTGTGTCGGCGTCTCTCCTTCTTCTTTCTCTCTTTCTTTCTCACTCTTTCGAATCACGGCGCAATTATTGTCCAGGTGGAATTTATCCGGTGTGTCTGGTGGCACTGACCGATGTTACCAATTTATCCGTGGCTCTCAACCCACGATTCTGTGGCGCGCGTAATGGCGTTTTAATGGGTCCCGTTAAAGGCGAGGGAAAAAGGACGCGCGGCGTCTTCGTTTCGCGGCCCGGTATCGTGATCGCAATTCGTCACGGTGCTCGCAATTTTTTCACCTGCGACATGCGTCTGGATCGCGCGGCCCCCCATCGAAACGAGTGTTTTGACGTGAATTAAGCATTCGTCCGGGTAATTGGGTGGCCCAGGGTGCATTTTTGGCCGCGGCGCGGTTCCGGTGGTGGTTCAAAGAGGAGGAGAAGTGAGAATCGGGTAGATTGTAGGGTGAAAGTCGAGAGATTTATATCATCTTTACCTTACCATCCGACAGATTCGAACCAATCGTGCGTAGTTAGAGGCATTGGCCTCTTTGCTTTCCGGCAATTGAATGTTCTTTGAGAAATGGACAATTAAATGAGGGTTAAGATTCCCGGAACTATTGACTTATCCCTTCCGTGTTTCGGAGCAAACGAAAACCGTTTCTTTTTTTTCTGCATGTTAACTTAATTATAACGAACGTCTAAATTATTTCCGTTGGTCTTGAAACTAAGACCTACCATTCTAAAGACCATTCCAAGATCACCTATATTTTTTATTGCATGTTGACACGTAAAATAAAATTATGCAAATTCGCGAAGTTGAGAAGAAACAGTTTGGAAAAAGGATTTTTTCGGTAATTCGTTATTTTACGCGTCAGATCTTTAATTGTGTAATTTATATAATTATTATATTAATATTCTACAGAGGTTGCTTGCTTAAAATGAAAGAGATTAGTAAAAAAAATTTTTTTAAAGAAATGCATTGGGGTCTAAACAAATCCACGCGAGTGTTAACATTTGTTTCGATATTATCACTTGAAAGTGATCTGAAACAATAAAGAAAGAGATCAATGACCTTGGGATGGCCTTCAGGATGACTTTGTTATCATCACTAGTAAATTTCATTCGTTCATTTTTATTAATTTATTTTTTTTTACTTTTAACACTATCGGAATTAATTTAAATTTTCTGTATATTCTTCGTGATAATTAACACCTTATGTGCCGGAGACGTACTAGTACGTGTTTTGACATATCGTTTAAAATTGACGAACGTTTGAAATTGAAAGCCTCATACACCGAGTTTGGACTTCTTATCTTCTTTAAACATTCGGCAAAATATTTTAAATGACAGACATAAACAAGGGTTCTAATATATTCTTAACGTACGAATTGCGCTCTCAGGCTGCCCTTTCTTCTGCTCAATATCGCATGGATTAAACAGTAATCGAGTTTATTTCGCGTCGAGGAATTAAAAAAGAATTATTTATAGTTTATTAGTTAATTAGAGCAGCTTGAAAATCCTTCTTCGTAGACGTAAAATCGTCAAAAATTGCAATAAAATAGTAGTTGTTTTTCGCTCTCATTTGTACAAACTTCCCTTTCCAATTAGAATCGAAAAGTATCCTCTTTTCTCTGATTCTTCGTATCGTCCTTCGTGGTCGAACGATTTCGCGGCTTTAATCCCAGCTATTGTGCGCGCGTAAATAGCACAATGACGAATCCTATCGGTCTTTGGAGCTGATAAAAGCTGCAGCGGCGCTCGAAGGCAAGCTAACAACAGTTATTCGCGACCTTGCATCCGCGCCGATAATCGATCGGGAAACATTACAAGGAGAAAATTTCGCCGTTGGAAAATGTTCATAAATAACGGTCGAGTCTATGCGATGCTCGTTGAGATAGGCATTAACATAGCTGCGAGATTCTTCGACGGAAAGTAAGGGACTCCTCTCTTTCACGTTCCCGCTCGGCTGCCTCTTTTGCCAAGGCATTTCAGGAACGAACATTTCACTGTGCGTGATCGAATAACAGACGTTCGTGTCCTGAGTACCTACAACCTTTTCTTATATATGTACAGTCACTCTCATTAACCTGTTAACTGAGTTCAACTTTCAAACAGAAATTAAATATCCCCAGTTTGTAATTGAAAATTAATAAAAATAATAACAAATCGCTTAATTTCGATTTTTGCATATGTCAATACAATGTGTCTTCGTTCTAATACAAGCATAACAGTACAATTAAAAATTACATGTTTTAAGTGTTGATTAGCCACTGACGACTTTTTTTTTAAATTAGACCAAACACCGTGAGCTCTTTTTATTTGAAAAAATTACAATTGCGAAAAAAGTAATAAAGACCGCTTTTTTAAATTTTTTTATCTGAGAGTACAGTCGAAATGTAAAAATCACGTTTTGTAAAATCCACGTTATAATAAAAATCTCACCATTTGTGTATAATAAAATGAAATTTTCTTCCCATCCAAATATCCACCGCGTTTTATTATTAATGTTTCAATCTTATGATTATTTTTCTATTATTTTTTGCTACCATTTAGCTCTATGCATGTTGCAGACGATCCCACAAGTTACTTTCAGATTTTCAGTACACTTTCCTAAGTTTTCCATCTAATTCGTCCCAAATTTTCTCAATTGAGTTTCGATCCCCGGACTAAAGATTGATTTTTAATTCTGAAATATATTTCATTGAACTTCAATAGCTACGTTTTACACAAACCGAGCAGGTGTCCTAATACTTTTGCAGAGGATTGTATACACGCTTGAAAATCTCCAGCTTTCACGATCCTGGACGCTATTATAATGTCATTAGCGCGCGTGAGGGGACGAAGATGGTTATGGTTATAGGTTGTTCGTGGTGGGAGGTTGAGTAGAGATGATTGATAAGTGGAGTACGGAGTTAGCAGTGTAACACGTGCTCACGATTGAACGATCACGGTATATTCGTAGGTTGTAATTTTCCTCGGTATATTTGTCATATATTACGCAAATTTTTCACTGAATCCTAATGTTAATTAGATGTCCCAAGGTGCTTTTATTCTCTAAGCCTGATTGAAATTAGGCTTAGCTGGAAATATTGTTTCAGGATAATCAATCAGAAATTAATATTCTTAATCATCCTAGACACCTTCGAGAAGGCGTCAAGCCTTCGTTCAATTACAACAACGTTAGACCGCTTTCTAGCGGTTCTAACAAATGACTCTGCTGGGTTAATTTTTCATCGTTCACCGTAATTGATTTTTCTAATTGCGTTCGACGATAGATCATCTCAGGGATCCGTTAGACTCTTTCTTGCCCGTAACAGTTTATTAGAACCTTGGCCAAGGTCCAGAGAGATCGTGCAGCCAAGTGAAAAATTACTAAACGATCGTTGGATAGGCGTCTGAAGTTTGAGTTATCGTGATTGTCGGGCTACATTTATGACAACGATACCTAGGTAGGGGTTGCCTCCGGCAATTATCGATCTCTGGATCAATCAATCTATCCGCTGAATGATTTCGCTAGAATTGAGACGTCAATGGACAACAAGACCGGACACAGAGAAAATATCTCTCTTATCTATGATAAATGTGTAACATCTATCATCAGAGAGAACTGGTTCTCTCGTTGCTTCGTTGCTCCAATTATCATTCTATTGGCGGAAAATCTTTCGATCGTTGTAATTCTCTAGAGTGATCTGACTTGCAGGAAAAGATCTGTATTAGAGTAGAGTGTCAGGTGACCTTTCGGTTAGAAGAATTCTTCTTAAAGATCTACTCTGTTGACAGACAGTCTACTGATACTTTTTAGTCATTGCAAAAGCACGCGGTGTAATTGCCCGCGAATGATTCCACGTGACTGGAATCTACGATTGATCAAGAATCCACTGCTATAAAAGTGATTTTATCCAGGCCTAATAGCTAGGCGTGCCCGAGTATTCCGAGTACCTGTCAATCTAAATTGATCCGTTCTATCTTGCTTTTATTACCCAATCTTTTTACTTGAAAACTCTCCCTTAAACGATACCAAACTTCTCACGCACGTATACAGGGTATTGTGCAAAAATCTTAGGTCACGTTATATTATACGTAATTTCTAGTAATAAATAACGATACGATGTCTATTTGTGCTTGTTACAATTCAATACTTTATGAATAACTCTTGCACAGTACTGTACATGTATATGTGACATTATTTTCCAGGAATTCGACAGTCTGATGACAGAATGGCAATCAGCAGGTCGCAGGCTAGCGTTAGAGATGTCAGAGTTGAAGGAGTGTACCAGCCTAGCCGGGACTTTGACACCTCTTGGACGATTACTAACGGACCCTACGCTAAGACGAACATCCCGAGATGCCGAAGAGGCGATCTCATCGTTGGAGGAACGCGCGGTGCCGCTTTTACACGTCGAGCACGTTAGGTTAGAGAGCGTCGTCGCGTTAGAAAGCGATCGCCGCGGGCGAGAGAGTGTCTAACGCGAGGACATCGATCGATACTTTACTCGAACTTATTGTCGCCCGTTCCCATTTCCCTGTGTCGCGACTTTATATCCACTGGTTCTGTTTTAATTGTCCAACAGATCTCTCTCTCTCTCTGTTTTTCTCTTCGATACGTCGATAAAATAGCGACCAAACCGTTGTCTATTAATTTCTCGCGTCGATAGAACCTCATCTTCCGAAGCGGATTTCTTTAAGCGACACGCGCACGGTGAGCCGCGAACTTTACTGTATTATAGTCTTGTCTAAGACACGAACGCGAATATATTTCCCGCGTGGTATTCCTCCTCCCTGCAAAAGGGGGGAAGAGGTGGAAATAGAAGGACGTTTTATAACGAAGACTATAATGTCCGCGTCGTGTTAGCGCCCACTCGTGCGCAGAGGAGAGACGAGCCAGCGCGAGTTAGCGTTCGATGTTTCGTTAGCGATAAGCGACGGCCACGAGGAATTCCTAACGGTGCGTCGCGATCACGACGCCTCCCTTTTATCTTTCCAGATTGTCGGTGAAGCGGGCAAGGAGATTGGTGGAGGAGGTCGGGAACGCAGCCACCAGGCTCGAATCCTCGTTCGAGTCGCGCCGGGCCACTATACGCAACCTAGCTGTTCTCAGGAGCATCGAAGACCAAGCGCATGAGGTGAGTAACCTCGATCAATTGCAATTTCTTTTTTTTTTTTTTTTAAATTCTACAGTTGTCAACAGTTGTGAACCAATGAATCTGAAGAAGAACGAATCTACGTGTAAAGATAAGTCGGAAGTGTAGGGTAGCATTGTTTAATCAATGTTGAAGATTTGTATCGTTGTTTGTGTTCGTGTTACATGGCGAAGGATAAATATTTAACCATTTCGCTGCAGTGTGTTTAATTAAATTCGACCGCTTTGAGCGGAACGCGATCGATATCATCTCATCGATCGATACTGAAAGACGAAACATGTTAACGATCGACACGAGTATGCAGAATGTGTCTGATATATGGGGTGTCCTAGACTAGCCCTATTAAAACGATGGAGAGTGATTTTTATTGAAAACTAAAAAAAGTTTAGTAACTTATTCGAGTATGCTCTATCGAATGGTGGTAGTTGCAATTTCCGGTAGTAATTGGAAATTGGATTTTCAGACCGGAAGTCGCTTTTTTTTTTTTTAATGGGACCTGGTATTTTTTATTGGATATTCGAATTGTACGTAAAAAATATAAAAATTTTGTCTGAAATATTTTTCTCGAAAATGCGTACTTTGATCAATGTTAGATACCTATTTATTTCCTGTTTATTTTGAAAATTAATTCTTGTTATTCTTTTGTTTATTTCTATAGTTACTTTCTGTTAATTTGTTTATTAATTTATAATTAGACGCAATAATAATAACAATAATAGTTAAACGCAAGCAGTAATTATTCGATCGTGTATACATTCGTTCTTCGTACATGATCGTACATTTTGAGCTCATACAGTAACTCACATTAATATTTAGACATCCTTTAAAATAGAATAACTTTTTCAAAATTGAATCAAACGATTTGAGTTCTTTTTTAAAAGTTAGATGGATTAATTTACTAGATGATGTGTAAAACAGTTGTTGAAAAAAATCTAATTGGTCAAAATTACGAAGAAAATAGTAACGCTCGCTTTTTACAACTTTGTTATCAGAGCTTGTAATGAAAGCTTAAAAAATATAATTCATGTCAATTATTATAAAAATTTCATCGAAATCGCTTGACGCAGGAGAATATTTGAAAGCAGGAAAAGTCGCTCAAAAAAATTTTTTACGAAATCTTGAACATTGATTTATCCAAAAACGAAGTTTCATATGAAAAAATATTCTTCGACTTATTTTTTCACACAGATTTATCTATCTCCAATTCACGAATACCCTGTACAATGCACAAGAAACACAATGAAAAACTTTTTTGTACTAGTCACTGTATAGAATGTTTCTAGCAGCAATCGTTTCATCGATAAGCGTGCATCCAAAAATGTATTCATCTCTCATCCTCGTCTCATTGAATAATCCTCCAGACAGTCAAATAGACAAAGGGCTGCTTGTACCTCGACTTTCACCATAAAAATCACACAGCTGATCGATTCTGTTCGTCGAATCAATCTCTTCGTCAAACCGTCCAAATCGATCGAGACATCCTTTTCTTTCACGTCCCTTCGATCACCGATCCAGACATTTCCGCAGGAATTCCTCTGGGTAACCTAGTTTCTGACATCCTGGATACTCTCTCGTCTCGATTCGACCTCGTTTAAGGGAATCCTCGATTGTTTCAGTCTTCCGTTTCGTAGCGGCAGATTATAAAGAGTTGTAACGCTGTTTCCTCGTATTAGATGCATAGAAATCGCGAGCTGTATTAACCGTCACTCCATTCGATCCGTGGCGTCATCGTGCTCGTTTGCGGGGGAGTGTTTGCACATAACCGAGCATAATCGATAATGGACGTCGCCGCGTCGATAAACGTCTGAAACATTGATCCAACGCTGTGGGAATCGTTCGATTATGGCGTTGGATCGCGGAAGGAGGATCGGGTTTCGTAATTCCGCGCCAGCCTCGGGACAAGATGGACTGTATGGTCGTGAACGGATGGAAACGGGTCCTGAGGGAATAGCTTTATTGCCTGAAGCTGTGTCGTGTGAATTCGTAAATGGAGGAGACGTTGCTTCGAACTTTCGATCGATAGAGCAAATAGAAGGAAAGAGGGTCCCTTGTGGAATAAGCTTCTTTTTCTCGAGGAACTTTCCACGTTTCTTACTTTATGACACTGAGTAGATTTTTTTTATTCTATTTCTGGTAGTTAAATATTTTAACCCTTTCGCTGCGACAGATTTTAATGGCGAAAAGTAGATGTTCAACTCTTAGCCGCGAAATTTGCAAAATTGTTAACAGTTTGAAAACTTAATATTTGTTTCGATAGCTAACACGAAAGTGCGCGAAAGATAAAATTTGCAAAATTAAAAAATTTAAGATTTACTCCGATAATCAAAACAGATAAAATTAGAGATGAAATTAAAATCTCGAAAGCGTTTATAGGGATTAATAGTAATTAAAGGGTTAAAAATAATTGCTTCGATTTTTCTGTACGTTTATGAGTAAACGTGTTTTCCAGATTATTTCATTAGTAAAATTTCAACGAAAAGTGGAGAATAAATTTGCAAGGAAGGAATATTGTCAATTAATTGCATCTCGTACTTTCCTCGATCTCTCGTTGTTTATAACAATCGTCGAGTGGGACGGTCTCGCGAAGGTTTAACGACCGAGCGTGTGTTATTTGCAACGTCTCATTGTATTATGCTAATTAAACGTGTAATCAGTTTGTCGTACACACCACGTGCACGTCGGTGAACATGCGGCTCGACACGAACAGCGCGTACGCGCACGTGACCGCTCGTTTCCGAGCGGAAACACGTGACTATCCGTGACGTAATTGTGTCACCGACTCGAAACGCGTCTTGCGGTCCTAAGCTGCGAATACAGAAACTGGAGTTCTAGTGGCGTCACGTGTTGGCTAGTGGTCTATGATGTAATCCTTGAGTGTCACAGGTACACCTGGTGACGCCTCTGAGAATTTCTAATCGTTAATTACTTAAGTGTTTTATCGCCTGCTGTATAAACTACTTTTTTTCTGAGAATACAACTGAACTGAATGTTAAATTATATCGACAAATTTTTAAAAAATTAATTCAGCCATCTGTTGCTGGATAAATAATTGAAATTTCGAAATAGAAAGTGAACGTAGCTGTAAACATTATTATTAGAAAGAAGTGAATTCGTGTTGTGCTTTTTTACTAATATTTTTGTGAGGAAATAATCAAACTGAAAAAACTGTATCTGCTAAAATGTAGATGATTAATTTAGCCATTTATGGCTGGATAAATAATTGCAATTTTGAAGTAGAAAGTGAACGTAGTTGTAGACATTAGCATAAAAAAACAGTAAACGCGTGTTGTATACTTTTTCTGAGAATATAATTGAACTGAAAAAATTGTATCTACTAAAATGTAGATGATTAATTTAGCCATCTATTGCTAGGTGAATAATTGAAATTTCAAAGTAGAAAGTGAACGTAGTTGTAGACATTATTATTAAGAAAAAAGTAACTATAGTGTTACCAACAGTTACCAATCACATTAGACTAGTCATCGAACGAAATGAGACAAGATCTTGGTATCGAAACAACCTAGTCAATTTATGACCATTCGATACGTCGTAGTATAATCAAATTACGACATGCTATTTTTATAATCATCACCGTGATAAGGATCTCTTCTCTGTCAGGAAGAACGGAGAGAAAAGTTGCAGTTGACGTTGCATGGCAGATTCACACGGTCGCAATTTGAACGAGCGAATATCGAACATTTTGAGAAAGTTCCTGACCCTCTAATGACATCATGAGTTACCCACGTGAGCCGTACTGTCTAAAGTTTCCCATCACTTTCTTATAACTTTCTTCGTGGCGGTCAGTTGCTTAGTGTCGCTAAGGAGGTCAATGGCACCTATGACCGAAATCTTGCGTCGACTAAATCACGTTACGATAGGTGGCTGGTTAATCGCTGAAGCGTTATTTCACGGATGGAACGCGGCGCAGAATATGCAGACGTGTATAGTCAGTGGAATAGATACAGCAATATGATAGAAATAAGAACTTCAACTTTCGTTTAAGTCCATTAAATGGCAAATTAAACACTTGTTTGCGCCTTGATTCTTAGATTACATATGACACAGAATTAAAAAATTAACAATTTAGTAAAAATAATCAAGTAATACATATCACACAAAATTAGAAAATTAACAATTTATAAAATAATCAAGTAAAACAGATTTTATGAGCTTTCATTAATTATTTAATATTATTTATTATTCAATATAATCAAGTATAATATATATTATAGAGTATTAATTGATTTCACTCTATGACACAGTGCTCCATTCAGCGGAATACTTTAATCATTAATAAAATTTGTAATTTAATTTCATTCAGGCTTTCAAATTTTCCAAAATACACGAGAAAAGTTGTAAATTGTGAGTGTTCCTAATTTTTTTGTCCAAATGCTGTACTTTAATTTACGATCTTTGTTACATCGCTTCCATCGACTATACCTTTTTCGCTGTGTCAATAAATCGTAGCATCTTTATCTGGTTTAAAACTGTTTCTACTGTCAGTGTGACATCTTACGTTGCCAATTTCATTCTTTCCACTGTCATTCTTCTTTTTACCAAAAAATCAACAGCTACCCGATCCAAAGATCAATCAATTTCGCTGGTCATTCGTGAAGGTAGACTTCTAAACGAAAGATCCACGATAAGCCATCAAGATGTACAATTACAAGCAGGATACATCAACAATACAACCTCCTCGAGGACGATATATCGCGAGGGAACGAATAAACGTCGTGCAATGTTGGACAACGATGTTTCCTTCACGACGAAACCATATAAGACGAGGTTCGATATTGATCGAAAGGATCGCTCGTGGTTCCTTTTATTTCGCGTGACGAACAGTGGCGCGCGTTGTTCGTACAGGCGCGAGGAAGCACGCGCGCGGATTCCTTTGCCCCACTGGAAAGTAGGTCGATCCTGACAATTGTTTAATTGTTCGCGCGGGGCGTGGACCAGCTTTCACGTGTACGCCCAGACGAAAACGAAAACCGGTCACGCCGCAAAATTGGCCCTTGTTCCTTCGTCAATCTCGCTGATCGAGTCGTTATTCACTGAAATGTTTACTTAACACACGAAATTTCACTTTGCCCTCTTACGTGCCGTGCGAATTTACAATGAAAAATCTAATTAAAATCTTGAAAATTTAATTTTACTACTATACTGATATTGCACGAAGGATAAATATTTTACAGGAAGGTTTGGCCCGATTTGGCTGTCTTAATTATGCCAAATATCACATCGATACAGTAACAATAAAAATATATAAAGGAAATTGTCGAATGTCAACTCTAAAAGTAACCGAGATTTATGAATTTTTTCTGAGAGAATCATTCATGATTTAGGATTCAATTTTTCTGGGGATGGAAGAAGGTACTTTTATATAGAAGAAAAAATTTTCTTCTATTTCCAGTTTCTCTTATTATTCTAATTACTTTCGTACACTTTATTAACATTTTCAACGATGCAATTCCTATTGGTATCTCTCGTAGCACCTGTCACAGTCATCAAATTGCAACAGAAAAAATTTCTCGTTAATGGTAGATACTTTGTGCTAGGACTGAACCTAACTAAAAAAAAAAAAAATACTGAAATAAATAAAAAATAAAAAGTGGTGAAAGAAACTAATTTTTTCTCACAGAAAAATTTTCTTTGTATCGATCAGAAAATTAATATAAACAATCAATAGTATCAAAATTGTAGATTTAGTCCCTAGACAAATGCATAGGGAATGAAATGAACTTCGATCGTTGAAAACAATTTTCGAGTTACTCTTCTACCAATTTGGGAAGTTCAGTTTTTGAAAAAACGCGTTCAAAGTGCCCCGATTAACCGATGCCCCAAATAACCGAAATCCAGTGTATTTTCCTCGCAATTCGACGAGATCGTAGAGAAAGAATGCACCCACGCTCGAAAAAATCTTGATGAAACTTGCTCAGTGGCACAAACTCACGCGAGGGCCGGGACAGCTCGAAGCGGATCAGCTCGGTGCATTCCGTTATTACGCGTTCCACTTCGATCGCAACAACCACCTTCGTCCTCGAGGCTGCACCCGACGTTGGCTCGTCTTCGAGAGCCGTATTTGGTTCACGGAAATAGCGCGCGTGTATCGAGCCGTTCGAAAGAAAAGGAAGAGGAGGCGGAGGAAGAAAAAAGAAAAGGGTAAGAGAGAGAAAAGAAATAAAAAAAGAAAGAACAAGGAGACGAAGAAGGATCAGAGGCGGTCCGATCGAGCTCGAATTAATTGCCGTAACACCGGTTCCTCCCTCTCGACGAGTGCCACGCACGGAATCACGCGTGTATGGGAAAGTGTGTTGAATGATACACGATGCACCTTTCGTGGACCAATTCCGTGGTTCCGAGGATGTGGTTCGTTTACTTTTCGTTATGATCTAGATAGATGCACCTTTACTTCCTGTGAATTTTTGACGAAACTAGGGAAACGTTTCTCAGAAGCGAAACGAAGGCTGTGCAAACGTTTTTTGACTACAGACGACTGTCTTTAAGGCGTTGTCAGATACTTAACACTTCACCTACGGCTCGTGGCTGCACTTACTGCGCGTTTTAGAGTTGCTCATTCAGATCCAAATACAGTAGTCCCTGGTTAATGTTCGCTAATTTGGATTCGTTTGGCGAACACTATCCGAGGAGAAAGATGTTCCAAGAACTGCACGGGATTATCCCTCTTCGGTACATTTGAAAGTGTTTCCTGTAATTTCGTGTTTAACTCACATAGTTCAAAGTCTACCGTATATAATCATGTTTGATATCATTTTCATTGGAAATACCTGAACAGTTTGGTTAAACTAATCTCGTAATCATAAAGTAAAAAATTATACAAATTTTATTCTTCTTATTTCAACGACTCGTGGTTTAAGTATATTTACATGTTTATCTTCTTTGCAATATTTTATAAAAATAATTTTTTTATAATGCTATATAAAATATTACGATTTAAAAAAAAAATGAAATTAGTGTGTCAGCTACTGTTAATTAATTTTATTTACTCATCAATGAGCTGTGCATTTTATATAGTATATATGGATTAAATGACACGAAGGAAGAAAATGGGGAAAGTAAAATACGCATGAAGATGTTAATTGTGTAAAAAAAGGAGTTGATATCGTTGCAATGTATATTCACATTCTTAATAAGTTTATTTAACGCAATTATGTTGGCCAAGAGTGGTTAATTGAAGGTACTTAAACATTTAGAGTTTCACGATAGCGAAATAAAAATTCAGACTCGTCTCTGAGACGGAGGATCTATAATTAAGTGTTGAAAGAGATATAAGAGGATGCAATTTCGTCGTGAAAAAATTGCAGATAATCTTAGGGGGTAGAAAATCTGTAGAAAAGATCATCGACAAGTTTAAAATTCGTATCAGAACGGCGAATCAATCACTTGACACCTGACCTAACCAGAAAAAGCTTCTCGATTTCGTCGAAATGTACCTATTACAGTATCGATATCGAGGAAGTGCAGCGAAACTCGGCGAATTCACCACCATTTGGCCGTGACTTGTACACCCAATTACTCACGATGGATCGAAACCACGTCACGTTTCGCGTTTACCCGCACTTTCCACTAAGTATCGGTTTTCCAGCTGGTATTAGAGGCTTCTTAGCCTGACGATTACGCGGCGTTGCTCGAGATTCAAGGCGAAAGATGCCGCGCGACGCTTTCGAAATAGAGAGAACCGCCTTCCGTTGCTCGTCACGCACGGTCTTCCGATTTTCAAAACGGCGAATCACTCAGAACGCATCCGATTTGAGAAACAGGGGCGTGAAAGATGAATTTCTGTCACGCTACAATTCGTTCCTTGCTAATCAAAAATTCTATCTTCTCAAATTTTTCTCATTTCGAAAATTACGAACACAAGAGTTTATCATTTTAATGCTCCATTGCGAATGATTCAACACTTCCTACCACTTGAAGAGAATATAAAATAATTTTTCTTTATTCACAAGAAATATGAGAATTACGTACTAATAATTTACAGGAAATTGATAATATATAATTTGAATTAACTGAAAATTCATTTCCGAAAATAAACAAAACTATGCAATGGTTTCTTTAGACTTCAATTTCTCGAGAAATGAGAAACAAGCAATTGTAAAATCACCCGAGAAATTCTCGAGAAAGAATTCTCAAGAAGGAGTACTAGTCTCAAGCGACGGCCATTCAGACACTTCCTTGTACACAATCCTCTTCCATTCTAATCGAACAATTTCCCATTGTCCTCGGTACACACGGATCACGGTTCATGAAGAATTATCGAGGATAAACATGATACGTTCAGTAATGGTAGAAAAATCCAGTTTACGACTTAACTGGATAAACAACGCGGACGGATGAGCCTTTGTATATGGTTGAATTCGAAGATAATGAGTCGTAGGGAGTTGGGAAGCACGTGCTGTGCCGTGCGTTCATCGTGTAATGATAGGAAATGCGCCGATTTCGCGGGCTATTAGAGGGATCGTTAGCGCGAACGGCCTATTTCACGCTTGGACGTCCGTGTCCACGATGATGAACGCGGTGGATTCCACTACAACTCGCCTGCAGGATTTGTTCCTCTTTTTCTTTTTTTTTTTCTCGAAAGGATACGTTGGAATCTGAGGAATGGGGTGAATTCTCCGGTAATTTCGCAAAATAGAAATCGACGAAGTTAACCCTTCTGCTATTGGTATATAATTTCATCTAGAAACAGTTACATATTTATACTTAAAAATTCGGATATATTTTCGTTTAATAAAAGTCAGCAAAAATTGCTGGAAAATAGTAAGAACAGTTTCTGCAATTTTACTCGTGAAATTGTAAATCTCGTAAATCTAGTTTTAACATTAATAAAAATAATGAGAAATAGAATCGAATAATCAAAAATATTAAGCACTCCATAAAATACGAATTACTGTTGGAATATAAAAATCAGAATTTTTTATTAATTTTGTGAATATCTTGTTGGACCATTTTTTGCCCTAATGCTTGCAACCACATCGATTTCTTTCTGTCTTTTACCCGATTCTTTATAAAAGAAAAATTAACTCGCATTGATAGTCACTCGATTCACTCTTCTTTGTCGTGTTTCAAGGAAAAATTAACAGCGAATGCCAACAGAAGACTGTGATTTTTAGGAAGGAACACAAAATGCAGACTACAGATCTCTCAGTTGTTTTATGGCCCGCTATAAACCTTGTCAACTGTTTTGAAATTCCTTTGAACCGACCGACAAAGGATTACGAACAGTTTCAAAGAAATAGTAGGTTGAAATAATAAATGTGCCTAACATTTCTAGCCAAGTTTGTATAATAAATCGAATGATTCCATAGGATCAGAAGGGTTTAAAATCCTTGAACCTTCATTTCAAATTGTAATCAACTACAATTTTTTCTTCTCAGAAACATAAAAATCGACTTATAGAAGATCAACCCTACGAAACATATTTAACTTCAAGTTATCTAACTCGAAACAAGTGAAACAGTATTTTGACTCGTACTGTATCAATTAAATTGCTATCAGTGACAATATCTTTTCGATTTTCCTCACATTTCCTCTTCGAACGAGTCAATTCGCAAGGAACAATTCGTCGGGTGTAACAACGCGAAGGCATTGGAATTTTTTCACAGACAATACGCGATCGCGGTGAGCCCTTGTTGCTGCTCGATCGTGGCAAGATTGATGAATACATGACGCGGTATTGATCGTGGCTAAAGAACCGCGCCAAAGACGAACGCTTACGATCAAAGGGATCTATCGTGTCCGTTTTATTCGTCTCGAAGATTTATGCGTCTCGAGGGCCATGGATACGATCGATTGAAATTAATCGAACGTGTCTAAGCACCTGACGAATGATTGATACAAGATTGGACGTTGAGCGAGGAACCTTGTCCCCGTAATGCTTCTTGATGAACGACGCTGTAATGAGTGTCATTGCGCGGCTCGATTACTTTTAGTTTCGTTCGCCATCGCACTTATAACTGGAAAATATTCCCATGAACGTCGTTAGATGTTGTTTCAACACACGAACGTGCATTCGATAATTGTACCTTTCGTTGATCTTCCTATTAGTGAAAAATTCAACATATTCGTTCGTGTGGAACACTGTGCGTTCATTGATAAATCATTCGATGCATCTCACGCTCAACATGGCGTAATCCACGTTCCATTGTAACGTTACAGAAGCTCTTCAAGCTTCGAGGCTTAACCAGGACAGCCTTGAAATAGCAGAATCCTCTCACGTTCAAATGTCACTTATCTAAGACAGTTTGCTAGGTAATCCTTCCTCGTCGATGCTGATTATCCACCTCCGGATGTATACAGCCGCGAAGTTACTGCAGCGTTTCAGTAATTCGAGCCATTCAACTTGTTGCAATCCGTGTGAGAAAGCAGACACAGATTGTATTTTAACAATACAATGTGTAATTCGGCGATGATACTCGGTACACGCGGGTTTAGTGTAACAAGGAGCGAACTTTATGAAGTAAAAATTGTTTCTTTTTTTGTATCGCTATTTTTAACATCTCCATAGACACCGTTTATCGTCACTCGTCAAATCCTTACCGTGAAACAGCCCTCCAAAAAAAAAAAAGAAGCGAAAGAATTTCAGGTTCGTGTCAGAATGATAATTCACGGCGAGGCAAAAGTTCCAGGAGGCGGCTTCTTTCCATCAGATAAAGAAAGGCGCAGCTTTTTCCCTACGAACAAGTTGGCCGTGTGCTGCTCGCATTCATCCGTGATCGCGTTTACAGCGCACACCTAGGTTGATGGTATGCCTTTCAGAAGACACCCGTCTCCGCCCCTTATCTAGCCATTGTACACGCTCCCTCATTGTTGCGCGCCGTTTTCGCAATGTCGCCACGCCGACTCGGCTTCGTTGCATAACGAACACCGCTGTTTTTCCTCGCCTCGAAGATTTTCCCCAGCGATAGTGCGCCGGGATTGTTCCCAAAGGAATTCGATACTCGAACGGTCTCTCGGATGCTTATGAAAATTTCATAGACACCTTGGACGCTCTTGGTTCGATCAAATTGGATTTTAGCAAAGATTCAGAGATGAAGTTTCAGGAACTTTACGTGTTCTTGAAGATCTGAGAGTTAAAACAACAGTGGAAGCACGTTGGACGAAGTTTGTAAGACTCAGGTTGGTAAGTTTAATGCGAACTGATCTCAAAAGAACAGTTGGATCGTTAATCGAGTTAGACGGGTCTTCTGCTGACTCTCTGTTTCGTAATCCTGATCTTAGGATAGCAACTGCTTGCAAGGGAAACTGATTAGGAGAGCTTCTTAATTGTCTTTCGAACCTTGTCCTACGATTTCTTTTGTTGACTATATACTTAAGAGACGTTGAATCACTGTTCTAGTACTGTACTAGATAAATTAATTACATTGGATAATTCTCAGGCTTATAAATTGAAACGAATGTTAAAATTATAATTCATTATTGTTACTAATATATTTTGTTGCATTTTGACTAAAATCTGTGCCACTAGTTTTGATTCATTGTCTATAAGGCAAACTCTGACAAATATCCTTCGTTTAATAACTGAAAATCTTGGACTTCAAATTGATATTTTAGCAGTAGACAAAATAGTGAGTTTATTACTAGAGGAAAAGTGGAAAAATTCAGAGAATTTGTACATTGTTGAGCTAATTTAGGCAATGTTTATGCTGTAACGATTTAAAAATGTCATTTCATGATCATCAAACGTAAAACAATATATATATTACAGAAATAAAAGAAAGAAAAAATTCTGTTTTCAAAGTTCATCTTTCGTTTTACAAAATCGAGCCAAGAATAACAAATAAGAAATAAGATTATACGATATATCTTTCATTGCTACCAGTACACAGGTAACATTGTGATTTATTAGCAAACAAAAGAGCCAGCGTCCACGATCCCGCGTTCGCTATGGTAGCGTTGCATTCGCGTAGAATGCGTCGCGGTGAACGCATCCGCGAGTACTGATACCATTGTCGCTGGAAAGTGCATGCAAATAAGCGCGCGGGGGGACCTCTGGTACGTGTCATAACGCCTTATAGGTAGAATCCCAGCCGGCATTTCCTGTCGCAGTGCCGACGAGCCACACTCCTCTATCCTTCTTCCACTTTTATCGTTTCCACGAAAGAGAGTCTACAAAGGACAGGATGTCCACGGGTCATTGAGTCTCCTTTCCGAGGATTCTATTCGCCGTGTCTCTATAGCCACCGATGTTTCTCTCCTACCGTGGTATGTATGTACCTGGAGAATCCATTCTGAAAGTGTCTCTACGAACAGCTTTCGTGGAAGCACCAAAGACCGCCGAGACTTTACCTTGCTTCTTCGAGACCAATTATCTCACACGGCGATGTGTGTGTGTTTTTTTTCTCTCTCCTTTCGACTTTTAATTAAAACGCTCACGGTTCGAGAGCGTTTCCACAAGGCGACCGTTGGTGTTGGTAAGATCATCGCCGAGATTTCGTGGCTAGATAAAGGTCGCGCTGGCTGTGATCGTGGTTATAGGGGGTTTTCTGGAAATTAGAGGGCAATTAATTCGATTAATGCCGGTAATTAATTCCGCCCATTTAGCAGGGTTTAATTGAGTCGTCGCGTAATGAGACTAGCTCTTTGCGGGAGAATGGATTCTCTTGTTTTCGGAGTTGCTAATGGACGTAGTGGCAATTATCGGTAGAATTAACACGTTCACTGTGAATCTAGGAGCTTAGAACTCGATGCATCTGTTGAATTACGGTGTCTATGTTTCAAAATAAGAAAAATAACGATTTAAAGTATCTAAATCGTCTTGGCGACAGAAGTAAGTCAGTTCGGAGATTCGCGTGTTCCATTCTCCAATTTTTTCCTCGGCTCCTACACTAAGTACGCCGAAAAACATCGACGAAACATGACTGCTCACGTACGAAACAGAATTCACATACGAAAAATCCATTTTTGCCACTTAATTGACGTTCATTCACAGTGACAGTGTTAAACGACTTTTATTTCATACTCTGACGTAATTGAATCACTGTTCAACAGTAGTATCGCTGTTTCAAGGATTCACGATCCTCAACTTCAATCCCAACCTCCATCCCCAGAGAAACACATCGATCTGAAGCCTGTAAAACAAACTACCTACGCCTCCAACCTTTTTCACCTTACAAAAAACAGAAAGGAAAAAGAAAACGAACGAAGTAACTAATTAACATACATCACAGACAGCCGGTGTCTTGATTAAAAAAGTTCCTCTCCCTCGAGAAGTATCAGGCATCCACCGACGAAATCAACCCTCGCGGAGAACAATTCTTGCGTAGGTACGCTACGGTATCAGTGAAACACGCTGGAAAACGGTAGAATTGCGTGACTGTCTGCTATCGGATAAGAGAACCGGTGCGCGCTATTAGACACGGGCACAAGTTACCGGTATTATTCCGTGAGGTCGTGGAACTGACTTCCGGACCGGTCGCGGGACAACACCGATGGCCGGTCCGGTGAGAATATCGAATGTCTGCCGCGTTGCAATTAGAACGAAACGGAAGGTTAATGGGATTAGCATGGTGGAAGGCCAATGTGGATTTCACAATGTAACGGTAGAATATAAGAGGAAAGATACGGGTGTCGTTGTTTGAACCAAGGGGCGCTATGGTACCGTGGGGAAATCGGAAGTGGTGATCGAAACAATTGAACTGGAAAGTGCATTAAGAGGATTTTTCAAGGGATGAAGAAATTGCTTTAATTGAAAGTGGTGGTAAGCATGATTGGGAGGAAAGGGATGATTATGAGTGTCAGGGGATGTGGCGGTAGGGTTGAGGTTATCTTGTTGGATGTCGAGGGCTAATGGAAGACGTTTAAATTGTCTCGAGTAGGGTGGTAAGAATCAGAAAGTCTTGAAAGCTTCTTCGAAATTTCTTCTAGAACGTCTGTGAACTCCGAATTACGTTGAATATTCTAGAGATGTTCCTTCAAGGTGAGTTTGAAGTATCTTCTTCAAAGTTCAGCGAAAATTCTATTAATTTTAATGGGTGAGACGAAATGTAAGATTTCTGGCGTGAAGTAGTAGTAAGATATGACAAATACAGTTTTATTAGGAACGAAGACCCATTTTTGTTCTAACTTCCGGTTTGATTCATAAGACAAGATTATCAAAAGTACACTGTTCCTAAATTAAATTATAATATAATTAATAAATAATTATGATATTTTAATTAAATAAGTAAAAATACGAGGTTTGATAAAAAACAAAAATATCCAAATTATGTTGTGACAATTTTAAACGAAACCATTTTAATTTAGAATAATTTTTTATTAGCAAAATTTCATGACACGAAACTATCAATTTTTTTTTATAAAATTTCGTTAATGTATTTGTCATTCGACGAGATTCTAGATCGAACAATTCTTTTTAGAATCTTAAAAATTTTGTAATGACAGCTTTGCTTCAGATTCACTAAGTCTCCCAATATTTCTGAACAAAAGTGCAGATCGTTTATGAATACATTAGCCATCCCAACCCGAGACTATTAAAATTGCAAATACGTATTAATATACGTATTACCAACAAAAAAAAAAACAAGAAAAAAACGTTCTAAGTCGAAAGGTTAACGAGATACTTTTACGAAGCAAACAAGCCTCGTTACGCGAAGAAGAAACGCTTTTAAGGCCTGGCTCTGATCGGCGATGTTTGAAATAATAACGATCCTCGATTTAAATATACATAGGCACATTCCAAGAGGAAAGTGCTGTCGATGAATTGTCCGTTTATTACAACGACGGTAGGCTCGAAAAACATAAGATCATACGCTACTACGAAACAGGGTGTATAATTTGCCAATTACTGCTAATTGAATGGCGTAAAGTACTCGGCAGCCTGGGACATTTAATTATCGTTCCTAGCAGGACTTCCCACATTACTGGATCCGAACGTGGAAAAGCTTCGTTTGCTCAACCAGTTTCAGTAATCCGCCTCTAATATCTTTAATCCGCTAGAGAGGTGGGAGAGGGGGCTGATTTAAAGTTCGTTTATCATTCCCGTGCGGCAACGGGGAACGACCAAGAGACCGAACGTTTCGACGAACAGAGACCAAACTATTACGCGAAGAAGTTATGGTTATAGATTATCGTCGGACAGAGAGAGGACGAAGAATCGTACAACCGTTAGGAGAGATTGAGAGATTCTCGCCGTTGGAAAGTGGCCGGCTGTAGCAAAGAGTTAGAGGTCGAACCGGAGAAAACAGTACGATAGAGAAAGATAGAAGAGATATAGAGAAGATAGATAACGTAATCGTTCATTAATTGTTAATAATCAACGATCGCCGTTTCAACGCGTCGAAACACATACGCGCGGGCAATTAACTCTGTAATTAGGCGTAAAACCGATAACTTCGTGCACGTATCCCATCGAAATATACGGTCAACGATAGAACAGACGGCTCGATTAACGTCTATTCGGTCGCTTTGTAAAATCTCGATCGTAACTCTGTCGCTTTCCCTGAAACTCCTGGCCGACTATTTAGACGTGAGCCGATGCATAGCGTGAGTTTCGAATAATAAATCGAGCTGTACGCGCGCGAACGTTTCCACGTTGTGTCAGCAGCATCGCGTTTCTGAGCGGGCCTTGACTCTGGCCGCCTCTCTGATCCCTCGGCCTGAATAAATATTGATTCACCGATCGATGCGCGCCACAGCCACCTTTGATGCGGTCTGCGGTCGTATTGTTCCCTGTCGCTTTCTCGTTTAGATTCTGCCCGATTTCAGGTCGGTCTGAGTTTCACTTTTCGGACGACGAGGGACCCTGTGTTTTGCAAGTGATTCGTGTCGCGCTTTCGAGGGGTTGCTGGAGGTTGACGTAAACGGAATTAGGGATGAAGGTGTTTCTATTGAATTTCAAGAGATTCTTAAACGATTTTTCTTGGAAGAACGTTTTCCTGAAATAATTTCTTAAACTTTTGATGGAGATATGAAACCAAATACATTTTAACTCGCATTGAAATTGCAATTAACTTCTGAAGTATGGCGCGCCTGGCCAGGGATAGCACGAAAACCGTTCATGACGATTTCCAGTGCGACATTACGTGGGAATAGAGTTATAAATTATGATGTCTTCAACAACAGCTTCGATGTTGTCAGGGAATGTAGTTTAAGTGAAACAAATGAGAAATAAAGCAAGAAACGTATAATACCGTACAAAATTATGATATCCACGGAAAGCTACTATAGTGGTGTACCGTACTCGAAAGATTAAACTTCTTCGATCGATGAATAAAGCAGCAACAAGTAAACCGCGCGGAAAAACGGAGAAAATTACGAAGAAACTTGCGACACGATCGAGAGAAGATACTCGTAAGTCCCAGTGGAAATGTCCGCTGCGTAACCGGTGTGTTGCCCTAAATCACGCGGTTACGGCGTGACTTTCAAGACGAATTCCGCTTTCGCGCGTGCATCTCGCTGGACGTGTGCACGTGAAAACGGGAAAAAGTCAGGCTCGGATAAATATATAGCGAAGTTCCCTACCGCGAGAAAGAAATCTCTCGCGCGAACGTTTCACACGTACTGTGTATACACACAGAGAGAGAGAGAGAGAGAGAGAGAGACGTGGAAAGAGGTAAGAAGAGGGGTAAAAAGATCGAGCGCCACGAGCGAAGATGCTCGGAAGATAGATCTCGTTGGTAAAAGGGGGCGAAATCCTGGAGCGAACCGCGGCGCGCGATCCATGGATCACGCTCGCTACCAATGCCTCGAGAGCGTAACCTCCGCCGGGCCTTCTATCGCACGTGTACACGCCGTGTAAATATTTGTATGATGCACGGCCTGAAACCTCTCGTATCTTAACAGAATCTTTGCCACGCCGTGTACACATATAATCTCCGGCTGATATCGCGCCGGAGCAAAACGCTCCACCGTCCTGTGGAATAAGATCGTTTTCCAACGTGTCCCGAAGGATGAAGTATCGGCTCGACCTAGAGCCTCGCCCAGTTTCTATGAGAACTCCGAGATAGAATAGGTCTCGATTGGCAGACGCGGGCATTTCGAATGTCTGTACGTTTTAAACGTCGATAATATAGACACAGGAGTCCATTTTTATTTTGAGAATTATCGTAGTCTAAATTTCGCGATTTTTCTTGTTGATAAGTCTACTCTGAGAATCTTTATGCATGGTAAAGCGTAAATTGTATATAAAGTTCAAATTAGTGTAATTTTTCGTAAAAATTTGTTACTTATCCTTTTGATTGATCATTCTGTTTGTAATTGATGCTAAATTGAAGTCGATCTTCTTTCGAGTGCTCAAATGAAACATACACATCACGGATATCTAGCAAATCTATGTAAATTGATAAACACAACTATATCTGGATGAAAATAATTTTTATTAAAGATGTGGCTTTTTTCTAAACTCGAGATATCTTATTGTTTCCAGTTAAAGGAAACTTTCTGTATACAAATGACAGACTATCGTCAGAAATGCAAATACTAAATAAATTACACCGTGGAAAGGGAATGGACGGGCGACAAGATCGTAAAATAACACAATGTTTATGAAAAAGAAGGATATTCATGCAAAAACCATTGATCCTGAAAGAATTAATCCTCTGTAACCAGATATTTCTTCGTTTATAAAAATAATTAGAGTTCGTTTCCGAATTCCAAGGTGTGTCGTTTTATAGAGGGTTGCTTTCAACAATTTTTTTTCACAATTTCCATCGATGATGATCGAACCTCCAAATCAATTCAACCTAATAATCCTCCGGCATGGTGGAGGGAAAAATTTCAATGTAATAAATACCCTAACCCTTGAAAACCGTTCATTTGACCAAAAACAAAGGTCTCCAGGGTACGGCATACCGTAGTCGCGTTTTTCGTTTTAATTCTCGCAAGTGGCGGCCGCGTGCCGCGAAAGTATGCGGCGAGCAACGAGGAGCGCAGCTTAATATCGGCGAGATTATTCGGCCAGGCTTGATTGGAGATGAGCAAACTCGATAAGCGGGCTTGGGCCCCGCGAAAGAATTTTCAGGTCTGGGAGCAGGTGTCGTGTACCAGGCAACCTGTTTCAACATGGCGAGAGAAAACGACGAAACAGCCAGCCTGCCGCCTTCTACGATGCCCTGCTCTCGTATTCAAATTCCACTTTGGCCAGCCGAATTTACAATCGCGAGACGAATCGACCGAGAATCCTATCAAATCATAGAGTTAACCCTTTCTTTCCTTCGTTTTATCAAATTCCCATAAGGCTTTTTTAAGATTTTCTTTTCCACCGAGAAATTTTGAAATTTTTAATTTTACCAAGAGGCATAATGATTACGATTAGGTTGAAATAATAATAGCGATTTAAATCGAATTTTAATTTGAAGTTCGAAATCTGTTTTTACTCCATCGAAGATTTTATCGTTTCTGTTTGCTCATGAAGGATTATCGATCGAAATGAGTTCCAACGAGAGGTGTGTTCATTTTCCTAACAGTTTTTCCGATAATTTCGTGAAAGCAACACTGTCATCGTGCGACACCGACGCGATATTGCGCCTCTTCCTCTTTGCGGTCACGAACACGCATTAGCGGTTTCTGACCCGGAAATCATCTGAAATCCATACGTGTGCGATGCTCCATTAACTTTCGACGAAATTGATCCCGATACCCTTAATTCGCCCGACGGGAGGATAGATTTCGGGTGAAATCGCTCGCTTAAATTGTCTTCTCTCCGAACAGTTTCTTACTGCGCGTTTGATAAATCATCGATAATCTATCCAGTTCGATTGATAGTTTCGTTTGCTTAAACTTTCACTTTAATTCGACAGAATCTATTTCTTTTTTAAACTTCAACTATAAAAAAGAACTTATTAAAAAGAGAATAAAAATGGACTAAGACACACGTGTCAATTCTCCGAGTGTTTATCTTCTTAGCTTGCGTTTATTTAGTCACGTTCGTTATTCGGATCACGATTGAAACGTGACAAAAATACGTTAATATCTGTCATAGTGTAACGAAGAATTAAACAACTTCATTATGAAACGTTAAACGAATTGATAACGAGTTGATCGGTGTTTCGATCGTTTCTATTATTTTTAGTAAAAAACTACCGAACGTAATATCTAATCCTCGTAGTTGCAAATCACACAGGGGAGAAACTTTCTCTGTAAATCGGCGTCGATCTTGAGTCGCTATCGAGGCTACGTGACGATCGATCGGCGGGAGTCTGCTTCGTAAGATCGATCCTTTGTCCAGTTCTGCGACGATAAGCCGCGTCGAATCACGAGACGTCGGCTGCAGTCGATTTTGCAACGGCTCTTAAGCCCCTCGCATAAATTATACACGGCCTCTCTGTCCCTCTGTGTCCTGGCCATGTCTATTACGAAACTACGCCAGCCTTCTCTCTTCCTCTTTTCTACCGGTTACTATAGGCGTCGCGGCGTGACTTTTATTACCGGTGCTGTAACCTCTGGCATCGTGGCACACGGACGCAGCTCTACTTTTGTCGTGAGAGTTTCACGCGTTTGCGACACCCTCGCTTTCGCGATCGATCGAGATCCCCCTTGACGTGGATCAAAAGTCGAGCATGTTCTTTCGAGGGAACTTCCGGCCTTTTTCTTCCAATTTTTTTTTTTTTTTTAGAACAAACTATACAAGATGTATCTATGGTTTTCAGTATTTTATAATAGTATTTTAAGAAATTGTGTAATTTTTCTTTTTTGATTCAAACATTGAGAATGTCTGCGTCATTTTTGGTAGTTTAGTTCGGAAAGTTTTCTTTGATTGGTGGAACATCTAGGAACTTCATTATAATTTTGAAATTATAAAATGGAAAATATTTTTAAACTGCATGAAATTCTCTAGGAAATGAATTTATGAAAATAATAAAATTTTCCAACATTTTCTATCATTCGTTGTTTTATCTATTTTTTCACTCCTTTATTTACCTTAAAAATTAGTGAATTAGGAAAAACTGAAGATATAGGTTTTTTCTTTACAGAAAAGTATTTTCTTTAATGTAAAGAATATATTAAAAAATTTGTAGAATTTTCGCAGGAAACGATTTTGCTCAGAGACCAATAATTCCCAATATATTCATTCAATAATTACAGTAGTGCTAAATAATTATCACTAAAGATGCAAGAAGGCAGAAATTTCAATAGTTTCACGAGCAAAATTACAGAAACTATTGCTTTCACTTTCCACTAACTTTTGCTCTCTTTTATTAACGAACCGATACGAAAATCTATCCAAAGTTATAAGTAAATTAATAATATATAACTAAGTATAAATCAATTTTTATATTTAAAGAAAAATTCTATACTTCGTTCACTCGTGAATATAACGATCCGTAAAAATATACAAAAAAAAAAAAAAAAATCCATAAACCTAATATCAATTGATCCAAGAACATATCACAGAAGTTATCTCGAAGAATCAATAACGGAAATTGCACCACTATCACTCCAAATGACACAGTTCAAACTTCCTCCACCACGAAACATTCCTTTCATTCCTCATAAATCTCAAACCACCCTCGTTAAAATCGACTGTCGAAGAAAAGAACTATTGATCATCTCATTCTCCGTATCGTTGTCAATTACTCGAAGCATCTTGTTCATCGAGAACCATTTCCCCGCGTCATAACATCAGACTCGAGATCCAATATCAACGAGTGAGTCACCAGAGAAGCGCGGAACAGGCGGCTCCGGGTTCTCAGAACGCTCTGGTATGCTAATTGCGATCCCTGTGCGTACTCGAGTACGCGGCGAGCATTGTCGTATGCGTGGCATGGTACACGCAGTCCGGTGCAGAGTTCCTCGTACAGGAGGACTCGACTGTTCTTCTTCTTCTTCTTCGTCTTTTTTCCACCGTTCTTTCCCCCCCATCGCTGTTGTCGTTCTCGCGACGAAGAAACACGTGGAGAAGCGCGGAACTCGTTCTAAGGGCGCGGTTACGACATCGATGAACCGAGATCAGAATCCTTGTCGAACCGCCACGTGATCGCTTCTGACTAATAGCTATCCATAGAGTGATTAACTTGCCTCGTTAATTACTCGGTATAGATCGTCGAATGACAGAGAAGATAGAGGATGTGTAATCCTAAAGAAAGATTAATCACCGTGGTCTTTCGATTTTAAGGAGATCGTATTTTTCTTTATTTCGTGGCTTATGGATTTTTAGGGTAAGAAAAGGTTCTCTGTGGAATGTCTTGATTATCCCGAGAGAATTTCTGAGAATGTAGGAATATAGTTGTGAGATAGGAAGGTACGTTCGAAGATTTGTCGGTTGGACTACTGCCCACTAGGGCCTCCTGTTTTAACGCAAAGATATTTAGAGGAAACAGGATCCTAAGGAGATGGCTATTTTAGGAGACAATAGGATTTGTAACCCTTTTTAAATAGCGGCTTTCGTTGTCACTTTTTTTTTTTTTCAAGATTAAATCTGAATTAATCTGACGAAGTTTTCACATCAATATTAATCTGGCGAGGTCTGAGTGACCTAAATTGAATTTTTACTTTGATAGTAAAAACCGTTCACTTGAAATTTAATAAAATCGAAAATTAAAAATTGTAAAGTTGTGCTTTTTGAAAGTTACAGTTGTCAAACTCCATTAGACTACGTGTTAAAGATAATAAACTGATCGAAATTTGTTTCCTTTAAAAATGGTGTCCACCAGTTGCAATACACCTGTGCAGATAGGAAATAAAAGTTTACTTATTTTTTTCATTGATATCTGTTATACTTTTTATCGTTAGGATACGAATTTTCATAAAAATCGGATAAAATCAGTCTAACGATCCCATTAAATTTCACCCTGTACAAGATACAGCGTATTGTTCAACCCGAACCTGATTTTCCCCGTCCGAAATCCCATCGTACGATCCCATGGAACGCGATACTCGCTCAGAACGTGGGGAACGCATCGTGACAAATTTTTCGCGCGTCACCGATGCGACCGCGGAATCTCGCGGCGAATTCCGTCGATGTTAATCGCGACCGATCTCTCTCCGCTTGGAACTTGGTCGTTCTTATCTATTCTGAGATCTATGTGTTCGGTTATAGACGAAACACCGTGTGTACACACGACTACGAGTGGAGGGAGGTAGGGAGATCAGGTCCCAATCGGCGGCAAGTATCTCTCTGATCTGCGAGCAGAGATAATTCGCGGTTATGTGTCTCCGCGCGACACACTTATTCAATTAAATCGAACGACCGAATGTTCCTGGCGCGTGTGTGATCGAACGACCGTTCTCCAACGTTAACCTACATCTCGAACGCCGATTAATTGCATTCTAATAAACGCCGCGGATAAATAGAAACCCGGTGATCTTTATACGACTCGTTAATTTCCTTTTCTTTTCCTTCTTCTTGCATAATTATGAAAAATAAGAACAATTTGAAGCTGAAAATAGTACACTTTCATTTTAAAGCCGCGAACTTTTCCACTGATCCTTGTATATTAGGAGTATGAATTAATTTTGTGTCTAAAAATACATTTGTTACGAAAGAAAACGACATTTTGGCAATTTTTTTTAATAATTTTGATTATTAGACACTTGAATGGAGGGAAGAAAAGTTTAGTTCAAAGGTGCTTTGCAGTCTTTGAAAAATGCAGCTGTAAATGAAGGAATTTGACAATTGAAAATATTTAGCTTCATAGTGCTTGGTTTGCTCTTCCTGAAGTATTAAATAGAGGAAAGAAAAATTTTATTTAGAAACGCATGTGCACTTGCAAATCGAGAAAATATTTGAATTCATAGTGCTTGGTTTGCTCTTCCTGAAGTATTAAATAGAGGAAAGAAAAATTTTATTTAAAAACGTATTGGTGTCTTTGAAATGTGCACTTGCAAATTGAGAAATTTGAGAAATTGATTCTGGATGCATTTATTGTTGAAATAGAGTATCGAATAGGATAATGCTGTGTACATTTGGAAGATTCGAAAGAAAGTATCTCAGAGTATAGGATATTACCGGCGTTTCATCAAACACCGGAGATTTTAGCCTCGAGGCTAACTCTTTACAATCTTGTTTCATTCTTCGGTTCACAGCGTAGTGCCACATAGCGATCCTGTGAAATCACTTTTACACGATGCTCGAAGCAATTAGGAGACATCGTGTTCCCAGGCGTTAGCCAGAAAAACGAATCAAGTGTCATAAATCATACGATATGAAACTTATCCTCGAGCAACTCTCGGAAATACTTAGGAACTACTTCAACTATCGTAGCAACTAATACATTGCCTAGTAACCTCGAGTAAACTTCAGTTCATTCTACTTAATACACGAATCTGGTTGCATAACGACTGGATGATATACTCGTTTTTCAAAACTGTGGAAAAAATGATCATATGAGACATTTTTATTCTTACTTTTATTTTAAATTATTCATTTTATGCTTGTCTAGAGAAAAGAGTAAAGGCATGGTTAAAAATAGCCAATTATCCTCTAATTACTGTTTTGAAATTTTCGAAAAATATTACTTTTATGCTTATACAAGAAAAAAAAGTAAAAAAGCGTAGTCCAAAATAAGCAACTCTTCCCTAATCGTTTGTTCGAAATTTTCAAGGATTATTATTCGATAAAATTCCTCGGCTGAGTAAATTATTCGAAAATTAGAGACTTTCTTTTACTTCAACCTATTTAAAAGTATAAAAAGAATATATTTATATGAGACATTTTTATTTAACATGCAACAATGGTATTTGTTTTCTTGAAATTTTCAAAAATGATTAATTTTATTTGTAGAGAAGAGAAATGAAAAAGTGGTCCAAAATGGACAATTCTTTTTCCTTAGTTGTTAGCTCGAAATTTTCGTGGATTATTATTTGATAAAATTCCACGGGTGAGCGAATTACTTCGAATATTAGTCGGTCCTGTGAATTATGCGCCACGAGTTCCCGTATCTCCTCGGCCAATGAGCATTCAGCCGGACGGACGAAGATCCTTATTACAGGAAATAGCTTCGGAGTCAGTCGTGTCATTAAGTATGCAAGTCGCGGGTATAGGCACGGCTCTACCTCCGGGAACGACCGTGCAACGTCGAAAACTTCTAATCTACCAACCAGGATACACCTCCTCGATCGTTTATTTCTTCACATTCTCGCTCTATCCTGGAAATAATTATACGCTATTGATCGTTATTGAGCGCCTCCAATCGCCCGGAGCTTTTTCGAACGATTCGTTCCGTTCCGTTCTATCCGTTAGAGAATCACGATTATTTATATATTTCGTTTGACCATAACGTATCTCTACTTATTTAGGGATTTTACGATTCTATTCTTCTATTTGGATAAACGTCGAGTTCGTTTGTTGATGATAAATTCACACACCTACGATTTACGTAATCTGTACACGTGTAAGCATTTAGTTCAATTTTCAAACGTTTCACAGCATTGGTGACACTTAATTGGTCGCTACATTCGAACCGTACCAGGCACGTCGCTTCGTTTACGTATTTGCTCTTAATGAGACTTCGACCCCTCCAGTCACGGACTCTCTGTAACGTTTCAGTCTCTGCCGATCCTACGCGAACGCCGCAACTATATTATTGTACCGGTGAGAGGACGTGTAGTGTTGCAGTGTTTCGTTAAAATCGATCTTAAGAATTTTTAATTAAAACGATCGATAAACTTTAATTTACATTTTTTCGAAAGTGGTTGAATTATGAGCAATATCGAAATATGGACGGGAATGAAGGATAAATTATGCAACATCCACGATTGCAGTTACGACGATAACCTGTGGAAAACGTGAGTAACACGAACGATTTGCAATTCAAATATCAATAATCTTATTTATATACAAGTAATTCGAGCAATAGGTTCAAGTCGAAGTCTATCACCCAATTATGTAAATAACCGAGTTGTAAATTACTTAAGTCGTAATCACATGGAATGTGATGAACGTACTATAACAGTGTTAATTTCGTAACTCCTGAATCTAGTACAAACGTTCAAATTTCGCTCCACTGTTTCGAAAACGTTTGAAAACACCATTAACTTCAAACTTCTCAGAGTTCAAACATTCGAATTTCCCGCCATTCGTAAGGGAGAGAAGTTTGAAAATCGTCACGATTCAAACATTCAAATCTTCCGCCACGGGTGATAGATAAAAATTTAAAAATCATCACAATTTCGGTATGTCATCGAACTCGCGATACGAACGTTCAAATTTCCCGCCACTGTTGAGGGGAAAAAATTTGCAAATCGGTACAATTTGTCCAATCTCGCGACTAACTCAAATATTCAAATTTCCCGCCACTGACAAAGCGCTATCTCGACACCTATTCAAATCTCCCGCCATTGGAAAGCGACACAAATTTGAAAAAACTCGCAATATCGATATCTCGACAGCCGCGTTCAAATTTCCCGCCGCCGGAGAGAGGCGAAAGATTGAAAATCCGCGGCGGGAGTATCGATCGCGTTTCGCCAGTCCAAATACGGCCGATCAGGCGTTCATTAAATCGAAATCGATGTTTCGGAAACGGAAGGTGTGGGCAATGTGGCGCAAGTATCATGACCAGGTGGGAGGGGCGTGTGTTGCTTGGTGCGCCGTAGGTACGTCTTGACGCGCGATCAGACCGGGCATCAGTGACTCTTTCTCTGCCGGCAGCATCCGATCGTCCCGGAGGCCCTCTGGTTCTTGAATCGTGCATGCGTGCGTGCCCGCGAACGATTATCAAGCCGTAGTGTACAAACGATCGCGCGACATGCGTGGCCCGCCAACAAGTTCCATCCGCGTCAATCCGCGTCCTTTGATTTCTGGATTCAGTGAACCTGTAATACGAAAGAGCTAACAGAGTGAATCAATTTCTCGTGGATAATTACTGTGGTGTCGTATATTTAAAACAATCAAGATGTCTACGGTTATTTATCGAATTACCAGGACTTTAAGCTCGAGAGAAGAATCGTGATCGGTCGAATTTTGCTTTTGATACAGGAGAAAACAACGGTAAGAGTAATTAATTTATTCACGTGCGAGGTGTTAATGAAATTTGAAAGATCATGGTTGCACGATCATTCGAAGGTGACGTTCATTGAGAGACAACAGGTTCTCTCTGTTGTTCATTCATTGCTAGTAGCTGGAGTAAATGTACAAGGTGTCTCGCAGGAACTCGACGCGGGTTTCGAAGCGTGAAACGAACGGATTGAATGAAATTTTCAGACTTCCTTGCTGTCGTTGTTAATGTTATGCAATTATGTGCATACATTCCGACTGATACATATTTATAACTTGAAGAGTGTACAGGTGAAGTGGTACGTGTAAATATTCAATAACGTGAAAGGCGGTTTTGCCGTTTCTTGGAGGGAAACGTCATGCTTTTGTAAGTGGAAAACACCTGTTCATAATCCAAAGTTCAACGTCTTGAAAACCTTCAATTCTACCTTGAACTTCTAATTGCAAACCACGTCTTACTGTCATGCAACTTCGAGGATTCAATCGTTTGTACCTTCGTTGTTATTTTATCCTTATATGGGGTCATCTAAATGCAATACTTGAATGTCAGCACTGTCATGTTTTTTCAAATGACATGTCGTTTTGTCTTAGTAGAAGATAGTACAATTTCAACCATGAAAGAAGAGTTCAAAAGAATTTTAGCCATTATTATGAAAATGGGCGTTTTTTGAATAATACTCATCGCAAAATTCGTGATTTTCTTGGATGAAAATGAATGGACAACATCAATTTCACGTCGTTCGCAATAATTGGACGTACCTTACGACTCTGTACGAAGGATTTTGCATGAAGATTTAAATTTACCCGCGTACAAAAGTTCAAGTTGCAATTCGTGAAATAACTCAAGAAGCAACACGTCGAAAAATCATTCAGAATTTCGATAATCGATTTGACGTCTGTAGACACAATCGTGGTGCATATTTCAATGATATTTTGTTCCATATATAATTGTAATTAATCATACCTTCGATAAAAAGGAAAACAATTTCAAAAATTCCAAATAATGTTTATTTTATTAAAAACAAACATGTAGGCGTGTTTTATGGATGACCCTATGTACACTCAACGTGTCCTCTTATTTATCCCGAATGAAAGTAAAACCACGAAATCGTTCCACAGCCGGAGGATAGAATGATAATCGAGGAAAGGGTGGCAGATAGGGATCGAAGTACCAAGTAGCTGGCAGGTACTCAAAATCAGGCTCTGAACGAGAGAAAGGGAGAAAGAGAGACCGGTCTGTAAACACTTGTACGCGACGTCCTACGGTGATTTCTCGAGGGCTTCCATGTCGAGACCGCGGTGTGTGGTCCCCTTAAAGAGCCTGGACACGATTCAGGGTATACCGTAGCTCCCTGAGCCCCAGCTTAGAGGACCCAGAAAGAGCGAGAAAGAAAGAGAGAGGGAACGTTAAAGAAAAGGAAGGGGAAAAGGTGGTGGCGTGACCCCGAACGAACGGCTGGTCCCGTGGAGACCTCGGCTTCTAAGGTGATTTACGCTTCGCCAATGGCGCCTTTTGTCTAGCCAACCGGCTGTCAGGCGTGTTTGATTTTCGCAATATATTATAAGCTTGGCGAATTATACTGCGCCCGGTCGCGGTCATAATTCAACGGCGACGAGGACGACGCGCGAGACCGTTCGACGACGTGGACGATTCTGTGAACGAGAGAGGACCGGAAACGCCGTTCCTACGCGTGTGAGATCGTTCCCACGACCACGTGGATGGATACACGAGGGTTAGGTGCCCTTTTGCTCGATTTTTGGTCCCTGGTGACGAACCCGTGTCCTTTTTCGTTGGTGAGATCACTGGGATGATCTATGTGGGTGATGTTTCTCGGTTGGAATGTGATTGGGGAGATAACATGGTGGCGGTAGGTTAGGTTAGATTGTTGAAGTTCGACTTTTGACGTGTACTCTAGGGAGTAGAATTAACGGGTTCGATCGTATGTGAGAAATGTGAAAATTGGTTAATTTCGTGAGAAGGTGAGAGGAGATTCTTTGAATCTAATTTGGAGAGGTTCAAGAGGGAGTTCAAATTGGTTGCAACTGTCCACTGTTGTCACAACATATTCAGATGTTATTCTATCTGCCATACCTGCTCGAATTGTTCACGCTGTCTGGCGTAAGATAATATTTGACTTCATCGTGACAGAGGTCTACGTGCAAACTTGTGGGAAGTCAGGGAATAATATTTGTTTTTTGGAAAGTTTGTTACTGAATTAAAAATAGATAAAGCCTAATTTCGGTCTGAATTCTTCAATGATATACCTTCAGTCATATACCATGATAATGTTCCTTAATATATAAAATTATGAATTAATTTTTAAATACTGTTTAATAGACGAAGTACAAGTTTGGAAGTAACTATATTAATTTATATCGCCGCTTAATATTTCAATTTGAAATTTCACTATATTTATTCCGTCGGCTATACCTCGATAACCGTAAAAATTCGAAGCAGTTCCATTTCAATCGCCTCGCTTCTCCACGTCTCCCTTTTCTCAACAATTTATCCCACATCCTTCAAACCTCCCCTCTCTTCCTCCAGGATACAGGAACGAGCAAATGAAAACGCGATCACTGCTCTTTACAAGGTTCTCACATAATAACAACGCTTCTGATTTCACGTTTCGTGGGAACGCCCGCGAATTCTCGCGGAAAGAGTGGATAATTAACGAAGCACGCAATGGCCAAACGTTAATTCCATACAGGATCAAACTCGAACGAATGAACGCGCGCCCTGCGTCCCCTGATAAACGTGAAACGTGGTTAGAGTGTATAAACGCACAGTTGGTTCGCGTGTAATTGGGCGCGTGTATCGAGAACTCTCGTCACGTTAAGTGGCCTCGTCGCGAGCTTATCTTATCGGGAAGGTGGCAGGGAGTTAGGATGAACGATGTTTAGCGAAACAGCTCTCTTGCTTTACAACTCGTTGCTTCGAATTGCTTCTCCGAACTGTCCTCGTTTCTCTTTGTATACAGAGTGTCGCCCGATCCGATGATACAACACGCAACGAGATGAATCCACATGAAAAAATATGTCGAAAGGAAAGAATAATGTTTCTCTCGCTCAATCCCTTCGCGTACACTCTAAACTTGTAGTTTCTGAGCTTGAATAGTCAAGCTAATTTTACTTTAAAGTTCGTATTTGAAAAAATAGACGAATTTTTAAATAAAGTTAATTCTACTGTTCATTTTTTCATGTAGAATCACTTCCTTTCAGTGACGCCCTGTATAAACTTAACACGTTCGCTACTAGCGTCAAATCTCGCGATAGATTGGTGTTGTCTATATATAATTAACGTATCGTAGAAAAATCATCGTTCATTTATTTAATACATATTACACGTGCACAGATGCAAGCTTAAATTCTACTATGTAAAATTGATAAAAATACAGATACTAAGTATGTAAGCAAAAATAATGCTACAAAGGATAGGAAAAATTGGCTGAACAGAACCGTGGTAGCGAATGTGATAAGGTAATTCTTGCAAAGGTGAAAAGAGGGAATGAATATTGTGAAGAGAATTTGTCCACTTTCCTTTCACTGTCGCAACTATAATAGGTATTAACGCGAATGTAATTCTAATGGAAGAAACGAGAGGAGGGGATTCGTCGCGCGACAAATGGGATACTAAGAGGTCACGAGTGTAAAGTACTTACACCAGGAGGCTTTTCGAGAGTGAAACTGCGTTTGGAAAGTCCACTGTGAACGAAAACTGATCTCGTACAAGGCGTCCTTTAATTGGTCACGTTCGATCCGCTTATCAGCAAGGGACGCAGGATCGTTTGGCGAAACGAAGTATCCCCCGACAAAGTGTTCCCGTGGGAACGATCGTTAATTGTCCATAAAATGCACTCTCACCTTGCGCTTTGCTAAAAGCAGAACCGTGTTCGCCACAGGAGAGTTACGTATCCACGGGAGGACAACGATCATCTGAAAGAAACAGCCGTGTCCTTCCCCTTGTGTCGTCTCTCTTCTGTCGCGTTCCTTCTTTCGCGGTAGTTTCCCGAGAGTACGAGTGATCCTTCGTTAACTATTTAAACCACGTGAATCTATTTATAAATCAACCAAAATTAAAATCACCTGCTCGATTTATTTTTCCTTCAATTGTTTCCGTATCTCGCGATTTTGTACAGGATGATTCGCGTAACTTGTTCATCACGAATAATTATTAAATTATCTGAACTGCGGAAAAGTGTTCAGCATAGAAATTGTAAAAGTTGCATGGTGTCGGAGGGAATATATGTTGCTGATACAGTTTTGGTTTGTTTTAAATAACATGTTTGTTGAATGGTTACTAAAGTGATTTTGAATTTTGTAAATGTTCGATATTGAAATTTAAAAGAGCAGGGAATTTTCTATAAGGAAATTATAAAATGTACAAGAAATGAAACAATGATGCAAATTGTTAATTATTATGAACTTTCTGTAAATTGTAAGGTTAAGAGAAAAATTGTAATCAAACTATAGAATGGTAAGAAGAACAGTTTTTTGTCCTTAATTCACAGACTGCACATGTGTGGGATCCTCAAATAGTGAGTTTTAGCAAATATATGCAGGATTATCAGAAAATATATTAGTTTTAAGGTATTGGTTTAAGTTACCTTAATATTTCTTAAAAAAAGATCGTTTCAACATAATGTACAAATGTTCGTGCAATTTCTGAATAAAACAGTGTTTTGTGGGACATATACTTAAGAATGTACTCGAGGTAGGCAAGATATGTGACACCCTATGTACATATATTAAACGCAGATTTTTATGCCTTCTCGATATCTACAGCCGTTCCAATTAGCGATGATTTGTTCGGCTATACCATCAGAAAATTTGTCATTCAAGAGTTCTCTCCGTTTCTCTCTCACATCTACATTATACGTACTCTCACAAATGTCAATTAATAATATTCGAAAAAAAATCTGCCATAAACGATCATCGTTATTTTCTACCGCAAAAAGTGTGTCATTGTCTACAATTACACCTTTTGCACCGTCGAACTAAGAAGAGGAAAAAGAAAAAGGAAAAGAAAGAAAAGAAAGAGAGAACCGGTGAGTGGAGGAAAAGTAGGTAGTAAAAAAGGCGATCGCGTGTAACGTGGAAGAGAATCGAGGGGAACCGTTTAGCAGTGTAAACATTTTATTACACGTCGGGGACGCTTGTATTCCCGCGAGCCGGCCGAATGAATCGCGCGGCATTCCACCGACGAGCATAGCTGGCCAGAGAGGAGAGAAGAAGAAGCAGCCCCCTTTTGCTTCGCGTTCGAGAGCAAACAAACCGTGTATCTTTATTACAGTAATAACTATAATCTCGAGTCCCAGCAGAGAACCCTTCCTTCCATATACGATACACCCAGCCGGGTTCTCTTCCTCGAAACTGCGTAATCAGTTGCCGTCTACTTCACTGAAAGCAGCTCTCCTCACTTTGAATCACCTTATCCGACTTACGGTAGGCAGCCCGTGTGCTCCTCGTGCACACCGCCATACATGCACGCGTGCAAACGTACTGGTCCGGTGTTCACTGTCATTAGAGGAGGAAACACGATTAGAGTTGAAATAGACTCAGCCTGGTACAAACAACTCGCGATCAAATTGATTCGACTGTAATTTCTGTGCGGTGCTTCTACAGTCGCAACCCTCTCTCTCTCTCTCTCTCTGAGATCTCTCTCACCCTGAGATCTCTCTCTCTCTGAGATCTCTCTCACTCTGAGATCTCTCTCACTCTGAGATCTCCTTCTCTGAGATCTCTCTCACTCTGAGATCTCCTTTTCTGAGATCTCTCTCTCTCTGAGATCTCTCTCACTCTGAGATCTCCTTCTCTGAGATCTCTCTCACTCTGAGATCTCCTTTTCTGAGATCTCTCTCACTCTGAGAGCTCCCTCTCTGAGATCTCTCTCACTCTGAGCTCTTCCTCTCTAAGCTCTCTCTCACTCTGAGCTCTTCCTCTCTAAGCTCTCTCTCAGAGCGCTTTTTCCCTCAGTTCTCTTAGCTCTCTCGTTCTCTCTCTCTCTCTTTCTGTCAGATCTCTCACTGTCCCTCAGCTCTCTGTCTCCTTCTAAGCTCTCTCAGTTCCCTCAGCTATCTCTTTTCCTAATCTCTTTGAGTCTCTTTCTTCTTCTCCTTTCCATGTTCTTCCGTGGCTGTCTTTCAGGTAAATCCACCAAGATTCTCGTTCAGAATAAGTGGCCCACCTTTTTGCTCCGCCGCTCTGACAATTATCGCTGGTTAAGAAGTATGATTTAGGTCGACGATCCGCGGTAGCTCTTTGTGCGTGATCCGAATTATGGTTCCTTTTATGAGGCGTTCTTGGTTGTGCTTTTATGAGGAAACTTAAAGTAAGTCACTGTGTAATGGGTTTTCGTTATTACGATCGATGAAAGGGTACATTGTTCGAAAGTGTTGGATATCGTTCCAAATTCTGAGAGATCCAAGTCCATTAGATTATTTGAGCATTTGAAATTTTCAGAATTTTATTCTTATACATGTACTTATTATAGTCATTATTACTTATTATAGTATTGGAGTCAAGTAGGAAGAGTGTATCAATCGTGAACGAAAGTGAATCATGATTCAAATTCGAATGATCAAAATTGCAGAGTATTTTTTTTTTTTATTAATAAAGGCATCAATAACCTTCCTTTGCTATAGCTAAAATGTATTAAAACCAGTGGATCATACGCCAATTGGATAAATTCCAATTTTTTACTGAAATTACAGTTGACAACATATCTAATACTATAAAATCCATCACTCCTCAGCCACTGTAACGACACCGTACACGACAAGCTACGAAGAAAAACACCCTAACCGCGTGTCGATGCACAAGGATAGACGTAGAGGCTCGTTAATTTCACCGGAGGATTTACAATCGAGTAAACGCCTACCGCGTGCGTGTTGCCCTCGCGATCGTTTCACGGGCCTCTGGATGCGTAAAACTCAGGATACGGTATTTTATACGAAGGATTTCATTGTGCTGTCCACGCGAGGGGTGTTAAGAGAGAGGGCGATATCCACAGGATTACGTTTCGCTTGCTATCTCTCTCTCGTTAAGACATTCGCGCCTGTTAATGGTCAACCGCATGGAGCGGCTTTTACGCGAGCGGATGCTATACATGGCGCGGAAGCAGCCAGTTCGCTCGTAAAATATGACGCGTATCTTCTTATTAGGAGTAAATTGTATCCTCATTACCTGGTGTGCTTCTACGCGCTCCGCCACCTTCTCCTTTCGTACTTTCCTTCGAATCTTTCTCTCTTTCTTCTCGATTTGTTGTTTCGTTCTCGTTTTGTTTAATCGCGATCTGGCTCAGGTGGCGCGACCAATCAGACCGCCACCTGCAATCAGATTCCACGGAATATTAATAGCCTGAATGCTCTCTCGCTTCTTCAGCGGCTGTTTTTACGTCTGCTGTCGCGAGTTCGATCGTTATCGAGGAGACGCAAATAATCTGCTCGCTGGAATGCATGGAGCAATCAGAAATTTCGAGATCGCGCGTATTTTATGGTATTTATGTGGAACGAGAAATCTGCTTCTCGTTCGTACAGGGTGTTTCGATAAGTTGGTGATAAATCGTTTTCGAATATGAGTTCGTCTGCTTCATCTCCTGAATACGCTGTATTAATTTCATGCTAAGCTATTGGGATACTCTGCGTAAGTATAGCAGAGCTTGGTAACTCGAATTCTAAGGGAAGAATTGAAATTTTCGAGTTATCGAGGTTTCGACTTATCCACATTTCCGAGTAAGAGAAACAGCTAAAGAAAATTCAACTGACTTTGGTTGAAATAAAGAAATAACTACATATTTATTTATTTATGTTTACGAGAGAAAATTCATTAGTATACAAAAATATATAATTAAATAAACATTACAGATAGAATTAAAACTACAATTTGGCACGATGTAATGTCTTTTTGATTCTGAGAATGCTTATTATGCAAATTTATGGTTACGCGATTTGTACCGATCGAACATACAAAAATTCATATTGCCTAAGTTTTCTCACTGAAACGTTAACGTTAAATTTCTCAATAATATTTGGGCACCCTCTAAGAACATTAAATACTTTCTGTAAAAATAGAATATCTGGCAATCTTCTTTTGCTTTCCAACGTTCTAAGACTGAGATCGTACAAGATTGATTAGGTATACATACCAATTCATTTTCCATTAATCATTCCAACTTCGACGTTCTTTACACGGTATAGGTAAATACACCAGAAAGGAAAAGAAATATTCTACATTCAACTTTGGTTGTTCAAGTGTTAATAGGAAACGGTGGTTATTGAATTCGTGGAAATATATTGCAGAACGGCGATCGAATTAAGAGATTTCACTCGTCAGATCAATTCACAGGGGAATGATTTACCATGTTTTGCACATATAAAATAGACATTTCTTTTTTTATCGAAATGGCGGCACGTTGACGCGGATACGCAGGTCAGTCGATCGTTATCAATCGACCTGATTCGTTAGCGCGGCAAGAGTATCGGACCGGGTGCTCGCGTAACGCGGCATTCAAATCACCACCGGCTGGTCTGTAACGCTAGCGCTCGATAAAAATCGTATACATTGATCGCGCGTAATTTACGAGCCACGGTCTCGAGCATACCAGAACGGTTACATAATTTATGAAATCGTCGTGTAATATCTGTGGTCGACTTGTGCCTGTGGTCTATTCGTATATAGTAGAAAAATCACGTCCACTCGGTTGTCTGTCACAAGATTTTCAGCTACGAGGAGATAAATCAATCCACCGTCCGTCCTTACATTCGCGGGATTTGATTATTTATTAGAACTCATAGACGTGGAATTATGCGCCATTGTATGCAAAATACTCCCCCGCAGTTCTACTTAATACACAGCTAATTCTGGTGGTATAGTAGCATGCTACCTGTCAGGTACAACTTGATGGACGATTTTTAAGAGAACTTCGAGTAGGAAATTTAGCGTAGCGATATTACGAGAGATTGGAAAAGTTACGAAGTAATTAACGCGTCGAATGTCGGGATAATTTTATATAATTTCCTCAGGCGATGAAGTTTTAATTGCGAATATTATATTAAATCGATAGTGTTGTATTCTATGTTAAATTCAGAATCTAATTTTGATTCTCCTTCAATTAAATCGAATGACGTTCGATTGAATATAGCAATAAAAAAAACAGATAAATTGGAAATAATACAATTATAAATTCTTGATGTATTTATTTAAGGTGTTTATTGTATAATTTTCGATTAATATTATAATTTAAAGGAATATCGAAGCAAATTAATTTCAAATGAAATTATTTGAGCAATTGAACGAATTGAAATTAATATTGCACAATTATTATTTGAAATTCATCCAATTATTGCAATTGGATAAACAATTATACCTATTATTATAATTTAGAAAAGAACATTTTTTCATACTATTTAATATAATTAAATAATTAAATAATTTCAATATAAATTAAATAATTTCAATTTTTAACAATCATTCTTTCGAAATTAATTGAATTGCTTCTGAGAAGAGTCACAAAATTCTTTTAAATCCTGCGTAACTTATTTTTAATACGATAAACATGAAACGATTAATGCACTATCGATCTCGCGGATACTTATGATCCTTTTCCCTATGTAATTTCGAGTGAAATTGACCAGGCACTTAACGCAATACCAAAAAACGAAAGAACTTAGGAAAATGATAAAACTTAGACTTTTCACGTTTCCAAAGAAAAATACACTACCAAGTGAAAAATATTTCAAGAAAAATGAACGAGATAAGAAAAATTCCCAAGACGAAAGTACGTCTAAAATATGTTAAAATTTTCATCGCGTTGGAAAATCAAAGATTCGTTGCTTTACATCGTCGTATTGAAAATTTCATTCCACTGACAAAGAGAGAGAGGGAGAGAGAGAGAAAGAGAGAGAGAAGGATCAGAAGAAGAATCTCACGGAGGTTCTCAAGATCCTCGCGCAGAACAAATGGAACTCCACCACCGTGGATATTTTTCATCTGGCCACAATGTAGGGCAAACGCTTCGCAAATTCGTTGCTCACCCACCGCCACCATTACTCCAAACTAATTGGACGTTCTTTCGAACGACATTAGCGTACCACATGCGTCGCATACATTACGATGCTCAACGTTAACCGTTCGAGAGGCATTGGGAGCAACGATTCAAAATTGTTTCTCTCCCACGGGCGATCGCCGGTCCATTCAGAAGGATCGAGACGAATGTCGTTCGCCTCTCTCTCCGCCGATCGCCAACGAGAACGAGAATGAGCCTCTGAGCGGTGCGATTACTCATTGAAGACGTTGATTGCGGCTACGGCATACTTACCGAATCTCATCGTCGGCTCCCGACGACCGGAGCAATAAAACGCGACCAGGCTGAATTTCGGTGTAACATCCCCCTCCAAACTTTTCTTTTATTCCCGTTTCATTTCGCACGGCGAGCCACTATTTTACGGCCTGTTAAAGACCCGAGTAATTGTTCCAACTAAGACGACCATTTGTTCCGGGAGATTGATAACTGCTAATCACTCGTCGTCACTCGATGGATCGCTTCTGAATTTTTTATTTCCTTCTTTTTTCTTTTTTTTTTTTTTATTGGGTTCTGTGTCGATAATTTGCCAAGTGCAGAGGATCCTTTCTCGCGGTTGTACTTTCGTTCGTTTCGACGAATTCTACGTTATGCAACGTGTTTTTAAAGAGAAAGAGGACAGTTCGGAGTTTGCTTTCTACGTCGAAATTTGTGGATAATTGTAAGCTTGTTTTTCTGCATTACGTAACCGAGTGAACTTGCAGCTTCTCTTTTTCGCAATGTTTTTGCTTACTTCGTAAGAACATTTTTGATGAAACACATTCCTTATTTATAACTATAAAATGTAATTACACACTATTAAAACAAACAGCGTAACAAAATAGCACAAAATTTTCGTTTATATTTAACGAAAAATGAAGGAGAAAATAGGAAGCTTCAATTAAAAAGCAGTTGCACGTATAAATGGAAACAATAAAATTTTTTGTTTATTTGAATTTGTGTTAAATCGATCAGTTATTTTATCCAAGATTTCTACCAGCTAAATAAATGCGTGTTTCAATTAGACACTAACGTTATCGTAAAATATCTGATATTCACAATTCTAAACCGTGTTAATTTAAGATAAATTTATGGAAAATATTTTATCCAGAACTTCTACAGGTCAAATACATAGATACTATTTTTGGTTCAGATACTCGCGTCATCGTAGCATATCAGATATTCGCATTTCTAAATCGTTCGTGGGCTGAGTCACTTACAAGGCACACACTTGTCACGGGGAATCGATTAAAAATCGTTCATCGAGATTTTTTGTAGGTGTCCATGCATAATCGACACAGGGGAAACTCCCACTGTTTTGCATTTCTCCGTGAAAGTGTTATGACACGCACCTTTGTCACAATCCTAAGCTGAATACTGATCAGTGAAACCTCTGTAATTGAATTATAAATCTTTCATCGCCACTAGAAAGATCGTTCTAGATCTCTCTTGTTTCAATTAACGACAACTTTAAATCGCAAATGTTGCCTTGTGAAATTCTCCTTTATCCTTCGAACGAAAACAACCACGTGAGTGACTGACAACAGCCTCTTCGCAGCTTCACCGACGAAGTACCTATAAATAAGCGTTGCAAGAGCGAAATGCTCTATAGAATATCCAACATCAGTCCCTTGTACACTCGGTATATAACGTAGCTCCGTGTAAATCAACGACAACTGACGATAATCTCGCTTGACATCAGGCTGACCGATAAACCGAATGATGCGCTTATCGATGCGAGAATCGAGCGAACTTTCAGCGACAGGGAGCCGCGGATTCCCGCGTGGGTGACCCATCTGACGCTCTATTGATCGCCGCTCTGCCTCTGGATACACGCTAGCTTCAGTTATTGATCCGAGTTTTAGCTTTGGACGTAATCGTCGAGTGAATAATATCCTTTAACCAGAGGATATTGAACGCGAAAGGGTTTTGTCGTTTGATCGTACGAGACAAAGATTTAGAATTCATGTGATTAACTTGAAATCGTTCATTTAACTGCGGTTCACCTCTCGAACATACATTGAATCTCTTTGGTTCATGAAAAATGATCTCGCACGGAGTAACTGTTAAAAAGTTACGTGTAAAGAATACACTTCTTTTACTGTAATTTATTATCTTATTAGACTGTCAAGGGGTTAATAATCTATATAGTATCATAGTATTACATGTATATACACTTAAAATACACGAATTCGTTGTTAAGTAGGGTAAACTAGTCGAAAGACCCATTTTTTTAAGCTAGCACAATTCTCGATTAAAAATACTTTTATTGAACTTGACTTCACAAATTAGGAATTTTTCTTACTTTCGTTTTTGCTTAAAAATTACATGCAACAATCAAAGTAAAAGACTATTACGCGAGTGAACTGTTACGCACTGAATAATAGGTGACAATCGTCATGTGCGGATTATTCTGCTTGCGGATGCAAATGGGTTAAAAATACTTTTATCAAAATACGATACATGTTTTAAATGTAATATATGTGCACTTTTACAACACATTAAAAATTATTAAAAAGCAGATAGAGCTCCAATTTCATCTTGTCAAAACTTATTTTTCCTGTCCTTTTTTCAAACATTGAGCATATAAAATTAATTTCTTTTTATTTCACCAATTGTTTAGATCATTCACCATGCACATCAAAGAATCAAGTCCTGTGCAAAACAAGCATTCTGCGTCATAATTTTCATATGCTTGCTCAAGACACTACGTTGTTTTCTACACGACATTCGGATCATGCAACTGAACTATGATTAGTTCTGAAACAAAGGACTGTCGTTGCAACGTTTGAGATTTCTCTGTAAGGCTGGGGTCTCATATTAGGCTACTTTACACTATAATTATAGATGTCGATTCTTAATCTGTCGAAACATTCTACACATGTATATCTACCCCAATTTCGAAGCCCTTAACAAACCTCACAATCACCCCCTAAGATAGAAACTCCTCTGAGACTATTAAATTATCTTCAGTGCTCTTGAATGCTCCCCTTGGTAAATTGATCAAACTACCCTAAATAAGGATGAAAGGGAAGATGAACACGAACACCACAGGAAGAACGATAAAAATTTAGGTCTCGATGGGTCTCGGAGCTAAGCGATCATGTTCCTGGTTCGACGTCCTTTCCATCTCATCCGCGTCGCGAATGTGGGACGATAAAACGAGGCTCGTCACGTGTGCCAAACGAGGCGGCATCGTAAAACGCGTGTTTCGGGAAAGGTGCATCGTTACCGGCGAAGAAGGTCTTCATCGAGCTGGGGAAGAGGGACTTGCTGAGGTTACACTATGTGGAACAAAAGTGTCGTTGTCTGATAAGGAGGCGAAATATTCTTCGTGGACTTCGTCTCTTTCTCTTCTTGAAGTAACAGAATTATTCCGCTGGACGAAATGACTTCGCGTAATTTCTACTTGCACGGCAACCAAATCTCGTAACGACTTGCGTAATCAAGTTTGTGAGTGTGGTTCTCAACAATAAATTTTTAAGTATCTTTGCAACCTCCAGTGTGTATTTTTTTTTTCTGTGTTTTTATGCATTTCCTTTTTTTTTTTTTTTGGATGAAATTTGACAATCTGATGTTATTCACAGAATCTTCGCTGTATTCTGCATTTTATCTTTAACACAGTAATGCAGATCAGTGCGTTGAAAGTGCATTTTATTTTCCTCTGTTGCACAGTGGTCTGAAAACCCACTTTTCGCGGTCAAAAGTCACTTTTTCAAGTTTAACATTTTCAACAAAAAAAAATTCTTTATGTAGAATAATTAGTCTTTTTTGAAGTAACTGTGCTGAACACGATTGATACAACCAATCTTCCTTCTATTATCTCTTTCAAATGACACATTGAAATATCGAAGTAATTCGCATATTGATTCAGCTATTGCAATACAGAAGCTACACTGTAAAAGAACGAGGAGACTACTTGATAACCCATAGATTACCAAGAATATGAATGAGGGTGAAACGAGAGGTCACTGTCTTCTATAGTCAACGGAGAATAAAGAAAATAATCTCACGAATACTAATAGAATTATACCGATAATTTCTATCACCGTGTCTTTAATTATCCACGCAATCACTGTCCCAAATTTCCAACCTCGCTGAACCTCTGGTACACTCTTCACCTGGTTCACCGTCAAAAGGTAGAATTTCACACGCTCTTCTCCGTTCCTCGAGTCTCTTCAAACTCGACACCCACGCGATCAGGTTCGACTTGCGACGCGAGTCGTCGGCAGATCACGACCCCGTGATTTCGCATGGTTGTGGAGGCCTTGGCAACGTGCAGAAGGTGTCCATATTAATTCGTGGTGGAGCGTTATCGGACATTCCCCGGCCGCGATAAGATCGTCCAACTCTCGTGAGAAGATTCACCGCAGGCGGAAGCGGGCTCGCGCCATGAACGAACCTAAATACCTGCCTGGCTGTTAAGCGTGTGTTTACACGGTTTCGCGCGATAAAACGCACCATGTCTCGTTTGCACACACGCGTGTACACGCGTCCCCTGATGCCATTCGATCGTGGTTTCGCGGCCCAGTGACCTGCATAACCCGCGCGTTTATGATCCAAGAAGTTTCCGTGTATCCCTTAACGGGACGTTGGAGTACAGTACTCGTTTCTATGAACTTGTGTTCACTGGTTTGTGGGACTATTGTGTGGTAAAAATTGGACGAATGTTGAAGGTTACTTTGTTGCTTGTGAATGAAACGAACGGAGGCGTGAATAGATTCTTGTTTCACAGGTAGAACGTGCACTTTGAATGCTACTTTAAAGCTGAATAGAATTTTTTGTTCTGCAGTCTATCATATAATGATATTTAGCACAGATTGGGTAAACTGTAGTTGGCATAAATACGAGTATCACTATCATACTATTTAGTTTGTGTCGCTAGATCTATATGATAGATGTAGAAATGTCTGCGGTGTATTTTGAGAATTAATTGGAATTTATTAACATTTATTTTACAAATATGAAACACAAAAAAAGAAACGTAGAATAGTGGTTTAACTAACGTCGTATATAGCAGTTCAACTCGTGAATAAATTTCGTATGTATTGATTATTAACCTTATTTCTGCGGTAAATTGTAGTACGTAAAGCACGTTGCAGATAATAGATGTTGAATCACAATTGTAAAAATCTTTTACTTGTATCGTTTCGAAATGTATTTGATTAAACAAAAATGAATGTGCCGAAAGGATAAAATTAAGTTTGATAGAAATGCGCCGAAAGGCGGAAATACTGCAAAATAGTGCGCCTGCAGGCGTTAATATCAATGACAGGCAATTGTTGCGAAACAGACGGTAGAATTTTTAAATGCTCGATGATCTTCTACATGATTGACATGAATAACAGTAATGTATACTCTAATGTATTCATCAAGCGCATGAAACATGAAATTTGAACGTCGACATCTACAATTCCATTCAGAAATTCGTAAACCCCGAAGCATTCCAACCTCCAGTAGTCGTTAACGTTCACGCTCGTTACTTTCTACTCCCTCAATCCACGCCTCTCTCCTCTTCATCATCCATCTCTTGGTAACCATCTTCCAGCAGCCGGCCGGTCGCAATTACCGGCATACTTTTTCAAACGACCGGCCAAATCGCGGCGAATTAATCCCACTGGCGGAGTCCACGCCTCTGTCTGATCTCGTCGTTCACCTAACGCGGCCCAGTGACCCGAAAAACGCAGTTTTGCCAACGATCCATCGAGCCCCTCTACTCTCTCGAAACTGGTCTCTCCCTTTGATTCGAGTTCCGTCGACATCGTCGACGAGAACGACGAAGAAGACGACGATGTTTCTACCTCTTTGATCTTCTCCTTTTTATTCGATCGGTACATTCTCTCTTCCGGCTGCTCCCGTTAATTATTCTCGCGTACTTTTCGCTCACTCGCCGCCGCCACGTCCAACCGCAACGACCAATCATTAATCACGCTTGACACGCCTGTACCAGCGATCTAATTATCGGCTAAAAGAGCCTCGCAGATACCTTCGACACCGTCGTTGGTTTGGCTACGGGGGTGACACGTGCTCGACAGGTGAACCGATTTACGATTCTAGAGACCTGATTTTTCTGACTGCCGAAATTATCGATGCTACTTCATTGTATAGTCTCGGTCATGGTGTAGCGAGGTCGTAAATTAAATATGGAGTTGATGTTGAGGCACTAGAGGCTAGGGTTTTTACGAAATTTCGAAAATTCGACTACCGAAAGAAATTGGATTTTGACTTGGAATATTGGATTATTCGAATATTAGTAGAACTCGAAGTTCAACGTCGAATTTTAGAATATTCGAATACTAGTAGAATTGGAACTTCAACTTGGAATATTCGATTATTCGAATATCGGTAGAACTCAAATTTCAACATTGAATATTCGAATGAAAGTAGAAATTTGACTTCAACTTCGAGTAGTTGAATAACTCTACTATTCAGTATTCGAAATCTATCGCTAATCCGAAATTCCATCACGTCGAATATTCGAATTATTCCAATAAAGAATTCATATTCGAAATTATTCAAATTATTCAAATAGTCCAACTATTCGAAGTTTTACAGTATTTCATTTACTATTTAGCACATTTCATTATTTACGAAGAATTACTATTTTCTTTCAATTTTTCTTCTAATATATTTTATGAATATATTGACAATATACTATATATTACAGTTTTTTTGTCACGGTCCTGACCGACGTTCCAGGTGCTTGGGAGCTCAAATTTCTGTCAGTTCTTTCATGTTCGTTGAACGAACTAGAATGAAATATCGTAGATTAATTTTTTTTTCGTTACTTTTTTTATTTCTTTCTTTGAAGTGGTAATTACAGGGTTTGGCTGGTGTTTAGGGGAAGCTGGGGGAAGCCAGATGTTCAATGGTTCAGCTGTTACGTCGATCGAATGTTAGGAAGAGAAAATTAGCTTCATCTTTTCGAAAGTCTGCGATATGTTCATCTTTTTCTCTCAATAAAAGAATCTCTTCGTAAAAAGAAATTAATTACATAATAGTACGTGTCTTAAAAATCAAATTACAATATTCAACATTAACTGTAAAACTACAAAACAAACTATATAGCATCAAATAATACATATGACGTGAAACATTTTAAGTCCTACGAATTTTGAACAATTTTCCCTTACTTTGAATATCTTATTTTCTTATTTTCCACGAAATTACGAAAACCTGCGTTAGATCATCCTCGTCCCATGACATTTGCCCTAAACGTCGAGGCGAATTTACGTAACGCAGCTGCGTTGTTAATTTTGACAAATAGCAAAATGGACGAGAGCCAGAAAAATACTGTTCATCGTTCGTTTATTTTCAACTATCGTCGATTACGTAAAATCCTCGATGAGTATAAATTGCAGAGGAGAATACAGAGAGGAAAGCGGCATAAACGGACGAATCGTCCTTTCTCGCCGTGCCGTTAATAAATTACTCGAATTTGATACGAGAGGTGTATTTATTACAAGAACGCGCGGGTGCACGTGAAACGGGCCAACGGTGTCGTGTGTTCGAACGTTTCACTCCGTGGTGTTTTAACTATGACGTTCATAAATAACCAGACCTCCGTGGTCGAGTCTAGTAACCGGCCACGATCGTTCTTAATTATTTAACGAAACTAGGCAGACGATAATTACTCACTGTCCTGTCACGTTAAATCCTTCTACTACCTGCCTTGGAACGTTACGTTACGCTTCGATACGGTGAAACTTCAAACGATGCACTGTGCACAATGTAGTTCAATTTGGAACGATGAATTTTTCACGTTGAAATCGTAGCACTGTTATCTGAGCTTCTATTCACTGTCATCAGGAAAGTCTGCTCGCGTGGAATAATAGTTGAGAAAGTAGTGAGGATTTTATTGAATTTTTTTCAGACGTGAAGCGAGGAGAGAGGGTGAGACATTTGAGGCTTTCACAGTTTGGATCGTTCGAATTGTTAACCTATTTGCATATACATATAGTGATTGTCGCTATACATTTATGATCCATTCACGAGAACTGTCGCTTATCGTTAAACTGCGGATTTTTATGCATTTTATGGGAAATTTTAAGAAGTACAATTGCACAGTTGAAATATTTTAGTTACAGAAAAGAAAAGTTTTTGTAATACCTGTTAGATGAAATTATTTTCTAGTCGAAGTTCTACGTTTTTTACTGTATTCTTAAAAATTTGTGAAATAATGCCGCGGTTCTTGGAAACACTAACGTTCAATTATTTTGGAACCTTTCACATAGATAGTAATGATAAATTTGCATACCTCCCCATGTTTGCAACAATTCATTTATGTTATAAATGTTGCTAAAGAAATTTGTTTAATTATTCTGTGAAAGAATTAATAGTGAAAAATAAAAAGATAAGTATATAATTTCAGTTAGAAAATACTTTTTTCTGCGACTGTCTTTGATTTACGAAGTTAATAGCATATTTATAGTTACGATGCAAATATGGTGAAGTCGTGTTTCAATTGGCTCAAACAAACCTGCGACTCTGGCGAAAAATTGTGTCACAAAAGCAATTGAACGCTGCTTAAACTCAAAAGTCTCGATTAATCGTTCGTACAGAGGGTGAAGACGAATACGAAAATAATAATTCTTGGTTCTTGATTTAATCTCACTGTTGTTTCGATTCATTTGTCATTTACTCTTATTAATTCCTAATTTTTCTACTTTTCTCTTACAGGTGTTGTCCTGGTTGTGCAAAAAGGGCGAAGACGTGCTAACGAAACACGGGCAACACTCAGCGGCAAATCTGACAGCGGCACGACTTCACGAGAGGGAATTCGAGAAGTTCTATTTCACGTCGATGGTGAGTACGTTAGAATGCACGGTGTTTCGTATATATAAACGATCGATCTGTTACGAATAATGGGATCGAAAGCAGCCCAGAACTCGGCCCATATATGCTCTGAGATTTCACTTTTTTCACGTCTCATCGAGCCTTTCGTCACGCTTCGATACGGAAGAAATTCCGTCGAGAGTCTGTCGAGGAAAGACCGAAAGATAATAAAGAGGTTCCTTTGTGGTCGGCTACTAAGATCACCGTCAGTTTCGCAGACTTCCCTCGAATCAATCGGTGAAAATATACACACGTGTTTTATTTCGTAAGGAAGAACGAAAAAAAAAGAAAAAGAAATGAACGATATTAGGCGTCTCTTGCTTTCGATCGAAGGTGTAATATGGTTGTTTGACGGTCGATAGATTGGATTCGATCGGAGATAGGGATTTCATTTAGCCTGATTTGACAATCGAACGCGGAACGATGACTTTCCGATTTCGTTTGAATAAATGAGCCGCGAGAAACGATCGAAACCTGCGTTCGAATATTTCGTATAGATCGTACAAATCATCATAAGCGAAAGTAAACGTGTTTCCGGTGTCGAAACAACCGAAATTGGCAGAAATAAGGATGTTCGGAATCCTATAATTTTTTTCGTAGTTTTTATAAGAACAAATTTTTAGTGCAATATTAAATATGCTTTATAGAATACACTGGCCACATAGATACAGGCGGAAATTATAAATGTTCCAAATGGTAAATGAAATTTACTGTTGGTTATAAATCCGAAAACGAAATCCAACGTACTATCCTAAGTTTTACGTAAAACTTCAATTTTTGGACATCAAAGTTATAATATTATACATGCTTTGACATATTTTTTGACTAGCTACACGATACAATAAAAAAAAAAATTGTAGTGAAAAAACACAAGTGGTTTTGAAAAAAAATTCATTAAAAAATAAAATTTCTAAAAAATGTTTTTCCTTCCTCTAATTAGTTCCTTAAAATCATGTGGACTACGTTAAAAATATTTTTTGCCTCACAACTCCAAGAGATGTTTAGGTGGCCATTATTTAAATGAACCACCATGTAAACTCTATGGTGAATTAAATTTTACAACGAAACTTGTCCCAATTTCAAAACATCGTCATTTTTCCGTAAAACGTGTAATAACACATTTATGAAAGTGTAGATATTAATGAAAAATTTCAAAATGATCTATAGATCCTTACTATTTTACCGACGCGTACGAGATCCCGTCGGTAAAGTAACTTCTTAAATCCAACACCTACTCAAAGCCATACGCATATTAACAAACTAAATTTACATCCAATCTTTCACAACGTGCAAACTCGAAGAAATAATTGTAATGATAAATCAGATACATACAATGAAATAAATCATTCCACAGATTCAGATCTTGAAAGATCGATAAGTCGATTTCCTAGTCAAGTGGTGCCGTCTACTGGCTGCCGCTTGAAGCAGCTGCCTGCAATATCGACTGAATCGTGGCGCGTAAATTGAATGCTCCAGAGGATATAGTTATCGAGTATCGACGGCGATTACTTTTCTACCGTGACTCGAGGCGGCGATTTCGAACGACCGGAATCTCATTTGCTGTCTGTAATAGCCAGATCGAATCGTGACCATTAATTCGTGGTACGCGAAAGCGTCTCGCGTCCGTAACTTTCGCAATTAGAAACGTATATTCGCGTGGAGTCGATTAGCTGGCGGGACGCTGAGTGGTTAGCAGTGTCTGTTCTTATCAATCGATCGTGCAAGTCCGTGTCCGACGACGATGCTTTCCGTTCGCTGATAACGAGGCCACAGCGACAACGTGACCTCCGGCTTTCTGCGTTTCCCATTTTCTCGATAAACGATCGTAAAACTTACTTGGAACCTTGAATCGCAATTAAACGAGGAACGATCGATTCGGGTGACTAGACGTCATTTAGCGGCAAACCTGACGATGTGGGCGGAGTTCTCCGATTATGGGGGATACTCGCTGATAGTTACCTTCGATAAACCAGAATTAACTTGAAAGTTTGGAGAATCGACGTGGAGATTTCATTAGTCTCCTTGGGAAAATCTTTCCTAAGTAAAACTCTGTCCTTGTCCTATAACGCTTAACGCTTGTGTTATCTTAACACACTGATCGTCACGTTAGCCAGATCTGGGTGACAGTTATGTTTCCACAGAGGTCCTGTAAATCCACAAGTGGCTGACGCTTTTCTTCATCCAGTTTGGCAGGGTTTTACAACAAATTGCAACATTGCATTAATATAAATAGTTTCTTTTTAACAAGGCTGTATGATGTCACTGTTGTTTCCTGTGACATTCGTTGAAACAATTTAAACAAAATTATGCTTTAAGGCAATCGTCACAAAATGTTTTTAATTTCTCTATATTTTTCTACCTTTTTTTGTACTTTTCTCAAAACAGAAGACACATATTTTTTTAATTGTTTTTACTTGCGAATTTTTACAATAACAATTATTATATTTCCAGTGTAATTAGAATTGCTTTAGATAAAATTTCTTTTTCTTCTTTTCAGTTTACAATTTTTTTCTTTTTATCTCTTCTTCATGAGATAATGGTTCCTTGGACAGGTAGACTTGGATTTTAGGCAGTATATATATTATTATTATACAATTTCAATAAATTCATGGGACTGTTTTTCAAGGTTTCTTTTTACCACCCTATTTAACAATAGAAAGTAACATTATGGTGTAATTTAGTTTCAAAATATCGTTTAAATTTTTATGATACGCCCTGTATAATTAATACGTCCATCATTAGAGTCCACTAGGTATGAAGGGAATCGTTCAACGAAGCAATAAAAGAGGAGAAATCTTCTATCATGTTGGCTCGCGAGCCACAATTTTAACATTCTTGCTATAAATGCTACCTGATTCCCAATACCAAAGATAGAGTTTCTAATATAGTCCAACATAATCTCTAAACTTGCCAAATCAAAAGGAAATCATTTGAAATATTTGCAAAATGAACGACACATGTTTCTCGTGCCCTTCAATTTTCTGATTTACAGGATGCTCGACTTTCACCGCGATAAAACGCCACTGGGCAAGTGGTTGTCGCTCAATTAATCCAGCCAGAGGGCTATCGAGAGACGAGCAAGCAAGCGAGATATAAATCCCGTACACGGTTGCGAGCAACGCGTTAATTAATCATGTAGCACCCACTTCAATTATTCGCGTTTCGAACGGTCGTTGCAGCTTGTTGGATCATTATCCAAATTTGTTTTTTTCTTTCTTTCTTTTTTGCTTTTCGTTGCTCTTTCGGCCCAATGACCCCCATCGGTCTTCACATGCTACACGATGCTCTGTCATAATTGTCAACGATGATCGAGAAAACCGTTTATTTGGGTCGATCGAACGGAACTGGAACGTATCGCCGATTTATTATTAAGCGATCGATGGTGTACGCCACGCCGCCGCGAACCCGATTATTTGGAGCGTCCGGTTAATTGCGAGACGTCCAGTTAAAGAGCGTATCAATCGAAATGATCGTAAATTAATTCGACGATAAAGGTACCGGTAGAGTGGACCGGTTCGAGAGTGGTTGAAAATAGGATCTCTTCGCGCCTGGCTTCGACATTCACCGAGCCACCCCCCTTTTGGTCCAGATGCATCTGCTTAACTCTTTCGCTTTGCTGTGCTTGTGACAACATGTGATCGCTGTGGATGAAACGTTGACACAGAGAATTCTTGCAACACACTTGTGCACCTTTTGTTGTGTAAACTTTGTGACGAAGTTTGTTCGTGTAACTGGAATTTTCGTGGTCCCAGTCGACGATCACATACATACGTGTAAAATACTTTATTTTTTTGCCTGACAGCCATGAAAATGACTTGATTTACGAGAGAAATAACTTTAACATTAATTTAATTCTTTGCACTCAAGAGGTTACTTTGTCATCGTTTGGTTCGATACAGCAACTCGAATAACAATTAATAGACGTCGATAACTTTTTTTTTAACATATGTCTTTCCTCTTTATATTTTAAATGTTTCACGTATATTTCGAAAAAAAAAAATCGTATTTGAATATTCTATTAAGTACGCGTGCACTTGACTGTCTCGAATAATTAACTCGCTACAAATATTTTCTTAGCGTACGCAAGGAGAACGTTAGAATACCTCAGATGTCTGTATATTAAAATCTGACTAGAAAGTTACAGGATGTTCTGATCATCATGTGTCGACAACGCTTCGTCAGCGGTAGCGAACGTGTTGTTGAATTACAACGATGTATTTTTGATAGTTCAAAAAAAAAAAAACTCGGCTTGAAGGAATCTAATCTTATACTTGTTTGAAGATCTTCGCGCAATTTCTACACTCTAACGACCAGATAAATTCAGCTATGTAGCCTAATCAATCGTACACAGGATAGAAACGAAGTGTCCACTTCTTTCCACGATCATCCGGTGAGTACTTTTTTGCACGCCGATCAAACTACACGCGTCTTCCCATCGTTACAAGCTGCTCTCGCTTTCCGCGAGCGTGAATTTCTCCAGGATTCTTCGAGTGAAAGAGAACAAGAACCGCTAATTGCGCTTCCCTTCTACGAGTTGTACACGCTTGACCCTACATTTTATACGATTCTACGCTCGTGATAGCGTTTTAGAAGGTCGACGGTTATTTCCTCGAAGTACGAACTGGTGTCGAGCACCGGAAGCCGTGTTCCACGATGGCGGTCGAAGCGTTCTGGTAACCCAATTACGACGCGCAGAAGAGGCGTCCCGCAATCGTGTCGAGAATAAAAACGAGGCGTTTACGGGCGTTTTAATGGGGCACGCGTGAAATCACGGCCATCGCTTCCTAGAATTCACGCCCGAAAATAAGAAAAGATGACGCGAACCACGATCGTATATGATTTTCGTGAGTTCCGTGCGAAATTCCCTGGCGTTCGATCGTGGAAATACCTGCTGATTTTTTCTATCTCTCTCTACATTTGATCGACAGTTGATCGACAATTACGGGGTGTTTTAAAAATTGTGTAACGGATTGATAGAATGTTTTTCGATAAGTTGATTGCAGATTTTTATGCATTTATAGGAAATTTAGAAATGCAGAATTGTACACAATTGTACAAAATATTCAAATGATAGTATAATATCTGATAAGTGAAATAATGTTTTATCAAAGTACTATTTTTCTATATTCCCAAAAATATGAATTTTCATAAAAATTCGCAGTCTAGTCGTGAATAACAATGAACGTCTTATCGAAGATGGATTAATGGAAATTTCTGTTAAAAAACTTGACTTCATTTTCTTAAAAAAAATAAATAAATAAAACAAAATAAAAAAGTTTTCGTTCAACTTGATGTTCGGAAGAAGACTATTATTGCTGATATGGGAATTTTTGAACAGCTGTTATCACTTAAAGCTTCACAAGATTGAGAGAACAGTAACTGACAATTATGACAGTCGTATGTTTATTAATCAGTAGCTATATGGAGCTATTTAATTGAAAAGCGCCGTGCAATTTGATTTATGAGCAGCATATCTTTTACTCCTGATGACTCTTTAATAAATCATATATGAGCATGGGTTCATACGAACCTTTTTCGTTCGTTTATGAATACGCTGCATTAATTTTGCAATGAACTTTCGAAACGCCCTGTATAATGAATTTCCGAGTATAATTTCTTTCTGACAATTTGTCCATTATATTATTGTCTATCTTTTATATTTCACAAAAATTTCCAAGTTAAATTTTTAAACGTTGCAAAAGAATGATACAATTTTTTATACAGTTATATTTCACTCACTCTGAACCCATAAAAACGATTAAACTGTTTTTCTTGCACGAACATTGTATTTTCATATTCTTTCTCTCACAACTATTCAAATGTAGAAAAAGAAGGAAAGAAAATTGACGTTGAAGAAATGAACTGCTCCAAGAGCAATCCTTCCACTTCAACTATCCAATCCAACTGTACGAATCGTTCAAATCCATTCCTCGCTTTCCATATTTCTTCCAACGGCAATTGCGAAACGCTATTAAAAGAAATGTTAACGTCGCCAAGATACGGATCTCCTTTCGACAAACGCTCGAAGCAGTTCCACCGTATAATCCTCGATATCAGCTGGAGAGGATCGCGCGCGGAACGATGATTGCGACGCGCTATATCCGGTGGAGAGTGGACGCGTGTCGCGAATCGCGATCGGGAAATCGTTTCGAAAACTCGATTGCAACAGGCTGAATCGGCACAAGGCGGTTATGCTCGTTAGCCCCGCCGTTTTTAATTCGCCGCGCTTGCCACCCTGGAAATCACGAACTGCGCGGGTTTCGATTAACGACGCGCGAGTCGTTAATTAGCCGATAAATATGAAAACTCACGACTCGCTATATTGCGTGTGCGTATTAATCGAACGATTTAAAATGTTAATCAAGACTGTGTCTTTTCTTTTTTTCTTTCTTTTTTCTTTTTTCATCGTTTCGTTCGAACGAGATCTATTTGTTTCTTGATTCTGACGCAGCGAACCCATCGAAACGAGAATGGTTGATTGTACGTGTTCGAGTGGGAAGAGAAGGGGCGCTTTTGTTTGAACAGCTTCGATTGGAAGTTGCTTTTGCGGCGATTCTACGTTTCGCATTGGAGTTTCGTGCCGGTTTCAGCGATTTATTTGATCTGCGTTCAGAGCTTTTGTTCAGCGGACCATTGTTGTAGTTTTTTGGTATTCACAGGGTCAGTTGTATGCAAGGTGACCGTGTCTACTATTTTCGTCCTCGGTGGAACGATAAACATTTTCTTTTTTTTTTTTTTTCAGTTACTTTACATTCTTCGTGACGTCTTATTTCTACAGATTTTTTAAGCCTCGTTTTCTCAAGTTCTTTCGAGACATATTCAACGTTCCTAGCAGCGGAATAACTCGTTTCAATCTGAAAATATGGTACGAACACATTGTGTCTACCGCGCGAATTATTTTGCGAGCGACGCTCATAAATTGTGACGCTGCAAAATAGTTTCTCTGTCTTTGATAATGTTCGAAATATTAGCTCAAGTATGTTTACTGCTAGAAGAAAAAAAAAGAAACAGAGAAGTACGTGTAAAATATTTTTTTTAGTAGTGTACATCGAAGTTTCATCAGTATCGGTGATTTACACGTAAGAATGTTCCCTTTTTAGTAACATTCTTGCATTGAAGTACCTAGGAAGCGCGCAAGTAACTTGAAATAATGAAAAACAATTATCTAGTATTTCGTATCACTTATAAATTAAAGTGCCGTGTTTGATAAAGTACGAAGTAAAGTAAAAATATGTTAAATAACAGCATTTTTTTTTTTTAATGTGCTAACGTTTGTAACAGACAAATTTATGCAATAGTGTGTCACAGAATTCACGAATATATCAAGCATAACCATATTTTTTCGTAATACGAGATCTCTCTGATTAGCAAAGTGTTAAAAGCAGTTGAAACGTTTTTATCATTGTCAACTGAAATAATAGGAGCAATTCAATCCATCTGCATCCTCCAGCGGAATAATCTGCTAGCGACGACTGTCACTTATCGTCAAACGTCAAAAAAGTCTGGGAACTTCTCGTGAATAATACGTAACAAAATTCGGAGATTTTAGTGCATTATCAGTAACAGGATTTCTCACTTTTATTGATTACTATACGTAATTTCTAAGCAAAGCTGAAGATAAAACACTGGTTGATACGCAATGATACGAATCGATTGGCTGCTGAAAACGTCTTTGATGCAAATAGATTAATTACGAACATCGAAATTATTTCCGTTTGCTATTGAAAGCAAGGAAAAAGAAAAATGGCCGAGAAAAGTTTGCACGGTTTCAGAACACGCGTTTGATCAGGTTAAAGAGAAGTTCTCCCAAGGTCGTCCCAAGGTCATCTACATTTTTTTGCATAATAACACGTTCCTTTATAATGCTACGTTGTAGCCAACGTCAGGACCAGTTCAACGGCCTCTGAAGTCACGTCCTTCGAACGACTTTGAACAATGTAGAAATAACGAAACCTTGTCAAAAAAAAAAAAGTGTCTATAATCTTGGAAACGACCTTGACGACATTTCACTCTCGGTCGTGTTTTCTTGCTTTCAAGAGCAATGAAAATAATTGACACGTTCGTCGTAAATGAGACACCCGGTGTATGATCAAGATTGCAAATTGGAGCTGGTGTTTTTCCTGCGATGATGCGACGGTCGTTGAATCCGCTACCGGTAATTCAATATTTAAATAAGTTCTCATGCCACCCTATCGCTTAGCGAAATGAAACTCGCCGATTCTTCTCTGAACCCCACACTTTTTCATGGTAATATATCGCGTTTAATGCCTCCGCGAGCCCATTCGTCTTTTAAGGATCGGGCACAGCCTCACTCTGTATTCAAATTACGAAATATTCCGCTCGCTGACGACGACTGATTCAATTGGCCCGCCTTATCTAAGGAGAGTAGGACCATCACCACGGAATCGAGGGTCCACCCGAAATTCGCTGCAACCCCGAATTTTATTAGCTCGGACCCTTCGTGGCTGTTCGCGCGAAAAGGCTTAATCGCCTAATTGAGTTCGATACCATGCGCTGACGAAAATTCGACGGATATCCTTGCTATCGCTGGGGATCAGTGATACACACCCTTCTTGAAAATTTGTGTCACATCTGTCATTGTAATATTTTTTTGCACTTTTTTATTTTTATTTATTTTTTTTATTGTAACGATGGTGGTGATATAAGAACTACGAGATTATTTCTAATATTATATTAGGTCGTCCGGAAAATTATATAAAACATTATATAAGAACATGAAGTTCGTACATATTCTGAAAGATTATTGTTATCGTTGCAATTATTAGTTTCTGTGCTATGTTATATTGTCTTGAAGATGGAAGGAAATAGAGTACACTTCTGACATTGAATATTTTTCTTTCAACGAAAAAGGGAAAAGTACTGCGAAAACATCAAACGAGATATGTAATGTTTAAAAAGGCGGAAGCCTGTCAGAATAAATTATTCGCAAAATTATTGACAAAATCTGAAAGCGTAAATTCCGATATTAAAAAGATAAAATAAAGAAACAAAGTTTTTGGTCAAATGGAATTTTTCAATTCCCTGAAAAACGAGGAAATATTGTAAAATTAAAAAATACATATCTTACAGAATAAAGAGACATACTATGAAGTATGAAATTGGCTTATTTGCTTTAGAACAACCCAATAGATGAATAGATAAAATGTCTGTATTTAAAGAGATTATAATTATTCGATTTTCAGGTATTCTCGTTAACACTCTTTCACAATGATTCCTCAAGTCATTCTTTACCCTCTATTATGTACTCAGAATTTTCCACAAAATTTTCTCGTTTCGAACGTTCCCTTACCTGACCTTTCAAGTGTTAGATGGGCCACCAGTGTTCTTTTTATGGCCAGGTCAGCATCGTAAGGGAACGTTAGAAATAAAATTTGCCTACATTATTATTTTACTTTATTTTTGTCTGATAACATTATTCCAAATTCTAACGACGTTGAATAACAAAGTGGAACGAAGAGGTTCGAGAGGCTCGAGCGAAGATAATTTAATATACTATCTTAGTATTTCCAAAGGTGGGAAATATTTCTCGTCACGGTTGTTAAGGAACGATTTTATCCCTCACCTTATCCACGATATTATTACATTCATAAATAACGCGGTACTCGTAAAACGATAACCATAAAGCATCAGCGTTAATGCAAAGAAAACGATGGATAAGAAACTCAACTGTCCGTCAGAAGCTAAACGCTTTCCAACCTTTCTGATTGCAAAAAAAAGCGAGAAAAGAATAGCAGAGAGAAAAAAAAAAAATAGAAAAGAAGGGAAAAGAACCATCGCGCACGCATTTGCCTCGATAAAGAAGCAACGCGGCTGGAGAACGAGATTGCAACGCGATTCGCGAGCCGTGATTGGTGAGGAACGGTGCAACGAGACGAATTAGCCCATTAATGCACACTCTTGCATGCGGGTGAAACGACAGAGATGGAACTATCGAGGCCTTGTTACGCATAGCTGGCCTCACGTAGCGTAGGTGTAACGTGAAAAAATAAAGCGTGCCTGCACTTCGGCTGATATGTGGGTTAATCGACGTCCAAAGTGGAACGATGGCTACCTGATGCCTCCACTTCGCGAGGCGGGACGAGGTTTCCGGGTCCTCTTCTTTATTTTTCCCGGGAACACTTGAAACTGTTAATTGCGAAGTACTAATGGGGAATGAAAGGAAAAAGAAATAATAGCTCGTGTCTTTTAACGCAAACTCGCGTTGATAAATGTTAGAGCACTTGTTGATTGCGATGCAAGCTTGAACAGTCGTTCAAAAGTTACTACATTCGCTAATAAATTGCTAAATCTTTTTTATATGCAATTATTTGATCGTTCTTCAAAAAATTCATGTTAAGAATTTGAGAAGCTTTCTTAATTTTAGTGTTATGGTATTTTGAAAATTTTTTTTTTCAATTTGCATTAACGTTTACATTTCTTTTCTGTTTTAAGTAAGTGGTTAAGTCTTGAACGAAGGTTGAGAAACTGTGCCTGGACCCTAATTAACTACCGATGAATATTCCAAATGATTTTAATTACTTTCTGTAAACTCCTTTTCCATTTCTGTTTACTATTAAACGCTCTTAGCGCTTTAGAACGTTAAAAAAACGCTCTTTTCTTAACGCTTGGGTCCGAATAGACCCGGGAACCGGAGCCTGAGGATTCTCACTCCCATTTTATCCACAGATTTTTAAAAAGCGTTTATCTAAGAAATCTTCGAAGGTATTAGAACCCAGAAAAGAAAAAATGCTTCAGCTCGAAATCTCTTAGTATAGCAAGTGTAAATATATTCACTGATTTAAGTCACTCTGATGAAGAAGTGCAATTTAAATCGTGTAACATTTTCTTAACGAACGTAATGGATGTCCTAATACTTATAAACGTCAGTGTATCATACGTCCAATTAATCCACTCGATAATCAAGATTACGGAACAGCTTAGTCGACACCTGAAATGTCCTGGATTAAAGGAAACATCTGTGAAAGTATCTCTAATCGACTAACTCAATCGCGGTTAAGTCGTTCGACGTTATTAATTCACTATAACCGGTCGTAAAGCAAATCGTCGGTGCGAATGTAAGTAGATGTAGAAAAAGCCTGATTGTCGGCAGTTATGCGAAACAGAACGCGTTCTATGGCAAAAACCGTGTTGCATTAACTACGTCGTTCAACCCAAATACGAGAATTCCGAGCGGATCGGACGCGAGACAGGCCGGGACAAATCCACGTACAAGGTATTCCAAGGTCTTCTCTTTTCTTACGCGCTAAGCTCACCGTGACCCGTTACATTTACGCGGCGGAAGGCGTGGCGTTTTACGGTTTCCTCCTCTCGAGACGCGAAAGCTCGATTGCATAACACCGATATTAAACCTCGAAGGAAAACGTCTTTAAGACTTTTCAACAGCATGTCACGCTTACTCTTCTTCTTCTTCTTCTTCTTCTCTTTTTTTTCTTTTATTCCCTGTTTCTTTATCGCGAAGGCCACGCGAACTTCCGAACAACGTTTTGCACCATTGTCGTGTACGCGAGAATACGATCTCGTTAAGATGGCTCCCACGTTTCCCGTGGAACAATGAGTGAATCGACGCGACGTCTCCGTCGAGGATCGATCTCGTGGAAGTTGACGATTATCTAGTAAGATAGTGTGAACACGAAGTTATCACTTGAACGACGGTAAATTTCAACGTTTCGAGCCTGAAGGAACGCTTAATACTGTGACAACTGTTTACTTTCGAGTGTAACGTTCAATTTCTGTCGGGAATTTATAAAATTTAATCTTTGTGTGTAAGAAATTGCAGGAACTCTGAATTGGTAGAAAATACGAGGACGGGATACTAAATAAATGAATAAATAAATAAACATACATTTTTTCATGTGTTTTATTATCTTATTTGTGTCAAGAATTCCACAAAATGTTTCTACAAAAGTTCAGGAACTTAAAGTTCAGGAAAATAAGAGGATAGAAGTAGTGAATACATAAATTTATATCGCTGTACTTCGTTGATGAGTTGATAATTTAAAATAAATTCATAATTCGTTATTCATGATGAACTATTATCTTTCAAATTTATTTTCTTCGAAAACCAAGCCTCGAAAATCTTCTATATTTTCGTCCTACTTTTTCAGAAGAAATCATCACATGCTCGCTTATATATTTATATGTATCATAAATTAACCTTTTGTTTTACGATTTTTTAATCGCTGCATATTAATTATTTTTTTACACAACAATAATTAAAAGAAGGCAAAGTGTCATATCGAATTTCCATTTTGTAATCGTCAGTTTTAAATTAAATCTGAAGTTGTAGGAAAAATATTAGTTCAACAGATACTCAATTCTCCTGTTGTCGTGCCTCCATCATAATCTGCAGAGGCGCGATTCGTTATTACGAGGGGTTAAACTTATTACCATAAGGGCGACAAAACAAGTGATACGCCGCAATAATGTCAGCGATCGTCAGAGTGTTAAAGAATCACTTATTCGTCATCAATCTGACATTTAACGCAGGTATTATTACAGTAACACGCCAGTTGGAACTGATTAAAATTCATGCTGGTATCCAGCCTTTTCTGACGCTACCCTGATTTCTTCGCTCGCTCTTCCATCTCACTCCCGTGATTCTTTTTCTTTCCGGTACACGGCGCGTATCCTCGTTTACTTTTTCACACGTATTCTTGATTTCTACGCACCTTTATCACACGACGCCTCTCACACTCATGTCTGCTAAAAGATTTTATTACTTGTACAACACGAACGTTTCTCCAAGTATTAATTACTGTGGTGGAGTAAGTGGTTCGAGTGCTAAATACGCGTCAAACGCGTGAACACGACAGAAACGTGATGAAAATGGAGGAATAACGAAGTACGAGCTTCACGCGCTACTTGAACACGTATGGCATTATAATGCAACGTTCTCTTCTGTCACGACAATTTACAGTTTTTCTCTCTATACTTTTTCTCCGTCTCTCTAATACAGAAATCGTTCAAGGTGCTCGCATTATTTACCTCAGACAGTCGTTACCTCTCGCCAGTGGCGTACGTTTACCTGTAATCTCGCATGCAAATCGACGAAATAGAGGCTGACATTAACAGTCGAGCCTGTGCAATGTAAATAAGTCGAAGAAATATCGAAAGGCAAGTGACTAGTTGGCGATACGCGATCGATGTATCCATTAACCCTTGCCTATCTAATCCTGGGTCTATTCTGACCCGAGTGTTAAGAGAAAAGCGTTCTTATATCGACGAAAAAATAATAAACAGTGATAAAGGAGAGTTTATGAAATATAGAGTCATCTAACTTACATGTTTCTTTTTAATAAAACACAGACCAAACGACAATAGAAGAATAGAAATTACAAAAATGGAAGACGAAAGTCGGACTACGGTACAAATATCTTTAACAGATGAAAATAAGTCACGATTTAAAGAACGTGTTGCTGTAAATGGACGAAAATTTTAGGCGATATTAAAACCTCGTAAATTCAACGTGTAATAGATTAACAGCTATGGAAAATAGTAGAGATCTAACAAAATATTAAATTTATGTACCTTTTAAATTACACGCTTATATATTTGTTTTTAATAAAACACAAAGTATTTGGAATTTTCTCAAGTTTTTCTTTTTCTATTCAAAGTATGATCCATTACTCTTTTGTCAATAATGCAACGTAACTAACTCGGGTCTAAATGGACCCACGCATAATCTCTCATACGATTCACCGAACCGTTCTTCGTTAAACGATTTTCGCGTAATTCTCAAAGGGTTAGACTTACGAGAAGAGTGAGAAAGGGAAGAAAAAGAGATGCAACTTCGTCTCGCGATGAAAAATCGTTTCTCTCATGTGGCAAGGTTCGGCGTACATATATTACGGTACAAGTGGAACCGATGTATAGCTCGTTTGAGAATCTTTCACGGCAGCCCCGCGTTACGTACGTGCTCTTCATGAAAAATGAATGGGTGACCCGATGGCTTATGTGCCATTACGCGGCCGGTGTACCTGTGCCGCGTAGAAATGAGTGGAAAACGTAACTGTACCTTAATATCTACTCTGCGAGATGTCATCGTTGAAAACGTGCCGGTTAATGTTCCTGGGCTTTGTCCATTTCTGTCTAATCCAATGGTGATAGAAGAGGTACGATGTTTCATAGGTTCTTCTTAGACGTTCAACGAACGCATTTGCGAAATGTTGAAACGTCAGTGATGATATACACAATTGGAGATACGATAGAAAATTATAAAATATGTGTGTATGTGTTATCATTCTTTTTTTTTTTTCCTTTTTTTTCTGTCGTATAATTACGAGTTTGCCCTGTTTCGCACGTAACGTTACAAATGGTACATCAGCGTGTAAAAATAGATCACCACGTAACGCTGTAGTCTTTAATTGAGGTAATTTCTTTTGTTTCTCTTTCTTTCTTTATTATTATTATTTTTTTAAATTACCCACGTTTTCGAAGCGATACGCGCCGCATGGTGGTTAGAACAGCGAACGAAAACGATCGATTCGGTTCAGTGCGGAGTCAAATAATTGGCCTTAATTTATCGACATACTTCTGTACACTATCTCTGGTAGCCGTTCACCAAACTTCCTATCTATCCTTCGAACTAGTACGCGTTTCGTGTACATTTAAATAATTATCGCGCTATGGTACTTTCGATAACTGGAAATCTACCTCTATGTGCGAACGTGTGTGTACGTTTCGCAAGTAAAATTTGCGAAATCTCTTTTCATTCTTTTTCCCTTTTATTTCAACCCTGGAATAGAGAATTGTTATAGTTTTGTTTACCATTGTGAACGACAATACGAACGATTTTGTTGCTTCGTTCGTATTCAGTAGGAAAATAGCACAGACTCTCTCGAGGTATTGTCATTCGTAAGGATCGTCGGGTGAAGGCCGTCTGGCTTGTTGCTTCGCTTTTATTTACAAGTCTGACGCAAAGTCTGTCGGAAGGAGCGCAGAATTTGGCATACAATGGACGAGCAGCTCGCGCTCGACATTCACTCACGAACGAGAAAAGCGACGAGGAGCGTTCACGGACCCGCCGATATTCGTGCCACTGGGTTACTACACTTTCGAGTTCAACTAAATCGGCCACGTTATAGTCACTGTTCTCGGGAATTATCGTGGCTTTCGTAAAACAACGAGAAAAGCATTTTGCAACATCCTCTGTTTTCTTTTCTTTTTTCCTTTCCTTTTTCACTGATCACGCGAGACGTTGCTTCCTGTTTCTCCGTCTGTTCACCTCTCGTCTGGAATTCTTTTCTACTTTTTTGACTGTTTCGAGCGAGCATGGACTAATTAATGATTTCCTCCGCTTATCGCTTGAACATGTGTAATAATACATGTTTATCGGGTGATCTAGATTACGAGCCGATGCAATCGAAGTTTCGTTTCGTTCAGGGCACACCGCGAAGACCTAGAAGATTGCTCGACCGGATTGGCCAGTATGTAGGAAATCCCTTCGATTCCTCTTTCGTGGAAATACTTCTAACGCTGGCTATATACGATTTCTAGAATCACTTCACGGCGATGGAAACATCGCTCTGTCTCAATTATCGATCATCCGAGTGCCATCAAATTGAACGGTCGTACGTAGACCATGATTGTATACCTCTTATTTCCTCCCGCCTCTCTCTTTCTCTCTTTTTCTTCCTCTGTCGGGAGAGAGATTGAGTTGTACGTTGAAACTTTCGCTTCGAGTATTCGACAGATTGTTAACTTTCGTTTCAAAATTTTCGCTCGAGGCACGTGAAGCGAATCTTCCATCGGAAGATCGTGGAATGTTCTTTCCTCGGTTGAAGAGGCTAGATTCAGTTCGCGTCTTTATATCGTGTGATTGTACTTTTTTTGTGAAACTCTGCGAGTTTGTGAATTGTTTCACAAGTTGTCGAGATATATCAAGATCAAATTGTAACGCATGGGTTACCATATGCGTAAAGCATATCTTTATTTATTAACAGTTTAATATAATGTGAGAACCCGAGAACTTTTTTTTTCGTTTGCGCTCCTTATATATTGTTTTACACGAGCGTAACGCTCTTTCGAATGGATCTTGTCTTCGTCAAAGACTCATTGGTTTTTTGAGAAGCACCTGGAAGCTTCACCTTCGTTACTTTTTTGGCAGAGAAGTGGAAAACTTGGGTTTTCGTTAGACACGCGAATTAGTCACCACGTGCTTGTTTTCACCTTAGAAAGGTTTCGTGGCGAATCATGATTTATGGTAGTAGTACATTCAAGGAACACTGTCATGACTGTCAACCTTTCACACGTTGTAAACTAATTTCGACAATTGAGGTTTTTAACTTGAAGCAGTCGTAAAATGTCGAATCATAAACCACGATCATAAACCATGCTCCGCTACAAAGTGTTGTAATTTGGGGCTTACTTTTACGAACAGCTCCGTCAAGGACGCGAGTTGTCGAGTCCAGTGAACTTGGGGGTTCGTTAGCTTGGAAAAATAAACGCGAGATCCGCGTAACGAATATATAATGCTCGTGCATACGCACAATAGCATACTTGCGATGAAAGTGGCTTGTAATCCGGGCTGAGCGTCGCGAGGGATTCATACTTAAGTGTCTCGTTAGCCGATTAAGGAGTGTCCGTTCAGCAAAAAGGACGATCGCGAACGTGTGCCGGCTGTGTGATGCTTCTTCCTCGTATTGTCATGACCGTGCTCTCCTCTACATATTTTTCTCTCTTTTTTCTTTTTCTTTCTTTCCTTCTTTCTCGTGGAAATCAAACGGAACGAACAACCGCTAACTGGAATGAACGTCACGAATTGTCTTAAACGAATCTAATTTACCCGCGGTGCTTGAAAACGTAAGAGCTCGCGGAGCCAAGGTTAGACATACGCGCTTATGTCCAGCTTACTTATGCGGTTATGCGATACACCGAGAGTACATGTGTACTTCTGTGCACGTGGAACTGGATACTTCAGATTTTCTTTTCCTATTGATCAATGTAACTGCGACAGTTATTTTCTGTCTATTCACTTCTTAGATTTTCAGTTTCTATTCTTTCATTTTGCAATGATCTTCGAGTTTTTAGAAGATGGCTATAGGGAAGTTGAAAGTGTGAAGTATTATTCTCGAGAGTACTCTCAAACTGTGTTCAACTCTCCGCTAGCACTCTCAATACGGCGGACACTGATAAATTTCACTCTCGAGTGCTCTGGCAATAATTTTTGTCTCTAATATCTCTATTCGAGAGGTTTACGAGATAGCTACTCTCGAGAGTACTCTCAAACGTGCATCCAGCACTCTTAAGATTACGTACACTGATTAATTTCACTCTCGAGAGCAATTCACGATAGTTTTACTCTCAATCACTATCATTCGAGAGGTGTATGAGATAGTTACTCTCGAGAGTACTCTTAAACAGTGTGCCTAGGTCTCCGCTAGCATTCTCAGTATTGCTCACACTGATTCATTTCGCTCTCGCGAACAACTCGCGATAGTTCTACCCGCAAATGAACATGTACCGTTAAGTATGCAGTATAAATTGTCGTTTGAAGTTCATTTCATAGTACGATACGATCCCGAGGACGAAAATAATGGCAAGTAGCGTGTTTACGGGCCCGGATTCCGTGAACTCGCTCCAGCTTTGACATCCAGCTTGTTCGCAAGGACATTGATTCCGCACACTCCTTTCTCTCGTTGAGAGAATTCAAACCTTTCTACGCTCCGGCTGCACTGGGTTGCATAGCTTCGTCTAAAGATCGATTACGATTCCGTTGAAATACGTCGAGGTGTTACACACCTGTCGCCATTTTTAAAGATGATTACCGATCAATTTTTCCAGCTTGAACTTTCAATACTCTAGCCAATGCTCTGTTTAGAAAATGTCACGAAAACTTAGACGTTCCGAGAAAGTTAGAACATTGGAACGAAATCCTTGACGTTATTCTGCTGACATTTCCTGGCAATTGTAGGATTTCTGTAACATTAACGCGTGACAAATCAGATTTCTTCGCGGGAACAAGATCGCCATGCTAATCCAGCTGTCTATGATCCTTCGTCCTTGGAATACCAAGAGAATTCTCGTCTACGTGGAATCGTGTCACTCCCATGATCGAACCAAGGTCTAGAGGAGCTCGATCCGCCCTGGTTCGCGATTTTTTCGCGGATCTACCGGGAATAAATTAAGCATCCAGGGTCAACGAGTACCCACGAGTATCCTTACCCACGCTAGAAAGCGTCTAACGGTGATATCTTGGCTTCTAATTACATCCCCGGTGGCCGGGACGCTTAATCATAAGCGTTCAGACGCTTTTTCCATTGATAGCTCTCTGTTGGCACCAGTACTGGTCTAACAGTGTTGGGAAAAGTGATCGTGGCCGTTGACTGTCGTCACGCTTGTAATTTATCGCGAGGCAAAGGATGCGCGTTGATCCCTAATAACACGCTTTCAAGGTAGATCCAGGTGATGAATGTGCTGTGACCGCGATTGGACCTCGCGCATTTTGTACCTGTTCCACGCTGAGAAAACGATTTTGTCCCTCATCTATTTTTCGCCCTTCGTTGCTCGTGATATTTTCTCGCTAAAGCTGCGTTTACATTAAGCAAGATTTAGTTGATCTAGTCGACCGACCTCAAGTCGTTCGAAGTTGTCCTAGTAAACGCGATGACAGTCAAGCGGAAAAGATTGCAAGTTGCCCATTTGTCTACTTTCGGTCGAAAGATGATCAACTGTTGACGACAGCTGCGAACTAAACGAAATAACGAAATCTCGCGGAAGTGTGATTAATGAAATCTCGCAATTATTTTCGTTATTAGTGAAAAATTTATTTTGTCATGGAGTATACTGTTTTAATCTTTAACGTTCCGATCTTGTATTTTTTTGTTTGTCTCTTTTGTAAGGATGCTTTTAAGCTTACGTACAGTTTCCGGAAAAAGTAAAACGAAAAGAGATATAAAAGAAACAAAAAAGAAAATTCTGAGACTGTCACCCTGAAACCGTATCCTCTGTGGCAACAAAAATTTCCATCAATCTACTAGCAACGAAAGTAATTAAGCTAGTCACGTTAGATGGATCACTCTGTGTGCGAACCAAAGCTTGCTTGGTTCGACAGAGTGGATACATTTCTTCAACCTGTATCAGTTTCACGTCAGCCACGTTGAACGATAAAATGTCGGACGACAAAGTTCCGCACTTGCTGCCGGTATTTTTCACGAGTTTACAAACTTGTACAAGTTAAACGAGCTTAAAGAGAAAAATTCGAAAGAATTTGAAAAACAAAGAAGACAAATGTGTCTTCGATTACCTTTGATCTTTAAATTCGCATTCTATTACTCGCTATTCACGTAAAAATCGGAGAACAGATTTGTCTTTTACTCATCTAATCGTGATATTGGTCGTAAAGCACTGGTCAAACTAAATCACGCGATTGTGACAGCGGACTATCAAAGTATTAAAAAAAAGAAGGAACTCGAAGCTGTAAAATTAACCTTCAAATAAATTTCCACCCTCTTTTATCAAACATCCGAACTTTTCCATCCCCCAACGTTAAATTTCACGCCAGCATCCCTTCAAACGCCAAGTGTCAATCGACGAGCAGCAAAGATCAAACGAACGAAGAGGAGGGGTGTGAAAAGCAGGCAAAAGGTCATCCGACGTCGTGAAATCGCGATATCGAAAGTACGATCGCGATTTCTCACGATCTCTCGTTATCGCGCGGGCACTCTCGATTTGTTTGCATGGTCGATAATGAACGGCGTTGCACACGCGCGAGAATCGCAACCGTCACGTGTCGGCGCCACGGCAAGCAATTAATGGAATCTCGAGCGCACGTGCGTGAACGAATTCGCGGCGAGGGCACGTGCGACGCGATCCACAGATCCTTTCGATAATCCCTGCGGGATCTCTTCCGCTCGATGCACACGCGCAAATAGAAACGCCGCTGTCGCGTTCGAGCTCAGTCTGCGAATTGTTGCCTGGTTTATTTTTACCATTCAAGCTGGATTTAGCACTTCGGTTTCCACGATTCTTCGAATATTTGCTAAGCTAGGAAATTTTGTAATTGACGTTCTTCGTAGTGAAAAGTGACGCTCGAATGATTCGTCATGCATCGTCGAATCCTTTGAATGATACACCTCGATGAATGTCTTACGAGTTGATTTTGTTCCGAGAGAATTCTGAGTAAGTGTCACAATTGAACGTTGTTTCAAGTGACATTTCAGCTGCTAGGAAGATAAACTGACAGTAGAAAGAATTGATGAATTTGTGTTTAACATGGTTTCCCAATATCAATGGAACCGTAGAAAGAAAGATTCTACGTGAGAAAAACAGTCGAAATTATGGAATGAATTTTTTTTTATATTTGAGGCTGTTTTCGAGAAAATCGACTTTGAATTTTTACCGAGTACGTGCATGAAAATTTAATTTTCAATCTCTGCTTTAATACAGTGAACTTTAAAAATTACCTGCATACTGGAAGAAAATTCAAAGGTGATTTTTTCGATTTATTTTAGAGCCTCAATTGAAAAAAAAAATATAGGAAACGTGTTTTTGATAGGAAAATAAGCTCTTTATATAACAAAAGATAATTCCTCTTCGCATACGAGTGGAAAATAATAAAATTAAAACCAAAAATAAATAAATTTGCTACATTTCTAAAATTAAAAATAATAGCTTCATTTGATACGCAAATAAATGTAATTTCTCAATATAAATTTATCGATTTTCTTTATTGTTTTTATTTGATAGAGCTTGTCAGCTTAGTTTCTGAGCGGTTTAACTTCTCTCACGTTGAAACGCCCTTTAAGCACAGGAATCGAACGTTTCGATTTTCTCAAACTGGTAATTGAAAGAGCTACGCACTTCTTTGCCAATCTCGAGTACCACAAATCTTCTCGAACAGGTCGATTCAGTAATACCTTGTCTCAGCTAAACTAGTTTAACATCCTGCGCGCGTCAAGCATACAAGACCACCATGAAACAGTTCAAAGAAAAAAGTACTCTTCGAACAACTTCATCGACGATTTTTACTCATTTATAACGAGAAGCCTCGAAGAAGTCTATGCCTTGGTGTTCCATGCTTCAATCGAGGACACAAGAATATCGAAACCAGTCACACGTGTGGCAAGCCACGCGCAAAAACCCGTGAAAACCACGAGGCTTGGAGAACGAGCTCGATAACGACGCTCAATACCAGCAGCCAAGTGAAATTTTACACCGGATGCAATCCGAGAAACGAGGCACAATAGAAAATGTTGTCCGTCAGCCTTTTATCGGCGTTCCTTGCGCAAAACCGAGCCGTGCCTCTATTAACGAGCCATGCGGGACACTTTCCTGCGCCGCGTTTTTCATTCTCTCCACTCCTGTTGAGCCCAGCCGGCGATCGATCGCACGCTTTTGCCATATGGCACTGTGCTACTCGTATGTACACCCTCGTTGGAGTTTGTTAAAGGGACGCTTATTTCATCGCGAGATGAGAATATTCCATGGTTTTCAATCCCTCAACGACGAGGTCCCTATCTTGTACGAACTTCGCATTTTTCGTGCGTTGCTGGCGTCAAATAGAGAAACGAACTCGTGCAACAATTGCTAATAAAAATCACTTCTCTCGCGTTCTGTGTCTCACTGTGTGGCTATAAACAGTGGTACGATAACAAAGATTCTGTATATCAATGACTGGAAGATGTATTTTTATAGAGTTTGCATTAGGCTGTCTCAAAAGTTTTTTTCGTTATTTATTTCACTGCTCTGCGTGACAACGTTTATGAGTAAACATGCAACCTGGTGTGTTTGAAGTTAATCTTACAGTCATTAGTTATCTTCTAGCTTTCTAATAGTATGCTTCGTTTTTAGTAAAGTGTCTCTTGGATGTTGTTTTCTTTTTTTGTTATTTTAAAGGGAAATGCATTTATAATATGCGGTGTTGCGTTGCTTTGAAAAAGACAGCAGTGCTTGGAATACTGTAAATTAGGTTTGTGTCGTGTATGGGCATCATACTGTGACTGTTCAAACAGTTCGTGATTGATTGAAAAGATTCAGTGATGGAAATTTTTTAAGTGGGACAAAACACCAGTTTGAATAATATTTTGTTAGCAAAAACACAACAATTTTGAAAAAATTATTATTATGTCTTCCGGAGAGATGGAGGAGAGCGATAAATCAGAATAGATCGTACATAATTTAGTAGAATTATGTCGAAAATAGAAGATTCTATACATCGTGGGGTTTATTTTATTTATAAAATTAGAAAAAGACTCCGAAACTTTTTAACGTCTTCTTTATTCTTTACTCGTGGCGTCAGTTACTGAAAATTGAAGTTGTGAAAAAAGTGTGGGATTAAGACACCTTATCAAACTCCATAGAGCCTATTAGTATAGTGCGCGATATCTCGACTTGTCAGTCTGGAGATCGCGAGTATTCGATTCCTGTTGCATTCTACAAATTTTTCCTCGTTTCCTGTGAGAGCTCTTAATTTTCTGGGACGGACACAATGAGTGCCATAAAGTCAAAACCTTAACAAGTTGTTTCGCAATGGAGCGACGATGTTTGATTTATGAAGAGCAAACACAGTTGCGTGACGAAACCTGAAATATTCTCTCTGTCGTGAAATATCGTATATTTTTGCCACTGTCACGGAACGAGGAAAAATTTTCCATGGAAAATACGACTTATTTGACATTGTTCGGCGACGAATTCTATAGAATCAGATGATAGAACGGTATTCTTTGAGCAAAACACGTGTACTACTTCTAGAAACTGTGTCCAGAACCGTGACAAGGATTCTCTGATATTACGCGATGACGCGGTGTTTGCATAAAAAGGAAATATGATTGCGCGATGAGGTAATCGACGTGAAGTCGCATTTTTCTTTTCACAGAATCTTCCAACCTCGAACGATACACCGTCTTTTTGTGGAGCTCTTGATAATGATTCACACCGGACGATTTTCATATTTTTGACGAACAAAAATCAATATTGTTTTAAATTTATTAACAGATAATAAAGTTAGATGTCATATGTATCATCGTCGAGTAGTGATTTAATATCTGATCTTTTATCTCATTTTTTTGGGGCAATTTTTATCCGCATTTATTCGACATACTTTTCGATATGGCGGGAAATTCAAAATTTTTCACAATAACGACAGTGGAAGATTTTCTATTTAAACAATCAAATTTTATTAATTTAACAGCATCGTGCAAGCCATAGAAAACCTTCAAATTTTCACTATAAAAATTGTCTTTACATTTACTATAATTTTAAAGATATATAGAAAAATAGTTCAACACTTATTTTTCTTCAAAGGCTGTTTTTATTTCGAAGAACCGAAAAGGAGCCTCAAAAAAATACCCAATATTTCTCTCCCCTCCAAAGTTGCAAAGTGAAAAATTAAAAAAAATCGAAATTTTCAGGTTACCGAAGTTCCCCATACAAGTCCACTAAATCATTTATGAAAATTTCCCTCTGAGAAATACAGCTCTACCCTACTTCCCACTATTATTCCCCGTGCCATTTCATCACTGCACAATATCCCCTGCTACCATCCTTAATTACCAAAGAATCATTGAAAAAGCAATAGGCACAAAAGCCTCCAAGTTCTCGAAGGGTTGCTTTCACCCTCGCGACGCCCTTGCGCCTCTCCTCCCACGATTCCCGTGGATGAATCGCGTACGGTAACGGCGGTTCGATCGTTCTGTTGCGTGGAGAGCGTGTGTATAGGCGAGGGCGACCGGTTCGAGCGGGTTTCCGAAAGGAAAAGGCATTCCAGGCCGCAAAGTGGCGGATCGCGCGCTGATTGGAGGACGGTGTACGCGGGCCGTTCGCGCGTACGTGTTCGGGACAGGGCTTTACTGTGGTGTGGCTAGTGCTGCAGCCAGCAACGTGTTCAGAAAGAAAGAGAGAGAGAGAGAGAAAGAGAGAGAGAGGCAGAAAGAGAGAGAGACAGAAAGAGAGAGAAAGGAACGACGGGGCAGAGGCCCTGGCCAATACAGCATAGAGAGAGATCCGTTGCTGCGCCGGTGAGAGTTTAGAGGCGAGTGTCGAGTAGAAGAGCGCGGCTCGAATGGAATGGAATCGCGTGTGTGCCCCCTAGATGCCGTGTGTTCCGCTCGAAAGGCAGAAGTTCGTGTTAGTGCGTGTTAGTTGCTGCATACATCGTGCTCTACCCGTAGAAGCGTTCTGCTGTGTAGTGTGCTGTGTGCGCTGGGATTAGGAGAGCCGCACCAGTAGGCCACCGGCGCTCGACGCCTCTGCGTCTCTTTTTCCGGTTCGCGCGGCTCCGACCTACCGTAATAACGATGATCCTCGATACGTTAATGAGAAATCGATCGCTGGCACACCGGGACCGGTGAATCGATCGTAAACACATTTCTACAATTGTTTCGAAACTTTTAATTCAAGGGATTTATTCTTCAACATGTACCGGATAATCATTGGGATTTAAATACACTCGTTCGATTGGATTTATTCACTTGTAGCATTTAACAAGTAAATAAAGAGGAAAGTTTTTGAATTTCAATTAGAACGTCAAGTGAACACTTGTGTTTCTATGAACGACAGTTTTGCTAGTTTCGCTAGGTGGGATTTTAATCGTTGCCTGTCGTGAGGATCCAGCGAGGAACGATCGAGAGGGAGCAAAGAGAAACGTTCAGGTTGGAAAGATCGGCCGGTGTATCCGTTTGCTCGATCTATCGGCAACGAGCTCGCCCCTCAGGGATCGCGTGAGACGCGGGGAAAACGACTTTCGCGCCGGGCAAATTGTACGCGCCCTCTTGATCGAACCTCTCCTTCGTTTGCCGGCCATAGTGTTTCCGTTTCTACGAAATATATTCGAGTATTCTATAAAAGTACTCTCTGAGGATTAAGTGAACGATTGGATACAGTGTCAGCCACGGGTTCGGTGTAAAGTGTGCCGAAACGTGTACAGAATTGTTAATCGTAGTTTCGAGACTGATCCTTCACCGAAGACACCTTTGAAACACAGATACATCGTGAACGTGCAAACGGGAGAAGGTGAAGTTCATTGGTAATTTGAAAACGAGCCAATCAGGAATTGTACGATCTTAGGTGCAAATTGTTTCGGTATCGGTTTCACTTCGAGACAGTAAGAAACGTGTATCGCGGAAGGAAGGATATTGTTAAACACGGAGAGGCTTTTATTTTTATCGTTACGTGTTGCACGGGAGCAAGGTAATGTTCATTCGCGATGTCTACCGGCGATGAGATCGCGGAACGATTGTTTCGGCGGATAACCGTGAATTAAAGGCGACGCTGGAAATCTGTGACTCTGTTTCTCGAACGTATCGGATGCACCGTAATGCGAAAAGGAATGGAAAGGTTACCGTTCGTTTCAGATCGATAAGTGAAAGCCTCGGAGGATTTGTCTAGGAAGAAACTAAATCGTATTCGTTGCAACACGCCAGTTCGGAGGTTATTGTTCACTGAAACGAGTTGCTGAATGAAAACGAGTTGCCAAAGTGTTCGAGGAAAAGTATCATACTAAACCCTGCGTGAATAGAAGAAATTACACTTACGTGTAGGTTACAGACGGTGTCGAAACGAATTCCGTATTCCGCACGCTAAATCTTGTTATTAGAGACTATAAATATTCCCCGGGAGAATATGAAACGTCAAGAAATCTCGTCGTCACTAGTCCACGAGCGGATCGAGAAGCAGCAGCGCGAGGAACCGGCGGCGCCTCCGGTTCGTGAAATACCCTCGTAACGACGATGACGCGCGTCGCGTAGTTATTTCGGATGTACATCATCGAGGAAGATAGTGGGGACGACGGCGGATGCCGTCTGATCTCCGTCCGTCAGTGCGTCGACGCTGACGGAGCGCGCGAGACTCTGTGCTCGGAAAACCGGCGTCCCGACGAAGACGACGTCGACACCGCTAGCCTGCTGGATGTCAAGTGTTTCCCACGTGTTCTCAAAACATCGCACATCTTGAAAAAGTCTTCCACTATAGAGGAGAAATGTCACGAAGGAACGAAGAAGGATCAGTTCTTTAAATCATCGCCGCGTCGCGTCGACGATAAGACAGACCGGTCGAGCATCGAGTTGTCTATCCAGCCGCAACAGCATCAATGTCAGGAAGAAATTTCACAGGATAGAATCATCGAGGAGAATTCAATCCGCGTGAAGAACGAGAAGTTGGAGATTTCTATAAAGTTGTTGGAAGTGGTGGATTGCAAGACAACGTTCGACGATCAAGGATACAAGACTACGGTGAACTTTCAATACAAGGACACGTTGAAACGATCATCCAATGCTTCGAGACTAGAGAAAGCACGAGGATTAAGAAGAAGCGTGTCAGCGCCCGGGAACGGGTCTTGTCAAGGCACAGAGTGCTCTGACACCTCGACTACGACCAAAGACAGCCAAAGTAACAGCAGCAACACCACGAAGGATACCAAAGACTACGTGTTCGCGAAAAAGACCGCGTCGAAGGGCGCAACAGCCACGTCCGGGAAGACAGATGGCGGTGGTCAATTGACTAGATACCGTTCGAGGACGAGTAGATCGCAGGAATTCACGACAAAGACCGAGCAGTTGATCGCTAGGCGCGGCCAACAGGATCATCCAACTCGTAGGGCCCGGGCCTCGTCGTTTGTGATCGAGAGAAAGAGGTATCGCCAGGCTGCAATTACATCCTCGAGATCTAGCGAGGATCTATCGAGGTGTTGCTCGTCGGGCAACGAAACAACGACGACAACGACAACCACGACGACGACGTCGGAGGCCGATGGAATGCGGAATTGCAGCAGCGCTGTGGCGGGCGTCGACGAGAACGAAGGATGCGTCTTGCTTGGGGTCCGTTCCCTCGAGGAGGGCCCCCAGCTGTCGCTGATCCCTCGACAAGACGACAGGTGTACCAGGAGGGACAGAGAACGGGCTAGAATCCTGAGACGGAGAAGAATCAACGGGAGATCGGCCTCGGTGCCTAGGGTGCATGTGAGTTCGAGCTTTTAAACAGTTGACAAGCTTCGAGTGTTCTCCGCGATACGTTTCCATGGTTAATATCGTGTGAACGGGGTGAATTTCAGATTTATTTCTGTGATCCTCCATGATACCTTCCTCTTCTGCTTCTTCGTGTTTTTTCTTTTTTGTTCATCTTCGTGATAAGGTGACCTGTCCAGTGAATAAACGTTTCTTCATACTATCACATTATTTTCACATTGAAATTTGCATAATAGCTCTACTGGAAATCCACCGATTTCTTGCAAAAGTGATCTTTTGTCTTATAACCTATACGCCACTTCCCTTTATTCAATAGCTGTCCTCACGGCATCCTGAGCATTAAGAAAAGCTATTTTCTTGATATTTACCATTTGTGTTTTGAAAATAATTTAAAAAAACATTGAAAACTACGTTTCCTTCGAAAATATTATCCCGTTCATTCGCTGAGGTTGGCCCATTCACTGAGCCAATCATCGTAGCAGTTTTTCTGCTACAGATTGTCGGAAGTTCGTAAAGAAACTGTTCGAACCGGTTACTTTTTTTTTCTCGCAAAAGTAGCCAGTTTAATAGTCGAAACGTTTCACAGTCTTCTCGGCGCACAGAGAGCCTATTTATATTCAACGCCTCCCTCGCAATGAACTAGATTTCTTTCCACGACCTTCTCGCGAGGCCTCTCCTCAGTGGAACAGTGAAATCGACCAAACAAACAATCCACCCACGAAAATTGAAATCCCAACACGAGCTTACTCCAGGCCTTTGAGAATGAATCGAACACACGTTGCAATGAACGAATGATTTACGGCAACCTCGAAACAACTCTCGTGGATTGTCATAAGCGAAGCTAAGTTCTTCGCGCCGTGCAACGATCCCACGACAGTTAGCCAACGGAAACAAAGAAACGTTTAGAAACAAGCCGATGCATTAGAAGCAATGCATCGGGTATATCGGTTCCTCGCTGCGAGTTATTGCTCTTCCTACCATTATGAGCGCATTCTATTGCGCGAGTAAATCACGCCGCGGCATCAACCTGCTAAAATGCATCGCTTTGTGCACTGCTGTCACGGATGCGATCGCGGTGTTCTTTTAAGGTGCACCCACACGTTGAAACTCGGGTATAGTGAAACGATTGAGCGTCCGTGGTATTTAAACGCGAGCCGATCGCCTCTTGCGAAAGCCACGCTCTTCGGGTATTTGCGTTGGCGAGCGCCTCGACCCGATCAGGAATTTACCTGGTGCAAGCACTGTGCTCGTTGTTCTCTCTCTCTTTCTCTCTTCCCCCTTCCTCTGTGTGCGTTTTCTGCGTTGTTCCATCTACGCGTGTGCGTACGTGGGTGAAAATGAATCGATCGTCCTGTATCGAAGTTGTTGGGAAATTTTTGTTCGTTCGGGAGAGTTATGGTTGAATTGCTTGGTTAGTAGGGGTTGGTTGGTTTTTAGAGGTGAGGATAGTGTATCTCGAGGAGGTTGAACGGGCTGAGATTTATTTTCCTTCGATTATAAATCTACGTGTTATTGAAGAACGATTGCGTTCGAATTTCAGGAGCATGTTGTGCTGATCGAAACGAAGAAAAAAGAGGTTTTAGTAATTAAACGGATACATAGGACAGGCTGGTCACTTCGAGCTTGAATTCTTCGGAAATATCGTTGGTTTTGACCGATCAAATTTCACATAGAAATGTGGGAAATAGAATAGAAATTTCATACATCGTTTCTTTGGTAGATTCTTAAGTATAATTAATTATTGGATGTATAGGAAATAATATAAGTTTATTACTTTAGTTTTGAGGAAGGTCTATACTTTTTTATAAATAAACTTAACAACGTGCAAAAAGAATAAACAAAGAGAAACTAAAATATCAGCGTCTATACTAAACAGATGGTTACTAGATTCATTTTCTTGTTTATATTCACAATCATTTTTATTTTTGCGGTTTCACCCTACACAGACACAGAGTGCTCATTTCACGAAGCAATTCGAAAAGCTAAGATACTGAAATAGTTTTGTATTCACTTGTTAGCAATGTTTTTATTACCCTGTCTAACGGATTTAAGAAAGAAACAATTTTATAGGCTACCGTTTGATTAAAGCTCACGGTATAAATCCTATTAATCGGTTGCCGGCAAGTATTGTGTTAATACACGTGGGTGCAGAAATCATTAGGTTCGAAGTTATACGATGTCTTCATCGGTGAAATGTTAACTCTGTGTTTGTAGCTTACGTGTGTACAATATGTGTGATAATAGTATTGCGTTTACGTTGCTTGATTTTATAATAACTGATAAGGTAAAACGACTCATTCTGTAGGTTCTAGATAGACACGCGATACGATCTGTCATAAGTAGACCAGGAAATTTTTATGCATTCAGAGGAAATGTAAAAATAGAAAATTACACTGAAAAACGTAGTTTAAAAAAAAATATCCAAATCATATTGTTTTTTATATTACTAATTTTCCACCGAAATTCTACTTTTCTTCATAGTCTCGAAAATATAAAATCTACAGTCTAATCATAAGTGAAAATGTCTTTAAAATCATAGAAAAAAGGTGTTCAGAGTGCGGAGGGTTGAACACCTACAATTTTCGAAATTGCAACTCGAAAATTTCGAACAGCATCGCTTGAAATTTCCTCTTTAAATGAAATCGAACGTCGAATCTGACGCGATGAATCAGTGTTTCGTTCCAAGTTTCAAAATACAATTCAAGTTCGTCGTTTCTGCAGGAACTCGATGGAAATTGCGAGAAGTTCTTACTGGATTGTACAATAGAAGACAGGTTTGCATTAGATACCGTATCTAGTACATCATCGTTAGACATTCTTCTATGTGGCCTATTGAAAAAACAATAAGCTGTAACGCATTCCGTATCGCGAACTCTGTGACGCGAGTTAGGTGCACGTGCGCCCAAAGTGCGCGAGGATGATTAACGATTTGTTAGGTACACGACTAGCCTCCGATAACCGCGGGCAAACATTTTAACAAGCCTCGTTGATAATACCTAGGAACATAATGCTCGCTGAACGACGTGGCATAAATTACATCACATAGGAATGTAGTTCGAAGAGTATCGAAGGTTAAGAAAAAAACGTCAGGCTAGTTTGTCGAATTATTCCAAGATAAACTTCCTCCTTATGATTTCACTTTTTCTTGCTCGAAGAAAACTGTTTCATCGCTATTTTTTCGCGAAGCGTGTCTCGTAAAACACGGCAACAATAGCAAGCAATAACGAGCACCTCGAGAAACAATTAACATAATAATCTCGCATTAGCATAGCTTGTCTGGAACGTGCAAATAATTCTCGAAGCGTACCGAACGATCGGTGCCTAATAATTTTAAGACGTGGAAGACAATGGCGTGAAATTTCAAGTTCGATACGTTCGTTCAATTGGTCGAATAGTGAATTGTATTGAGATTTGTATATCTGTAATGAAACAACGCGTATTTCTTCTGTAGGTTGTTTACTACTGATATAGCAACAGAGGAAATCTGCATCCTAGTTGATAAAACAGTGAATATATAGCTAAATAAGCATGGTAATCTGAACGTGGTATATAACCCTTTCTGTCGAGTTTCAATCTGGTATCTCGATTATTTGGGTAGTTACAGGATGAAATGTAATAATTTACAGTTTCAGTCTCTTTGTTCTATCGAACAAAACATTCTGAAAACAAAAATTATAAATATCCTACTCTACTAGTTACATGTTTCTAAACATAGCCCGGTCACTTTATCATTTCAATGCAGAAAAGATACTTATACGCTTCTTCAATTTTTAAAAATTCAGTTTCGTAGCAGAAAATTTTGAAAAAATGTACAAATATATAACCAGTACAGTAGAGTATCTCTGATATATTTTCAGAATTTTCTCGATACTGGAATTGACTTTTCGGTTGCTTGAAATCCTCAAGTCAGCAAGGGTTTGCAATAAACTTCAGATCAAAAAGTCGCTCCTCATTTACACGTGTTACAAGTGTGTTTGTGTATTTTATCAATGGATTACAACAGTTTACGTATGATTTTCTTGTTGACATCGGTATGACGATTATGAGCGGTTCGATTCATCGGTTGTTTACAGTGTCGCGATTCCAATTTCACCGAGTATTCGCGACGCGAATTTATGCGAAATTTCTCCCACGAAAATTGCCGGCCACGAATCGCCAGGAATGTTAATGGCTCCCGTAATGGCTCAGCGAGCCGTGGTAAATAATACCGAAGGCCTAGGACCGGTCTAACGCTGCGATCCAGTTCGAGACCACTTTCGTTTTTTCTTGCTCGGCCGAAAGGTAACGATAACCGATGCTTTTACGTCCGCGACAATGCAAGGCGTGGCGTCTTTGCACTGTGGTGTCGCGAGGCTGAGCTCGCGAACGGTTTTTAAATGTCAGGTTCGATCGGATCGAAGAGAAATTCTAGACTATGCGAAGGAAACTTTTATTGATATAGCCAATAACGATTTAATAAAAAAAAATCAGCGTTAGTCGAGGAGATAGTTTAAATATGAGCTGACATTTTTATTTCAAGATATTTATTATCAAATTTATTGACGATTTTTAAAATATAACATTTGATACTGTATTTACGATTGCTATTATTTTCCAGCAAATTTTTACCGAACGTGTTAAACGAAGGTTCGAAAGATATGTCTCGAAGAAATGAAAAGTGAATCAGGAAGTTCGACTGTAATAGTTCCTGGTGACCTAATCGAACCATCGTGGTTCTGACACAATTATCTACCACGAACCCGGTAACTTACTGTACGTAGACGGCTTCCCGTTGCACTTGTACGACATCCGACCTGAATATGTATCGTCGGTGCAGCCGTTTTTCCACGCGACAGATAGATCGTCTTCAATTTCGGCTTAACACGTTCTCTATCAGCGTCGTATATAGATCAGCATTATCTGCATGTAATACATCATACAAAATGTACAGTTTAGGCATTTAAGCACATCAATATGGCGATTGTTCGTCACATAGTGCTACTTGTAAAACCAATATAGCACAAAAGACACTTTTTCGTAACAACGTCTTCTGATACGGTATTAGTGAGATATTTAATTTTCTTTCAGACACTTGTAAATGATTTTTTTTACATTTTTTATCATGGATTAAAGTATCATGTTGGTACATAAATTTGTGTGTATTGTTTTAATATTCCGTGATTCCCATTAAAATTCGGACATTCTTTAAAACAGAATAACTCTTCGAAAATTGAACTCAGACGAATTGAGTTCTCGTGAGAAGTTAGAAATTTAATTAAATTTAAATCTTTTTACACGTTATCTAATAAATTAATCCTCCTAACTTCTCCAAAAGAAAAAAAAAGAAAAACTCACGTCATTTGGTCAATTTGAAAAAAGTGATTCTGTTTTAAAGGGTGTGCAAATATTAATTACGATTTTTATGCAAAATCATATTATCAAGAATATCATGTTATTTTATTTTCTAATTAATTTTTGAAACATTGAGAAAATATTATTAAAAATAATTAATTCGTAATAACAAAACAAGCCTATGCCAAGTGTATTATAGTTACTTTTGCTGATAATATAATTTGATACTTGAAAGTCTCAAGTCACACGGTTCTGCAGAAGGTTAATAAACTGCAAGATAGTTGCAAATAACGTTAAACGTCCTTGATGCTTCTATCTTCAGAAATTTTCCATCCAGAGTTCCAGAAACTCGTTCCAATTCCTGTTCCACGAATTTCTTTTTTTCTTTACTTTTCAACGTACTTAGCTGTAAGCGCGTTGCATTGCTCTCGTTAATTTCTACGTTCTATCGGTATCAGGTAGCCTAACGCGAAAATATCAATGTGAACGGTTCTATTAACGCGCGTGATAAGCAGAGTGCTTTCAATGACGTGTGCCCCGCAATTGGGACGATCTTTCAGACGCCTCGGGCGTTGATAACAACCATACACGCGTACACAGTTGCATGAATTCGCGGGAATTGGCGGCGAGGAATAGGCGAGCCGATCGAAGCGAGGAGAACCGGTCGATGTAACGACACACGAGTGAAAAAGGTGTGTGACGTAATCGTACCACCGTTTGTCGGCCGACGTTTTCCATCGGCTTGGTATTAATTAACGGATACCGGCTTTTCGAACGCTCCTTCCGCGGAGACACACGAACGACACATGGAAATAGGAAACGAGAGAAGTTCTATGAAAAGGGAGAAGAAAAACGAAAAAAATATGCCGCGATCGGTATTCATGGATGACGGTCCCTTCCGCGAATACGATTTTGCGTAACGCCATTCGGAGGAATGTTAATTGACAAGCTGAACCCGACACGTGATACGAAAGAAAATATCTATCCACGGCTTTTCGTTTGTCAACACGTGTGACTGCCAGATAAATATTGAACAGAGGCGTGAATAGAAAGGAATTGATCGTTGTAAGACGCTTGGAAGTTGACTGATTCTTTACACCTCTTTGTTTTATTGTACTGGGTATTTCCTGTTGCTTCGGCGAAATTGTGGGAGCGTAATCTACAAGTGGAAATATTAAATTTGCTTTCGAACGCTTCGTTACGAATTTGGTATGCAAATTTTGAGTGAAATATGGCCGCTTGCGTGGCTTCCGAGATCACCCCTCGATTTTTATTTAAAGGGAACTTTGAGACGATAGGTAATACACGACAGGTGAAGAGTGAATTTAACGAATTAATAATTCAATTGCTTAAGTGTAAAATTCTAGAGAAATTCGATATTACATCGATGTCAAGCTTGTATCGATATTGAAATGAGGATTCAACAATTCTCAACGATTCTCACACATTAAGAAATATCTTGCAAGTACAGACAAAGTGAACACGATCGATTATTAAACTTTATATAAACTTCTGTGTTATCAAATTTCGAATTCTTTACAATTTTTGAGTACAAACTTTCGTTAAAAAAAGAATGAAAACAGATCAATCATCCAAATAATTTCCATTATTGTCGACGACCTTCTGCCATTTTTGTTTTGTTTTTTTCAAAAATATCATCACGAATATTTTAATTTGAATGACTCTACTACTTATCAATTTATTTCTACAGCTAAAAAAGCGTTTACGAACAAACTTCCTGTAAAATTTTATTCTCGTTTCACTAGAAAATTATACTCCTACAATTTTGCTTGAGCAATAGAAAATACTCTGTATATTGCAGGAAATAGTCACGACAACTGTGTAGCATTAGAAAATAACAAAACAGGTTGATAAAGTGAATTCAACTTGCATACAAAATTCGAGAAAATAGAATACTTCAAGGATCATTTATCAAAGATCCTAATAAAATAGATTGTCACAGGTGAATTCGATAAATGGTAGTTGAAATATTAAATTTTGTATGAAAGTGTCAGTCTACCTTTAAATCCAAGATGGTTGAAGCGTTCAATGAAAAATCGAGTCAATAGTTACCTGTCCTTGCCAAGTTAATCAACTCCTAGCCAGTACCAATCCATAAACGTCTTTAGTTTACCAAACAGATTGTCGTATTATATCATCGTCAGCATTAGGATACGTTGGGTATCATTACGAATAACAGTATTGGAATAAAATCACCGGAAATTTAAGAAAAAGTTAACACGTCGTTCGCTCGTCCGCAAAACCCATCAATTATCGTTCACCTCGTAATCATGTCCTATTGCATCGATCGCGTAATCGTCAGCTACAGATTTCTCCGATAGTTCCTTGAGCACCGGAAGCCTGCTTTCCCTTCGCGACACGCAACGCCTGAGACTTTTGTCATTTGTATTCGCCCGAACTTCCAGCCAGTTGCGACAACGCGAGCTTCCTTATCGGGCAAAACGAACCTAATACCTTCGAGCCACCGAAAGAAATACCGTTTTATAATTAGCAGTGACGAACGCACCGAGGATTTCGAGAGACGAGCGTTCCTCGAAATGCGAACGCGAGATAGAAATCGAGCTTGCGTGGATGCTGACGATCGAAAAGCCCGCGAAAGACTTATCGAATCGAGTTTCTCGCGATTATATACACTATCGTTCATAAGTTCGGTCATTACACTCGTGCAGAAAGTCTTTCGTTTCTTCGCCAGAGTTGATTACATTTCGTCCATTACTACAGTTTTTTGTTTCGTCATTTATCAGTAAACATTAGGAGGTTGATAAGAAAATATTTGAGTGTGTGTGACAAATTGATGACACAGTAGAATGTAGTTCATGACTGTTTTAATTTGTTCATTTGGGGAAGATGAGTTAACTCGTCGTTGGTTTATAAATACTTGGAATAGAATGGTTTATTTAGTGATTGTTCATCTTTTATTGTACTGTTATAATTATGTTAAACTATGAATTACTTGTTATGTTTCATTGTAATGCGAGGAATTTTATTTTCTTTTTGAAAGGTGAACCCAGCTAACAGGCTTTAATGCAGGGTAATTTTTTGTTAACAAAGTATTACGACTGAAAGAAGTTTCGTCAAGATAAGATAAAAAAAAGTCTGCTTTACATACATTTTGAATTTCTGAAACGTACTTTGTAACAAATAAAGCTCTTACGTAGTAAAAAATACAATAATGAGTAATATTTCAAGCATGAGTAACATTTCAGTGATAAATTCGCGTAATTATTGTTATACCTAGGTAATTATTGCTAAGTAAGAATAACAAAAAAAAAAGAACGTTCAAAACTAAATTCCGAGAATAAAAAGAAAACATGAAAAGTAATTCGAACATCAAGTAAGAATAAGAAAAAACAAAAATTTCGAAGAAAATTCGGAGAATTAAAAAGAATCAACAAAAGATAAATTCCAGAATAATTCGGAACATCGGCACAGATAAAAAGAGCTCAAAATAACTGGAAAAAAATCTTCGGTACGTAAAAAGTATAATGAACTCGTCGTATGACGAAATTCTAAAAAAAACAAAAAAATAATTCGTTCTATGACTTTAACAATCTTACAACGCTTACTTCACATACGATAAGAGTCCCAAATACTTATGAGCACGAGTTTACGCATCGTTCAAGCTTCTCAGAAGCTATCGACGCCAGAGTATGCTCGTCGAGAGAAATACAACGAGCTCGACGAGCCGTAAAGTAACGCTTTTGCTAAATAATACGCACGATAGCGTAGATAAAACGCCTGTGTCGAGCACACCGCCGAATCTTCAGTTAACGACGTTACGTAAGCTAGTTTCGGTTTCGTAGGAGGGCGGAGGAAAGAGAAATGCAAGTTAGATCGCAGTTGGAACGCCTGTGACGGATCCTCGTGTGAAATTCGCGGAAAAAACGCCACCGGAAGCTGTCGTCCGGTCACCAAGCGTTAAGAAGGTTCAACTGAATGTGCAAAACGTTCTACGATGCTCGTTTTACACTGTGAAAAATTAACGTCGAGCGACCTTCCGCTGTCTGGTGTACAGAGGCAATTAGGGAAATAGGAGAAAGTGAGATATAAATGTGGAAAAACAGATGGTGTGTTGAAAGAAGATCGTTAACTCAAGAGAGTCACCATATTTGTATAGAAGAATTGTGCAAAAGCTTGAAAGCTTCTGCGTTCGAATATTCTTCTTCTTTGTTCAAAATGGTGTAATGTAAATTCAGGAAAGACGTCACGTTTGCAATATCTTCTGATCAAAGAAAGAGAATCGTATATTTTCTGTCTTGTCATAAGCTTGTGTACTTGGAAGAATAAATTAGTGTCTACTCGATTGTTTCTGCACGTGTCGGGTTTGTGAAGCATTGAAATAATAACTGTGTGAAAAATTATGCTCAACTTTATGTATGTCAGACATCAGTGCTCGTTACAAAGTACATATTCTGTTCTTTAATATGCTTTCTTAATAATTAGCAAACAAAAATGTATGTTTGAAATACATTAGTATTTCTAATGTATTTTTTTCTTGTGCACGAGATATCTCTCGTACAAGATATAGGAGAGATCATTTTACCATCCTGTAATTCTTCCAAATTTTCGTTAATCTTACGTAGAAGATTTTAGAACTGTTTCTTTACTTTTCTAAAAAAAAAAAGAAAAAATAAATCGTTTTAATTAGTACGAAACCAACATTTATTATTGGCTCTAAACTCTCTGAAGCGCCATGTTCCTCAGAAGTTACATTTTATTTGTTCATTGCTATACTATTACCAGTCAATTTCTCTATATTAATTATCAATTCTCGTTGATCAATTGTAATCTTTTTTCTCACAAACGCAGAAAAATCGGATTACAGAGTATTAACCAAAAAGTGTGGGCGTCTCTCCTGAATTTTCTCTAAACTCCCGCTCGATGTATACCTCGGTAATTTTGTCCACCAAAAGAAAAAAGTAACAGTTTGTAAGTTGACAAGTAATTAATGCCCGAAGCAAGTTAGAGGCAACGAAAAAGCTGAATTTATTCGTTCCCGACGAAAATAGTCTATGATAAATGACTCGTGATCGAGTGGTACGAGCTGCAACGGCTCGAACCAGCAAACGAGACCGCTTTCTATTCGAACGCGGGGGGACAACGCGAGGCAGGGATCGTTCGCGGTTCCTTTACGTTACCAGAGAACGTAATATGGTAATTGTCGGCTGGTAATTGCGACGGCGGATTAATTTTCATCGGGGCGATGTTCGAGCTACGATAAAGTTTCCTCCTGCTGCTAAGTACTTAAGTGCAACTCTTGGATTATATAATACGCGTGGGCCACGCGTGCTTTCCTAGAACGGGAACAAAACAGGTGCAACGATTTCATGCAAATCGTGCAATTAATCCGGCTCGACGATCAATGGTAACGGCTTCTAACTGTATAAACGCGGCGTCCCGCGATCTCACCCGGAACTCGAACGCGTTTTATCGAACTTCGAACGACACACTCCTTGACGATTCGCTTTTAATACTTATCGTTTTCCTACATTTCCATAATTGACGAGATTTTCATTCGCTTAGACACGGCTTTAAATTTAACAAATGAAATAGGAAGATAGAAAAGATTGTATATTTTGTACAACCGTGATACGGCACTGTATGAATATACTAGTGATTATTTAGTTCAAAAATGAGAACTATGTTTCAAAAATGGATGTTTCACTTCCATCACAACGCTTTAATGAAAAAGTACTTGCTGCTTCTAGATCTGCCCATAGCAGACCTTCTTGAACTCTAGAGCAAATATTCACATAAAAATCCTATCAGATTTATTTTAAAAAATGGTCACAAGTTGGCGGATACAGTGTAATTAAAAATCTCTGAGTTATTGCAGTAAGTAATTTTATTTCGAGAATGGTTTTCGAATACCGCTCTAATTCTACTATAAAAAACAGTAAATTAGAGCAAAGGGTTAGTAAACTGCGATTTTTTATGCAAGTTTATATTTTCGAGATTATAGTTAGACAAAAGGGAAAACTTTGGTAAATCTATCAAGTGTTATAAAAAGTGCTGTAATTTATATATTTTGTATATTTTCTGATATTACGTGCATTCTACGAAGTTTCTTACAAATGCATAAAAATCTACGGTCTAAGGATTAATCTTCAAATCTCTACAAATCTCCCTATCCTTTCACCTTCTTCAATCGAAATTTCTACAATTTTTACCAACGAATTTCAGCAACAGAATTACGTATAAAGACGAAACGATTGAAGAAGTTCTGTACACACTCGTTTCACGATTCCATCGGTCCGAATTTCCTTGGTCACGTGGAGATAACGGCTCTCGCAACGCTTAGCCCCATTGTTTCGTGTCGCAGAAGAGCAACGATTCGATAAACCGTCAATCGGCTTTCTATATCGCGTTAACGCTCGATCAGGTTCTTAACTACTCTCCACGGTAATTCTAATTGTGCAACGATACCAGAACACCGGACAGAACGTAAAGATTATTCGATAGCAGTGTTAATTGCTCGACTAGGATTTGCCTAAATCACATTAATCAACACGACTACGGTGTGACAATAATCCAGATTTCACGCGCGTACGATCGCGCGGTTAAGCTACGCTCGAGCGAACTTTCGCACGATCTCCAGTCGTTTTTCCCTCCTGTGCGCGGCGGCGTTCCGCGTTTTCCAGCGGGAAAAGTGCGCGGCTGAGCGCAACGACCGGCCCAGTTTTACGTAACGAAAGTGTGTGCACCGGTGGTTTTCTTCTTGTTGAGACGCGAGCGTCTAGAGCCGCGGTGGTTCCAGTCGGTTCGTCACGCGGAATTGGTTTCGGAATTGCGTGGTTGCGTGGGACTATAAAAGTGGCGCGTTTGCATGCTTGGATTCGAGTATCGAGAGTGTGAATGGAGGATGAGTTTGTTGTTCGAGGAATGGGAAAGCGAGGAGAGAAGTTGAATGTACCTTGCGGTTTGTCATTGTGATGTTTAACCGTGCTCGTATTATGTCGGAGTTCGAGGTTTTAGTGTAATGAAATGATGGGAAAGTTTGCCTAATGCTTGATGATTGCGTTCAGTTTTCTTACATCTAGTGAATTTGAGGATTTAGACTATCTTAGCCTATTCATAGAATATCTGACAGTAACCCTTTTTTAAAGATAATTCTTTTGTTAATAGTAGAAGTGTGTATTAACGATATAAATAAATTTTTCTCTGGTCTTTCTTTTTAATGAAAATTTTGAAATTTAGAGCGACACAAAATGTATTATTGAATGACGTAATGAATAACGTGTTCGCGACGAATTGGTTTCTCGAATCAAATTTACCTGATAGAATATTAAATACAGTTAAATTGTCCATCAGCTGACGTAGAATTTCTCTATTTAATTGAAAAATAAAAGAATGCCAATATTTCGAACGAAAAATTCACATTTTATGCGCACATGTAGCTATTTGTTTATTTGTAACTCGAGTAAAAATTTAAATATCGAAAAAATTCTACGTTAGACAATTTTATAATGCATTAAAGTATATATATGCGAAAGTCCATAAAAATCGATCAAGTTTTACTCAAGTTACAGCGTATTCATTTCGAAAAGCGTGGTTTCCAGAAAAAAACGTATTTAAAATTCCTATACGAATGTATAAGGCTGCGTGCCACTTTCGTTTTCAACGAATTGGGATCATTTCCAGCTGCAATTCACATTTTTATGAAAACCAAGAAAAAGAAATCGATATTTTATTTGTTCAATATCAAGAAAATAAATTATTCGACTGTTTTTATAGTATGCAAAAAAAAAAAAGAATCGTCATTTGTCGCTAAGTATCGTACACTCGAGACACATCTGTCACCATCACCATAAAAATAGAATATACAATCGTTCATCCTCTAATCTATCCCCGAAATATTACAGACTCTCCGTCTCGTAACACGTTATCGCCAGCTGAACCATTTTTTATCCATTTCCTTAGTTAAGCTTTTCCACGTGGCTCGTATATCTACGAATCTCCAAACTTCCAAAAAAAAAAAAAGAAAAAAAAGTTTCCCCGAAAACATAGTGGCGATAATATTCGAACTCTGACTCGTCTTCCATCCACAGATATTCTCTCAACCATCGTTCCTTCAAATCTCCTTTCACATCTCCTTGGATTTTCCACGCGTTCACCGAACAACAATATTTACCATCCGTACTATTTTAATGACGACCACCTCCATAACTTCACCGGCACTTGGTGAAAATAATCGAAAAAGCAACGGATCCTCTAAGAACTCCTTATAAATTGGAGTACGGGAGGAACATGTCCCTAAATTCACCATCGTTATTACTCCCTACCATTCCGTGGCCGTTTCTAATTCAAGCCAGCTCGGTATTTATGCGTTCGAGATTCCTTGTAAAAGGTACGCGGGGCATTTTCGGAGGATGAACGCGGTCCTCTCGAGATTTCGAGGCGCGCGTTCACCAATCGTGGAAGAGAAGGAGTCATTGCCTTTCGCTCGCCATATATATTTTTAGCGTTGCAGTTTGGTCAACATTTTCTCTTTCCTACACAACTTCTCTCTCTCTCTCTCTTCTTCCCTTTTCCTTTTCTTTGTACACCTCGTATTTTCTTTCTGTGCACGCTTGTCTCTTTACTCTATCTCTCCCTTCTGTTCCTGACACAGCTGCCGAGCACCACACGGAATCGCGCCGTTTTAATTGCACGGATCAGGCTCGTGTTATTTCAAGGTGAACACTCGAGCCGGTACGCTTTGTTATTCCAAACGTCAGATCGCTTTTGAAGATTACTTGTACGCCCCGGCTCTTAATGCCTTCGACGATCTGCGTCATCGCGTTGCTTATTGAAATTTCGAGCAATTAAACGGTCGGTACTGCGCCAGCTGAGAAAATTATAGCGGGGTGCGTTCGTTCGTCTGTGCACGTAATATAGCGCCAATAATAGAACGTCTGAACCAGTCGATCTTTTTTTCCTTTTAATATGCAATTGCACGTGCCTGTACTTATATATGAGCGAGTTTAATGCGAAAGTGGTGTAAGTGAATTTTTTGCCTATCTGATTTAACGCTATGTCTTGAAAGCTCAACCTTCGTATCTGTTTTTCTTTCTTTCTGTTTTGGGGTGTGTGTGTGTGTGTGTGTGTGTGTATTTTATTTAATTTCAACCTTGTGATCAGGAAACGGGACTTGTTTTACAGTATCTTGTTAATTAAGATTTCATTAAGTAGAATAAGAAAGATAGTATAAATAGTCAAGGTAAATTTAAGAAAAGGATGTACAATTTATCTGAGAGTGTTTGGCGCCATATTATTCGCCGACGACGGTGGTCTATGATTAACGAACGCCTCGACTCGGCGCCACAAGGGAAATGTACGGGATATATGAAATACGAAGGAAAATATTTTCCCCGGGCAGTTTATTTCTAGTCCGCGGAACGCTTTCACGTGGGATTTGCAAAAACACCAGACCGACAGCATTTGTTTCTCGAATCCCCTTCCATCGTCGCGTCTTTCTAGTCCCTCGGATTTTCTTAGAAATGATTCCCTAACCATTCGATTAAAACAACAGATCACGTATCTCTATAGTATTCTATAGAACTGTTACCATTTAATATTCACTAACGACAATGTAAATTTCAGCTTTCCAATAATTCATAATTAAACCGTATTTCACGACAATCTACTTGGTGTACGCGATTTAGAAAGCCTATCCACGGGACCGTAAACTACGATTCACAGAACATTACCATCATAATATTCCCTCGTTGCGCGATGCGTCCAATTTCGCGGGCAAACAAAAAGCTACCGTAACGTATTCATCGTCGATCCATCAACTGATCTCCCACGGATAAGAACGCATCTGAAAGGAGCAACGGCGAGAGAAAGAGAGAGAGAGAGAGAAGGAGCTCAGAGAGAGGGAGAGCTCAGCGAAGGAGAACTCAGAGAGAAGGAGGGCTCAGAGAGAGAGAGAGAGAACTAAGAGAGAAAGAGAGAACTGAAAAAGAAAGAGAGAACTGAGAGAGAGAGAGATGGCTAAGAGGGAGAGAGAGAACTGAGAAAGACAGAGCGCTGAGAGAGAGAGAGAACTGAGGGAGAGAAATGGCTGAGAGAGAAAGAGAGAACTGAGAGAGAGGGAGAGCTGAGAGTGAAAAACGAACTGAGAGAGAGAAAGAGAGAGCTGAGAGAGGGGGGAGAAAGGTTTAAGATCGCGTTAGAGGAGGCGATCGAGAGTGGTGCGTCGATTTCATTTGCAATCTTGTTAGCATCGAGTCGAACGCACTCCCATAATCATTAGGCGTCGTCTAACGAGCCCGCGGCTACTCGCGGACAACCGACGTGGAAAACAAGTGCGAGCCGCGGCTTATTAAAATTCATGTTCAATTTGCCGGGTTCGTAGGATTGCGCAATAAGCTGTCGTGCAAGTATCCAAGCAAGGGTCCACGATTATCCTTCCGCGCGATCTCCTTGCTCGAAGTGGCTGGCTGGCTGGCTGGCCTTTCGCTTTCCAGCTAGCCAAGACTTTTTTTATCTAACTCTGGTTACTGGAATTCACCTTTTATCTGAAATTCTTTTTTTTTTCTCTTTAACTAAATTTTAAGGTATTTGGAAGTGGTGATTTTATTAGACGATTTTGTTAGGTTTCTTCTTTTTTTCTTTTTATGAGTGATCGTCGTTTTTACTGTAGTTAGCATTTCATGGAGATTTATGGGCTTTTGAAATAGCACGGTGAGGATTATTTGGAATTTTTAGGCGAGGCCTGTGCGGCTTTAGCTTAGGTAATCAAATGAGAACCACGTTTTCTATGCAGCGGAGCCATTGACATTTTAGGAATACAAATGGTGTACTGTGCATTCAGCGGAGGATGTTTCTTAATAAGTGGAATATGCTGATGGGTGAATTCAAGTGTAGTAAAGGTCGCGGTATCGTCGGAATTACAATATTTTCCTGTACGGAGAAACTCTAAAAATATTTCAACCTGATCTTCGTGTTTTGAAGACGTATTTTTCAGACGTTAACCAGATTCTGTACCAAGAATGAACGAAAAAGTAAAATAAGAAATGTTAAACTCTTCAAATTAATTGTAATATATACAATTATTTACAAACTTACGAACTATATTCGATAAATATATATATATATTGATTAATAAATGATTTATATATAAGAATACGTATATCAATTAATAATTAAATTAATAGATACCTGCATATACATATTTACTGTATAATATAAAATAGGTAATTATTAATTAATAAATTATTTGTATATATATATACAGATCTGTGATGAAATTGCATTTAAATCTGTCGAGGCCAAAGTATAAGTTTATGTACGATTTATTAAAATATCAGAATTGAATTAAGCTAACATTCATACTATCATTTGCACGCTCATAAATTAAAAATGCAGAAAGCTGCTGTAAATGATTTTATTTCTATATTTTTTTAAAATTATTTAATCCTTAAGAAAACAAAAAGATACCATCATGCGATCACACATAATATTTTATTTTCCTGGAAACATCGCGGCGAAAATTATTTTGACGTTGTTTTCACGAAGCTAAACGTTTCTGAATGGATTACAAGTATGCTATCCTTCAAGAACCGATACGAGAACGATTTATATCGGAGTATACCGAAACATCCCTCAACTTCGCGCGTTAAATGGAACACGTACTCGTACGACAGTCGTAATTGTTCACAGATGCGCAGGACACGAGCGACTTTCAGTCCTGCATCTGGCAAAAAGACCCTGCAGTCTCTTCGTGGCGTACCACCGCGACGAATTCTCCTTAATTCGATGTATTTTTAGCAGTGACGGTGGTGGAACGCGCGTGATTTCGCTGGAATTCCTGTGCGGCGGAGGATTGCACCGTTGCAGCCGTTGAAGGTTGACGGGAAGTAATTGTTCCTTCTGCTTTGGTGTACCAAGAATTCAAAGGAATTCCTAACTTACTATATTAACTACGATGAAATTAACCTCGAATCAAACGAGCAACCGAGCACATTCACATCTCGCAAAAGTTCATTTCATTCACCTTTGAAGTAAGGAATCGTAACAGAAGTTCAACCATATTTAATTACACCAGAACAATCGATACTTTTCAGTAGCTGAATCAGCTATTCGCGAAACGTAAAATCTAGAAATATGAAACTGCGAATATTTCTACAGGCAAAGGAGCCATTGCTGATTATTGAAAAATATTTTCTACAATAATTTAATCAAAACTTGGTCGTAATTTAATTTTAATATCAATTATTTAGTATTAAAACAGTACACGAATCGGATATTCACAAAACATAAAATCTAGCAAAATGAAAGTGCAAATATTCTCTTAAACGAAGAAACAGTTGTTGACTAATTATTGAATAAATTTTCTATCGATCATAATTTAACTTTAACCGCATCATTAAACCCCCTGTTAAATCTCACGATTAAACCAGTCATCGAAGGAACTTTCATTTTTTAACTTAAAATCTAAAATTTCGCAAAGCAAAGCTGCGAGTATTTCCCTAGACAGAGGAACAATTGCCGACGAGTCAGCAAACTTTCTTAGACTTCTCTCAGTTCCTTGCTCTTGCTCGTGGAACCTCTAGTAGACGATTCGCCCCAGTGGGCTGCAGCCAAAATTCTACCAGAATGAATCACCTACGTAGAGGCGCAGCAAATGGTGAAGTACAAAAGAAACACGAGCCTACTTCTCTGTAGTCCCAGCAAAGAAAGAGGAGATACACTCCTCGACGAAGAAAAAAAAAAAAAAAGAAAGAGAATTCTTTCCTTTTGGCAATGGTCCACGCTGAGTCCGCTGATGTCACGCGTTTTCACGCATTCGCCTGTAGGCGTGTCCTGGTTGATCCTCCTCATAAGGAACAAGAGCGTTAGATCATCGATGGACGACGAAAACGATCGAGGCGATCGTCCGGTAACTCGGAAGAAATCGAGCCGCGCGACATTCCTGTGGACGCGACACGTGGGCGATCCTGTTATCTGACGATTATCGTGGCGGTCGCGATAGCAAAATGCACGCGGTCGATCGACCCACGATCGTGCGTCGTTCAGCCACGTCGACCAGGATCTCCGACGACGGGCTTTTGATATGTGGGACAGCGGTCAGGCGATCGTATCGCGTGTGTTCGCGCGAGAGGCGTGAACACGGGAACCGCAAGCTCTCCTTCTCTTTCTGCGTTTGAGGTCGTAAGGTTTCTACTATATAGAGAAATATATCTTGCAAAGTCGAGTTTTCTGAGGGAATTGAAGTTTAACGCACCGTTTGAAATTTGTTTCTAGGGGGTTGAAAGCAAGTCGAATGGAGAAATAGGGAGATTTATCGCGGAATTTAGTATACAGCGATTCCTAGTAACTCTTTGCACTTGAAGCTTTTGCGTTAAAGTAGAATTTTTCTTAGTTTTCTTCATCGCTTCTGAACTTTGTTCTTCCTGATCTGTAACATCTATCTGAACTCTGTCTTTCCTGTGTACTGTCGGAATCAGTTTCATTTTTTACTGTTATTCTAATCTTTCGTGTTTTTGCCTGATCTGTCGCATCTATCTGAACTTTGTCTTTCCTGTGTGCTGTCGGAATCAGTTTCACTTTTTAGTGTTATTCTAATCTTCCATTTTCTTGAATCAGTTATTTAATTTGAATCTTTTATTAATGAAATTATTCATTTAGTCTTTAAATAATGTAAAATCAACGTTGCTTTCACTGTTACATACGTGGAATATTGAAAATATAAAGAGAAAGGAAATTTGTTTAAAAACAAAATACAGTTATTGATTTTAATTGTTATTCAAGTTGTTGTATCGAACCAAATGACGACTGAAAATCTCCTCTCGAGCATAAATGATCAATAAACTGTACATTTTTATGCACATACAAATTTTCGAGAATAACATGTTATTTTATAATTATTTCATTTTTAAAATAAAATTTTCGTTACTTCGTATGAGGAAGCAATATTGAAAAAGTAATTATTTCATATTTGAAATACATATTTCAATTAATAACGAAATAATCGTTCAATAATTCAATTTGTGTATGTCCGATGTGTTATGATTACATTTTCTGATAGTATAATTTGATGCTTGAAAGTTTCAAGTCACTCTGCTTCACAAGAGGCTAATAAACTCCGAATATTAATGGAAATTATTGTAATTGCTATTATTTGGTGTATCTTTGGTGTGTGCGGAATCTAAGGATTTAAAGGGGCGAGAATTTCTGGAGGAAGGTTATCAGAGGCAGTCGTTTTACGGTGAAGGGCGATGGAGAGTTTATGGCGTGTTGGAATTCAATCACCTACGGTTCCAGCTATTATTCCGCCTACTTGCCGCTCTTAAATTGACTCCTACTCTCCTCGAGAGAATGTTCTCTGTTGGTTCCTACCATTTCGGTGTCAGTGCCGTTCATTATTGTAATCGGTGATCTCCACCGAAGGATCCTCTGTGTAAATTCTAAGGTCGTGTTTGGTATATCTCTTTTTCACTCTGTGACAGGCTCTCAAATAAAATCGTACAACTTAGCGAAGGAAAACATGATTGTACGAGCTGTCGTGTCGTAAAACTGCGGAGGAGTTTGTTGGAAATTGAAATTCAATAGCTGACATTTCCCACTATTTTCCTATCTTTCTCTCTCTCTCTCTCTCTCTCTTTTCCTACGCGGTAGAAGGAATAAAAAGAACCTTAGAATACCCGAACATTTTTATGCCTCGGCGTATACTCGAGAATCCCGTATTCCACGTTCCACGGACAAGCCACTTCATACCCACTTTATCAAAACGTTGGCTACTGAATTCCAATTCCCCTCTTCTCGACTTCCTTCTCCCGGTGTCTCACGCGATATTCCATACGCATTACCAGAATCACAAAACTTACCTAACCCGAGATAAACATCGTCTCGAAGCTAATAATCCACTGGAATCACCGCCAATTTTCCCAGGCAACCGGGCAGAAACTGTATTTTCTCGAGCACGGTGTATTCAACCGTAATCCCTCGGTGGTGATTAATTTTCACGGACAGCCCCTTCTCGAATGGGATGCTCAGGAAAGTCTCGCGAAACGCGAACGGCTAACGCGTTCACATGACAAAGAGCCAAAGCTGCGACAGTGTCTGTGTGTGTTTTCCCTATCTTTCGGTGTTCTCACCGCGCGTAGGCCATTATTTTTAGATAGAGCAAGCCAAGAACGAGCTGGAGAGACGGTTTTCAGGGTAAACGCTCCCGTACACGGCAATCGGTATGCCGAGGAGGAGCTCGAAGGCCTTCTGGAGGCCACGTGACTCGCTTTTGAATACCGTTAAAGCGGCAGAGGGAAAAAGGAGGGCTTGGCCTGGCCTACCGGAGGGCTGGGTCAAGATTAGCAGTCTAACGACGCTCCTCTGGCTTGCTACATGCTGTTGTAAATAAATTTTTCTTTTTTAGCCATCGGTGTCGACGTGGTATTAGGAACAATTTCAGTGACGTTCCTCGCCGTGGTATTTATGTAGTTGATGTGCTCGTAGGTATTCCGATACAGTCGTATAAGTCGTTTGATGTTTTAAGAGATACGTAGTTAACGAGAGAAAGAGAGTTTATTTAAGAGGTTTGTTAGAATATATGGTTTTTATACGAGAGGTGAACGTACTCGATGAAATTATATGCATTTATATTGCTTCACGGTATAAACTTACTGAGTACAGGGTTCATTTATCACTGGATGGTTATTCTGTAAAGATAGAAATCGTGATTTTCTCTCTATCTCTCTTTCTGCTACTTGAGAATCCTGGATTGGATGCTAATGGGGGTTAGTAATGATTCTTCCAGGTTTATGTCGGGTAATTCAGGAATCGCATGTCAATGCCTCGAGGTCGTGAAATTGGAGCGAGAGAATTATACTATTAAGCGAAGTAACTGTGATACACGACGAATCAGTTATACAGAGAACGCTTTGATATCGATGGTCAACCCCTTTTTTGGTTTACTTTCGCGTAAATTTAGAAATCAACCTAACATATTAAGTTCCTTCTTCTCTTCGTCCCATCTTTGTCACATTCCTCGTTTTATCTTCTGCCATCCTTGGCCAATTACCCCATAGAGATAAACAGACGCGTAAAATCTCGTATGTGTCACTTCGAAGCAGGGCAAAAAGAAGCTTCCGCGAGTCCAATAAATACCACAGACTTGCACATGCGAAAACAACGTTAATCCTTGCGTCACGGTTATACGATAGTTCAGCTGCAACCGTGGAACGGAATATCGTGCAAACAGGCGAATGGCGAGAGCTACGAATGATGCGATTCGTTGTGAATATACGGCAGACGTATTCGAATATTTTCCGTGTCCGCTGGTTCGCTTGAATTATCGAGAGGAATAATCGAGCCGTGACGACGTACATCGATAAGCTTTTATATACGCGTAGATCGTTCCTCCACGTCGAATTATCAACCGCTGATAAAATCACTCTGTTCGACCTAATATCAATTCTACACCCAGGATAAATAAAATCTGTACTTTGCGCAGTTGAAAATTTGATCTGTTACGTGAATGGTATCTCATAGTTTCAGCGTGGTGAAAAAGAAGTTGTAGGAAATAGTAAGAGAAGGAAGAAATGAAAATAAATGTAGAATGGTATGGTCTATCGACCGTGATAATCGTAGTAGCTTTCGCCTGTGCATCGATGACATGATTTTCTTATGAGAACTGTGGCATGAGTACACCGTACAAATAAATAATAGAACGACAAAGCGTGAAATGTAATTTAAACGTGGTTGTTATCGAAGCGTACAGAGACGATACATAATGTCCTGGCTGGTAACATATTATTTTTCTGTTTGGTTGAAAGGCTGAAAGATATAAGCAAGTACCTGTGTGTACTTTTCCGTACCGTCTACATTATCCCGTTTTAACCCATGCGTTCAATTATTTCGGTGTAGTTTCACTTTTCGCGTAGCACGTTGCGGTAATCGTTACTTAGACGAAGCTAACCGCGGCAATCTGATTTCCATTGCGTTTTTAATGCGCTTCATAAATTCCGCCTGTCGTAATAGACAGAGGGTGGTTGAAACACTCTTGGTCGGAAAATTTCTATATAACATACGTTATTTATGATGTATTGTTAGGTATTACAGGATAAACAAATAAATTCAATCGAATATATTATTTATAAAATAGTAATTATAAAAAATAAGAGATACGCAATTTTAAAATATCTCGTTGAGTGCAGGCGTTTCTTCTTTCGAAATTATACGATAAATAAATAAATTCAGCTCAATATATTATTTATAAAATATACAATATTGAAAGTATATTATTATATGTTATAGGGTATATAAAATATACGCTATTTTAAATATATATTACAAAAAATATATTATTTGTAGTGTATCATTAGGTGCTGACACTTTTTCATTCAATGTTACGTGATAAATAAATAAATTCAACAGAACTGGTTTAATAAAGTATATAAATGTAGGATCGGAGCTTCCATACCTATTAAAAGTAGCAGTAACAGCGAGAATAATCAAGAAGGCGCCTTCTCTACAGGCGTTAAAGTCTCCCGACTTGTCGTTCTGCAGATCGCGAGTTCGATTCCTGCTTAGTCGTTTAAATTTTTCCTCAACTTTTGTAATATTATCAGAAAATACTATACTAAGATAAATGTGACTCTTCTGATGTCAGATATGAATAGGAAACTAGCATGTTCATCGAATGCTTGTTTGTAACTAATTAAATACTGCGTCTTTCCTTTTTGATTAATTCAATTCTTCATTCTGTGTTCGTTTGTCCTTCTTTGGAGATAAGAAGAGAAGCGTTCGCTTATACACCGTGTTTTTCAGCGTTTGAATGTCAAACTTAAAGATATACAAGACAATAAATAATTTTTTTCCGAATTTTTTCATAGAATAGAAATATTTCTAATTTTAATGAGAAATACCCTCTCTTAAGAGTCCTAGAAATAACTTTTAAATTACTCAGTGAGTATTTCTTAAAGGTTTCGTAATTGTTCACATTGAACTTAATAAAATTTGTCCAGTCTCGTCGATAATTATCGTCGATCGTTAATTCGTGGTTGATTACCTACAAAGGTAAAATCGTTAATGGTGTCGAAAGTGTTTTACGCCATGGCGTGCCGAAATGCGCAACAAAGTTGACGAAACTCGAGCAAACTGTACGGCTCATGTAGCTCGTGGAGCGATTTTAATGAACGTTCGATGCGGTAATTAATGGTAATTAGTGCGAAGCGGTGAGTGATTATTCGTGCGGTACAGTGGCAACCATGGCGGAGTGTACCGGTTTACAGTTACGTTGTAATACACGCGAATGGAAGGTAACGTGACCGAAATAACAACAGGTCATCCAGACGATTCCAATTCTCGTTCGTTTGTTCTTTAAAAAAAAAGCGTAGGTATATTACATACATATATTCACGTATGGAAACGTTTCCACGGTGAAGTTCACCCGCTTCGAGATCGATCCGGGATTTTTCTCACGGCTGGTCGTTACTCAACGTCCGAACACAGCTGCTTTCTTCATGGAATTACGTAAACCGTGCAACGTTTAATTGCATTGTAATCCTGATCTATTCTACGACGTTGGACTTTCCACGGGTCGTAATCCCTGACATTCGGGAAACGACGTTTGAAACGTACGAATTATCGTGCGGAGGGTGTGACTGCTTGATAAACAGGTAGAATCACAGGATACCGATACCTGTGTTCAGGTGTGTTCGGAATGGTTAACCTTTCTAGTACGAGAAAATTTGTTTTTTTCTAATAACTTGGTGAATAATTTTGTTTCTAATATTCTTTTGCCTGGTATTCGATTTTTATTGCAAAATAAACATAAGTATATATCTGAAATATATTTTGGTTGATTATTTTATAAATATAGTGTCTTTCCTTAAATCAATTATCTCGAAAATTTAATCATCATAAATTACCGAGGCAATTTACACGGCGTTAGCCAGTGCCTGAGGATAAAAGTAACGTAGAGAAACCGATGAAAAATTTGAGTGACCTAACGAGACCTCCGGAGTAACACACTGAGACTTTCTTCATTTTTCCTGCGAATTCGGTATGAAGCCTGATCCTGTAGTAATAAGGAAATCATTTCAAAGATCGAACGAAACGAATCGACAATGAAACGAGCAATCATTTCGCAAATTTCAAAAGCCGCAAAAAGTGTCGATAAAATAAAATACACAAGAGCATTTCCCAACGTTTAAGAGTCACATTGGGAAAGTCATCTTGATGATTCAATTTTACAAGATCACGTACAGACTTTTTATAATTTTTGTCAGAAGTGCATTTTTTCACGCCACTTTGTATTAATTGGCTGCCGAAAGTGGGCAAGGGAGAACGTCCATAGAATAAGCGACGCGCGATCGAAACTGGAGCAGTAAAATGTCTGCTCTGTAATGGCGTTCCGCCGCCACTCTCGATGGATCCATAGTGGATAAACCCATATACGAAGTGGGGAAAGGTGACAAGATTCTATTTGCACAAGCGGTACAATTAATACGACGACCGAGCATGTTGGAAAAAGACCGTTCCGGCCGCGGTGGGTATGATTTATTTATGCGGGAACGAGTCGAGACTGCGAATTACCAGGTCTCGAAGCGCGGACATTAGCAGCACTGGTTCACGTTCCTTTCAACTTGCGCAACTTAGAGCCGGCAATATGTCCCCGCGCCTTTTCCACAGGGAAACCTGGAATTCTTGTCACCGGTAATTTCAGAATCACGATTGCGTCGCGGATTGAGAAATTACAGCGGAGACGACATTAGAGCGCACCAGACGGAGAGCTAATTGTTCCGCTATTGATCGATTGCTTGTTTCGAACGAGTGACGAAAGAACTTAATAGAGAGAAAGAGAGAGAGAGAGTGTGTCCTCATGTTTTAGAGGTTTCTTCGTATGGAAACTTTTCTTACTTTATTTGGCATTTGCAACAACTGTGAATAGAACACAAAGGCGTTGATCAAGCGTTGAAATTATAAATCGTGCTGAAGATATTAAATTTTTTTTCCAGGAGCGTTAGATTTTCATGTACAAGAAAGTTTGAAACTGAATACAATAGTATCGATTAATGAGAAATTTCTCCATAGAAACTCATTATAATTGTAACTCTTAATAACTACCTTTTATATACTAAACACGCGCAGACACGGCTGGGGAACGAGTTTATACAGGAATCTATTCAACAATCTTGAAATTCAGCGTCTAACCTAGAGTCCGCTTCTTTCGGCTTCCTTTCTACTTTATACGAATCAAAACAAACTAAATTCATCTCGAGAAGTGCTACACCTTGTCGTAAAGGAAACTAATTCGAAGCAAGTTTAATAGCTTCAGAGAACTTACGAAACAATTGCAAGTTTCTCCATCGTAGAATCGATTGTTCCCCGTTAATTAGCACCGGGCTACCCTTTACTATGATTTTGAATTCCACGAACAGCGGCGTATTTGAGATTTAATCGAGATCCGCGTGCACGATGGACCCAGGTGCGTCGACAATTGACCGGTTATTAACGTCAATGAAACTTGAGTGGCGACACACTCGAATCTGATTTCCGTGGGTCCATGGCTTTCATGGGGGTACCGGTGGCGCGCCTTTGATGCCACCATGGCTCGCCGTGTGGCCCGTGGAAATTAAAGGAAAGGGGAGAAGGTCGATTAAGGCGACAAAGGGCTTTAATTCGCCCATATGTTCTGAAACGCGACTAGAGTGTTTCAAAGGCACCTTTCTCTCTACCTTTTGTGAGCATAATTTCTGTTCACGCTGCTCTAAGATTAGGGCAGTTTTATTATTCTAAAGAAATAGTTTCTAGTTATAGTTATTGCTTAAAATTTCATTTGTGCAATAATAGAGAAGATCGTAGGTATTATACTTCGAAATCTCTCGAAATTTCTATGAAAAATATCCAACGTTCGTGCTCCACTATAGTTATTTATTCATACCGCTACTTCCCTTAAATTTGCTTCGTGTAGAACTTGAAAGGAGAGTTATAACCTGCCTGCCTATTTTCCCTTTACTAGGGCAGGCGATGACGTCAAATGTCTCAACTTTGCTTTACCGGATAATAACCGTTTTAGGAGCAAAAGCGTTCTTTTCTGCCCCGAGCAGAGCTGGGAGCAATGGGCGGAGCAAATGACGTCGACATTTGCAAATGAAGTAGGGAAAAGCAGTAGTGGTGGAAGTGTAGCCTCGTATTTAGCCATTTATCTATACCACCACTACCCTTAAATTTGCTTCGTATAGAACTTGAATAGTGTGAATAGCCTGTCTGCCTATTTTCCCTTTACTAGGGCAGACGATGACGTGAAAGGTCTCAAAACTTTACTTTCTCGAACAATATGCAGGCCTCGATCCTATAATAGCATCGCGTGACGGAAGATTCATATGGTGCTAACAAAGTACCAACTTTATACAGCACTGTAATTTACTACCTCGCTATATTTCTTCCTCCAACTATACTCGAACCTTCCTAAGGGATCAGATGCAGGTAAAATCAACTGGATCGATATTTTAAAGTTTCTATCATCTCCTGTGCAAGTGTTAACGTTGTATACGTTCGAATACCAAAGCTAACCCACGAACAATGCCCGTAAAAGGTTCAACTTCCCGGAGCACCGCAAATCCGTGCAATTAGAAAGAAGTTTGTACATCGACCACGGAGCCATTGCCGACTAAGGCGAGTCGGTGGATCGCGATCATTCTCGCACGAAGCGTGCAGGATTAACTAAGCAGCTGCAGACTTTCACACCGAAGAAAGAGCATATTTTCCGGACTGTTCGATAGCCGAGAGGAACGGCAAACAGTGGGAACGACAGATGCGCGGGAGGGGTTCCTTTATGCGCTTTGTGCCGTCGAAAATCTTTGGATCGAAAACGTTCACGCTTTTTCCGGAGCGCCGCTCACAGATCGACGTGTCGTGACTTACGAAACTCACGCGAGTTTCACAAACGCGGTCTGGATCCGTTACAGAAATCGTTCCGCGACTCTCTAGGAATAAGTTATTGCTCGAAATTGTAATCTCGCTGGTACCGATTAGTCGTCGCTCCGAGAAAGATAAAGTCATTGAACTTTACAGTCCTATATTCTTTTTTTTTTTTTTAATAAAAATGCTATTTGGAATTTTTTCAAGTTTTTTTTTTTTGGTTGAAAGTATAATATATTATAATTATACGTGGAATAGAAAATCATTTAAATGTGCATGACGACTGCATTTGCAGATATTAATTTGAGCATCGAAATTTTCAGTGACTTTTCGACATGTTGTTGGAGTATTTTTTAACGAATTATATAACTCGAATGTTATTCTTTAGGTTGTTCATTGTTTCTGGCTTTGTTAGTATAGACTCGACTTTTCAAAAAGTTCCACAAAAAAAATCGCATAATCTTGGAGACTAATTGAAATCTGCATTTCTTGAACTTACATGTTGACGAAATTTCGATCACAGAAACTGAATGGTTTCTTAAGTTGCATGATCCATAGCGCATTAGATACATCAATGTGATTCAATTCAGACCACAAACAGTCAAAAATGGTCATACATCACTTTCAAAATAAATGGCCCATTTGTCAAAGATTAAGAAAGATAGTTGCAAGTGACGTTGTTGAGAATTATAAAAAGAAGTAACTTCAAGGTAAATGTGCGATAAATTTATTAATTAATTTGCATCGTCCTTCGTTCCCGTCGAGATTACTTCGTAGTTCTACCTCACGGTCCCTTTGTTCTTTACTTCGAAGTTGTGAAAAGAACCGCAGAACCACGACATGTAGAATGTCACAGATGTCTCTTTGCGGTTTTTCCACGTTCCCTTCGGAGCGAAGACACGGTATGCAAGAGGAATAAAGGTGCAAGGGCAAGCTGGGTGCGTGGGGAAATAGTCGAGAGTCGAATGCGTAACCGCGAGGGTGTGTGCTCGTTTTCTTCTTGCGTTTCTCGCATGAAACTGTCGTAAATCCTTCGCACGTTTCTTGGCAACACTATTCGAAAACTGTTAAAGATCTAAGGAGACGTTCAACCCGCGCAGTTTAACACTCTTGAGTTTCACTTAAAAACAAGTCGAGAGGAAAGAAAGAAAAATGAAAAAAAGAAAAGAGGAAATACGTAACGTACGTTATATCAAGTAGTAAATCATCGGTATTTCCGTGATAAGTATCGCGAAAGTAATATTAGACACAATTCTCAAATGAGTATCTCTCGTATTACACTCGTAAGCTAGTTAAACTATCGACAAATTGACCAGTTACAAGATATACACAGTGAGGTTATATATCGAGCAACTTAAACCGCAAGCGTTCTCTCGATCAGGATATATCTGGCTGGTAAGTGGATGAGTGTTGATCCAGATCGTAGAATCCTCTTAACGATCGTCTGTGCTCGCGCAACCGATGCCGCGCCTGTATTCTAATAAATTGCTCGATGAAACGAATGATTGGTGCGCGATCAATCGTTGCATCGTTTCTAACTAGTTCTAATTGCCTTGATCTCTTCATGCGTACCCAGTCCTTGACATATTTTCCAACACAAGATTTATCGTACAAATTATGTAAACTTACGTGGCTTCTGATAAAAAGAAAAAAAGAAGAAGAAGATTTCAATTTTTAAATAATTAAACCAATTCGAAAGGAATAAGTAAGCTTTCGAAGCTCGAAATCGTTAAGATATAAAAGAAAAATATTTCTTTCGGGATTTGCAAAAAAAGAAAAAGATGAGATAATTGGACTACTTAAATCTTTCGTTCGAAGACACAACTAACGAGCATCTTATGCTTAGTAATCGTGCTAGAAGAGCGATAAATCAATGATAGAGGCATCATTGACCCCGAAGCAACAGAAATTTCACGTCACTTTCACGAGCTCGACGCGGAAATTTATGTCCTGCGAGGATCTTAATGAACACGCTTCAGTTAGCCTCAGGAGAGACACTCTTTTACTCTCTGTAGACAAGCGTGTTGTCCCAAGGGCAAAGAAAACGATCGGTGATCTTCTCAGCAAAGATGGAATACTCTCACTTTCAACGATTTCCATCCGCAATAAACCTAATTCACTCGGCAAATAACGGTGGTAATTTTCCACGCGTATTCCCGGTGAGTTATAAGAACACGTTGTACGTGATTTCGCGATACCCTTCCAATCCATCTAACGATCTCGACTGCTGGAACGAATACTTTCAACCACGTCGATCGATGTTCTCTCTAACGCGACTACTTCTGCAAATGATTTCCACGTGCGACGGACGTTTCTTTGACCTTCGACCTAGAGGAATCTATACAGACTTAATAAGCAACTCAGACCATGTGGTTTTTGAATTTTTTTCTTTATACGATAATAATCGAAAGCAGCGTTCGAATCACTTTCTGTTTGATGGTAAGAAAGATAGTAGTTAAATATTAAAAAGTTAATTTTTTATACTAAATCCGTACCTAATACTCATTTGACTTGAAAATTAAGAATGAAAAATAAAAAGAAATTTGAAAACCTTTCCTTCTGCAGAAAGGAAATGGAAAATTGAAAAATATCCGATTCGTCCCAAGTTTTTTTGAACTCGACGTAAAGAAATATAATTCAACGATAATTAGATCAAATGACACTCTTTACTCCTTTGTAGAGTTGTGTGAGATTGTACATTTCTGCAAGTTCACGTGTAGGAATTTCTTTCGATTTAATTTTCATCACAGCTTCTTTCGTTTTTTTCTGGACACTATGGTCCACCTAGTCACTTAACAATATCGCGTGGAAATGTGTAAAAAAAAAAAAAACTTCAAACATTGTTTCTTTTGTAAGTAGACAACACACGAAATGCTAAGGTAACAAAATGGTCTTGGATTCGCTTGTTACCAATCTTTCTATTACCGCGTCTAACAGATTTAAGCAAAAAACCGATTTATAGGCTACCAGTCAATTAACGCTGACGGTATAAAACCTATTAATTGGTGACCAGTGAGTAATGAGTTAAACTCAGTATTTTACAAGTGTTGAATTCATACAAGAAATGTATACAACATTTTTTGATAACGGTACGTGATTCAAACAACTTCAAACTCGTACAGTCCATTTCATTTTCACAATTCAAAAGATATCAGTCGAGTCCGATCAAAGTTCGAAGTCAGAATCATCTTATCGTTATAAAACAAGTCTGTCGACGTTGTGACTCTATACGATGTATGATTCAAACAACTTCAAACTCATACACTCCACTTCATTCTCGCAATTCGAAAGGTTTCACTCGAGTTCGATCCAAGTTCGAAGTCAGCGTTATCTTATCATTGCAAAATAAATTTGTCGACATTGTGACGCTATAAATTACCAAATTGGTGAAGAAACCACCATCGTTTGAAATGGCTGTAAAGTTACGAGCAGTTTGAAACCGAGCGAAGCGTAAGATTTCTAGCATTTAAGCTATGCGAGTTCGAAAACGAAACTGAACTATGTTGATCTACCTAACCTAATTCTACTGTCCCCAAATTCGACTTGTCGAGGCAATCTTCGGGGGAACAATAGACCGACAGAGAAGAAACGTCAGTGCGGAACGTGGCATTAGACACGTTCTCGTAAATCTTCCTCTAAGCGGCGGTGTTTCGCGTGCACAGCAGCGTCACGTGGAATTTTCAACTCCACGTTTCGGGAACGTGCAATAGAATCGCGATAGGAGAAAGTTATCGCGGCAGGTGATTTGTTACCGGGAAGGCTGAGTCGTTCGTTGAGCTCCGTCTGCCACGAACCGGGGGAACATCTAAGCTGTGTTCGTTCAGACAATACGGTGTCACGATCGCTTTCGTTTCTCTGTTTGAGAAGAGATAGAATGAAAGACGGGCCATGAATTTCGTTTATAAATCTTGGTAGATGTGTGACGTCTGTGTTTAGAGGTGAATTCAAGTTGAGAATCTTCGCCGTTTCTGCGATATTATCAACAGCTTTTCTTGTAATCACTGTCGGTATAGTTGATGGAATAGATTCAGTAGATTCTCGAAATTCGAACACAATCTGTTTACAGGAGACAGTTCGTTCTTTTTGAATTATTCAAACTTCGAATTAGGTTCTCTAATTTGGAATAATGTAAAATTTCCGACGAATGTCTTTTAACAGATTTATAACATTGTATTCATAACATAAATCCGTTCAAATTTTATTTATATTTAAGCAAAGCAAATTAATCAAATAGATGAAAGTAAAGAAATTCACGAAGGTGTATAATTTTTTTTCTTTTCGAAGTGAAATTTTTTCGTTTTCGTTACAGAAGTGTGTTCAAGTTGATAAATCGATCGTATAAGAAAATTTACTCGGAGCACAAAGAGTTAAGACACTTTGAGTACCCATTTCGAAAGATTATACTGACAAATAGTAAAAACGAAAACAAGTTTAATAATCGAATATTTTTATTTATAACGGTACATATGAAAATATCATATAATATCAATTGTTTAATAATAGTAATAAGATTGGTTAATAGCATTTATTTCATGAGCTAACAGAAAAATTAAGAATGCTAATTAGCACTTTTCGTCAGAGTATGCATGAATATGCCTTATCTCTTCCTATTCCTTTTACAACCTTGCTATATTTGTTCCATCAACTGTACATGTTGTACGAGTTTCATGACGATGATCTTATCTATTCGTGGTTGCTCTATTAGTGCCTCGAAGAAGATACACATGACACAGAGTGAATAAAAGATTTGATTACTCAATTGAACATCGATTTAAGATTTGCACTTTTGACAAATTTTCGCAAAAATTATTGCATCCGAATTTTGAGAGACATCGAAACCCTTAACACTGCTTCTACATTCTCACGGTGAATAAAAATGAAAGTGTAGAATTTTGCCGAGTCAACGTTAGGAATCGCAAGACCACTCAATCATCGATGTCAAAAGATCGTTTCAATGCCAGAAGGAAACAACCATGGTCCGCGTAAATCGTTTAGCCACGGTGAACGTTTCACTTCCCATCAAACGTAATCGAGGCAACTTCTAAAGAAAATTCCATCTGTACTTTCTCGCTGCAGGTGCAAAGAGCAGGAGCTCGCTCACAGGCCGATACCTTGACCGGCAATGTTCGCTTTCACGCTTGTTCGCACTCGTAAACATTCACCGCGAATAGCTCGTAAAAAGAAAGGGTAAACGTCTAAGATCCATCGTTCTAAGACTGTGAATAATTAACATTTTACGATTCCACTGTGTTTAGTAATGATTCTACTACCATCGGTTGTAAAAATCACTTGTAAAACGTCGTGTGCCCCATACAGATAGAGAGATCATTTACAATTCCAATCACATCGAGAGAAAAAAAAAAAGGGAAGAAGGATAGTGACAAGATAAAATATAAAATTCTTCTGTCATCCGAAAAAAAAAAAGGTACCAATGACATCTCGACAAAGACACCATTATTCTTTCAAATTATTAAAACACGCGTGAATACGCACATATATCCATACAGACACACCTGAGAGAGGTGTCAACGAACCAACCAGCAGCCGGTTGCATTGTCGACACGAAATTCCGATCGCAGGCGGCTTTCGCGGGACCGGTAAGTGGCACTTTCTTGCATGAAATTCCACGATGGTCAACAACCTCGGTCGCTGCGGCGCCTTTGGCATCGTGCATCGTGGAGGCTCGTTTTTCGTGATCCAACGGCGGAAGGGAAGGAGAGGAGGAGTTAGGAAAACCGTTCGGAACCGGACCTCGGGAACGACGTACTCTAGCGTCCGGTTTGCTGGTCGGGAATCTGGAAAGCGACGGGACTACCGGTAGAACGACTTTTGTCCGTGATCGTGCAAGAAAGTCGATAGACGCGGAAGCGCGTCGACACGCGTGGATGATGAACGAGCCGTGTCGAGGACGCGACGATTAAGAGGGCTCGATAACGCTCGATGGAAAGTTGGGGGAAATTACTGGTGTCTCGTGGGGAACCGAGGATTTATCATTCGCGAGAGAATAGCGTGAGATTCTGTCGATGATTAACGAGAGGACTCTGGATTTTTATGTAAATTCGTATTTTCGAGAATAGCGTAAAAAACGAAAAAGAAAATTGTTTCCCCTACTATGTGTTGTAATTTGAATGGTTTGGATACTTTTTCATATCACGTGCAATTTTGCACTTTTGAAGTTCCTATAAACGCATAAAAATTCACAATGTATAAATAAGTAATTGGTTTCGTGGACATTATCATTTTATTTGAAGTTCATGTGTCAAAGTCTAACTTTCTTTTTTACTGTTTTACGTGAAATTTCCAAAATTGGTTTTTCGATGAAAATGATCAGAATTGTGAATTAATTTTGAGAGCTTGCGAAAGAAAACTCCAGTTGTAGGTTTCATCGAAGAAGTCTGAATTGCACTTATCACATGTTTAAAGTGATAATTTTAGTATCAGTGACAAAATGTGCTCAGGACAGCGAGAAAAGTGCGAAGATGCACAATTGCAAGAATTGTTGGACAAAAGCTGAGCTCGAGGCACTTCGAAACTTGCCATTCAGAGCGTTGAATGTTGTCTGAACAATAGTCGTCGAACCTTCACATGTAATTTATTTCGAATAAGGGTATTTTTAATTTAAAAAAAGAAATTCCTCAAAATACATCCATCTACTCGTATACCAACTATTTTATTCTAAAATCGACATAAATTTATTTCTAAACGAAGGTTTTCCCCTGCATACCTTCAAATCAAACCGAAAGAAAATAGGTCGATGCCCTTTTTATTAGAAATTTCTCTTTCTGCGGAAAAAAAATTTAGATTTGAATTCTCTTAATTTATTTGCGTTTGAATATTGTTTAATTATTTATACACAATTCGTTAGCTTTCTGTTTATATAATGATCGTACATAAAATTGCCTTGCATTAAGCAACTTTTTCTATTGATTTTTTCTTTTACTTTTTAAATGTCCATACTTTCATAAGCGGTAAATATTCATGAAGACGTATGTGCATACATTGTAACCGAGGTAGCTGTAACTGCTGATGAAATAGGTTAGAATATGTTTAAACATATCTGTGTTGGTTTTAATTCTAAGAATCTAGGCCGCGAAAGCCTTAAATTTCATACACGCCGCGTTTAGAAAAAAGTCACGAGTAACGCCACTTCTGAACCAGAGATTTTGTGCAATCTTATTGTCTTCATAAATATATACATCGACGCGAAGATTATACAATTACGGAAGCCTCGGTTATTTCGCTGAACGTCCGATCGCGATGAATTCCTTTAACAACCACGCGATAATTCATTAGCTAGAACTGTTGCCGCTGTGTTTCAAGAATTTCAAATCAATCTTCCGTACTTCGCTAACGATGAAATTAATTCAACATTGCACACGATGGTTATCCATCTCTCTCTTAGACACTAATCGTTGTACTGTGGATTTTTATGAATTTATAAGAAAATTTAACGGTGCAAAATTGCACGAACAGAAATATGCAAAATATCCAAATTAACAGTGCTTCTTATAATACCTAATGGATGAAATAATTATCTATCGAAGTTCTATTTTTTTTTTTATTATTATATTTTTAAAGATCTGAATTTGTATTAAAGTTCACATTCTACCGATCACTCTGATAAAAGAAGAGAAAATAAAAACGTAACATTTGTTTCACAGTAATTGAAGAACAGTTTGAACAGCACAAATGATATCTCGGAACACCCATCTCCGTAAAACAAACTAACAATTACATAACAACGTCAGATCATCAGATAACAAAACCTACATAGATAGGAATCTCTCGATGCAAAAAGGAAAAAAACAAAAGATGCACTCTTCCCATGTAAAACGTCAGAGATCGGAATATCTTAAACGTAGACGCTATAAACCTACATAAATACATTTCCACTCGTGACCCATTAGTGTTCACTGAACAAACACTTAGATGCAGATTTGAACCATTCAGTCCGATTAGAAAGTGTAATCCTCTTACGCTGATACCGTGACCGTTTCTACACTCGTCAGGGATCGGTCGCGTGTGTACAGTCTGTACGAAAAGAGAGCTCGATTGGCTAAAATTAATAAAAAGAAAATGTGTGATGACTTGAGAAAAGTTCTATTGGTTAGTAGAGTCTTTCTGGAAAAGATCAACTCTGCAATGTGGAAAACAAGTTACTCATCAGCTGACAATCTCTTCAAAGTCCTTTGCAGCAATTTCTCATCAAAATCAAGTTCACATTCTCCCCAAAAGCCTATCCTTATAAATATATCTATAAAATTCGTGAAAAAATCAGAGGAAAGGAGCCAGTTCACTGGAGCGCAGCTAGTTAGCCTCAACTTCGCGAAGTTCGCGTCTTGTTATACGAAATCCACGTGTATCAAGTATCATTGTCGAAATAAATATTATATTATTAAAGTATAATTGGTCTCAGTTTCCTTATCCGGATTTCAATAGTACTTCGATGCCTTATTTTTAATAATTCGTCCAATCCCCTTCGTTATTAATAATTTGTTGGCATCAACGAGACAAACTTAGCGTAATCTCGAGACAATAATTCCCAAATTAATTTAATTTGTCGCATTGGTTTCTTCTCGGTCCATATGATCTTCCCACGAGAATTCTTTCTTTATCAATACATTTCAATTCGTTTATTTTCACGAGAGAGTGTGTCTCTTAGGAAAAAAAGAATCAAAATGTCTCGATTTACAGTTAAATTTCGGTTGCGTGCAATTTCACGTTTTATTGACTTCAGTATTTAGTAATTTTTTATACCAACCGAATAAAAAGTCGTACGTTTTAATCGAGCAAAAATTCAAGTGCAAAAGGTTAATCAAAATCACTGTATTTCCCTTAGAATTTTTCGTCTGACGGTTTCGAAGTAAAAGTTTCCGCTGATCGTGCTCTTTTCGTGCAGACTGTATACACGACTGTGGGTCGCGTTAATTGATGATTTAGCGTGTTAATCGTCGATACGTGCCGATTAATGACCGCACACGTTGGTTCGCTGTTCGATGTTACCCGAGTCTCGTACACGCGGTTATTTAGTCACGTTTTTCGCTAATCTGCTTTCACGCTCCGGCAATTATGCACCGCGAGAGGCGCCTTTCTACATTCCGCGGTAATAAGCAGCCACGACCTGGTCCTGTTGCACGTTCTGTATGCGTGTATCGTGATTTTCTTGTTGCGTCCAACCGATCGTTACGCAACCATGGATATTTGTCGCGTCACGATCGACCGATGACGATCGATGGATCGTAATTGCAGGAGAACGCATCGTTCGACACACGTTCCAAATACGCAACTGCCCAGTTTCATACGATGATGGAACTTCAGTCGTTCGATTGTGCAACAGTGTGTTTGTTTAATAAGGGGAAACGTGACAGTTTTCCGCTGCTCTGCGTAGCAAGAGTGCGTGGCTAATTGTGAGATACGATTATGCTTTTTCTGCTGTGGGAGGAACAAGTGGGAAGAAGGGAGAAAGTTAATGCGTATCGATTGCGAAATTGTTTTGAGAATGTACTAGGTAAAATAAATAATATATTCTGTATACAGTGATACTTATTAATATTCACACACCCTTTAAAATAGAATAATTAATTTGTAATAAGAATCTGTAATAAGAATTAATTTGTGTTAGTCTCTTCAGGAACGCTGACACTTTTCCCGAATATTCTAATATTTTTGACAGAACAAACATGAAAATACGATGAATAACTATTCTTTACGTAACTCTCTTAATTTTCTTAACTTTGTAATAAAATAGAATTACAGACTGTTCGTTTAACATTACCTCGATTAACATAGTTTCTTCCGAGCTTAGGAAAAGCGCTGAATATTCCATGTACATATGTATGTTTTGCAAATTAATTTGAAAATAATTTATAATTAAAGTAAAATTCGTTCTTTTTCGATCATGTGTTCCTCTACCCCTCTTTACTTTGAATTTTACCCCATTTAGCGCTTTTTCTTCTAGGAACGCATTCTGAGCGTTAAACGGAGTCTTATTGCACATGAAAAAATTGTCTCTAAGCTTACAAAAATGTAAGAAGTTATTTCTGACAGGGGTTGAACAGTTAGAATTCGAAGATCTTGAATATTACGAGAAAACTTTGTTACGTGGATGGAGAAAATTAGTCTAGAGGGTTATCGTGCTCCCAGTAAATTAATTAAAGGTTTCGTGCTAGCGCTCGCCTGTAACGCGCTTGTAAATATGGAAACGCGGTGAAATAAGGTATGCACGCGCATACTTTCGCGGCGTTCCTTACGCCAGGCCGAATGATTTCTCTAACGGGGTCGCGATAGTAATTTTTCGTACGATCGAATGCGGGCCATACGGTTTCGTAAGGATGCGGGTAGGTTTCCACTCGAATCGAAGTCGACGACAACATCGAGACTCGAGAGGAACGTAGACAGTGTCGCGAGGGAATCAAGCCCCCGCATCCAGATGATTTTATTGATTGAACCTAACAGAGAAATCTCCCCTGGCAATATTTCAAGCATCGTGCCAGCTATTCGTGATCGACCGGGCGAGATACGCTTAGGAAAAAGTTCAATATCCTAATTGAAACTTCGTCAAGCGTCCTGGTAGCATTGGTACATTAACTTTGATTAATGATTGCCTCGTGACGACGAATTGGAAGAGAGGACGGAACGACATGCTTGAAATTTATCGAGTACGCTTCGAAATTAGTGAGATTAAATTTTAATGGGTAACAAAGGAATGTTGGAATTTGAAAATTTTATAAAATGTGTAACTTTGTAGTATATATTATAAGTTGCAAAACACTCGTTTATGTCGATAACTCGTGGCACTCCTTTTTCCACTCTATCCAACGTGAAATTTATCGCGTACGCTCTGGAATTATTGAGATTAAATTTTAATGAGCAACAAAGGAATGTTGGAATTTGAAAATTTTATAAAATGTGCAGTTTGTAGTATATACGATAATTTGCGAGATACTTATTTATTTTGGTAACTTGTGGAACTTTTTTTTCTACTCTATCCAACGTCAAATCTATCGAGTACGCTTTCGAATTAGTAAGATTAAATTTTAATAAGGGGAAAGATATTGAAATTTAAAAATTTTAGAAACTGTATACTCTGTAGTATATATCATAAGTTGCAAAACACTCGTTTATGTCGATAACTCGTGGCACTCCTCTTTCCACTCTATCCAACGTGAAATTTATCGAGTACGCTTTAAAATTAGTAACATTAATATTTAACAGGTAACGAAGGAATGTTGGAATTTCAAAATTTCATGAAGTATGCACCATATGATACCATAAGTTACAACAGAATCACTAATGTTGATAACTTATGAAACTTCTTTTTCTATTCCATTCAACGTCAAACGAATTCCGAGAAAAATGCAATATCGAACATATCGACAAACTTTTAAGCGATTACATAAGAAACCAGATCCAACGTACTCGTGAAATAATACCCACTGATAAAGAAAAAAAGAGAAAGAAAAACGAAAAAAAACACACTACGACGTTACGTAACGCAACAGTTAATTTTTATTACCCTGCAAACATAATACCACTCTGCATACTTGTAATTTTTACAAACAGAAGGAACTTAACGTGTTACGACTAATCTGACACGCGATCGCCAGATACTTTTACCGACACGTAATGAATTACACATTCCCTCCTCCTTCCCGTTGCGTCGTATTGAATGTTCGATAAGATTCGAGTGATATCGATACTGCTAAAACGAGTAATTTTATAGCGGCGTTCGTTAACGACGTTCGTTAGTTACGGGACGAAACTTCAACGATATCCGCCTTATATAGACGTATTATATACATACGTCGTTAAAGCAACGCCTGGCGCACGTGTCCTGAGCGATCCTTCGTTTCTAAAGTATATAACATTTCCGACAGCTCGAAAACCCTAAGGGATCTCCGGCCACGTGTCCGAAAAGAATGAGCAAACACAGATATACCCGGTGTATTTTCTTACCCCAACCCTAAGGTCCTATTGATGATGACGCTTTCACTCGACCGTGAAATACGAAACGTGGAAATTTCGATCAAGTATATTACCTCTGTCAGCGGAAAAGGGAGCAATTTCTCGTTACTAGGATTCAATTTTCTAAATATCCCCTGAATTCCAGATATGTTTCACAATCTCATCGAAGTTCATCCGATAATCTCTAATTATAGTTCACGTGAACGGATGAAAATTCATCCATTTAGAAAATTAGAGAATGAAGAAAGATTTTGGGGCAGGATTTATTCGATATGTGAACACATTGTCGAAAGGAAATGTGAATCGGTGTTTTTCATTCGCAGAAAACATTGAGAACGGGAATCGACGTTATTTAGTTGTCAGATTTTGAAGACGAAACCATAATTAGCATAGTCGATGATTGTACTAATCAATTTTGAAAGTTACAAAATGTGTAAACGAAGTTGATGGTACTACGAAAGATGAATTGAAACCTTACTTCGAACGATCATAATTTCGAAATGAATGCACGAAATAGAAAAATTCGAAGGCTATTTTATAAAGGAAAGGCAATGTTTATATATTGTGCAAAAATATTGTACCACTCCTAACACTCCTAACATTTCTATTTCGATAGGAACGATACCAATTATCGTTACATTTGCGATACTTGTTACGTGTTAACTTTGCAAGTGCAATTCATACAATTTTTCTCCACTTTATAACCTTACTTATTATGTAGGAATTTAATTAAATAACTAAATAATGCGCATTTTGATTTTTTTCAATTTACACGATTTTTCATACGAGAAACCACGATTTCGATTTGCACGGTATTTTCAGGAGTCGATTTTAAATGTAAACTCGTAGGATAGGTGTATTCTGGAGCGGAACAAAGAAATTGCCTTTTCTTTAGACTTCGATGCATGCAAACAATAAAAAGGAAACTCTGAAGCTCAAAAATAACAGATTTGTCGTGTAAATTGTATCCATACGTCTCTAACGTAATACACCATTCGTGAAAATTTCGACCATATGCGACATACAGTTGAGTAGGTTCGAAGAAATATCCCTTGATCGACGAGATCACAGGCGTGAATTTGTAGTACAAGCTGAACGAGTGTACGAGTCATCCATCCCTGTTTATGAGCGCACCATAAGCTCGGTATCGTGTACCGTGGGACGTGATGCACTTTCGTCACGGCCACTCCATCGAGGTCATCCTTGTTTCAGGATGCTACCGATCCGTGTCCAACGGGATTTCACGCTGCCACGATCCCCCTGCTACATATTGCTCGCGTGGCAAGGGATACTGGTAGTTATCACAGCGGGATATATCGTCCGTTTCAACTGAACGTGTTATTGTCGTCTGAACGAAACAACGTTGTACTACTTCGGAGTGCTAAAGTGAACATGTTCTTCTCAAGTACATTTTGTATTTTATGAAAAAACAAAAAAGAAAGAAAGAAAGAAAGAACTGTCGGAATGTGCTTTATCGCTGGAGACATTTGTGGAATTGTAACGATTGTAAATAATATTAGACGTTTTTCCGTTCGAAAATACTTGAGTTTTATATGACTTGTGTTTTATATGAGTCTAAAATGAACGACGTAAGTCGAGGTATCAATGTATTTATCAGATTAGGAGATACATCTTTTTTTAAAGATATAAAAATGATAGAAGAGATCACATTTGACAGATATCCATAATTATGTGAAAAATCATTTTTTATACATATGATGTGCACCTTTTATTTGATACATTCCATCGTGATTGTCTGTCGAAGTTTCTCGTTTTCCCTTGAGACACTCAATGGATCTTTTAATTTAATTTATTGCAGTTAATGATCATTTTTCGTTGGGATCGATCTCCTACATAATCGAAGTTGTAATTTTATCAGTGAAATCGTCTTCTCCGTGATTTTTATTTTATTTTCGGACCCTGGAATTGCATTATTATTTTTTTATTCCGATGAAGTCTTCAATATCGAGTTCCCTATCACGAAGTCGGTGACATTCTCTGCACCCACTTCTAAATTAAGATTAACAATTTTTTATTAACAATTGTTACAAGATTAACAATTTCTTCCGTCGCTTGCGTTATGCGATTAGTATCAACTAAAGGTGTATCGTCATTAAAAAAAGAAAAAAAAGAAAAGGGCAAAGCTAAATTGCAAAGCTTCTTAATTAATTGCACTTGTGCACTAATGTTTAATGTATAACAAATATATTTCTATATTAACTAACATAAACGTTGTAAAAATAATCTATTCTAACGAATTCTTTGCTCGAGTAACTTTCCGACTGATTCAATAAAAAGTAAACACGTGAAGCGTGAAGTATCACTTAAAAACAATTGAAAATCGCGTTGCGTACGGACATAACTGCGAAACGGCGTCAAATCGAGAAAACTCGTAACTTAGGGCTCCACTGTACACGGTTCATTATAGGTGAACACCCTATAGATGAAGTAGGTTTTGTGTAAACAGTCTCGAACTCGCCACCGTGCACAAATAGACAATGTTCCATAGAGAAAAGGAGGAGCACGCGCTCCCCTGGTTCATCGTTGGCTACGTTCCTTTCCCCATATGTCGATTTATGGTCCCGCCATTAGGCACGGTTCCGTGCCGCACCGCGGGAGTCTCCAGTTCGATTCGTCGAGAACCAGGATATCGTTTCCAAGCGAAGAAGTAGAGCCTTTATTGTTCCCTTTTGTCACGACCACACCAATGAAATATTCCCTCTGTGTTTACACACAATATTGTATTCATGGCAAATCTGTGCAAACACTGTTCTATGGGGCGAGGGGGAGAATCCAGAGGAAACTGTAGATCTCCTATACAGTCACGTATATACATCATATGGGTCGTGTACTGTGTCTGTTTGTTTTATAGTGATCAATCTACCAAGACGTATGGTAACGCCGTACATTTGAATAATGTATCCAAACTTTTTCTATCACGCAATGTACGGAGTGTTTTCATAAATGCGTGTCAGTACTTCGAAAAGTAAATTTATGCACCAATAGAAGTGAAAAAAATGTCATATGAACGTACGACCTGTATATCTTAGTTTCCGAATTATAGAGGATTAAAGAGAATGTTCGATTATACTTTTCTTACATCAGATTTATATCTTTGAGGACTTTTAACCTGTTAACTATGAAAGACCAGTTAAAACTATTAGTTAGCTAATACTTGGAACAGGATAGTGAAGAAATTCATTTTTATTGTACTGCTATATCTCTATTAAACGCAATATACATCGTATTCATATTTGTAAATATTCAAATGAAGTAATTGGTTATAATCTTCACTCATTTTTAATTATAAACTAGACAGATGAATAATGTGCACGATTTGCAAGAGAGAATACAAAATAGATTTCATTCATAACTCGCAACCTAAGATATATCGGACATATGACATTTTCCCCTGCTTTAGCGTGTAAATTTATCTCTTGAAACAACGTGCACCTTTGAAACTCCCTGTATAATATCCTCGCGAGATTCACAGTTCAAGATTCGAATTAATTAGCAATTTTTCTACTTCGTAACCATTAATCAGGACAATCCGGTAACACTATGGTACATGTTGCTATTTCAGAGACATCTTGACAAAGGAAGCGACCTTGCCGAGGCGGCGAGTGCGAGTGGACTCCGCGAACTCGCGAGATCCTTGAAGCAGCATCTTCGAGGATTCGGTTCCCGGCTGGAGGATAGGCGTGAATACCTCGAAGACACGTCGCGATGTTGTCTACTTCAAGATCGTGCGTACGAATGGGCCCAGGAGGCTCGTCTTGCAGGCGAACGAGGAGCCCAACAGTTCCTCATGGCAAGACCACCGTTACCGCCGGAACATTTCACGGAAATGATGGCGCTCGCAGAGAAACTCGGTAACGAGATCCTTTTGGAACAATGCCGCATCGCAAGGAACAAGTGCGCGGAAGCGCTCGAGATTGCGAGGACCACTTCCGCACCCGGCAGCCCTGCCAGAAGGAGATCCTTCGCCGCCTCGGAATCAGCTACCTCTTGGGAGGATAGTCTAACTAAGAGTACGTTTATTTTCTTATCTTCATTCGCCTTAGTTCCTCTGAGTATATTTCGTATTATTCAGGATGTTTTGTAATACGTTGGATCTACTTTAGGAGTAGACAGAGACACGGAAACGATGAAAGAAATTCATATATAGTCAACTTACTCGCCTACGTGTTTCTTTTTAAAACAAACGCAAAATGTTTGCAATTTTTTTCAGTTGTCTTTTTTTTTTAATTGAAAGTATGATTCGTTACAATTGTATGTGGAACAGAATGTCTTTTAAATATGCACCACGTCTGCAAACTTCAATTTGATGGTAAAAATTTTTCAACAATTTGCAATTATTATTTGCATCTCGAATATTGTTCTTTATATTATTTATTGTTTCGGGCTTGTTAGCATAAACTCGAATTTTCGAAGAACTCTACAAAAAAAAAAACAATCCGATGGTGTTGGAGAGCAATTGAAATCTGCATTTCGTATCGAAATTTCGATCGCAAAAGCTGAACATTTTCTCGAATTGTGTGACACGTAGCAGCGTCTTGATGAAAACGTTATAATCCGCAATAATCCATGTTAAATACATATCTGACATTTCTTGATATGAATAATTATATTCGTAGTTATTCACTTAATTACACACTTTTAACTTCTACCCCATGAAACGAAACACCCTATGTATATATCGAGGTAATCGAAAGTTGTAGCACAAGGTTTCGATAGACACAGAGCGATCTATCACTCGTGTCTTTTTTTAGATAGATACCCGGTGAATATGAATGACAATGTATAATATATGTAATCTTGCGTGAGTTAACATACGTAGCACGATAAGGAAAGTGTTCGAAGATAATAGCACAAGGAGTATTCACGCTTAAAAATACTTCGGAAGATTCATCCACTCACCTCGATTGCTTGTTGAGAATGTTCTGCAATGTGCGGCGATTCGTTCCAGGAACCTCGTGGGATGATAGCGACAGCAACGCATCGTACGCTTGTCCTATGGAGAGCGTAGGATCGGCAGGAAGTGGCGGTCGACCGGTGCTGGACAATATCGCCGAGCTTCGAGAGAGTGCGGAACAGCTGCTCGATTGCTCTCCACCGAGAACGCCACCCCGAAGTCCTGCTCCGCGACGGCTGGTGAAGCCACCGGTGAACTCTCATCTTCACAGAGCTGCCAGCATCGCACCTGGGATGAAGGCGAAAAAGTACGTGTAACGTGGATTTTGCTTACTCTCTTCTCTCTCTCTTTTTTTTTTAATTTCTATTACATTTTTGATAAGCTTTGTAGTTTATACAGACTAATTCATTTAACTATCCCGCCTGAAATTGCACTATTTTTAATTGTAATTAGTGTATGAAATAAAGCTCATTTTAAAGAGGAATGCATGGAACAATAATTAGTTCTTTTAGACTATCGTAAGTTTTGAAAGTCAACGTGATTTTTTCTTTTAATTTCATATTTCTTTGCGGAAATTAAAGGATTATTAAAAGCTGGGTGAAGAAGTTCAGATGTAATATATCTAAAATGAATATTTACGATAGAAGCTCTATTCAATTGAAATAAAATTTAAGGGTAGATGATTATACTTCTTTCTTTTCTTAATTTGATTTGGATGAATTACACTGTACACGTGGGTTATTGAGAAGTTCTTGAAATGGGATAGAGAGACAGCTTATGTCGTTCTCAAATTATTGTTATTTTTCAATACAATCTTCCTTAACGTCAATGTGTCTGAACCGACGATGTTTCAAAGTCATTCTCATCTGACGAGAATTTCTTTCGGAATTTTTTCAACGTGACAATAAATCATACTTTAATTCGTCGATTGGTATCACATCAAAAGTTTCACAATTCCTCTTGCCACGTTTACTTCGTTTCGAGAACGTTTGAAAAAACCCATGCGCTTAACGAACGAGCATAGCTATTGCCGGCAGTGTGATTAATAGTCTCGTTGAAGAGAGCATTTCATCAGGAACGTCGATAGTTCCTCGAACCGTTGCGTTCCGAACGCAGCGTGGGAAATGTCGGATTTTGCGTTACGTTTTCCTCTTTTTTTCGTTTTGTACCACTCTTCCGTGTTGTGCTTGGCCTCAGCCATGCTAAACAATGCTTATCTATAATAACTCCATCGTGCGATTATGCGGAATTGTTACGCGCTCGACACCGTGGCTAACGAGGAATTTCACCTTGCAGAACAATACTACTCATAATGAGGGAAATGATACAGACCGAACGAGACTACGTGAAATCCCTCGAATACATAATAGAGGTAACTATTTTCCCTACCGTATATACGCCCTATAATATCAGTTAAACGTCTCGTTTAATCAATTTCGCACATCAATCGTTCCTTTCTTTTTCTTTTTCTCTCGTCGAAGAATTATATACCAGAGCTGGTACGGGAGGACATTCCTCAGGCACTCAGGGGACAGCGCAACGTGATCTTCGGCAACGTTGAAAAGATATACGAGTTCCATAGTCAGCATTTCCTACGGGAACTGGAACAGTGTGAGCAATCGCCGATGAATGTGGGACAATGTTTCCTCAGACACGTGAGTCTCTTCTTTTTTTTTTCTTTCTTATCATCTCCTTGTATTCCCCTTTAAGTTGAACAATTTCGCAACACCGATCGTCACTTTCGGTCGTATTATCACGTTTCTAGGAGAAGAAATTCTACCTGTACGCGTTGTACAATAAGAACAAACCAAATTCGGATTCCCTGATGGCCGAGTACGGCACCGTGTTCTTCAAGCAGAAGCAACTCGAGCTAGGCGACAAGATGGACCTAGCCAGTTATCTGTTGAAGCCGGTTCAGCGAATGGGAAAGTACGCGTTGCTGCTCCAGCAGCTGGTCAAGGCAGGCACCGATCTCTCGGAGCAAATGTCCGGCAAAGACGAGAAGGATGAAAAAGACGACGGTATGAAACCGATGGTCGAGGGAGAGGCGGACCTAAGAGCGGCCGAGCAGATGGTTAGGTTCCAACTGCGTCACGGGAACGATCTGCTGGCGATGGACTCTCTTCGAGATTGCGACGTACGTGCCTGTGTATTTCAGATAAAATACTACTATCCTAGCTCACGCGATATTGTAACTAACTAACAATGATGTAGTAGAAGAGACAGTCGTGTCAACAATGGCGGTGAAGAGTGTATGTAACGCGTTCTTTGTCGTAGATTTCCATTCATTTCGTGAAAGTGAAGAACTGTGTGTATTGTAGGTGAACGTGAAGGAGCAGGGTAGGTTACTTCGTCAGAACGAGTTCTTAGTGTGGCAGGGTAAAGGGAAGAAGTGCCTGCGACAGGTCTTCCTGTTCGAAGACCTCATCCTCTTCAGCAAAGCGAGAAGATTCCCCGACAGGAAGGTATAACCAGCCCTCTGGAGACGATTTTCTGTTTTCTTATTTGTTCTCCATGTTCGTTGAGTCTCGAACGATGATTCGATTGTTGCAGAACCTCGACATCTACATCTACAAGCATAGCATCAAAACGACGGACATCGGGTTGACCGCGGTGATCGCGGACTCGCCCACGAAGTTCGAGATTTGGTTCCGCAAGAGGAAACCAGGTGATACGTACACGTTACAGTGTGCGAGCGAGGACATTAAGAAAGCCTGGACGGAGGAACTGAGCAACCTTTTATGGAAACAGGCGCTGCGAAACAGAGGTACGCTCTCTATGCTCTATTCCGTTTTGAAATATAGCGTCGCGCAGCTGTGTTCACGGTAGCGGCGACTTAACGAGTACGCCTTTTGTGACGACAGAAGTGCGCCTGGCGGAGATGTCGAGCATGGGCATCGGAAACAAACCTTGTTTGGACATTAGGCCTAGCGCGGATCAGATCAATGATCGTTCTATCAGTGTAGCTCAACTATCGAAAAGTAAGTATAAGATGAGAACAATGCTGTTTCTCAATGATACTTCGGTGATTCGGATATAATTAGAAGATCGAAATCTATTAATCGAATTGCTTAATTTCAAGCAGCACCTAGATTTAGAAATTCGATAGCGGTATCGATGTCGGAAGACTCGGGTCGCTGCAGCAGGAGGCCGCACAGCGTCATTTCTGTCAGCTCTTCATCGAGTAGCGGCGGAAGTAGCGGTCCTCCTACAACGTTGAACCTTGGTTTGGATACAAGTCCTCGACCTCATCATCGTAGCACTACCCTCAATAGTCAGTGCAGCGTTGGTACGTAATTTTTTATCGTATTTTTTTATTTTTTTATTCTTTTTTTTTTTAATATCGAACGATATCATCAGCATGGTACATGAATCAATGTAAATACTCGTGTCTGTGCTGCCAATGGTGAACGATGAAATTACAGAAAGTGGCATAATAGCTGATATCTCGATCATCTCGGACGACGGTGGCGATGGAACCGAAAGAAGTCACTGGAACTCGACTCTAGAGAGTCCAACGTCCCATCTGCCAACGACGTCGACACCTTTACAGTCACCGACCAGCGCGACAGCGACAGCAACAGTTACCTCCGCTTCTTCGTCCGACACGAATCTCACACCTTACGACCAAGACATGTCCATTAATTTATAAGCGTCACCCCTTGGAAAGGGCGGCACTTTAATATAGAAGAGTATATATATATATATATATATATATATATATATACATACATACACATATATGTATACTGTTGTCGATTCACTTGCAAGTTGTCTTATAGTGAACGCAATTGTGTGTGGTTCACCTGAATTGCATACGATTTTTTCATTGGAAAGTGGCGATTGTCCACGCACGTGTAATAACTGGATAGAGAGTATTAGAGCGCGTATTTTTCTTGGGCAATCCACATAGTTCGACGACCACGAGCTGTACGACGACGTGTACAACGGCGTACAACAGTCCCGATAGATTCGCTGCATTACGCTTATATATATCACACGTGAGTTCCGTAACGAGCGCCTGTTGCAAAAGCATTGAAAGAAAAAGAAAAAGAAAGAAAGAGCGAATCAAACCGCTACGTATTGGTGGAGTTTCAAAATAAGAGGCACACCACATACACATACATACACGTACACACCTAATACACTCAGCAGACTCATTAGTAGACCTCGTGTTCCGAAAGAGATGAAAGAGCTCAACTTTCAAGTGAATTTATCTTTTGATACGCTTCGAATTTCATTGATCTACGCGATCGCATATATAGTTGTCACGTCTGAATTTTATAAAAAAAAAAAAAAACCAATTGATTTTTCAGAAGTAACGGCGACGTGTATTTTCTTATACTATCTCCTCGTATCCACCAACGTGCTCAAGAGAAAGATCATATAGCATAGAGATGTTGTCCCGGCGGAATCTATTACGTGTATGGCTGCATGTTTCACGCGATGTGCTGAAGATTTGAACGTGAAAAAAAAAATCGGCATGCACCGGTTGCCATTATTCTCATTAACATTGGCATTCCTGATTCAAACCAACCAATCAACACCTCCTCCCCCCAATCCCTTCATGCGACTGAGAATAATATTTTAATTTTGAATCGATGAAACGACCACTTGTCTATGGTACCTTTATACTTTTATTTATACGCCTAGTGAATAAATATCGATATTCCAATGTCCACGTTTGTGTTCGCGCTTTACTACGAGATAAGAAGAGACGTGATCGTGACGTTTAACGTCACATCTCGAGAATGTGAGGAGTACTATTTTTTTTTTATTTCTCTCCCCCTCTTTTTCTTTTTTTTTTTCTTTGTTGTTGTTTTCTTCATCTTCTCTTTAATGAAACACCTGAAGACCGGTTTCCGTTTTTCTCGCCTTCTCTTCAGGTATTCCATTATTAGCTGGCGAGATGATCGTTCGTCTCGGTTGTTCAACGCGTTTTTCCGATCATAAGTGAAAACGTGCTGCCCCTTCAGGAATGTCAAAAACAATGCGCACACATACATACCACTTTGTAATATAATGTAATATTAAAGGTTTATACGATATAGCCACAAGTAATATAACCGATAGTCTAAATATTATTTCCAGATTATATATTAAATATATATAATATTATATTCTTTTTATGTCAGTCATTTGTAATACCTTTTGTCACCTGTAGATGTAAAACCTTAACTCTGGCCTGTACACGGAAGCCAAATTCTAACCCTATCTATATTTCTCTCTTTCTGTTTCTTTCTCTTTTTTTCTATCTCTTTCTATCTCTCTTTCTGTCTCTGTTTCTCTCTCAACTTCTTTCTTTTTCGTTTACAAAGAAAACAAGTGTGACTTACGTTTAAAAGGCACGTTGGTCCATTTACGATTATCCGTGTGGACGTTTTAATAAAGCTTAGAGAGTGAAACACAATGGTAAGCTTGGCTTAAGACGTTCCCACGCGACGTGCACTTTTTTCACGTCAGCTTGCCTCTATCCGCGAGAAGCTTAGCGTTTCAACTATGTGCAGGTTTGATTATGGTTCGTTGACTGATGTTTCTGGCACAAAGTGGAATTTTTCGTGTTCGCCGCGATAATGCGATCTCGTTATGGTGTCGTTTGTGTCGAGTTGTACGTGTTGAAAAAGATAAAAAACGACAAAAAAAGAGTAACACTCATAAAAAAAAAAAAACGCTTAGCATCGCGTTCCAAGCTTATGGGTTCTCAATCATCGAACACACAAAATCGCCTGTACGCACCAGTTTCGACCATAGTCACGCGCTCCGGTGCGCCCCGGCGACCGAGAAACGAGAAATAAAATCACGTTGGCGCATGTAGCAATCAGTAATTATCCCGTCATATAATTCTGTATTGTTACGCTGCTTCTAAGCGAGTCAATCGATCAAAGCCATTGTTATTGCCAAGGTCTGCCAAGGTATTTGAAAGGATACCTTATGGACAGTGACCGAAAATCCGTTTAGTTCGTAATTCTGGGGTCGAACGAGAACAAAATTTATGGTATTTAGCGAACGTAGCCTGTAGAGCGTAGATCATTAATGAAAGGATTAATGAGAAATACAAATTTGTCCTGGCACAGTCCGATGCACCCCTTCCTCCGTGTGTGTTCGTTCACTTTTAATTTGCGAGTCGTGGATTCTTCGTTCTAGCACGTGATTACTTCCGAGAATCGAAATTATCCGAACGGTCGAATGGGGATCGAGATAGAGTTAGAAGGAGAGAAATCGCGCGTATGCCATATGAAATCGGTGCATCCGGCTGGAGCATCCCGCTCTTCGAAAGTGAAACTAAGCGAAAGCGAAAGTAAATATAATTTTCTATTCTCCACGGATTCTTTGTTTGGTATTGCTTTTGAATTAGGGATGTCGAATTGATGACGATAATAAGGAATAACACGGTACCTTAAGATACACCGATAGTCAAAACTTAATTATACACGCCCGTAGATATTTATTAATATTTTTTTAAGTAGATCATTTTAGTCGATAGATTTAAGTATTTCGCATCATTATAAACGAAATGTATATATTATATATTTACATTAATAACATGATTATTTCAGTATTGTACTGTGTCTAACACCGATGTATTTTATTACTTGCTAAATATACTGTATTGGGTGCCTTTTGTAGCTAATTTGAAATCTTTCATTTCTAACTCGTTACCCGATTCTCTTACCTTTAAATATACTCCTTATCTCACAGGTTGTTTATTCGAGAAATTCAACCACTGAATACACAGTAACACTTTTTCGTGACATCGATAAACGTATCGTGAAATATGCACCATATTGTATCGAAACGTTAATCGATACGTAACGATGATTTAAACGATCGATGCGCAGTAATTCGAGTTGTTCCGTTACGCGTGAGGTGACGGTGAAATTTCTATTTCAAGTTTAACTGCAGCGTTTATTATATTAAATCTTTTATTAGCAGCCTTTATTTACAAACAATAATAAGCTCTCAGTGTTCATGTACCATTAACATTTTTAATATTCTCTGTAAATGTCGAATTCGTAAGAAGCGTATAAAAAGACGTGATGTAAAAGTTCGCGGCGTGTGTGCTCCATTCTGTCTAGCCTGCGTGACACCTAATCAACTTACTGACTACAAACTTTTTTTTAAATATCACTGTAAGTACAAATTGTTGGTCGAAATATTTAATTAACTCCGTGCGACGTAATCGTCGCCGGTATTTACAATAACGTAATCCTATTCAGTCGATCGCAATTGTTCGAATAGGATCGATGTTTAAAAAGTATTCTACACGTCGTACATGTAGGTCTCGATCCCTTTATATAAGTAGAATAAACAGATCTAATATCTTTATAATATGAAATGTATATATAATTCAGTTGTTCCGTGACATTTTTTTTTTTAAATAAGAGAGATATATAACTTAAAAATTACGATGTATTTTTTTTCTGAAGAAACTGTCCAAGCATAAACTATTTTTATAAAAGTATCCAGCTTAAATGTCCATGGCAGGCTATCGTTTTAATTCTACACAAGCATTTCTTAAAGACATTCTAATATTATGCTGTGTTCTTAATATCATTCCATTAGAATTAAACTACACTGCACGCGTTTTTCTTTTTATCCTTATTAGTAATATCACATTTTGGTATGGGTCACAACTCTTTCTTAGACTCCCTTAAATTCTCGGGCAAAGATATCGTTTTCTGCATGGGCTTCTGCTCAGTCAAACTTTGCTCCACTGTGCTTCTTGATTTCTGCATCTCTATTTCCTTTTTCTTCAACAAAGATGCTCCTGTAAATCCTATATAAATCATAAGGATTATAAATATACAATACTATGTATAATGTAACAGTATTTAACTGTAGTAATGCTTACCTAAAATACCACAACCTAAAGCAGTGAGTCCACCAACTTTTAATCCAGCTATTAAACCAACTGGCCCACCAATGCAAGTTCCAATTACAGCACCTGCTAAAGGGTACATAGCAACCTTGTATCTAGCAGCTTTCTGAAGGAATTTTTCACCCTGTACAACATTTGTATTTGTTTCCTCTATATTATCCTCTGCTGAATTCACTAGCTCCTTTTGATCCTAATTATACACATAGGAAGTTACATGTAATTGAAAGATTCACTTGAATAAAATTAACTGAAATAATTTGGATAATTTACATCTACAATCTTGTTGAAATCGACGAATAATTGGTGCAATTGATGTATGTCTCCTTGTAGATTGCTCCAAGCATGCAGACATGTTTCCTGATGTTGCAACTCTTGCTGTTTTTCCTGCAACTGCACATATCTATTGTCAAGTGGATGACTTTCAGCTTGATCTTCATCTTTGGATGAAATTGGTGATAAATTGGTCAGATTCAATTGCAGCTCTGGAAACACACAGATCCAGCTCATTGCCATTGGCTACATTTAATGTGAGTAAGAGAAAATATAATTCTATCGTACCCATGTATTCTCTGACTGCATTCATGATGCTTGCACGAGCATTGGCAGTAAGTTTGTCAAATTCATTAATATCGGCATCAAGAACCTGTGCTCTTAGAGTGTCTATCTGATACAACAGCTCTTTGAGCTGTTTTATGATCCTCGACACATTCATGTTTTCCTTATTAATTTTCTCCCATTCTTGCTGTGCCTGATACTACAAGAACAAAAGAAACAAAAAGAAAAGTACTATGCACACATCTGTTACTTAACCAAGAGTTTAATATATTCACCTTCTGAATATTGTTCTTGTGTCGTTTTAACAAGTCAACGTGATGCGGTATAGCGACGTTGAAGTTGCTAATTTGTATCTCCAAACGCCTGATAGGTTGCTTCATTCCAATATTTTCTGGCGACGACGACATGTTTACCGTCTCTATTGTTTTGCAAAAGAGTATTATCTGTTTAATCACTCACATTAGTTTTTTCGTAATTTTCGGGACATGATTTTTCGAATCTACACCTTTTAAAATATCACGATGCTGTTTTAAACTACTTTTAATTATTTAATTTTTTAACGAAATATCGGGGGTTCATACTGTTGGATGTTACAACTGCTCCTTTCACAATTAATTTATTTTTGTATCATCTGGAGACCAGAACGTCATAATAAGAAATTACGTACTACGCTTATGGTCATTCACCTAACTTCACTGCCATCTGTACCAGTTTCTCTTAATCAGTCAGATCATGATGATCAATGCTGTTAAGCAGAGATGGCAACACTTGCATGATTTTATGCTTAACGCTCCCTTAAAGTAGCTTTTTGTACAAACTATTTTCACCATTTGTAAGCTTAATATATTTTATTTGAAGTAATAAATATGAGTATAATATTTCACCATTAAAGATGGTGTAAAACATACAATTTTTGATACATTTCTATTTTCCATTTACTTACACCCATCAATTCTTCGAAACCGTTCTCTTTAACATTTCCCTTTGATTAAACAGCTCTGTAATACCCTTCGAAACGAAACTTCGCACGAAAAAAAAAAAAAAACAAACTTCGTCTGTTCCTTTCTTTCTTTTTCCTTCTCTTCTTTTCTCTCGAATAGTCATCGAGTTACCAATCGTACGGAGAATTTCGATGCGGCACAAATTCGAGTTCTATCAGAGTTAAACAATAGCTACTCGTTCAGCGTCAGCCAGAAAGTCGCGGAAAACGCTGTCCCGAAAGGACGTACGATCTTGATGAGTTTCACGAGGGTTCGCCGAATGTACAATTCGGTATAAAGCCGATGAAGCTTTCGGTAATGAAAAACCGATTGCGACCAAATAGGCTCTGGGCTGCCGGTGACGTGTAATCGAGTCTTCTCTTCCGTCCCTTCACCGTCCCTCTGTCCACCTCCATCCACCTCCATCCACCATTTCCTCCTCTTCTCCCTCGTTTTTCCAACCGCCACCGTGCAAGCTTCCATTAACCACCATACGTCATATATACCCCAGGCAGAAGGGAAATCCGTTTTGTCCTGGTTTCTGGTGACCTCTTATTTGAAAACGGCATTCAAATTACCATGGGCTATCTCGATATTCCTGTCCTTTGAGCTTTTGTCAGAAGCCGGATAGATGAACACACTCGGCACCTGTGACGTCGTAGCAGCTTCCTGTTTCTACGATTCTTTCCTTTGATATCGTAGATCTTCTCGTCGCCGGTGAAATTTTATCTCGTTTCAATCCATAGATACCGCGGGGTGATATCGAAACGAAGATACAATTTAAACGAGAACGATTGTTCGATGTTCTAGAAATTGGTTTCTCTCTTCGACGATTTTTCTTGCTGCGATAATAGAAAGTGTTTATGTTCCCTTCTTCCGGGTTGTTCACCCTGTTCTCGTCTTTCTTCAGCTCGTTGCATTCGGTTTCTTTTACTTCTCGTAGACTCGATTCTACTCTCCCCAGCCCCTCGGTTAGACTGTTGTTTCTTGCAAAGCAGGCAATCGTCTCAATTTTTCCCAATAAGACAATTAGCTCTCGGAACGAAAGGCGAAACGAGATAAAACAGGGGAAGGAAAAATGGAGGCGCAGGAACGGGGCCGAAGCTTTGTGTGTGCAGGAGGATAAGAAGCCATTGCCCATTAGAATGCAGCGTGCTCGTCTGCAATCAGACTGGTACAGGCCCCTAACTAGCTATGGATCCAACGAGAGTGAAGTATACGAACGTACCGTGAAATGAATCAACGTATCGAATCGATATCCTACGTTCTTATTCAACCATCATACGTATCTACGTTTTTCTCTATTTCGTATCTTTCTAACGTCTGTGAAACTTCGATAATGAAACACATTGTATTTTATAATACACAGATGAATTGCGAACGATTAAAATTTGAATTTTCATCCCTCCTCTCGAATGCTCGAGCACAAATTGATATTGTATCTATCAACACTTTAGTAGTTTGTGCTTCATACGTGAAAATCTTAGCTGAATTGTTCTTCACAATTTTCAAAAATTTACAGTTAAATACCGTAAATGGAATTGAAACAATATTGAGTATTATTAACACGTAGGCGATATTACATTATCAAATTTGCTGGTTTTAATTGTAATATAGATATTAAAAAAGAAAATACCGCAGGATTTTTATGTTAAAGAAAATTAAAAAAATATTTGTTTATAATATCCTTGCAATCACTTCTTTAAAATTCAAAAAATGTTAGATATTAAATCGAAATGCAAATTGGAAAAAATGAAGTACTCATAAGAGTATGGTAATGTTAAAATTGAAAGAGCTTTTCAAATTCTTTAAATATATTTTTCGAAAAATACTATAATAATTAATCATAAATATAGAACTAAAATCTTGGTAATTTTTTCGAGGAAAAGACTTCCCGATGTGGTTATAAATATTATGGATGCCCAAATAATAAAATCTCAGTAATTATAAAATGAAAAATAAGTAGGTAGTGCAATAAAAATTGACATAAATTTATGTCAGTGTTAACAATCGCAATAATCAGTGGATAAATGAAAGATAATTTGATTGCAAAATTAATTAACAAATGGAATCAACAATGTTGCGTTAACAGAAAATATTACGAACGCAGGATTTGTTTATCTTAATGTAACAAAACGCATTTTTGAACATTTTTTCTTTTTTTTTTTATTCGTATAGAAGATGAAAAGGCACGGTATATTTAAAGGTAGGGAAGACAGTGATTTCGCCGGTGGATGTACATATCATAGTTTTCTGTCTGCGATAAAATATTCGAGTGGAAGCGAGTCTTATTGAATGCATGCGAACAAGCGAACGAAGAGCAGTTGCGACTGTTCCTAGCTGTGCCGGCGAGCTCGAATGCCGAGCACGTGCCTTTGTTACGAGATAATACCACTTCCGAATTTATACCTAAACTCCGCTTTAGAGACTTGAGATTCGAGTTCCTAATTAACGGGCCGAAGTCGACAAAGCGCACGGCGAAATAAACAATGGTAAACATTGAAATTAGAAGAACGTCCCAGGCGCTGTCGCGTCACGTAGAATAATGAGGCCAGACGAAAAGCATTCGTCGTAGGAAAATTTCTACCCTCCTTTACTTAGATTTCTTTAAATTTAGATTCCTTTGAGAATAGAAACTTCAATGTTCTTCCTTTCTTTCCGTCTTGTAACTCTTTCGTATCTAAAAAACCAACCTGATCGACATAAGCGAAAATTGATCTGGAGACTGGATAATAATTTTTCAAAAAATTGTCTTTGTGATACTTTTGCAAAATTTCTCCAATTAACGTTAGGCGAAAGTAGGTAGTTGAAATGTCTCTTTTGAATTTATATAAAGTTTAGAAATATGAAATATCTAAAATTTTGTAAGTTATGAATTAATTCTTTATAAACGACTATAGTGTCGAAAGAATTATAGTTGTTGATCTTTTTATTTCTATATTTTTCGAAGTATTTTTTTCCAGAAGAATTTTTTTATCGATTTAAGAGAACACTTTGTATGTGCAACTGACTCACGATTAAACGACATCACCGTCGCGCGTAATAACGTTAAGTCGACGCGTGTCGCAGCCGGATCAGGCGAGCTTCATTTCCCAGGGACGACGTGAAAAGCAGCGGGCCACGTAAAAGCGAGACGGAACATCAGCGCGGCCGAGTATGCAAATTTTAAACGGTGACACGTCGGCTGATGATGGAATATGCGAAGTATAATATATAAGATAATAATAGGGCGAGTCACCAGGGAAGGGTAGGGCGAATTTCGAAAGTTCCACTGTTACGGACCGTCCGGTAACGACTTTATGAATAATTGAGCGCAAACGACACAACGTCCGGTACGAAGCCAACGCCTTCGTTCGCATTAATTTGCCCGGTTTCGTATTCGCCATGTTGGATTTCGTTGGTATCTTGCATACGAGAGACGAGTCGGCGGATTATATACGGGCGGCGATGTCGCGGATCAGAGGATTTAATTACGAGGAAAATCAAAAGGCCGCGTGAACTGACAAAAGGTCAATCACGTGCTGATTATGCGTGCGAATCGAAGATAAAGTTGATGCTGTGTGATTTATAGGATGGTTTATTTTTCATTTTCAATAGCGCTTGAAAATAGCCTTCTTGAAAAGTTGAATTGAATCGGAGTATTCCTTTTTTTCTGAATACTTTCAGTTCTGTTGAATTAGAATACCTTTTTCTTAGAGTATTCTGCATTCTGTTGAGATAGTTTACTACTATTTAGAGTATTCTAAGTTCTACTGAATCAGAGTATTTCGAAATCTATTGAGTCGAAGTATTCTGAATTTTATTGAGTTAGAGTACTTCCTGTTTAGAGAATCCTGAGATCTATCGAATTAGAATATTCTACGTTTCATTGAGTTAGAGTTTTGTTGAGCTTGTTTATTACTTTTCAGGGTATCATAAGCTCTATCGAGTCAGAGTATTCTTTTTTTAGAATATTCTGAATTGTATTTAGATAATTTATTACTTTTTAGAGTATTCTAAGCTCCGTTAGGTTAGAGTATTCTGAATTCTATTGAATCAGAGTATTCCGAATGTTATTAAGGTAGCCTTTCAACGAACATAAATTTTAATTTGGTATTTTTATTTATATTTACCTACCGTTCTGATAAAGAAACCGGAAAGCGTGCTTTTTTTGCGCATGGACGCGGCAGCGCCAATAAAATGCAAGGAAGCACTTCACGCACGCGTGAATTAATTCATGCAAACGGCTAATTCGAGTGTCCGAAACAGATTGATCAGTCGAAAGATCGCTCGGGCATACCGAGTAAATTGGTTTGCTGATTTTCATCGGATATCCGATTTAACCAGTCTACCGTGCGAACGACGCGAGAACCGAAGTTTTCTGAAAATAATGAATCCCATTGAGATCCATCCACTGACAGCGAGCAATCAGTCATGCTTCGAGCGAACCGACGAGAAATAAAACAAAAAAAAAAAAGAAAGAAAGAAAAAAGAAAGGAAAAAAGAAAAATATAGAGGGAAGAATTCGTTTCTATAATTATCGTACACCGTGTAGCACGATTCAATTCATTTTCCCTCGTACGTGGGTGGAAAAAATAAAGAAGGAAGAAGAGAAGAAGAGAGGAAAGAGAAGGAACAAACGAAAATAGAGCATCAAACGCTCGTGTAACAAAGTGGACGAGAGGTAAAAAGCGCGCTATCGCATGAAGTTTACTCGAAATCATCCGTCTCCGTGTTTTAAAAGCCCCGTCCCACGATTTGCATATATAATTTCTGGAACTTCTCACCCGTGCACGTGCCTCATTAAAATATTAAAATAAAAAAGTAGAGGTGGATGGAGAGAAGAGATGAGGAACACCAGGCGCCGGCAACAAATCCTCCTCTCTCGAGCGGAAACTTGAATGTAACGACACGTACAATTTACTGCCCTCCCTCCTTTTTTGCGGGGCATTATACGTATTCATGCTCGCCAAGAATTCGTAGAACGTTCGGTATTAGCGGGAGAGAAAGAACGAAGGATTGGAACATGGCACGAGCGAACTAGGCGAACCGAGAGAGAATAGAGAGCGAGGGAGAACGGAGCGAGAGAGAATAGAGAGCGAGAGAGAATGGAGCTAGAGAGAACAGAGAACGAGAGAGAACAGAACGAGAAAGAGATCAGAGTGAGAGAATAGAGAACGAGAGAACAGAGCTAGAGAGAGATCAGAGCGAGAGAGAACAGGGCGAGAGAGAACAGAGAGCGAGAGAACTGAGCGAGAGGGAGAAGTGAGCGAGAGGGAGAAGTGAGCGAGAGAGAACAGGGCGAGAGAGGACAGAGAGAGAGAGAGAGAGCTGAGCGAGAGAGAGATCAGAGCGAGAAAGAAGCAGAGCGAGAGAGAACAGAGCGAGAGAGCAGCGAGAGGTGAAGAGATATAAATAGATAGAGAATAAGAGAGAAAAAGTGAGAGAGAGGGAGAGAGAGAGAGAAGGGGAGACGATGGGAGGAGGCAGATACGGCACGCGAGTGGCAATAATTCTCCTCGCGACGATATTTCAATAACGTCCGTATAAAGTATCGCCGTCCACCGATATAAGCCCGATATTCAATGGGTACCTATCAGTTTTCCGTCGTGCACGGCATTAAATCTGCATCCGATGAAACCGATTCCCTCTTGAAAATCGTGCCGGGCCACTCGGAAGAAAAAGGATCTGCCATCGACAACGACGTGTCCCCGGCATTCGTGTCTGTCGATGATCCGAAAGGAAGAAGAATGTTTCCGTCTGGTCGTCTGCGACAAAAAAAGGCGCATGCCCGCTCGAACGAATCTACTAATTTCCATCGGCGGGACGACGTTCGCTCTACTGCAAGCAAGCGATCTTTCGAAAAATACGGCATCGATGAGAATATTTCAATGATTCGAAGAATATATCGGGACTTCTTCTACGCTCGTGAACTTTTTCGTTCTCCTACGTCTAACATTTTTCATGGATACTTCACTTCCGGTATTCACAGTGTTTCTTCTCCTGTTTTTTTCCTTTTTTAATAGATCTCTCATGCATAATATCGAACGTCTTGAAGTACTTTCGATTTACCTTAAGGCGGTTTACGATTGACGCGTACGCGCTCGTCGCCACGTTTTCTCTGAAAACATTACCTGTCGTCACGTGTCTGAAAAAAGGGGGAAATAGAAAAACAAAAAGCACGACAAACGTAGAGGAGAGTGACGCGTGTGTTCGACCGAGTTTCACGGTGTCAGCGTGAAATGTAACGAGGTTCGAGTTCTAACATCCTGTTCAAGAGAGGGTGGGCAAGAAACCTAGTCAATTTTATATTATAAAATATAAAATACATAAAGTATAATCCCCAGAGTAATATATACCAAATAAAATAAGCGTTAATTAATTATTTATTTATTCTACACACCACTTTAAACAACACGGTTTCGAGAAAATCGAAATTAACAAAGTTTCAAGATTCTGACAATTGAAGTTTCTAAATTCAGTAAATAAATTCGAATTGGATACTCAGCCGGCTATGTTAGAACCATAAAGTAAATCTTCCTCTTCCTCGAACATGTCGTACTGATGTGCCATCTCCCTCCGAGCCGTTTTACCATTTTTTCAAGCTGTTACACGAGAATCCTCCCCTTTTGATGCTTTGGACTAGAATACATTTGTAAGATTCCAACTGTAAAATAGGGAGAGGAAATGATTACGCTGTAAATTACGGTAAGAAGGAGGAAACAGCTAGTGGCATTGGTCTATAAAGTGAGAAATTCAACATAATTCCAGAGGACGTTATCAGAGTTGTACGTTTGCCAGGGGAATCGTCGCGACGCCCAAGCGAAATAGATTCCGGACTATGAAAGAACAAATTCGCCGCATTTAAGGATAATGTATCGCTACTTGCCGCGCCATTTCCGTCCGCTAGTAAATAACGCCCGGCGGTTCGCTACATTTTATCACGGACGATGAAATTAAATTCTTTTGTCATTGCTCCGCACCCTCTATACACAGTTTGATGCCCGCCACTCTTTATTCCCCCTTGATTAATGAACCGTCAGTTGCTATCTAAAAAAAAAAAAAAATTACACGCTTATACATCTTTCCTCTGTGGTTTCATTTCGTCGTTTTCCCTAATTAACGTATTTTCACCCCTATCTCAGCGACAAGACCCATATTCTAATCCATGCTAATAATTTGCTGGACAAATATTCTCGCTTTTATAACAAACCGCTGGATTCCTACAGTCGCGATATTAATTACAAAAAATTTCTCCCCTCACGCTTGTATCCCGATATTCTCCATTTCTATCGTACTCGATCAATACGATTATACCCTAATTCAGTTACCAATGCAAATTGTATCATGCTAGCAATTATTCGTCGGTTGATTAATCGATATGGACTAATGGCACTGTTTATTACCAGAGTGTGTATACGACTTCCTAAGTGTCAATCTAGAATTTTAGAGCACTCGAACTACCGAGCCACACAACGTAACCTCATTACAGATGCTATTGCATTAATCTAGAAATTATTCGAAGGAACGAACCTAGACTTGATCGATAACACGCGTTAACAGCCTATATGTATGTTTATTATCGCAAAGCAACGTCATAACGCGATAACGCCTGGGACATTTTCATACGGTTACCATTAATATCGCATCCCGGAAACGTGTATATGTGCGTACATGGTAAAATACGTCACAGAACGTACAATAAGCCTTGGAAATCTATCAACCGATTCAAGGCACGTATCAAGCCAGACTTCAAACAAATCTGATCGGGACAATCGTTTGGTCCAGGTGGTGTGGTAATTCACCGCAATTTCAGGAGTCCTTTCAAATACGTGGACACGATTATAGAGAGCGTCCCGTGTGCGGGCAAACATTTATCGAATCGCTCCACATCGTTAACGACGCCGCAACCAGAGTTCTCCGGCTAGCTGGTCGCGCGTCGAATAATGGAGGGCCAATAATCGGATGGTCGGATCATCGATGACTCGCGTATTAATTAATTCCCCGGGACAGATCGAGTTACAATGGCCTAATTCGCCGAGTAGTTGTTACGCCGTAGGCGACCAATCCCGCGACACCGATCCGCTAACGCCAGTGGAGACACCCGAAAATCGGTCAGGCTGAACCGCGTCCCAGTAGTTACGGATCCAATGGTCAGACAGCCGACTAGACAGACGGGCCTATCTGCTCGAACTGCTTTCATCTTCCACAAACGTTCATTTCTGCCGGAGCGATTTGGAAGTGTATTGGAGATTTGATAGGATTTCTACGAACTGTGTATGTCATACTCGAGAATGCTCTGTTTCATAGAGAATCGGAGCTGAGTGTACGTTTGATAATTATTACTAGATGGAAGAATGATTATTATTATATTTGTTAGCTCCTACACGGTTTCTCAAGCCACGTTATTCAGCAAAGTAAACGTTTATTTATTTCTCAGTACAAAAAATACAGTAGCAATGAATGAATATGAATTTATTGTCGTGTTAAAATACAAGGTGCAAGTCTAAATGTCAGAAATTCATTTACGCGTGTTCGAGTGCAACGTCTTTGTATGCGGAAGTTCTGAAAGCAAATCTCCCGTAGCATCTTCATCTATCACACACATATTTTTTAATTAAAATTGATTGACAGTTGAATAGAAAAAATTAGTAAAAGGAAAGAAACTTTTAATAATTATTTTACGTAATTGACATCGTCCCATAACAGGTAATCAAAAGAGAAAATTCTGACTTTTGAAATACTCCAGGAAATATATTTTTAACCCTCAAACTTGCATATATCTTATATAATTTTGCATAACAATTGGCACGTGTAGGTTCGATCTACTCCTTTGCACATAACGAACACATTTTTTCCAATCACGTTCTAAAAATTCTTTGATTCTCTCGATACAAATGGAGCTACGTCGTTTAACGTAAGAAAAGATAACAGACATAAGGAAATGACTACGTATATACAGAGAGTGAGAAAAAAAAAGTCACTAATGGTCGACACACTTATCGGGTACGGTTCGGTAGACAGACACCAATTAATAGTCGGACGAAAGAACAAGTAACTCTGAAAACAGCCGCTGCATAGATGAACAAGCAGATAATTGGACGGGTATAAAAGCAATGGGGGAGACAGCGAGCCAATTAAACTAAAAGGAGAAACAATTAAATAAACAGGGAGCAAAAACGACACTCGAGAACTTGTCTGATCGTTTCTGAATGCGATCGGAAGTTGGATGCCGGCGTACAATCGCGACACTGACACCCATCGATTTCACGCGGTACTCCCTTTCGCTTTTAATGTCGGCAAAATTAATTAAATGCCTGAAGGAGAGAACAGAGAGCAAGAGCGAGAAAGAAAGATAGAATCGGCCACGTGAAACGTAGCTGAATGAGAAACACGACGACGAGCTTTCGCACCTATAACGGCCATCTACCCCTTGCATTTTACGCCTGGACGATTTCGCGTTCAACAGAGAGCACGTAACCCTGTTTCCCTCTGGTTCCACTCCCTCTCTCTCCCTCTCTCTCTCTCTCTCTCTCTCTCAGGCATCCCTCTTCCATCTACAATTCCGTCTCTGTTGCTCTTTCATCTGATGAAAGGCTCGCCCGTCGGCTTATCAATGAGAAGACGATTGTATTGAGTAAATAGCGGAGTGGAGTTTCGAATAGAGTGCGTCGAGGGGAGGTCGTAGTCTCCTAGTTTCTCGCAGATTCGATTACCCGCCGCCTCTATCGAGACTACTGTCGCGTGGCGACGTACTGGTCTCGTTGTTCGACGCCACACGATTCTCGAGCTCTGCTCAGTCATCTGTATTACTCTCATTCTTAATTTCTTTCGTTTAATCTCATTTCATTAATACGAAGCTTTTTCAGTAATTCTCCATGAATTTCGACAGTTCACTATTGTAGGATTGACTCCGATCGATAGATGATTTAGTTTATTCTTTTGTTACATGTGTAGTGTGACCTCTTATCCTCTATCAAAGAGGTGGATTAATGTTATCATTTCTTATTAATCCTCCCTAGGATTTCTATTAATGTATGTACCGTGCAACTTCTGCAAGATCGAAAGCTCCATACCTAGCAAAAGGTGCAATAGCAGCGAAAAACATCAAGAAATTCCTGTTTAGCGTCTTACATTTTCTTCTCGATTCTTATAATTGGGGATTCGTTTCAAATGAATGCATATACAATCACACGGGGAATAGTGACGATAACAAAGTGAAGTTTTGTTGTTGTTTCGTTATCCTTATGAGCAGCAGCTGTAAATTTGGGAGGCCATCGAGCACTTTAGCGTTCATGTAAAAGTTTGATGCTTTTCTTCTCGTAGCTATCGTCCACTTTTGAAAAATATGCTAACACAATTATAACTAGACTGCTTTATCCATTTACAGGAAACTGAAAGGTGCATACAATACGAAAAAATATAAGAAAGCATCCAAATTATAGTGTTTTTGTAATAGTATTAGCAAATAAAATAATTTTCTATCGAAGTTCTACCTCTTTTTACTGTACTCTGTAAAAATATGAATTTGCATAAAAATTCACAGTCTAATTACAACAATATAGCGTGCCTGAGAAGGTAGAGATGTTACGAGATGAGTGTAGAAGGGAAGTTTGTCCGTGCAACTGGGCCATCGTTTGATCAGCTCTTAATATCCACAACACCAGCCACTCGAGAAAGCCGCGGTCCCGCGGTCCCAGAACTAGTTTCACAGTCTCGATTCTCCGCTTAATTTTCGGGAACCCGAAAGTCATATCGTAGTATCCTAACGTTGTATTTACACGGTGAATACGGCACCGGGCAAGCGTAACTTCAACGTTCACATGGAGTTAAGAGACGAGGCTAGAGGAGGATGAAACGGAACCCAACTACCCCTGGCACGGATATTAATGGCATAGCTCCACCAATGGAAGTAGCTTTCGGCTACGTGCCTAACGTTAAGTATTAATTCTGCTTCTAACGTGACCGTTTAAATCTCTATATTAACGTACTCCTCTCTGCTCTTCTTGTTACTATCGCGTGATAAGCGGACGTGTTGTGGCACGCAGAATTTCGTGTATCCGCGGTTTGTCGACACCTGCCATAGACAATAGAGGATCTAAATTTCTGTATGCACTATTAAGGAGATTAAGTGTTATCGATTAGCGATAGCCAATTGAACGTGGCCGAGTTGCGTACTCAAGAACTCGCCCTGTTTGAACTGAAAGTTTGATGTTGTAGCTAGTTTGCTACACATAATGTACACTTACACGATCGCATATTGCCTTACTGATAGTCATCGTCTATAGAACTCCACTTGAATTCTCTTTACAACGAAAAACGTTAATTCAACGATGATAATTGTTGCATTTCAAACATCGATTATTCCCTAGTGGAATATTACGGGGTTGTAAAGCGTATTTTCACTCGTCTAGTGTCGATTTCAGAAACGTTAGTTATCGGATAATTAAATCCTTTAACTGGAACACTGATTTGTGTGTGTTGTGACGTGTGTGGCTAAGTTTAGCGGTACTTGTGATCAGTGTTGTACTTTGTTACTCTTGTGACTACTTTACTGGTGTTATTCGTAGGATCATATTGTACTATTCTGTGTTTAATTGAGTTTGCTCATTCATAAACTGTTTTGTGCTGTGATTGGTGGATATTGTAGATGACGGGAGAGAGTTTTGTGTCTTAGATTTATCTATTGCCTATAACTTTGAATGTGTATGCTCGTCCAAAAAACAACACAGAACGGTAGAGAGTGTAACTACATAATTGCATGATTAATCACCGGGAGTTTGCAATATTTTTAAACGTGGAAGTGTGCTCGAGGGATATATAGGGTCAACCAAAAAGCACGCTTACATGTATCTTTTTAGTAAAACACAAACTATTCAAAATTTTGTCAAGTTGTTTCTTTTATTGAAAGTATGATCCATTACAATTATACATAGAACAGAATATCATTTAAATATGTACCACGACTGCGTTTGCAGAAATGTTAACTATGAAAAGGTGAGAGTGCTGATTTGACTTTGAGGTTAGTTTTCACTCCCTTAAAGGGTTATTGGGCACGATTGAAGCATACAGTTATTCTTGTCTTCGATCACTCTATAAACTCACAAGGTTTTATTCAAATCTGTGAGTAATGGTTCACGGTGTTTCCTTATAAGTAACCATTATACAGTGCTGACATTTAGGCGTCGTCTGACTCTATATTTCAAAGATTATCGAATCATTCCTGTAGCCTGGAAAACGTCTGTGGACATGATCCAGCATTTTTTATTCCGATAAAGGGAAACTCGGTGCCGCTGCTTGGCGCGAACACCTCCGCCTCTTAATCGGACTGGGCGAGAAGGAAAGGGAAAGGACGGCGAAGTTTCGTCGTTGCGCAGCGAGCGAACGGGACTTTTCCATATATGTTAAGTGCCAGGTGGCGTCGTCGGCCGTTTTGTCTACAGAGAAACACGACAAGTTGAGAAAATCCAAAAGGGAGCCGATGGTAAGTTTCTTTCTCGACGTAACGCCGGGTGAGAGGCGTTTCTGTGCCGGTAGAAAGAAAAGGAGGATCGAAAGAAGGGAGAAGAAGCAAGGCGCAGCAGCCTTGGCTGGCCTTGTGAAATTATTTTCTCCGCGAACCGAGGAACTTTTATCCAATATCCACGGCAGCATCTGGCATCAAACGGTCCCGCGACCAAGTGTCTCTATGGGGTTTCGGAAAATGTTTCATGAGAGGGTGGCGACTCGAGGGGGTGGCTCGAGATGTTGCTAGGTAAACTGCATCATTCATTGGCATTTAATCGAATGCCATTTCCGTTGTTCCGTAATTTCTGTTCGATCTTATTCCCTTGCTTTAGAATAACGAGTTATAATTATGGTGCAAATCATTGTTATGATATGACAAAAGAAATACAACGTGTACAAATTTCTTTTGTATACATCTCGATATACAATTCGCATAAATTAGGCATTTTTCCACATTTTTTTTTTATATCTGTACAATTTCAGACTGATTCGAGAAAAAGGAACTCGTGTTGCATTTGAGTTTTCGTTTCCATCGGATTTGATAGAATAGTATTACTTAATTTTATAGGTAAGTTCATTTTTCGCTTCATCTTCGTTTTATTTCTATGTGAAATTTTAATATTTTATTTATATAATAATACAAGCTCTACGGTTTATAATTGTGAATAATACAGCGTTGAAACAGTAAATATCAAAGGTAAAGAACCTTAGGTACAAGAAAATCGGAAGACGAGAGATTAATAGTTTAACACGATTCCTCCAAGTAATAGAAGATGATTCGGTTGGACGTAACGAGCCAGTTTAAGTTGCAAAATTACCAAGAGGCGATCCGGTGGATTTATCGTTTGATTAAAAAAGTTAACCGAACTTTCGAATAGCTTTGATGCGCTTGAACGGTCAATTTTCCGGGCTTCAATTGTCGATATTCGGTTTCCATTAACACATATACCCCCATCGAGTTATTTCACCCTTCCTATACCTCTCTCGTATTTCTCGTTTCGCTTCTTCGACAACACGATTTTCCGAACTTCGTTTCTCAAACCTCCTCTACTCAAGGTATACCTCACGTCTATGGAATACAAAGGGAAGCTTCACGAGAGGCGACTAAACGTTCAATTGTTTACCAGCAACACGAAGGCCATTTCCTGACGGAAGTTCCCTAACGACGTTCCTCGATCCCCATCACGGACCACCGAGCATATTTGTATTTCGCTCGCGGACCATGACAACTTCTCCCTCGAAGATCTCACGATCCTCCTCAACAACTATGCGGAGAGAGAGAGAAAGAGAGAGGAGTATCGTATTCATATCTCGCGACAATATCGCCGCCCTCCAAGCAGAACTTGTCCTTTTATTTTCCGAAGAATCTGCTGCGAACTTAAGGCCATGAACATGATGACAATTCACTTGCACCCTGAATACGTACACAGGATGTTTCCTTTAACAAGGAAACGATGAATTATCTTACGGATGGTTGATGTTTAAAAAACAATGATTTTACAGGATGTAACGAAAATTGGTAAACTTTTTCTTTACGATGGAGTATTATAAGAATACTCCGAGAAAGTACTTCTACTTGAAATTGATTTCTTTCTACATCAGTATATGTTTCGCAAAGACGTTTCGGAGACTGTCGAGAACGTTAAAAAATTCCCGATATATTTTTGTCCATAAATGAAATGAATATTTGCTCACTTAATACTAAAATGAATCATTCTGGCAACACTTTCTTAACTATCGAACGTTTCGAATGAAATCTGATTTCTTTATCAGCTATTCACTAAACCTTCGTATGAAGGAAAAAGAAAAGTTTCCAGACCTACGTTTCTCAGACTCTTCTTCACCCATACTAAGGCTAGAACACGCTACGAAAACTTCCCCATCTATTCCAGTCTCTCCCTGTACACGAAACCAAAGTTACGTCTCAACTTTATTAGCTCGTGTATCTGACCGCGTCGCCCCTGTCATCCTCGGTCACAATTGTTCCTGAGGGGGCGAACGCTAGCGAGGGACTCTTTTTTTCCCCCCTCTTTTCCTTCTTTTTTGTTTCCTTTTCCAAAAAGCCCCGAAGCCAGATTTTCATTGGCCACCGCTTCATCCCGTCCCAGATAGGATTTCATATATCCAAGCGGTGCTGTTTTTTCTCCCTCGCCGAAAGAACAGCGTTCGCAGCACGCGTTGGTGATACTACCACGCGTCGAAAAGGGTGAATCAAGAGAGAGAGAGAGAGAGAGAAAGAGTGAAAGAGAGAATGATGGTGAGAGTGGCGGTGGACAACGAAGAGAATTCAATCAGGCGAGTCGACGCTCCTCTCGGCGCTATTACCATCAGGGATCAAGTCCGTATATTTACTACCTGTCAAATTTCACCAGCATGCCCGCAACGTGCTCGTAATTACATCCTGGCAACCGATTGAAAAGCGGTTTTCGTGGTGCATGCGCGATGGAAACCACCACGTACATACCTACCTAACCCGCCATCGTTGTGTGTTTGCCTTGGCCCTGACGAGGCCTATCCGTTTCACAGGCTTCTCTCGTCTCGACGTTCCCCATGTGCTTCCTATATCGCGTCAGCCTATCACTTTGCTCCTGCCTGCCTGCCGCCCGGTCACTCGAACGTAGAAACGGGATACACGCGTTCAATGCGACCTTCCATCGTTTCATAATAGGCCCTATTCATTCTCTGATACAGCGTCACGATAAAGGGGCCAGTTGTCAATGGCCCTTACATATTATATCGCGCGACCAGCCCATGTTCCTCTCTCGGTGCCATCATTGCCGCCTAATCCCGATAATGCTCGATATATAACCTCAGTTGCGACGCGAGCCCTGTCGTTTCGTGTCTAATTTGATGGCTGGAATGTGCATTTACCAAGAGGGGCAAGTAATGTGAAATGTACTCGAGCTACATTTTCTTTTTGTTTCGCGTTTTGTAAGCGGGAATGTCAAGTAGCGTGTGAGAAATACACGGAGCTAAAATCAGGGTGAGCAACATTCTAAGATAAGAGGTCTGAGGTAGTATTAAAGGATTGTATTGAAAACCGCTGCTTTTTTGTGTTTTTTGAGAATTTATTTGAATAATAAAATGTGTGAATACATGTGTGAAAGTATTTGCCCCCGGAAGCTATGGCCTTTTCCATTTTTCTAGCAGAAATTGAATTCCGTGAGGAAAGAATGGTTTGTAATACTTGGAGCCAACTCGGTTTTCGACTTGTTCATAGTTATGGTGTATCTTCCAAAGCGTGTTGTATTGATCGGAAAAGATGGTAATTCTTTGGGGTTAAGTCTGGAAAATATGGAGGATAAAACACACAATAAGGGACTTAGTGACTGAATAATATCACTAAATCACGATTCTAAGATTCCTGTAGTAATAATATCGTTTTCGGCCTTGTTAATATTACTTAGAGTGAATAAGTTCGACGATGTCGTTAACCTGCCACACTATTTGTTGCAACCATTATACACGCCGGGACAAGAAAGTATTTCCCGGTGTACGTAGCGGCTTAATTAATGCGGGGTCATTAGCTACGTATTATTTTGCATCAAGGAACTGTTCGTGGCGTGTCCTAATTAATTTCCTAATTTATTACGTGTAAACAAACCGACAACGGAAGCGATACTCGCACCGCGATGCTACATCGACGATTTCTCTTCACCGGCTCGTTAATTCTCTCTCTCCCTCTTTCTCTCTCTCTCTCTCTCTCTCTCTCTTTGTCTCGTAACTCATTACGATACACGCATAATTCAGAATTACTTTTGCATGCGCACTTAAAAACTTCCTTATTCTGTATCAAACATATTTTATTTAACCCTTTCGATACTTTCGAAGATAGATACAACGCGACACTCATTTCGCGAATCTCTCATTCGTTGCGTAAAATATTCCCCGCAAAATTGATCAAACCTTCGTCTCGAACTATTTCATAATTCATACCAGCACTTCCACCGAAATGCCCCATAAAACGTAAGACCAAACAGTCATATCGACGCGTTAAAAAATCCTCACTCCTCTCGTTCCTATGTGATCCACGAATTACAACCATCATCCACGAAGTTGTATCTCCCCGGCAATTGGCGTCCCTTCGAAAATTTCACGCAGGATCTCCCTGCCCTGCATGTAATCACGTTAATAGACGTCGAAATTCCGCACCGCGTCTCGTTACAGCCTCTCCGATATTCAACGGGCACGGGGACTTTAATTTCCATCGTTACGCGCCAGGAAGATCGTCGACGATGATATCGTCGGCGGCCACAGATAAAAAACCCCTGGGATATAGAGGTAACGCCAAGCCATAGGGACTGAAGATGCCGTTATAAATCCCGCCGTCTTGCAGGAAGTTGCGGAGACCTCAGATTCACTCGCTCCCGTTGCAAGAGGAACGAACGAGAGAGAGAGAAAAACAGAGAGAAAGAGAGAGAGAGAGGGAGAAGATAAACGCGGAAGCAAGCTCGCCGTAAAACCGGCCGAAGAAATAAAAAGATCGTTCCTCGGCTCGTGGCCGAGATCGTTTCGCAATGGGGATTACCTACGGCACGTCCTGCGGAATGGTCGAAGCCATCGCTCACGCGTATTTCCAGCGTACCCTGAAAACGTTCGTTCGTTGGGAACGGGGATGGTATGTCCGGCTCGTTTCCCTTGAAACGAAAGAAGCGTCGTTTTTATCGGGAAGATCGAGGCCGTTTAAGTGTGATAACAATGTGCTCGGAAACGCGATTAATCGAATATATGACACCAAGCACCCATCGGAAGGACATGGAAGCCGTGCAATAATAATTAAAAATGAAGTCAAACATCATCTGTATGAGAAAATCGTATTTAATAAAAAAATTCCTCACATATAATTAAAAATTAAATTTATCATGGAGTGACCGAGAAATAGAAATGATAGAAAATGATTGGAATATTGAAAAGCGTGGAGAGAGTTGACCGCAACCCGTCTAGAGAGAGTTTCCGAGAAAGTACAGCAAACCTTACAACGTAGATCAATTAACCGATGCATGATTTAACAAAGATCGTCACATTTTACACACGCTTTACGCTTTCTATAACCACGTTCCTTTGCTAACGATGGTAAACGAGGTACGAGAAAGAATAGGTAGAGGTGGAGGCGTTCTCACGCTATTGATTCGTGGATACGTCGTCGTTTATTGCTTTTTTTTTTCACCCGTGCACGCGGACACGATGCGTTTAATTATCGCGACGCGCGTTGGGTTAATTAACGCTCTTTGAAAGCGGAAATTCTATTAAACGAGCCACGCTAGTATTCGAACGGTTTCCATCCGCGTTGGTCTCCGCTTGTTTAGCAGGTGTATTTGGTAATTTGGTAATAGTACCATTCGAACGATTCTAACAGAAAGGAACAAAAAAAGAAAAAAGAAAAACAGAGAAAAAAGCACATAGTGAGCGCTCCCTTTTCTGTTTTCTTTCTTTTTTTTCTCTTTCTCTCTGTCTTTTTCTGTGTATCTCCTGTATCGTGACATTCGCGTAGTTTAATTGTACCACCGATGAGTTAACGAGAGAATTTTCCGACGAAATTAGTGCACCGGCGAATTGCTACACGTGTTCCACCATTGTTCCCGTGAAAGACTCGACGAGCTCTCGAGCGCTTGGCTTGATTCGCCGAAAATCTGTTGCGTTACTTAACGAGCTCGACTGCTCGTTCGCGAAACGCATAAACGGAATCTCACGTTCAGTTCCGTCGAGAGAGCATTCTTACCGAGAGTGTAGGAGAAGCTGTTCGCGATGAAATTTCCCCCGGTCTGCTTCGCATGTACCTTTGTTGTTTGTCGAATAAATGCGAAGATAAAACCGACTTAACGATGCATTTGCGAATCGAAATTCTCGGCGCGCAGGAAAGCCTCGACTTAAGCACCGCGCTCCTCGAGCCGGTGAGAAATTGAAATTGCTTCGGGGAGAGCGAGCCATCGTGACGATATTTCTTTAAAATGTTACCCATCCGCTTCGCTCATCGACGTTAATGGAACCGGAAATGACCTCCTTAACATTTTTTTAACGTTTCGCGACACTGTAATTGTCGTCCAGTTCGATGTTCCTTCCTTTGTTTAAAAAAAAGGCAATGGTAAAGCGTCCAAGTACGAGATTTGTCGTCGATGAAGTAAGATTTTAACCCTTTCCTTCCTATTGACGTCGTAGAGACGTTTGGAATACACTTACACCTTAGTTTTATACTTTGCATAATTCCACTGCAATTTAATACATAAAATCTTTAATTGATACGATTAGAGCTTTTGCTATTGTAATTAATTATTTGCTTTCTGCTGCCCACACGAAAGGGTTGACTGTCTTTTGGATCACGATCGATCAGCCATCCACCTAATGTACAGCTAAACTGTATAATTTAATGTAACGCTCGTGTATTCTTAGAGGATTCGCAAAACTTTACTACACGGACGCAGTAATTATTGTCTATGGCGGTAGAACGCGAAACACCAAGCTCGAATCGACCTGCGACCAGCGGACTGACATGCCGAGACCTTTCCACGCCCCTAACTAAGGCGCCTTTTCAATTATTCTCACTGTTATTGCTTTCTTTAATGAGTATGGAGGTCTTGATCGTGCGATAATTCAAAAAGATAATTCTCTTCGATAATTTATGTTCATATTCAGTAATAATATAAGAGCGGAGGAAAAATTTAAAGGATCAAGCGTGAATTAGACTCACGACCTTCGGACTAACATGCCGGGACTCTTCTACGCCCGTAACTAAGGCGTCTTTTTGATTTTTCTCGCTGTTATCGCTCTTTTTAATGAGTACGAAAACCAAGAATTTGCATATGTATATATTATACAATATTGCGTGTTACAAATCGCGCAGGAGCTGCACATTAGCAACGCGACGTTCGATCCACAATGACGCGGCGTCAGTGATTTGAAAGCATTTCGATGTTCCGTGATTCTACACGGATGGAATGCAAGCGACGTGAAGTATGTTTGTTAATGAGGAAACGTGAATATAATACGCGAGCAATACCATTATTAACCGTGTGTCAGTCAGGAATTTCAATGAAGACGATGAATACTGCCGCCTATTACCGGTTTCTTTAAGTAACATACGTCGTATACAACGTTCACGAATTTCGTCGGTATCCCTTGGAATAAATATAAACGACCAATCTCAGAGCGTTCCTTTTATTCATTTGACTACCAAATTTAATTAGATAATGTTATTGATCGTTCATTATGACTTTACATTCCCTGTAAACTTCCACGAGGACCTCACATGGAACCTACTTCAAATTCCGCCAAGTCATGGCATATACAGGGTGATTCTTTATGAAAAATAACTCGAAAATGCAACATATGAAGTTTCATTTTCGAGAAAGAATAACTTTGAAAATCTGTCAAATACAACGTGTAACAGCTACCATAAAAATTGTAACATTCTACAAAGAATGTGTAACAATTTAGTGCCCACATTTTATCTTAATCGTCTCTTAACTAATTTTATAAGTGTTTCTAGTGATTTCTGATGTACAGAACCTTCTATTTAGCTTACTTTGAACTCTGATGAGCAGCTTTTAACTCTGAAAATTCCTAGTAACTTCCTTCTGTTTGATTACATTACGCATTGTACTTTTTGTAAAATATAAAATTCATATCGATCGAATTATTACGAGTTGTACTGTATATCAAGCGCATCCATTTCTCCTTAATATGAGATCTACTTAATCGGTTGGCAAAGTAAAACAAATTCGGAAGAGACGTGAGTATAAATTCGTTTAATCGCAATAACGAATGTACACGTATCAAGGTTCGATATAAAGGATATTTCAGAGAATGTAAGGATCAAGTGAAACCGGGTCATATATCAGCCTACCGGTTCGGAAACTTTTAACCTCACCTATAAATTCGCGGAAAACTCCTCGCGAAAAATCACGTCGATGTGTAACACACGAAATTCCCATTCGTAGGCAATAACAATCTCGGACATACAGAGGAAGTGGGGTATAGAACTACGGGATTCTGAATGTCTGCACAGGGTTGTTCGCGAATCGAACGACGAATACAATTCGCACGGCTTACACATCGCTGGTCCCTTCGTAATAAAGCATTATTTATGACCGGTCTGGTTCGGCCGCAACTATAAAAAAGTTCCGCATAAAGTTGTAGTTTACAGTCTGCTAAATGTAGCGCCATGAAACGCCGCGGGCACGCCTAACGTTTTATGGCGTGCAGCGACCATGCGGACCCGCGAAACAACCTGCCAGAGATTAGGAGAAAGATTGCCAGCCAGCGAGGCGCCGTGCTCGCGTTCAGGACCTACCAGCACTCAATACACACGGCCGGTATATACTTTTTGGTCGACGTTTTATGACCAACCGTGACATAACGAAAAGGTACGATCCGCTTGGAAACTCCGCGCCGCGATTGCCATCGATGATGGCCGATTTGGCTGGAATCGATGAGCGTGTCCGACCGACATGTTCGACGACGTGGCTCGAATTGTTCACATAAACAAGGGGAACGTGGCGGCCATTTGTTTGCTTAGTCGTTTTATACAGGATGTCTTTGGTATAGCCAGGTAAATGGCGATTCTTCGTGGAAAAATAAGATTTTTTAAATAGATGCTTCGTTTCTCGAGAGAAACGGCTTTGAAAATTCGGTTAGGATAAACTTTGGTATATAATAGTCCTAAAAAATATATATATATATTTTTCATGTATTTCTCTTTTTTTCAACGACAATCGTTTACAGTCGAGAAGTACAAATTAAAGTTAACAATAGTTAGAGACAGTGGAACGGTGTATATCGACGAATTTGATGGTTTTTAACGTCAAATTTTTTAGCGTTGCTCGCGATAGACAACTTGTCAATTAAACGCGATCTTAGTGCACTTGTAAATATTCCATTCGCGTGGGACACGGCTTTATAAATATTCATAAACGTCGTGGTGTCAATTGAAAGAAACAACGTTCGATTTGCCACGTGAGTTGTGATCTCGTGTAACGTTGACATAACACATGTTACCTGTAAACAGACCTTCCTGGAAGAATTTAAACGTTCATCGATCGTCTTCGTTGCGTTAATCAACCATCGAGATCTTTCTCTAATGGTTCAGCGCTCGATAGAACGCGTTAAAAGTTACAATTGCTCGTTCGTTCACTTTCAGTAGAAATACTAACGTATCGAAACGATTAGAAATATCATTGAACACCGTGAGAATGTATATCGTAGTATCGCGTACGAGTTTTTGACCAGGATAACCTACGTATGATCGAGTCGAGTCGAAATGCAAAACCATTTTGTACTTGTATAGGATCCAGGACACTCGTAAGTAGCGCATTGTGTCTCTCTATATCGAATCGATCCTCTCCGATCTCCGTGGCACGTGGAGCGATGCGTTCGTGGTGTTGCTCGTTGAATTTTGATGCTTTCCAGCGACGAAGCTAAGAGGTTGTGCTACTGGGATAGCTACGTGTTTGCGTAATATTTCCTCGAACTGGTTTCGCCACTTAAATTAGTCACTCTCCATTTACTCGCATTTACCTTTTCAGAACTTGTTTACAGCATATTAATGCGCCTTGTGAATATTCATCATCCTCTAGGAGGTCATAAAGCCCGTTCCTTTTTTTTTGTTTAATCATATATTTAGGTGTAGAAATGAAATTCTTCACGATTTCTCAGTACAATAGAAAACTTTATCTGAAGGGAAAGAATGAAAATAGATCGATCGTAGAGTTAATTTTCATTCTTGTTGATGAGTGATTTGATTGGGGAATTTCCCGCCTTTTAAAATGCGGGACTTTTTCGTCACACTTTCAATTCTATTTGCTACATTAAGGTGTCAAAATGAGACGTCAGAAAACTGCATTTTACTTATAATCTTACATTTTAGACCAATACATCGAATTACAAAGCGATCAGAAAAAAAAAATTGAATATTTAGTAAAACTTGAAAGTTCAATTTACAACCTCGGTATATTCTAGCTCGGATTGTACTGATTAAGAATTTACTTAAAATGAACATAGCGAGTAAACGAAAGATAAAGGAATGTTTATTTCAAACTGCCATTTGCGCGATCCTCGCAAGTTACGCTTCAACAAATCCCTCAAGTATCACCCATGAATCTTCCCGAATCTCAATATTAATCGAGCATTCTTCCCACTGGCTGTCGAAGATCCCGTTTCTCTCTGATATCAGCATCACCGGCAATAAAACTTACCAAGTCCCCCGACGTACCGAGGGTTCACCCTTATTACATTATAATTCACATCGCCTTTCCGTCACGAAGCTGCCGTCGAAGACCTCCGCTGCTGTGCCACTGGTAGATCCCCGTGTCGGCCGTCTATCTTTTTCATAACGATACCCGCGAACGTCCGCGTTAAATCCGCGTGGCGCGTGTCCGGAATACGTAACGTTCTCTTGAACAGCCAGCAGCAAAACCCAGCCGTCTATGTTCCCCTCGAAGCTCGAGGTGAACGGCAGGAAACAGACATTTCGTCGAACGTATCGCAGTAACTATTCCAGTTAATTCTCGACCGCGTATCACCGTGCTTAGCGGTTACGCTTGATACTTTCCGTGCGCGAAAAGGAGGGACAGAGGAGATGCGTTTAAACTAACGCGTCGAGCGATACGATAAGCGCGACCTGAGGAGGCTAAGTGGTGTGTTCTCTGGTTGGAAGCTTCGAAATTAATTCCAGGGAAGAAGCTTCGTCGTCTAGGCTCGCCCTTCTCTCTCTCTCTCTCTCTCAGCTCTAGCCTCTCTCGATTCTCGTCTTTCCTTCGCGCGCTATCTCGCTCTTTCTCGACCCTCTCTAGCGTGCTCTCTTTCTCTGGTCTCCTTCTCTCTCTCTCTCTCTCTCTCTCCCTGTCTCTCCCTGTCGCTGCGACTCTCTTTGTCTGTGAGCAAACACGAAGTCCTGACGGGTGCAGAGAGTAGTAGCTCAGGTTAGACTAACCTAACTCAACGCAATCCAGCCTGGAGGTTGTCCCTCTCGTCTGGTGCAGCAAGGTGCAGTCCTACGTCTATCTAGAGCTGCCACGAACTAGCTAGGAACGAGATATCAGCTGGGGGAACAATTCCAATCAATTTGAGGCGGATGTATGCGTCCAACGTTGCTTGCCTCCCCTCTTACTCTATGTCTCCCTCTACCTGCTGTCTGTCTTTCACCCTTTGCTATCCTCTGTCTCCTCTAATCCCCCCCCTTTCTGTCTCCTTCCCTAGATCTCGTTGCTAGCGACCGATATGCAGCGAATGCATACACACACATATAACAATCGGGTACAGAAGGTGTGCGGTACGTATAATCGACGACCACGAATCGAGATATCATCGAGTAGACTATTCGGGATTTTGTCCATTGGCCGACCATTCGTTCCTCGTTCGAGTAGTTAATCGTTTCCGCGACCGCAAAACACAGGACCAGGGACGAGAGACTGAGAGACAGGAAGGAAAATGGAAAAGTCGCGGTGATTTTTGTCCCTTGTTCACTGGACGAAACTAGGTCACCGAGATGCTGGTCGAGCGAGAGAGGTAGTTTCCGTTGGAGTTTTCGAGGACGTTATCTGCTGCTGGGGATTTTTCAAACGAGATAGCGCTGAATAGTTTTCTAACTAGCCGATGTTTCTTCTGGTATCTAGGTCTTCGACAATGTTGTCGTTTATTGGTTAAACTGTTTCACGAGATCTCTTACGCGTACCTTTTACGTTAACCTTTTCACTGTTATGAGCGCATATGTACGTCTGATAAAAATGACCAATAATTTACTTTCATCTGTTCACAACAATTTGATCACCCACTGTATCTCGTTTGTTAGAACAGTATCTAAATGCTATTCTTGTGCAACCGATACTATCGGTGATACAGCGTGAAACGACGTCCGATCGTGTTTTATCCACGAGTCACTGCAACTGACGTGAACGATCAGCTTCACTGTGGCGGCACGTTGTTTACATCGATTTCCCGATCGAAGTTTTCACGCTCGAAGAGGGTCGGGGATTGAAGTAGTATACAATGGCGTCTACACGCTTCTGGAAAGGCGGTCTTTAATTCAGGGCAGCACGTGGCTGGCGTAAACTTTCGTGGTATTATACGAGTTTCGAAAGGGTGGGTGGGGAGATGGTAGGAAGGGTTTGGCATTCGTCGGTAGCGAAATTGCAACAACCACAATGACGACCGGTCGCATGGTGACTCTCGACGACTCGACTCGATCGCGTTGGTCCTCTTCGATTTTCGAGAGCTCTTTCGCTTAACTCCCCGTCGCGCTTCAGCGCGGCACAGAGGTGAATTTACAAATATACGAGAAGTTGCCGGCGAGAAGAAAGGATTACGGGTCAAGAGGGAGCTGAGAGAAAGGGCGACAGAGGAAGCGGAAGCCTGGGAAACGTTGGCCAGAGTTTCTCAAACGGAGTGAACGTTCGTGAATTTTCTAATTAATTTCGGGAACGGTCTCTGATGGTGAAGTTAGTCCACGTTAAGTTTCTAAACAAACTTTGAAAATGTGTTTACATTGGGAAATTGTTCGTATTACAGATTAATTTAGTTGCGTTACGCCTGGCGACGAAATTTTGATCGTTATTATTAGGTGAACAGATGAATTTGCAATGGTAACTTTATTTTTAGTACAAATCTGCTTTCCATCGCGTTTCTATTTCTTTTTTTCAACTGTGGAAATGGAGAAGCGCGGAGAAATGAGTGTCTCTGTTTAGATAACCACGGAAATGGACATTCTAAGCGATGTCAAGGAGTATTAATGGCGTCCGAGTGATGAAATCGAGCGAAAGAAGCATGCGAAACAGAAGACTTCGTGTCTTTGAGCAAAGCACATGCAAGATCTGATATATTCCCTTAGATGAGAATATTTCCCTCATGCGGCATATTTTCCGAACTTAGCCTCTTCAGATTTTCATTCAGTTCGGTCACTGCAAGATTATTTCAGCGATACCCCTTTCAAAACAGCTGTAGAAACAGCTTGACTTAAAAATTTGACACAAAAATAGCACTTATTTGTAGAGAAAAGATACGAAAATTCTTCGATGGATAGGATAAATGTGTAGAAACCAATGGCAATTATTTCCTAAATTAAAATGACTTTTGACTTTTTATAAACAAACGAGAAATTTATGAAAAAACAGTACACCTAAGATTTCAATATCGAAAAATGGATTAATCCTCTATAACCTGATATCACGATAAAAAAAGTAAACAGTTTATTGCAATTTCACATTTTGAGAAATTGTTGAAAAGCAAGAATTGATAATTAATACAAAGAAAATGACTAGTAATGGTATAATAATGCAACGATGTAATGGTATAGTTATAAATAAATAAAACGTGGTAACTTTTAAGTCACATGGCACATGTTCGGAAAAACCTGTTAAATTTATTAACTGTTATCGAAGTAACGTTTCGTTAAAAACGTTCAGTCAGCATTTCTGAAAGTAACAGAAGAAAGTTTGAGAAGCTCTGACGGCGGGTATATAAGGTGAGAAGGAACTTAAATAATCAATCGACTACGGAGGGTTGTTGGCCGTACGTGAAAGCCCATAGGGCTGACCCTCTGCGTAGAGTGTTTGCGGATCCTCCATCGGCATCTTTTCTCCTCTCCTTCGTCCTCGTTCCCTCCACTTCTACCGGCCAGGTTTCTTTGCTGTTCTCGTGACAGTTTCCCTTAGTCTCACAGCAGCCACTTGCGTCCATAGCTAGCTCACAAAGAGGCCTTCGTTCGAACTTGAGTTTTATGGAGAAGGAGGAAGTCGACCGGCTTATTTTATGCCAGTGACATTATATCACCTGTTATCCTCTCGTGCCTCTCTCTTAATCCAGATTTTTATCCTCGATGACACAGGAGAGGAGATAGTCTAAATATAGGCTAGCTAAAGTATTGAATCATATTAAACGGTTTTTTTTTAACATGTTCGTTTTTGAACAACTATGCTTTTGAACATAGTTCTACGTCACTCTAAATTTTTTAGCTGAATATCGATAACGTAATTTTACGTCATTTTACATTTTTTTAGAAGAATTATGTAGCTTAACCTTACGTCATTTCAAAATATATTTATCATCTTATTTATTCTATTTCATTGCTAAATTTGTCAAATTGTGGTATTATTTTTCAATTTAGTAATGTATTTTATATTTCGAGTCACTATTAGATATCACGCAAAATTATTGCAGAGAATGAATCTGTAAAAATATTGTGGTTTTATGTTTCAGTACATATGTTAATCATATTTGTTTCTAAAAAATATATTTAATGAATTCAAGCAGCTTTATCATTTTTAATATTGCCAGCACATTTTCACCAATTATTGCAGCATAGATTTATAATACTTTATTTTTCTCAAATTTTAAATAAAAAATGATTATATCGAAAAGCAATATTTTTTATATTTATACACACTTAAATAGCGGACTTTGGCACTATTCAGCTGTGGACTTTTGGAAATTATATGTAACGACCTGCGTTTATTTCGCTTACATGTTGTGTTCCAAAGCGCGTCATTTCTTTCACTTCGTCATTTTCAAATATTTCTCAGCTAATCTTTCAACTAATTAATCAAGAGTACTATACATGCTTAAAATTGTACTATCTTCTACTACAATAAAATGTCTTAAGTCATTTCGAAACACATCACGTCTAAGCATTATACAGTGCTAAAATTTAAGCTGCACATTTGGATGACCCTGTATAGAAAAATAAATATAGAAATATGCAAAAAAAAAAAGAGAAAATTCCAATTCGAATCTGTTTCAAGGACAACACGAAGGCTCTCGCGTGTTATTCAGCCAATGTCACGCGACCATTCGCTTTCATTCACGATCAACAGAGGCGTTAAGCGTCCCTCGCGAGTCACGCGAGTTCTAAACCATGCGATTAGAGATTTCAATTCGTGGCGTGTGTTCGCGGCATTCGTTAGCCGCGAAATTAGCCAGGCTGCGCGTAATAGTTAGAGAGAGAGAGAGAAGAGGAGAGCGGACAGGGAAAACGGCTCGGTTAATTGCACATGGCGCACGTGGGTTAATTTGGAAAACGTGCCATCGTTACTAGCGGGTAGTACGGTACGTACTCTTGTTCCCGTGACTTAATCTCGCGATCGAAGGGGAATGACGACAACGAGAGGCGGGTCGAAAAGTTTTTCGACGAGGAAACGACGCTAGGTTGAAAAGGAACAACGTCGTCACGTACGCGGCACATTAAGGCCACGTTCTTTGCTCGTTTCGCGAGTGTATTAATCTCGGGACGTGAAAGACTGGGGAACACTTGTAGCTGTCACGTGGCGAGGCCGTGCGGCGAGAAATATTTGATGATCCCGCAGTGTTCTAGAGACGTGGGTAAATATGGCTTCCGGCGGAAAGGGTGGTACGCGCAATTAAAGAAATTGACTTCGATGATAATGCTCGAATTAGTCATTACGAATCATTCGTAATACGAAATTTTTTTGAAAAAAATGTAATTGAAACGAAATATCTTATTACACAGGGTGTTTCAAAATAAAGTAAAACACCTAAATATGCTCCTTTATTTCAAATGATATTAGAAATGCTTAAAGCATAATTTCAACGATTTCGAAGAAGGAATACTAAGAAAAGAAAATTCATTTATTGCAGTCATTTTTTTATTATTTTTTCAAAAATCACTATTACTGTTTTCTAAAGAAGCATGTATTCTTCTCTATTGAATCTTGTAGCAAATGTTAAAATGTATTCGAGCGTTAGTTCATTTTTTCATCAAAGCTTGTTCATTCCTATTTTAAAATACTGTATGTTTCATGTTTCGCGAAATAAAGTACCGGTTACTTTATTCGCCACTTTCGAAAAAATATAAAAAGCGTCATATCGCCTATCACTTCTCGTGGACGAAAATAAAACCAAAAACTCCGACGCAAAAGCATTCTCCGGTACAGAACGTCTTCTCGGCATCAGCTGTTCCTCGCGGCGAATTTCCTACGGGAATCCAGACGTGCGACACCGTGTCTCGATACCGGGCTAACATTTTTATCGCGATGCTCATCTTGGCATCGTGTCGCGCTCAGATTAACAGTCTCTCACGGCCACCTGAAAATTAATCCCCTCTGGCTGGCCACGATTTATCCACGTCGTGAAGTTCGTCGAGGGCATAACTGGCGTGACAAGCTAGCCAACGAGCTACCGGAAATCCGGTGAACAAGGTGGAAGCTTGTGCGTGCCCGGTACATTTCATTCTCCCATTCCACGAAGTTTCGCGCGAAAAACTGCTCCTCGCCTTATGTTTGCACGGGGATCAGACCGGCTTGGCCACGTCGCGCGATGCCCGCATTTACGCAAAGTCTTATTTACGCGGACTGCAGGACGACTGCGTCAGCTCGCGTTTTCTCGCATAACTCCCGCCGCTTAGGGGATGACAAATGGCCCGACTGGACGTGGTGCGTGCGCCTACGATGATAAGACGAGCCGAAATTTAAAGGTGGCTCGGGGATAACCGTGCCTCGAACGCTTTTCACCCTCTTTGCTTCTCTTCTCTGTTGCTTGTCTCTCTCAGCTTTCTCTCTCTCTCACTCTCGCTTTTTCTCCCCTCTCTTTCTGTTTCTGTACGCGTCCGCGCTTATCGCCACGGGAATACCGGCAGAATTTCACGGCCCGTTTGTCCGGACGATATTTATTCGTTTTCTCCCCGCCCGCTTGCTGTCGCGTTGACCGTTCTCCTTCGGACCTTTCCCATTTTTTCGTCCTTTTTTACGCGGCCCACCCCGAAGGATTTGTTCTTCTATAAATTCCCGTCGAATGGCACGTGCTCGACGGCAGTTATTTGTTGGAGTTAGATTGCGCGGAGGAAACGTTGTTATCGGCCGTTTCAAACGGACGCGGATGCGTAGGCAGTATTTCTTTTCCTTTTTTTTTTTCTTCCTTTCTCTTTTCTTTTTTTCTTTAAGGGAGGACGAGGGGAAGTTTCCGTTTAGGCTGTGCTCCAGTGCGTGCAACATGTGGTAGGGTGTTTTGCGTTCGGGGCAGTTTCGAAAGGCTGGTTTTTAATGGAGCAGTGAATTCTCGAGGAATATCGATATACACCGGGTGTCCCAGTTTCCTTCAGATCAAACTTTGTCAGCAGATTCTATGAATATAAGTTTAGAAAGAAAAATGTTACGTACGTAGAAAGAAAAATGTTTGAAAATTTGTTAAAAAGTGTTAACGATGACGATAGGAGGAAATAGGAATAGGTAATAATGCGGTAACGTGTGTACTGTTATTAGCATGTACAGAATAGGAATAAATTAGCGATATGTACGTCTAGTCGGTTCATACTAGCTATATTTACGATCTGACCTCATTGACAATGTTGAATGTAAATTTTACCAGTGCCATTCTTGTCTTGTAGCATAGTAATCGAAAAATTTATTGCCATTGCTATCGTATTTCATAGTTTTGTTATATATTTTTAATACACTTTTAAATTATGTTTACCATGACACACATTAATATTTAAATACTCTTTGAAACCGAATAACTTTTTTAAAATTGGAGTAAACGACGTGAAATTTTCTGGAGAAGTAAGATCGATTAATTTACTAGATGGTGTATAAAAATATTTTTGAAAAATTTGCAATTGGTCGGAATTGCATTAGAAGGAAACAATAAAGATCGCTTTTTATAACTTTTTTATCTGAGTGTGTGATGAAAATCTGTGTCTTACAACTTTCAGTCTGAAACTAGCATAAATCTAAAAATTCTTACGTTTTCATTATGCATATAACCAACGTGAATTTATAAAACCTATTTTTAAAGTTTTAATTACAAGCTCAGATTAAAAAGTTGTAAAAAGCGATCTTCTTTTTTTTCATAACTTTTTGTACACATCACCTGGTAAACTAATCTTTCTAACTTTTCAAAAAAGCAACTCACATCGTTTGGACTAATTTAGAAAAAGCTATTCTGTTCTAAGTGGTGTCTGAATATATTTATACGCACAGGACACCATGACGAAGTTTGCTTAACGAAAACTGAAACACCCTGTATCTATATGTAGGTTTATATTCGCGCGTGACATTGAAAACGTCTCATTGAATAATTCCATGGCGAGCTATGAATAAATTTCGCGTGACTTTATCTTTCTCCGAGGCGAATATACTGGAAAACGTATATCTACTCGTAAAAAAAGATTCGAATATGAGAATACGTGTCGTACAGTCGTAGGTTTCGCAGCCAACAGGTTACGCCCCTTCTTCTTTCCATCGAAATATATCCCACGATTGCGAGATAAAGTTTCGTAGCTCTGCCGACTGCCTATAATCGAAAGTCGAAAGATCCTCTTCTTTTTTTTTTTTTTCTTTTTATCGTCGATACTCCTCCAATGTGCGGCGCGTAGGGCGACATAAACGCAGGATAGCTTTTCTCCGTCGTGACGCGAAGCTCATCGCCGCCATTACTCTCGACGGAACGCACGCCTCCCTGTGAAATACATTTTGGCAGACGATAAAGCTGAACGTTCGCCCAGCAAACAGGATCGTAAACGCGCTGAAACCGCAGAAACGAACGCTCGTCTATCGAATTATGGGCTCCTCTTCGCGTTGAAACTCGTCATCATTTACGCGCTTATGTACGTACACTGCCGTTCAAAAGTATGCGGACACTTTCTTCATTCTTGTAACTACATGAAAAGAGTTTCACCTCTTCGAGAACATTGACACGTGTGTGTATGAAAAATAACGAAATTAAATATGTGTATGAAAATTTTGTCAAATTTGCCATGAAATTTTTTTCGTTCGAAACAATGTTCACTGGAAGATGGCGTGTGATTTTATGACACTTAAATAATGGTCCCCGCAACTTTTGTTAAATCTCCCACAATATTTGCTCTAAAACACCCTCAAATCATAATGGACTGTCCTTCATGTTTTACAGTGAACGAAATACAGTCTAGCAGAGTTTCTTGTGCCAAAAACTGGGATTGTACCTTGCTATAAATATTTCATCCTTTGTTTCTATTAATTATAATAAAATACTAGCTATATGGATAAAAATATATTTCTTAAATATTATTGTTATCAATAGAACGATTCATATCGAAATAAGTAACTAAATCTTTCATCTGAATTTGATTTATCTCAAAACTGCTAGATGTCCCATAACTTATGAACGGGGGTGTACATCGCGAGATGAAGACGAGTCCCTGAGGATTCCAAAAGACTTTTAGCGTTTCGTGTTTGAGCTGATCGAACGATAACAGATTTTTTTTTTCTTCTTTTTATTTGATTTCGGTGTATAACATATTCAGACTGCTCGAAGAGCTTCTGACGCAAATTGAACAGTCAACAGTATTCATTAGTAGGAACGGTTCCGAGGAAAGAGGAGAATTTAACGTTTCAGCATTAGCATTCGTTAGTACGCTCTTTACGATTTTTGCACAGAAACGTTAAATTTTTACGTCTCCCGGCGAAGAAGAACGATTGGAAACACGACGGTAATTTTCACGGTTGAATAATATTAGCAAGTGAACGGCAATGGGGAAAGGAAGAAGAACGTCGAAAGAGACTGTCGATGTTCTTGGCCAATAATTCGCAATCTTTAATTGTCGTTTCGTTGATTGCCTCGATTGAACGAGCCACGTGCACCGAGCCAGACGGGTGACAGTGGAAATTGAATCGTTCAATTACCGTCGAATGTGGCCACCCGGAAAGAGTCATTTGCCGCGACGTTATACCCTCTTAATGTCGTTGGATTCCGTTGGGATTTCGACGGACAAGCGTGCTCCGCGTCCATTGTGTTTGTACTCTCTACTTTCAGGAAGACACTCGCTACGAAGTGGCTCGGGATTCAATTATGATTTTTTTTTTTCATTTCAAATTTTTAGTGTTTCATAAGCTTTTTCAGGATTTTTGTTCTCTTGTTATAACTGTAGGATTCTCCATTCTGCTCTGGGAACTAACGCTTTCAACAGTAGAAAATTGTCGTAATGACTCTTATACATTTTTGAATAATCCTTGTAATATCTTGCACCTCGACAATATATGCTCGGATATACTTTGACAAAGAACATTCTTTTATATCGTTGAGAAAATCATAAACAGAAATAGAAAAGAGTCATCCAAAATACACTTTAGAACTTTTTCAAGATGTTTGTTTTTTTGTTGAAAGTATGATTTATTGTAATTATACTTGGAACGGAATATTAAAATATACACTATGACTGCCTCTACAGACATAATAAGCCATTAAATATCTCTTCGAGTTGTGTCGCAAGAAATACTTTTGACGTAATTTATATGACACGAATCAGAAGGAGGAACAAGTTTGAAAATTGATAAAAAATTGTTTCCTCCTTCTGATTCTTCTCTTTAAACCATAAAGATTACATTAAAAATATTGTTTACATCATAACAGCTCGAAGTTGTCGAAAAATTTTGTAAAAAAATAAAAAAATAGTTTTAAAGATTAAAAAATTGTTCTGTCTCTTTGATTCGTCTCTTAAAACCACGTAAACTACGTCAAATGTATTTCTCGCGTCGCAACAACTCGAAGAGATATTTAAGATGGCTTCGTTCCAAAATGGACCTGTGTAACAAAGTTTCAAATTTTACAACCTAACGTTCATAAACGACGGAAACAGATCACGACGTCTATAGTCGGAATCGAATTCCGATGAGCGTGTCCCGTCTCGACGGACTCGCGAAAGGCATCAGGCTAGCCACGCTAATCTGATTTGTCGCAGCGAGCACCGACAAGTATTCGTCGAACACGGATTACCTCGTCCGGGCGCGTTCGCATTTGTCGATTTCACTTGCACGCGACCCATTGGAAAGCACTTTATGTCGCTCTCGCTTGCAGTTTAAACGCTCTCGTAACCTACTCCACAAACACTACAGAAACGCCGCGAAATAACGGGAGCCGAATTTTTCTTCTCTCTTTTCTTTTTTTCCTCCACCCATCCCCACGATCAACCGAGGGAACGCGATACCGGCTGAAAGCGATATGAGTACCGCGGGAATATTTTTTTCCTCCCTCCGTTGCTCTGAAACACGTCACACACGATTGATTCGAGGACGATCGTTTACTCGTCGCTGAAAAGGTGAATTAACGCGGGGAGAAGAGCGAGAGAAGTTCCCCGTGTGAAATTCCCGCTGTTTCCCTCTTGGAAGATGTTGAAACTATTGGAAGAGCAATATTGAAATTACTTCGTACTTCTGTGTACCTCTGTACTTCCTCGATTAGTAGATATATACGTTGTAGCATACAGAATGTTCTACTTACAATTACGTAAGAACATTTAATATATTTTATTAGATACTCCAAAACGTTCACTTGATGTTGATGTTCTTAGAATGATCTTTAAGATGAACTTCAGGTGAATTTCTTTTACCTTTACTAGGTGTTTTGAAGCATTCAAGTCACTTTTTCGTACTTTCAACATCAACGTTGAATACATATTTGTATATATTCCGCGCGGTGTAATAAGTTCATCGATATTGTTCAACATTAAACAAGGTCCCGTTAATATTCATTGCGTGCGGTGGAACGCGTTTATTAACGAGTGTACAAGAGCACTGAATCATTATTAATTTAACGTACACGCTCATCGTGAACGCAAATCCGGCTGTATTTATATACACTACTCTGCTTTCAATCCTTCCATTACCGCAATATTTTCCATCAAACTTTTACACGGAGAAATTTAACACATCATTCGAATAGTTTTTCAAAATTGTCTAATTCATAGAAAAAACAAACAAAAATGTCCACTGTATGTACACGGAAATCAAAGTAACCGTTAAAATTCGCCCCTTTTCGTACCAGACACGGAAAATAAATAAAAAACAGAAAAAAGAGAAACACGGTATTCTAGTGTGACTATAATCGAGCACGAGCGAGTTCGTCGATTCCACGGCACTCGGACGATAAATCGCTTCGGCTCTCGTGAATAAATAAAGTGATACGCCGGACGACGAGGGTAATATTTTCGCGCGGGGTGGCCCGATTCAATTTATCGGGCGGCTGTTCTTGAAACGATTGCACGCTCGCTCGCGATATAATTCCCTTGAACGCGTACGAAAATATCGGGGATGCTTTGTGCGTTAGCTAGAGTCACCTCTGCCGCCGCTATCGCCGCCGCTGCTGACTTCCGGCCTGACGGTAAAATAAATAATCGATCCGGCGATCGGCCGGAATTATATGAGGTAATCATTAATGGGCGTGCAATAGCACGTTGCCTCGCAATCACGTACGAATTTCATTGTTTACGGAGCACAATCGTCCCGCGGCATTAATTAATGCGTCGACGGCATATACACGCGATTAGCATTATTAATGCACGATACCCGTGCACGCCGACCAATAAACGATTGTCTAGGTCGTAATGCAGGATTCCCGGTTTTGCGCAATATAAACTTTATTGTCGCGCATTATGTCCACCGGCTCGTATACTTTCCCTCCTCCCTACAGCCACGTCGCCCTCGCTTTTCCCCGTTGAAAATTCGCGAATTTATGCGTGTAACCATTCGCGATTATCCTTTCTCTCTTTCTCTCTCATTCTGGAGCGTGTGCACCGAGCACGCTCGGTTTCCTTCGAGCATTGCAAGCTTCATTAATCGAACGAGTATTTTGCACCGTCGTTGTTAAACGCGTTTCACTGTATCATAAAGTTCCGGCAACTTGGCGATGCTACAGGGCCGAAACCCTTTTGATACGTAAATAGGAGAGACATTATTGGGCCAGCGTGCGATAAATCGAGGGAGCCGCGTTTTGCTGTGGCTGGTGGCCCGATTTACGCCGCGACCTCCCGTTAATTCGCGTGATTTGCAGCGTCAATATTTAATCGAGCGCCTTCGATTTATGCGGGGATGCCTGTGGCGTGATACTCGCGTCTCCCCTATCATTGTTCGCTAGCTGAATCAATTTTTCTTTCTTTTTTCTCTCTCTTTTTTGGTTTCTTTCTTTTTTTTTTTTTGTCGAAGGATTTACGCGGAAGTTTATCACGTTCGAAGAGTTCGGTTACGGGCTAGGTAAACATGGAAAGGATATTTTAGTTATTGTTATCTGTCCTGTAATAACAACCCACCATCTATACTATACATTTATTTATGGATACCCGTGGCTCTGGGCTGTTCTAAAATTCATGGTTCATCCTCGACTGTAGAACCCTGAGTTATGCTTCTAAGAAGCAACCCCCTAAAGCGTGGTTATCGAGCTCGGAGCTCTGGAGGCTCGTGTTTCGGTTGCTCGTTCTTTTCGAACTTCATTCTAACCCTTTAATCATTTTTCAAAAATGTTTCGTATCGGCGTAAGATTTGTTCGTGTGTACATTAGAAAATAAAATTTGTTATTTTCTTATTATTCGAAAAATCAAAGAATTGAAATGGCTTGTGAAAGACAATGCCGACGAGAGTAAAATTCATGACTTATCAAAGAAATCAAAATAATTGATAAAATACTATAATCGAAGAAATATTCGCTGCTAGTTAGGTTAGGTTAAGTATTTCTACATTTAATAATTAACTCGATCTATGATTTCTTTTGCTAACTATACATCCTAGCATCATCTATTTATTATTTTATTACTATTTTACATACAAAACGCTAATGTATTATAGATTAATTACAATTGACAATCCTCAATCTTGTAAATTATAAGGAAAGTTAGAGTGAAAATTAACATTTGTTACTAACAATTTCTAACTATTTCTCTCAAATCTTAGCCAGGACTTGCGTCACGAGTTTAACTCGTTATTATAGGGCAAAGAGATTAACATAAATATTCCAGATGGACAAAGTTTTTGCAACATCCTGTATATCCCATGAACTTTCTACACGCGCCATTAGTACGGGTCACAAATGATCCTGATTCATCTAGCGATAGTTGATACTGTGCAGAAGTAGAATTTTCGAATTCCCCTCTTAATCATTTACCTTACCTGTTCGATATCTGGAGACTCCTCGAGCTGACGTCTAATTAATATCAATCTTCTTCTAATCGGCAGCCACCATTCGTACAATCGCTCCCGGGGAAATTAAGAAACTCGCCAGGCAGCAATAATCCTCGTTTCATTCTCACAGCGTCGCTTTCAGGGGCGTGATCATTTTTTTTCCACCGTCGAGAAGGCAGCTCCAATAATCTCATTAATTTCCATTACGGATATTGCAACGACTCGATGCTCGCTGCCACTTCGTCTCCCTCCATCTCTGACTTGCTCCTTTCCACCCATCTCTGGTCGAATTAATTGTGGAATGGTATCTCAGCCTTTCGTTGCTGTACGCGTTTCTCATTCGCCTCTCTCCCTCTCTCTTATTCCACATCTCTCTATTTCTCTTATTTTCTCTCTCTTTCTGATTCTGTATTACTCTGTCTTTCTGTGACTCCCTTATTTTCTCTCTATCTGATTTTATATTTCTCTCTCTGTTATCCTTATTCTCTCTATTTTAGACTTTGTATCTCTCTCTCTCTGCCTCTGTCTCTCGTTTTCTGATTTTGTCTCTCTCCCTCTCAGTGTCTCCCTTATTTTCCCTCTTTACTTTTCTCTTATTCTCTCTCTTCGACTTTGTACTTCCATCCCTCTCTTAGTCTCTCTTTTTCTGATTTCGTATCTCCCTTTCTCTGCTCCCTCTATTTTCTCTCTTTTACTTGTATTTCTCTTTCTCGGTGTCTCTCTTATTTTCCCTTTTTTCAGATTTTGCGTGTCTCTCTCTCTCGCTCTCTCTCGCTCTCTCAGTGACTATTTCTGCCGATCTCCCTTTTCGCGCACAGGTGTCCAGGTTTCTCCGTCTGGCTGTTTTTTCCGCTCCCGTATCGGCTCGGTGTTCGAGTAAGCGTGCGCGTATAACGCGGCTACAATGTTTTTTAATTTAATTAACGCGTCTCCGCTTCGTGTCGTTCCGCGGGCCCGTTGTTTCTCGCTGCGCCGTACGCTACGAACGATTATTGCATCTCATAAAGGAATTAGCGGCCGTGTCGACACTTTCCTTCATCTCTGTCTCTTTCAGCCTCCTGTCAGGATACGCCTCCAATTTGCGAGCAAACGACGAACACGACAGAAACGGGCCGACTGGCTTTTATAGCCGTCTGCGTGCACGTTCAACGTTGCTCAACATTATATTTTACACATGTCCTGTTTTTAGTGTCTGTCTTTTGGAAATGCTCAGCAGTTATGCGTATACAGGGTGTTTCATTTAACTCGAGCTAAAATATCTCTCGGAAGAACGTTCAGAGAAGAAATAAATTGTACAAAAAGGCAAACGTTGATTAATATTAACATAAATATTCTTATATACTTGTTTTGAAACAAATATTAAAATTAGCTTCACGAATCTCGTGATTTTTTTCATTCAAGATCATGTGGAGGTCGACATGTTATTATACCGTTGAATACAATTTGCGGTAATAAAAATATATCAATCGATTCGAAAACGACGATGATTGAAATCTCGTAAAAAAATTAAGCGCAAAAGGAATATCTGTCAATCAGAATATTTGTCCTTTTGCATCATCCATTTTCGCTCTGAACATTTTATAAATATTTCAGGTTAGGAGAAACAATTTCTGTGCACGTTTATCAATCTGCTGTTTCACCGGTTGTATTGGACGAATTTTAAATTCGATAAATTGAAATCTCGCTGTTAGTAAAGTTTTTCTAGTTGGGATATCTGAAAGTATGTAACGAGAAATTTACGATATTGACAGGTTTCGCAAGTTTCGATGATTAAATCGATGATAAATCCGCGATTCATTCGTGACGCATCTGTTGAAGAAACTTACACGAATCGATCGAGGCTTTATCCAAGTTGATGATGGATTGCTCGCCACGATGGATAAATAACTATGAACATCTTTCTTTTTTTTACGAGGAGAATTCGTGACCCGATAAAACGGTATTACGTTATGAAAAAATGTCTTTTTCACTTCTGGTGCTTATTCAAAGTTTGAAATTCCACTGTGTTTGCGATGTGCAAAAAGTTTCGCGTGCTCTTCATGCGATAACAAAGTCACAAAAAGCGGAACTTTTGCCAATGGCCGGAGGAGGGGGGAAAAAAAAGGAAGAATTTCAAAGCGATTTTCAGTTTTTTAATCGACCCTTTGATCTCTGATAATGCTACAGGGAAGTGCACTTGCTGGCAATGTAACGTTCGAGTGGCATATTCGGCTGCTTTGTCGGATTCCATCGTGAAATTTCCAACGTCGCTTTTAATTTCCATCGGTCAAACTTTTAATTCTCGTTGATTGCGTGAACGGCACTCGCGATACTGGCGTCCTCCACACCTGATTAATTTTCGCGTTATAATTAAACGTACCGTTAAATTTCAGCTTCCGTTGGTCGAATGTGTTTTGAAATTTATTCGAGATACAATACTCTCGATTCAACCCCTGAAATGTTCTTTTAATTCTTCAAATACAAACAAAATGTATCAATTTATCGAACGTTAATCTCTTTGATGTCAAAAAATCTACAAAAAAGAAATCAAACTCTGTCCTTTCGTTTCTACTTAAAAAAACAGTCACGAGTACGCAAATACGCTGAGAATAATTTTGTCCATTCATACAAGATGTCTTACTTATAATGTATTTATAAATTATTCCAGCTGTTATTGAAATTAAGAAACCAATTATAGATAATAGAAGCTTTACAGACGAGAGATTGGTTTAAAAAAACGTAACTATTGGAAGTTATAGTATTCTACCTTCTAATAACTGAAATGATTGTTATTCACTTGGAAAATTGAGTATCGGTGAAAAATATGGCTTCGAAGTTCACCATAGGAAGCTTTAAAAATGAATATTTTCAAAATTAATTATTCATCTGGAAAGCTTCTTCTGCAAGAGATTTGAAGAAGTAATAAATGTTTCGCTACAAACGACCATAGTTACCCTTAATATACCTACACTTATTAACAAACGACTATAGTCGTTCATAGTAGCGAAAGGGTTAAATCACTATAGGCGTTATAAAAATATTATCCATCATAAACTTTCCTATCACAATCGCAGCGAAATACACCGTGGAATTGCAAATTGCTCCTCGATCATAATTCGCGCCAACACCAGCGACGATAATTTCTCCGTGTATTCGTGGAGGAAGAATGAATTTTCGTTGTACATTACTCTGGCCTACTTTATTACACATTCACATACACGTGTAACGCGTCTAACTCACGTGCACGTGTGAGTGCGTGAGTTCCGTGCAAAGGGGTCCCGGGACGAGAGGGTTGGCCATCGGAGTAACGATAGTCATTTTTAACCCTTTATGTAGGTAGGGTCGAGATTAAAGGGCAGATTTGCCGCACGATTTGCCGCTGGAGTCTCTATCGAACGAGAAAGAGGAGAAGAGGACGACGTCACTGTCGTCATCGTCGTCGTTGTCGTCGTTGTCGTTGGCCAGGACCATTTCCAGTTGACTGGTGAACAAATTTCAAACTTACCCCTCACGGTGATCAAATCACAAGCGTCGTCTCCCGATATCGTTGCCTCTTGTGTTCACGTTAAAGGTTAATGAGGGAAAATCATAGGTACAGCACGCCTCTTTGCTTCAATTTTCTTTAAAAAAGACGTATAACGCTCGTGGGATATTGTGGATATTAGCTCGTTTGTCGAACAGTGTTTGCCAAGATGATTTGCGTTCAGAGTCAGCCGGAAATTCTAAATCTTCGCTTCAACAATATCCCATCGCCTGTTTCAGCTTTCTTAACTAGTTACAGCGGTAGGAATAATTAATTTTTGAGACTTGGAATTTGACTAGAACGATAGGTATATTTGTAGAAATAATTTTATTCAGACTTTTGAGTACAATAAAAGTTTTGCTGAAAAAGAACGAAGACAGATCAATCGTTGAAATAATTTCCATTATTAATAAAGATGATCCTTTAAAATTTCATGACAGCTTGCGAATATTTCGATTTGAATGTCTGTACTGATTATGTGATTTCAGTCAAGAAGAATTAATTTCCACTCCTAATATTTAACTCTTTCGTATAATAAAATTTCGTATATAAACGGTGTCCATACGATATCGAGAAAACGATTGTTTTATGTTAAAGGAATGATCGATTTTATTTAAGCACAGTTGTTAGTTGACACTTAAAAAATTATTTCATAGGATTACACATCTATTCTCATCTACATAATATTGTCTATTCACACGTTTCACTCTATCCATGTATAGTAAAGAGTTCTCCAAATATCTTCTTTGTTCAGATTGCTAGTCACTACAAAACAAATATTTTTGGAGTTGTAATAAATGACACGGCTCAAATTTGCCACTTGGTTCCGTGAAAAAAAAACAGAATGTAGAAAATTTACGATACTTTCTTTGCGCTGCTCTTACGAGTTGAAAGAAGGTTCGAGATTAATAGCTTTATTCGTATCACAAAGACACGTTGATAATGTAATCATAACCACAATGAACCCTACAGTACACTACTCTCTAAGGAAATCTCTTTGTGCAAAGAGGACAGTTCATTCTACCGCGCGAAAAGGAATTCTACAAACGAGAATGAAAGCGTAAGGACCGTATACAATACTGCGCGTGGTTCATCGAACCCTCGACTCGTCGTTGCACCGCCGTCTTTAAGCCTGTTTTCCTGCAACCTCCTCAGAAAGAAAGAGAGAAAAAAAAAAAAAAATCCTCAACGCTGATTCATTTGCGTGGCGGTAAAGCGTAGAAACGATTGTGATGCAAAGTTCATAAGCATCCGTTGGATTGGAGGGAAGGTAACGAGGCGAAGGACATCGTTGGCCGAGGACTTTCGAGTAAACCGTACTCTCTTCCTCGACTTCTAACAGTGTAATACGTAAATCCGTACCGAAGAATAAGCGAACCTCGAACGAGAGATCGCTCTGTTGAAAGTAAGAAAGACGCAGTGAAAACGAAGAGGTAGAAAGACAAAGAGAAGTATCTCACAGGATAGGAGAAAGAGCAGACAAGAGACTTGGATTCTTAACAGGGAGAGACCTTGACTCGAGGAAACGAGCACTCCGCAATTCGATTGGCTCCGAGCGGCATCGTGCATATTAAGTCGGCGTTATTTGAATGTCAAAAGTACCCTGGGACCGGTGATTCCGTCTTTCGGCTGAATAAGAGCGAGGGAGGAAACAAGAGAGGAAATACTCTCCTGTAGGAATGGTATTCGTGGGGGTCGATTTCGAACCGCGTCGAATAAGAGAAAGGGAAAGAGGTTAGGTAAAAAGGGTGTGTATGGTGTAAGAGTGAAAGGGGCAAATGTGAAGGGTGAAAGGAGGGAAAATTTCTTCGTGCTGATACGCCCTGGGTATAATTGAAAATATATTCGTGTCGCACCGTCGTCCTTTTCCCTGGCTGTTCCGCCGTTCGACCGTGTGACGCGAAACGGCGGAAAGGTGATTTAAAATCCGAGGGAGGTAAATGCAAAGAGGCGGACGGCTTGGCGAACGGTGATAAATTACTCGCCGCGCGGAATTTACCGGCGTAACAGTTCGATTTCGATCGAATGCTAATTGCTTTCGGTATCGATCTTACGAATAGCTCGATGACGATTACCAACGAGATTTCTTTTATCTCTCTTCGTTCACCTGTTTTATTTTCTACTGTTAATGGGACTCGACTGTGGCTGTTCGAGTATATTTCACGTTGATTATTCTCTCGTTTCTGTGTGATATAACTTCGATTATTCCACGTTATTACGTGTTACTTTCGATGAGAAAAAGAAACGAGGATAGGATATGATAGAGGGAGTGTTGCGGTGAGAGCGATCGTGGCCACTGTTTTAGTATGTCATCCTGCGGCCTAGCGAGCCATCTCGGAAATAGAAATCTCATCTATCGGAGACCAGCCAGATACCGCAGGATACTATATCTCCCTTCTCCAGGATTAATTAAGGCACTCTCCGGTGGTACCACAGGTACCACAGGCACTCCTGGCAGGCGAATCAATCGATCAGGTTTACCACCTTACCGCGTTACCTCCGAACCAATTGACATTCTGGCTGCATTTTGTATTTTCAGTTGTCCCTAATTAACGCTGACGCCGCGTGCCCTTCGCTGTTGTTGGTCACCCTGAGGCTTACGCTTCGCAACCGCTCTGTCCTCTTCTTCCTGTTGCTTAATTAGCTTTATACCGCACGGATGATCGATTAATCAGCTGTAATATTAACCGAGGTCATATCTGTTCTAGAGATGTTTAGAATTGTAGATAAACTGATATTACGAATTGGATCGACTAACTTAACGATAGTTACGTAGGATATGATTATGAATAGCCTCTTTTGTTTGACATTTTCATGGAACAAGTATGGCTTTCGGTTGAACATAACTTCAGTAGCTTTATTTTATACATGTGTGCCTTATTTGGTATATATTATCTAAATGCAAATCGACCTTTCCATGCAATTATTTAATTAAGAAACAACGGAGGTGCAAAGATGTGTAAAATTGAAAATAAGGAAAGAAAGAAATTTTTGAAAGAATTCCAATTGTAATTAAATTTCAGTCCCGCAGCAAACTTATTCGATTTACGGTGGGCGATCGAGACATAAGTTTTATATAAAACTTTAATTAATAGACACCATACTTGAAAAAAGACATACACAAGTGTTATTGAAAAAAATTATTGAAAAATAACATTTACAGAAAAACTTTTTCCTTCCTCTGATTCGTCTTTTGAAACTATGTAAACAACGTCAGAAATGTTTTTTGCAACACAACTCGGAGAGATGTGTAGCCTTATTTAAATAGATCCAGTGTTAAAAAAAGGAAGAAGAAAATTCGCGACGAGAACGAAGCTGCAAGAAAAGCAAAATTTCCTTGACATTCGTCAATTTTCCCGAAGACAGTGATATAATTAAGACGTAACGGGGTACAACGGAGGGAAAAGCACAGGGACAGCCTGTAAACAAGCGTAAACGTTCCGCGTGGCCGTGTTTCGCGCAGTGTCGCCGCGATAAATCTGAATTTACCAGCTGCACCGGGAAAAACTAAATCCCTACGCAATTTCTGTCCGGGCGAGAAAGCAAAAACCCTCAAGAGCTGAATTCGCGCACGGCAATGTATCATAATAACGTTGTACTCTCACTGGCTGTGGTGCTCGAGCACCTGGTAACCATACTAGACAACCAGCACGCGATACCTCGCGTTGCTTTTCTTCATCGTCGAAACTTTTCCACGTTCAGGCATCGCGGAACTTCTGAATACACGGAAACAGCTTCCAGGTGTACGTTCCTCGTTACTGTTTCAACTAATATACACGGACGAAGGTCAATGTCTGTTGCTGAACTTCGAAAATGGGTCAACAGGCGATGAATATCCTGTTGAAGCGATATTCATATGGATTGGTTATTATTCTCACGTTCATACGTGAAATACGCTGACAGATAGGAATAGTCATGCCTTTTAATCTTTAGTTTAGTCAAGTTATACGTTGCCTTTGAATTATAGGATCTCAGCTGATTTATTTATGAATTGGTGATTACGAATTTTATGGATTCATACTGATAAGAATAATTCGCGAACCAATCTCGAATATCAGTGTGTACCCACTAAATTCGAAATTAGTATGTAAAATATTTCTTATCAACGCAATATTGTTGTTTCAACGATAAAGTTGTGAATTGTAAAAATTTCATGGTTCAAGAGTGAAGATCACTATTTTATCCATTAGTGTAAAACCATCTTTACGCTAATTTTATTTATCAGCTATACAATAGAGCACTGTACTATACAATTCTACATTTATGCAACTTCACTGTATTACGTTATCCTCGTGTATTTTGCACATATTAGTATTGATAACAAATAAATGCACTGCTCGTTAAAAAAAAATTGCAACACTTTGAAAACGAGATCACACAAATCTGAAATTTAGATATATTGTTTGGGGTATCAAAAAGGAAAAGTGATTAAAATTTTATTAAAGACGATCCTATAATTGTCTAGCTATCAATGAAAAATGAATAATATAAAAATTTGAAGTTCTCGAGCGGAAATAAAGCACTCTTGACCTCCAGACTGACAGGTCTGGACGCTACGTTCATAGCTAAGGCGCTCTCTTAATTCCCTCGCAATTACTCCACCTTTTAATGAGTATGTACGCCTCAATCCTACATTAATATAGCTTTGTGCAATCTCAATTTCTATGTATCGCAATTTTCTTGTTTTTCCAAACAGCGTAAATCTCTTGTACACTTCGTACAAACTTCAAGAACTTTAATTTATCGTAGATAGGCGTATTAATAATGTTCTCATACAACTGTACCAAATTATACGTTGATAAGAGACGAATGAAATGACTCGTTTAACTCGGATTCGCGAAAATTGCAGTTCCGCAAGTTGGAACAAACGATTTGTTCCTGCGCGTCCGTTCATTCCTCCAACCTGTCGAATCGAGCCGCACGGCAGCTCTACTCTCGCCTCTGGTAAAACGAAAAAGTCGTAAGATCGATAAATAACCCTTATCGGGGTCCGTGACTTACGAACGAATTACCTAGTCACCCCTCGAAGTTATCTGTCCCATACATCATCGACGTTCGCCCAACGGCTGTCCGTCGTGCGTTCCGCGTCCTTGCAGCCGTTCTCCCATCATCCTGCGCTATTTATCAGGCAGGTTCCTTGGTCGCGACGCGTTCACCAGGAGTTCGTTAACTTTTTCCTTCGCAGCCGCGTCACCCGTCCAACGTTTTCTCCCCTCTGTTAGACGAGGGTGGCACGAAAAGGCATTAATAAAAACGTGTCGCGCCTCGTTTCACCCCCACTCCCTCCCCACCTCATCGTACTTATTTCCTCCACGTCGCGAACGTCGACGTCTCGTTGGTACCTGCACCTGTTCCGCCGTTCCACTTTCTTTGACGCTCGAGTGAAGTTGGAAAAAAGCTCGAGTATAAATTACACCGATAATGAATTGTAAACAAGTTCGCTAGACGAGGGTCGGTTGTAATTTGTCCATCGAGCGTAATTTTCGTAATTGTACTGTCGTGATCTTGATTAACACACTCGCCAGGCTGCCGGTGGGTCTTTTCAGACCCAGCAATCAATTTTCCTTTCCTCTTTATTCATTCTTCTCCCTCTCTTTTCTGCAATATTCAGGTCTCTTGTGTTTCTTATGCACTTCACGATTAACTATGTTTCAGTGGTATTTTAAAAAGAGAGATTCTGAGTTTGTAGATGAGACTTGTTTTTATTTACGCGATGAATATACTGAAATGAATAATCTTCTTTTAAGATCCTTATAAATTTGCAACGATCATTTCGTGTCAAATGATTTTATATTGAAACGTAGATGACAACGAGACTTGCTTCATATTCCATCGGTAGATTTCAGTTGAATTCGGTAGATTCCAGCAGGTTTTAATAGATTTCCGTAGATTTCAAAAGATTTCAATGCGCATTAGAGGAATACAGCAGATTTGAATAGAATCCATCAGATTTCAATACATATGAGTGGAATACGGTAGATTTGAATAGAATTCATCAGATTTCGATTGTGTAATATACTAGGTTTGAATAAAACTCAGCAAATTTCAGTGTGCTTCAGCAAGTGTTCCAATTCTTCCAAACACAAATGCTCACAGAAAATTTGTCTGAAGCGTCACGAGTACAAACGCGAAGTCACCTGTACTCAAAATGCAAAAACGTCAGATGGTTAACATTATGCTAGAGAACGCGCTAGGCCAGCTACTTAGGAAGTTGCAAACGGGAACGTTACAGCGAACAGGCTCGCTGCGGCGCGAGATAAATCATTTAGTTCTCATTTAGTCGGGTAAAGCGGCGCGCGTTAAGCGAAAAAGCGCATCGTGTTCGAATAATTTGATAAAAGTTCGCGTCGGCGCCTCGCGATTGGCGACCGACCGGAGGAACGTTAACGTTAATTATAAATCTCGGCGGGATAACGGTAACGAGGAGAGAGAGAGAAAGAGAGAAAGAGGGAGAGAGAAGTCGAGTGAGAGGAAAAAAGGCGAAAGTCCGTGGGAATAGTTCCAAATGGGAGCCATTAATTTTACTCATCCGCCTCGCGGCAACTCGCCGCGTAATAACGAACGTGAAACGATATGAGAAAAGTTGAGATACCTGTCCTCCCGTGCCACACTTTCTCCCTCCCTCTTTCTCTCTTTTCTACGTCAACCCCGTCCCTTGAGTGGTTCATGTAAAATCGCATTTACCAAGTAAGTTTCCCCTTTATCACGACGCGGACACGAGGTTTCAGCGTGTTTGCTTATCGCTAACCGTTTTCACCTTAAATGTCCCTCCACTTGTGGTCACTATGACTATATAGATTTTTTTTTTTTTTGGTGTAAAAGGAGGTTACGATTCGGAAAACTTTCGACACTGTGTGACCTGAACAATATAACTTATTCTTAACATTTTTATATCTCCTTTCACGTACAGTCAGTCACAAAAGTCTTCATACCGACCTTAACGCAAAATAACTTCGTTTTAAATTGGATCAAATAATTTGAGCTCTTCTTTTTGAGAAGCTAGAAGGATTGGTATACTAGACCAGGTGTGAAAAAGTTATTGGGAAAAATAGAAATTGGTTTAAATTGCGAAGAAAATAGCAAATGTCGTTTTTTACGATCTTCTCTCAGCTTGCAATGGAAATTAAAAATATAAATATCGATAAAGGATTTTCATTGACTTAAATTACATTTTGTTTGAGAATATCCAGATACTTTTGACCGGCAGTGTACAGAAATAGTAGGTTGACGCATTTTAAAGATAATATTAGTAGAAATTATTGATATTAAATATACAGAGTAGCATCAGCATTGTCTAAGCATTTTATTCATGCATGCTCGTACCATTTTAATATCGTGTATCGTGCTCGGTGTACCGAACTCGAATGTCCTCCCCAGAGAGTCCGATAAGAGATCGCATTTTGCAATAAAAAGTGTCCAACGAGGACAGTTCCATTTCAGCTTATTTATCTAACTAATAGTAAATCCTGTTTATCTGACGAGAACTGGTTAAATTGCCTCTCGGTATTACTTCCTTCGAAAATCCACAATAACTTCAAACTTCTATCAAGTTGATCTGTACGAATTAATTATTTTCTCACGGTCTTTTCATCTTCTGCATCTCCTCCTAAACCTTTCGCATCCAGGGACGAGATATCTCGCGACCTAACGTCGTTCACGCGACGCTCTGAACAAGATATCTCGCGTTCAAATGAAAATACGTGTGAGATATTTCGTTCAAAGCGTCGCGAGAATTCTCGCGTTCAAATGAAAATACACGCGAGATATTTCGTCCCTAAAAGCGTCTCACGGACGACACTGAGTAGCGAGATATCTCGTCTGTGGATGCAGAGGGATTAATTCCTTGTTTTACAATTTTCTCCACCGAAGTTGGTGATTAATTCGAAAGAATTAAATATCGCCACTATCGAATTTAACTTCACTTTAAACACGTATGTATCTATACAGGACTCGTAAGTTTCTTTCAAAAACTCGAACAGCAAAGACTATCTTTTCAATCGCGATACAGGGTGATAAAAGAACAAAATTCAGAATTTTAGGAAAATATTACTTGCTTTCACCGAAGCGAAAAATTATTTGTAACTTTAAAAATATTAATTTTTCAACGCATATGTAGAAGGGATTGGTAGTTTCAGTGATTGAGCTAAGTTATAAGCTAAAGAAATATATTTAATCAAGTAAACTTTTTCTAATACACTATGCTATTTATTCTACGCTATTTTTAACATATGAATACAATACATCAGGGACCTAAATCAATTCTATATTTGCTACACCATTCTTCATCCCTTTTCTGCTTTTTTATCACCCTACATCGAACAACGGTTCGTATCGATCAGGTCAGGTGCTCCAACCTGTCAACAATATATCGACACAGGTAACCAAGGCAGGTGGGGAGGATTTCCGAAGTTCCGAGAGCAAGTGGTGGTTTTCGACTTCGAACCGTTGCGCCACTTACACGGTCAGTCAATTTGCGTAATGAAGCAGCGAGACCGTGCTCTCGCCGAGGGCCAATTACGGTCGAGGAGGGTCGGTCCGCTGTACTTAGCTTTACCTAAAACCATGCTGAACCTTCGCAATCGCGGAGAGCTCGTGTCTGGCTGGGTCCATCGGCGACGTTGTAATTGCGTCACTTGTCGCGAGCAAATCGAACTCGCTCCGGCCACGTCGACAGATGGTCCCCGTTGAGAGGGCATCGTTATAGCGAAACGTCCTAGCTGGACAAAGGGACTGAAGAACGAAGACCAAGGTTTCTCGATTCGTTGTTGGATAGAGAGAGAGAGAGAGAGAGAGAGAGGGAAAGGGAGAGAGAAAAAGTTTTCAGCCACTTCAGACGAGACGTCGCGCGTACACACGTGCGCTCGTATTGTACACGACTATTCTTTGGACCAACCTGGATAAATGTTGATCGAAAGTACCTACTGACTTGGCAGAAATAGGATTCTGTTAGCTGGGCAAGATTGTACATGGTGAGGTAAAGGTTTTGATATTTTTGAGAGGAACTTCAAGGTGGAATAAAGCAACATTGAGTTCAGTTGGTTCACTTAGCACGTTCACTACTGATCTGATTTTTATTATAATACTTAGGATAAGTACTTCTACCACTAATAGAAAGCATTAACTTGATGTACCTTGAACACGAATAATGTCTCTTTCGTTTGAGTCTAGTTTGTCATAAAAGTGTCTCTTAATCTTTGCTAGAGAACGATTTGAATTTTGGTAGGCGACATTAGGTTCAGTAGAACTCTTACAAAAAGGTAATTTCTGTATTGTAAAACTTTACACATGTGCTTTACGTGAATTATTACAAAAGATTCTGTATTATCTTTCGAAATTTCACAATTTGACGTGACATGGATTACTTTCTTTTCCAACGACAGCTTTTGCCTTTTTTAACATGTACAATTTCCAAGCGCGAACTATTTCAGAAGGTTCTCAAGAATTAAACAGGTAGATAGCTTCTCTTTTGTAACGTATATACCTTCGCTAAATACTGAGAAAAGGAAGCAAGAACAATTACCCGCTAACGATTCCCCAGAGAGGCCATCTTAAAACTATTTCCTGCTTTCCGGCCGTTTTCAAAGCTTCTTATCGGACATAAGCTCGGTATTTTTGTCCTCGTGGTTTCAACGAAAGAAGGGGTGCCATCCTTCTCTCTCTCTCTCTCTCTCTTCTTTTCCTCCCCAGTTCGTCCACCGTCGTCACAAGAGCCGCGTATAACGACATTGCGGCCATTTGAATTCAAGCGGGAGCCACAGTGACGGGACAAAAAAGAAAAAGAAAAAAGAAAAAGGCGAGCACCCTTTTTTCGACTTCCATTCCGCGCGTCCCGTGTCATCTCGCAGGCCATTTCGTGGCGAAAGTGGCGGGAGACGACCCCTTCTGCTCCCTCTGCTCGTTATCCCCGTGATTACAAATTTGTGGACTCACGGAGGCAGCTCGTTTACGCTCGGGAACAGAAACGACACGGGAAACAGAGCGACAGAGACGCCTTCGAATCGTGAGCATTGTACGTTTTATCAATGGATTCTCGGATATATTGTCTGCCGCGTGAGCGATGCCGCATTGTGCATCGCGCTCGCGCCGGGGGATGCCGTTGATTGAAAATGCACGCGGCCTCCTCCATATATATGTATGTATGTATATACATATGCTGTATGGGGAGAGAGCCAGCTTCCTGGATAAAAGTGCGAGAGCTGTCTGTCGAGGATAAGGACTCGGTGAAATGTATTACGGGATCTTGACAAATTGTGTTTCGTTGGAGACACTCGTCGTTGTCGCGGAGGATTCTCTTTTATCAGGACAGAGATTGGTTACCGTCGAAGTTCTGTTTGAAAGGATTTCCGTTCTGTGACGTACCTGTGTGACGATAGAGAAGATGCTTTGCATCGTCTTTAGGTATCTTCTGAGAAATTTATTCGAGTAAGCTGCTCAATTAAATTTATTCGGAATTCTTTTGCTTGTGAATGCTTCGTTGTATTTATTTATTTATTCATAGTGTACGAATTAAGGAAAAATTCAAGGGATTTGCCTCTCTCTCTCTCTTTGTATTCTTCCACGTGTTTCCCTGAGTTTGGTAGAGAGCCTACAATAGTGTAGGATGTTTAGTTGTAAAGTATAATTGTCACATGTGTGTGTGATTTTCGTATTACTTTACATGATAAAGATAATGTATCTATCTACACTATTTGCATAAACAAATGAAAATTGACCCTCGAAATGCTCGTATCAATTATTATAGTGTAATTTCCGACTTTCTTGAATTTTATCCGTTGTTCGTTTCAGTCGTTGTTCATCTCCTGCTGCCTCACGTCGTCGCGTTTTCCCATATATCAAGATTATATTTTTCACGTCAAATAAAATCGGTTAATGCTAATAAAAACCTCAGTGTTTTAAAACTACCGTATATGTTGGAATGTAACGTTAACGATAATTCGATAAGCAAGAAATTAGCCGAAGTTTTTAATCAACTGCAAGAAAGAGCCTCGATACAGCCGCAATTTTCTCCTGCGGGAAATTCTTTTCTTTCGCCTCCCGCGCGAAGCGTTGCTCCGCGTAACAAACGCGGCTAATGAGATAGCGAGATTAGAAACGTACGTATTTCTATCGCCAGGGAACAGAGCAACGGCATGGCGAATTCCGCATTCAGCTCAGAGGTGGCGGACGTTTTAGTATTCACAGCACACTGCCCGCGGAACAGAGACGACCGGGGAACGATGAGAAAGCTGGAACGGGAACACGGCTGCGAAAACGGAGCGAGCAGAACCTCCGACAAACACACCGTTTGCGAAGCAAATATACCCGCTCGCCGCGCGAACTTTCCTCGCCCGCTAATGCGGAACGATCGACGCGCGAAATTCGAACTCTCTTACCGCCGCGCGACTTCTTCTCCGCGTTGCTCTACAAACATGCGGTAACGTTGGATCAATATTGCACGGGTTGGAACGAAGTTCTTTTTAACCTGTTAACTGAGCAACAAGAGTGAACTCGTCGTTGGATAACTATTAAGACGTGTCGCTTCTATCTTGTGATCAGTTTTACGCGTCTCCGAGATGCAACAAGTAATAAACCACACAAACTTGGAAGAGATTGAGTTTCCGTCTCCTCGTGGCCTCTATTCGACAAGTTTATTATTAACCTAACCTTTGGTTTATTCATACGTTGAATGAAAAAAAGAGATCATTATATTTTGAGCAATAAAGTTCACGGTAATCTTAATACAGCGGAATCTTGGTAACGAATGAAAATTCGGCTTACAGAGGCTTTATGCACGTGCAGGTGTTAGATTCTTTGATTTATATTAACAGACAAATTTCAGAAGTCAGTTATAGGCGTATTTATTGGATGCGTAGACTTATAATATACATATATAAATGCAATGGGTAAATAAATTTTAAATAAAAAAGTAAATGGAAGTTTACGTTTTTGTGTTTTTATTAAAATAAGTAGTAATTAAATAAAATAATAATTAAAGCACCGGAAAAATAATTCGAGATGTAAGAAGTTTATATTTCGATTTGCAGAGGTTCTTATAGTAGAGAGGAAGGGAATGAAGAAAATTCTAGTTTTATAAAAGTTTTCGGGATACAAAGGTTCTACTGTATTGATCTTCCACTTTTTGGTTTATCAATAACACAACGAGATGGTTCGTTTTCACTAATTTTTTCATTGAAGACTGATTTGGTCAATTATTCACACCAAACAAAATCACGAATTTTGCAATAAGTATTTTTCAAAGAACGCCCATTTTCATATCAAATTTTATTAGTGCAGATGACTCTTTATATAATAAAAAGTCAGAGGTGCTCGAATTGCTGTAAACTTTAGACGAGAAGAAATTCGAGTGCCAAACGTTTTTGCTGTGCCACTTTTATAAAAAAAAAAAAAGAAGAAAAGAAAAAGATGCAATTTTTGTTAAAAAAAAAAAGATGTCTTTGCGTATTGTCTAGATACCATCGAGCGGCCATCGTCTTTAACGATATCGAATGCTCCTTTCGATATTTCAAAGTGACGCTGTGAAGAAGAAATATTGCGACGGGCTGATTATAATTTATCGCGGGAACGCCAGACGGAACGGAAGCCTAGCGCGGGAGAAAAATTTATATCCGGTGCCGGCTTATCAACTACGTGACACGTCGTATCGAGATCTCGTTAAAGGCGCGGAAACTGGCGGACGCGAGTTCGGTCGTTGCTCTCGAAACGATTTGACGGCTGTCTCATGCATAATAAGGGCCCCAACCAAGCCCAACCTGAAAAGCCGCCACGTGAACCTTTATTTCGCACCGGTGCGAGCGATCTGCAAAGTAATATGATATTTTCTGTCTATTGAGCGACAGAAAGACTGCTCCTGGTTCCCTGAGGAGCACGGAGAAAATGGAGACTTCGTGGAATACGAAAGGAGAAAGAGGAAATAATGTTACGGGCGTGATCTAACAGCTTGGATAAAAATCGCGCCTTTTTTTCAATCCTGATTATCGTAGATTCTTTCGATTTTTCATTAAATCGATCTAGATCGATGAAGGAAGAAAGATCGCGATGTTACATGTTGAAATTGGCTCCTTCCAATCGTTTAGCGATAAGTGATCGGGTTTTGAAAAAATTTAGATAATACTTGATTTTTCCAGACGCACTTTAAAATCGTTGAACACTTGGATATAACACTTTTTTGGAAATTCATAGATACCAGTTTTTACATTTTTGCACAGATGTGACGTTTAGACGAAAGATTCGTGTGACAAAAGGTACAATTTTAAGAATGAAATACTTAACAATAGAATATCAAAAATAGTGATACAAAATTCCTATTAAATTGTTTCCATGTATGGATACAATTGCTAGTAAAATCATTATGGACACTTCGAAATAATGTATCGCTCATTTGAAGTTTGAACAGTAAATGAAAAATACACTTGAAACGAATTCTTTATTGTTACAGAAAGTATGAATAATTTAAAATTTAAATAAATATGTACTAATATTTTGTCATACTTGTATCTATAAATTGCTTGAATACGTATCGGCATACTTTGAACATTTTTTTTACAGTTTCTTTTATTCCTGCGTCATGTTACCATACCAATTCAAGCTTCTTTAATCAATTGCTATTTATTAGTTATCACTTCTGATACAATTCGACGTTACAATAATTCACATTGATGAAATTTTAATAAAAAAGAAAAAATAAGAAAATAAAAAAATTTGTGTTCCATTTAAAAAATTCCCTCAATGTTCCCTTCGATACCGTACAATCTCTGTATGAAACACTTCCTTATACAAGTGAACAAGTTATACAAATCACCCTATACATCCCTCACAGTAAAATCTATTTCGGAATTGATCACGTACTCGCGCGAGGGAAACAGAAAATATTCCCTCCTTTCCAAATACACTCGGTGTCCCATTCTTTGAGCGTCAATAATCGTAAATCATTCTGTAGAATACAATACAAACGGGGATACGACACGCTTTCAAAGCGTTCGACAGGAGATCTTCTACCGAAAGAGACGTTCCCTAGCTTGCGGTTGTCACCGTTCTCGTTAAGAGTTCTTCGAAGGGCATCATTATTGCGTGGCAATACAAGAGGGGGAGAAGAATACGAAAACGTCGGGCTATCGAATACGCGAGAACGTTGAGACATTCGGTAAAAAAAAAAGAAAAAAAAAAGAAAATAAATAAAGAAAGAAGGGGTTGACGAGAGAATTCTATCCTCTCCCTTTGGGGGTTACCGGTACGATGACGTCTGCCTACTTTCCATTCTTCCCTTGTTGTTCCATTCCACGGAAGATCAGTGGCGGGGCTTATTGCCTCATGAATATGTATAGAAGAGATCGCTCTCAGGTCCATGCTCGGCCGGAGATGCTCGGCCCTGTGGACGTGTCGGGGTTTGAAGGAGGCTGGAGGGCCAAGGGTTAGAACGGATGGGAATGACCGCGAACGAGACACTGAGAAATTAACGAGTCACCGGCCCCAGGAAATTACACGCGGGGATAAACAGAGTATTGCGGAACAGCTGCAGCCGTGAGAATGGTCATCTTCCGAAATGCAAATCGAGCAAATTTTCGGATAGCTATTGCCACGCCGAACGTTATGGAACTCTGCTAGGTTCTCCCGAGTAGCGGATGATGCCCTTTGTTCTGCTAATTTCGTACTCCGTGCACCTGATAGAGGTTAGGTTAATATAGGACAATTCAAGATCAAAGGAGATTAGTTGGAATTTTAAGGCTTTTATAGTTGTTAGGCTTGCTGTTCGAAAGTGACTTTGTTAACTCTCGTACTACGGTTGTCTGATCGTTTCGATCCGACTGTACGAGCTTTCCGCAAAGTTTTATCGATTTTGTATATATTATTAGGTGTAGAAATGAATTCCTGTCGACTTTCGGGTACAATAAAGGTTTTGTTTTTAACCCTTTGACTACAAAAGGCGTATATATATGCTCTCTAAATTTTTGTTTTTGCTATAACTGTTTTTTAACATAGAATTTATCGTTACATGCAAAAACTCGCTCGCAACATTGAACACTTCTGAAATATACCATTTTGCAAAATACTATTATTACTAATGAAATTGTTAATTAAGCAACTTTATTCTAAAGTTATTCTTATCGATGCATCAAGTGCACGCACCTTGTCGAAACGTTTGATAAAAATCATTTCAAGTATCAACCCACCGTGAATTGCTTTTCACGAGTTTGTCACGCGTGGCTGTCGATCAATTTCCATTGTAACTGGTTAATCGAGACTTTCCAGGTTTTCCACCAATTTTCCAAAAGCTAGCTGCAACGTTAGCGAAATCTTTATTCTCGGAAAATCTCGATTAACAAAGAACACGTCGAATTTTACACTTTGACCTGTAAATTATTCTACACGAAAGGATCAATTTGTGAAGGGGAAATGAATCTATTCTATCAGGTTAATAACAATCGTGATATTTGTACGGAGAGAATGGAATACAATAGGAGAGCATTGAATTTTAACGAGATCCGTATTATTTAAAATGAATTTCCCAGACGTTACAACGAAGTGCGTCGATGTCTTCCCGCTCCCTTAGCTCCTTCTTGCTCCGCTTGTTCCTTTTTCCCCGAACATAGAGCAGCCTCCTCTCGATATCTGATAAAATGTAACTAATTCATGACGCTCTCGGAAGATCGCATCGAGACTGCTGCCTGCGGCAATCATTATACGTCTGGAAGAAATTTCATGGAACACTTCCACGGTAAAATACCAGGCTCCGAGGTATTTCTCCAGGGGGAAAACGAGTCTGTGATATTCTTACCAGATCCAACTGAAAGAAAAAGAAAGGAAAGGAAAAACGAGAGAGATAGAGAGAACGAGAGAGAAAGACTAAAAACGAAGGAAGAAAATAAAATAGATGCAAGTAATAATTTTGACCAATAACCATCGTTATTATCGTTGTAAAAAAGTTAGAGAAGTTTCAACAAAACAATGCCTAATAAGAGTAGTTTATCATGAATTGTAGTAAATTGTGCTAGTCGTATGACCAATCGAGCGAACTTTTATCCTTGTTCGTAACGGTGGTTGTATAGCAAAGACACCGTGTCGTAAGTAAGCCCAGCACTCTGTGAATAAAAAGACGTTGATAACGTCTGTTATCGTCTATCGCAGCAGGAAGGTGAAGTTGAACCGCCTCTCGCTGCTCCTTCGGTTCTCCCGATAGTTCTCTTAAACTTTCCAGCAACCTTTCAAATAACTTACCCCTCTAACGTTCCCTCAGGATGTCTCTCGAGGACGCGAACGGGCCCCGGCAAAATTGTCACGAGAGTTCTCGTTTTTCGTCGAATGAAATTGGAGAAATCTTGGGGACCAACGTTGATTGGCCTTATCTTTCACGGAGAAATTTCTCTTAAATGTAGAAAAAATAAAAATGTCCTCTCTTGTTATTTGTTCGATATATTTTTTTCTTTCGGGTTTTTCGTGGACTATTTTATGGCCTATTGGCTTTGCTCAATTTACCAATTTTTTTGAAATTGTGACGACATTAACTGAGGAGAATAATGAATTATGTAATTCGAAATAGCACTGAATGTGCATATATAAGATGTCCTGAAAAATAGCAACCAAAATTATACCACGTGTTAATGAGATCGACAGAAAATTCATATAAACTTATATCTGAAAATGCTTCATTGTAAATTTACAAACGTTCGAAGATTTTTATCAATTGTTACGACAGTTATAGTAAATTTTCTGCAAGAATGCAGACTTCTGTTCGTTGAATTAATGGTTGTCGAGCTATGTTGAATGTTTCTGCTGCTGCATAAACAGTAATGAATGTATATTGGACACATTCCCAAAACTGGTCTTCTGTTTCTAGCACACTTTCATAAATCAACTGTTTCACGTGACTCTATGGATATGTAGAAGCCCAGAGGAGTTAAATCTGGTGATCCTGATGGACCAAAATATTTGTGTCTTCTATGATCCTGTATAACGTGACTTAAGAACAATTTTCCTGAAAATCTTCGAACGCTTATCATTCTTGCATAATGGATTATCAGATATAAATTTATATACAATTTTTTTACTTATTAGATCTCGTTAACGCTTATATAAATTTTGTCCCGAGCTTTTTCGGACATCCTGTAAATATATCTACGTTTAATATCAAAGTGTAACCTCATCGAGTTCATGGGTCGTTAAAAACTACCCCTGGATACAAATAATAAATCAGCAATTTACTTTTGATACACTTTTTTTTCACGAGATATTTCTGTCCTTCGTTAATTTTCAACCGTGAAATTCCGATCATTCGAATATTCCCGCGTTCCACGATACAGAATAGAATAACAGGTTCACGTGTAATTTCTTATCGAACTGCCATACGATGCTCGTTATTTTCGTAAATGAAACAGACTGGCAGAACAAATCAACGAATTCGCGAATTTCAATCGTGAATGATGGTGAAATTCACCCGTTCACAGCGCTCGCGTAATTTATTCCCTCTCGCAAAGGAATATTCCCGTCTCGTTTAGCGTCTGAATCGATATCGTTACGATGGAAGGAAAAAAAAAAAGGAAGAGGAGAAAAGAAGCAAAAGAAAAGAGGCAAAAAAATATGCAAAGGAGAGGTATACGAAGAGAAGAGCAACGACGTCATGAGCAGCTCATTACCGATCGTATCCGTGTGATAAAGGGCGGAAAATTGTATTATTACGGGAGAATACGTGTGATAATAGTTCGCCCACGGAGAAATTACCAGAGATGGACGTCCGTTGTTTTAGGGAACGTAACAGAAGCAAGGGAAGAGAAGTGTAGCAAACTTTCCTTCGCTTCTTCCTCGTTAACAGTTTCTTCTATCGGCGTTTCATGAGAATGACGTGTTTCCAAGTGGAGGAACAAAACGTTCTAGATATCGTTCGATGTTATCCTTTTTCCTTCCTTTCTTCCGTGTACGCGTACATTAACGATTAAACGAGATTTAACAAGGTCGAATTTTATCTGTTCGCTAACCTCCGCGTTGTGCGCATCGATTCGAAACTATACCAGGCATATCGAATTTGAAACGGTATAATACGCAGCGTCGAGTTAACCGTTGCGCGTTCCTCGCCGTTCTCAATTATTGAAAATTTAATCGACGATTCGCTGGAACGAGTAACACGAGCAAAACCGAGCAACAAGGTATCACAGAAACTGTGTTTCGACGTTGTTGCGGAACAGGGAAAATATGTTCGCGCGCTTTTCAGTCTCACCCGGCGTGGGGAATACGTTTAAATTATTCTCCGCGTCTGGCAATTAATCCGTTGGATGAAAATACCACTCCACCTATTCTCTTCCATCCTTTATCTCTCTTTCTCTCACCGTTGCTTCATTTATACTCTTTGCACCGTTTGAAAAATATTCGGTGTGCTGAGAGGGTTACCACCGAGAGCAGATCGTCATATACACGCGAGTCTCTCCATGGTGTAATTCCTCTCTTTTCCGGATACGGTTTCTGAAGAAAAATACGAGGCGGCTAGACAGACACGGCTGGTAACAAAACGATGCGGGTAATCACGACACCGTTGAGAAATGATCGAATGGAGGGAACCATCTGGCCACTCCTTTCTGCAACCTGGAAATAGCGAACAAACTCATGGTCTTGGACCTCAGGTATCTTTGTTGATTTCCACGTCGTTCACCATAGAGCTAGAATAATATCGTCGGTTGGTCACGGTGCGGTTATTTGAATTTCTTAGGTAAACAAGTGGCGAACGGTCTGATTTTAAGGGAAACAAACCGGTATTATTCCGACGGAACGCGCAGATTACAATATTAAACGCATGCAAATAAATGTACACGCCTGGCGATAAGCAGGAAACCCCCGCGAGGGGATTTATTTACCCCTTTGAACCCCCCCTGTCGCTGTCCTCTCGCAGCCATTCAGTTGGAATGAATTTCTAACGAACAGCAAGGATGCTCGTTGAATATTTTATAGCCACCGCGTGGGGCTAAAGATCGCGGTCATAAAGCGAGAAGTAGGTACATACGCTGGTTTGTTCGTACGTGTTGGTATAGAAGATATTACATGATTTTAATTACATTTCTTCGCGAACGTTAGTCTCACGTACCAGTGGAAGTACGAGGTTTGATGAGAAAACAGAATGCTTAGATTATAAGTGTAATTCAACGTCTCGTGAGTGGAAGAAAGGATTGATGACAATTATTATTGTGCTTAATTTAAGGCAGAATTTTTTATTAACAAAGCTTTATGACGCTAATTCGAGTACTTTCTTTTATCGAATCTCGTATAGTATAATACAAAAAAAAGAATATTCCGTTTTCCAACGAATAAAGTTTATTGATTATGTATAATTTTTTTAAAGTTGGAATAAGAATAGAATTGAAAATACGCTTAAACTGGAATTGTTTCTTTATTATAGAAAGTATCTTTAAATAATCCTTTATCATAGAAAGATTTTAAAAATTCTACAAATTACTAAATTCTGTATACTAATACTTCTTCACTCCACACTTTGCATCTATAATTCCTTGAACTTGTCTGCATCTTTTTTAGTCTTCAATCAGTTGCTGTTTAGTAGCTATCGCTTCTGATTCAATTGGACGCTTTAATAATTCCCTTAAGCTTTTTATTGAGTTCACAAAATTTTTTATTGCAACTTGCCCAAAATGAAGCTCGAATTTTCTTCTAGCTAGTTAAATTATCACAACTTAGTCAAACTTTTTATATACAAACAAGTGTATATTTGACTACTATCGAAATTATAATACCACCGAAAGCATAAAACATTTAAGTTATTCATCTGATCGTAATAATTTGATCACCCACTATAGTTCGAGACATACTAAACCATATTTCTCCGAACATAGACGTACTTCTTGCACTTCACTGCAAGTGCAGTTATCTTAAAAGCGACGCGGATGTAAAACCAACAGAAATCAACGAAATCCTCTCCCGTATGAAAAATACAGGAGAAATGATGGCTGTAAGTAGAGTACAGAGAGAGAGAGACTCGTATAATCACGGGAGCGTTGAGAAATGACCGTGCTGCAGGAGCATCTGGTGCTCGGCACCAGGAAACGGATAAAGCTTCTGCTGGTTTTCTTGTTGATTTCCTCGTGGTGCCGCGTGAACGAGAATAATGTGCCAGGTCCCAGGATCGGACCAGCTGCTGGCTAGATCGATACACACCGTTGTTATTGCGTCTGGAGAACGGAGTATCGTTTATCCGTAAAGGAACGAGCTTCACCATTTCAAGATACAGTGATTGCACCCCGTAACAGACGTTTAGATACTTTTTTTCTTTTTTTCTTTTTCTATAACTCAAACGACACGACTATTCTGACCTGTGGACACTTGCTGAGACATTCTTATCAATTTTCTTTACATTTTCTTTTTTCTTTTTTGGGAGGAAGGTACTCGTGTCGCAGTGTTGCTTAGGGAGATGGATAAATTCGATAAGTTCGATAAGTTCGTTCGCTGGCTACTTCGATTACCGTTTTACGGTTATCCGTTATCCTTCGCTCTGGTCGTTGACGCGTAAACGCGGAGGCGTGTTCTTAGTTGGAAATTTTACGGCGCACTGTTAAAGGAACGATACGCCGGATACGGTTTACGATACGAACATGAATCGGCGGCTAGATTTTCCCGCGTGTTTCTTCGCCGTGCTACTTTCAATTTGCTCGTTTACGAGTCACGGGACCGAGGAATTCCAATCGGAAGCTGATAGCGTGTTTGCACGATTTGTGAACATTAAAAAATACAAAACGTGCACGAGGAAGAATTTAACAACGAAATGGTTTCTTACAGCCTTAACCGTTTTAGTCCAACGCAGCACGATCGCGCTTTTCAGACTTCATATCCAAGAAAATTTACTGTATTTTGAACGACATGGACAACTAATGGTGTATTTCTAGTTGTCATCATTTTCAATGTAAGACAAGTTAAGGAAAGTGCTATTGCGCCGCTTAGATCTTTTTGACAGTGTTTTTTCAGTGATTCCTGGGACTCAAACGGTTAAACTTGCAGATAGACCTCCATACAGTTAGGCAAAGCTTCTTTTGATTTTATCATGTTCATCATCGAAATATTAGCATTAGTACATTAGTATTAGACGCGCTGCTGGTGGCTAAATATGATCACTGAGGATTTTGTGTTTTATAACTACAAATCTTCAGACCGGGGCTTTGTCACGTTGCAAAATCGCAACAAACACTATTTACAAAGTTAGGTTTCCCTCTGAGAAAGGCGTGGATTCCATTTCGCGAAACTCTACGCTAGAGATCTTTTAAAAATTATTCAAAACACTTGGTAAGAGATGAACGTGAAATGTTCAAAAATCTCACGAAGTTCGTGTCTCGTTTCTTGAAGTAAAGCAGAGACTTCCTCCGCGACAGTAACCCCTTCGTATTTCAAGAACACAGCTTAGAGTCTTGACGATCAGACAGTGGTCTCTCTTGGACGAGAGAGGAAACAGATCGAGCGAAGATTCTCGTCGAGCAGATTTCTTTGAGGGACGGTAGTACATATCCGGAAGTCGTCTGTCGGAAGCTCCGGGATTTCAAGGCGACACTGGTATTCCGTTGGCGGCGTCTCGGAAAGATAGAAGATCGAGGTGTACGCAGGAACTGATGCGACTGGAATACAAGCTCGGGATTGTAGCAGGTCACGTCGTGCTTCACTTAAAACAAGCGAAGACCGCGGGAAAATGGATCAACCTAATCCTGCGAAGAATCTTGTTTGGAAGTGGATATACACTGGCTGGCAAAAGTTTAGGATCATCTTGCCAATTTTCATCAATATCGAATCTCTGTTACTAATTCTTCGTGGAATTGAAATTGACGTCACGATTCATCTGATTCGAATGAACAAGAATTGGTTAAAAACTTCTTAAAATTGCTAACTTTCCTCTGGAAATTTTTTTAGTAGATTCTAAACTTTTTCCTGGTAGTGTAAATGTAGCAAATTATAAGCGAAACCGTTGACTCTAAGTTTATATACTTGTTTTTACATTCATTTTTATAGACACTCGATAAATTAACGAGTGAACGAAAATTCGAATTTTTCTCAAAAAAATCGGTTTGTTTAATTTAAAAATGACTTTACTATATTCTGTTAATTTACTTATAAATTTTATCATTACGTTAACGTATAAAATACTTTTCTAATCAAATTAATAGATAACTAGTTATTTCAGATAGCAGTTCTTATCGATTCACTCTGTGTATTAGGAATCTGTGCTTTCTTCTACGTGTCGTTAAACACAAAGGAATCAATATGTCATCGTGAGTAATAGTGCTCGCCTAAGCGCGTCATTCTTCTAATAAAGATATCAGAGGACGTCGATTGACTTTAGTCGATGAATATCGATCAAACGAAATGATCCTCGATAAACGTACAGCCACTTTAATTAATATTCGAACACCGTTTAAAACAGAATAACTTTATTTCAAAATCGAACCAAACGACACTCCTGTTTTTTTGAAAAATTAAGTTTCGTTTATTAGATAATGTATAAGAACAATTGTTGAAAGAAATTGGTCCACGAATTGCGAGAAAATAATAAAAGTCGCTTTTTATAAATTTTTATTAAAGTTTTAAAACACTGACAAAAGTTTCACTTCTCTTTACGTCTTCCAACCGTTTCTGTGATCGTCAGTTTCTCTTCCTTCTTTTACATCCTCATAAACTGACCTACACGGCCTCGTTATGAATCAACTAAAACGAAACTACACACAGCAATATACTTCTAGCTTAACAGCCAATGCGTCTGTCTCTCTCTTTCACAGTCTCGCAGATAACATAGATCAACTAGACTTTATCTATTATCGATTTTAGAACGACTCGAAAGAGTTCATCCTGAAAATTAAAAGAACCGAAAGAACTTCAGCAATTCGAACATTTGTATCGTTAAAACGACAGTTATTGTTATTGCACAGTATGCAATTTTCACGTCACGTATGAAATTCCCCTCCATGAGCTCTCCTCAAAGCTGATGATACGACATTACGTATCTCGATTAGTATGACACGTACCTTCTACATAGTACAACGATTGCCATAGAGCACACACGTTACCACGAAGCTTCGTTACGCTAAAAAGGTGGTTCGAGAAAAAAAATTCCACGCCAAAGAGATCTCGTGTCGGTGAGTAAGAAACATAGTTGCACGTTTAATTCATTCATCACTACGGATAAATCTGCTTGCAGGGAAAAAATCATTTCGAACGACTCGCCAGGATCTTCTCATGTGTATACATAATTCTTCTCGCGAAAAATTCTTGCTAAACGTGAGAAACAGACGTACATTTCGTGGCTCGAGAAAATGATCTAGATAGCAGTAAAATAATTTGCCAATTTCCATTGAAATCTAAACGAATCTCTAGGAACTTGTGAAAACGAAGAATGAGTCGTTGGGCTGGTAAAAACGCGATGGTTACAGGCGTATGTTCCGGGATCGGTTCCGCGATCACAACGGAACTGTTGAGAAACAAAGTGAACGTGCTCGGGCTAGATGTTAACAGCGAGGTGTTAAACTTTCCTTTACGACAACAATTCGACACCACCTATTGCGGTTTTCGTTGCGACGTGAGCAACGAGACAGACTTAGAACACGCTTTCTCTTGCGTGAATACTGTATTCGATGGCGTAGATATTATGGTAAACAACGCCGGGGTTATCGAATACACGCGCGTAATCGGTAAGGCTACTGAACGTTGCTCGTAATAAAGAAAATCTGGCATGAATAAATTCGCTCGGATGCTTTGCACGTGGACATTTCTGCTGAGTGAAAATGGAACTTGACCGAGATTGGGAAAGATTGTTCATTTTTATCGAATCATTTCGCTGATATCGACGATATTGTTTACGGTTTACAATCCTGTTTATCTATTTTCTTACTTTTCAATAAGTACTACATTCTCTCTTTATCTTGGTGTTATTGTGATTATTTGTTCGATGATTAATAGGAAGGTTATCGGTAGAAAGATACATAGTTATGATTCACAGTTAAATTATCGATTGGTACGATTAATTATACACGAGTATATTCTGGAATTATATTTCTACGTCGAATGCAATGTCGTTCGCATTCTCGATGTGGAGTGAAGAGTGTAATCATCATCTAGTATCATGGTACTATGAGTATTACTTCCTGTGAGCATCACTACGCGTGACTAGAATATGAAGATAAACTTCACGTTTCTGTCATACAGATACCTAACCGAAAAGCTGGTGCATACTAACAGCTATTATTATACATGGCGTATCGTAATATGTAGTTATAATTTCTGCGATGGAAGAAAAGTTTCTGCAAACGTTTCTTCTATCCGACCTTGTTTCCAAGTTCTAAACATTTCTCTCTTTAAGTAATTCTTTTTTTTTTTATTACAATTTGATGTTCTTCGTTCAACTGTTTTATAAGGGGGAGGTTTATGTGAATTTTTTTTATTATTTTTTATTATTTTCTTTTGCAACGCTGAGATTATGCTCATATATTACAGTGCACGTGCTGTATATGCTGTATAGATTTTTCAAATAGGTACCTGAGATATTCTCAGCACTCTACTTATGTTATCTATGAGATATTTTGTTACATGCTTGAATCTGCGATTGATAAATCCAAAAATCGAAGTTTTCGAATTTAACCGTTCGAGTGTCACGCAGCGATCATTAAATTTCACATCGAAAAGTACTATCAGACTGCGATGTGTAATTTAAATATGCACATACGAAGTTTGAATGATACTTGTTCATCGAAACAAAGTTTTTTCGCAAACGCGTTAATTCGCAATCGTCGAAAACGAGAAAAATGTTGTCATTTCTAGACGCGAAATAAGAAAAGCGAAATCGCTTCATTTGGCACTTTCCGATAAGATTTTTGCAATGTTTCCTGGCATTCGAACGGTTAAAACGAAGCTGAGGATACTGAGCCAACTTCCTCTCTAAATGTAACTGTGTGCAATCTAACCTTAGCTTCCTTTACCTAAGCAATCCTAAGCCTTACCTAAGCTTCGTCAGAATTTGCAACAATTTGCAATTGTTGGAAGATTCTTCGTATTGTGGTTGTGAAAAAGTGCAACTGGAGGAAGAAAATATGGGACGTTAGCTTTTATATGGCGCGTGTTACCGTCTCACACGAGCTAACGATATTACGCCTGGAACCTCGTTTGCCTGCTCGTTGGCGCATTAAAAAAGAAAAAAGAAATAAAAGGGAGAAATTCCATAAATTACACTTGCAGAGAGCGAGAGGAAGACATTCGAAAAGCTGTTAAATATTAATGTCCTCGCGACCGCCGAGTGCATCAAGCGGGCTGTGCAGTCGATGCTCAAGCGAAACGTCGAAGGGCATATTTTCAATATCAACAGGTATTGTTGCTCGCGAGCCACGTCTTGTTCGATCGTTCGTTCGTTCAACCCTTTAACCATTCACGTGACTATCGTGTTTCTTGATAATTTATATCCCATCGTAGATGTGGTTGTAAATCAACATGGAAGTGTATTCAATTCCTTTCGCGATTGAACTTTCTTCGTTATAAAGATGTAGAAACAAATTCTTTCCGGCTTTTGAGTGCAATCAAAGTTTTATTCAGAGAAGGATGAAAACCAGATGGATCGTCAACAAAATTTTCTTTACTGTCGATGACATTTCGCTATTTTTCAGTCGTAAAAATATTTAATTTCTATACTTGATAATTCTAGTTGAAAATCTTGTTTCGATGAATATCGCGATTAGAAAGGTTCAGGAATCTTCTTCGAGCGTAGGCAACAAGGAACGTTCGTCGGATAATCGGGAAGCTTTGAAAATCTATTGGAGAGGTCGCGTTTCACGCAAAGAGTTCACGTCGCGCGCGAGGAAAAAAAAAGGGGAGGGAAGTAGAGATGGGACAGAGACCGTGTTGTTTGAGAAAGCACTCGGAAATTTTGCTTGTCCTCTTTCCACGCTGGCTGACCAACGGATAGAGGGAAAGAAAAAAAAAAAACAGAAATAAACGAGACAGAAGTAGAGTGGGACAGGTGGAAAGAGGAGAAGAGAGAAAGAGGTGGAAAAAAAGAGGAGGAAAGAAAACAAAACAGAAAAGAAAAAAAAAAAAGAAAATAGGAGAAAAAAAGAGGATCGACGCTTTTAAGACCGAAACAAACGTTCCGGCTGTTTGCGCTCGAAGTCGATTCGAATAAAACGCGGTGCAAATGGGCGGCGGCCTGTTGAAGCAATTTTTTGTTTCGCGCTGCACAGCGTGCTGGGACACGAAATTCCGAATGGATTCCTTTCGGAAATCGATGGCTGTAATGGCTGGAACCTGTACCCGACTTGCAAACACGGCACTGTTGCATTAACGCACACGGTGAGGCGAGAATTGGCCGCCATTAAAGCACCGATTCGGATCACCGTAAGTTCGCGCGACGTTGCTTCCCCTTCCATCGCCATAAAACTCATTTTACGAGCTTTATAATTTCTCTCTCTATCCTCTCTCTGTGTCTCTCGTCGTTTCCAATTTCGCTCGTTTCACACGTTCCAGAGCATCAGTCCAGGCATCGTAAGGACAAACATAGCCAAACACTCGCCAAACGTGTCCGCTGTCTTGGAAGAAATTCAAGCGTTGGAACCGGAAGATGTCGCGAAAGCACTAATGTACGCGCTTAACACACGACCGGAAGCACAAGTAAACATTTCTCAATTAATTATACACGATCGAATTGAATTGATCGCTGGAAGTCATTGAGAATTAATTCTATCGTAGTTATACATAGCTTCTTATAACTATTACCTAATCTGACCGTGACATGGAAATTACAAACGTAAGGGTCACTTAATATTTATACCGAGGGGGAATGGCTTCGAGCGGTCGATTCGGTTTAAACATTGAATTGTACGATATATAGTAGAGTCATTGATGAAATTGTAGATTTCTGAGATCGTCATTCAACGCACAGGTGAAGCGTAACCTCAACTCGTACAGGAAATGTACATACAGGGTATTTCATTTGGGACAAATATCTAAATTATCTCTAGTGCCATTGGAAGCGAGAGGAAAATGTCTGAGAATAGTTCTTGTGGTTTGACGATGTATGTTTGGTATTGATAAAAAAGTAAATCATCGTATATACACTATCGATTAAGTGTTTGGTAACACTGGCTAGTAAAGTGAATTATTATTGAATTACACATTTATTAAATAACAATTGTCTTTTATATACGTTCAAAATATAGCATAACTTTCAACAAATAGCTGAATTATTTGAAATAATGTTTATTTCTTAATGTATGGTCTATAGTAATAATTATCTTTGATTATTTCTTTGCACATTTTCGACATTATTCCTACAAATCACTCCGATATATTTTCCCATATTAAATTCTATTTTTTTTTTAAAAGTACATAAATTCACAAAAACATGTATAATTTTTCTCTTTTCAAAACAACACCTTTCACTTTCGAAAGTTTCATTACGAAAGTGTATTGAAATTGATAATCGATCATAAAAAAGTACTCAGAGTTCAAAGGATTAATATGCAGAATGTCGATAATTTAGAATTGACCTTCGAGATAACAGAGCCTTTTTTTGAAACCAGAAATTTATTCGAGTCAACAGCAATGGAAATATAACTTCGTTGTTCATTACATCTGAAACACCCTGTACATAACAGTGCATAAGGTAGATCTACTGCTGCAGCACAGTGAGTACGATTAATTAGAATATCAAAGGTGTTTCGTGTATGTACCGATAAAATTCAATTTGCCACATTTCACCGCGAAAGGCTTTCATCTTTTCGTTCCGAATAATCTAACCGCGATTAATTTACGATTCGCGCGGCGTGTAATCGCGCGAAACGATTCACGTCGCCCGTTTTCATTTCCCGGCCGAGATTACGCGCTATTGATTACAAACTGCGAATTGCCGGCACGCAGCCGCGGCATAATTACAGAGGTGCCGTGTACTCCTTAGGATTCAATGATTGATGCTATTATTGGGCTGCGTGACCGGACTCGGTATTAATTCACACCACGAGCAACAGTTACTAACTAGAAGTCTTCGCGGAATGGACAGGTATCTTTAATTAAACCGTAATCACCGTGAAAACGGGCAAACAGAAGAGAACGTCGATGTTCTTTCCTACATTATCAGTAAATTTATTATTCCTCGTACACCATCATCGGCGATAGAATATTTCTTTCGCTGATTAATGCACCGGACCAATATAATTTACGTAATGCGTTTGCTAATAGACCGCGGCTCGCGATTTCGTTAAATACACGGCGTACACACACGAAAATTCGATCGCAATTTAACCGGCCACGCGAACGACACGACGTCAAACGTCCGCGCATCAATTGACCGATTCACCTCGGGTAGACCGGTGAAAATTGAATTTCCACACTGGTGTTCACCTCGACGTTTTAGTTTTTCAACGAATCACCGCTTGTTTATCGCGTTTTCGACGGGCGTACATGAACGTAATAACGTTGTTGTAACGATAATCTATTGTATTAATGAATATTGCAAGGTGAGAAGTGCACGAGATGGTATTGTTGAATGAATTAACTAGTCTACGTTGTTCAATCGTGTGCGTACACTCCTGTTCATGAATTATAGGGCACTTTAACGTTTTACGATAAGTCAAGTTTAGATGAAAGATTTAATTACTCATTTCTATTGATAACAATTATACTTACGGAATATATTTTTGTTTATAAGGATGGTATTTTAACTAATAAAAAGAAAATTGAACATTTTTGGCACCGGACATTGCTGCCAGAGTGTATTATTCCTATTGTAAAGAATCCATTATGGATAAGGGGAGTTTTGGAGCAGATATCGTGGGAGATTTACCAAAAATCGACGGAATAATGAGTAAAAATAATTATTTACATATCATAAAATCACACTCCATCCTGTCAGGAAAGAGAATTATCGGTAATAATTTGTATTTATGCACGAGAGTGACCCCAAGCACTCTGCTAGAATATGTAAAAGTTATTTTGGACAATTGCAATAAAATGGAGAGCTAAAATTAATTCGACGGCCATCCTAATTACCAGGTTTCAACCCTTATCGAGAAATTCTGAGATGAACTAGACAGAAGTATTTGGAAACGCTATCCAAAGTCACAAGAAGATTTGTGGACACATTTGCAGCAATTCTAGAAAGAAATCCAGGAAAAAACTCATCGCAGTACAGTCAAAATTAACTGAAGCCATCATCGCGAAGCCAGAAAATTTATAACAGTGTTGTATGAACAATTTTCAGTATATTTCAACATTAAAAAGCTATTTTCGGCAGAAATAATCTGGGAATAATTATTTAATTTAACAACACGAGAGTTTGACAGTGTTAATTCAAACGTATATCTCAGATTAGGTGTTCCATAACTTGTGGATGGGAATGTAGGTTTGTATGTTGAACGGAGATGAGGGAGAATTGAAAATAAAAGGAAAAAGGAGAAAACAGGAGGATTTTTACGATGGCGAAAAGTCGTAACACTCGACGAGGTTGTACGTCAAAGTACGAGTGTACATTTGCCTGACGCTGGGTGGGACGTTTGCACGCAAACTTCCGACAGCCATGGCAAAAGCTCACATTGTGCACAGCTTTACTGTCACCCGAGGCATCTCGGTGCACGGGACAGTTAAGGTGTCAAACAACTTCCGACGAGCTTCGAGTAGTTCGGTGCTCCGTGTGTAGGTACAGGATGCTTCCAAGTTGCTGGTTGCACTTTTCACGGTTAATAATCTTCTCGTGTTTCCCTCTGTCTGACGGTCTGTCATGATAAAAATGTAACCACGCCGAGGAGTTTTCTCTCTTGGAACGGTGAATCCTTCTTCATGGTTCACTTCTCGCGGAACTTGCTTAAATAGTCTGCTACGTTTTATCAGAATGCTTCGAGTTACATTCGAAAGTAATTGTTAAACGTCAATTTAAATTCTAAAATAAAGTCTCATCGAAGAACTGTAAATTTGATATATTGGGTTTTCCGGAAAATTCAGGCTGATATTTAACTAAACTAATCTCGTACTTCGAAGCACTAATCTTTTCTGTCCCGTAAGATATGCAATTTTTAGTTCTATATTTTTTTTATCATCTTTCTAGCAATTAAAAAATTGCTCCATTTCGGAAACTTTGCTTTTTTACTTTTTTTCAAGATCGAAATCTTCGTTTTTAGATTTTGTTAGTCTGCGAACAATTTTTTCTAGTAGATTACTGTCTTTTTATACATTATATAGCTTACTTGACGTTTTGTCAGTACTTTTCGCTTTTTCGTTAAAAGAAAAGTATTCAATGTCAGAAGTGTACTCTATTTCCTTTCATCTTCGAAATAGTATAGTATCGAAAAGAAACTAATAATTGGTACGAATAAACTCTCAAAAGACACGTGAAAAAGTAATCTTTCAAAATATATACGATCTTATGTTTTTGTCTAATTTTATTTGTTATAATATATTCAAACATTACTTATGTAAAATTGGCACGAATTTCCTGTACAACCTAATACATTGTAATATGTTAATTATAATGTTGACAATGTACAAAAAAATTAAAGGATATATAATACAATAAATTATATACAGAATTGATATATTTCGATATTAAATTATGAATACACTTTACATTTTTAATCATGTATATTACACATTAATTAAGAATATATTTTAAACATATCTTATTATATACAAAAATATACGTAAAATGAGATCGACGTGTTTGACATATTCGTAATAATTTTTAAAATTTGAAAAACATTAAATTTTCCATAGAATTAGTATTTACGAATTCGGTAAAAGATACTGCAATTCTGAAACTCCCTGTACATTTTATCGTCCATCCAAAAGGAATCTACGTTCTCACTGTTGAAACCTTTAAGCGCTAGAGATTGAAAAGAAACAAGTTTCTGAATTTTTTTTAACGTTTCCATAGAATCGAGAATCACATAGATCGAGCTAAATTTCACGGAATCCTCGCAAGAAATTTTCATTCACGATACATAGGTAGCTACGAAACATTTCGAATCCTCCTTGAAATATCTATGAAATTCTATTGATACTTTCTCGTTGAAAATGTAACCCTTCTTTTTCTATAAGAAAGAAGTAAATCCTTAATTCTACATCTTGAACTGTGTCGTTGCTTTCTCGTATTTCCTCAATGACGGAAATCGAAGAGAGACGAGGATGAAAATTTTGCTCTCACACGAGGACGCGAAAGAACGATAAAAATGATCGATAAAGACGTACCGTCGTGTCCCGCGACCGCCGCGGATCCGGCATTTAGGAATTTATATTAAAATATGTAAATTTATCGGTGCGGGCATATTTGAAAACAGATAAATTATGCCGGCCATGTATCGCGTTCCCGTGGTAAAATATATCGACGTCGAAGCGGCGCGCGGACCCGGAGGGCGCCAGCGGAACTCCAAGTTCCTCGCATAACGGCACGTTCTGTCGCCCGGCAGAAATACGATTTATGACGATCATTGTGTAACGATCATAAATTATCTTGTTATTTACGCGCCCGTCCAACGCTGATTTTCTCCTCCGCCGTTTTTCTTTTCACGCGCGACACGCTACCGTTCCTCCTCGTCGATGTTTCGACCAAGCAAACTAGCTGATTTCACCTTGCCGAGATTCAAGACGGTCATTAAAGTGTCGTTAAGAGTATTACGGCAGAGACGGCGATATTTCGATTACTTTCAGTTTCGTAACCAACTTATAATCCCTCGTTATGCGATGTTCAACAATGATAAAACCACTTCAAACCGGGAAGGTAGAATTTTGTGTATATTCAAGTCTTATATGATTATTAATGCAAAATTAAGACTTTCAAACTCATCAAGAAGAGCAATAACAGCGAGGAAATCAAAAGGATGCTTTGATTACAAGCGGAAAGTCGTGGAATATCAGATCGGAGGTCGCGAGTCAATTCTCTCTTAGTTTCTATACTTTTTCCTCGACTCCTATAATCGACTGCTAGTTCAAGCGAAGTTATATTGTAAAAAAGTTGCATATCTCTTAAAATTGTTGAAAGAGAAGGTTTGTCACCGAGGGAAGAAAGTGTAGATGAAATGTGTTGAGGAAAAGAGAGGGAAGATTGTGCTTAGGATATTACAGGGCGAATATTAACGCAAGAAAATTAAGAGAGAGCTTTGGCTATGAGTACAGTGTCAATTGTTGGCAATTGCTGGCTGCTACATTAAGGAGATATATAATTACAACTGACGAGAGGAAAGATATGAATGTGTAATCATTTTTTGCAATACTGAAAGGCAGCCAGCAACGTTAACGACGAGGAAAAGGAGAAGCGCGCGTTATTGCGTCTCATAGTGGAGTTACTTTTCATAAAATAAATGGAAGCTCGCTTAGTTTGTACGGTAAGCGAACGAACGCGACACCCTCGACGACAGGTAAGCCAGGGTTGCGCGGGAGATTCGTATCGTCCGATTTACGAGACGAGACGAGAAGAAAGGATTTTTGTCACGAGACCCTCGAGCACTCTTTAATTCTTGATAAATGTTAAAAGCTTTTAAAACTCCGGCGTTTCCTCGTATTTACTTGGAATTAGTCCCGTGAAGTATCTCGATGTTTTCGTAAATAACCGCCGGAATGGTTGAAAAAAAATGTCGAAGGAAGCGTATTGTCGGTGACGTACATTTTAACTCACAGCTACGCGATACTTGCCGAGTTTCAACGTAAATGTTTGCCAGCCAGTCTACGTTTCTCGTTTTCACGCTCGATATTACGTTACTTGTTAACGTCGATCGAACTCCAGCTAGCACGTCTGACGGACAGTTGATTCTCAAGCAGGCTCTTTAACTTAACGCTAACTAGATTCGTTGCTTAATAACTAGCATACACTAGACAGTCTAAATACCGAGTATTATCAAACTTTGAACTCGAACTAACAGGAAACTCGGCTAGTAGAATGTGTACTTTGAATTCGAAGCTCTGTGAAACGGTTTTCATGGCCCACTTTCGTGAAAAATTATATTTATAGTATAATCTTGCGTCGTTATTTGATATACGGACAATTGGAACCCATGCTTCACTGTTCGTTGTACACAATTCTTATTTCTTTGTGTACAGAACGCGCTAAGACGATTGCACACAGGGTGTCTCATGTACAACGAGAATGTAAACTATTTCCTCTGTTATTAAAATTAAAAGAAAATGACTAAGAGCAGATATGGTTTAATGACTTGTATATGATATGAATGAAATAAAAAGTCCCCAAAGTTATTCGAAAGATGAGTCTAAGATCATTGATGTTGTATTTTACTACTTACGGTTACATTAAGATCCTAATCTCATAGTAAAATGCTGATGTTGATACTGTAGAAGTCTAACAAAAGATTAAGGCGACTAAAAAGCGATAATCGAACTCGCGACATCCGGACTGACATGCGGCGACACTAAAATGCCGATAGTTAAGACGTTGTCCTTAATTTGTTTGCTATTATTTCCATATTTCACCATTTTGCGCTGATATTTGCCCTAAAATTATAACAGCTGAGTGAACATTCGAGGGATCAAACAAAAATCGAACTGGCGGTGTCCGAACTGACACGCCGAGACTCTAAAACGCTCATAGCCAAGACGCTTTGCAAAACGTGAACCTTTTTATCATATCCAAGTGCACAGTCTTGAAACATACAATTTTTTAATAATTATTTTTTACTTTGGATAACAGTGGAATTAGTTTACATGTTCCTGTTAAGTGAGACACCCTGTATATATTCGTATCTATAGTACATATCCGTCGTTCGTATATTTTCTTTATCCACCGCAATAACCCAGCTAATAATCGATACACCGTCGTTCCCTTATTGTAAACGTTCAATTTCCCCATTCCTCCGCGCTATAGAGCCGAAACTTTCAAGCATTACAACAACTACAGCGAACCAACGCTGGTTTTTCGTCACCGGCTGGGTACCCGGTAATTGCACTCGACTTTAGAAATCGCGACATCAACGTCGAGGAAGTTGGCGAACCAAAATTAATTGCGTGTTCGCTTAAACACGCTTCGTTCGGATTCATTGTACGCGGCGGCGCGGCGGTTCTCTATTACCGGGCCGGAAGTTGTCGCGGATTCCACGAATTCCTCAATTTGCAAGAGCCAGCAGCCTGTTCCGAGGGACAAACATCCCGATTTAAGTTCCCCAAATGCGTTCGTAACTGTTTCTGACAGGCGACCTCTTACCACCTCCTCCGTCCCTCTATACTAACTGTTGTTTGACCGCGTTTCAACGTCGTTTCCGGCATTCGAATAAGTCTCGATGCGGATTCCAAACAAGTAAGCACGCAGAAATACTCTCGGGGCAATTAACGGGCGCAGTTTTCACGTTTCGCAAAATTCTTATCTACCTCTCTGCATACTCATCTCTCCTGTTAGAATGAACGCACAGTTTCGAGGATCAATTCGCAAAATAAATTCTGGTAAAACGCGAACGCGTATGTACATCATCGTATCCCACTTTTTCTCGGTATTTTTTTCAACGATTTGTGTATCAAATTTTTGTTTTCTCCCTTCTCTTTTATTTTGAAGTTAGCTGTCTGGCCAGTGTCGATATCGAGTGTATTTTGTTAGCGATCGATATCGTTTTCTGTGTAACGGACTGACCATTACAGACTGACTCCATTTCACCCGACAACGAGTTTCAGAGTTTACGGTAGCGAAGCGCTTTTTTTTTTTTATAGCGTAAACCAGTTTGAAGTTCGTTTTAAGGTTTGGATGAGTGATTAAGTCGATTTAACGGAACATTTTTTCCCGGAGAAAAATCTTATTTTACACTTTGCGACGTTTTGGACAATGTTCATTCACGTGATTTATTTATTAAAACAGAAAAATCATTTACATTCGCCGCGTTAGGGCCGGGATTGGTTGCTATTTACGGTCACGTCGCAACGGTATCTCTTGGTCTCGTTTCAGCCCAATTTCTGCCACGTCCCCCTTTGAAAATGGTGGCCCGTGCAAAGTGCAGCGCCATAGCAAATTGGATTAGCGTTACGTTACTACTCTGCCGTGCCCCTCTTCGTGCCTCGCTCTCTCTCTCTCTCTCTCTCTCTCTCTCTCTCTCTCTCTCTCTCTCTCTCTCTCTCTCTCACCGAACGAACCTCGTTCCATCGTCCCCGTGAACCGCATCGACGGAACGAGCCGTTGCATTTGGTGGCTTCGCTGCGGCGCACCGACCTCGTTCACCGCTTTGCACGTCTAAGAATTTGCTGCAGTTGCAAGGACACCGTGCGCGATTTGCGGCCAACGTTGGACGAGATTCGTGCGGAGGATGGTGTCTCTGTGAAGCGTTCAAACATAATGAAAGGAACAGATTAAAGTGGATGGCGCAACGGTTCTTCCAAACGGCTGATAGCTATTGCTTTATGGGTTATTGGATACTTTCAAACTCTCAAACTTGAATGGAACCAATTTTAATTGTTTATAAAAAAAATGTGCATCAGAGTGAAAGATTTTTCTCGACTCTGAAGACTCTTACAACACTCGAACTCTATCTACAATCTAATTTTATTTATGAAACTCTATCTACGACACTTTGAAAACCCTTACAATCTTCAACTCTATTTGCAACACTTCCTCACCAACAATTTGAGGACTCTTGTAACACTCCAACTCTATTTACAATACTCTGACAACACTTATAGCACACAAACTCTATCTGCAACGTTTTATTTGCTACATTCCATCTCCAACACCATCTCTTACAATCCCTAACTGTATCTAAAATTCTGACTCTGTCTGCAACGCTTCCTCTCCAACACTCTGAGGACTCTTGTAACACTCCAACTCTATTTACAACACTCTGACAACACTTATAGCACACCAACTCTATCTGCAATGTTTTATTTGCTACATTTCATCTCCAACACCATCTCTTACAATCCCTAACTGTGTCTAAAATTCTGACTCTGTCTGCAACGCTTCCTCTCCAACACTCTGAGGACTCTTGTAACACTCCAACTCTATTTACAACACTCTGACAACACTTATAGCACACCAACTCTATCTGCAACGTTTTATTTACAGCACTCCATCTCCAACACTCTGACTTCTTTTCCTACCTTAAACGCGACAATTTCTGACTGGTACGTAACCACTCCAGACTGGATCTGGTTATAGCGTTGGCTGAAAAGACGTGGAACGGGTGAAAACCGATGATAGAGGTTGTAGGAACGGGCTTTAGGTATATACGGGGACAGGATGAGGAGGCTACGAAAAGGGTTCAGAGAAGGTTGGCTGAAGCCACAACGATAGGTTCGTTAGCGGAACACTGGCAGTGCAAACATGCACACTTTAACCGGCAGCGTACGTGCGCCAATGCGGTGTCAGATTTGAAGTGGTTCGCGGTGTTAACTCGAACGTGCACGTGATGCGACCGAACGGAACGTGCGCTTCACCTTCACCTCCCTCCGTCAACGTAGAGATAGGTCGATTCGATAGAGCTTGCAGCTCCTTCTATTGACCGACCAACCTGTGACGAGGCGAACTTTAACGTATTTCGAACTACAGTTCTATCCCGAAATAGAAAGATGTTACTTCTCTCAATTGTCTTACAATTTTCAGGATTAAATCACTATAAAAGTGGTGTAAGTCCACTTATGGTGAATAAACATGCCTTTCTTTAAAGGTAATTCTTGCAAAAGTTATTTGCATAATGCATTCGTATAAATCTAAGTATGTATCGTAGTTCTATTGACTTCGCTATGGTGACAGTATAATATTATTTGCAACATAAACAATCTATCATTAAGATATGAATTTTACAGGTATCAGATTATAGAAAATTTATAATGTAAAATTCGTGTTTTATTTACTTTTATATTTTTCTTTTTCGAAAAAGAAATATTTCTATTCATCAGAGCTAGATTGACGCAAGTTCTCCATTTTAATTTTGCAGCAGAACAAAGAAATATCAGTGGTTTCACATAAAACCATTTATTTTCAAGTTGTTTTCGAAGTAAAACGGTGAACGTAATCCAATAAAAAAAAAAAAAAAAAAAATAGATTTGGAGCAATTTGTATCTAAGGTACAGATTTATCTAACCTAACCTTAATTAAGGTTTGTATACAAATTTGGATTTTTAAAAGATTCAATGCAAAAGTATGCTAAAACTGCTGATCGATGCCAAAAGAAAAAGGAAAAAAAATATTCAGAGTATAAACTGAGCAAATTTATTAGCACATATCGATATCTTTAAATCGACAGAAATGCAAACTCTCAATTATTAGTGAAATTGCACCACTTCCGTAACAAAACGCTTCATTGCTTTTCATTATTTTCCAATCCTCAATTTCTGAAATCACAAAGGACGTTCATGCTCTAATTTCTATTCCTAGCGCATCTCCATAGTCTCCGTAAAAGAGCACGGAAGCACAGCATAGAAATTGCCACGCGTAGATAGCGCTCTCGCTCTTCCGGATGAATAGAATATGTCAGGAATAAGTTGCCCGGGGCTAGCTGGCGTCTAAACTTAAGAAACATTCCTTCCTCCTCCCCTTTTCCTTTTTTAATCGCGCCTCCAAGACGCCTTGAAGTCGCGCACACTGTCGTCTTCATGCGACACGCGATACAGCCTTTAAATGCAACATGCGCATGTACAGTAATACAGGCTGTTCCCAAAAATGTGGGCATAAAATTAAAGAGTAGTTTAAACACCTTCTAGAAAATTGAATAGATTTGAAAATTTCTACGTTGTACAATAATTGTAGAGACAAGTTTGCACGAGATAAGAAGCGTTTCTCGTAAACAATTAACCCCCTAACCTATAATTTCTTTTCCTGACTATGCATCTAAGCATCAGCTACTTATTGTTTTAATTTCATTTTACATACGAAACGCTGATTTATTATAGATTAATCACAATTGGCAAACCTCGATCTCATAAATTTAAAGGAAAGTTAGACTTGAAAATAATGCTTGGTGTTAATATAATTGTTTTTGTCGAATCTCAGCCAGAATCTGCGTCACGAGTCCAACTCGTTATGGGGCAAAGGGTTAAAGGAAATAGTCAATAGAGTTATAAGAACTAGTAGAAGACAAAAAGTGGAAATTTCACTTTTATGCCTATAACAGTATGTCATATATGGAAAATTGTCTTAGGTCATTCAAATTATTACTAAATACGTTGATAATGATGTATATATAACAATTGATTTGTTACTATCGTGGTGATAATCAAATTCTCCCGACATGAATGCTATAGAAAATGTCTGGAGCCTACTTGAAAAAATAGTTTATGAATCTCCAAACACCACATTGTCACAGTTGAAAACAAAAATGACAGATATTTGGGAAAATAATGAAGATATAAAGCATATGATCAAGCAATGTATACGGAGCATGCCGGAAAGGATATAAGCTGTCATCAAAGCAAAGGGTGGAAATACAAGATATTAACATGTGTTAACAATATTATGTACAGTAGTAGTGTATTATGTTAGTAGTTAATAAATTATATCATTACAATTTCAACAAGCCTTTTAATTTTACGGAAAACGCGAAAAATGCTTAAAATTTGTAGTGTTCCTAATTCGATGGCCAGGGACTGTAATTCGAAAACAAGGTCAATTCAGGTATATGTTCGTATGAACTTTCCTTTTTCTCATTTTAGCGTACTGAATCTATGTCCACATTTTTGGAAAGACCCTGTATAACGGGCACAGCTGCAGGTAGGCAGACCGCGTGTATTCCGCTCAACGACCAGCTTAGATAATAGAGTTTAAATCAACCGCGTTATCTTCCTAGTTCCCCACTCTCTCCAAAATCATCCCGTTGAATCTTCGAACGACGTTTTCCCCCTTTGGATCCTACGAACCTCCCCACGTCCTGTCCCTCAAGCTTAATCCGCAGTTGAGAAACTCTGCGAACCGGCCAACTTGCGGAATAGTTTCCACCGTGAGGATCGGCCACGAGTTTAATCGCGCACAGTTCTGTCTATGAGCCGTTCGATTGAATTTCATCCTTAGCCGCACGGGGAGAATTTGTAGGAATTATGAAAAGTGAAATTACATTCGAAGATTCGATAGATCTCGACTGTAACTTGTCGCTTTGTGTCAACTTTTTATAATTCGCGGACTTTACGACTCGAATTTGGACCGAATGTTTTAGTAAATGGATCGATATTAGACTTCGTTATTAGAAAAATTAATTTTACGACCGAATTGTACACGAATCTGACGGAGATTTTACGTTCGAAATGTGATACATCGTCGTTTCGTATTCGATGTTTCGCTTCGGCCATTCAATAATATTCCGCGGGAATAACGCTGTTAATATACCTTTCTGTTGACGCAGCGCACACAAAATTGCGGAAAACATTGCTTTCAGCGCAACGGAAATGGAAAAATATTGGCAAACAACCGCGTGTAATCGGGTAGTTATAATAAATTCCCAGTTGGGGGATTCGACGTATCGTTGCACCGATTTTAACTCCACGGTGGCTCGATCGAGCTTGAATATATGTGATACTATCGTTGTATTCAACGCTGCGTACGAGCTGCGTCGAAAATTCCTTCGGATTTCTCCGCGTTATCTCGACTGGCACGTTCGAATGAACGAAGAAGTTAGGATAGACAGGAGAAGGAGGATCGAGTCAGGCCCGCGAGAAAGATAAGCGTTATTTATCTTGCATTTGCAAGGAAAAACTTTCACGAACGGTTATCCTTCTTTTTGACGAACAGACGGGAAGGAGCAGACGGCGAAATCCTTTCCAGGTGCGAGCCGTGACTGTTATTAAAAAGAAACGTTTATCTACCATTTATCAGCTGTCGCGGTAACATTTGCCTTCCCCGAGAACCGATTCCCTAGTCCCGCCCCCGTGGAAACTCACTGTAATGACCCCGTTCACGTGCTAGTCTGAGACGAATTTTAATGTCAGCCTCGGGAAATCCGTTTCGATGTCAACCTGCATCCTAAATATTTATAATTGACGAAAATCTGTCAATTCGTTCATTTAACGGAGATAGGCGTAAGAGTAAGTGAGATATTATACTATATCTCCCACTTTTCGAATTTAAGCTCCGCCTGAGATCTCAGGTTTGCTTTGCTAGACTATACATCCTACCTCCGCTACTATCAAACATATAGAACTTGGAAAATTTGCTTTTCTGATAGTAGGGAATTTTTACCTAATTGTTATGTGAGTATGAATTGTTTTTCTTCCATGCATTATACAAGCTACATTGACGTTGGTTACGAAAAATTCTTCGTACGGCCCTGACCATGGGTTTCAAGTCCTTATTTCTGTCAATTTGAGTGTTCCAGCAGCTAAAACATGTTTACTTTGACGCCTGATCGATTTTATAACCTCGCTATATCGTGGCCTCGACTATACATAAATATCGAGCTGGTTCCAGTGCAAACTTTGATGGAGCACTGTATGAATGTAAGGATGGAAGAAGTAATCGAGAATCATCAACAGTTGCAACACTCTTCCTTGAATATCTCAGAAGTAAGTATATAACCAAGTTTCAGGGACGATTGAAATTATTCGAAACAAAGTACTCAGCCGTGGCAAACACACTTCAGGCAGTGGCGTCGCGACGATTACGCCAGGTAATACTCGTCGCGTGTCGAAGGCGGCCGCGATGTCGACGGTGGAGGTTTAGTGGAATTCTTAGACGACAGCTATTTGCGAGGATTACTCTTCCATGATTCATGAGCGCCGAACGTGAGAAATGTCCGTCGTTCTTATCCGCCGCCTGTGCTTTTTCTTCCCGGCCCGTTTCTCGAGCCTTCGTCGCGTTTGGCTCTTCTAAACCTCTTTCCACCTTTCTCGTTCACTCTGTCTCTCTTTCTCTAAACGTCTGCTCGCGTTACCCTCAATTTACAGCAGGAATCGCGATTCTTGTCGCCTAGCACCGGTCCTGGCATTAGTCCACGACGAGACTTCCTCCATCCTAAGTTCTCCATTTCGAACGAACCACGCCAATTCAAGGGACGGTTCCAAAGGCTATACTATTTATTTTCGCCGCGTTTACGGACAGCTCTTTTTCGAGCTCCATGGTTTTATGACCTCGCTGTAATGGGATTATCGGATAATCCGCTAAGCTGTTTGGACGTTCCATCCTTTGGAATATTTCAGCCTTCAGAGACGAGGGTCCGTGAGCGTCTCGTTTCATTCGCCTCCCTCGACCCGCCGTTTCTACACCCCAAACGGCCGCTGCTCTCCTCGTTTTTCGGCGAGACTGTTTGTCCTACGTACACACGGATTTATGTACACGCGCGTGGCTCGATTTAAAGAGACGATATGGTGATATAGCGTGCTGTTTACGACTGTGAGGATGGGCAACGGGTGGGGATTGAGACGTTTCGATCTGAATCGAAGTGACACGAAGATAGAGGATGTATAACCAAGGATTCTCTAGTTTCTTGGGATTTTTAATATTTCCTGGGTTCAATACAAGATGAACATGTAAATAATAAATGTAGAATGCAATTTTTCGTCTGAGATTTAATTCTTGAGAAAATTAAGCTGGAAAATCTAGTTTCAGAAATTCCATAATTGATATAACAAAATGTTGTTTATAAAATTTGAATACACTTTTTCGAATCTAGTAACTCATCAAAATCACAAGTTGCACTACACAACGATTTACCATTAATATTTCAGAAATGATAAAAAATTTGTTTAGAATAAAAATTCACTTTTTAATCATTTAAAAAGATTAGAAACATTTTCTAAAATTTAGAAAGTAAACGTTTTAAAAATTCTTGCATAACTTCGATTAATATTTTTATTATCTTTTACGAGAAGCATTTTGTAAATTTTCACTTTATGCATTCAAAAAATAAAGACTATAAATGTTTTAAAATTCGTTTAGAATGAACATAGATAATTTTAAAATCGCATCCCTCATACATAAACATGATAGACATTACTTGAACCGCATCTTATCTTTGCAAGTATTTGCATGCTACAGCCAACCAACGAACTTTCAAATCCGTTTTTCTCAGAAGCTAATTTTCGCTGGAAAAGAAGCATGAAAAACATGTTCAACATTTTTTTTTACTCATTTCTGTATAAAGAATCCCCTCCAGCTTGCTTCTACAAAATTTTTCACCTTGCCTCCTAAATTCCTATCGATAACAGATTATTCCTTCGAACCGATTAAATTGAAACGAATCGATTCACATTTTTTCTTCTATTTTTTTTTTTTTTTTCAATTCTACAACGATACGGATCACCGCAGAGTAGAACGGTTGGCCGCTTATCGGCGACGAGTAATCGTAAATCATGAGGGGCGTCGATCGCGCGGGAAATCGAGGCTGGATAGAAATCTGCGCGCGTAAATAACCGATCTCGATTTCGGAATCGTGGAAACGCTAACAATTGTGCGACGCTGGTTGCGGCGACGCATCACGCATCGGTTGCAACCGTCGGCGTTCTCGCTCCCCGCGGCTCGTATTTACAAGCAACATAAATAAATGGAAATTGCTAACCGTTGTAATGCTCCGGGAAGCCCCGGGTTCTCTCGTTCGTCCTGAACCGTCGCTTTAATTATACTTCCACTCGGAACTATGTGCAACAAACGTCACTGTTAGCAGGACAAGGACGTTGCTGGCGGAATTGAACAGAGATGGGGTGAGAACGTGGACGCGTTCGTGTGTAGCGGTAGCGGAACGAAACTGTCGACGTATCGGTCGTCGAATCGACGGGAAATACTCGATAAATTGTACTCGGGGAAAAAGTATTACTTCAAAATAAATGTTACTGGCTAATATCGTGCCTGTGAACGGGACACAACGTGGTCCTGGTAAAATTGAAAAGATATTACTGAGAGAATAGCGTGAGCGCACGAGCGCACGAGCGCTTTTACGGTTGACGCTTCAAATTGAAACGTCATGTTTTACTATCGCTGGTTCGCAGCAATAATAAATATTCCGTATGAACGTCTCCTTTCTCCCTCTGCTTTAACTTTCTCTTTTTTCTTTTTTTTTTTCGTTTTTTATTCTCGCGACACATGCACGTAGTACATTTTATTCTGTTTTTTTCTTTATCTCTCTCTCTCTTTACGACAAATCCATGAATGTTTAATCGGCTTACTGATCGCGATCGACTAGTCGCGCCTGTGTCGCCACGACTTCCGGCGAAATTGAGCTTTTTGTCGAGCGCGATTACTATGGAGTCGCGTGGGTTTTTCGAAGGGAGAAAGTGTTCGTGGAACGGGGGTGGTTTTGCCGGTTTATTTATGTAGAATATGTCGGTGATTAAATATGTTTTCAGGGGGGAGAAATGTATTGTTATCGCTGTGTATGATCGATGGATGCGCGACTGTTTTGTGAGCTGGAAGAATGGGTTGAACGTAGAAGGATATTTTTCGGCATGGTGCTCCTATTAAATGTGTACAACGGTGAAAATTAAAGTGTCAAGAATTTAACCTTATCGATACTCGTTCTATAATTCAATACTTTCGTCTGACTTTTTCACTTCGTTTGTAATTCTCTGCGCGGCACGAATCGTGCTCGATACTCCAATATCGCTTTTCACCCCTCGCTATAGAAATTTAGTAGAGAATGGCGTAGATATGTGCAGAGGGACGTTCAATAAGTAAGAGGACAAGCCGCTGTTGTTTTATTACAGTTTGTTCAATGAATTTTACAATTTACTTGTTTCTCCACGTAATTGTTGTATTCTTTGTCTTGTTGTTTGAGCAACTTTTGTGCGTTGCTTTCACTTCCTCGTTGCATATGAAATTTCACAGAAAGTGGAATATCAAATTGAGATAATCAAACAACAATCTGATGGCAATTTCCTTGTTTTTTTAACCACTTAACGTCCAGGTATGTAATATTACGTTGACCAATCTTAATAAAAAAAGACCACATCTCTGAATTTTTTAATGTTTTTTTTCATAGTTTTCATTTAACATTTAATTTCTTTGAATATTTTTTTACTGTGATCACATTGTCTTCAATAAAGCTTCTTCTAAATTGAAAGAAAAAATTAAGGTCGTTTTTACCCGTTTCATGCTTTCAAATAGGGATCTTAATTTGTTTCATACATATGTAAATTTTTCATATTGTTGATGGGGATACCTAACCAGAGCCAGATCATAAAATAAATATTCCTAATCAGAACTTCGAAGTCTAATTTGTTAATTAAAATTTTTTTAGATATATTCGAATAGTTGAATTATTTTAAATTGACGACTGAGATGTCAACTTATGATATCAAAAATATCGTACTTCATATTTAAATACTCTTTTACCTAGAAATTTTCGTTTCTTTACTCGCTCCGCTCTTCTAACAAATCTGCCATTATTCCTTTTTTACGAAATTAAAAAAGAAAATAGTACTATCGTAACAAACAACGTGCGACGGACGACGTTTACGCGTTACTACCAAACTGTACAAGTGTCAAACGAAAAGAATCACTTCGATCTGAACGGTCCACGATGGTGTTCATTTCTCGACTTGGTAATCACGTCGAAAAGTACCGTTTCCCTTTATCGACACGTGGAAACGAGCGGCAGTAGCTGAGCGAATATGTCCTCATTACCAGGGCAAACGTTTCACAAGCAGAGTGACTCTGGGTCGTTCGTAGTTGAGAATCGGTCCGCAGATACCTGAAATGACAACGAAATAACGTAGTTAACGACATCATCTGACAGGCTCCATCGGGTGCACTTAACAGAGCCACTTCAAGCCGTCGGAATCATTGTTACGGGAAGCGTCTGCCTCGTAACGACATCAGTCGTGACTTAAATGATATCGTGCAGTCGCGTCAGCCTCTCCCATTGCACACACGCTGTACATATACGTGTAATATTTCTCTACGTGTGTGTACGCCGTTATCGTCGTCATTACGGCCATTATCATGGGAACGACGAAGAACCCACCCTCCCCCGTAGCGTTTCACCTGCCATCCAGGCTTCGTTTCGACGGCGAAAATCATGTTATATCTCGCGCTTTATTAGCCAATCGTCGCGTAATCCGCGTCTAGACGAAGAGCAACGCGTTTGATCGATGCCACTCGACTTTTATCGCGGACCAACTCGACTTGGAAAAAGCTTCAAAGTTCTTCAGCGCAAGGAGAGAAGAAAAGAAAGAGGAAGAAAATGTAAGCACGGTTCTTCGGATAAGGCAGTTTGCCGTTTTAAAAGTTTGTACAGGTTGGTGAGAGTTAAAGTATAGAGAAAAGATGAAATTGTGTCAGGTTTTGTGTGTTTTTAAATATCCTCGGTGCTAAAGTAAGGGGGTTTTCCTTAAGTTAAAAGGCGCTTGAAAGCTCTGAGCGACATTTACAGGTCAGCGTCGGCGGTAGACGCTTTCGCTGTGAAACTGTGTCGCGATTTTTGTGAATCGTTTTAAATAGAATGTCCTTTCCTCTCGTTGCCTTGATTCAACTTCTTTTTTTCACGTTTGTCAGTGAACGAAAGAACCGTTGCTATTCACGCTTGCCATTTCTCGAAGGACGTGTCTATTTCGAGGAGAAATACGCGAAGACGCGTCGCGTTTCACGAATGAATCGCTCCTCGACGTTCTACACGCTTTGATTTTAATTTCAACGAGACAACGGTGGATTCGGTGGATTTCATTCAATTCGGTAGAAGTGTACTTTGTCGAGTAAAGTCAGACGCCTATCGATGATCACTCGAAACACACGTCGAACGAGTAGACTTTAAGCATCTACGTTATAACACGCGATCTTCTATAGCGATTCTCGTGAAAATGCGTCGCGACGAGCCTCAAAGAACGCGTTCTCAATGCAGACGAAACGTTCCTTGGAACACAGAGCTATTGTAAGGATCTCGATTCACGAATTCCATGGTGTCTCGCGTTAATCACGTCCAGGAGGTGTATTCCTTTCACGCTTGGTCCGCCATATGCATTACTGCGTCAAGAGTGGCCGTCGTTATTATTTCATATTACATTTCACTCTTCAATGTTTACTGGACTCTGCGTGCAAACGACTACCGTGTACAGAAAAGGTTGCAAGGTGTATTAAAGGGGCGATGCCCTCTTCCGTGATCTCAGTGAGAAGGAAAAATGTGTGGCGAGACTCCGTGGTCTTTTACGAGGGTTGTAAAGTGTATTCGAGAAAGTTTTGTCGTGTAAAATGTATTTCTCATCCAGTTGATCTGTGACGAAGAAAAACGTTCGTTTTATCTTTTTTAATTTACTACATTTTTTAACAATCTTGATATTTACATTTTGCTATTGTACATAAAATGACCTATCTGTTAAAAATGTTTTCTTAAACTATACATTAATCATAATTAGATCAATAAAACTAAAATAATTTTTACTGTACGTTAATAACAACGAGATAGATAAATACTAATTATAGTATAATAATACTTGAAGTGATCAATGTATAAAGTTACTTAACTAATTTCTCGCGGAGAGAAATGCGCGAAAAAGTCGAACAATGAGCAAAAGCATTCTCAAAAGTAACCTTTCCTTGCAATCGTAGCATAAACCATACGAAACAAAATGGAACCGAATGTATTGTTCACAAAGCGTGTTAACAGTTAGCAATAAACTAATTTTCCTCGAATTCACCTAAAATTTCCCTCTTCCTACGCTATCCATCATCGACTTCGCACACTGATTACCACTATCCCGACGAAAATTCCACAGTGACTCGCAGAGTCTACGGTCAGACGATGAAAATTCAACGGGAAGCCGGAGAAACGTTCTGTCAGGACAAAAGCGGTCGGCTTTCCGCGTCGTAGGTTCGCGGATAAATTTCCTGGCTGGTCTGTCGTTTGGGTATTAACGTTGGCCGGGTTAGCCAAGGTCTGCTCGTCAGTCGTCGCGACTTGCTGCCATCCCCGCTTAGGCTCTCGTACGCCTAACCGGAAGTTTCGGTATACACGGTGGTCCCGTTTCACGAGACAGGGCGAAGCTTCACAGAGTAGCTCCCGCGGTTTGCCTGCTGACTGTGCCTCACGTCTTATCCGCACGGCAATCCAAACTTTGCTAAGTCAATAGAGGCGGTCCTCCCGGTCGGATGAGAGGCTTCCTCGTCGTACTCTTCGATTAGTTTCGTTCCAGAGTCCCGTTGCTCTCTCCGTTGCTCCCTCCGAACTTTCGAGTCGTCACGGCCGAGTGGTTTGTCTTTCTTTGACTTCGCTCCTTCCTCCCCACCTCCGTTTTCGTTTCTTTCGTCTCCTCGTTTCTTTCAACAGGATGAAATAAAAGCTTCGGTCGATTCGTTCGTTTGGTCTTCTAGTGTGGCGATGGTTGACGAAGGTTGTTATTAGTTCTTCGAACGCACCCTCCTGTTTCTATAGATAGTCCAGTGGACCTGGTTCGCTGGTTGGCTGGGCTAGGATGATGAGTTTTCGTTGATGGTCGCGCGAGGATGTTGGTCTAGAGTGTTAAATATGTTTGGTGAGGTTATTGATACGGTAAAAGAGAAAATAATAGGTTCTGAGGATTGTGTATGTAACTGACCTAAACTTTCGACTGTCGCTTCGAAGAAAATTCAATCGTTTCGATAATATTCTCAACATACCGCTGCCCACGAAGAATAGCTGATCAATTAAAAAAAGATGAAAACTAACCAATTAATCGTAAGGGCTAATCAAAAAACTTCGCTGGATAATTGAACTAAGCAACGTCGGATCGGGTAATTCCGTAGGGAACGAGCAACACCGTTCGTCGCAACGAAACAGGCTCTCCTTCGTGATTCAATTAACCAATAAACGCTCGTAGCTACGATTGAAACGGGGCAATAAAAATTTCACCGGTCCAGTGGCTTAATCAGACCGGTGGAGAGAAACGGGAACGGGGTGGAGATCGTAATTCCCGGACAGCAAATATTAACGAAGGTAAATGAATCGAGAAAGAAGCGAAAGAAGCGAAAGAGGTCTACGACCCCCAGGATTGAGAAAGAAAGGGAGGAGAAAAAGGGGGGAAAAAAAGAAGAAAAAAGGCAAAGAAATGAGGAAGAAGGGAATCGACCGATCAATCGAATTATTCTCGTTGGAAAAAGGCGTAATTATATAAGAGTGGTCCGAGGCTAAATCGCTGGAGACAAAAGGAGGAGCCGTCGTTCCAACGCTTTTCTTTTACCTCCACGCTCGATGATTAAAGGCGTGTGCCTGACAGCGGGATGCACGCGGAGAATAAAGGAATGATGCAGACGTTGCCTTCGTCTCGCCTGAAGAACATAAGAGAACCTTGGTCGAGGATCTTGCGGGATTTAGCGAGAGCTAGCGCGTTAGTCAACTGCAGGGATAAAGTCGAAAACGTAATAAAGAGGAGTGCAGAAAAAAGAAAGAAGAGTAGAAAGGAAGAAGAAGGAAAATAAAGATGGAGAATAAGATAGGGAGAATGAAAAGGGAAGACGCGTGCAACATCTCGTTCACGACATTTATCGCGTCGCGAGGAACGCACGAGATAAATGTTCTCCAGTTGTTCGTCTTCTTTTATCTCGCCTTTTCTCGTTCATTAACAGCCGCTACCATCGTTTAACGACCTCACCAAGCAACCATCCCTTTCTCACGCGGTTTCCACCACCGCGATATTTGTCTTCCCTTCGCCAGTTGTCCCAACAACCTAAATTCTTAGGGTTCCTTTCCTAGTCGAAGCATGTACAGTGAGCTATGCATACCTCGAGCCACCCGTAATCGTAGAATAATGTGGTAATTAAAGTTCCTTTCGGTAGATCGACTGATTCATCCTCTGTGTAATGTGTACGCTCAATGTGTGTTCGTTGGAATATTCATTATCAATTTTATGAGAAACGTTTCTCGGGAAACGTTGTCGAAAGCGTTTTGTAAATTATCTTACCCTAAAATCGGATTGGTACTTGCTCATTTGCTGGAGGAAAAACACAACTAACGGAAGTACATTTTTATCTTGAATCGGTATGGAAGCTTTTTGCGTTAGAAAGTATAATAATTAATTACTCAACCATTTAGCAATGAAAAATAAACGTTTTTCTTGTGCAATTCAGTTAATAATTTTTGGGGATTTCAAAGCTTTTTAGTAAAAATTTTGTGTGTTGTACTATTAAAAGAAGGGTTCAAAAGGTCAAAATTCAAATCAGGAAACAGCCTTGATTTGCATTTTGACATTATTCTTATTAAGTAATACAATTTTCATTTTCATTTGCATTTTCATTACTTTCAAAGTAATTCTGTGCAGATGTTTCCGAGGTGTGCTACTTTTCTAATAAACTAATCAAATAAAATATGATCAATGCTCTGCTAATTAATTATCAATGCTCTGCTAATTGATAAACCATAAGTTCCTCTTTTGTTGTATCACGTTTGGATTAAGTAGACGTGTAGCTATGGAATTAGCTATATAAGCTTGTAGGTTTTCCAGGTTCAATCGATTGGGATGATATCAAGTACATGAAACTCGATGTAGAAGAGACCAGACTCGTGGGAGTTGATAGCAACGTTTCCGGAGTTGTGTCGTTCGATACGAACGATTCCGGTGCTGTTGAATCCAATACGGATGATATCGATTTCGCGAGGAGCTACGTGGCTCTGCTACTGGACTCGTGGGATCCAATGCAAACAATTCTGAAATCGCTTGTTACGATGTCATCTTATACTTTACACTGATTATTACGTCTTAGATAGATGGTGTTGCGTTCAGGAGGATAAACGTAAATTATCCGACGTTTTCAAATCATTTATCTGAACATCGTTGCTCGTGAAATAATGAATTGATAGAACGAAACTTTAAACCTCGTTAACGTAATCAAAATTAAATTTGTTTAATCAAACTAAGCTTTATATCAAGCTGATTGCAATTCAATTATAACCTGTGATTATAAAAATCTGAATGTTGGGATTAAATTCCTCAAATGTATCTTTAATTGTCAACCCAATATTGGATACTTCTCTTTTCGTTAAAAAATTATCTAAATACTTAAATTTACGTTGAATTCGCGAACGAAAATGATCCAAATTCGATTAGAATTAATTTCCTACTTTTACAGGGAAACATATTAACACATTTTAATAGAGCTTTTACAGCGAAATCTAGCATTTAAAACAGGTTTCACTTTTCCATATGAGAATCGATTCACAAAAACAGAACAGAATTTGTCGGTACAATAAGAACACAGCGGTTTCATGCGCCATTAGAATCGAATAGGACGTTTAATAGCGAAATCAGCAGTAAAAAATACTTTCATAAAACGTTCCTCTATTACGGGATACTTCTCTAAACAGTTTCGTATCTCTGCTATAACCTCTTGAACATTAAAAGAAGCATCAACTTTCTGGAATATTTTTTCCCCAATTATCACCAACTTTCCCTAATTTCACGGGGTAGTTAATTTTCACGTACGACTCGTGTTTCCCGAGGACATGATCGTTTTTGCCCGTGCATAGTCGTCGAAAGGAAATGAAACGCGCTCGTTAACGCGTCGAATGGTTTTTGCAGGCGGTTAGCTGGTTGAAGCAGCCACGGGGTCCGCGTTTAATCGTATATAATTAAGCGACGCTTCGCTTTCTTTCACGCAACAGGCTGTACTGCGAATCCCTCTCGCGCTAGTGCAACAACGTCCAATCTCATTACAATGCCAAAAATGGCTCGTATTTGGTATTCGGGTAAATGGCAATCAGGCCGCTGGCGAATCAGTGGCTCGATTGAAAAGCGCTCGTCGATTTAACCGTTAATTCGTCCAATTCGACTGGCCGGCCACCGTCGATATCTATCATTACAGCTGGTACATCGATAAAAATTACGTTTAATGGCTGGCACCGGGACAGATTGACATCATTTGCCTCGATTCCGTTAATAGAGGATCACGCGTCGACGAATTCGATCGCTTTCGAGTACACTCGGCTTCGTTTCGACAACGAGGCTTCGTTTCGTTCCCCACTCACCCTCTGCCAGCCCTTTTTCTCTTTCTCTCTTTGTCCATGTCCCTCCTGTGTCACGTACCAATCAAAAAAAAAAAAAGAAAGGAAAATAGGAGAACACAAAATGGAAAAAATTGCTTTCTCCTTGTGACGCTTGTGTGGGAAAACGTTGACGCGAGATGTCCTCAAGCGGTTCGAGCACCTGTACAGTGTCCACGTGACAATTAGCAAAAATGAAAAGTAGTGAAAGTTTATAGCATGTATTTAGACGAGTAAATGTTTAGCTTGGTGTGATAGTTGCGTGAACAAAGAGTAATTGTACCTGAGGATTATCGTCGAATCACTTAGACAGAGCGAATTATTGAAGCACTTCATTCTTTTCTTGGTTCCTGTCATAATTTCATGAACATTATTGTAAAATCGCGAATACGGGGTTCATTCGGAACTGTTCATATAATTTACACTTCAAAATACCGAGAAAACCGTTAAAAAGTGCTCTAAACACGTTTTCAAGATTCATACAATACATGAACCACGTTCTCCATGCCTGAATTGTAATAAAAATTAATAAATACTATTTTTATACGTCGTAAAATTTTTCTTTATTCATTACATAATAATAGTATATTCTTAAGATAAAATTCAACTAAATATTTGAGCGAAAAACTGCTCTTTTCAGTGAGATTAGTAACACTTCCTTTTTAAGGGTTCATTTTGAATTCATTTCTGAATCCGCCATGTTGTCGGATGTTAAATGATTCATCGTGCGAGGGTTAGAAGCGAAGCGTGTTTTCAGAATTACAAATTAATCTGTGCAATTCCTTTTACACATTTTCATATCTTGAAGAAGCAGCCAGTAAGGGAAGCTCGGAAGTTGTACGTTCCGAGTGGGAACGTTAGCTAAGCGTAGATTTATATCACGGCTGTTCTACTTGACTACACGTTACACCATGGAGCTTTATGGTCGTTACGGTGCACTCGCTGTTTCAACTGCGCCGATTTGTCGATAATGTGTACACGGAGACCGCGTATTCTTCGGGGAGCGCGGAATTATTGCACGAATCTGGCAATGACGACAGATTTTGGAAATGAAAATGGTTTCTGCGTGAACAGGGATCAAATGAACGCGTAATATACCATTTCAGGAAACCATTCCCATGGAAATCGTATAGCCACCGAGAGAAACGTTACATTAACGGAAGATCATTTCGTTTGGAAGTAAATCACTTCTCGTAACAGAAATATATAGGAAAAAAAAAAAACAATACACTTATCTCTGATAAAATGTAAACGTCAAAATTTCATACAAAGTCTCTCGAAAGTTTGTGTGATACATAGAAATATTATTCAAAAGAGAGTTTCTCAAAAGTATAATGTTTTAAGAGTTTACAATTTGTATTACAGTAAACCACAACAGTTTAGTAAACCACAATAGTCAAACCTTCTTAAAGAGTCGAGTCAGGAGTTATTCTGCATCTTCGTCAAACACAGCTCAATCGAAGTAATCAATCACCATTCCCGTGTTTCACTTGACAAATTGCCCCAATCCAAAAAGCATGAACTACAGAAAAACACAAACTCTAACAACTAATACAGCTCATGTTTCGGTTCACCGAGCACCAATCGTCGAGAGGTTTTAAATTAGTTAGCTGAACAATTAAAAAGTCCTATTATTAACCATTTTACGAAAAATACGTTAATCAACCAGGAGCAAAAACTGGTCGAAGTTTCGAGTTCGATTCCACTCGAAGCCCCGGCGTCGAAACGGAGGCGTACAAAGCGTCGTTCAGGCTGAAAAGCGTCGGCACAATGATCGTGGCGCGCGCTCGAAAGTGACGCTCGTGGATGCTCGCGGAGCGAGTGACCCTAACCGGTCGCCTCCATTCCTACCAGACAATGGGCCGGGAACGTTTGGAATTCGAATTTGTCGCAAATGCTGGTTCCATTTCAGCTGGTGCAGCGCGCGCGGCTAATACGACGGGGGCCGCGTTTTTCACGCCGGCTGGCGATTCTGCAAAGGCTCGCGATGTCACGGTCCCGCGATACTTGTTCTGTAAACCGTACGATCCCCGGCGTCAGCCCGTCTCTCCCGTGTCAGCCGGTGTTTTTTGTCCGTTTTCACGCGACAACGAATGTATTTTTCGATTCTTCGCGGAGCGTGGCACGCGACGAGTTTTGTGCGTCACCGTGACTTCGTTAAAGCGAAACGATTTTACCGTGGCCGGGACTCTGTTGCCTCGCCCGCACATTGTCCAACTTTTTCACTCGTGCGTTTTTTCGCCGTTTCGTCGATCGCTGTATGCGACAGGTATTTTCGAGAGGTATTGTCGAGTGATTCTGCTTCGTAGAAAGGAGCTCGAGTGTGTGTAACTGTCGATGAAATTCTTTTTTTTTTTTTAGTTACTAATTAATCGATTTACCATGCATGTACATACGGTAGTCGATGAAGGACAGAATAGAAGAGATTAATTAACGGTGTTAGTTTCTTTTAATAGTTAAATAGTGGGTCACGAGTGAAATATTTTAACTCTCAACAGTTTTATAGCCTGGTTTTTTGTGTTGCGTGTAACATACTCGGTTTTATTTTACATTGTTATTAGATTGACAACTAAATACAAGTTCTTACGTTTTCTGACTTCTTCTTTTTAATTATATAGAGTCGAAAATATTTAGATACCCCTAGATGTATTTTTCGAATTTTTCCTTAGGTTTTTACAATTATAATAAACTTATCGCTGAAAGCTAGTAGAAAAGTTGACGGTATGTTGGAGTTTGATTGTATTCAGATTAAACTACGAAGAAACACGCTGTGTCAAACCTCCACCACCCGAGGAAAAGGAATATTGTGCAGCAAGAGAAATATTACTAATATAAAAAAAATTCGAGACGTTTAATTTATCCATTCTGTATAATCCAGACGCGTGGTTGTATGTTTAAATATTAAATTGCAGGTGTTGTTTAACTAAATCAATTTTCGTATCTTTAATCTCAATCCTACAAGTTAATAAGTTTCACACAAAATCATTCCAAATTTATATCCATAATGCCAGTAACCTTCGTAACACTCGTTCACCTCAATCACCCAGATTAGTTTCCTTCATACTCCACGCGATAATTACAAGACAACACCATTCTTCGAAGTATCAAGCACAAGGTTGAGAGAAAGGAAAGTCCTTTACCGTAGCTGTTTGCGGGGCTTGCGTTGAAAGCGAACCACCTTGCCCGGAAAGCCTCTCCCCTGGGTATTTTTCTTAGGCGTTGAAGCCGTTTGCAAAACATGCTCCGCTAAGAACAAGATCGCACAGAGAAACAGAGCTAGAGAGACAGAGAAAGAGAGAGAGAGAAAAGAGAGACGAGGTAGAAACGCGGACAGAAGGGCGAAACGAGGCGAAGAGAAGCAAGCCAGGGAAATAATTTATTCGAGAGTTCGCGTTCGACTCGGTCGCGAGGCGTTGTCGTAGCCGATCTTAAATGAAAATGATTTCCCCGGGGAAGAAAAACCGGGAAGGGCTGTGTAACGACGCCTTCCACCGACGGGGAAGAAACGAAGGAAAGGGAAGAGAGAGAGAAGTCTTAGGCTAACTCCCTGCCGTGCCAGGGAAAAGACACCGGCATCCACTTCGTTCGTTCTAACGTCTTCCTCGTCGTCTTCGTCGTCTTCGTCGTCATCCTTGAAAATACGAGCGGAATATAAATTCCTGCGAATTAATGTTATTCTTCTTGACTCTGCGGTCTCGACCGCCCTTCTGCCAGCCTTCGGGACAAGGGATTACGGGCCACTTCGAGCTGATTTCGAATTCGTTTCCTTCGATCGACCAGAAGGCTGGCTGCTTACGTCTGCGCATACATTTTCAACGGGGAACCGGTTAACGACGATTCGGGAACGATTCCCGAAACACCGGCGAGAAGGAGGATATTTAAATGTCGACGCGATTTCGCTTTGCCCGCCGCGCCGTTTCGAATGCAAATAAAGAGGGAGATTGAGGAACTTGCGTGGCTGCTGTTTGTCTTTGTTAATGCGAGATAGACGTTCTACTTTTAGATTTCGCCGACGCTCCGCAGCATGGATTAATGGATTCCTCGTGTGCTTTTAGCTGGACGATTTCTGTGATATTTAGTAGCTGGTGAAGTAACTTTGGTTGTTCCACTATAAATTGATCAATTGAGATCAAAAAAAGAGTTGATGACTTGAAAACTTCGTAAAAAGATTAAGTAGAAGAAAAAGATCTGTCGATCAAAGTAATTGTCCTTTTGCACCATTAATTTTCTCTCTGAACATTGTTTCCGTGTCGCGAAAAGCAACTGAGATATTTTACCTGTCCAAGTTAGACGAATAAAAGTATCAAGTATATCAGATAAAAACGAAATACACTACATTCAACTCGAATTTTCATACTGTTAAGTTAACTTTGGAAATGTAGACTGCAAAAATCAATTTTTATACGTTGAAAGGTATTAAACACAGCGTGGCAAAATTAAAGGTGTAATTGCCCTTGATTAACCGCAACCTACCATTTATCACAATTACTTAACTTAAATCCTTAATATTACCACCGTACATACTGTACCACCCGGTGCAACCACCGCAATTAATGTTAATTAACCCTAATCTCTCTACCCACCAGCTCAGAAAAAGATTACCCCCATTTTAATCCCAATTTAGGGAACACCTAACTAACAACCGTTCTGCTGTTCACGCTAAAAGACCATCCCAAGGATTCTCTCTCCTTCATCGGTAGCATCGGTGTACGCGTTTCGCGGAGGGCCAAGGGGTGAAAGTTTCGCCCAGTTGGTTCTCGCGGCGATATTCGAAGGATCCGTAGAGAGTGTTCTCGAGCGACGGCAGCAGCGCGAAAACTCAAGCTGATTCGTCTCTGCCAGGGGGTGAAAGGAGCCCAAGGAGGGTGGCGGAAGGACGAGCATCAACGACGAAGAGGATGAGGCGACGCGTCGCCCTCTCGGGGCCTATTTGTAAATCAGTTCCCGGTTGCTGGATCCTGATAAACGTCCTCGTTACGCGAAAACGTGCCGGCGACGCGATTATTTAACATCGCGACGCCTGCGAGTAAGCAAGCAAGCAACCAACCAACCAACCTAACCAACCGACCTAACTCCCCCCCGCTGCCGAAACATTTGTCTCTCCTGGCGCAACCAACTCCCTCCACAAACCATCTCGTCCTCCGTTCTCTCTGGCCGACGGATGCGACGAGATCCGTCGTGTCGCTTGCACTGTACGTAGCCCGGTATCTAAATTGCAAATATCACGGCCGCGAGATCCTGATCGAGCTACGGGACGAGCTAGCTCGGTATACACCGAGACCCAGAGACCATTTTGTAGGGAATGGTTATTTTTAGCGAGGAAGGAAACGAGAAGTGGCGATGGGGTGAGAGTTGTTTGATGATGCCGGGGGAAATTTATTGGGATTATACTTTGCCGGCGAAGTAAATAGGTCTGTGTATGGATTACGATCCTTGGAACGGTTGGCCTGTTAAACGTTCTCGCAACGGAAGTATACCGAGCAAGGAAAAATGGTTGTTTAAGTTAACGTTGCGTGGAATGGTAATTTAAATCGTGAACAGGATTCGTGTATGGCGATTATTTTAATCCTCAAAAGGCGGTGCCTTGTTACGTGAAAGATTATCTCTAAGACTCCTGAGCCTCCAGTTATCACAAGGAACAGATGTCTTTTCTTCGTACTCGTATTTCTTTCACGTGTATCAACGGTGATTTCAGAATAGCGAACTTGAAAATGTATGTACGAGACAATGAATAATCTTCTGCACGAAAGGAATGATTTTAATTTAACTGTTTTCGAATTGTGAGCTCCTACGTGTAAGGAAAACCAGGATAACGGTAATGAGCGGTTGAATAAGAAATAAATGTGGGCGGTTAAGTAGAATGAAAGCTTGTATTCTGAACTATACTTCGCGAGTTACAATACAATTCTGTTCTTCCTGAAAATCCTAGTCAAGACAATATGGTCTTTCTTAGCCTTGAGACAAAATCATCCTTAGGAGGAGGAAACGCAACAAAGGACTGCACATGGCTCACTCAAGCGTTCGCTTTTTGGACTTTTCTAATTTGTGAACCCTTAGTCTTTAAAATCCTTTCCTTTCAAAGGGTTAATGCAAAAAAATGGTGGTTAGTATAAATTTGTTAGAATTAAGCTTGAATTTATCTTATTTCGAGTATTCAGAAGTATTCGGAACACATTCGACGTTCTCACGGTAACTTTGCCTTAACAATCGGTTAGGAAGCGATCGAAATCTTCGTCTACTTGATGCATCTATCACGATCGGCAGCGTTATCAGTAACACGGCGAACAACGAGGACAAAGTCGGCCGCGTAACCGAGCTGCGCGCGCGAACTTTCCATTCGTCGACAGAGCATAAAATGACCCGCGAGAGATTCCTAGGTGGTAATGCTCGCGTAATCCGTTTCGATCGCCGCGCGCGCTCGCGCTCCTTTTAATGGGAAAACTTTCCCCGCTCGCTCGCGCGTCGCGAGATAACGCGTTCATAATTGAAATCTCGCCTGTTTGTTCCTTCCAACCGGCATCGTGTAACCATGAATATCTCGGTCTCCTTTTAATTTTTTAACCGTTCATACCAACCTCTTTTTCTTTTACATTCTTTTAAGCATCACGCGCCTCCAGACGCAGCTTTTCCCGCTGGAAATTGCACGACAACCGCCAGCTATGTAGATACGTACACGTTAAGTCGTTAAGTGAACTTTTTCCACTTTCTTGCTTGCGATTATCTTTCTCTCCCTATAGCTCTCGGAGAATCGCGGAAATCGACGCGAGAGAAAATTAGACGACAGTCGAAGAAGAAGAAGTGTTGCGTCCATCACTAGAAACTCTTTAGGCGAACGCAATAAGCAGTAGCGAGTAGAGAGTAAGAACACGAGTAACAGAGTAATATCGCAAACACTTTAACCCTTTTACTACTAAAAACGTATACATACTCTCGACCATAAATCATCGGACACTTGTACTTTTTCAGCAAAACGATTATTAGCATGCAAATACAATTTGCTGTTGCAAATTTATTATATATTTTGTTATCTTTATCTATTTTAGATAAGTTCTGTAGATTTTAGATAAGATATGTTATTCTGTATACACATTTTGTTTACTTCGACAGTTCAAAATTAACTAAAGAACATATCTGTAGCTTCATTAAGTGTTTATAAACAATTTAAAAAGGGTTTTTTACTAAACAGAGACTAACATGGTGCTGAGAAATTGCATCATTCGATCTTTTTCATATTTAGTTCGACAGTTCCTATGATGCCAATAAATACTTCTAGAAAAGAATTATTTATTTAAAAATGTTCAGTTACTGGGTACTGTTGCAAAACAAGAATGTACTGTTTGAGAAATTACGGTAAAAAGTGGAATTTCGAGGTCTGCATTCTAATTTTAGTAAGTGTCCAGTGACTTATGGACGGGGCTGTATACGCTCTCACTGGTTTATCGATACGAAAGCCGTATATGTACGATCTCTAAATTTTTTTTACTACAACTGTTTTCTAAAATCGAATATATTGTTACACGTAACATAGCAATTCTAAACATTGCCAATTCTGAATATTGGCAAGTCTTTCAATGCTCGCATGTTTTTACTAACATTGTTCGGTCTCAATTTCACTGTTCTCGTAAAATCGCATCGTGAATGTAATACAAATACAATTTCAACAAATACAATTGTTGAAATGAAATACAATTACTCCTTTTCTGCATATATAAGTGTTCATTTATTTCAATTTATGATCAGTTTTATGATTCTATTCATTTGTTACTTTTCAAAATAGTGTAGCGTACTCTAAAAATGTTTTATCAGAAGAATAACAGATAAATATGATAAGTAATAGTAACAGCCAATCGCGACGACTGACATACGAATATCGATGCAAGAATGTGCCGCAGTCGAAGGGTTAAAATCGCAATCTAGTAATACACTGAGGCAAGAAATATACCGAAGAACATATAAAACATGTAATATCAGAACGAACTAGGTTAAATGGTTTAATTATCTAATAACCAGAGTCTCTAAAACCTGCAGAAACGAGTGAAGATGGGCCTTACAACTCTGTGAAACTTCATAAAAGAATAACGGTTCCAAATATGTAATTCTTTAATTTTTACGACTTTCCAAGAACGTAACAGGAAGAGATGCAGCGGCACAGCTGACGGAAGAGAATTTTTATTCGCGCTTGCCGCTCGTGGTCGATAACCCGCCGAATTTAAGCTGTACCCATATTTACCCGTCAATCGAGAGAGACGCAGACGCTAAAAGTGCACCGTTCCCGTAGTGGTGAGATCGATCGTAGTAGCGGGGAGGAGGAAGTGGAGGAGGAGGGAACACCAACATTGTCGTCATCGCGAGCCTCGTAATGGAGTGCTGTTGACGCGACGTTGACGACGACATTGAAGGATCGAGGAGAAATTTTCCTCCGTCCAAGTCCGAACGACGTTCCTGTCGATCAAGCAATTAGGCTCCCGCGACTTCTATCTGCTCTCTCGTTTCATCCCCGCCTCTCTCGTTTCATTTAGCTGTCCCACCACTTTCTCTCGCCGGAGAAGCTTTTTACCCTCGGGGAAAATGCCTTTCGACTGGTCGACGGCGGAACTTTTATCGCTATTTACGTCGGACGCTTGATAAAATTTCTGCTCCTGCCTTGGGAATTGGTCGTGTATTACCTGAAGGAGCGCACCTCTTTTTTTTTCCTCTCTTCTTCTTCTTTTTCTTTTCCCTGGAACGATCGAAACGTCGCTTCCGTGTTATTCGAATGATATAATACTCGCGGAGTTATTTCGATATGGAGAGGGTTATTGAGAGAGATTGGAAAAAGAGGAAAAAGAAAGAAGAAAGAAAGGGAGAGGGAAGCGTCATAACTGTCGAAAACCCGGATATTCCGCGCTTGGTACCCCGTAATTTTTCATTATCTCCGAGCGTTTTATCCGCGTGTACGATGATATCGGATCGCGCTCGAAAATTGCCGTTCCATGGAACATGCAATTGACAGCGGCTTGACGAGGACGTTGAAGGATCGAGAATGGACGAGATGCGGTTTTTTGCGCTGGGACATTAGTGACTTTGGCGTTGTGACAGGAAAGGTCACTCAATTCTGGTCAAGAGTTCACCCCTTCTCCATTTCTCTCTCTCTCTTTCTCTCCCTCGCCAAAAAAAGGATTTTTTCCAGAAAAATTCCCTTCGTTGGCTATCGGATGATAAACGAGAGAACTTCATCCGTGCTTCTTCTCTTCCGGACTCGATTCGACGCGTTGCAGTCAGATTCCGCTGATTAATGTCCGTCTAAGCCTCGAGACGCCCCAAGGAACTTTGAACACGAACATTGAAACGGAACGATATTTCTAAGCAGCTGCATTTGATTAATATCTTCTTCAAGACGCCGCTTTTATTTTCCTTTTCATTCGACTTACTTCCCTCGTATATTACTCGGTTTAAAAAATGTCAGACGAATGGGAATAAAATATGAATTATTTATTTATTCAGCAATATTTATTTGATCGTACAAATAGATAGATAATGTACATGTATGTCAATGGTTTCTTTTTACAATTTTTCCAACGTTACTGGAACATGATTTCTCGGATGATTTTTAGCTCATTTAGCGGATTTTATTTTGTCGCCCCAATTTATTCGAAATGACGTTCCCGTAGTGGAAATTTCAATCTGGGAAACGGGAAAAAGTGACACGGTGGTTGGTCAGACGAATATCAAGAGCAGAATAATGCAAAATACAGCAGTTGTTTTCCCATAAATCCGGCTGCTTTTTGCTCGTCGAATTACGCAAACGCCTCGTGACAAACAAGTAGTATTGTTTATTCACTGTCTGACCAAATACTAGGAATTCTAGATATTAAATAAGCTTCACCGTTTTATTAATACGAATTTGTCATAAATATTAGGTTGTCCGGAAAGTTCGTGCCGATTTTCGATAGGTTGTGTTTGAATATATTACAGCATATAAAATTATATAAAAACACGAAGTTCGTACATATTCTGAAAGATTATTGTTTCACGTGTCTTTTGAAAGTCCATTCATTGCAATTATTAATTGCTTTGCTAAGCAAATATATAGTTATATAGTTTTGAAGATCTAAGGAAATAGAGTACACTTCTGACATTGAATATTTTTCTTTCAACGAAAAGATATTGGTAAAACGTTAAATTATGTATGTCATGTTTAAAGAGGCAGTAGCCTGTCAGAAAAAATTCTTCGCAAACGGTTGACAACATCTAAAAGTGGAAATTCCGATATTAAAGAAGAAAAAAATAAAGAAACAAAGTTTTTGGTAAAACGGAATTTTTCAATTTCCTGAGAAACGACGAAAAATTGTAAAATTAAAAAATACATACCTTACAGAACAAAAAGAAAGACTTTGAAGTATGAAATTGGCTTATTTACTTAAAAATCGGCACGAATTTTCCGGACAACCCAATAGTGTCAAAGAATAAGGCGACAGAAATAAAGCGTTCGAAATAAAGTCACGACAGTCATACTGGCCAAAAATCCGAAAACTTTAATTCAGTACAAACATCTTCTCTTCTGTTTTTCCACGGTACTGTGATATCGGTTCATCTTACATCTTCATTACTACTAAATATTACTACTTTTATTAGAGTATCGTGAATTTTAGAAATGCAGCGTTTTGCAGATGATTGGAAGTACAAGTTAAATTATAATTTCGGTATATACCAGATATTCAGTGTTTTACCAGTTTGGTGTCACGTGTTTCGAGCCACTGATTCCCAACATCCACCATCCCGTCTACCCAGAAGATCCGACGAAACGCTTTCAACGTTCAGACACAGAATAATCGTTCCCCTTTTACCCCAAAAAAGGACGCAAAGGGAGAGACGACGACAGGCAAAAGAGATTCACGAGCTCGAACAGCCACGAGTGCAATTATTCGGTTCATTTAATTCACGGTATGTCCGTTGAGTAATGCAGCGGTCACAGCTGAGAGTAACATCGTGACCAAGAGAAGATGCGTCCCTTCCAGAAAGGCTTTTGTAGGGAAATTCCCCTGAAGCGTCGGTGAACTAGCTACCTGGCCGTCTCGTAGAGAACACTCGATACCATTTGAAAGCACGTAGGTAAGCATTTATCCTGGAATATCCTATTTATCTTGGCGCCGGAACACGCGCCGTCCCTTATTCTGGCAATTCGGTCACGTAATACCAGTCCAGCGTTTCGACGAAAACCTGCAATTTCGATTTCTTGCCCAAGATTTCCAGCCTTTCTGCCCATTCTCTCTGATCCTCTCGTTTCTTCGTCTTCGTCACTCTTCTCTCCACCTTTTTCCTCCATGAATTCCACAAACTTTCCCCACCGCGTAGAGAGTCTCTATCTCTCTTTTTCTTCCCCTCTGCAAATCTAAAACTCTCGTGTACGCGTCCAAAGGCACGACATTCGGCAAATAAAGGCGCAAAGTAACGTTTGCTCCGCGTGTATGCACGAAAATCGATGGAACTTCCAACGTAGTCTTGTTGCTTCTCACGAGGACGCCTGGCGTTTCGTCGTACCTCGGAAGAACGTACACGCTTATGAGAAGAAACGAGGCGCGAGTTGAAATCGCGAAAATTTTACGTGTCGGTGAATTTGGGAAAAGGGAGGCTTAGATCTAGAGAGGAATCTGGGTCTCCTCTTGTGGATGTTGTTCGTTGTTTCGGGGAAATTTCAAGGAACGTCGCCGGAGAGACGACGACGCGAGTGTATTTTTCTACGTTAAGCTACGGCTCTGTTTTTCCGCTTGGTAACTGGGAGATTCTTGGGGGTTTTCGGTGTAAGAAAGCTCGCCAGGCACGGTGTAATAAACTGCACGGAATAATTAAAGGATTTTAACCGGTGGTCGGAGGGAATTTCTGGATGAGGGAAATGTTGTATATTTAATACCGTGAACTTTTTCTTTTTTTTTCGCCGCGTGTAAAATTACCACCGAAAAGTGGCTTAACCTTTTAAACGATTTAAGTGCACAGACGAGCAGAAGTTATTCTATATAATGAACTGCTCTGACTCGTGTACAAGTTACACGGCAAAAATTTTCATCCGTGAAAATTTGACCGTCGTGTTAATTAATCGTGAAAAAGACGACGACCTAAATCTCCTTGCACGAACGAATATAATATATATTACACGAGAAGGTCGAACAAACAATCGTGGAAGCACACGCGACTCGATGCAAATCGTGATTGGTGTAGCTACATGTTTCAATTACACTGGAAGTGAAATTACCGCGAAAGGTGACGGTGCAATTTGCAATCGAAGGGACGCCCTCGTTCTTCTGCATACGTCGTCGATATTAACGATTCCCGTGCGAGGTCGCACGGTTTTTCGACCGCAGAGCCAAGCTCGAAACCGTGCCATTCAGAGACTTGTATGCTATTGCCACGGTGTACACAGGCAATCGTCGACGCAGCCAATTATCACGCTCAAATAGTCGCGCGAACACATTAAATTATTGCTACCTTTCCGCTTTGAACGCAAATTTACCTAGAAAAGTGGGACACGAAAATTTGCGAATCCTCCTGTGTCGTATACACACGTTCAACGCCGTAAAGGAAACGCGTGAAAACGAGGATTCGGGGCAGACTCGAGCACCGCTGACGATTTTCTCGTGAAATGCAATTTCCAGTTTAACGTTCGTATTGTTTTTCACTCCTCTTTTCCCTCTCGTTCTTCTTTTTGTTTTCGTTGTTCGCAGAGATGGTCGTTGAGTTGTGTCGCTGAATGGCGGAATTACGAAAACGATTAATTCCTCGTTGGTAAGTAAATATGTGTATTCTTTGTCGAGTGGATAAGGGGAACTGGTAATGTCGAGTAACGTCGAGTGTGTGTAAGAGACAGAGAAAGAGAGCGATAGAGAGAGAGTTAGAATTTCAGAATTTTGCAGTCGCGCGATTAACTGAATAACTCTTGAATTTCGTGTTCGAAACGTTAACGTTGCACACGATGCTTGGTTCTCACCCCTCCAGAACTTCGTCCGACCGAGGAAATTCCACTTAATAACTGCTTCTAATCCAGATGGAGAATCGAGCGTATTACTAATGGTTGCCTTGGTTTTGCCAAAAGTTCTACTTAATGAGTTCCGCCCCGTAATATCCCGTGGCCAACAATACGTTACCGAAATGTAATTTCACGTTTAAATTTACCAGTTGCCTGGCGTTGCGCGCCTCTTCCCCGCCATGCATCCAAACACCTTAATTATCATAAATGTTCCTCGATTATGGTTTATCTTTTTCGTTCCCTGTTAAATCGTGTTTCTCCGTTGTAACACATTTACCGCTTGCTGGCGCACTGAAATGTAAACGTTCCAGCATTTAAAGCGTTTCATTTTTTCCACGGATTCGAATTTTCATTAGCGAACCATGTTGATGGATTTTTTGTAACATTCTTTTTTTATTTTCTAAAGTAGCTGTCGCTTGGAACATTTGTACCGAGCGGCAGTGATATATAAATCGTCGAAAGTTCACGGTTTAATCAACGATTTTTCAAAAATCGCCAGATGAAAAATTGTTCGTTCTATACATCTAAATATCTCTATTAAAACTGAAGATAGAATACGTTTGAGATAAAAATTGCATTACTCGAATAAGCAAAAATTGTGATATAATTGGAAACACTTTGATGTTATCTTCAAACTTATCTCAAGATCATCGATGTATTTTTAACCCTACTACACTCTTTGGGTCTTTTTAGACCCATCGCGTTCTTGTGTTTTTTAAAGACCTTCCTTTATTCTGAGAAAAATCGAATAAAATTGTTATTAATTTGCTTGTTTCGCCATCTGATTCACGTTTTTCCGTATCTGTCGTACACACGTCAGGTTCTTGGTAATTTTATGACCGGAAGATAGACATTGCTACGCAGATAAAAAGAAAAAAGTTCGCTACAGTAACTATATTTATCGCGGTGACTGCGAGAAGCGTACACGTGAGCAGCAAGTACGATAAGGTCCAAGGAAACTCGCGTAGGGTCGTTATCCGCCGCGCTGTTAATGGTTTTATAATATCGAGACGCTGCAGGCGATGAGGATCAAGGTTGGATGCACCGAGCCGGAGGCAGTGCAGAATCGCGAGAAGAGATCGGCGAAGGGGCTGCAGCTCCTTTAATCCGGAATACGAAGCCAGGCCGAAGAAGGCGCTGAATAGCTTCTTACCACCTATATTCAGGCCTGTTATCGGTTTTCGATCTGAGCGACGAGCCACGAGAATCGCAAACCGGTGATAATGCATCCGGCTAATATCGCGAGCGATAATTTAACCGCGGGAGAATATGACAAACATGAAGAACGAATGAATATTAAATAATTTCTGCCTAATGTTGCAAATATTCCATTAAAAGTTATTCTCACAGCTTTATTATAGATCGATATTTTTTTCGTTACTATATCCATCGAGAAAAATGTAACAACAACGAGGAAATAAGGATAAGTTGAGTACTGGCATATCCTTAAAATTTTTCCTCAACTCCTACTCTTTGTTTTATCATTTTCTGAATGTTACTCGAATCTGTTATTTTACGTGCAGTGAATGTACGTCAAAAAAGTAGAGTGAGGAGTGTTTCAGAAAATTGCACGATTCTGATATATTTCTTGGGACATTTATGATAAATCAAAGCCAGTCAGTATCGTACTTATTTTTCATTAGGATTATTTTACTGTTACGTATATGAAATTTTGGGGAAAAATGGGTTAACAAAAATGAAGAAAGACAGTTCTGTGTGTCAGAGATAGACAGAGCCAAGTTCTGCATAGTAATTTTACAACAGAATAAAAACACATCGATGATTACATATAAAACAATATTGTACTTGAAAGAGGCCAAATATCCTGAGTTCAAAGAAGAACACTATATCATATATTTCTATTGAAAAATGATCGGAAAGCAACTAAATCATTTTCGCAGGTAAATAAAAAAATCAATTATTCTCGAGAAAACTAATTACAGTCCACGCTCGTTCCTGTTAAAACAACGTTAGATCAAAATCCGTTCTGCGAAACCAATTTTCCCTTTATAATATTTCCAAACGAACATTCCATGAAACAAAAAAAAAAGAAGCACCCAGAGAAAATTCCCAGAATTCGTTTTTAAAATACTGAAAATTCTACTCTTCCCTCTGAACTCATCATTTCACATACATAGAAACGTTTCTGTTTTAACAAACTCCATCCGAGAGATGTTTCCCTCCCTCCTAAATACTTACGTAAAGAAAATATTAACGTTCGAATGGAAATGTGTTCGTTTAATTCTGTTCGCCTTGACGTTGCCGAATTCAGAGTCGTTCGCATGATCAGCAGGAAGAGGAATTGCTCTCCGAGGCGAGTTCTCTAGCTCGTAGAGAGCCGAGTGTATGACGACGTCATAAGTAAACCAATGCAGCGCGCTTGCGCGCGTTGTACACAGTAATTATGTGTTAACTACCCGTTAAGCAGCACTTCGTTCTAATGACGTCATGTACGTCCTGCTAACGACGGGACGGTAATGCGCGGCCTGTATACAATGCTTGAAAAGCCGAACATTACAAATCTCGTGAATTACCTTGGATTCTGGCGAGTTAACGCCGCCGTGCGTGGCCTGCACGGATCGATTATTAACCACGAGATTTATGTGTTCAGAGCTATTCTGCGACTCCCGCTTCTTCGTGGCCTCTCGATTAATGATCGATCGACAGGGGATTTCATTCCCCGATACTTCGATATTCTCGTAACGAAAAAATCTCGTTTCGCGGGGGGAAAAAACGTTATCCGCTTCCATGTGCGGGGAAATGTGATTTTCAATCGCGGGAAAATTTTTCCTGGTAACACTGAACGTACCGGCGTACATCTCGGTACAATACGGAATTTCCGAAAAACCATCACATTCGGCAGGATAACGAGCAACATTTTTGGCCTGGCTCGTTCGTATGTGGACAGTTAATTAACGTGGCTAATTGGGAATTCGCGTGTCCCTTTGCCATTAAATTCGTGCATATTTGCGCCCGTGCCGTTTTCAGCCTTTAAACCATGCCATTCGCCCGAAATATCACTTGTACCGTCGTTTCACCTCTCGCAAATTTTGCATCGCTCGACTCTCGTCCCCTTTTGTACGAGCAATTTCCATCCTCCTTGTTCCCCCTCTTTCACGTGTTTCTCACCTTCTTCAAAGTATCTGTCTCTGAAATTGAGTCAACGAGTGATTTACGTTTCGAACGAGTTTTTACAATTCCGATACTTTCATCTACGTCGAACGATGTCAAATTATCTTCAACAATTCAAGACCAATCCGAAGCTAAGTTCGCATCTCTAGCTCAGAAGATTTGCACTCCACTTTGCAACGTTCAATTTTACCAAATTTCCCTTGACAATGTGTAATGTATATTTTTCCAAAAATCCAATTCGAAGATTTTGAATACTAACCCTGAATCGCGATCGACGTTCATAACCGGTTACCAGGAGCAACTTCGATACCTAGATATCTCTCTGTAACCCCTGACCACGCAGAACCAAAACCAGTCAGCCAGGCAGCTAGCCACCCTCTCGAGCGTACAGGGCCGTACGGCGTTAATTGATCAAATTAAAGGGCCGGCATCGAAATTGTAGGGTTGCCTGGCCGGTTTTCGGATCGGTTCGAGGTGAAAGGGGACAGGTCGTGGTAACCCCTAGCCATCACGACCTTCCAAGCTCACCCTCGAACGTTCCTACTCGCCGCATCGCCGGAACCAGGGGTGTGGGTGGCGGGTGGGCCACTTCAAACCGATCGGGATGATGTTCCACAGACCTGGTCGACCGGTCAAGTGTTCATTGCCGGTTCATTCGCGCGAATTCCGCTTTTAATTAATGACTATCCATCGGCTACCACCAGCCATCTGCCAGTCGATGATTGATCGACGGTATCGTTGATTGTCGGCCCGAATTCATCTTTGTTTCCTACGCACTTTGCATTGTACTCCTTCTGTGTCTTTCTGGAGGAGGACGGTGAAGGTTTATGCATTTAAGTTGCAGTATTCATATGAGAATAGAAAGTGTGGAGATGGAGATTTGCAGAAATAGTAGAAAACTCGTATGAAAGTATAAGGAAGTAGAAGAAATTCGTACAAGAGTAGGTTATGGCTGACTTTGACGGTTAAAGAAGCTTGTCACAGACCTGTAGACCGCAGATTTGAATATGGAAGCTGAAATCTTCTTTTTTTTGGAGAGTTTGAAGATATTCTACATAACTTCCCTGCAGTGAGGATGTTGATGCGGAAATGTTTACTGTTCTACTTGATGTAATGGCATGTGGAAGATGAAAGATGTTGGGCCCTCGTGTTTGGCAGAAATTGATATGTATTGAGTTGTCCAGAAAACTCGTAAAATAAATTCTTCCATATTTTACACGAATAATTTCCTTATCCTTTATTCGTCGTCTTTCTGGAAATACGGAAATTCCATTTTATCGAAAAATTCCTTTTCCTTCGTTTCGATCTTTCAGCTTTGCAAACCGTTTGCGAGCAAAACTTTCATTATGATATAAATAATTAGCAAGTGCTAGTTTCTTTCTTTAAACATTTTAAGAATGTATCCCTAATTAAAATGTGCAAAGTGGTTGGAGAATTATGTGCATGAGTTAATGAATGATCAGAGGATTATCGAAGAAGTTGAATATAAAAATTCACAGCCAATTCGTTAAGATTCTATATATTAATAATTTCAAATTATTCCATGAAATGGTACAAATAGTTTCTTTTCTTTCCAAAATGACGGTGGTGTGTTCTGAACCTCTAGAACCATCAACCACGATAATGCAAGCATCGTTCCCAAATCTCTATCGTTATCCACGCGTTGTAAACGCTGCCAGCATGTAACAGGACTGTCTGTCTACAAGCTTGACGAAAATGAGAGATCGGCCCGGGCTGAGCTCGTAATTCACGGAATTATTAGCGGGATCACATCGCCTGACGTAGCCTCTGGGGGCAAGCACGATGAGGATCTTCCGGTGTGCTCGTTGGTCAACAACGACGAAAATTTCTCAGCAACCGGTTGAAATATGACCGAGAATTCGTTACTTTGTACCGTGACGTTGCTTGTTTTCCTCCCCTATCGTCAACCCCGTTCTAAAATACAACGAAACTCCTCTCTCAAAACTTCCAATACTTAATTCATTTCACTGCAACTTCACCACTTCGTTTGAACATGAAAGAACAAACTAAATGCAAAAAGAAAGAAAGAGAAAAAGAAAGGAAAGAAATACAACAAGAACCTACACACTTCTGCGGTTCCCAAACGAGTAGAGATCCTTATTCCTCTCCCCTAGGTCCTCCGCTATCTAAATTAAAAATACATGAGATTCAGGAACTTGCTGGTGACTTCCTTTCTCTGTGAGAGAGTGTCTTAATTATCAACCAGTTCGCCGCAGTCGGCGAATGAAGGAGGACGGAAAAATGACGCGGCCGTACGAAGAAAGGAAGGTGCCTTTTCCAACTTTTCGCCGGTTCTGTCGGATGGCTTTGAAAAAGCCAGCCACGCGGGCGAATTCTACGAAAGAGAGACCGTTTTCCACGGTGAAAAAGGCGACCGTCGTTGCTCTGTGGGAAAGGTTGCTCCTACCGTCGAGTGAACGAAAGCCAGGAGTAGAAGAAGGAAGAAGAGTAGGAGGGTGAGGGTAAAACGGGAGGTGTTAATTAACTACTCGTCTCGCTGCCGTCAGAGACATTCGAGCAAGAGCTCGACTTAACTTCACCTCCCCGTGTGCTCGTTCTCTACCCTGACGCGATCGTTCGAGCAGCGAGCAGATAACGCGTCTGTGATGCACCGTTGAAGAGGACAACGGTGTTTTTAAGGCTGAGTAGCTGCCTTCTACGAAATGAACTCGTTCGTCGCGTTGTATTTGTGTATGGAGTAGCTTGAGAAACTTGTTTTCGCGTTATAGGAGGATTTTTGAGGTATATTCTAGCAGAGGTTTAGGTTAAAGACACCGCGTGGAAAATGTTAGAGTGGAAAAGTCAGTGTAGCAGGTCGGTATGAAGAACAAAGTGGAAAAGTCAGTATAGTAGGTCAGTATGGAAAGCAGAGTTCTTAATGTTCAGTCAGCGTGTTTTCGAGATGCAATAGCATTAGACTTGCATGGAATAACTTTGTTTCGTCATATTTCATTTTGTCACAGACGAGGAGACCAGAAGCTTGTTTTTCAAAAAAGTATTATTCTTGACGACGAAGCCACTTAGATCTTGAAAACTTTGGACTAATTCTCTATTCTCAACTAGAGATCTAACTAATGTTACTTCTCGAGTTCCTTTCATATTCTTTCTTTTACCTCATTTTAAGGTAGAAGCTGTTTACATTTGGCTGATTGGTCACAATTTAATTTTCATTTTCTCTTAAATTACACCTGTTCAATCTTCACACTTTACGTAACTTTCGTTAAGTTTAAATATCAATTAAGCGTAACTACAACCTTTGTCTCATTCACCTCGCTTAATAAGGGTAGAAACGTTACAGGCGAGAGACAAAGATGGGGGAATAAGAGTTCGAAGAATTGAGGAACTTAAAGCGAAGAAATTGAAAGCTTCTGATGAAGAAAATCAGCAAGGGGGTACCTTGAACGAGGGGTATTCTTCGACGTTTCACTAAGGAACAAAGAAGCGTACGAAAGATCGGCGAAACAATCACAGGTGAATTGACAGGTAATGGTACAAGGGAGTACCGAATCGACGCAACGAATTGCCGCGTCTCTCGTATTTCATCCTCGCCCGGTTAAATCGATCGTGCACCTACGAGCTCGCCGAATAATTCCTGTCGCAAGCAGAATAGGTAAACCTGGAATTTATTACGCGTCCGTTGCACCCGACTCGTGAGAACTCGGGAATCGGTATCAGACACTCTCAGACTCGCAGGAATTATTATTCCCGCGTTCAATAGGGAAATTAATATATACTTTATCGATTCGAAAGGACAGGCCTTGTCAAAAATTCCAGCCAATTCGGTTTTTCGCCCTCCAGCACGATTCCAAATGCAATTCCAACGTACGATTCACGGTGTCGTTTCAGCTTATTGTTCCGTTTCCTGCGTGCAAGGTTCGCCGGGAAATTGGAACGGTCGATTTATTAAAAATGTTCGCCGAAAGCTGGCCTGGTTTCAAGAAATTGAAAACGTTCCGAACGCTCGACGACGAAAGGGTAATCTAAATTTTCTACGTTCCCGGATACCTTTGAAATTCCAATCTGAAAATGATACTACATCCACCCCTTTCTATTATGCAACTCCTGTTTGCGTTCCAATTATCGAGGTATCTAATTGGTTCATACGTGACGCATAGATAACAGTACAGGAAGGTCCGAATTGTTCGTGTAAATTTCCGAAAAGTGAGTAGGGCGATCTGTCCACTGAACGAACGTTTGTTCGTGTTATACGAAAAATTAACACCTATCGCGCTCGTTTCACGATGAAATTTGCATAATAGCTTCAGTGGAAATCTACAGATTTCATGCAAAAGTGATCTTCGTTTTTTCTATGACCTATATAGCTGATAACTGCCTTGAAATCGTTCCACATGTTCAAAATAAGCTATAGTTCTTGATAACTATAATTCATATTTTGAAAATAATTTGAAAGAAACATTGAAAACCACGTTTTCTTCAAAAATATTATCCTGTTCATTGACTGACGTACCTTTGTTCATTCATTATTAATTCGTGTTCATTCATGTTTCACTTAATCCTATCGCCAGACATTTAATTAAGGCTATGACTGTCAAATATTGCTAGAATTTTATTCCGGGATACAGTTTACTTATAGTAATAGCATTCAGGAGATTAGATAACGATTTGTGGATTCGAATTTTAACAGACCTGTGGCTTAAAATGTTCGTTCAGTGGACAAGTCGCCTTACAACGTAGATTCGCCAGTTTTCCGAAATCAGGTGCACCTAACCAAGGCTTTTGGTAAATATAACTCCTGTTACTATGACACGATTCACAGAGGAATTCAACGAGGATCGAGCACGTAATCGACGGTATTTGCGCCGGGTCTTACAGTTTCGTCTCCTTTTGCTAACGAACCGTTCCGTAGCTGAGTGGCCCGGCAATCCTCTTCAGACAAAGACGAAGAGAAAGATAGAGAGAGAGAGAGAGAGAGAGAAAGAGAGAGATCTTAGATCCGCGTGGAAACCCGTCACTTCTGCACCGTGGAAATCCTTTTGTTTCACTTGCTGATTAGCGATCCGTTAGACTCGTCTCGCCACGGATACGTCGTCCGTGTGATCTCGCAAATGGATTCGATAAACCTCGTCGATGTTTGAACCGGACTCACTTTGGCGGGCGAACTTTTAACCGATGCAATCGATCGACGTTTCTCTACCATGTTGATCGCCGTGAAACTATTTACGTTTGCATCCATGGTTGCTCTCTCGAATAATTTCCCATATCGAGGTTGAAAACCGTGTGCATGATTATGGGCGACGAATAGGTTCGGTGACGATGGTAGTATACATTGGTAAACAACGGATAGCTAGGAGAACTATAATCAAAACCGTGGAAAGTGCACGGTACACGGATTACATTCCCCCGCGTAACACCGATGCTATTCGATATTCGTTTGTTCAACAAACAATCGCGTCGAATAGTCGCGTTTCGATCGTGAACGCTATTAATTTAACTCCCTCTCTTATCTTCCGTAAACCAAACACCTGCAAACACAACGTTACAAAAATTTCGAATATTAATTTCGGGCCGTCGTGTATAATTTCCTGGTTTACTTATGATGTTTACTGTAGAATTAAAAGGAGGATCGGCTGATTTATTAGTTTTGGAGGAATCGGTAACGAAGATGGACAATTAAGTCATTAGGGAAAGATCAAATTATATTTTTGACGATCGATGTATTTTTCATTCTTTTTAAATAAAACTTTAATTGTGTATAAACATCGGAAAGAATTTATAATGTTATGCTCCAATTCACTCTTTAATTAAGGATCGTCGTTGTGTAGACACAGAACTTTATTAAGTATAGTGACATGCACGTGATAGAACAGAGACTGCCTCGAAGATGGAAAAATAGGGCTATTTAAGGGTTTTGGAAAGATAAACTTTGAGATATGACTGTGTGGGAGAGTTGAGAGGAGAGTTGGAAGCTGATGAGTCCAGTGTGACTAATAGTGAAAGTTGGTGACTAGTTGTGGATACAGATAGTAGAAAAGATGAAAATATTTGAGGGTATAATAATAAGAACGAACGCAAGCAATAACTCAGAAACATTTAAGCAACAATAACAACCTTTCTACGTGGTACTTTTTTTACACGATTCACTCTTACGCTTGTTATTCACCTTTACGTGTTCTTTTTTTAATATGTTTTTTTTTACTTTTATTTTCAACACCATGTCAAAGGGAATCGAGAGAGAATTATTAAAACACGAAAACAATCAAGCAGAGGATATTTCGTGCAACAAAAGTGATTTTTTGCTAGTATCAAAAAACACACGTTCTTTGTACTATTACAGAAAATGACGATGAATAAAATTGCAAAAATATTTCTTTTTCTTTAACACAATATCTCATCTTTCATGTATTGATCAAATAACAGTTACAGAATTCTGTTCTACATTTTAAACTATTTTTCTAATTTCTTCAATTTTAGTTTACCACCAATTTTAAATTCCATTGCAAAATTCATATTCGTATTTATATAAAACACGTTTTCTAACGATCCAAGGTAAAAAGAAAAATTGAAGTAGTAACCTAATCGTATATTCACAAATCACAATCCGTATCTCAACAAGATACACAATCCTCCATCCACAAAAGTGTCAAACATTTTTAACAACGAAACTCGTTACAACAGTACTCGCTAAAAATTATTCTTCGTGTAATTCGTAATCAAGGAACAAACCTATTCCACAGAGCACCTCTCAAGAATAACACTCACACACACACACACACACACAGATTTTTCCCACTCCTGAAAGCCAGATGATGGCCGGAAGCGGGGTAAGACGGATAACGGCGGGTGATAACAGAAGGTACACAGGAAGGGGTGTCGTTAACGATCCAATACAAAGCCACGGGCAAAGTGGATGTTACCGAGCCCCTTCCATCGACCTTACCTATCCAGCCAGTCAGCCAACGTGCTAGCGCCCTTCGGGGTCCTTTCGTGAAAAGGGGCAGGTCGACGTTGGTGGGGCAAAGGGGTTGGAAGGGGCAAAGGAGGTGGGAGAGGAGGGGACATAGGTCCGCCACCCACAATTCCGCTTGCGGGCACTGTAATTTGCTGTATGCATGCATCCAGAGATGGATAGACACGGCCGGGCAGCCGAGCAGGACCGGGAGATCTATGGATTTATGCAAATGCAGGCAGTTAGAGTCCCGAGCAGCCTCCGCCGTTGAATAATGCGTTGATAAGATAGGAGCCCAGCGCTCATATGCCGCTACCTACCCTACCATCCGCCATTGATTTGTCACCCTTCCGCTCTCCGCTTGCTTGCTTGCTTGCTTGCTTGCTTGCTTGCTTGCTTGCTTGCTTCCCTTACCGAGTCTCTTCTCGTTGGCCTGTTCCAAGTGAACCTTCCCTTACTTCGCGAAGAAACTCGCGATGCTTCCTAACAGCACCTCTGGTGATACGTTTCACACTTAACTGTTGGTATGGTGTACAAGTTTATTGTGTATGGGTAGTGTATCTTGGAGAGTCAAGTTTGTATAGTTTTTGTGTAGTTACCGAGGAGTTCTCTACTTCGAACTGTAGATTTATTTTTGTGCTCCCCTGTGGAGTTATTTTTAACCCTTTGGCTGTAGATGAAACAGGGGCAGATGAGTCTGTGATTTGTGGAAATTGGAGATGAATGTGTTATTCTCGCGTGGAAAATGTTTAACAATAATCGATTACAAATTTTATACAATTTCACAAAATAATATATTGTGTATCTTTCAAAAAAGTTTTCTATTGTTTCGTATTCGTCATGTGCGCTTCGATAGAAATCAAATATCCATCAAAATCGATACTCTAAAAATTCTGCAGTAATAGCGTACTATGTGTTAATATACACGAAAGAGCGTATGTATATATTTCTCGTAGTGAAAGGGTTAAGGATCGTAAGAAGCAATTAATTAGACGCTGCTTTGTTCTCGTATAATTTATAATGGATACAGTGTCGAGCTGAAAAGAAGTGTTCTGTAAAGGCACAAGAGCAAGAAGCCTAATTCTTTCTTCGCTGAATACTGAATGATTCAGTTCGTCCATGTTGTCGCGTTTGACCATCATTTCGGCTGTAACTTTGAAACGTCAGATAGAACACCTATTCACACGAACATTTTTCATTATTTTTGCATTCTTTGTCCACTCTAAGCCTCTATACATTCACAAGAGACTTCGATAAAGTAAAACATTCGTCGAATGGCGCGTAATCGGCTTGACGGAGCGTTGTGAATAAATTTTACGAAATACGCGAATTCGTAGTGTCGTTGAAAGGGTTAATTTGCTCGTAGAAATTGCTATCGACGGTGAATTCGAATAAAAGTGCATTTTTCCGCGATTATGACAGACGTCGAATGTTTCGCTTCCTCTGCTTTTTCCCCGGAAGAGCCGCACGCGCGCTACAAAAGGCTCCTACGGCGGACGGAGGATTAGAGCGGCATTGAACACTGCATTTCCATTACAAATCGGATTTCACCGGGACGAAGAGGAGAAGGGGAGGCAGGCAGGCAGGGCTGAGACAGGGTCGGAAAAACAATAACAACGATAAACAGTCGAACATCGCGCGATCCGCTTTTCTCTACTCCTTCCATCGGGCCTGCAGGACGCGATTGGTATCGCGTCACGGACGGCAAACATTGCTATGGGATTACGTTCTCGAGCCCGGTGGATCGAGTCACGCGTTCGTACTTCGACCATTGAAGTTACCGAGCACCTGTGACCTTGAATCTACGCCTCCGTGTTGCTAGAACTGCGCAAATAGATCGATCCGATCTTCCTGATACACTGAAACGATCAACTTCACGCTGAAGTAGAATTTGTTGAACGAATTATAAATACGGTAAACGTAGAAATTTTTCCCCTCCTTTTTGTTTTTCTAACAACTGAATTTGTCACTGATATAGTATACAGTGAGCACCATTAATATTCGGAAACGGTTTAAAATAGAATAACCTTCTCAAAATTCGACTAAACGTTGTAAGCTTTATTTTTGAGACGTTAGATGAATTAGTTTACTAGACGATGTTCAGGAAAAGTTTTGAAAAAATTGCAACTGATTGGAACCGCAAAGAAAACAGTGAAAGTTGATTTTCACAACTTTTTTACCTGAAAATTTAAGAAATATATTCTAATTAGTTAATTTTCGATGATACACGTGTCGTTGATAATCGACACGCGTGGACTCTATGGAACACGCTGCACATCTTGTTTTCGGACGAAATTAAGACATCGAGCGGTCGCCGAAAATGGGACAGTGAAACATGGTGGCCGATGTTTACTTAGCCGCTTGTTACTCCGCTTGAATATTGCTGCTTTAAAGTGCACAGCTACGCAGCAAGTGTTTATAACCGGTAGAGCAGGCGTGACAGTTCATGATACGAGCGAAACTGGCGGCGATGCGACAGAGGACGTGACGTGTGCTAACATTGACCATGTCTACCTTCCAAATGGCTACGGTTTCCTCTGAAAATGGCGTTATCTAGATACGCGTGTGAACGTGTTTGTATTCTGTCACTTGCCGTATCTATAGAGCCTGACAACTCGAGAATATGGGTTAAATACAACGGCCTCGTTAAACTATAAATTTGACTATTTTTTTCATCATTAGAAGAAAGACAACGAAGACTAAATTCCTTTATTAATACGTTCACAGTTTTATTGAAGAATGTATTGTATTATATAACCATATTTTTTCGTTAGATAGGGTCCAGGAATCCATACTCATCGAAAGGAGCAACAACTTCGAGGAAATAAAGATGAACCGAGTCGCGGTTTATGAGTTCGGCAGAGAGATCCTCAAGATCCTCGGCTCCTATAGTTATATTTTCGTTATTGATATTTGTCTTGTCATTTTCTGGATTTATCTCACTTTCTGTGTAGTCAATTTGCATGGAAAAAGTAGAGTGAGAAGTGTTTCGTGAAGTGGCACAATTTTTATGGCTACATGAGTCTCGTATATTTATTGGAGTATTTATGGCGAATCAAAGGTAGTGAGTATCATGGAATTTATTTCCCAGTCGGATTGTTTTACTGTTGTACGCAACATTGGGAACAAATGGGTCAACGAAAAGAAAAAAAAAAGTAAAGGATGACAGTTCTGTACGTTATAGGCAGATAGAACCAAGTTCTACGTTGTAATTTTACAAAAGAACAAGAAAACAGAGACAAGAAGAGACAGCAAGGATACAGGAAGTTTGAAGAATCCAGGAAACAAACCATCACAGTTCTCTTCAAATCAAAATTGAATTTTTAACACCATGTGTTGGAACTTTCGATGAACAATATGGTTAAGCATTAAAAACGCGTGATTATAATTAATCAACGGCGAATTATCGATAGAAATTACTTCAAGAATATTCTATCAATTAAGTTTCCTCACATCAACCTTCAATTTTACGATTTTTGAGGTTGATTTTAATTATGAAAGCACCAGCACGCTTCTGTCGCGCGATTAACCGTTCTTCAAGATCCGGAAGTGTCGTCATTCGCATACTCACAGAATCAGACATAGTGAAGAAGAGAAAGAGGGAGAGGGTTCTGTCCCGATTAAAATCGCAACGGAAACAAATTGCAAATCGAACGCGGCAATTGCTTCATTAAATTGCGCCCTGGCAAACGGTCCGGTCGATTCATAAATAAAAACGATACCGATCGGCTGACAGCGTTTGCAATCAATTGCCGCAAAAGGGAACGGACAGGTCACGATATCGGTCGCATAAACCAGTCTTATAACGATTTAATCGTAATTTTACGCGATTCCGGCCTCGTTTTCATTATACGACTCGCGAATCCTGTCTCAATTACTGTTATCCATTATCCTTTACTGTAAAAGGGACATGATGTACTGTAACCCGGATGAAATGGCGGTGGACGTCGATCATTCCTCGTCATGGTCGCTTACTTTTGTGTTTCAATGTGTTCGTTAGAGTTTACATTGATTAGTTTTGCTTCATTCAAACATTCTACCTATAAATGTGAACTCCAACTGCTTGGAACAGTGTATTTCGATTCGAGGTGCATCAAATTCAATTTCAAACGATAGAAAAAATATACATATATCAAAGAAACAGTTGAATTCATTGATCGATATTCCTTTCGTTATGAATTATCACAGAAACTGTAATTAACCCTCTATTGGCCGAATTTTTGTTTTAAATCCAAGAAATTGGGGGAACGAAAAATCAGCAATTATAAACCTATATATGCAAATAAAAGAACATTTTTCCGGTTAAACAATTTTATTGCAATATATTCACTATGTGACTTTGAGGTAACAATGGCCTATAATGTTTGCATTTCTGTGTAAAATGTCGATAAATTAAAATGTGACCTGAAAGTTACACAGGCCCATAGAGGGTTAAATTACGTTAAACCGAGCGTCCATTATACGTATCGACGCAAAGTATAGTCGGTGGAAGAAATATAGTAAGATCGTAAGTTCGGTTTAGGTGAGAAAATTTTCACGTACCAGTGTATCGACAAGCGGATCAATAGAAACCTAAAAAAATAAAAAAATCCGAAACCTCACACTCAGAGTCGCGTCGAATTTTTATTTAGTTTCAATCGAGGAGCATAATTAATCCCTTGACTTCTACTTTCTTTTGCCGACTATAAATCTAAGCGTCACTGATTTACTATTTTAGTACCATTTTACGTAAAACACGGTAATAAAATTCGGGAAAGAAGTGAATTGAAGTTAAGAATTTACAGTCTTATAAATCAAAAGAACAGTTAGGATTAAAAATAAAGTTTGTTACGGATACACCTATTTCCCAGAATCTGTGTCACGAGTTCAACTCCTTGTTATAAGCCAAGAGGTTAATCACTTCATACTTTACGTCGTTTCTTAATACTTCAATTTACGACCTCGTTGTATTTCCTCCACCGACTGTACAGACTGTGAAGAAAAGCGACGCAACGATCGCAGAAGTCCGCCGAGTTGAAAATCAACGACGGTGGCAACCCTCGCGGTTCTCAGCAATAAATCAAACCAACCTGGAGCCGTGTTAGATAAAAACGCAGTGAGGGGGGGGGGGGGGGGGGGGATAACGAGCCAGGTTGGCCGTAAACGCGGCGGAAATCGAATGGGAGTCGAAATTTCCGGTGTTCGCCGCGCGATTTCAGACCGACGTTTCGTTTTATTCCTTCCGCGGGATCATACCCCTCCCTCTTTGCCTGCCTGGTCGAACATCCCCACCGCGGTGATCCTCCATTTCCGAAAATCTATACAGAGAAACTCCCTTCATCTTGACGAGGTTGGCAGGCCAGCAAGAAAAACGAGACACCACTCGAACCTCGTCGCTACCCTTTATTTGCCACTTAGTCAAACCCCCTTTTACCAGGCCGATGAACGGTCCTGGTGAAACACTAGACAGGCGCCGGTTTTCTTCACTTGCCTATACCGTGAACGCCATTCGTCGAGAGGCCGTGCTAAGTGTCACGCGTCGATTCTGACGGAACTTGATTGGTGTATACAGTGAGAAAGAAGTAATTGGTCCAATTGTTTCACATTGTTGCTTCTACTCGTGGTTGATCTTTCGATCTTTCGAGTTTGGCTGATTTTGCACGTCTATGCCGACTAATTATTGCATAATTAATAAGGAAGACTAATTTTAACCCTTTCTGTACGGTAGATTTCATGAGAAAGGTAGACGTTCGACTTTCAACCGGAATATTTGTTAAATTGGTATTGAAAGTTTGAAAGTTAATAATTCTCGAATTCGTGAAAATGTGATATTTGCTTCGTCAAATTAAAATGAAAGCGCGGAGAGAATAAAATTCTCTCGAAAAATTCTGTTAATAATTCTGTTAATAAACAACGACCTACCAACGTGCGTCACTTTAGCTATTTACCTGGACCGTCATTTCAATCTTGCTATTAACCTTAAACTTTATCAATGAACTTCAAATTTCTAATTCCCGCCCTTATCGTTAATTATCGTTTCGCATCTCTTTTACTTCTGATAAATCGTTGAATTATAAATAAGGTAGGTAATTATGTTAAAACCTTGATTCTAATAATAAATCATACAATTTCGATCTCTTCCCTCATCATTAATTATCATTTCACATTTCACCTCTGCTGAACAGGTTAATTATGAATAAGTTGGACGTAAACGCCAGCTTTAAATGAACTTCATTGTTACACCCTTATGAAGTATATAATAAAGCTAGTTTTATTGTTATTCGTTGAAATTTGAGCAATTTCTTCGACCAGTGTAAAAACATTTTACCTGATGAAACATTTCTCTCCTCTAATTAATTCTCCATCGCAACAAACCAGCTGTGACCAACAGAAAGAACGAACTTTCTCAATCACCCTTTCCAGTGCGTAACGACCTCCAATGGCGTTTCGAGGTTCCTCCAGCTATTTCCCCCGTCAGCGACGCAACTACCAGAGTCACGATTCACGGTTGGAGCTTTTACGAGCTTAACCATAGAAGCGGGGTGACGGGTAAGAGAACGTTAAGACGACACCGTGGTCGCATCAACAGAAACGGCTTATTCTTTCGTTGCTGTGGCCATAAAGGACGCTCGCTGGGACGAAGTTAGCACGATATAACCGTGCACATGGACGGACACGTAGCGAGCGACGTTTATTCCGCTTTACGCTCACACCGTGCCTTCGGGAGATGGCTTATGAACTCCATGCTACGCGTCTCGCTTTTTCCTACCCCTTGGACGAGTGAAAATAACCGTGGCTACCGTTTCTTCCTACCAACAACCAAAGCGGACTTAACGTTGGGAATTATAAAATCCATGCTGTTTTTCTTCCTTTTTTTAACTGTCCTACTTCGATTCTGCTTTTAACCGGTAATAGGAGGATGGAGTTGTACTAATGTAACGTAACGCGAACTTGGATGTTAAAAATAATTTTCTACTCTCTCCTTTTTACTTTCTTTGTCTTTTTGGAGATTTACAACGTTCTGCTGAAGAAGGTTGTAGAGGTGGAAAAGCTTTTTATTCGAAGATAATAAAAAAGGGAATTTCGCTGCGAAAAATAAGGATTGATCTTTGGCAAATGATCCTTGAAACATTCGATTTTCTTGAATTCTCTGTGCAAGTTGATTTCATTATGTCAACCTATCCCGATCTCCTCCACATCCGTTTCTTTTCTTTCCTCACTTTGATCATGTGCAACATTCGAATATGTCCTCTGCAGAAATTGAAAAATCTGTTTTATTAAAAAAACAAAAAAAAAAAATGTTAAAAAGAATCAAAGGATTTGGCATGCACGTCGAACTGTCGGGGAAAAGTGAATTCTATGGCGTATCAAAAAGCGGGTGATATCGAAACGGTATAAATCCAGCGCTGGGAACGATACGTTTTTCACAGTCGGCGGAACGAGCGCGGATAAACCGGTTGTCGCGAGATTTCACGAGGAAGATCGCGATTGGAAGAAACGATCGTTCATGGTTCGCATCGAATTTAACAATCTTCCAAATAATCGTCTGCTCGTCGCGTGGCCAACGACCACATCCCGAACACCATCTCCAATCTTATTGCAACTGCGAATGCTTTCTAAAGCGATGTTGTCGCTGTGAACGCGCCGCGTTCTACCGTTCACGGCAAGGCTGACTTATGGCAGAGCTGCTCCCGTAAAACTCGCAGGATCGTTCGGCCGATGACACGATAAATTTTAAGGAACGATAGAAGCGGCGTAAAAAGATATTCCGCCGGCGTGTGTATAGTGGTTGCCGTTGTTACGAGCGAAACAAACTATCTATGAAAACGAAACGGAATATCTCTACTCTTTTCTTCTTTTTCTTCTCCTTTTCCACGAGAACCGAGCTCCTTGATGCGTTCTAATTCAATAGAGCTCGAAATGGAAATTCTTTTTCGCTAGATGTGACCTTTGAACCATACAAAAGTCCTCTACGGATGGAAACATAACCAATTAGACGAACGTCGATGCTCAATTTTCCCATGAAGAACGAACCATGCTGTTCTCTTCTTTTTTTCTCTCTCTCTCTCCGACGTTCTGCAATCGAACGAAAAACGTCGAGACAGATCAAAGGGAGAAAGATGGTAGCTTTCCGAGTAACGAACATGCGCGACGAAACGCGTTTCTATTAGGAAAGTAGAGGAGGAGAGAACGCTGGAAAACGGCTAGAAAGTTAAAATAGAAACGCAAAGTAGCGAGAAAGACGAAGCAGAAGAAGAAGAAGAAGAAGACGAAGAAGAAAAAAACAAACGTTTATTACGTAAACGAAGGAAAACGACGGAGAGGAGAAGAAAACTCTTGGGTAACGTACACAGGTGGAGACGGAAGTTGCCGCGAATGGAGCATCCGTGCTAAGCGAGAGCGAACTAAGTTGTAATTAAAGACTGCCTGCTCGATGGGAACTTCTTTATTTTACTTTCTTAAATGTTTACCGAGGATATTTTAATTCTCCGCCGGCATAATTAGGCGCTTTACGTTCGCCACCCACCTCCACCTACTTTCCCCTTCTCCTTCAACCAGACGAGTCGAGAAAGGGAGAAAAAAAAAAAAAAAAGGAGGAATGATCCGAAAGCGGCGCGGGCAAACGTAACTTCGCGAAAGCTCATTTAGCTGACGTTTAATGGCCACGCAGCGTAGCTACCAAAGAACGTAATTTATAAAGAGCAGCTTGTTGCGAGTCCATTATGAACTCTTGTAATAAACGCTTCGACTTAAATGCCTTTATACATTGCCTCCTCTTTGGCGGCTGGGGTGAAACCGAACAGAGAGAGAGAAAATAAACGAGGAGGAAAGATAGGTAGCGAGAAAGAAGGATTGGAAAGAGAAACGATGATAAAGGAGTGTGAGCGTCCTCGTTTCGATTTGAAGACGCTAACGCGATTCGTATAGCCTGCGCGCACGTTGATCGATCGACGAGATAGCACAATCCCGACAGGAATTCAATCTATTAGACGCGATTGCCGCGAAAACTGTTTGCCCTGTCGGCGGCTATCGTTCGCAAACGTTATTCCGATCGGTGGTTCGAACTCGTTCATCCGGCTGTTCGATAGACGTGATACGATTTTTCTACTGTTTTAGAAGGATTCTGTAATTGACCTTGCGAAGCAACCACACTCCTCGATCATGAACTAACACGAAGAAAGAATTTTCTTGGATAATTAGAAGGAAAATGTCCATTGAAATCGGCGATTTTTATGCAAATCTTAAGAATGTACTAAAAAAAAGAATGGAACTTTGAAAAATTAGAGAATCATTTCACCAATCGCATATTATAAAAAACCACATAATTTAGATATTCTATATATAATTTTTCATATTACGTGCATTTTGTGCAATTTCGCGCTATTAAAAATGCATAAAAAATTCGCATTTTAATAATTGTCCACTCTCGATTATAAATATATGCCTATAAATTGTTTGAACGAACGTTTAGAATCATATTAAAAAGATCAAGGTGTCGAAATTAGTTCAGGTTCAAAACGAGAATATCTCCCCGTGGATCTTAAAAAATTCCACCTCTCGCTAACCATAAATCAGAATAATCCCGATCTCTCGCCATGGTTGATTCATGATGATGGAGGTGGAAAATTTGTAAGGCTCGAAACTTTCAAGATCGCCGGTATTATCGTCTTCTACCTTTCTTAAGATCACGGATCCTCTCTCTATCCTTAAGTACGATCCTTTCGCTCCACCAAGGGAACCCATCTGCTTTCAAACATCCGTCGTGATCCATGTTGGGGCTGGCAGAGGAACAGAGTAAGAGGAGAATGATGGCCGAAGGTGGGAGGATTGGAGTTAAGGGTTGTCGGTTGTGGCCGATCCAGAAATGCAGGTCGGATAATTCGGCGCGATTGGGCCTCGTAAAGCTAGGACTCCGGACTCCGATCCAATTAACAGCAGTGGTTTGTTGCCTGGCGTACAGTTGATTGAACCGGCTGAGGACATCCTACATCTACACCGAGGCCGAGGCCCTCTTTACGATATATACTTTTTGGTGTAGCGAACGCCCTGCTGCAGCTCCACGTATATACTTATCCGGCAGACGTCGTAAAGCACTCGAAAAGTACTGAAGAGCCCACCGGGGATGAGGTATCTCGCAGTTTCCTTTATTTCCTTTACCTTTTCTTCTGGCATCGCTTCTGGAGAGCTTCTTCTCAGCTCTCTCTCTCTCTCTCTCTCTCTTTCGCGCTTTCTCTCTCAGAGTTGTCTCTTTCTCAGCATTGTCTCTCTCAGCGCGTTCTCTCTCAACGCCCTTTCTCTCCCACTGCTTTCTCTCTCTCCGCGCTCTCTTTCTTAACGCACTCTCTCTCAGCGTACTCTCTCTCAGCGCTCACACTCTCTGCGTCCTCTCTCTCTCTCAAAGTTGTCTCTCTCTCAGCATTAACTCTCTCTCAGCGTTGACTCTCTCAGCACAGTTTCTCTCTCAGCGCTTTGTCCCTCTCCGCGCACTCTCTCTATTTCTCTCTCCCTCTCTCTGAGCTCTCTCTCCCTTTCTCTGCCTCGCTCCCTTTTTCTATCTTTCCAACTCTCTCTCGCCTTTTTTCCCCGACGTCTTCGTTCGCCGGGTTAAAGCCCATCTAGCTGCACGAGAACGTTAATTCTGTCTCGACGATAGGATGGCTTCGATTCGACGACCTCGCTGATTGCGTCTTTTCCACCTACCGACCTCTCTGCACTCTGCGCGGCCGCTTTTTACAGCCCCGACAGTAGAGTTTCTCTTTTTGATCACGAATTCGTGGGATTCGTTTAACAGTGGTTTATTTCTTTTTCTTCCCTTTCCTTCCTCTCCTTTTTTTTTATAATTCTGACGTAATTGTTAAGTTCAACCTGAGCTGTTCGCAGGTGGAACCTCGGAGTATCGTACAATCTAAACTTCTTCCGGAACAGCACGACGGCTGCGTAACTCGATATATACGCGTTTCTTTACGGCTTCTCTGGTTGTCGTTTTCCAGTCCATAGGATACGACAAGGCATGTATATATATACACCTTGGAACGAGTAAAGTTACTACGAGTATTTCATCTACGTCTTCGGTGCAACGAATTTCTGAATTCCGGTTAAGAAGGCCTCGAACTTTCTCGTCGATGTTCGTTTCATTAAAGAACTTCCGAGTTCATCGACAACGAGTTCGTCTAACAGAGAAAAAGGCATCGTAAACAGAATCGTAACGTACCCGTATTAAAAATCACCTGAAGCCAATCGAAAACCCTTTCCCAAACAGCCAAACGGTTCGTTCGAAACCCTCCCGGTTTCAGAATACACAGGCAGGCCATCGTGAAAGAACGACGGATACCATAGACGCGACAACGATATTGAAAATATCTGGCTGAATTGGAAATCCATATCTAACCAGGATAGAGATGGAGACAGAGGATATTTCGCTGGTATTTCAGTATCACGTATGGTATGTCCTCGCTGCTTCGTCTCTCTTTCTCTCCCCGTAGAATCCAAAGAGCGAAAGAGAATGAAAAAGCAAAAAAAAAAGAGTGCAGAAAGAAAACGAGAGAAAGACAGAAAGAGAAGAAACGAAAGCCCGTGGACCGATCGAGGGTTGCACACGGGGGCTATAGGAAATGAATTCCGTCTCTTTTTACCTTCGCCTTACGTCTAATAACCGACTTCTCCATAATGCATAAGGCAAAAATGCTGAAGTTTCCCCTATTGTCAAGCAGGACATAGTCCTTCGCTTCGTGATAGTCCAATAGTATCTGTGTATCTATGCAAGTGTAGTGACAACGTGTACGTGTGGTGCTAGAATATATCGTTGGTAGGAGAAGCTCACGTGCACGCGACATTTCGGCCACGTAACAACGTCGTTTCAACGAGACGAATCAACGTCCACCTCCAACGTCGTTCTCTACATTTTGGATTACGCTCTTTCGCGGCAATTTACATGGAAACGTTCGCCACGATTCGCGGAGTGCCGTGGAGTGCACACGCCACTCGAACGGAGATTTCCTAGTCCGTGACGTCGCGAAACTGTCCGACAGTGTCGTCCACTGAAATTTCACGACTCGACCGGCTGGAGGATGTGTCGGGAATGAAATTTCACGATTCAACTGGCGCTCGTCGGTCCGTCTCGAAGGAGAACTAGAAAGGGGGATGGTTGGAAACGCTCATCCTAGGATTTCTCTTTCGTTAGTATCGTTCGTTCAGTATAGAACGAGTTCGAAGGGTACGGGTGCACAACTGCTGTGCACTCTCTCTCTCTCTCTCTCTCTCTCTGTGTCGTCTTTTCCAACGGTATAAACGTTATTCCATGAATGGAAATCTCGCGCGATTGCCGGTGGAATTTTCTTCGCGGAGGGGAATATTGTTGCGAGGGAAACTGCCGTGGGATATTGGACCGGATGAAACGTTTCGAATCGCCGCTGCGATTTTACGCTGAGCTTATTATTTCAACGAACGAATGGCCAAGGCGAGAACGATGGGTATATTTTCGTATAGTTCGTGAAAATGTGTTTCAAATGGAGACGTTTCGATGATTCGCAGGGATGGTATGTGACTTCAGTCTCTTGGCTCCTTCAGATAGTTCAGGATACGTTTAATTGTAATATCGATCGGCAAGTGATTTCGTAACTAATTCGATCTTCTGTCCGCGAAAAGAGCACGGCGGCTGTAGAAGTCATTAAATTAAACGTAGGATGTTCTAATTTGTGACCTTTTCTTTCCTACCGGTATCAAGTGCAAATTTTCTTCCTTTTCAGCTTCCGCTCTCAGGCGCTTCTGTCTCATTGTTAACTATTCCTATTCGTTTGCTCTTAAAACGGCAGCCTTTCAGGACGTAATGAAGACTCCTTTTTCCCGCCCTTCTTCCAGCTCTCCGTCAAACGAACAGCTCGTCTTCGCGCTTGAAATGTTTCTTATTTCATCCTCGCTCTCTATCGAGTCTTTATCGTTCTTCTCTCCCTCTCTCTCTCTTTTTCTCTTTCTCTTTTTCTTCCTCTCTCTCATCCCTCGAACCTTGTTTCCCGTTCGCGTTACTTTTCATTGCCTCCACTTTCAAGCACCCTTGTCTCTCTCTCTCTCTCTCTCTCGCTCTCTCGCGCTCTCTTTCTCCTCTCTCTCTCTCTCTCTCTTTCTTTTTCTCATCCCTCGAATTTTGTCTCCCGTTCGCGTTACTTTTCATTTCCTTCACTTTCAAGCACCCTTCTCTCTCTCTCTGTCTCTCTCCACCGTTTCGTATATCTCAAAGCGTCTCCTTTCTGTCTGCGACAACCATCTTCGATGCGCGGACGTTAACGGGCTGTATCGAACGTAGTAATCGTGATGTATGTAATTGCGCCGGCCGGCGATTGGATAAGCGCCTTATGGCTTATGATAATACGCTTACCCGCGAGAATTCGGCGACGCTTATGGCACGCCGTAGGTATTATACTGCGGCCTGTTCGCCAAACAGATGGCCACGCGTGACTACGATCACCGCCATTTACGATGTTACAACATGTCTGCGTCACATGATTCCGTTAGATCAGATAATTAGAGACGATAATTCAATTGAATCCATCACCTTTCATGTCTGGTGATTGTCGAATTAGATAACAAATATTTGTATAATACACGAAACGTCAAATATCCATGATTTAAGGAACGTTTCTCGGTTGAGCAACTTTCGTCGCGATGAAAATACACGTTTCTGTACATCTGAACGATCGGAAAAACGTTAAGCAGTGTTGATGGCAGCGCGTTAACACGTTCTTAATATGAAATCGATGTGTCGCTGGGTTGAAACGATCATCGAAACAAAGGGAACGGTTAGAATGTACACGTGGAACTTTATTCGACGGTGTTACACGACACGTTACACGGTTTCTCCGCACCATGTGGCCGATTCTTAAGAACGTAAATTTCCAGGAAATGTCCAACGCTTTCATAACCGAGCCGAGCCACGAACGGACAATTAATTTCGCGGGACTAGTTGCCGAGCAAGTTCGCGAATTTCGTGGCACGAGAACTCGACGTTTGTCACGCCGCGTCGCCGGCTTGTAAGCAAGGTGTATACACACGCGGCAATCGTTCGCTTGCGCGCGCGTCGTTCTCGAGGAACGACCGGCGTTTCCGTTTCCGCTCTCCGATTCTCGCCTGTGTCAGAATTTTGATTTTCTTGGAAATTTTACCGTCGACAAATGGACCTGAATTTGACGAAAAGAAACCAGAGGATATTTCAACGATAATATTTTGGGAAATATTTACTCGAATGTGAAATTTCGAATGGAAGCTTTGTTTCAAGGATTCTTAATTTTTTTAAAGTGGTCACAATTGTCGGAGAATTTCTCGGGCGTCATTTTTCATTTCACTTTTGATAGATAAAATTAATAACGAACTGACAGATAAAGTTAATTTCAAACAAGTGATTCCAAGAGATTACTACGAAGAAATTTTTGCTGTTTTACGGAGAAATGAATGAATTTTAAATGACTATGAAAATTAAAATATCCAGAAAATATTTGTTCATATTGTTAGGTTGGTGCATGCGAAATATCGTTTTTCTAAACAAAATAATTTCTACGCGATTTTATACACTTTTCCAAACGGTTAACTATTCTCGTTATTTCAAATTTATGTAAATTGTTAATCCTTGAATTCAATAATTTTTTGCACGCTGCTTTGTTATACTATCTTCATTTCAATATAATTTAGTGTTAAAAAATTGTTCAGGTGTTCGAAAAATGAGTAAAAATATGTACGATCGGACAAAATTTCATACGTGATATCACCCCGTCAATGTCAACAGCGGAGTAAACCACATTTCATTTGCACCAACCTAACACGTCACGGTTTATCTCGTTGTTATTCTATGTAAAATATTGTGATTCTGATGAAAAAATTTTAGTTTTAATCACGTTCATTCTACAGATTTCTAAGAACATTTCTCTAGTTTTTATTATCCTTTTTCTTACAATAAACAAAAGTCTACGAAGAATCTGTTCAAATTAACAACGTACGAATACCTTTCACGCAAACTGTACGTGTCATCGAGATTAAAGGACCAGGAATTAATAACACGATTACGTACACCATTCCCAAAATAGTTTCCTACACATTCTGCATACGAATACAAAAGAGCCCTTTTCAATGCCACACCAAAGAACCGTCTCTAATTCCAACGGTGAAAGCATTGTCGTCACCGATCACGCACGGAATAACAAACTACCAAGGCAGCCCAATTACACGAGTAAACGAACAATATCCCCGGCTAATCGGTATGTGTGAATAACGCGCCATTAAAACGCCCAATGAATTACCATCCCCGATAGTTTTCGTCGACCATTACCCACTCTCCTCGCGATCCAATCAAAATATGTACGTTGAAACACCGTTTCACATGCAAACGTGACTACTTTCGTCCCTGTACTATCAATCATTCCACAGGTGTAATTAGAGAAAGCGTATTACTATACTTCGTGTCAGTTTTCGCAATCGATATGAAGTCTAAGGGGACGTTGCGTCGTTTGGTTCTTCTTTTTTTCTTCTCTTTTTCGCAACGAACAATTTTTATGTGCGTCGAATGCAGTCTCGCGAAGGCACGTGGTACGATTTGCTCGTGAAATTAAAACGGTCGTGTTGCAAGCACGTGTTGCAATTCGCGACACCGTTGAACGTTTCGTCAAGGTGGGAAATTACACGGATTGTGAAATAACGTTTGTTAAAACAGCGAGTTAATCATGGAGACACACTTCGTCTCTTTGCATCGGAGGAAATGTGCAATGGTAAATCGTTGAAGTTGTAACAGACGAATGATCTTCGTGAATAATGTAGCGCGAGTATTATGTTTCCTTTCGTTTTTATTTTGTTCTTACGTTTTCTCATTCCTGCTCGTTTCATCCCGCTTGGGAATTGAATAAACGACGAGGTTGAGAAAGATGTTGAAAAGTCGACGATTCTCTTGCCACATTATCTCCGCGTGTTTGGCTGAGCCAATGTTAAACGAAGTATTTCTCACAGGAAGCGGGAGGATTACATATTTATGAGAAGTATCGGGTGCAGTATTCGGCGGGGGAATACAAATCTCGCGGAAAATTCGCTGGATAGAATGTTTAAGAACAACGTAAGTGCTCGTATCGTTCGTGGAACTTTAGGAAGAGAATATTTCAGTGAAGTAGAATAATATCGATCATTCTGATCTCGATTCGAAGTAACCTAGGAAATTTTGTTCTGCGATGCTCGATTGGCTTAAATTTCTGAAACTGAAAGCTGGTATTATAACACTTGATAATTGAGGATCGATTTTGCTTAGAAAACAGAACTTTATTAATCACTTTCAGACATTCATGACACCAACCATAACTTCATTCGAATTTTATTCACGCTAAAATGAAGAAAATTCGTAAAATAAATTCATAAACTGGATAATTTTTTTTCTTTCAAAAAGAAATTTTTATTTTTGGAAGTTTCATTGCAAAAATGTGTTGCAGTTGATGGATCGTACAAAAAAATACTTAAGGTTGGTAATTGTATTTGACACAGATGAAATATCACCTTTTTTTTCAAAGGTCTTACATTAGAAGAAATTACTATAATTTTTTAACTAATTAATATTTGAAGAAAGTGGCAAACTACTCTTTTGCATCAAAGTTTACACTTTCTATCGTGCAATTATCGGAGGTTCTCAATTTTTTTGATAAAATTAAAGTTTGGCATTCTTCTCATAGTAACATATTATCGAAGTTAATATTTTTTCTTTGTATGATCGCTACTGGAATGTAATTCCACGATCCTGACAGCGGCCATCGAAGTATTCACAGGTTAAGAGCTTGGGAAGAATGAACTTTGGGTTGTGAATGTGTAGAAGAGTTAAAAAGAAAGTTGGTAGATGAAAAGTCCAACGTGAGTAACGATGAAAGTGAGTGACTAGTTACTGATGAAGATAAAAACTGAGACTAAGTTGAAAAAAGTATTCGACAGTGTAACAGTTCCTTTGTTTTCTTGATTACAGCTAGACTTTCCCCTTTTTTCTTGACTTTTCGTGAATTTTCTCGGCTAATTCCTTCGTTTTCTTAATTACAGCTGGATTTCCCCATGTTTTCTTAACTTTCCGTGAATTTTCTCGACTAATCGTGAAAGTGAGTGCCTAGATAAGGATAAAAATTGAGACTAAATGCAAAGAAAATGCTTGACAGCACGATAATTCCTTCGTTTCCTTAATTACAGCTGGATTTCCCCATTTTTTCTTAACTTTCCGTGAATTTTCTCGACTAATCGTGAAAGTGAGTGCCTAGATAAAGATAAAAACTGAGACTAAGTTGAAAAAAATATCTGACAGCACGACAGTTCCTTCGTTTCCTTGATCACAGCTGAATCCTTCTTTTTCTTGACTTTTTCGCGAAGAAACATTTCAACAACCGAGGATCTCGCGATTTTTATCCTTGTCCCGGTGCAGAGTCTATGACAGAATCGGAGCAAGCAATCTTGATTCGTTTGCAAATTTTATACGAACACATTCTTATCCGCTTTCCGTTCCACTTTCGTCACTGGCTTCTTTCCTTCCTGCTTATTCCGCTCCTTTTTATAAGGTTCTTATTATACATGTAAAGCGCGAAACAATGGCGAAGTTATGCAAACGAAACAGTCCTGCGCCGAGAGGAAGGGAAGAGGAAGGATTAGAATCGAGAGCCGTTTTGAAACAATTCGCCAAAGGCCGCTTAATTGAAATGAACGCAACTCGACGGGGATATCGTGAGATTCGAGATACCGCGTTTAGTATCGTTTACGAGTTTCCAGTACTGATATTCGTACCTTGACTACCTCTATTCTCTTTCGATCCTGATTGTCGCAATAGTTATCGTATTCTCGATACGATTAAAGTTGAATATCGATCGATTTAAAATTTCATATTTCCTAGGATTAATCGAGTTTCGTGATGATATTTCATTTAACACTTCCACAACTCTCTCTTAAATCGGATCCTTTTTGATCCATGAACTAATTTTCTTTTCAATTAATTTTTTTTTTTTGTGTTTTCTCTAATGGCAATCTTTCTGGTATTTTTCAGGGAAAGTCGAGGCTGATTGGTCAGGTTTGCAGATTTCGATTTTTAATTAATTATGTGAACAAAATATCATTATAACGATTACTGTATTTGATAAACCATATATTTGTCTATTCTATCAAATGATTACAGTTGACTTAACGTGATAACAATTGCGATATTTTAATACTTTTCTGACGTCTTCTGTACTGGGCAATCAGCTCTTTAGTAAACTTATTTATATTAATGATAAACTAAAAATTCTTTTCAGTAAATTAAACGTAAATAACTAAATAAGTTCAACAAATTTGAAGATAAAAAATGTATTTGTTAGCGTATTAAAGAAGAATACTCGAACACAGAAGCTTTCTGCCTCGAAGAGAAGGGAGAACTTTCAATATGAAGGGAGACATGATACATCGTCGTGAATCTTCGCGGAAATTATAACAGTCAACTATGCAGCCCACGGAGGAACTCGTGTAACATTATCATGAACAAATTGCCCCAGTTGCCTAAGCCCGTGTTCTCTCTCGACCAACGGTGCTGCACAAAACCGCCCGTATAATTATTCCGAAATCCGCGTAATATTCGTGCAGAACTTACGCCACGTAACGCAACAATTTTCAACATTTTCCGTGCACGCTTCAACTTCGAATTACAGATACCCAGTTCATACACTCGGGAAATTCCATATTCCACTCGCTAAATTTCCACGAGACACACCTGTCCGTGCCAGTGGAACATACACGCAGAATCATCCAACAAAAGCAACGTCATAATAACAGAAAAAATTAATCCTCTTGCAAAAAAAGAAAGAAAAATATAAAAAAGCTCTCCTATTTTTCTCATCCACCTTCAAAACACGACATCTCGTAGCAAGAATGCTTCACGAACCCGACGGAAATGCGTTTCTTCGAAGCAAGGCGACGTCACGTCCAATTCGCGTCTCGACGACGCGAGAATCATCTCGCGATTTCGTCGTGTACCCTATTTTAAGCAGTCTCTCCGCGTTATCGTTATCACAATTTTACCGAGAACAGGTCTCGACGTTCACCCGTGTCTCGTCTCTTTTCCCTCGGTTTTTCCCGCGTGGTTCGTAGATAGGACAAGAATAAACAGTGCCAGGTATCGATCGTGAGTGAACCTTTTCCTTCGACTCGTAGTGTCGTCTTGCGGCGTTGTATCGTTGCCGAAGGAAAAGGTTAGAAAGGGGATGAAAGAAAGGGCGATAAAGTAAGAGAGATAACGAGAGGAAAATGGAAAACTCCAAGGAAGAGGATAGAGAAAAAGAAACGAGGCACGTCGGCAGCGACGAGCACGTTTCCTGAGGAACGAACCTAGCCCTTTTCCTGCTAGCACGATCCTCAGCCTTCGACGCTCGTCCAATCCCTTTTGGCTTTCCACGTCGAGTAGTGAACCGCGTGCACGCTGTTACGACGGTATATAAGTTTCGTGGTTTACGTCGGTTCGCGTTGGATTAAGCTTCATCTCTCTCTCTCTCTCTCTCTCTCCTGGACGTGTATCGACGTGGCCACTTGTTCCTCTGACCGACGGAGATGTAATTTTCGCTACCGCCAAGGGGAAGGCAGAGTTTAGCTTGTGGGTTATGTTACGGCGTGGTGTCGAAGGATTCGTTGGATGGCTATTTGATATTTCATGGGGCGTAAAGTGTATGCAGCTCGTGAGAATATTGTTACGAGCTGTTGTTCAAGAGATTGTTCACACTTTACTGGTGTACCGATCAGAAATATCTTTCGATAATAGGAAAGAATATGGGATATTCTTTATATATCCGTACAGTTTGTAATTTGTATGTTTGAACGTTTACACACTGTTACGATTCGAAGCTTCCTCGAAGTGAATAACATTTCAATGAAAGCTCCATTTAAATAATAACTCTGACAATAAACTTTGCATAATCTCTTAAATCCTAGATATAAATATATGTCTGCTCTTCTATCTGTCACGATTCTAGTTTTATCAACAGATGAATCCCATAAAAATCGTGTGATTTCAAATATAAACCCGAGGAAAGCTCAGAGTCAGCTGAGTGATCTAATCCACGTCTCAAGTGACACTCTTCGCAAGCCCAGGAAGAAAAGGATTCTCCAACAGGAACTATTTTTTTTTTTCTACAACTGCAACGAATCAACCCGCAAAGAATTCAAAGTATAATAAGAAGGGAAAGCTTTTCGAACGATCTGAGCCATTCCATAGTTATCGCTGAAGAAGCGAGATCGTCGGCAATAGTTGGCAAGCGTGCAGTTTCACGAGGTAGTCGAGCACTGGAAGGGCGAAAGGGATAGCGGAGAATTTGAAAGGGGAAGTAGGTGGTCAGTTTTATTGCTCAGGAAGCGTGGCTACTAGTATCGGAAGTATTTCGATCCGGAAGAGCGTGATTCGAGGAAGCCTTTAATCAGGTCAGAATCGAGTCAAACGTTTGTTCCACTTTACTGTTATTCCTCCTACGTTGCCGATTAGATCTTGGTCGAGGTTTTATAAGCCCGTAAAAAGGAATCCCTCCGTTCGAACGCAACTTCGTTTCGTTTCCTACATCCGGTGTATTCGAGTTATGTCTCGAAACGTGTCCTTTGGAACCGGAAACACCAGGTTTTCTTACTCTATCCATCATTTCGGTGAAACAAGGGAGAATTGCACCGAAATTGTTCACCGTAAGATATACAGAAAGAGAGAGAGAGAGATACGACAAAATTCTTGCTCGAACCATCGTTTGGTTAGTGGTGAATATTAAATCTTGGCTTCCGGGCTAAGCGGCGAGTGTCGACTAATAAATTTTCGCTTCTTCCCACGAGCTGCGGCATCCTTAGCACCCCGTGATAGCGTCAAATCCATCGTTCTTACAATGGCTGCAAGTAAAACTATCATTAATCTGGCCTCGCCTCCCTTTTTCGCATTTGTCCTCCATCCACGTTCACCGCGGTCCGCGCACCGACGGACATTAATTATCGGAAAAAAGAAGCTCAGGGCAAAAAACACGGAACCAACTCCCTACCTCCCATCGAGCATATCGCACCAGTACGCAGCTAGTGCAAACTTCGATCTAGACTCTGGTAAAAAGGTGCAAAGACGATTTTTCCTCGCTGGCTCGGGTAAAAAGTTACTTCACCGCTGCGTTCCGTTCTTTTTCCACTGTTCAGCTTCGACTTGAACTGCTTCAAGCTTTGACTGAATTCTACGTTTTAATAATTCTGTTCGTGTTACTGTATATACGTATATTGCCATAAGTAATAGGGACACCTGTTATGTTTCTATGGGAAGTATTATGTTATTGGAGATTTTTGTGTAATACCTTGAAAAAATCGAAAGGAGAAAGTACGTCAGTAAGATTTGTTCGAGAAGGAGGAAAATTGATTTTATGGTTCAGGTATAGAACATTCAAATTTAGATTGAATTTAAAAACTTGTACTGTAAGTATTTTGAACCTTCGTTAAACACGATTTTCTTGGAACCGTGTTCTTTAAGGTAGTGTGCAGGGTAATTGAATAATTAATTGACTAATGAACTTTGTTATATTTGTTATACGTTCCTTTAGGAATCGTTTCTTTGACTTGTATTTTATTTTTTATTTATAAAATTCTTTTAATTTAAATAAACTCAATTTATCTACTGAAAAATGTTGATTTCCTATTGAAACTGTATAATTTGCCCATTTTGCGTAATTTTTATCGGAAATTGGTATGATCACAGCAAAAATGATCTAAATTTAAGAAATCTTTTTTCAATTTTTAGATTCTGACGATTGCACACGAACGATTGTTGTATCAGTAATAACAATTGCGTAGAATTTGATATAACAGTGGAAAAAAGTAAATCAAAAAGCGTTTTTTTATGGTTTATGAAGGTATCCTTTTATTAGCAAAATAAAATTTTTTATCGTTGATAATTTTCTTTAAAAAAATATGTAAAAATCGTTCGATTTTATTGCTGTTACACGAGAATCCTCCCTTAAATTAAATTTCATTTATTTATTTGTAAATTATACAAATAAATGGTATAAAACAAATATATATGCACAAGTAAGAATTAAAACAAAATATGAAAAATGAAAACAGACGTAACAATATAAAATTAAACAAAAATACGATTACGAAGAGTTTGTAATTAAAGATTCTCCAAATAGTGTTTACTGCCTTGTGTAAACATTTTCAAAGCTAGTATTTTCAATATAGTTGTTGAAAAAACTCAATCCATATTCATAATTTCATTGAATAAATTGAATCACATTTCTTTGTCAAAGTTAATAATATAATAAGTATTTACCTACAAAATATAAGCAATATAGAATTCGAAAATTGACAAAATGGAATTGTTCCATTTCTACAAACACGACGAAAAATTTTACTACTAAAATAGCACAGTTCATAGAACACAAAGAAAGATTAGTCCTTTGAATTATGCAATTGGTTAATTCACTTAGAAAACGTCACGAATCTACCAGACAACCCGATGTTTCATTAACTTTTCGTTAACCCTCTGCTCAACCCCCGTTTCCATTCACCGTAACAACGACGCGATAAAATTATCATCGTTATAATATTATTCCCCTCTGCAACCCTTCGGAACGAAAATAGAGGTAGAAATTCAAGAAAACTCTTCCCATAACAAGATAACCCTGAATAATAACCAAAAATGCCAAGAATAACATGAAGAAGAAGAAGGAGGAGGAAAAGAAGACGAGGAGAAAGGTCGAATAGCCCGGGATGGACCGTTGGAATAAAGGGTCCACTTTTCCACGTTTTCACCGACTGTCTGTCTCGCTGTTTTCCTTTTTCCCTCCAGCTCTCGTATCACAGCCGACGCAGTTACACGGAAATGCATCGCGACCGGTATTCGTTTTTCAGCGGGATGTCTGGCTGTGCGGAGAGGAGGTGAAGAGGAGGTGGGTGTCTCTCCTCAGACTCTCGATAACAGAAAACCTCGTTACAACGAACGTCCGACCTGATATCTATTCTCGATCTCCCCGGCGCACAATTCAACCGTGTTACCGACGACAGGCTAACGACAATTCCCGTATTCTTCCAGCGTTCGACAATACGTCGTCCGCGCTTATTCAGACGTCCGTTCGCGCGGATCGATTTTCATCCGACGTGGAAAACTCGCGAGTAAGCTCTTTCCGCGAGGAAACGGAACAAAGACGCGACGGTAACTTTTCGATCCTTCGAGACGAACGATGATAAATCATCTCTTTTTTTTAAAAAGCTCCTAGTATAATACACTTATTGCCCTGTGAGAATGTTACTCCAATTGTTTACTTCTTATCGTTGAAAAGCATCACACCGTTGTCTTTATCCTGTTTTTTTAAACAGCGTTGTTGTTACTCTCGCGAGCTTGCTGACTCAACTTTGAATTCCAATGTAAATAGGAAATAGAAAATTATGAAAGGTGACGGAAAAAGTATTCAGCTTGCAATCTCGTCGTGTAACGAGTGCTTGAATTTTTACTGACGTGTAATTTACTAAATTTGACGGAGAAATGTAATTTAAATAGTACGGTACTTTTCGTACTGACACGACTGCTTAAAAAAAAATACGATTCTTAGATCGATATGTGTGAATATATCAAGTGTTCTATAATAAAGAATTACGTTCTTTTAATTATTCTGACCTCGTCTTTATTTAAGATAATAGATCCATTACAACAATGTGTATAGAGAGATAATGAGAGGGTAATTTCGCTGATAGGGAATTGGAGGGTAACCGGAAACGGAAGTGGGTGATAGTGGACACTAAGTGGTGGATTCAGAGTGATTCGATTTCTGTCGAACGTCCAGTGGTTCTTGCGACTACTGTTTGCAGTCGCATCGAAGATTTATTGGATATCTCGTCGATGTACTTGCAATTACAATTATGTTATTGTTCTGCGATAATTCAATTGATCGTTGAAAATTTTAGAACGACGTAAGAATAGAAAGTAGGTTACAGAATTTAATTATTACTTAATAATCAGGACATGACCAATGTTGTACTAAAGAATTATCAGAATTCAACGTTGCTTTCTTTACGAACGTTCGAAGATCTTATTCGAGTCCTGCGAAGATTATTCGACGCAATCTGTATTTCAGAGAAAACCGATTCCTTAAAATATAGATTCAGTAAATAGAAGAGTATAGGTTATTTTTGGGTGGAAAATCAAGAATGAGTAATGGCAAAGGATAATATGGATTAGTTTCTCTTTCGGAAAAGAAGGGCCGGATTAAAACCAATAAACGTGAACCGTATGATGTACAAGTTTCAAGAGAATCGTCAATTTTATTTCAACTATATCGATTAAACCTGGCAGCCATCAAACATTCCTCTAAATACAAAGAACGTTTCGTTCAACTTGGTACCGCGTAATCTTTCAGGACTTCGCTCAATCGTTCTCCAAGTTTAAATACATCGGCAGGGATTAGGTGTTGGTGCACACGGCGTGAACGTTCCAGCCGCGTCGACGTCGTTCGATTTTAAATCGTTTCCGGGGGAGCTCGTAAAAAGTCTCTGGAGCTACTTTAGCTCGCGTTACACAGGCCGAAAGGGATTCACAGGCTGGCTTATTGGCAGCGCGTCTAGCCGAGGCGTAGCGTCGACAGCGGCGCCGAAGGTGCTTCAGCTGAACGGCGCTCGACTCTTAAATTATTACTCAGTTACCGGGGTTTTATTGCGCCAATAATAAAAGCCAGGCGATATCGCCAACCCCACCTCCACCGGTACCCCGTGTGTATGTGACGTTCCGTTATGGCGACGAAATATGGTCGTTACCTACACTACCGTCACGACGCCTGCATTCACCGTCTTTAACGTTTCCACGGAATCGCCTGACCTTCCGCCCTACGTGAATTCTCGATGGCTGACAAGCGCCGTGCTATTCTACTTCACACGTGACGCTACTTTTATGCTCGATAGATGGATGTTAACCCATTTACATTATTAGGGTATATATGTATATATATATACGCGCAATTTTCCTGGTCATTATCAGAAGAATGTATACAGAGTGAGTCACTAGGAGCAGTAGTGAAAATAGATTATGTTTTCAATTTTTAATTTTTCCATTGCGAGTTTCTTTGCTTGAACGTTGATCCAGGCCATAAAAACCATGGGTCCACCGATCGTTGGGCGATGCCTAGTATATAACAAATGATTTTCTGCATTTTAAGTGAGTCGTGTGACAACCCTGAACTGAGTAATGCTTTTTCACTCAGGTTTTCACCTCCGTGCTTTTGTATAATATTTCTTTTTATCAATAAACGTTCTTTTCTTCTGCAGTCGATCGAGTCAATCTTTATTCGCTAGTAAGCAGAATACCTGACTTCGTTTGTTAGATTTAACTCTCTAACTGCGGGTGCTTTTAGCACAGTCGATCGCTGTAAACGCAGAAAAAACGAAACAAAACAAAAAATTTTACTAAAATCAAATCGTAATACTAGACAATATAATTCTAATTATTTTATAAATTACAAGAAGTATACAAAGTAAGAAAATATCATATAATAAAGTGTAAAAATACAAGTTGGTTATAATTTTAGTATGTGGTTTGTAAATCACATCAACAGTTAAAGGGTTAAAGATATGAAATGTGGGTAAATCAGAATTAGGGTGGTTTCGAAGATTGCACATCGCAATCATGATATTATTTTCTTTTATGCCACTTTTTCGATATTTTTAAGGTCACCAAGCAAAATTCTATGTCAAAAAATATTTGCGTATATTTTACGTAAATATTTTTGCAGTTTCTTTATTTTCTTTTCAGTTCTGTTTGTTTGTTTTCTTAGACGGTGTAATTAGGAATGTGTAATGCCTGGCGCCAAGCGTTTTGCCTTAGAAAGCGATAAAAATGGGCACAAGCACTTAAACATTCAGATTTAAGAGTTTTTTTGAGTCTGGAAAGTGTCACGATCCTCCTACTTTGTGAAAGGTCTGTGAGATTAAATTTAGCCTCTCTTTGAGGACCCGGATGATGAACTAGAGCAGTGCCCTGATTAAGGGTAGTCACTCAGCCGTTGTCTCGGTAATGATATCTAATCACGGCTTGCTCTTAGTTACCAAAGAAAGGCTTTATCTACAGAGAACTAACAAAACCCTCTGTTTGGTATTCGAAGGCATATAGTCCGTCGAAAGTCAACCAGAAAAGAAGAAAAAAATCAACACCCAGTAAAACATCCAAAAACGTAGATCTGTGGTGTCCTCATTCTTTGGAAATAAGAAGAGTATATAACTTACTTAACTGTACTTACACAACTGTCAGAAATTAACATACAGAAATTAATTCTTTCCTACTGGAGTCACATAATAAGCCAAAAAATGGAAAAATTGCAATAATAGACAATAGTGTAAATTATTCCTGTAACCGATCTGTTTTATCGAACTGAATATCGAATGTAAATATATACATGACAATCAATAATTTTTTGAGAACTTTTCACAAAAGGAAAATAGTGCTAATTGAAGGTTTTTCAGCTTGTGAATTCGAGAAATCACCTCTTAAATGTTCTAGGGTTAATTTAACGACGAAAGAGTCATTTACACAGGTGTATTACTAATCAAAACACTCAAAACGTAATGTTACGGGATATACGAAAAGAAATCTACAACCGAGATTGACTGCAATCGATAAATCGAAGTGCTATCAAGTGATTTACAACTCTCGGTTTATTTTCTAATCTCGATGTAATCATTCATCAGGAACATCCCTTATCAATTCCAATTCGCCAAAAGTGACGCTCGTAGAACGTAGCCTGTTCTCGAGCATCGATCATCGACGAGACTCGATGCATGTCACTCTGTACTCCGTCGTAAGATCGTTGAATAAATTTCACCGTGCAGAGAAGTGAATTCCGATCGCGTTCGAAGCAGAGGCGGATTCAATCGTGATGAATTTTTCGAGCAGGGTTTCCAACTATCGGCCGATATCGAGTATCTCGATTGCAAGATCACCTGACCGCGATACACGAAATATTTCGCCGGAATATCATCGACTCGATTTCTCGGTATTATCGTTCGCATCCATTAATTATCTCGTGTTACGCTCACGGCGTGGCGCACGAATCGAATTCGCAATTTACAAATATCGTAACGAAAACAACAAGCGAATGACACACTGACAGGCCGACGCCATTTAAATCCATTAATTGTTCGCGAGCGCATTCACTCGCGTGACGGAATCGTCGCCGATATAAAATTCATCGCGATGATTGACAATCAGGGGATAAAATTACGGGAAAATTGATAAAACTGTTGAAAAAACTCCAATTTAAAATCCAAACGATCGTTGCATGTATTTCCAATTTAATCCACGTGAGAGAATGCAAAAATTTCAAAAATAATTGACAGAAGGATAGATTGTTTCAAATACGTACATTGTAGATTACACGAGGACTGTAATTAATCCTTCTAATCACCCGATTAAAGTGTTCTGCTTTGCAATTCTGCATTTTGTACAATTTTCTCAGAACTAACGCTTTCTATTGGACATTTTGTTCGACTAGCACACGTGAATGATTCAGTAGTAACAAACACTTCGGAGAAACGATGTTGTCGCTGTAAAATTGACAAATCAACTAATGAGGTCAGTTGTCGTGTGCTATATATCTGTCAAAGGAAATAAAAAAGTATTGAAAGAAATACAGACTGTGATAAAACTTTGGAATTTACGTGAACAATTTACTGCCAGAAAAGATATTTAGTAGAAAGATGTGCAATTTCAATTAATTGACACCAGTGTAAATATTATGCAGGAGATCGATACCAGTAAAGAAATATCACTAACGGCAATAAAACACATTAATTCTTTGAGGCACATGAATTTAAAAAAAAATCCAAGTTGCACAGAATTTTTTTGAATATAAAAAATGGAAAGTAATGTTCATTTTAACTATTTAACATAAAATATTACTCAAACTGAGAAAAAGTAATAATTAAAAAAATAATTAATTCTTTGGAGTTAAGCGGGTTAAAATATATCCCACTATGCATAAAAAACTAAGCAAAATGTGGGACAATTTTCAACCCACCTAACCTCAAAGATCCATTGAGTGTTTTTTCCAATTTTTCGAGGAAAGAGGAAATCTCGGAATATGTGAAACAAAAGTTCTACATTATATGTATAAAAAATTATTTTTCATGTAATTATGTACATCTGTTAACTATAAATATACAAACTTTAAATGTGATCTCTTCTATCATTTTTATACGTTTAAAATATTCGTTTACCCTGTGTACCCTGATTTATGCCTTTTTCAACTTACGTCGCCCATTTTGGAACCAATTAGTAGTTCAAGGCTCCATTGTAATGAATTTTAGAAATATATCTGAAAGAGATAGAACAGTTATCGTGGAGTGTATATTCATACGCAGTTTCTGGTCGTTCAATAAGCTCATCTTGCCTTGAAATTCTCCGGTAATACTGATCGACGAGGTCTCAATTTGCATGCAATTTTACCAGAGGAAATTTTTCAAAGGAGCGGAAGCTTTGTTGATGGTAATTTGGCTAAACGTCACCGGTAAATGATAAGCGCGTGCTCATGGTGAGTCATCAATGGTCGTATCAAGCAGCGAGTGCAATGGATAGCGAGCACGGTGCACGTGATACGTTAATCAATTGCAATCAGATCTCCCCGGACTTAATATAAATTATGATTTTCAACTTTCGTTATCGGATAAAACGCGCCTTTCGTGCTTTTTCTTAATCATTATATTACTGCGTTTATCTGTCGTATTTTCGTTAGGCAAATAGAATATGAATTACTTCATTAGCTGCTTGCCTCCATTTTTTCAACTTCGAAATGCCGACGGCGTCGGTTCATTTTTCAGAAAAATAATCGAATAGAAACAATTGATGCAATAAACGTTTTTATAGCTTTCATTGCAATTTTATTACAATTCGATTATAGAATAGAATTTTTCGAGTTGCTAAGACTCTTGTACAGAAGGATTTTGAATTCAAATTAATCCTTTAGTTGTTGATTTATTTACAAAAATTTTTGCAATTTTGAAACAGATTTAATTTTTCGATGCTTGGAGTAGAATATAAAAGCAGTAGATTTTACAGAAAGATTTATTTATTCCTAAAGAAGATCGATGATTTCAGGTAGATAGAATTACAAAACAGAAATAAATAGAAAAACCACAAAAGTGAAACAAACAAATTCGAGGTATAACAGAAAGAGAGATTTTCTTTTTCGTCCTAAATCCATTGCTCTGATAATGATTCACGGGAAGATTCACCATCACTTCCCCATAAGCTTCTTGTGCGTCTTTAAAACCTTGGTATTATATCACTATCATTATTTCGTAATTGAATATCATCTTCATCATCATTTCGTATTCTTATTTGCATAATCCTATATGATCATGAATATCTTCTGAACCTCGTTCTCGAGTAAGGAAATTAATTAAGAAACTAATTTTTAATTATTACAATTTATCTTCATTTTTGAAATATTAAAATTTGAATTGCTAAAAAAAGAGGCGCTGAAAAATAGTCTCGACGAGCATCCGGTGCCGGATAAAGCGGAAAAGTGAAAGATTGATAGTTTTACGAAGGAAAAGTGTCCATTGTTACATTCGGTAGCGAACAATCGAACGGAGCGTCTCTCCTTGTCGGCGGTGGCAGTAAATTCCAGTCGAATCACAGCGTTCTGTTCGATAAACACGGCACAATGCATGATAATGCACCGAACGACGCAGGAAACGATCTTATCGGTTCACCGCGATTTAAGCCTTTATCAGTCCGGCAATGCGATTTCGCAAATCGACGACAAATTCCGACATTCCCGGGAAACAGGCAGTATAAATCATACAACTCGATCACCTGATGCACGCTCACCTCGAAACAATTCGAATATTCCGAACGATTTCGTTTCCGTGATGCTGTTTTATCTGTTTTCGGTATCTTGCCGCGGTTTCGAGCGAATTGAACCATCCGTGTCAACTCTGGCGATACGTTGTAGAAATAATTTCAAGTTAGGAAATTTGTGCTCGCATATTTCTACCATTTCGAAATGTTTATACACGCTTGATTTGTGAGATAAATATCGTAGCTGTGTTAAATCGTAAAAATGTGCACGTATATATATATATATATATATATATATATATATATATATATATATATCGAATAAGAACGATGTTTCGAGAAACAACAACTTTAATAGACTGTTTATCAAGCAAGCCATACATCACCGTGCAACGCATCTTTGGCTCGGCGGTGCTTGTTAAATGTAGCGGTACAAATTCGGGATCGATACTGTTCTGAAAATCTACCCGTACTATTCCGCCTTGTTCTTGCCTCTATATTTCACGTGGATACAGCATTAAACTAAATTACGATTTATAGAAAGTTACTCGCGTAAAAGTAGAAAAATCTACGACTGTCGTTTGTAATCTGTCTCGTACTTTTTCTGTTCAGTTGATGAACGTTGGAAGTAGTTTGACAATGACTGAATTAAGTATCTTCTCCGTTAAAGGATTTTTGTATGGTGTCCAATATTCTCAGACGCTTTGACAATAATTTCTAAGAAATTCGTGAAATATGAATTGTACACTTTTTTACGTATAATAGAGAAAAGGAATTGAGAGTCTTTTGGAAAAGAAATGTAAAAGATACATGGCCATTCGAAACGTTCAACACGAAATATTTTTTAATTATCAAACACTTCCCTTTTTCCCAGTTTCATTTGTAATATCTGATATTAATCTAAATCTAGGTAAAATTAAAATATTTATTTATGAATGACCAAAGAGTCGAAATTAATGTTCATATAAAATAGAATCTCCTCCACCTAATGAAAAGAAACACGATGAAAATTCTTTTATACGAAATTTCTCCTCTCTAATAACAATTTTTTTTTATGAACAGAGATATAGAAACGTTTCAATGCTAATTGTTAAGTGTAAAAATTAATAATAGACTCTTTTAAAAGGATGAACTTAAATGGAACCATACTTCCTTGTTTTTTACCATTTCCAGACGCAGCTTAGAAAACACATTTTTCTATAAAATACAAATTGAATCCGTTCCCAACGTAAATATAATTTCCTCCAGTTTTCCATATTATTTTAATAATTGTATAATGAGAATCGATTATATTTTGAATTTTGAACTTTTCCATTGCGAGTTTCTCTGTTTGACGTAGGCCCAGGCCGAACCATAAAAGCCATGGATCCCATGGTTTTCCGCATTTTAATTAGTCGTGTGACTACCTCGAACTGAGTAACGGTTTTTCACTCGAGTTTTCGCCTCCGTGCTTTTGCATTTTTTTTTTTATCAATAAACGTTTTCTTTTTTTCTACAGTCGATTGATTCAATCTTTATTCGCTAATTAAATATCCTCGATAAATTGATTTCTAACAGCGATAATATTCGAAGCATTTCAAGCATCCTCTACAGCAACAATCACGACAAACAAGTAGCGAAACGATCGCGGAAAGAGGATCGAGATTGGTGCAATATCGTCTGTGAACACGCTTTATCATAAGCGATATATTCGAAACAAGCGGAGGTAGACTAGCTGGCGATGCTTCACAGAGGCATCACAGGTTTATAGATGAACCAGAGCCAAGTGGTGTCGGTGATTCTCAATCGAAGCGGTACTAACGCGGTCGCGTCTCCGTGCCAAAAAGTTCGCGCGTACAGGAACCAAAAGTAGAGGGAAGCAGAAGCATAGACTGGGACGAGACACACAGAGAAAACCGCTGGGAAAGAGAAAATGAGAGAAGAAGAGAGAGAAGGGTTGCAGAGAAATATACATATAGGGAACGAGGGAAAGAGGCAACGAGAGGCGAGGAAAAATAGGTCGGCGCCGAACTTTAATCAATGGTTTTGGCGCCAACTGGGCGACGGGGAAGTTTCTGTAAAAAATGCGCGAGTAGCGATGGAAATTCGAATTATCGTTCGATGGTCGGCGTCAACCTTGCCATGGTCTTAGCTGTGAACAAACCCCTCGAACCATCGGATCGGTTCATCCGTGCTAATCTGTTTTACTGTTTTCATTTTTTCCTCTCCTCGACCTCTTTCGCTCGTACGTTCGTTTCTATTAAAAATAAAAAAAGAGAGAAAAAGTTGTTTTGCGCTGGTTTTCCAACGGGTGCCAAGTGTGACGCTCGTTGATTGGCCGCAAACGGGGCAAAAAAAAAAGGGAGAAGGGGATTAGTGTCGTGTCAACGATGTCATCGCGGTCGAATCAAACTTCGCTTCGGCGGGCAAGAAAAAAAAAAGAAAAAATGAAAAAAACACGGCTGGATGGGTGAATGTTGGTAGCCGGCCGGTCTGCGGCGTTTTTGTTCATGAGTCCGCGAAAATTTGCGCGCGAAAGCGCACTCGAAATCTCGATGATCGCCGGTCGAACCAGCGACGCGAACGAAAGTCATCGTCAGTTACGTGTTTGATCTGATGTCGAAGATAAAAGTACGAGATGCTTTTCTTCTTTCAATCTAATTAACGGTTCAATTTCGTTTGCATTTTATCTTCACTCGTTGGAGATGGTTAATCACGGATTTGGAGAATGATAAAGACACATGTGGCTTGCAGAATGTTAGTTCAAATGTGGCAGAGGATTACTCGACTACTTTTCAATACTACAAAGCTAATTCTGTTAAGTGTGTCAACTGTTACATTGCACTCTAACCAATCGTATTCTTCGATTACATACGTATCTCTTTTTTTATTGTAATTTCCAGAAACTGTAATTAATAGACTGCGAATTTTTATGGAAATACATATTTTTTAGAACATGATAAAAAAAGAATATAATCCATTATATTTGTTTGATAAGCTGAACTTAATAGAAATAGTAAAACCTCGGCAGAAAATTATTTTACTCAGCAACTACAACAAAAATCATTATAATTTGAACGTTTTGTATATTTTTTCATGCATTCTTCAGTCTAGTAATTCACATTAGAAGAACCAAACTCGTCAAAATAACGAATTTCAGATTTCTTATATTAAGTTACAGAAATGATTAAAATGCTTTTATTCGTAAATGATTATATACACTAATTTTCCATTAATCAATCTAATTTTAAGGTTCTTTATATAGTACTCGCAAACATATTAAAAGGAGACGTAAGTTCGGTACATATGCGAAGAAACATTACTGATTTATTCAAGACAGTGACTAGTAAATATTAGAAACGAAAGATCAACATAATATGGGGATTCTCGGGTGTGTTTATTGTACACGATGACAAGATTATGCTTTCATCGTTAATTAAATATCTATAATAAGAAAACAGGTTTAACGATGAAAGTTTCGATAGCAAATACCGAAGATATGCTGTATGTACATAGAGCAACTGAACAAATACCATCGTTAAAGCTTATAAATGTTTATAACCTGTACTCGGTGGGTATTATTGATCCGTCACGTTCACGTTTAATCGGTCGATAAATAATTTTAACGCGAGTCTTTTAATCGTGCCTTATGCTAACATACCGCCATCGTCTAAAACAAATATCCTCGACGTCTAAAACCGACGGTGGATCAACAATGAAAAATGATCACGCGGCATATATAATGGAGGATTCTCCAACCGTAGAACGGCGCAAAAGTCTTTCGATCCTTCGCAACGCGCTTTAACGACGGCCGTTTGTATTCCACGCGCCGCATCCTAGCCTAATTCATACATTAAACATCGGCGTACCTGTGCAACTTGCAGATACACGATAGACAAAACCATCCGAATTTGCACGATCTCTTGGCACCGTGCACGACAAACATCTCGGCTGCGAAATGTCATTAGAGTAATAAAAGAGATAAGAGATCTGCCTCGACGTTCGTTGCCGTAGCGTGGATTTTATTATACAGCGAAATTGATATAAACAGTCGTTGGAAGATCTTACCTCACGTTTTTGCGAAATTCCCAAGGTTAACGTCGAGCGTAGCAACACGAAGGATATACCGCTGCGTGTAAGAAATCACAAGCGTTCACTTTTCTGTTCTGACTTTATTTTTATTTCTACTCTGCTAAGCGGCTCTAACTACTAACAGACATTTCGGAGTCGTGTCATTTTCCGCGAGGCTACTTCTTCTTTTATTGCAATTTCCAATCAAGCTTTTCTTTAATTGACTAAACACACCTTTGGTCAGTTCTTTTAGAAATTGTTGCGCTTCATACTGTGCACGCTTGCCTCTGCAAAGATTTTATAACACCTGCTAACGTTACTTGAAGTTGAAAGAGAAAGTTCTGAACTTGATGTTCATCGACCGTTTGAGTGCCATAGACCTTTGCAAAAATTCGATGGATGAATGTCAAACGACGCGATCGCGCTTCTTCCGTCACTACTAATTTTTACAAATAACAAAGTTTGCTTAATTTATGAAAGCGTTAATTTCAATTTGGTAAAACGATAACAGCGTGAGTGGTTCGAGAATCTTTATTTAGTTTTCGAATTATCAAGCAGCCTCGTAGACGACATATAACCAGTTAAGAGTTAAGAGAAATTCGAAAAAAAGATAGTTTCGTTGTCGCCGCGTCTCTTACACCGTGTCAAACGTTTGCAGTACAAATATTTCCGCTTCTCTGTCGCACAAACGTAACGCAATCGGCAAACTTTCGCTTGCAGCGCAATCGAACACGATCTGAACGACACGTCATTTCCACGAATGACGTATTTCATATTTCCATTTAAAAGTGAAACAGTTTAACCATGTTACATCATTTCAACAACGACAACACATCGTCGTTTGATAAAAACAAAACCTGCTTCTCTCTGTACTTTATACGCGAACGCACGTTCGAAACGGCTGCGCTTCTTTAACGACTTCAACTTCCTCCACTTGTTTAACATAACACCACTCGACGCGTAAAAGCAACGCGGCTTTTTTAGACGCATGCGTTCATCTGTACACGCAGCGACTGTTTTAAACGTTGGCAAGCCCATGTAGAAATCTCGCGACCGGGAGAACTCGAGTGTTCATTAGACGGGGTTCAACGCGAAAACATTTTAATGGCCATCTTACTTTCGCCACGGGTTTGCTCGTTTCCCGATTACTTTGTGCGAACACCCCGTATAACCTAAATACGAGCATACGGGTAAGCAACGTGCCCATCGTCGTCTAACATGCGACGGCGGAAAGTGTACTCAGTCAAGCTGTCGAAGGGCAAGGCACTAAATTCACGCCATGCAATTTCCGGGAGCGAAAGCTTGCCTCTTCTGGAAGCTGGCGCGAGCAAAATGTGCACACGTGCGCTCACATGTACGGGATGTATGTATGTATGTATGTATGTATATATAAATTACGTAGAGTCGCATAGCACACGTGCATGAGCAATATCCACACGGTGTGTAGCACACGAACCAACGATAAAGAGACGCGAGAGAGAACCTCGAGGCGTCGTGAACGCAACGCTTTTCCCTGGAACGTTCTTAATTATGACACTTGTACATCCCCGTCGGCCTTAACACTGCCACCGACGTGTTCCTTATCCCTTCGTGGACGAATACATGTAGCGAATACGTACACACCCAGTGTGAAAATTGTGTCACCAATATCCTGGTTCCTTTGCCCATCTTAACCCATTTCTTTATATCGTTGCGTATACGCAAGTATATAGAAAGTCCTATGATACTCGTTGGGTTTGATTTGTTATCAATTTTCGAAGAAATATATGTGTTTAGTAATTAACAATCGCTCTATAAAATCTTCCTATTCCGCATGCTGTGACTTAGTAAAATATAAGTTTATCAAACTGAGTATGAGTGTAACTTATTGAATGTACTCATAAATTTTGATCTAGAAAACTGAAACACTCTGTATAAAATTTGTTTCACATACTCCTCGTTGTTTTCGCTATCTGTGCATCTTTCAAACGTGTAAATTCAAATTTCCCGCCGTTTCGACATAACGTATCGCTTGTGGGATCGAACGATTTCAAAACAGAGCACGGTGTGCGAAACATGTCTGGAATAACTGCAGTCACGTGTACGAAAGTACATTCGTGGCTTTGACGGGATTTCTCGGCCGCCATTACGCAAACGCACGCTGCCGTGGCCGTGAACGTTGAAAACACCCGCGGAGCTGTTTGTTCGTTTCGTTTTTCCTTCTCATTTTTTTTTTTTTTTTTGGATACACAGCACACTGCACAGTTGGTATAATCGATCGGTGACAGTCGGCGATGGGCAGTCCAAAAATACGCGGCGATATTCGAACGACGATGATTTAAGTTTCGCCAACAATTCACTGTCACGCCGCGCGTAACTCGTGCTAGGTGTGGGACTATCCGACCGGCGGCGAGTCAACGACCTCGAAAATAATTCACCGGAACGATCATCCTTTCGGTGGACTACGGGAACGCAAAAAAAATCAGAAAAAAATTCGAAAAAAAAAAAGGAAAAAAGAGAAAGAAACAAAGAGGTGGAATTAATCCTGTAGATAAACAGTCGGAACGATATTGTAAACGGCACGCGGCACAAAACACGCGCGAGAAATGAGCTTGGTCGGTTTGATTACTCAAGGACGCAGGCATGCGTGAACACACTCCGGGCGCTCCTTCGTTTTACGGAATGAACGCTCGCCGTTGACGTAATCATCGGTCGTTCGCAATAACCCGCAAGCACGCGACGCCATGACCTATAATATACGGTGGGATCAATCTTAATGGTGCACATTGTAACGGATGGAACGAGAGGCATTTCCTAGAATCAGGTTTCCTCGATTATGGAATAACACCGGCCGAGGCAAGGTGATCAGAGAATACTTTGTTTCGCCATGAAGTAAACAAGTGATAAATTTTTACAGATAAATATGCATAGAAAACTGTCCGCGATGGAATTTTTGCGTAGCGCACGTTCGAAGGCTAAAGGAGATTTTTAAGGTAGATCAAGCGTGGCGCGTTTCTTTCGTAGCGTTCTATTTTGTAGCAGATATACAGTAGCTCACGAAAGTATTCGAACACCCTTTGAAACATAAGAACCTTTTTAAAATTGGCGCCAAACGATTTGAATTTTTTCGAGAAATTAGAAGACAAATTAGTACAATTAAAAGTTGTTTTGCGACATTTTTTTATGGATACGTTTAAAAATACATTTTGTAAATTTCTGTCAGTCATACACGTGTTGAAAATTTCATCGAAATTGATCGATACAGAAACAAGCGACAGCAATCGAAGGATGTAAAAATCTTTAAGTTGTAAAAAACTTCGATTTTCACCATATTTAAATGTTTGTCGATTTTAGCAGAATTCATCGATTTCGATTAAATTTTCAGTATGCATATAATCGGAATAAATCTATAAAAAGTATTTTTAAAATTTTTGTAACAGGCCCAGCTGAAAAAACTTGTAAAAAGCAACCTCCATTAATTCCCATCAATTGCAATTTTTCCCAAAAATGGTTTTACACGCCATCTAGTAAACTAATCCTTCTAAGTCCTCAAAAAAGAAAAAGAAAGAAACTCAAGGCGTCTGGTCCAATTTTAGAAAAGTTGTTCTATTTTACAAAGGATCGAACACTTTCGCGAGCTACTGTACAAACACAGATATTCCATCCGTGTATTCCAAAATGCAAATGTGCTTATCTGTTCTTCCTTCCACGCGTCACGTTTCGATACCCGTTCGAAAATCCTTGGCCAAGCAATCTCGTTATCGGGAAATTTATCCCATCTCCATCTTCGTCCCGTTTTCTTCTGCTATTTTTAACTCATCGTCCACCGTATTACACCATTTTCAGGTACAATATTTTCCCGGGATGAAACGCGGCGGCACCGTCGGCGTCGGCGTTTCCTGACGTTATCCAGAAACAAATGGACTTTTAAATTGCACTCGCGAGCCCCACCTGTAGTCAGCGTGAGCGTGGCCCTAGCAATGGCCGCCGATAACGGATGCAACGCCGTGCACTCGCGACAAATTTGTACCATTATATTTCCGTATTTACTTCGCCGCGCGAACCACGCTGGCCCAGCGCTTTGTTCTACGCGTAATTACGTCCCCTGGCGCTTAATTCACGACGATTAAATTGCACGTCCTCCCTCCATCCACCCCCTCCCTCTGCCACAGCTGCCCCGCTCCGCCATTCGCTCTTCTGACCAGCCACGCTCGTTAATTCCCCTGGAATAAGTGCATCGCGCGATCAACGGGACTTTCGGGTCCTAGGTGTGTGTATTATATACAGGGTGTTTCAAAAGGTAGTGAGCGGATTTAAACTGATACAGAGGAATGGTGCAAATTCGCGAATTTTCTATTTTTCAGGGTTAAATTTCTAAGCGACGTCCGGGAAAGTAAGCACGGTTGGCATTTTACTTGACGTTTGAATTAATTTTATTATATTATATTTTGCAATTACCACGTGTGAAGGTTGATCATTCGTAACTCGAAAACGAAGATATCAGACACATGTTCGTGTGACATTTTTTACTCGTTTTAGAGTGTAGATTTACACTTTGAAGTATTGAAACACCCTGTATATACCTTGTCGCCACAGTCGTATCTGTAGAATGAAACGAGTAATTGCTCGCGGTTAATTACACTATGCCGAGGAGAGTGTTTCTTAAAGTCTACACAATGGTATACACCGTGATGGCTTTTAGAATTCGTACGATGAATTTCGCCAGTTCGTAATGGTTAATAACGAACTCATGCCGGAAAATTCGATTTGTCGGCTGCGCGATGACAAGAGTGGCTGAGGTTAAGTACGCTTTCGCGTACATCGAGGTATTATACTTTATTGTTATTTTCAGCCGACAGAGGTGTATTCCGGCTGTACGTTACTTTAACAATGCCACTACGATAATTGTTCCTCTCTCTCGTTTCTATTTTCATTATTTCCGTTATATACGTATTTCCTTTGTCTTATACGAAGGGAAGAGAATTTCGTGTGAATGTTTATGGCGAGTGAGTGTGTTTCCATCGTTAGAGGTATCAAAGAGGAATGCTTCAGCATGGTTTTGGAGAAATTGAAATGTCTACGTGGTTTGTCTGGATTGAATGAGAGGAATAGTAAGATACGAAAAGATACAATCTACAGAATATTGAGGAAAGTTGAGATCAAACTTGTGATACTCATCAGAGCTGCTATTTTATAAACTTTTTATTAGTTCTCTATTCACTGATCGCGAATATTTCTCTACCGAAAGATAAGACAATCTTGTATGACGTTTAATAAAAGTTTATTAAATTTATTTCAAGTTTGTTAAAAATAAGTGTTTAAAGAATTTTTGTGTATTGAAATTTTTTGTAAAGAAGTTAGAAGACTGTTGATTATTTTTCTTTGCACATATGCCGGGAAATTGTGCTCATTATTGACAACGATTTTACAACAACGTTTCGAAAGTATAATTCGTGTACACGAAATACGAGTTACAATCTCTGAAAGGACAAGTTTGTACACCGTAAGTGGTAACGCAACGTTCTGATGATGATGCTTCCGGAAAGAGTGAAAGGGGCAAAGACGGGGAAGATTCTCTTACGTTAACTTCAGCGGTAACTGCTAATTTAATTAAGCAAAGTCTTTAGTTGCACGGCGCGCGCGACCCTATTCAGTGGAGAATTCGCATTACCCGTCTTTGCAAATTAATAACAAGCATTATCTGACGACTGCATTTCGTGGCATTAAGATATCGTCTCCTTGAAAGAGAATTATCTTTCCGTGTACTTTCAGATGTCGGTGAAAGCCAGAATTACTCTTTGAATGCGCAGAATATGCAGCCTCGTATCGCCATTGTTGCGCAACGTATTACAGAAGACGCGACACTGTGAATAGTATCATTATCGCTAGCGTTTAACGAAGAACGATTACAGAAAACTTTTACACAAGGAACACTGAATTGCATTTCTATTCAAATCGATCAAATTCTCGTCAACTGGTCAAATTGTTGTTTTCTGCAAATTATGTTCACCTTGAAATTTCTCAGATTTTGTTAATTCGATAAAATTCTTCAAACAAATGGGAAAACGTCATCTAGTTAACCTTTGTTATCGAACACCGAAAAATCTGACAGTCACACGCAGGAGATGTCGTCGGGAAAGGAAGGTGTCTCGAAGTTCTCATGAAGGGTCGTCTTCGTTCCTAATGAAATTCTTCGAATGCACCGGATTTCGTCATGACAAAAGGGGACCGACCGCGATCGAACTCATTATAAAATCGAACGGTTCGTGGAGGATGCGACAGGCGTTCAGCTAAAATCATTCCTGACACGTAATCCCGTTACCGTCGGGACCGGCGTAGGGAGGGTTGGACCGGACAAAGCGTCCAATTAAAATTATGCAACGTCCATTGTGCTCGTTATCGCGCGCCTATCACCAACAGGACCGGCGGGGAACTTCGAAAACTCGCGTAGTTCGATGAAAACGGACGGAAGAAGAAGAAGTTTCGTCGTTGCCTCACCCTTTCGTTCACTCTCTCTCTTCGTCAGCTCTCTTTTCCTCAGTTCTCTCTCTCTCTCTCTCTGATCTCTCTTTTTCTCTCGGAGCTCCCTCTCTCTGAGCTCTCTCTCTCTCAAAGCTCTCTCTTTGAGCTCTCTCTCATTCTTTGAGCTCTCTTTTTCTCTGAGATCTCTCTACCCCTCAGCTCTCCTTTTCTCTGAGCTCTCTCTCTCCCCCTCAGCTCTCTTTCTCTCTGTGCTTTCTCTCTCTAAGCTCTCTTTCTTTCAGCTCTCTCTCTCTGAGATCTCCCTCACTCTCAGCGCTCTCTATTATCCTCTCTCTGCGCTCTCTGAGCTCTCTCTGTCCCTTTTCCACCCCTCTCCACAACTCTCCCAAAACCACTGTGACAAATTCGTTTTCCCCGCTGCCGCGTTTCCGTATTTACTCCTGCTACGTTGCTTTGTCCCCGCGTAATTACATTTCGTGGAGGCTTAACGGTCGACAATTACTCACCTGGCCGTCGTTAATCTCCTTTAAAATAAAAGATGACAATGACGATGACGAGGACGATGGTACCTGTGAGACGTAATACCTAAAGGGAGGATCCCCGATACGAATCTTACAATTTTCACCGTCACGAAGACGATCCCCCTTTGACTAAAGTCTAGTGTCTCTAACGGGACTTTCTAGCGGCAAGTTGGTTTTCGTGACAACGATGTCGATATTATCATGTTATCCAAGCCGAACTGGCAACGTCGAATAGCGTGGGATCGAGAGGAAACGTATACACGAAACCGTTGGATCGTGATATAGATGTGGAATAGCCTCGATCGTGGGTTACTTCGACGCAAATTTTCGACTGTACGATGTCTGAATATTACGTTATCGCAAAAGTTCTTTACGTTATCTTTTCCGTTAGCTTCGCCTGACAGCGTTTCACCTGATCTGTTTGAAAGTTGATCTCATGGTCATTAGTAGATTGAATTATTGTTGCATTTATAGGAAATTTAAAGGTACAAAATTGTACAAAATTTAATATGAAAGGAACATACAAAATATCCAAATTACAGTGATTTTTACGATATTTGATAGATGAAATAATTTTCTATCGAAATTCTACGTTTTCTCGAGGTTCTCAAAAATATGAATTTGCATGAAAATTCACAATCTGTAGTTGTCTTCTAGCTTTCCAACAATATACTTTATTCAGAGTAGTCTTTCGGATTTTTCTGTGCCGCCTTGAAATACGAAAAATCAAGAGATGCGTTTACGACGTTGCATTGATTTAAAAACGACAACAATTTAAGCTTCAGAGATTTACATCGCGTATGACGATCCTGTGATTTTTCTAAATAGTTCATTATTGGTACAAAAGCTTCAGATCCAGAAATTTTAAATGAAATAAAAAGAAACCTCAGCTTAAACAATATCTTTCTAATAAACTTTAAAAAATGTTTAAAATAAAAACTTTCTAAAATGTTTGAAAAAATCGTAAGTTGCCCAGAGTGATTGAATCGTCCATAATTCAGTAGAATTATACGTACATTAATATAAACAGGATATTATATAAAACGTTCAATGGAATTAATATCAGTTCTCATAATCACGCGATGCGTTAATCAGAGCGAGCGTAACGTGAAATAAAAGTCTGTCTGCTCACTGTTCAATTACAGAAGGAAGGCACAGTGTACACGTAACAGAGGTTTTTCACCGATCACGATCAAACCGAACAAGTAAAGATTTCAGCCTCATTTTGTAACGCATTACATAAAATTCTTGCGCAACCTGTTTCGAACCACGTTGCCGGATTCCACGACGGCTGACTGCGACGGCTTGGAATAAACTTGGTGGAGGAACGCCGATGAAAGGGGCTCGATGTTGCACACGAGAAATTGCATCCGTGTGTCCCGCGTAAGACGCCAGAGCTCTGAGATAGCCGTGCGAGTAAGTGGCTTTACGCGGAAGCAGCCGTAGATCCAGCAGTAACCTACCTTTATGACCGACGATCTCGCGAGTGCGTTTCCCTTCTCCTCTCACGTAACACCAGCCGTGCACCAGGCTATCGCGCAGTAAAAGTGAGAAATCGTCTACGAAAGCTACGCGCCATCGGGACGAGTTCCGTCGAGGATCATTGTTTCAATAATAGTGCCGCCAACCGGTTAGATTATTGGATAAATTTCGCGCCATGCCTCCTCGTGGACCCGTTACACTCACGGAAATATAGAAATGGCGATAACTTCCAGTTTTGGTACAATTTTCGTGAAGAAATCGAATGGTGTTAAGGTAGATAGAATTTCTTTTCTTTTTTTCTTTTTTTATTGTATCTTTTCTTTTGAGAATTAGATCGATCTGGAGAGACACGGACGTGAAACTTCGGATATTTTTGTGATCGACGGAAATATCCGTGTCGAATTGTTTCCGCGTGTTTTTACAATGTCGTCATAAATTAGTCACCGAGTTACTCAATAGTAATCGACGTAGTCGAAACACTCAGGAAGTCAGCGGGAGGTTAGAGGCTCGTGAGCTTTCATGGTCCCTACCTAGTTCACTTCTGAAGGCGTGACTTTGGAAAAAAACGTTGATCAGGTATATGAAGAATGTTTAAAAATATGTAGCTCAAGAGCTACGAGGGTTCGTTGCGTAAAAGTCAAGATACGTCAAAGTTCGAGAATTTGGATAGACAGAATATTATATTAGGTCGTCCAGAAAGTTCGTATCGATTTTTGATAGGTAGTGTTTGAATATGTTACAACATATAAAATTATATGAAAACATAAAGTTCGCATATATTCTGAATGATTATTGTTTCACGTGTTTTTTAACAATTTATTCGTTGCAATTACTAGTTTCTTCTCAGTGTTATACTGTCTTGAAGATGGAAAGAATTTAGAGTACACTGACATTGAATACTTTTTCTTTCAATGAAAAGGAAAAACATCGAACGAGATGTGTAATGTTTAAAAAGGCGGTAACCTATCAGAAAAAATTTTTTGCAGGCGGTTGACAAAATCTAAAAATAAGAATTTCGATCTTAAAGAAAATAAAGAAACAAAGTTTTTGGTAAAACGGAATTTTTCAATTTGCTGGAAAAACGACGAAATATTGTAAAATTAAAAATTCCATATCTTATAGAATAAAAAGAAAATGCTTTGAAGTATAAAATTGGCTTATTTACATAAAAATTGGCACGAATTTTCTGGACAATTCAATATTTATATTGCTTATCTCTGCATCTCAAGTACACGAAAGAATTCGTTCACCTTTCATTCGGAAAAACTCTTATTTTTCTTTGTTTTTTCTACATTATTCTAAGTTTATTCTATGTTAGGATTTTATTGTAAAATGTACACTTTAATAGCGGGTTGTTTGCTTAGAGTTCGGTGATTTCCGTGATCGAGACTGAGCAGGTGTAAATTAAAGTAAAATATACTGAACAGAAAATGAAGCGATACAAAGTTTATATAATTTTACGTAAGACTGTATAGTATTTATTTTTCGATTTTCACACAGACTTTTCCACGCTAATCTCTTCACAGAGCCTTTCACACACACATTTTCCTGTCTCTTTTATTCTTCCTCTCGTACATTCTCTCTTTTTCTGTTACAATGTTATTCTCGTTCTACGTAAACATATGTCTTGGATATATTCAAATCTCTGGGTAAACATGCACTCTTTCGTTTGCACGATACTCTCAAGTACTAAGTTCAGATCGATTTTACGAGCTCTCTATGTTTGTTCCAATGTTCGACTATATATCATTTATCGTGAGATATGAATGGTGTCTCGTTGCATCGAGGAACCGTTTCTTTGAGCAAATTTACATATAAATACAACAAAAAATACTCATATAAGCATATTATTTCCAATTTCTCAATTGTCACACTGTATTTCCCTATTTTTCCCTAAATATGTAAGTCTAGAGAGATTCTACAATTAACTGTCTTATCCTTTCCATTTCTGTAGGTGTTATTCAGATTTTCTGAAAGTCTTATCCACTTCTTCCTCGAAGTATTTCGGCATTGTTAAAATTTAAATAACTTAAACAAATTTGAAACAACCCCACAAGTAATAATCCATTGGAAGAAAAAAATATGAAAAGGAAATGACCGAAAAAAGAAGATATTTAATACAGAAGACGACAGTAGTCGCACAGTAAGAGAGTTAAACGAAGAATTCGTCTAAAATCAAATTAGTAATAATTCATCATCCATCAAAGCTGTTCCCAATAGCATTGGAATCTTTATCTAACCGTGCTAATATTAAACACTGTTCGATGCATAGAACGTACTTTGCATCTAAATTCAATTAATCGTTCAAGACCTCCGAGGAATCTGTATCTTTCACTTATCTCTGTCTCGAATTAGCACATAGTGCACTGTAAAAATTCTCCTAAGAGACAAGCAGATAATTACCACCAACGTATCTACAATCAACACCGAGTAAAATAATACACGAGCTATAAATAACCAACGAAACCGTATCGCGCGTCGTATTTTCAACGAAGGACGACACAATAATAACACGTGACTGTAAAAGTTACAAACACGGTAGATCTTCGCGCTTGAGAAGATTCCTCTCGGATCTACGAAGTTGATCTCGTTTCCGTGTGTTGTCCACGTGGACTGTTCACTGCTAGACCAATCAGAAACGTTCAACTCTGACCTTTCCTCCATAGCTTCAACCATTTCCGCGTGTTTGTTCATATAAATCACGATCCGCGATCGCCTACTGTATTTCGCGGTGTTCTAAGCGGCGAATTTTTCCCGCGTCGCTTCAACTATGCATTCATGCGATACACGTAATCGCGCGAGTCTCGAAATAGTGTACGCGTGAGCGTGTTCGGCGTGAACGTATGCGGAACACGGTACACGCGATCGAGTCCGCGGAAAAATGTAGCCATGGACTGCGACTGAACGTTAAAACAACCCGGTGAGAGATGTATCTGGTGTTTCTCAAGCGGTGAATCCACGGTGAATGACAACGAGCCAAGAGACACACGTGTTGCTGTGTACGAGAAACACGTTTAGTCGACTTGTACGTTTTATTGGCGAGGAAAAGAGGCTCGAGAGCATTCTTTTTGCTTGAATTGACGATGGAAGCTTCGCGTTTACTGCGGTTACTTAAGAGATACCACAGTGTTGCGGTGGGTTAGTGATTATTGTGAAATGGCAGACTTAGCAGAGGGAAAATCACTGTGACGAATTGGAAAAAAATCGTTTCTTCTTTTGATATTTGCGATTTTTAAAGCAACCCCTTTGAAAACGTTAAAGTAAAATTCGCGAAAATTGAGAAGTTAGACGGAAGTTCTAGTGATGCAGCGTAGTAGTTGAAACTGCCACGTAATTTGAATAATGATATTCGCAGAAAATTAATTACCAGGAAACTTTGTAGCTGTCATCGCTCCGGTTTTGTGGAGATTTAATTGAGAAAGAATTATCGAGATGTTTGTGCGGATTCACGCGAGATATTAACGAAAGCTTCGATGCTCCCGTTTGAAAATTTACAAAGTATTATATCGAGTGAAGCTGCAGTGGTCCAAGTAGCAGTTTATTTAGCTGTAATCGTGTTTAACGACGGATATTCAGGATTGTTGCAATTAATGGAAATTCCTGGTATCAAAATTAAACGCACAGACAGGTTCATACCGAGATAAACAAGACGCTACTCGCGTTTCCGCTGTTGACAATCAGTGAAAAGTCAAAGCAACGACGCGTGACGACTAATTAATGAAAAAGAAATTGACAAATGTAGGAAATGACGATGATCGTGTTGCAGATGAAATATTTTACGGTCCTTGAGTGGATGCCCTTCGAAAAGTTAAAAAATTCTAACATTATTTCATAAATTACTTGTGACAAAATTTGAAACGTGTTTTTCTCGAAACAAAAATTTTTTAAAGTAGGCGCATTTGTTTCAAAATCTCGGTGATAGTTCCTATTAATATTTTATTTCGTTGTAGTTAAAAAAACGTTCATTTTTTCACTGATTATTCACACTTTTTCTGCAAAAACACACTATTTAGTAATAAATTATTACTTTCTTTTTTAAATCGTATGTAGGACTGAAATTATTGTTTGACAGTTTGAGATAAATCATATGACTTTTCATTTCGGAATATTTGTAGCAGAAAATTCCACGTCAGCCCTTTCTCCATAAACTTTCAGAGGCCTTTCACGCCGGTTACTACTACGATTACAATAATTAATATTTCTATATGAAATTTCTACAGAAAGTAGTTCAAGAAATATACTTTCTGAATCCACTAAAAATTGTTAAAGAAACAAATCAATTCCACCAAAAGAAAATTTCCAAAAATAGCCTTCATAATCACTCGTGATCGTGGTTTTCCCCGTCTGAAAAAGAATTATTATCTACGCCGGGAAATTCGAATTCAGATTTTTCAGTTGTACAAAGTAAACTTTTCAGTGTCTTCTTGTTTGTCGAAGTATTCGCGTGTATTAACTCTTTATTGACTCTTACGACAAGCCTAGTTTACATTTCTTGAAAACGACCATTTTGCGTTAGCTGAAGATAACTGACACGTTACACGTTACAATAATTACACGTTACAAAGAGTTTCGCTGTCATATTGTACAGGTGATACATATCAGAAACTTCGCCGTCAGATTTCACGTCGATTTTACCCGCCAGCATCGATAAAATTGATACATGTCCGAGCGTTTCGATCGTGCTTACGTATACACGACCGTCACGGTTACATAATTCGTGAGATTTCTTAACAGCTGTCGCAGCGAAAACAGTGCACCTCGTCGTAACCGTCTGTGCAACACGAACGAACCAAGTATAATATCCTCCGCTCGGTCAAGATAAACGCTTTCACCGTGCGCAAACTCTCGAGCTTCCAGCAATACGTTGCCGCGCGATCATTTAAAAATATTCCACATTGTAATTCGTAGCCTTTAAATAGAATCTTGGTATCCTTGCGCGGGACACGGAATTTCTGTATGCTGTACTTTGCCACGATGAGTCAGATACGTGTGTACACAAATCTGCGATGACGCAGCGAAAGTTTCTCGAAAATATTCGAAGCCTTCGTCTTAACCCTTCACGATTCGTGATATTTTCGCAATTTTGTTCCAACCCGTCCGCGCTGTATTAACAATTTTATTTCATTTTATTCCCTATTTCATTTATTTTATTTTACTTTATTTCTTTAAATTTCCGGACGACAGCGTTTTTCATGTTTAATTCAATTTTATATATTTCATTCAGGCTTGTGGAAAAAAGTAATTATGTACAACAAGAAAGAGTTTAGTGTTTTGCAAGAATATGCAACGAAACGAATTTCTGAAAAATATGATTACTATTGTATGTTTAATTAGTAAATATTTAAGCAAAATATGGTAGAAGTTTCCGAATGATTTAAATGAAAAAGACATTTGTATTTTGTAACACATTCCTTACTGTCAATTACAGTTACTTATATTTACAAGTTAAATATAAAATAGCAAATATATGTTTTAGAAATTTGCTTTAGCTTAATTCTTCTAGGTCATTGAATTTTCTAGTGTTGCGTGTAATTACTCTTTCCTCGCACGCCAAAAAGAATATATAAAATAGAATCAAACACACTAAACGCTGTGTCTACAGAAAATTTTGTCCGCAACTGTATATATTTACATATACTATATAATATATAATATCAGTAGAAACTAATTCTTTCCGACTGTTGGATACAATAAAAGTTTTATTTTAAAAACAATAAAAACAGATTAATCATCGAAATAATCTCGATTATGATCGAACTTTTACCATTTTCACGACTATCATGACTATTTCGTTTTGAACGATACTAAACGACACTTCATTTTTCATATTACACAATCTAACACAACGAAAAATATTCTTAGAGTAACCAGCATCGCTTGCAAAATCCAACGACAAGTTCCATTCGACTTAGCACATTCCGAAACGGAACTTGATACCAAGTCACACTCGACAAAGGATAGAAAACGGTTACAAATCACCATAAACGCTCATATGAACTCTTAATAGAGAAACTTCCTTCGTTTCGACAACTCAAATCGATCGAAACACAAGAACACCTCGTTCAAACAATCACTAATAGCACCATCTTTCTAGAACACTCACGGCCGTCATGAAAGGCAACGTGCCTGCGACCTTGAGTCTGTCGCGTCCTCGACATTCTCGCAGGATCGAGACTCGAGGTGGTGGACAACGATGGACGCGCGTGGATTGGACGAGGTAGAGAGCGTGCGATCGGTCCGGCAGACTGTTTGCGGTCAGCCGCCACTTCGTTATCATCGTCAGTGGACGCGCGTGTGTCTTCCTAATGTAACATAATACACGTCTTTCGTATTTACACGTGATGGTACGAGTTAGGTCCCTCTTACAGAGGACTTAAATCACAAACGAGAGGGGATATCACCGAGTCTCGGTTGGCTGGTCGTTAAGTTAGCATGGAGAAATGTCGCGACAAAGACGGCGAGAAAGTTCGTTGCATAGGTTATCTCGTCAGTGCATCGTGATTAGGGGATCAGTTAACGTTTCCTCTCTCGCGACACTTCGAACGTTCTTTCGTGCAAACGAACAACTACACACCTTCCGGTTCCGTGGTCTAGCTACCTCGTGATTGCTACCTGTTGATCGTGTCGTCTGATAGACTCATTGCAAGATGTGTGAATCGTTGCTATCCTTTGTCGTAGTTTGAATTTTCTCGATTGTTGTGCACGTGTGCCTGTGTGTGTACAGGTGTGTTTGTGCGTACACTGTTGACAAGACGGTCGACACGTGAGCGTCTTCGACGTATGGTGAATCCACATCTGGGACAACGTTCTGCGGTTTTTACTACGGGATCACTGGACTCTGTTAGAGAGGTTCAATGGAATTCCATTGCTACGAGTTGTAGGTAGGTCGTGACTGTACACTGTCGATAGGATCTCACTGTTCTATCGCATCGACGAGTCATTCAGTCGTAAAAATAATCCCTGTTGAAGGGAGATCTTAATTGACACGATTAGCAAATTGTTTCGTGACTATTAGAAATTCGGAAACCCTCACACCCGGATACTATCTACGATAGGACCGTAATATGACGAATTTTAGCAACATTTTCCCCACTTTCACATAGGAAACTCAATTAACAGACAGTTCCACTATCTATTATATAGCTATTAATCATAACACACGCTGAATTGACAAAATAGCGAATGCACCGAGCGAGAGGAGGATTCGACACAAATATTTATCGAATTTTCGCAAAAAGCTGTCGCGAAAGAGTCTTAGGAGCACCACACATCACTCTCACGTGTCATAGAGTTTTGTAAATCGTGTAAGGAAGTATATCACCAATCAACATCCAAATAAACACATCTCGTAACTTAAAAAGCACCACTCGAGCCATTAAGTTGTCGCGAGCGCAGTTCGTGAAATTTTACTTACCGATCGAGTACAAGTATCGCGTCGCGAAGACTCGAACACGGCCTTAGAGTTGAGCGTTTCAGGTTGACGACGATTTCGCGCTTGTCACGTTGCGTGTTCTTTTATTAATTAGCGAAAGCGATACTTTCGTTCGCGGTTGTTGTTTATTCAAAGACGCGTGCCAGGAATGAGGGAGTCGGTGAAATTTCGATCTACGAAATTAGTTTATGGATAATTAGCAAGGTCAGAGTGGGTACAGAGAGGAAGAGGATCACTTTCACTTTCCATTGTATTTGGAAATCTATAAGGAAACATCGATTGACTCATCGAACGTTCGACTGACCTTCGAAGAGGAAAGTAAGCCGCCTTCGCAAGTTCTCTGTCGTACTTTCGGGTTTATTCAACTCGCCTTGACATTGAGACACGTCTTAGGTGATCTATAGAAAAGAGTTACGCAACCCTTAGAAAGGAGGAACCAGATCATTCCGGAATATAAAGAACGTTCCTCGAAGTTTCATTCACAATCGTGTGTGAACACTTTTTCTCCTTTTCCTCATTCGAAGTCCGCGTGAATATTAGACTCTGATCTTGTCAGCTCGACAGCTCGAGCTTGTCGATCTCTTTCAGTTAAGTGACGTTTCGAGGTTGTCCACTGCGTCATCTCATTTTTTTTTCTTTCTTTCTTTCTCTTCCTTCTTTTTATCTCTGTTTCTCTATCTCGTCCCACGTAAATCATACCTTGAGGTAAAGGTCGTACTCTCGCGGCTGGTGGACATTCGAACGTGTGAAATCTGGTACAGAATAGCGTGTATCGGGTGTCCAAGGATCACCGGTACACGATCGATAATTACAATCGTCTTCGTGAATCACGATCGTGTCGGAACATAAATAAAAAGAAAAAAAGATATGTATGGCTCACACGTCGCACGGTGTTGAATTACTTTACGTCGAGGAAAGAATTCTGAGAACGTTGCTGTGTTTCTGTAAGCCAGAGAAAGAAAAACACTGTAACAAGTACACCTGGCCCCCTTCATGATGCAACTGTTGCAACAAGGTGTACTTTCAATAACGATAAATCGGCTCTTTAACTGCACAATACACGCTACCGGTCGTGGAAGCATCGACACTTGAAAAGTAAAGGAAAAAAACGAACACAGAAATAGCTTAAATAATTTTCCATCGAATAAAATTCAAACTAAAACAAATTAAGAACTTTTGAAATGAAATTTTTCCTTTCGTCGAAAATAAAGTGACAGTGAAAGAAGAGTAATCTTCGATTGATAAGAAAGATACTATTTTTTTGTTTCTTTAAGCAGAGAAAAATTTTTCTTTCGGGAATAAATTTGAGTAGGTCTCAAGAAAATAAGATATTAACAAGATATTATTTAATAAATGGCTGGATGGCAGTACGGCCATATTTCATACAAATCATGAATAAATTATTTATGGAGAACTGTCCATAATTCCACAAGCGGCAGCGTATGCAAGTCAAATCACCGGTCATTACGCAGAACAGCTCGTTTCGAAAGAAATTTATTAATTCGCAAGATTGCTTTGCTCGCAAAAAAGTATAACAAAGTGTGCGATATAGTACCGCTCGTATGTGATAATCGAATACGGTACACTCCATGACAAAAATATAACGAAATCGTAAAGTCGATCAAGCGTCAAAGTAAATACGATTCGTTGGAATGTTATTGACAGAAATATGTGAAGATATATATTAATTGACATTTTTAAATACCGTTAATTATCAATTAAGTTCTATTACACCTCTTCTCGATGTTACAATATACAACCTTACTATATTTCTTACACCGACTATACTCTCGTAGCTCCGTATTAATTATTCAATATTCTACCACACCTGCTCAGTAAAGACTTATTACTATTTTATAGATCGTCATTGACCCAAAACAAAAAAAACGGTTCAAAAGGACGTCATCTTCGAAAAATGAGCTCACGAATGCTATAAACTGAAAAGATCGTTCAAGAATCATACAAAAACGATGTTATCTTCGTCAAGATTGCTCCAAGAGGAGCCATCCAACTCGATCGTCGAAACAACCCCTAGAAATCCATCTAACAGATCAACGACACTGCCTACGATCGTCATTGAAGATGTTAGTGGCAACGAAGATGATCCACCACCTTACAGCGCGATTGTACCACCGAATCACCTCGGTTGGCCTTTCAACTTTACAGCGAGTCCGTATTCCGCGTGTACGACGACCAACTGCAGAACAGACGCCGCTCCGTTGGCTGATTTCCAAACGAATCTAACGCCACCATCTTCCGGTTTTCATCCCGAGGGAACAGAGAATCAGCACGCGTCGATCTCGATGCCTTTAATGCCCTACCGGCTCTTCATGTTCGGCTCCCGTAGATCTTTGTTCACGCACGGTGGACTGCCGTTCTCGGATAACATCTCCGTGAGGAAGGACGGGAATAGAAGGACACGCAGTAAGTACTATGCTCGTTCCGGCTGTTTGAAATGGAACACTGTGAAATGGCTGGACAATGAGTCACCAAAGCCGTTCCTCTCGCCCGATGAATGTGATTAACGACGGTCCTCGAGGATTTCGGCTGATTTATCGGCCGCTTTTTCGTGGAAGCTATCGGAGCTTCCAACTGTCTAGCTAATTTGGGTTTAATCTAGAATGATTTGCGTTGTGCAGAGAGATCCTTTCTTCTTGAATGTTGAATATTTGATTATCTTCATTTTGGAATTTTAAGCGTTGTTAAGTTTGATGGCTGACGATCGTGAATCAGCCAGTTTCCCGGTTTTTCCCATTTTTTAACAGTTTTCACCAAAGTTGTGGTGTATTTTTGGAAACGCCTACGTTTGACAAACGGTTAAAAATCGAATGGGTAATGGAAAAGATATAGAAAAAAATATGTTGTGAGTAGAACAACGTGGTAAAAGAAAGCAAACGCTGAAGCATATTGGAAATATAGACTGTGTGTATTTATTTTTCTATAACTGTCATCTCTGAATCCCTCAAACAACCCCTAAACCTTGTCTATCCTACACTTCTTTATTTTTTTTTTTCTCTTTTAATTGATTCATTTTCAATTCCACTTGTTTGGTAATCACATGTTAGCAACGCTGCTTAACATTTCGTCGGTGGAACAACGGCGGTGTTGCTGAATACGTAAAGCACAATTACGATAATTATTTTTAATTGCATTGAAAAACGCAGCCTTATTTGCCTTGCGACTCGCGATTGTGCATTCAGGGTTTCGCACTCGGAATTGTTCCGCCGCGACGGGGGGGAATAAATTCGTTTGAATGCGGAGCGCGGGTTCGACGGGGAAGAGGGCGAGGGACGTTGGTTGCTTTTCTGTGAAATTTTCCATCGTTTGGAGCACGCATGTCGCGAGTAACGAGATCTTTAACGGTGCTCGGTTTTGCACCGCGTATAATTCGACCCGGTGAAAATTCATTACCACCGATTTCATTTTCTTCTTCGAAGTATTCCGTTTTTTTTTTTATATTTTTTTATTCTCTGTTTATTTCGTTATTTTTCTCTCTATTTCTTTCCTTTTTCATTTTATTTCAATCGTTGAATGTAACGCGGCTGAACGCGCGTGCTTTACTTTACTGTAAACATCCCTTGTTTCTCTCTTTTTTCTTTCTTTTATTTTATTTTATTTTATTTTCACCTCTCTTTTTCAAACACTCTCTGAGCTCACCCCTTTTGTTACCATTCGCTGTTCCAACGTGAAATTCAATTTGTTTCTCAACGTCCCTGGCAAACAAGTGTCGCTTTTGCCATTAACAGAGAATGAAAAATTACACTTCGAATTAGCAGTTGCGAGTGTGACGAATGTTCCTTCTTTATTTCTTTTCTTTTTTTATCTTTCTTTCTTTCTAACGAGATATTGCTAATCGTCGAAATCTTTGTTTTTCTTTATTTTGTTCACAGAATACGGCGCAATTCTGGTCGGTGCGGCCGTGATCATCTTCCTCATGGCGCTGTCCTTGCTAGTACGGTTTGTCATGGATAGAAGTCTTTGGCGTGGCTAGCCAAGGCTCACCGGAAGTCATCGATAAATCGTCCGAAGTCGTAGACCAGTTTCCTTTTCTTCTCGTTCTCGATCTAGACTGAATCTAGAGTAAGCGTTGTCACAGTATAATTCCTATCCCGTTGAGATAAGTCGGCAGGTGCAATTAGAAGGTGAACGTTGTCTGTAGAACGATTGGAATACGAATCTCGTTAGTCGTACATTCCTATCATGTAATATATATACACACAGTAACTCTCTTTAACATTCGAACACCACTTAAAGTAGAATAACATTTTTCAAATTGAGTTCTTTCTGAGAAATTGGAAGAATTAATTTATTAAATCACGTATCAACGAATTCTTGCAATTTATCAGAATTGTAGGTCGAAAATCGTGAAAAACTTCGATTTTCGTTATTTTTAATAATTTCCAGCTCGTAGCAACGGATTTCGATGAAATTTTCAGCATGCATATAATTTATATAAATTATCAAAGCATATTTCTTTTTTAATTTTCATTCCAAGCTCAAGATAAGGAAAGAGCAACAATCTTTACCATTTTCTTCACAATTCTGATCAATTGAAATTTTTTCAAAACTTTTTTACGCGTTACTTAGTAAATTACTCTCTCCAATTTTCAATTTTAGAAAAGATTATTGTATTTTAAAGGATACGCGAATATTAATGAACGTACATACTTTGATCGCTCGATTTTTCGATCAGGAAACTCGGCGTCCTTTCAGGATTATTATTATTTTCTTAGGTTTAAGAGACCATCACACTCAGCGTGCATATTTTGTATTTTAAACGTAAGCTTAGATGTAAGATGGTAAATGTTGCCATAAGCGATGGAGAATTTGTATAGACACTTTTCTATTGCATAAGTATTTTGTAACGATTCAATTAATCGAACCTCTCGAACGATGTTTGTTGCCATAAAACGTCGAAGAAATAGAAAAGATTCCGAGAATCCGTTGCGTTCTTAATTTCTTTTTATTACCCTGACATTTGCCTCGAGATTTTGTAATCTGCTGGTGAGTATAATAAAACACCGGTAGGTGTAATAAAGCAAGGTAAGAAATCGATAGAGTACTCGGAAAAATGTAAAAGCACTGGCTTGTTACACGCGTAACCAATGATACGAAACGAATCACTTTTGTATCCCGTCGCGCCAAAACGGGAAAGTTAAACAATTTTTGTTGATTCAACGTATTAGATTCGCGAAACGAGTGAATGGTTGAATTAGACGAGCAAACGTTTGCCTGTTGACTTTCAGCCGTAGTTAGCGACCTTGTTGAACAATCGCCCAATCGAACGATCGTGTTGCTCCATTTCGTTCGTTTTTAAATAATTTCAAGTACAACGAATCGTTGAATCTTCCATAATAAAAAAAAAAAAGAAAAATAGAAAAAAAAATAAAAAAAATAGGAATTGTTTCGTAGATAAATTTTCCATTTGGTTATTTTTTCTTTTTTTTCTTCGAGTAACTGTACATTTTATGTTCACCCTTAAACAAAACGATCGATTCGCGAATTTACGATGTAACGATCGTTCTTCGAAGATTAACATCCAGTCGAAGTACTCCCGGAACGATGACCATTTATCGACACGATTATAGCCTGTGCAGCTATCCGGATATTCTGCCGCGTGTACGTCGCGCCAATTACTCTCTCGCTCGACGCAGAGCGCCATTTTCAACAGTCATAAACTGCGCGAGTGATCCATCAGCGACGAATAGCTTCTAATATCGTTTAATCCGTATAAACGATCTAACATCGGCTCTGGTTCGATTTTTCAAATATTTCTTTTAACTCTTCTCTGAAAAGTGAAACGATCCTGAAGGATCCGCCATTTATACGATTAATGGGACTCTTAGAAACGCGTAACCTTGGTAAATCCATAATCGAACGACCATTTAAACTCGATCTAATTATTGTATCGATTTCCCAATTACTAAATTAATCTTTCTCTCTTTTTATCATCGATCTCTGCTATCATATGATTTCCCTTCACTAATCTTTTACTGAATATTTATACGATACTTTTCTATTACACGATTTCCAGTTTACACGGTTTTCGAAAGAACGGATTTTCGAAAATAAATTCATGCTGTGCACGTATTTGTACAGTCACTTTTCAGTACCGTTCGTTTGTTAACACTGGGATTAAACCCTATAAAGAGGGAATTTTATATTTCTAGTTTCTATAAAAAGAATTACACGTAGCTTTATATATTTGTTTACTCACGAATGGGCTTTTGTTTTTCGTTCGTGTTTTATTTTTATTTTACGTTGGAATAAATGAATGTAATTAAATAACTAACTAATTATGGGCAGTTTTGTTTTTTTTTTCGATTTACACGATTTTTCGAGGAACCGACCTCCCATATAAATTGAGAAATATGTGTATTTCATTTCTCGTGCTATTTAGGTTATTCGATAAAAATATGTACTCTCATTTAAAAACATATCGATTACCTTGAAATCTCGAAAAAATTTTGTTACTCATATTTGCCCCTTCGATGAAGGTATTTTCCTTAAAAAAATTCTTCATATTATCGAGAACAGATGAGATATTCAAGGTAATCAAGTTACTTTATTCATCTTGCATGTCTTTTTTAAAACTGTACAATACTGTACGAATACGTGATCAAATAATTGCTGCTTGCATAAAAAAAAAAAAAAACTATATAGTAATACAAGAAAAGTTCGATATTCGAGAACACGGTAAATCTCAAATGGTTTACATTTAATCCTTTAAACTCCAAGTATTTTTCCGTATAATCGATGTTTTCAATTCCAACACGCTTTTGCAATGAAACTTTGAAAAACCAAAAGCTTCGTTTTGGAAGGAAAAGATTATACAGGTTCCTGAACTTCCTATTATTTGCTATTAATTTGTTTCATTCCGATTTAAATAAAATTTGAATAAAATATCATAAATGTCTCTATAGTAGTGTCAATGGAGTGCAAAAGGTTAGTGTTCTTCGTGTCATACCACTTTGCATGCTAGTGCAAATTGTTAATGACGTGTTTCCTCTGTCTATCGATTCGTGAGTGACGCATTTCGCTCACAGCGATCACGTTTTATCATAATCGTGCTCGAGTAAGAGAATGAACTACAGCGTACTAAAAAATCAACGCTGTGTTTACTATTTGTCCCAGTATATCGCTACCATATATCCACATTTTCTTTTTTCTCTTTTACTCGCTTTATCTGTATCACACGTTCGTACAACAGATCGAGCAAGCTAGAAGCTCGACGTTCTAACTTTAATCACGATTAACAGTTTTATATTGCCATTGTCAAGCCTAACTCTGATAAAGTCAGTTTGACGTCGTCGTGTCGAAACAGGCCAGCGCGTAGGTCCCTGAGGCCAGTGTCCAAGCGATGCGCCACCGGGGAAATTAGCCAACAAAATAATTCATGGACGAAGCTTTTATTTGACGTCCACCGTGGAGGGCCTGATATTACGATGGGTGGCGGCGTGTCCTCGCGCTGCGTAAACAAATGCGCTGCAAAATTGTTGATTCGCGCTAAGTACCCTCTGGAGCCTTTATCGTTTCGCGAACGCTAGCCAAGTTAACGCGGGAAATATTGTCGTTCGCCGACAGCATCGTTCCAGTGAAATGGCGGCGATAATGTACGCGGTTCTCGTTGAAATTGCTTCGTTTTAACGTTCCCACTTTCTCTTGATTGTGTACCATTTTTTTGCTGTTTGCTTTTTCCTTCTTTCTCGCGATTTCGGTGGACAATTCGAGCCACGATATAGGGAGGTCGTAAAATTTCCTTGTTTAAAGGAAACATGGTTCAATTGCAGGGATAAACGAATTGAGAGAAATATAGGCAGAAAAGGACTTGAAACTAGGGCCAGGATCGTAAGAAAAAATTCTTCATCCAGTGTTAATGTGTCTTTTATAACGTACAGAAGGAAAAATTTATAGTGTTATTGTTAATATTTCAGATAGAAACTGTAGTATTTACATATTTTCCATTTGTAAATGAAATATCAAATAGTACACTATTCGTTTATTGATAAAATCCTAAGACAGAATGCTAAAAATGCACGAATTCGGGTTCTGCAACATCAATCACTGCTGATTTTTGAAAGTTTAATTTACAACCTCTCAAAATTTCGAAGGAAACTTAAAAAAAATATGAAACGACCGGTTTTCTATCGTTAAATTTCCAACAGTGTCTACATGAACCCTTCGACTGGAACCTTTACTGGTTAAACTTTAAATACCGCGAACCCTAGGGGAATAAGGGCAACGGGAACTTGAAAAATAAATAGAAGAATGGAACGTGGGGTGTTTTGAAGAAAAGGAGGTAGAGACAGCCGCCACGAAGGAAGGGTTGAGAGGATTTGGGTGTTTGTCAACGGTTCTCGGTAGTTAATTACCTTACATGAAAGGTAGCTGCAGTCCTTTCGGTACTCGACTCGGTTCCTGCGTACCATCAACCTCTCTCCTTCGCCTCGTTCACCAGCCTTGAGTGCTGTTCCCATTCCCTTTCGTCACCTGCGAGGGTTTACGATGGCCTCTAATCTGATGAACGAGTTACTTTCCATCCTGTACAAATGGAAAATGGAGAAACAGGAAGGAGAAATTTAACGACGAAATGTTCCTATTCGAAATAATTTACTGTGCTTAATTAATAAATCTTGTGAAGTGTCACTGATCAAGTTTCATACATTGTACGATGTAAAACACTTCAACTTGGAGCAATTATTTTACTCCATATCTAACAATCATTCTATCGATTTCTTTAAATTAGCAATTTCAAGGAATTCCTGATTCGGATCGAATGAAACCTTCGAATTGTTTATCGTAGTTGCAAACGATTCACATACCACGTTCGAACGGGATGTGTAAATATTGAGTTGAACAATATGTATTCAATTAAATAAAATTAGCGAATATTAATTAATATTACAATGTCATACTTTTTGTATAGAATAATAGTAATTTTTTTTCAAATATGCAGTGTCCGATTGTGTGGATTTTTGCTCGCAAACAGAATGTTAATTCTATAAGTAAAATGATTCTATAAAAATTCTATAAATCTATTAACACTCAGAAAAGTTAATTCTATGATCGAACAATTTCAGGTAGGTAATCGATGTAACTGTTGTTTTGTATTAGAGCAGAGATCGGTTTGATAGGTTTACAGGGAGATGATGTAGTACAGGCATCGGGATGCGGATTTTTTTCTTCCGGATATCGACGGAGTTTCCGGTCGTCGGGTAAAAATATAAAAAAGAAAATCAAGAAACGAGCGTCATACGTCGCGAAAATAGCACGAAAAACAGCGGCCCGTTCTTCGGATGATTTATCGTCGAAGTTGCACGAAGCGAAACATGAATTCCCGATTGTGTAGCGATGATTCATAGGAATATAAAGCGAGCGCAATAAAATCGTGCAGAAGTTCGCGGTGGGAGTGATGGGAGAGGAAAACAAAAAAGAGAGAGAGAAAAAAAGAAAAAAGAAGAAAAATAGGGAAATCGGGCCAAAAGGCAACTCGGTGAAAACTATCGAAGCGACAGGATCGATTCTGTCCGCTGCATCTCCTCTCTGTTCTCTTTCGAATTTTCATAAACGCGTTAATCGTAGTCGGTTATCGTCATAAAGAAACAAAAAAAAAAAAAAAGAAAAGAACTCCTTGAAATAATTCTTTCACCTTTAATTTCGTTCTCTTGTTTTGCCTTTTCTCTTTTGCTTTCACGGCCGATTATCTCCACGAAGACGCGAAATAAAGCGACACTACCGTGAAAGGAAACGGAGGAGAGGAAAAAGAGAAAAAGGGAATGAAAGAGAGAAGGGAAGAAAGAACGAGCTGGCACAGGGAAATGGAAAAGCGTAAAGGAGTCTGAATACTCCTCTAAGCATTACCGTGATTACGCTTGCAACACCCTCTCTCATTCTCGTAAACTATTGCTGCACTTGCTCCTGACATCTGCGTCAGCCTCGCCTACAAGGTTACGTTCTTAGCTGAACCCCACTTCTACACTCTCCAAGCTTCGCTGATAATCGTTCGTATCTTCCGGTGAAATTGGACGACGCTTGGAAACTTCTCTTTACAATTATCGCGTTGGTTTTCATCGCAGAAATTCGCAAAGCCCTTGAATTTTGCGACATATTTTACTTTTCGGAACAGCTGCAATTTTCTTAAAAATGTTCTCACGCGTCGTCTGTTAAACTATTCTACCAAGCTTTTCAAATAGACTGCAGTTTTAAAAAATCGTTCTATTTTAACCCTTTAACTGTGGCTACTTTTAGCAAAGCTGATCGCTCTAAACACACAACAAAAAAAAAAGGAAAATTAAAATATTTTACTAAAATCAAATCATAATACTGGACAATATAATTCTAATTATTTTATAAATTACAAAAAGTACACGAAGTAAGAAAGTATAAACCGTAATTAAAGGGTTAAACGGTGTTCGAATTTTAAGAGTCACTGTACATGAAAGTCTGAAGAAACAGTATTAATCCTTTCAATGCTACGAACGCATATATAGCGAAAATTATCGACTATGGACTCATACATGCGTTTCTCGAATGACTAATTAAATAATTAAAATATTATACTATGGTAATTAAAGAATTATGGTCAATTGATATTACATGTACGCGGAAATGTATTGCGTCCATACAGAGCGTTTGATTTTGAAGTACTTCGTACTCAAAGCGTTAAATAAATTCAAAACAGAACACACGAAGCTCGTACTTTTATATTTACAGTCTGAAAGTAATCTTTCAATTTATAATATATACATGTAATTACCAATTAATTTGTCAAGGACACTTCTAAGTTATAAAGAGACCAGTAAAAGAAATTTTGAATGAAGACCTCAGTGATCATCGGCAAGTGCTAAAAGTATTATTCTTCTTTTAATAAAATCAAATACATTTGCTCCGAATCATCGTCAATAATAATCACGTATTAGCAGTTGACGCGTCGTTAAAATTCAACGGGAAGAATAAAAAGATCTCGAGTTATAGTAAACAGAACATCGATTTTCCTGGAAACCATTCTTCGCACCTTGTTCCAACGATAATCAGTGTTCATATTGAATTTGTCACAAACATTTGCCCCGATCATTAACATCGTAACGAGGAAAGCCTTCGTTCTTGAAAAACAGAATTAAGTGGAAAGATCGTCGAAACAAGTATCAGTATTTTTCCTTCCTCCAGATACTATACTCATTTTCGTACAGTCTTTCCTTACAAAAACTCTTAGTTTACGAGTCAAATTTGCTATTGAATATTCTAAAAATTTTAAAAATTGAACAAACCAGCTTTCCTATCTTACGATTCAAAAACCGTGCTGGTCGTTTTACAAGCCAAATATTTCCAAGCATTGCAACTAACCGCAATATACTCTCCATTCGCGAGGCTCTCGTTTCAACTAAACACTCGTATGAAATTCTATCGTTCCAACAGAAAAATGCCTCAATCATCGTTGCATTTGAAAGCAATTATACTCCAGCAACGATGGAGACAGAGGATGAGATAATTCTCTATCCTAGTCGCCTTTCCAGCCAGGAAACCAGGCTATACGTATATGCAATATACCGGTACATATCCGTGGACAAACAGAGAACACATATTCCCCGCCTCTCTGTCTCCTCTCGTCCCTTTCTCCAAGTGCTAGAGAGAGGGTGGCCGAGATTGCAAGTAGCGGTGGTCGCGTGCTACATCATTCATACATAGCCAAATCTCATATCGGTTTCTGATCCTCCGGCTATGACGGCCTTTGAAGCGTTTCTCCTTGCTGCCGCCTCCACCCACCCCCGTACGCCAACCCTCATGCACACTGTGTGCGCGCGAGACCGCCTCTCTGTTTATTGTTACGTCGCATTTATGCATGAAGCAGCGCGATGCCATTGTCACGGACACATGACGAGCTACAGAGGGATGGACAGAGGAGGGAAAAGGAGGGAGAGGAGAGATCGAGGCCTGTCCTTTCCGTGTGGGGAACTTGGTAACGGTGAAAATGGAGGCAGAGTTATTGGGCCAAAACGGAAATCGATGCTCGACCTATCTGTAATATATACCCCCTCTTGGACGTTATCAATTGTTCTTCTATAATTTTATACAGGGTGTTTAGTCGTCCTTATTATACTTATTGCGTTTTCCAGACATGGGTCTGGAAATTGTTCAATCCTTCGCAGCAGCTAAGTCAATCCGCAATTATTCTACTTAAGAATAAATTATTTCGTACATTTATAATCTTTACTTTAGAGAAGCTATAGTGGAGAGTGACATTACCACATAAACGAGTGCCTTTTTCCTATTGATAAGATAACACGTTCGCAATTTTCGTACGTTTAGAAAAATGATTTCAAGGTGTATGCAAAGAGTATATTCCAAATAAGATCAATAAACAATTATTCTACTTAAGAATAAATTTATAATTGTTACTTTAGAGAAGCTATAGTAGAGAGTGACATTATCAGATAAATGAGTGCCTTTTTTCCATTGATAAGACATGTTCGCAATTTTCGTACGTTTAGAAAAATGATTTCAAGGTGTATGCCACCTTTTCGTAGCGTTTACAGTGTGCCGACTTTATGGCGTCCCACGCGCGTTTAACTGTTCCGCCGTTTCTTGGCTCAATTTCCACCAGCTGCAGGAAAACGGCGCTCCTTATTGCTCGGATACCGTTGCACCATTGTCGAGGGCTCTCTCGCGCGAGAAAGGTACTTTGTACAGAGGATGTTCTTATACAGGACTATACGGATGGTATTTGAAATTATTCCACATCTTGGATTTTATCAATGGAATGAAAATTGCAACGGAGAAAATCACGTTGGCTGTTGAACGTTTCCGTTTGTGAAATTGACGATTGAAGTTATTCCGGAAGTTTCTTTTTTTCCTTCGTTCGAAGGTACGTCGTCGATGACAGAAAGTTTGGCGGGAATTCAGAATGGGTAAGAGACGGGTGGCCAGCAGCAGAGAGAAGACTAAACGGGCCAGGAAGCTGTTCGACGAGGTCGTTTCCGGCCGAGTCTGATGCGTCTTCACTTGGATTCCGACGTTATCGCGACAATTGAATGGCCTCGAGTCCTCCTTGATTTCCCGCTCTTGCTGCGCGACCACGATAAGCTTCAGAAACAGCCCCTAATGGTTTCCCTCGCGATTACTGCTACCTATATTCCTCTTCCTTCTCACGATTCACTCTCTGTTCCTCTTCGTGCAACCTCTTCTTCCCTTTTTTTCTTTTTCTTTTCGAAGGAAACGTTGCACTTTAATTACGTTTAAGCTCTAATTTTCTTGCATGAAAGTTTAAATGCTTTATCCTGAAAATAGACTATTTTATCGTTCACTTCGTGAATTTTTATCATTGCAACGTAACAAAATCACCGTTTTCGAGCATGCAAACGTAAGCATTGCTACGGGGAACTTGTGCAATCGAATCGGTTAAGATAAGTGCGCGATCTCAGCATGCGGAGAACGTTATCGCGGTGATTTCATCGTAGGCTACCAAAATAACGGAATGTAAAGTTCCGTCGTTCCGATCTTAATCAGTTATTCCAAGGGAAAATGTTCCCTCGCTCGCGCATTGTTCCGCCCCTTAATGCAATCGTCCGCTCGCGGACGTTTCGCGAAACTTTCGTTCGTAGACTGGGTCCCCGCGAAAACCGCGGGAAAATCGATAGAGACGCGAAACTTCGTGAAAGTATTACCCCAACGAGGTGTTACAAGGGAAAACTTGCTTCGTACCGTGAACGGATATTAATAAGGACGTGGTTTTAAATGTAATAATTCCCGTGGAACCGGAAGAAGATCATTTTGTACCGTTGGTTGTACATTTGAACGAAGATGACGAGGAGTTTGCGTTGAGATATTGGATTTTGGATTTTCAGAGGTGTTTCGTAGCTTCTTGGAATATCCTTGATTATCATTTCAATTTGTTCAACAACTTCAGCCAATTATCGTTTTCGTAGAACGCTCGTTATTTATCAAGGAACGTTTCTCCGTTTAAGCCAGGTTTGCTTGTTGTTTCGTAATAGCTCACTATCGTCTACAGAGATATTATGCTCCTCTGACTTTTGATGGTCCGATGAATTAATTTAATCAATTTCAATTATACTCGTTCAAAGAGAGAGAGTTACGTCGGTGTTTTATACAGAACGAAGAAGTAAGACGAAAAGTGTGTAAATTCGTAAATAAAATGAAAATTTCCTCGCATTTGTAGAAAATTTAAAAGTGCAAAGTTGCACAGAATGCGCGTTATATCAGAACAAGTAAAAAAGTATTCAAATTATAGTGCTTTTTATAAATATCTGATAGGCGAAACAATTTTCTACCCAAGTTCTACATCTTTTTCACTGTATTCTCAAAAATATGAATTTGCATACAAATTCTCGATCTAATTGTAATATATAAATCGCTATGTATAATACGGAATCAGTTGAATTAATCAATAATTTTAATCTGCTTTATAATCCTTAATAAACATTATTAATGTAATTTTCAGCAAGTACTGAAATGCTTTTATCCGTTAATTTATTATTTCTTTATTTCTTAATATGCTCCTTTACAAATTTTGTGATTATCATTTAAAATTGAATTTCTAAAATTTTGTTCGCAAATTTTTCGCACTTTTCGCCCAGATTCAACCTCTTTCTATCTATTATTATGTTTCCTTCATAATCATTTATTATTTCCTATTTACTGTCATTCCAAAGTTCTACTTAGATCATTCGCGATTAAGTAATATAATCGTCACGATTACACCGGTGAAGTGGCCTATTGGAATTTTTTTACGTCACAGTCAAAAAGTTCAAACACTTTCTCGGTTGATACTAATTTTAAACAATTTCCTCAACATCTCGTGTTGATTGTTTCTATTTACCAGCATTGGAAAATCATATCGTCATCGACAGTAAAGCATGAAGGCGCGAAATTCAGGATGAATTAATTCGATTAGCCGTGGATAATTGAAGGGCTACAAGTGTTAGTTTCACTTATGAAAGAGGCAGCTGATTGATTCACGAAGACGCTCAAATATGTCGCAACGAACTAATGCACGGTGTATCGTATTGGGCACAATCTGCAAAATCCGATTACAGTTTGGCGCTACAGAGCTCCGATCGACAAACTAAACTGAGTTAAGCCTGGTATTAGAAGCAAAGCCTCGTTTATTAATTCAAACCGAAGTTAACCCTCTGTGTTTCTCCTCGCGAACTCGAGGAAAACCACTGGGGTGTGACATTACAGTAGCTGGCCCACTACACGGTTAGATCAAAGTTAATCCGTGCAAACACACCGGCGCTCTCCTTGATACCGGAAACGCGTGTACACAGAATAGTTTAGCGTCTCTCTGCGGTGATCGATTCTTTTCCTCGATGTTCCATATGATCTTACTCTACTGTTTTCTTTGTCTCGTAAGAATATCGTGTTTATATAGGCTGAGCAATCAAGTGAATTCCGCTGGTTTCGAAAGTAAGAAAAAACCACCAAGATCTTCCATATCTTTTTTTTTTGTATTCGTATATACTGAAAAATTTCATGGAAATCTTAAATCACCTAATATTAATGGGAGTTACTGTATGTATTATTAGATCATTGTATAAATTCGTGTGTATTTCTGAGAAATTTTGGAACAATGCAAATATAAAACACATTTCACTACTCCAATCAATGACTTTCTTTCATTTTTGACATTTACCGACTGATATTGACGTTTCAGTTCGCTATTAACAATCTGCTGCTGTTTTTTAGGTAATTTCCTAATTCCATTTGTGTGAGAGGACTCTGATTTTGATTACATATATGAAATTAATACAGCACGAAGTTACAGACTGATTTGACGCATGGTGTATCATTTATAACCCACGTCCAAATTACTTCTTCGAGTAAACAAGGAAAAATGGTGCAACCAAGTTCATATGACTTGAGAATGTGCATCTGATGATGAAAAATGTTTCTCCAAGATTATTCCGAAGGTCATCTTAAGACCATCGATATCTTTTGTATTTTTATAGAAATCAATCTACTGTATCCTCATAAAAATTGTTAAAATTCGTTAAAAATTTGAACAACTCCAGCGTAATAAATTTCCCGAATATTCCAGTGTTCTTCTCGATGAAAATCTCGTAAAAACCTCTTCTAACTTCTCGCATCCTTCGAACAGCCTTCTTTCCAAGTTTATTTCAGGTTCATCTTCCCTCCTGAAAATTTCATCCTCCTTACCGCGAACAATCTTGCGAATCCATAGATCGAGGCTGTCCCCTTCTTCACAGCCAAGGATCACACACCAAGGGGGAATTTGCTGGTAGCAATTTGCGAGCAACCTCGTTACCGAAAGTTCGCCGTCCACGAGACCGGTTGCCCCGCCGCCAAAGCAACGTCGACGAAGGTCGCAAGGGTGCAGGCTTAACTCCGTTGATTCGTCGCCAGGTCGAAGTCGAGTCATCGAGGTTGCTCGACGAAAGGAGCGTTGCGACGACGAAGCTACTAGTAACGTGGGTAGTGTGCAACGGGCGAAAAGCGTTCCCCGATGAGTAGAGAGTTTGCATAGCGGAAGTACCCTCGAATCGATTCATCGAAAACATCTAACCCTCTTCGTAGGGCTGCTCGACGTGTCTCGTGGGAGGACTCGCGGCGAAGAGGTTCGCCAGAGGGTTGAGAGGAAGTAGGGATGGACCAGATCCCAGACGCATCGCGAATAGAAAATACCCTGGTCTTACCGAGCCTCTTCCACCCACCTCTTCTTTTTCTCCCTTTTTTTTCTTCTTCTTTGTCTCCTTTCTCTATCATTCGTGTCTCCTCTACTTGATTCGGTAGGCTGCACCTACTTGCCTCGAACGAATCGCCGGCGGAAAATAGGAAAAATGAAATTCCTCCGAGTGTACCCGTGCGACCGTCTGTCTCCCCTCTCCCAATTGTCGAGCCCACCACCCCCCTCGGGGGACAAATGGCGCCGGTGTGCTCGTGCCGCGGCGAGTATTGAATATTCAAAACTTTCCTCGCGGAAGAAACTTTCGCATCTTGCGCAACCTGCTGTGGAGGAGGTTTAAGAAGGAAGTGGAGGCCGACTCGGCGTACCCACTACCTCCGCCCCCATCCTTCTCTTCTACAGCCTGCTCATGGACTTTCACGTGGTTTCTCTTCTCTTTTCTCTCTCTCTCTCTCTTTCACTCGAAACTGCCGCAGACAGATTTGATTTTATGAACGCCGGGGAATCGTCTGGAAAATGTGAATAATTGTTAGCTTCTGGATTCTTCTCCTGGTCGCGGCTCAATACGCCAGCGTCGTGGAGTTTCGTCGCGAGGGATGCGGTAGTTGGGTTTCGCGGTTTGGAAAGAGGCTCCCCTTTCGCAACGAAGTTTTCGTCCATCCCCATCCTCTCTGTCCCGTACTGTTTATGGGTATTACCTTTCGCTTCGGATCTGAATTGAAAGTTTCTTTTCTACTCTTTTACGTCGCGGTTTTTCCTTATTGCATTTCCGTGGCTCGTATCGTCGAGGTTAATTAAGTTGAAACTCCAAGTAGCCCACCTCGGTAAGCTGTAGCTTCACGGAAATAGTCGCCGTTCGTGGTTTAGTCGATGCATCGACCAAAACCCGTGTCTACCTCTGGAATTCTCTTTGCGTTCTGCATCTCGAATTTGCACTACTACCTTATACACCTTTGATGCAGACCACTTTTCAGAGATTCACGTGTATGCAGCCGAATATCTGAAGATATTTCGTCCTGCATCTTTGATATCTTTTTACCGCCAGTGTCGACAACTTGCGTTTCAAAAATAAGTATCAATTTACCCTTGACAATTTTTTATCCTTTTTCTTTTTAAATTCGTTTCGACTTCAGCACGAAGTATCTAATTTTAATAAGAACCTTTCTCGACGTCGATAAAAGTATGCACAAATAATTAGAGTAATAAGAAGAAATGGGAACGAAAAGAATTTGATCTTCAATTTAAAAATCCCCATTTTTATCTCCAGTAATGTCACAAACGATCTTTTCAGGGAAAAAATCGCAGATATTGGTTACTTTTCAAATTAATACTCGAGATTCAATATCCTTAATGCTGTGATGAACGCAAAATTCCTTCAGGTTCTTCGGTTTGCTTGGACGAGAAGCTCGCATCGATAAATATCCTTCTGTAAATATTAATTTCAGATTAAGATATCGTCCTTACTTGTAATTACCGATGAAAGTTCGACAGACGGCCGGTGTGGCTTGCCTGAAATTGTTCAATAGCCCTGTACTTATTTCCCCCAGCGTCGTTGTGCTGGTCCGTGCGCGGGCTTATTAGTTAATGGAAAAGATGAACACGAAAAAAGAACTCGAGGCGTACCCGGAAATATGATTAAGCCTTTTTCACGCGGTCTGTCCCCTTCTCTGGAACGATCTTTACCCGAGACCCGAAGAGACCTGATCTAATTACGTCGAGTGAAATGGAGTCAGAATGCTGAGAGGAAACGCGGTGGCTGGCAGCTAGAGGCTGGATAGTATGAGCGCAGGTTAAAGCATGTTAATAGCTGACCAAAAGGATGACGAGGTTAGAAACTGGTGGTAAATTCAACGTTTCTTCCGGAACGGTCGTTTACGATTTCATACGTGATTTCCTTCTTTTTCTCTTGCTCTTTATACCGATGTGAACCGATGGATCATTTAAGCGAGGATGATATGACGATTGCTTTTTAAAACGGTGGGGCAGATGGTACGGTTAAAATGTTCATAAGGTGCATGATTCGATTAGCTCGGTGCACTTTGAACGAGAGAGCCTTCCTCTCCTTCGTGGCGCCTCTGCGACACGGTTTAATGGCGCAATCGGCGCTCCGCTTTGACGCCGCTTCATGTGTCTCGTGTTTCAAAGTAAATCTTCAATAAGATCTGCATCTTGCTCTGTGTTGAAACGATCCTTTCTTTCTTTCTCTTTTTTCCTTTTTTATGAGAGAAATTTTTCCGTGAACGTTTACGCGCACAGTGGGATTAAAGGATAAGTGGACGAAGATACGATTTTCCTCGCAACTCGAGATATTTAACGTCTAATTCTTAGTAATCTCAGTAATCATGTTGTCATATCGATAGTGTTAAACTAAAAAGCTGATAAGCTCAAGAGAAAAGTAAGATCGGTATAAAAATATAATATCGCTAGAGTTTATATATATACTATTTTTTTAACACATCAAGTAGTTTATAGGAATGATTTTTAAAGTAACTTGAGAATACACATAGTCTTCAGTGAAATCCGATCAAGTGCGAACTTATTCGATAAACTTTCGAAGCTGTTTTTCTCGAAACGAAAGCTTTCTATGAGAACACTTTATACACTTGACTCAGCTATTTATAGCAGATTTATCACAATTTTTCACACAAGATTATCTCTTCTATTACCAGTTACATGACCGTTTGACTTGTTAATCGATTCGTCTCATCATCTCGTTTATTTAAATGTATTAAACAGAAATATAACTCGAAATAATTCCAAATAGTTAGAAGAACTTGGTGTATTTTTCATGAATTTAACGAAAAGCAACGTAGACGTTCCGCATCGACTTCCGGTTCGCTTCGGAGAGCCTTCTAACAGCAACAGCGCCACTCTTCCGGCTACGGAGACGCTAGTAAGGATTAGTTCACGCACGGTAAAGCCGTTCGTTGCAAATTCAAGGTTCCCACGGCGCTGAAACGTCGGCGTCGCGACGTATCCGCAGGAATCCGCACAGCACGGCTTCGAAACCGGCTGCCGGAAGCAGACACGGCCCTTCGAGGATGTTTGCGCGCATTCTAGCTTCGAAATTCATATTTGAGATCAAAGCACCGTCTGCCCGATGCATTATGTTAACGCACGTATATACGTACGTACATACACGTGTACAGGTTCACACGTAAAACAGGTTTGCGTAATCGGGCGTGCTTCAATCGGCGCGAACAAACCGTCGACGCTATTGCGTCTGTTCTCATCTTGGATATCAACCGTAATTATTCGACGTCGAGATGCTACTTTTCTGCGTGCGTTTCCAAGTATACATTTTTTTGAAATTTTTTGATAATGGTAGAACTATTCTATTCTCTTTTTGAAGATTTCTTTTTTTATTCTACGTTGAATGATATTTAATATACATTTTTAATAGGGTCTTTGGGTCTCTTTCGACCCATAACGTTTTTTTTATGCATTTTAAGAACTTCGGTTATTATAGAAAAGAACAAGTTTATAATTTATACTGAAAGTTTATTTTCTGAGATCGTATTACAAGTTGTTACACATCAGATCTTTGGGTCTTTCGTGACCCAACGAAAATGAAGCAATATAAAAGGTAAAAAATTTGTCATGGTTAAGTTTTACATTTCGTGAAGATTATTTCAAATTTATACACGATAAACTATTTTTTTTTTTTTTTTACAGTAAAAGATATAAAATAAAAATATAATCTAATTTCTTGGTCTTCTCGTTGTATTACAAAATTAAAAATCCGAATTTCGCATATTTTGCTCGTTTTCGAGTGTGGTATATCGTAGCAGAGTTCTCAATTGTTCTCCGTAGAAAATTGTTTTCTAACGTCGATGAAGTGGAATTTTTTTCTATTCTAAAGAATGACAACATTCGTTGCGTTACACCACGTTCTCTATGTAAACATTTAATCTAATCAGACAATTACAAGTACTGCAGTTGCTTCTGGTTAATTTGATTATATATTATACAATGCCTCGAGTTTGTTTCTGTTGCGAATGATAAGATAAAATGTGACGTGATGGTAGCAACGTAAAGTAAAATGTTTATCTGATACGTTAAGTAGCGTCTTTTATTATGTTGTACAGTTTACTGTGACTTGTAAAACGATGACCAATAGACACGTAGAGAAATTTTACAAATACACCTCGCTACGTGATGTTGTAATCTTTGTATTTGCCGATAAGCCGTTAAGTACCTTATGCAACGGTACAATGTGTGTAATTTCCGATTAATAGATTCACGATTTTCAATAAAATCTTGATTATTCGCTTTTTAAATCTGATTTTTGTAGGAATTCTTGAAAAATTTCAATTGAATGCCCACGCGTGCACAGCGAAATTTATTAAATCTCATCGAAAACTGATAAGCTACGATTTTCCCTCGCCCCAGCGCCATTCTGCGCTGTATTAATTTCGATGCTGAAAATAATCATGGAAATAACGATGTTTCATCGACGTCGTTTTAATGAAACGTCACTGGCCGTGCACGATGCTCGGAACGCAATAATGCGTGTAACGTTTTAAAGTGCTGCTAATATAGAAATTGCTGTAAACGGACTGTTCGATTGAAACGAGTTTCCCCGAAAAAAACAAGAATTTGCCACAGAGACGTATTATCATACAAATGAAACATTTCTTTCGAAGCAAACTTTCCAATATCAATTGCGAAAAATTAAAAAGAAATTTCGCGTAAATAAAATTCCACCATAAATGCTTCACTTATGGAAAAATAAAATATGTACAGTCGGTGGAAGAAATATAGCGAGTTAAATAACACCTTGGGTCAAATGTGACATTTTTCTTTTTCTTTCTTTTCTGATTAGAACTAAATCAAACCTAAAGCATACTGTAGAAGGTTCTGATTGAGCTTTCACGTTTTTATCTTCCCAAGTATCTCTCGATCAGTTTATCGATATGTTCAAACGTGAACGTTTTGACACTTACCAAATTTTACAACATCGCTTTACTTCTTCCTACGTCGAGCAGAGAAACTCGCAATGAAAAATGAAAAATTCATATAAAATTAAAAAAAAAAATTGAAAAATCAAAAATTCTCAATAAAAATTATATTCCGCCGTTAACTGGTTAAATACATCAAACTGAGAAAATGTTCTATGATTTATGTACAAGAATGTACTTCCATGTTCCAACTCTCCGACGACGTCGAAAGTGTCATCAAAATCAACGTCGAAGGAAACGTCGAATCGCTTGGGCCACGGAAATTCCCGGTTGCACACGCGCATACACGTCGAGATTATTTAAAATTGCAGAGGGTGGCTGAAAGCGTGCGCATAAGTAGTCGACTCGCAAATTGACTAAGTCCTGACCCCGGCTGGTGAAATACGGTTGTCCGGATGAACGTGTACCATAGCTACGACCTCTTCCCTCAACTCTCGTGCTTTCACTTCTCTCCTCTCTTTCTCTCCTATACTTTTCCCTTTCTCTCTCTTTTTTCCATGGCAGCTCGTCTCGTCTGAACGGCACAACCTTCTTGCCTGATTCACGGCAGTCGAGGCAGCTGGGCGCGAAATGCGATAAACTCTCGCGAATCCCTCGCGAGTGACGACGTCGAAAAATATTTACTCCTCGAATGCCCGTCGGGCGTTCCTCTTTCCTAAGCCTTTACCAGCCCTCTCCCTCGAAAACCTTCTTCTCCTCTTCTTCCTTCTCATCTCTTCTACCGTGCAAAACCTCCTTCTTCTCTTCCTTCTCTTACCAAGGTCTCTTCCAGCACGCTTCGGCAAGAACTCGTTTATCCGCGGGCCAAAGGTATTTACATAAATCAGCCATGCAATCTCTTTTTATATTTTGCGAAGGCACAGCTCGAATATACGCGACACAGCTACGAGTATACAATGGAATATACATCGTCGGTGTTCGTCGTGAGTGCACACCACTGTCCCTAAAACTCGAGGAGCATCTGAAATACATAGTTGTATACGCGTCCATGGGTGTTTCCGGAACGGGGCAAGCGTTTTTTGTTGTCATTCTTGCGAGATAAGCGGGTCACTGGGAAAATGCACTCTTTCTTTTCCTCTCCAACCCTCCTCTCGCCATCGTCCACCTATCTTTCACTACTCTTTGCTGCGTGTCTATCTTTCTTTTCCCCCTTTTCGTTTTTTCGTATATTTTTTTCTTTCAATTTTTTTTCTGCTTTTTTCTGTTTTTTTCGTTATACCGCCGGAAACTTGGTACGCGCGCAAGGGTGAATGCGAGATACGAGGACTCGCGACCTCGCCTTTATATTCTCCCGCGCGCATTACGTTTTCCTTTTCTTTTTTCTTTTTTTTTTTGGTTTCGAAGCTTTATCTCCGTATAAAAGAGCCAGCCGAATGAATTCGCCCCGTTCAACGAATTCGCTGTTACGATGGCATATAATAAATAGCTGTTTCCGCCCTTGGGATTCCTCTTGGCCGGTCCACCAGGTCCCCGGATCGTTCGTGAAATTTTTGTATACACGAGGGTGAACAACCTGCCGTGACACTTTTCATAAAATTTATATGAAATCCCTTTTTCGAGGATATTCTTTCTTTTTTTGTTTATTTAAGCATACTCGTCAACGAGCCAACGATTATTTGCCATTTCCACGATACACAGTGTTCCGTATTCGTTCAGATTTCCAAAGTTGTCAACATGGCTCGAGTGAAATACGTTCTGCGTATCGACGTCGAGTGTAGACGCTCGTGGGGTGGTGGGATTGAGAGTTACGGTACTTTTGGTTAATGAAATTGAGGTCGAGTGTAATAGGGTGAATTTCGAGCTGGCTTTGATGTCGATGTAACCAGACGCGATGTCGCGCGACTCAGCCCCACCATGTCCTCGGTCCAGGATCGATGCTCGCTGAAATATATTTTATTAATCGGCCAAAAACAAACGTAGACGTGGACGATGTTCGATTATTTTCTGCCTGGCTCTGAGACTAGTCTAATTAATTAAACTCGAGCCACGTGAAACGCGAATTGTTTCTTTTCATTCTTCTTTTCTCTCTACGCCGCAGGAAATCGTGCGTGCCGTTACTTTTGCGCTGGTAATTAATCGCATCTTCTGCTACTTCTCTTCCTCCTGTTCTACACCAAACATGTATCATTGCCGCGATATCTGTCAGGCCTTTACGACAAATTATGTGTCGACTTACAAAATAGATCGCTTGGAGCAGATTTATCGTAATTTTGCTAGAAGAAAAAGGAACATGCGTTAGAGGACTGTGTAAAGAGGAAAAGAGGAGAAGGAGAGAAATGTTTCCTTTTCAATTTATTCGTAAAACTTGAAAAAGAGAAAGTCTGAGCGTGAATAGGGAAAGGAACTGGCAGAGGAAAATGTTCTCTGGCGAGGTTGCATTGGCGTAGATGCCACAGGTACATTAATTGAATTGCAACAAGCGAAAAGTTCAGGTGATCAAACAGTCTGCAGAGATCACTCGGTAGTTCAAGACAAACGTGTGAGAACTACATATACACCGTTCGATGAGATAAAAATGAAAAGTCCTGTATAATTGATGATTAAATCCTTCACTTAGAATACGTTCTGTTCCTCCTTTGAGAGCGCAGGTGCGAAACGAGTAGCTCGTCGTAGAACGAGAGCGAACTCGACGTGCCACGGTAATTGTAATTAATTCTATTGGGAGACTCGGAAGTTCCGGCGTTGGTATGTGGCTGGAAGGATGGCGAAGACGCGAGGGTTAGTCCGGTCATATACTTTAATGGGGCTTAACGAAGTCTTAACGCGCGACGAGCTTTCGAGCAACTCCGAAAGATTTCGAAACGTTTACCTAGTTTCACTTGCAAATATTGATGCCGGCCGTGGTGGCGTAGAGTTTAACGAGTCCCAGTTCTTCCCCCTTCCGCCTCCACCACCGGAGTTCTAAGCCGCCTCTAATCTCACCGTTGATCGTGATTTCTAACGTGAATTAATTCTATCCCTTATAGCGGGATATTATTGAAGGACTTTGAACGTAGTTGTACGAACGGGGTAGCTAGGCTACTCGAGAGATTTCGTCCCCACGGTTTTGTTAAATGTTGCACGTGCACAGGCGAAATCCATGGGAACGTAAGGGGACATCGCCGCGGTTCACTGCGGATCTGTTCCCATTTCTGGACTCGAACTTCCGAAATTGCGGAATTTGAAACGCTCTGACCTGCCCCGAGGAACTGTTAATATTCGAAACAATGGTATGAAGTGAAACGAGAAGCAGACGGAATTGTTATTCAGTTCTAAGGAGTTGTCGAACTTCGCTATCTTCCGCCTGGGAGGAATTCTTCGATGCTTGCGCTGTATTAATTGAAGAAGAAGAAGAATACTTTTCTCATGATATTATCAACGATTCAATGATGTTTCGATAGTGAAAAGAGACATTTTTAAGTGATCGATAGGACGATTATACTATATATTATATTATAGGAAAATGACAAGGGTAGAGAGAAGTGGCAGAACTGAGAGTTTTCCAACCGTTAACCGTAATTTACATTTGAAATTGGTCCACGAACGCCGCTTCAATTTTTAACGATACTTTCTCACGGACTTTCATCAACGAATTTCTGTCGCATTTGAAACGGCCGCGTTAATTACGCATGCTAACGACCGTTAATTCCCACTGTGAATCGCGGCCGAGTTGCTCGCGAACGCGTGAACAATCACGGAAGAAGCTTTGCGATTTTAACCCGGTATTGTTTCCGAGCAAACACGAACGTGGAACAATTTTTCTCTTCTATCCTTGGTATGCCAGATATTACGTACGCACGTATTAAAGATGCTCAAGGTGATCCACTGGGTAAACTCGAAGTTATACCGCCGGAATTCAATCGTTTTAGTATAACTTAACTACGATCTATCATTCAACATAATACAGAGTGATTTTCATTATTAGTGAAGCGATCAAAAAAGTTTATTTTGCACATTGAATATGGTTTCAAAGGATTTTCAAGGTTAGATTTACTTTGGATCTACAATTTAAGGAATTTAGGGAAATAATCTTTAGTGCAGCATGGTGTATGATAGCGGCCAGTAAAAATAAACTTGCAGATGTCGAAGATTTCGCCTCCGACATTTTACGACTGTTCCAAGCTAAAAATCGTAATTATCGAAATTAGTTTAGAACGTGGAAGGACTGACTCGATTATACCACTACCATACACCATGACTCGCTACCAAACCTTTCTAAGGTGAAAACAAGCACGTGATGGCTAATTAGCATGTCTAAGGAAAACCCAAGTTTTCCACTTCTCTGCCAGAAAAGTAGCGCAGGTGGAGCTTCCAAAAGTTTTTCAAAAAAACCAATGGAAATAGTTTTTGACAAAGAAAAGCTCTGAAAAAGCGCTACTCTCGTGCAAAACAATATATAAAAAGGAGCATAAACGAGGAAAAAAAAAGTTCTCGAGTTCCTAACGAGCATACGACACGCATTCACATTATATTAAACTGTTAACCATTGCGTTACAAATAAATCGATAAAAAAGCAATATGAAGAAATAAGGAAAGAAATTTTAATCTCATAAGAGAAACAATTGTAACATTAACGTTAGATAAATCATTCTGTATACGTAACTCATAATTTTTCCTCGAGCAAACGTTTCCAAGTGGTGGAATTAACAACCGCGAATCAAATTCAAGATTTCGAGGCGGCGATGCACAGCGGGATCATTTTCGATTTCCAGTGGCGCTTCAGAGACGGTTCGAGTAGCGTTCCGAAATCGTCTTAAGTGTCCGATAAGCAGCTAGTTATTATCCGAGCCGGTTTGCACATCCGGTTGCCGAACCGTTGCAGCTGAGGGCCGATTGCGCAAATCCGGATTATCCTTCGCCTGCGCGGATAATGCTGAAAATCGTTCTCGGGCTGATGCCGTTCAGACGAAATTTATGCGCCCGCTTTGCTACGCGAACCTTGACCGGGAACGGCGGAACAATTGACGGGACCGGAAGTTCCCTGGAAATTTGCCTTCGGGATAGAAATACATGGACGCGTGCAAAATAAAGAACGCAGGAAAAAAATACTGTCGTTGCCACGTATCTGTTAAATTTAATCGAAACGCTAAAAGCCACGGAACAACTGGCGTATTGTTTTAATTCCGGTCTATCGAATATGCGATTTAATCGAACGGCAAATTCGACGTGGAAACGAGCCGCGACAAAATGGTCGTTTAATACGATACGTAGGAAGTGCTTCCGGTTTAACCTGACAGCCAGTTCAGACGATGCGATTTTTTAACAAATTTTTCACGGAAATTTGTGGAGGCCATCTTGCCAGAATGTTCTAAGCGGACCTGTGTCTCTCTTTTTTGCACATTTCCGGGTACACGCTTTCGAATCAATGACTCTCAGCTGAAACTCATTTCGACAGATACTCCACGCTCAATTTAAGTGCAACTATGAAATCAATTTTGCAAAAATTGAAGATTTGCACATTTCAATTGGCATAACTAGGACGATACATGTCTTTTACATTCTATCAGCAATTCTAGTATCATCATCGAGTTTCCTCAATCTCAGACGTCTCTTAAAATTTCCCAGACAATTTTTTCGATTCTCCAGTTAATCCCTCGTCCAATGAGGACAGGCATCCTTGGCGATATTCACGGTTAGGCGAAACAAAGACACCGATCCGTAAATACCGCTCGATGAACGCGAATACCGTAGATTACCGTGAAAAATGGCCCGTCGAAATTGCCCTGTGCCTCCTTAATGCTTCTCGCGCTAATTACCCACCCTTTCCCCCTTCTCTTCCTCCTCCTCGTGGATGGATTTTATTCTTTCATTGTTCTCGTCATTTTACGCCGCGGTTTTGTCACGACAGTTCCCCCTTCCACTTCCACCTTTTTCGTTGTCCTTTTTACGATTTAATTTCGAACGGTATACCTCAAAAGCGTCTTCAGAATACCCAGTCTATCCTCCAGTGGTCGCAGCAGGGGAAGACACCGCCGATTACCCGGTATTGTTTTAAATACACCTTAAGAAAAGGGGACAAAGGGAAGACGAGAGTCTGGTCGAGGCGGCAGCGGTAATTTCGAAGTAATGTCGGAAACACGCAGACAAAGGCTCACCCCTTTATCGTAAACATTCTTTAAAAAGGTAAAACAAAACTACGATGGAATGAAATTTGTTCAATGTGAGGCTTAGCTTTCGAGAAAATTGAAAAATGCTCTCTCATAGATATATCTATATATATGGTCGATAAAATTTATTCATTTAACCCTTTCGCCTATAGTCGCCATCCACGCGACGAATTGTATATTATGCGTACACCAATTATGGTTGGCAAAAAGATTCTACTGTACCTATATATAGTATCTTTTGATTCTATTGACCCATGTATTGGATTAATTTTACTAAAAGCATATTTTGAACGCTAATAATATACTCTGGATATAGAAACAAGTTCCTTCTGCTTTTTCTATTCGACAGTGGAGTATTTGTACAGTGCAAAAGTATTATAATAAAAAATCGTTCTGGAACCGTTACAAGAAATTGGAGAAGAACGATTATTGGTACAATTTATTGGTATTGTAATGTGCACACTTTTCAGCGCGGAGCGGACTGTCGTAACGAAAGGGTTAAAAATAACGAATAACAAATGAAAAGTCGATTGATAGGCTTCCATGTAAATGAAGTGTTAATTCTAAACGAAGCATTAGCAATCCATGGAATGCAACCCACAATATTAGATAAAATATTGTATTCCGTAACAATATTAGATAAAATGTTGAAATAAAGTCTGAAGAAAATATTGTCGACGTGTATCGAGGAACATCTGCCACGATGAATAGCAACGATCAAACCTCGCAAACTGTAACAACTGCACGACGTTTCGAGAATGACCGTAGGAATAGCGACCGGGGGTCTTGTCGTCGTTAGGAAAAAGTTTTCGCGGTTTTGTGAAGGCTGAGTGGAATCCCCTCATCCGCGTTTCGCTACGATGATTACGCTCCACGGACGTTCGGCTGTTGAAGCTCCCCGAGCAGCAGGATCCATTCCACTTTCGCATGCACGCACAGCGGGTCTGCGTTATTGCGGCTTATCCGGTATTACGCTTATGTGATGCCGGTAACATCGCAGCCTTAAGCGCACACGGTGTATCGAACACGGAATTACCCCATGAATTCTCCTCCTCTCCTCCTCCCCCGTGGAAATTCTGCACACAATGCTCCGAGCTTTCCAACCAGCCGGTCACACTCCCGTCCTTCCTCACCTCCCTCCCCTCTTCCTATCACAAACGACAGGCTGATAAACATTTTTCTCGTCGTATCTCCTTCAGGACATTCTTTTTTTCCCCCCTTTCTCTTTCATCCCGAGCAGAATCGCGTTCCTTCAGCGTTATCTTCCGAGATATTGGAATGGAAATTTTTCAAGGTTCGTTGCAGAAAATTTGAATAAAGAACGGTACCGTTGAAACGTAGAGAAGTTGAATGTTTCCTTTTTCTTTTTTTTACCATTACCTCCTTACGGTGGTTGAAGTTAGCTGAGAAATCCATCGAACCATAAGAAAAGAAAAAAAAAAGAAAAATTTCCTCCAACAGCGACGCCACCTCATTAAAACCTTACCCCTATGTAACCTGAACTTCTATCAAGGAGGACAAGAAGTACACCCCTGCTCTCTCCTCTCGGTGCGTTTCACCGGTTCGTTACTCGCCGCCGCGATAAATTCACGGCTTAAATCGGTCGGCAAGTCGCGGATGCAACGAGGCTCGCGTGCACGAATTTACGCCGAGTGACGGTGGGCTAAAGCCGAGGGTAAACAAGAAACGGAGCCATTTAAATGGAACCGTCTATCCTGTTTTTGCATTCCCCACCTCCTTTTCCACCCCCCGAACCGCGTCTTTCTATTCCATTACGTAAATGACATCGCGCCGATTCGCCCGTGTGATTTTTATATTCTCTCTTCGGTCTGCATCTAATTTTCCTGCTCTCTCTCGCACTCAATCTCTCCCGCCCTCTCTCTCTCTCTCAGCTCACTCTCTCTCTCAGCTCGCTCTCTCTCTTTCACCCACTCTCATCCTTATGCTCTTTCCCTCAGCGCCCTCTCTCTCTCAGCGTGCTCTCACCCGCTATTTTCCTTACGCTCTCTCTCTCTCAGTGCCCTCTCTCAGCGCGCTCTCTCTCAACGCTACCTCTCTCGGCACTCTCTCTCTTTCAGCGCGCTCTCTCTCAGTGCTACCTCTCTCGGCACTGTCTCTCTCACTGCCCTCTCTCTCTCTGCGTTCTCTCTCTTTGTGCTCTCTCTCTCTCTCAGCGTTGTCTCTTGCTCGGAGTTATCTCTCTGTTAGGGCTGTCTCTCTCTCAACGTTGTCTCTCTCTTACACGCTCTGTCTCACATGCACTCTCTCACTCCCTTTCCTCTATCCTTCTCGAACCGTGAAGTCGATCTCATTGCCCCATTATTTGGCATTCAAAATTTACGCTGGTCTCGTTTGAAGGGCCCTTGAAACGGCTCGTCGTCGACGTCGTTCCGATATTCCACTGGCTTGCCTCCATTACGGCATTCCGATCCACAAGTCGTAAGAGGCACGCACGAAATTCATTCATTCACCGTCAAGGGAGACCGTCAGACGCGGCCTGTCGATGAGTTCATTAGAAGGCTGGCCCGATCGAGGGGAAACCCCTTGGAATTCTGGATATGTTTCACGCACCTCTTATTACGACTTATTCCGGACACCACAGCCTGCCGGAAATCGATTGAATCGAAGGGGTGAACGCCTCAGTTAATGGCTCACAGTTGGGAAAGCGATTGTTCGACAGTAGTTGCTGTTTCCACGCGAGGATCGTGTGAATAGCTTGAGACGGTAGATCTTGTTACTATTGTTGGGGAGAACAGGTCTGAGGATGGTATATATTATAGAATGGCAGACGTGCAAGTTGTTATTATTGAAGGATTTGTGTTTTAGAGTGGGCAGGTGTAATTTGAAATTAAATAGATCGCGAACAGGTAACAATTTATTGATTTACAAAAATACACATATATGTAACTTCAGTCTGAGAAGAATTATTAAATGTGAAGTGAAATTATAGCAGTCTTTTGTAAAATTATCCAATCTGGAATCTCGTGACGTAAAGTGAAAATGTAAACGTACTTGATGCAAGACGATACAAGTGTTAGTTGTAGTTATTATACAAGAATTAAAGGAAAATTATTTCTATAATTTTTGAAATATTAATAGTAAATTTCTGTACGTTGTGATTTTTCATAATGACCAACTTTGATAATACAACACTTGTACATTTTTTATAACATACGGTATTGAATATGCCTTTTCCTAAATACTATGCATTTCCAGATACGTTCATATTACATTCATACTTTCACATCTCGCTTATTTACCGATTTGATTCGACAACTAAGGCATCATAATATATAAAAGAATATAAAAATCTCCTGTATCGTCTCTCAAAGCCATTGACCTTTCCTTTCTGACTCACTTAATTCTTTTTCCCGTATGTTACATCAACTTAGAAAAATCTCATCGCTCCCCGTTTTCTGCCATTAATTAATCCCTCCACAAGATTCAATTACAAATGTTCCCTATCCCATCGAACGAATCTCGAAGCATTTCACAATCGTCCCTCTATTTCTCCGTTTCGACTAAACGATACGATTAAACGGTTCAGCTTTCCAGGCTATCAAGCGACTCTACGTAACGGCGATTAAAATTCTATCTTTCAAGGCAACGTCGGCGACGACATTAACGTGGGGATGGATGAATCGATCGATCGACACGACACGATGCGACACGACACGACGTGACAAACAAGAGTGTAGCAGGCAGCAGTTTACAGGGAGGGAGAAGTAGGGAAAGGATTCACGGCCGTTGCAAAGCGTAAACGCAATTACGCATTCGTCGGTCGTTAATCAGGAAAAATGTACGAGTTTAATTTCATATCGCGATCGACATCGAGCGAGGCTGCATCCTGCCGGTTAACGACATAATCTCGTTAAATAACGACGTGATCCGGTTGCGAATTCGACTCGAATCGGAGAGCCAAGCGAGTACTGCTGATTACGGACCTACTCTCAGGCATTCTAACAACATCCATGGCTTCCTTCCCTGTGGATGTAACTCACCCTGGCAACCCAGGCTATCTACCTCTATATTCTCCCCCTCTCCTCCCTTATTTCAACCCTGTTTCTTGTTCCATGTCTCATGGTAGCTTGCAATCGTTACCAACACACAGGTGTCGTCGACTCGAAGCAGCAGCAGAAGCTTCGAACTTTAAGCTTCGCTCACAGCGACCAGAAAGCTCGTGCACGATCGTTCCTCTGCTCGGTAAACAGTTTAATCGAGTACGATTCGAACTGTGGAGGTCGGTTTGGGTTTCGACTGTGAACTGCAAACTCGCTAACGGTATGTGAGCTGCATTCGTTTAGATTGAAGCTGTCTCGGTGGATCTCTTTTTCTTCTTTTCTTTGCTGATTCGACGTGTAGATTCTTCTGAAACTTTTAACACGTTGACCACCTAACGTGAATTAACACATCGTACACCGGTTAATTATTACGAGGTTTTGCAGCAAATCGTTTCGACGAATGTTCAATTTTCGTTGAAACGTATGTGGCGAATATTTATCGGAAGTTTAGTAGATTTTTCAGAAAGAAAATATCCTAGGAATATTTTTAAATTAATCGATTTCTCATTGTTCGAATTAACCGATATATAGCGTGCAAGCTCTGACCAAGCATGGACAATCGAAGGATCAATCACGAGCCGAAACACTGCCAATCAAAGAGTAATTAATTTTCACGAAATGTGTCCGTACAATACATACAGTATTTTGCGTATTTTATAACCCCAATCGCCAGGTGTTTAAACGTTTAAATGTTTTATTCGTGATTCATTGGTCGATTTGATTCGTGAAAGTCAACAGAGCTGACAATTTCCTATGGAAAAATTTCTGATTATTTGAAAAAATATATGGCGACTACAAATCCTGCAATAAAACTTTGTAATGTAGAAATGAAGCTTTTCCGATGATCAGGAGTTAGATGATTAGTTTCAGCTATTCAAATCGAGACATTAGCTATGACATTCACAATTTGCAAAAAAAGAAAATGGTTAAAGCAATAATGGAAAGTTATTTCGAAGACTCAGTTTCTTGAATGAAACTTTGATGATACTTTCTATGCTTATTCTTCTCGAATCTCAAACAACCTCTCGCTTCATCTTCAAATTTCATATCGATCCCTCCTTTATTCCTAATAATTCGTAAGATAATTTTCAACGACCTGGAACAAAAAGCAATTACATCGTTATATCACCGTTTCACGCGACAAATGACAAATTGTCATCAAGATGACATCACCGGAGTGTACATTTTCGCGCAAGTGGTGTGTAAAACACTTGGTTTATCAACGGGCGGATCGCGTAGCCGTCATTCGTGCAAGTTCGCGCCGCCCAATTCGCGAAACTATCCTCGCTATCGGGTCAGTGAAATCTTTAATTAGTATTTCACGCAGGGTTTTATCTAAACTGTGCTCTTTATTAATCGACACGCGGCCGTTCCGTGATACAACGAATATAGAGAATAATACGTGCAACAAGTCGCGAAATTGATAAGACGGGAGGAGGAGTTTGCTAAAATACGACATATCCGCGACGAATATCACGCCTACGGCTCCTCGATATCACGACAGGACGTACAATCAAGTCGATCGTATCTTCGTTTAACTCCCCTATCCTCGTAACTGTACGGCGAACAAATGGTACTATAAATCTTTCGCCGCTTATATACCTTCGAACACGATCAACTTGATCGAAAAGTAGTATTTTTTGTAATTTTTAGTAAACTATGCTTGTAGTTAATGAACTTTCTGTAACGAATAAATTCGATCGTAAGTAACGAGACTGTAACGCTAATATTCCTCCTGAAAGCCTGTAAAGCGTGTAACACTTAAGAATACGAGATATCATGGACCATGTAACACGTATAACAAGTGAAACTTCGCTAGCACAATATTCGCGAAGTGCACCTAAATGGCCAATTCTAGCCTTCAAAATTTCACAGCTTATCACGACGATAGTCGCAATAACACGTACACGTACATACCAAGATACTTCTCCTCTGGTAAAACGGTGGCACTCGAACAGCGAACAAGCGCGTAAACAGAAAGACCGGTGAGAAACAAAAGGTGAGGAGAAGGAAAGAAAAGGAAGAAAGAAAGGAAAAAGCAAGAGGAAGCAAATCGAGGAGAGAAGCGAAAGGATGCAGTCACCCCTTGTTTCCGCTTCGTCAACCCTCCAATCTTGAAAGAGGCAGGAAAATGGAAACACAGAGAGGAAGGAACAAGAGCACGCTAGACAGGCGAAACGGGACGAAGTTGAACGCGAATGGAAGAAAGATAGACACGAGAGAAAAAGAGGAACATATACCAGAAGGGAGACTTTCATACGAGACGTACGATACTTTCTCGTGTCCGGGAATAAAATGAGTCGTTGAACGAAGTGGTCGTCGGAACGACGACTACTACCGACGACTAAAGCAGAGAGAAACTATCCTATCTTTCTTCTATCCTTTTCCTAGATATATACTCTCCACGGCCGATTTCCCTCGTATTAGCTAGGACGGGATGATTTGCGCTTTTACCACTTGACTTTTAAACACGTTTAAGCGGATCAGCTTCGTTATATAGCTACTTTTAAATGTGTCGCCTCTTGCCTGACGATTTCACCGGCGACGACAAGCTAACGTCTACGACGACGACGACGACGATGACACCGGTTTTGCAGGAGCCGCGAGAAACGTTGTCGCGCGACGCTTCCAGGGATTAACTCGTTCAAGGGTTACGAGGCCACGATTATGTGCCACCTGCCACGATTGCGGACACTCTGGCATTAGTCTGTAATTATACGTGGCTCCGCGTGAAACAGGTAGCATTATGTCGTCGTAAATGGTAGACGGAGTATGTAGTTTCCCAACCAGCTAATTGGACCCACGGTTATTGCTAGTGAAGACGACCGAGCCATGGCGTTGTGAATTATCTTCCACCGTGGGGATTGTTGGTTTTGTTCGGCCCCTGAACGAACGGATTTTCGCTGAAATTTTCCGCAATTGTTTGCCCGTGAGGATTTTCTGTCGCGTTGTTTGTAGTTCGCGAACGTAAGTTTCGGAGAAAGGGAGAGAAATTTCATTGCTTCAAGTGGGAATTCTAGAGGGATCGGATTAGTGGAAATTTGTTTGTGAGCTATAACGGGAATTATTTTAATAGGAGAGAAAACGGGAGAATGAATTCGTACAGTACCTTGGGTAATTTATATCAAGTCGCCAGTTTCTTCTTTCCACTCTGTTAAATTTAATAACGCAAGATTCGATGGGAAATTTACGTGCATTTCTATCGTATACGTTCGTTGCGATAATTACATTTGGTACGGAAAGTATTACGTTTCAAGTGTGAAATAAAAACATTTACAAAAGAAAAAAGAGGAAGAGAAAGATTTCTTAACTTTCCACGGTGGCAAACGTCTCGAAAATCAGCGGGAACACGACTGGCTGCGTTAAACTCGCGAGAATCATTGCGGGAGCTTGAAACTTGAGACGAGAACACACGATGCTCGAGTGGACGTAGTAAATTTCCACGTGAAACGACAGAGTTTCATGTAAAAGGAATAGAGCTAGCCTTGAGGATAACCATCGATGATCGCAGATCTGTCGGAGTGTTTTTCGTGCAGGTGTGTTCGATCAGAGAGGAAAAATGGTGGGAGGTTTGTGTAACAATTGTCCAAAATCGTTTCGAGAAAGACACGATTCCACCATTTTTTCTATATGTAACAAACGTCGATTATCAACACTACCCCTACCACTGTCGTGGCAAGATACCCTTTGAATTTTTCCACGTGCCAAATCTTCACTACAATTTTAAACGATAACGCGCGATAAATTCTCACAAACGCAATTATTGTTGATTCTTGTCCTATCGTAGAAAATTCGACGCATGTCGTTTCACGGTCGAGCGGAAGTGGCGAAAGAACAGCACCGTCCGGTATGCTTGCCGGTCCACACGAGCAAGATTTAATAATGTAGAGTAGCGGGCTAGACGATGGGTACACATTGGGATTGGTACACACCGCTTTCGGGCGTCTTCAATATCTGAGCAGCTCAAGAACCGCATTGTCTAGGGCGACGGCCCAACTCTGTGCTTTATGACTCTCTCTCTCTCTCTCCTCCTCTTTCTCTCTCGCCTTGTCCGTCTTTCTTCGTTCTCTGGCCGACGATCAGGAGGATGACGAGCATTATGCGCCGGATAATGGTCCAACGGGCCGCCATTCACCCGTTCATGGTGTACGTGCAAAGAAACGGCACTTGACAAACACCCCCGTTCTGATTCTCCTGATTGAATTATGCCTCCTCGACTGTCGGTAGCGAAGTTCCGTCTTTCAACCGTTAGAAAGAGAGACTAGGAAGGTGGAAAAAGGAACAGAGAAGAGAATCTCTTTTCTCTGTCCTTCTTTTCCTTTTTTTCTTTTTTTTTTTTTTTTAACAGCATGTTCGAATGTCTGGATCCAAGGTTCGAGGAATGATTTGCCGATTGAAATGTAAAATAGTAGGTTCCAGAAGATCGTGAACTTTTTTCATTTCTTCCTTGGTCTCGAGTGATCACGTCGCATAATCGTTCGTCGTTCGAGCACGTTTTCGAGCAACTTTCTCTGCTAGATGGACAGCTAATTTCTGCGCGTCGATGAACGAGAGTGTGAGGAAAGGAGGAGTGAAAATGCTCGCGTTCCCCTCGACATCCTCCTTCTCATCGTCGTTGTCGTCGTCCTAGACGACGACGACGTTCGGGCATCCAGGAGACGGTCTCTCGGTCGAGAGAGCGTCGACGAGAGGAGTCCTATTCCAATTCCAGCGAGTTAATTGGAATTGTTTGCCGCAGACACCACTAGCCGCTTGCCTTAGCACAGCTCTCTAGCTTTCCCTTCTGCTCATCCTCTTGGCAGCGCGATGAACGCGCACACCGGCGCGTCGCGTTCACACGGCAAAGCGACATCTTCAACGGAATTAATTCCTTCCGCGACGGCGTGACTTAAATTTCCATTCTCCTGTGTAGAAAGGAGCGGCCTGGGAAAATGATCCTGTGACCTCGGGGGTTGCGCCGTGAATTTCTGATCGAACGAGTTCGATGTCTACTCTCTCTCTCTCTCTCTGTTATTGCTTCGGCGAATTTTCCTAGGATAATGAGCGTGATTACTAAACGAAAGTGGTTACTTTCGACTGAATAGCACTAGAACACTGTGTCCGAGTTTTTAATAATAGATTTCTGTGATCCTCCAATTCGACGGATTTAAGATTTTATAAGGAAAATTGCAAACGCTGTTGATATTCTTTTTCAGCAATTTTTGCTGACTTTTATCAATAGGTTGAAAGTATCTACTGTAGAAATGAATTCTTTCCGACTATCGGGTACAGTTGAGATTTTATTTAAGAAGAATGAAAATAGATTGATCATCGAAATAATTTCTATTATTGTTGATGACCCTTCGCCATTTTTCTGGCAGCTTGCGAATATTTCGATTCGAATGGCTCTGTTAATTATTGTGAATCCAACCAGAAACCTATGGGAATTATTAAAGAGTCCAATTGAATCTGAAGTGATAACTAATAAATAACTGATTGAGAAACTTATGTGAAGTTTCCATTGAAATTTTATTCATGTTGAAATAAAACAAATTGATAAAAGAAATTTATAAACGTGTATAATTTCTTTCTTTTCAAAAAGGAAACGTTCAATTTACCGAAGTTTTTTTTAAGATTGTAATTTTCAGCATTTGTTTTTTCATGTTTCTGCCGAGAGACAATACGTTTTTCTGCCAAAGATTTCGATATTTACAGTATCTAAGATTAACTTTGTTGTTTTCTGATTGTTTTCCACGATTCCGAGAATTGTCAAACACAGATAACCTTATAAAACGATGAAAAAGAAAGGGAAAAGAAAGAGTTGTATTTGTTGTGGCGGAAATTTCTCTATTTTTTTACGATGTATCGGTAAAATGGCGCGTAGATATGGATTAATTTCTGAATTATCTGTAAGTGGAAGTAACGAGATAAAGCATTCTCTGTAATTCTACTTGACAACACACTCAAGTAATCTTATCGAATGGTAAAGATCAGTTGCTCAGTGTCTATAAAATGTAACTGAAAACAGTGCTGTAACAGTTCAATTCGAGAAACCTATCCAGAACGATTTACAAGAAGCAACATGGTGAGTATTCGCTTAATCTTAACATCACAACCGAAATGGTTGCAACTCTTGCATTTTCTAACTTAAAGAATCTCTCATTAATTTGACAAATCGTTGGAATTTGTACCACCAATAAATATTTAGTATGTTTATAGTAAACAGTTGGTTTCTTGTTGCATGAACGCTCTGAGAAATAGTGAAATAATCGAATTGAATTGAACAAAAGAACGAGTTAGTCTTGTAACACAGATTTTAACTGAGCTTCGACAAAAACAACAGTATCAGTAACAAACATTAATTTCAATTCCAATTATCCTTTCAATTTACAAGTCCGAGGATTGTCAATTGTAAATGATACATTAGCGTTTCGTATATAAAAATGGTACTAAAACAAGTACTTAGCTGATGCTTAAATTCAGGAAAAGGAATTACTTTTTAAGGCTTCAATTATTCCCTATAACTGAAAGTTTCTTCGCTGAAATTTTCAATAAATTTCATTGCTCTCATTCCGTGTGAAATTTTTTCGCAGATGAAATTCGCTTTGGCAATTCTGGCTGTCGTGGCAGTCGTCGCACCATTGAACGCTTACAAGCTGCCCGCCGTTGGTGATGGTGCACTCGCCAAGGAACTGCAGGACATTGCGAACCTAGTCCCGATAAATGATGTGTTCGCGATCGTAAAAGTGTACCTGGCCAAGGACAAAGAATTCCAGGATCTGATATCGCTTGCTCAATCTGGCGAATCGCAACAATTGATCAAGGATGTAGAGGCCAGGAAGGAGTTTAAGCAATTGCTCAGATTCGTACAGAAACAGGGTCTTGACATTTTCTATCTTGTTAACAAACTGAACGAAAGTTTGCGTATACCACACATACTGCCATTGGCCGACGTAGACGTAGAGATTACCGGTGGAATGGATGGTTTCATAATTGACATTAGCAACGCTGTACCAATTTCGGCGATCACAGAGCTGTTCAATTTTAAAATTAAACACTCACAGGTTATCAATGATCTCTATCACGAAATAGCCAAACCTGAATACTTGAAGTTCTACTCGTCCATAGCACGAAACGTTCACTTCTTGAATTTGGAGAAGCAGGCTGTGCGACTTGGCGTGACTGAACATGCTTTCAAAACCGATTACCCCATCACAGTTGGCGTTGTCGCCATAAAGCACTACATACACTAAATTAAAGGTTTCTGGAACCATAACTGTGTTGTACCTATAGTTTAAAAAATAAACTGCATTTAATCTATTTCCTTTTCATCTTTTACAATTGATCCTCCTGTTCATTGCAAATTTTGCAACTTTGCCAGAGATTTCTTCAACAAATCTTCTAGAATTTCGTGTGAGTTTACTTCACGGTGTTGATCACGCGGCGAGAAAGTATCGCGGAAAATTCTTGCGTTGATTTTCTACGATTAGCACGGATAACGACAAACGTGTCGATTTGTGTGTACAACGTAATCTATCGCAGAGTGTAAACATTGCCACGCGTTCCGCGTGAACTGTACTTCCATACTTCAGAATCTTACAATCTATTTTCCAATCAGATTATTAGAAAGAAACGAATTACCACGGTACGTTTACTATAAATCAGAAATTGAAACCGGTTGCTTCAATTCCATTGTACAGTACCTCCAAAAATGGATGCTGTTCTCTCAGCAACCTGCACTTGAAACGCGCAGGTTTTTCGCTAAGGTTGAAATAAAGTATTCGATACACTGCTGTTCATTTCTGCTTATTATTATTCGTCAGCGATTACACAGCCTTTGTTCGAATAATCCAATACATTTCTACTGCGCCAGTGTTTGCGTAAGATAATCATACAACTCGTTGTAAAGTTCGATCGCAAACGTGATCTCTAGACCGCTTTCTTTCGCCCAGAAACAATGATGATGTAAGACTTTGCTCTCTTCGAGGGCGTTGCATAATTCCAGATAATCCTTCGACTTCAGGGCGTACAAAAATCGCCGGAAGCTGGACGAGTATTTCACCTTTACACGTAGAAACTCCTGTAGCTCGTCCAACGGTATCGTACGCAGTATTTTGTCGATCATTACAGTCAATCCGCCGTTCGCGATATCTGGATCGTATCTGATGAATCTAGGCAAGCTCTTCCAGTATTTACGGATCTTCTCTTGCCACAAATCGACGTCCAAACCGTCTTGCTTCAGAAAAGTGATCAGCTTGATCAACTGAGGCATGTTCTGCATCTCGCGAATTATAAATCTCTTCTGATCATTCATAAAACACACGGTATCACCGATCTGCGCGTCGTATTTCATATATTTCTCGATGATCTCCTGCACCTCTGTCATCGGGATGAACGCCAAGATGTCTTTAAGATCCTCGTTGAGTGAACTGTTGTCTTGCAACGGTGATATACTCGATAATTCAATCACGTTCGCACGGATTCTGTTCCGATAGGCTAAGAATCCGAAGAAACCGAACGAGGCTGCGGCAACCACGCTCATCATCGCTATTTGAGGGTTCATTTCTTCTTTCTATGAAGTATTCTTCTAACACCAGGTCATCGTACGAATGTTCAGCAGGTTTGTTTCACTCATCGATCATCCGGATTCTTCGTTGAATCGTGGAGTAATGTGAGAAAAAATAGATAATTGGTTAGAGTTGTAACTAAGCATGGAAGTTAAACTCCTAGACGAGAGACTTACGACGAAAGTTCGCGGGTTTAAGATACACAGCTGAGGATGGTGATCTTGGTTATGGCGAGCAAAAGGATTCGTTGTGCCATTATACGTGGACAAACGTTCCTCTGGCGACGTTTTGTGCTTATGGAAGTGGAATCGGTCGAAAGTAGGTTACAACTGTCGAAAGAACACTCTTCCGTTTAAAGATGTTCCACCTTCGAAACGGCGCAAGTGTAATAAATCCACGTTGTTACACTTTCAAACGCTGAGGGTTAATTTGAAATTTCCTCGAACCGGAAAATTTAACAGGCCAAGTGCCACCGAACGAGGATTACCACGTACATGCCATGTCACATTTTTTTTTTTTTTTTTTATTCGCATCAGAAGCACCGTGAAGTGAACAGAGCTTTGCCTGTTACAGCAAAGCTGTTCGAAGCTGCGTTCGCATTTGTCCAGACGACAGATTGACAGACAAATCATTCGGTATGAATTTGTCGAAAGTTTAATTTTTGTTTTACAACTCTTTACTTTAACGAAGTGTTTTAGAAAAAAAGAATATAAGCTTTTTCTCGAACTTTCGAAATTGCTAGGAAAATCAACGCGTCTGAGAAGAAAGTACAAATAAAAAGTGTCTAATTAAATAGGAAATGTTTTAATTCGTATTATGATATATGGTAACACTTATATCTCTTTTACTTTGCAATTCAGTCACTAAAATTTTATTATCTGATAGGTCGCTGATAAGTCAAATTCCACTTCATAATTTCGATTACAGAACCATTGCAAGAGGTGTTCATTTTTCTTTGATTTATGTAACGCACGTGTACAAGCAGTGATATACAAATAAGAACTGTAGAATTAAACAGTTCAAGTCATTTCTCATAAAATCCAAAACTTGAAAATTTCTGACGCGACTCAATCTGTATAAAAAATTTCAATCTCACGAAAACATTCAGAATTCGAGTATATAAATTTCCAAATAAAATTTCTCTCAGTCGACTTGAATGTTTCATAAAATTGAGCAATTTCAATTTGCAAGTAATCTTTCATAATATCCAAGATTCAGAAGTTTTTAACGCGACTCAGTCTTGCTTTAAAAAATTGAGTTTTTACGAAAACATCGTTCGAAATTCAAATGCACAAATTTTTAAATAAAGTCCCCAAAAATGAAGGATAGGGAGATTACGAAAAGATTCATTTACAAATATCAAACGACTTAATATTTATTAAATCATTGCAATATAAATACATTTCACATTACATAATTTCATAATCGTCATTATATTACACATAACGTACAAATTAAATAACTTAAATTGTCATAATTAACGCATCTACACTTAAAAGTTATTCTGAACGTAGACCTTAAGTAATAGAAGTGTGGGGAAATACGAATGGAATAACTTGGCGTCGAGTTTCAATTCTTTGGCGTAATGCAACAGATCCTGGAAATGAGGATTCGTGAACGTGAATGTGAACAGGTTCTCGTACTCGGGAGACAAGATCTCGTTCACAAATTTTTTAAACACCGGTGAGATCAACACTTTGTATTCGAAAAGATTTGAGAACAGATAGTTAGGTAGAATGGCGTCGAGATCTGTGACGTAGCCATGAAGACCGTGAGTAAATTTGCAAAAAGAATAATTCGACAGTGTGACAGGTTCTTTCGCCAAGGATTGGTTTAATTGTTGTAGCAAGAAATAAGCATCGAGACCGTTGTCTTGCAAGTAATTCAACAGTTTCTTAAATTCATCCAAAGCTTCCACATCAGCGAGAAACTCCTTGAAATCTTCGGATTGCAGCAGCTGCATAATCCTCTGGAATTCCTTGTCGCAGGACAGGTACGTTTTCGTCAGCTTGTATATTTCGTTGATTGGAATATAATCTACGAACTCCTGCAACGTGCTGGCTAATTCACCTGAGCCTACGCTTGGCAAATTGTAAGCGTTTATTTGACCAACAGTGGCCAGAACTGCGAGGACTGCGAAGATGAGTTTCATCTGCAATAAAAAAAAAAAAATAAAGAAGAAAAAATAAGAATAAGAAAGAATGAAAAATTACGAAGAAATCTGTCGAATTTCCTTTCATTTCCTTTTTCTTTCTTTTTTAATTTTGTCGAAGCTATCGAAAGCTGTTCAACAGCAAAACGGACGATTTTGTACAGTTTGCTATGTAATTGAAATAATCTGTAATGTAGTTTACAATTTGCAAAGGATTTTAATTGAATAAAAGCAACGTGAGCTATCTGGTCTGTTGAATTCACAAAGAGAATAAAGAAAGGGAATATTGCGAAGAAATTTGCCGATTTTTCTTTTCTTTTCCTTCTCTAACGTCGATTTCGAGTCTGAAGCCTCGAAACACATAGAAAATTTATTGAAGCGATTGAAAGTTGTTTAATAGGAGAATGAAGGAGGTTGTACAATTGTTCGTGTAATAATAGAGAATTTTCAATTAACAAAAAGCTGTCTAGTCACTTACCTTGGGACTGCGAAATTTTTCTGGTGTAATACCGACGAATATTTAAAGTACGCACTTCCTGATTTCGTTTTATATACCACGAACTCATCCATCCTATTCATCCTGATAAGATTATTTAATTAATCGACGATGATATAAAGAAATAGACAGTAGAGTTACATAAAAGTAAATTATTGTTAACAGATTTGATCATCGTGTAGATAATATAATACATCGTCCCGTTGAACACTATGGAAACCTAATCTCTAATACACACTGACGTTTGATTGTATCTGTTACATGTACATACATTAATACGTCAATCTACTGTCACTGATTCATTTTGTTTCCCAAATGAAATTCTCTAAATCACGAAAACACTATACGAATATTAATACTCATCATGTTTCATTATTTGCTGCGATATTTAAATGTGAACACGTATAGTTCCTTAATTTTATTTATATTTCAATTTAAAATAATTTATTAATTTTCTTTCAGTATTTAACTATACCGTTTCCTATGGTTTACGTTATTCTATTATTTACTTGTAAAACAATGAAACGACGAATATTGTTAAATTTAAGGACAATTATGTGGCAATTAAATTTTAACACAGCTGTGATTTTTCGATGATAATTCATTCCATTCGAAATCTGACGCAATTGTCTAAAGTATCATGTGGTAAAACGGTGAATTTACAAGTACAAAAGATACAATCATCGCTGATGCTATGATGCTTTCGTGAATGATAAGAAATCATGGATTGAAAACGTATACGTAGCGTCCTCTATGTTGAAGATCATGAATCATTAACTCGTTATGATAGAAAAAGAAAAGTATGTACGATTATTAGTTGACAAATAATACAAACCGCGGCGCTTTCATAATGCTACATCAACCGGACATGGTAATATGTAAATTGAATATGAAATCAACGTCCAGAGCAAATTTAAACAGAACTTAACCAAAACTGGATTGATTTGATCGTGGCTTTTCAACGATCTTTAAAATAAATTACATTGTTGTTAATAAAATATACAAAATACTCGTAAATTTTCTTACTCTGTTTTGGTAGAAATTCCGGAATCCTTTATTCCTACTCACCTCGTGATTCTTTCCATTTTAATTCAACGGTTAATTAATTTCAAAGATAGAAAGAAAGGTGTATCTCGTTTATACAATGGTTAATCATAAATTACACGCTTCTTTGATCAATCAAGGTGCTGTGTAGGTACAGCAGAGCGCAAACCATTGAAACAAATCAGAAAACCGTCTAACAAGTTAATAACAATGCTTGTGACAGATTATTCCGTCAGATTGTACCATTCTCTTCCATTATCATCGATGCAAAAATTACTGATCGTATCTTCAAGTATCACGATCACGTCTATTTAATTCGAAGATTTAAGAAACACACGCTACTATGTAATAATACACAACTGAATGAAATACACGAAAAGAAATTTAATTTCAGTTTTAACGAAACGTTATCACGAAAGGTCTAAAGAATGCATGCTATTATGTAAGAGCACACAATTGAAAGAAATTAAAAAAAATTTATATCTTCCAAAAAATAAAAGTATAATTTCAACGTAGGGAAAAAATTTTGTCGAAATAAAATAACACGATTCTATTTGATTAACTTTTCTTTTTAAATTTTTGCTGTCCTACGACCCACTATCAAAAAAATGGTTACATAAAATAGCTTCTACTTCTCTGTATCTATTTTCCAAGTAGAATTTGTAACACAGATCTTCGAACAAAGAAAAAAAAAAAGAATGGGAGAAAGAAATAAACAGAAATAATTTCAATAGAGTGTGATGCCTTCCGTCTGACTGATCATTTAAAAACCCTTCGATTTCTCGAACAACCGATCAATTCTATCCCCCGTTGGGCAACGGCATGGCGGTTCGTTAACACGGTAGAAGTTTCGCTGATCAAACGAGAAAGCAAAAGGACACCGCGTGCAACGAATGGCCAGGAATGGCCGCGTCGGCGGCAGCAGTCATTGGATAAATAAAAGAGTAGCGTGTTCGAGCACGTGGCGCTAACTTTTAAAAGGAAAGTAAGGGGCGTCTTAACCGACGCGTCTTCCCGCGGGAAGAGGTGAAACGAGACACTCTTTGCTTGAAACGAACGAGGCGAACAAGGGGAGAAACGAGCCGCTTCTCTAATTAAAATTGTTACAATTTAATAAGCCTCGGAACTTCGCATTGGCGCGTCTTAATGGAAAGTCATAAGAAGAGGGCGCGTGCGAGAGATGCGCGGAACCAAGAGGAGCTAACGAACGATCGAGAGAAACAGAGAGTATATTGTTGAGAAATACCCTGAACGAGGTAAGAAAAAATTGAACGAAGAGACTGTGGGGTTGGGGATGCTTGAGATAGAAAGGACAGAGACGAAGAGAAAGAGGGAAAACTTGAGAAATCTAGTGGAGATAGCTGAGAGAAGAATGAGAAACGAAGAGGACAGAAGAAAGGAGACAAAATGGTTGAACCTCTGAGGGTTGACAGAGAAATTGTTTTCAGGATCGTTTTAACTGTTCTATCCGCTAGAACGTTCAACCTATTTTTATTTGCGTCGAACATAATCTTGGTGACATATTCACGGTGGAGGTGTAAATGGCACCATTTTTCTAATATTGCTAAGGTTAAAGGGAGTAAACAGTTTAAAACGATGTAATTATTTCAGTGGTTTATTAAGAATGCAAACTGACCATTTTCACAACGGTACAGTATAGCTAGGAATTACAAAACAATGTGTATTTGCAACTTCGAGATGAGAGAAAAAGCTATTCTTCGAGATATTATTAAATGGAAACAATATACAGATAAAATTCAAGTCAATTTAGAATATGGGGACCGTTGGAAGATGGACACCAATGATATTCTCGATGATTTCCCTGACCGGTGCGATGTTTAAACCAGCATCTATGGCCTTCTGTCTCATTTCCAGGAAGATAGGCGATGTGTAGACTGCATTGACGATCTTCTGGAAGTCTGGACCCCGGATTTTCTCAATGAAGGTCTTGAAAGCAGGTGACGTGGCCATCTTCTCTTGGTACAAAGCCCTGAATTTGTCCCTGGGAAGAATAGCGATCACAGCGTCGGCCAAGCCTTTCACTCCACCACGGTTAACGTACAAATGACCAAAGAGGATGGATTCAAGATTGCGCTTAGGTGGTACGTAGTCTTCCATGCCCATTATTTTATGAACTTTCTGGATCAGACCGTAAACATCCAAACCAGCATCGTGTAAATAGAGAACCAGATCTTGATATTCCGGTAAAGCTTCAACCTGACGGACCAGTTGATGGAATTCCTCGCTGTACATGTACTCTAGAGCCTTCTGGACCTCGTCGTCGTCAAGGTAGGAGACAACAATCTGTCCAATCTTGTCTAAGTCGATCAACTTGGTGAAGTCGTGGATATCTTTGGACAGCTGGGTCTCGTAAGTGTTCGCGAACACGGCAAACGCAGGAACTGTGGGAAGGTGGACACCAATGATATTCTCGATGATTTCCCTGACCGGTGCGATGTTTAAACCAGCATCTATGGCTTTCTGTCTCATTTCCAGGAAGATAGGCGATGTGTAGACGGCATTGACGATCTTCTGGAAGTCTGGACCCCGGATTTTCTCAATGAAGGTCTTGAAAGCAGGTGACGTGGCCATCTTCTCTTGGTACAGAGCCCTGAACTTGTCCCTGGGAAGAATAGCGATCACAGCGTCTGCCAAGCCTTTCACTCCACCACGATTAACGAACAAGTAACCGTAGGTGTGCTTAGGTGGTACGTAGTCTTCCATGCCCATTATTTTGTGAACCTTCTGGATCAGACCGTAAACATCCAAACCAGCATCGTGTAAATAGAGAACCAGATCTTGATATTCCGGTAAAGCTTCAACCTGACGGACCAGTTGATGGAATTCCTCGCTGTACATGTACTCTAAAGCCTTCTGGACCTCGTCGTCGTCAAGGTAGGATACAACAATCTGTCCAATCTTGTCTAAGTCGATCAACTTGGTGAAGTCGTGGATGTCCTTCGACAGCTGGGTCTCGTAAGTGTTCGCGAACACGGCAAACGCAGGAACTGTGGGAAGGTGGACACCAATGATATTCTCGATGATTTCCCTGACCGGTGCGATGTTTAAACCAGCATCTATGGCCTTCTGTCTCATTTCCAGGAAGATAGGCGATGTGTAGACGGCATTGACGATCTTCTGGAAGTCTGGACCCCGGATTTTCTCAATGAAGGTCTTGAAAGCAGGTGACGTGGCCATCTTCTCTTGGTACAGAGCCCTGAATTTGTCCCTGGGAAGAATAGCGATCACAGCGTCGGCCAAGCCTTTCACTCCACCACGATTAACGAACAAGTAACCGTAGGTGTGCTTAGGTGGTACGTAGTCTTCCATGCCCATTATTTTGTGAACCTTCTGGATCAGACCGTAAACATCCAAACCAGCATCGTGTAAATAGAGAACCAGATCTTGATATTCCGGTAAAGCTTCAACCTGACGGACCAGTTGATGGAATTCCTCGCTGTACATGTACTCTAGAGCCTTCTGGACCTCGTCGTCGTCAAGGTAGGAGACAACAATCTGTCCAATCTTGTCTAAGTCGATCAACTTGGTGAAGTCGTGGATATCCTTCGACAGCTGGGTCTCGTATAATGCGTAGGGCATTTCAAAGATTGGGAATTCCACACCAAGGACGGTGTAGATGATATCCTCTATCAGAACAATGTCGATACCTCTTTGGACAAGCATTCCACGGAAGTGAAGGAACTTATTTGACGAGTAGAGAGCATTTACGAATTTCTGGTTGCCGTCAGATTTCAAATGAGCGACGAATCCACGGAAAGCGTCGGATGTCCTCATTTTATACACGTAACCCTTGATGAACTTGTCGTAGGAGATCAGCTTCTTTACATCCTCGAACAGACCTTTCACTCCTCCGGTGATTTGTTTGCTACCGGCGAACGTCTGATGGAACGGTGGAAGGCCAGCTACTTTGTTCAAACGGTTCAACGAGTTGTAGATGTAGACACCGCTTGTTTGCAGGTAATCAGCGAAGTCGTGGAACTCCTTGATACTCTCTACCTCCTGGAGCATTAACTTAAACTCCTCGGTGGAGAAGTAGTTGATCAATTCTTGAAATTCAGCGTCTTCGGCAGCGTATTGAAGAACGGTGTGGGCCACTTCCTCCATGGGAATCATGTCCATGAAATACTGGATGTCCTCGTACAGTGGTCCTTTACCAAACGGGGGTAAATAGTGGCTTTCGACGGTTGCGAAGGCAACCAACGCCGTGAACGCTATCGCTAGGAGTTTCATCTAAAACAGAAGATTCGAAGTTAATTCCATTTAGGATTAAATACGTAGAAACAGGTAAAAAGAAAAGTTTAAACATTTAACGACATTGAAACAATTTTTATTAAAATTCGTTAGATTATAGCCCTTGAATAGTTCGAGAAGAATACTTCGAGGAGGCGAAATGAAATGTTTAATTACATAGATTTCTAAATTAATCAAGCAGTAGAATAATTTGCATTGTTTAACAGTTACATAGTTAGAGATGTGAAATAATTATTTTGTATTGTAACTCACCGTGATCACTCTTTGAGTAGACAATAGCACCTGATGAACCTCGTAAATGCGAGTTTATATATACACCACATCGCGTAGGAAATTGTACATGTGACGTTGTAAAGAACACCTGGAACGGAGATAAGATTCGATCATACAAAGTGCACCTGGTTCTAAACGTTTGCAGAGATTGATTAGTGTCACACGCTGAGAATTAAGATTATCAGTTTGGAAAAATGTCGAATGTCTTGAAATTAATGAAATTTCCACGACAAACATTTCGTATATCTTGATCGTTCTAAATTTCATACAAATCGTTCTGTTCGATAATTAATCGATTAAGTATTCCTTTCTGCTTATCGACGATTATTTTTAAATCGAGTTCAACAGATTCGTATATTATTTCTGTTCAAAGTTACGGTTTATATTTGGTTAATACGAAAACACTTGCTGTAATAAACAATACCTATAACAGAATATTCCACTTGGAGTGACAGGATTTCCACGATATCGTTAAAAAATTCCCATAACGATAAGTTCCTCTTGCACAAGTACAATGTCTGTTGGAAATTTATAAATAATCGATGCGAGTAAGACGATCGAGCATTCGAGAAACAGTGAACGCTTTCTTCGTGATTAAAACTAAACAGATACACGTGAAACTGATAATCGTTTGTTGCGTACAATTGACGTTCTGAATGCTTTTTATGAAAATTATTCAAAATAGAATTAATCCTCACGCGACAAACGTAGGATTATTTTTAACTAGTTATAGAACACGTATCGCTAGAATATCAGATTTTTTAAAGAGCTTCGTAATTACTCTGACCTTGTGGATCAACTGGGATTACGCACTGCGATAAGTAACGAATGCTAAGCGGCAATACAAACAAAATAGAAGTATGAACTTCGAAAACAAAGGTCTATATCCTATAGAAAAGCTTAGAAAAAAGACACATTTATATTTCCCGCGAAAGTAGCTAAATGTACAAGCAATAATAATGAAACAAGTGTAATGATATTTTTGCTTATTTTTCTTTTTGAAAATATATTTGCTTTGATAGTAATACAGAATACAGAATAAGATAAAATAAATGTAAAATATTCACTCGTAATTTTCATAGAAAGAATAAAACCTTCCTATTAGTTGCAAATAAATATAATATTGTATATTCGGTACATATATTCTTAAATATTTATGCGTGAAAATATGTTTCAAATGGTGTAAATAATTTATTCCTGAAACCCTGAAATTATGAAGCTTAAATTATTGATAAAAATGACTCTGTATCCGGCCGGCGTGTCAATTCAAAGCGTCCATCTTCCAAGAGTTAATAAAGATATCTATCATTTATTCATTTCGAACGTTCATTCTTAATGAATCCTTCCTTTGTGCGGATGAAATTCGCCGAAAAATAACCACGTCGAATTTGCATAACAAATATTCTGTTCTCTTGTTAGTGATAGAGGGTATCGGAACAATATAGATATACAAAGAAGTATTTTATGTTTATTGCATATTTATTGTTTACACATATACATTACACTTTATATTCGTTGCTTCGTACCTGTATTCTATTATTCTACCTATCCATTTGATTCGAAGGATAGAAATAACTGCTGTGCCTCATATAAACTTTTCTTAGTAACAAGATAACACTTGATTTATTCATGCCTGGATGTTTTATGGATGTAGGAACGAGACGAAGAAAGAAAAGCAGAAAAGGAAGGTGAAAAGAGAAGTACACTTCCTGTTAGTTTAAGGGAAAAGGGTTTCTAAGGTTCTAAAATACAGAAAATTGAAATTGTACATCGTAAATCTTCCTTTTTATTATCTTTTTAATGTTTCTATATAGCGACTAGTACGAAACCCGTTAATATACAAAATTCTCGTTCATTTTGGGAAGTTTGGTTAAATTGATTTAGGAAAAGTGTTCTAAATTCCCTCGAAGACGTCATATCGTTTGCATACGATACCAGAAATAATTATGCAAATCATGAGAAGATGAAAGCACAGCATTTAAAATCATTTTGAATAGTGCAAGTAAAAATATAAGTTATCTAGAGTTTATTAATTACGGTTAATAGTCACTCTTCATAGCGTAGAATAATGAAAGCTATTAAACAAAAAAAAAAAGAATTAGTAAGAAAGATTTAGTTAGTAAAGTTGCAACAAACTAACTAATTGCAGTAACAGTATATACAAAGATAAAGTAAAAAAAAAAAGTGATGATGTATTCTTTCTTTTTCTTTTTTGTATTGTGTGTTACATAGATTGTCGAAACCAATAACTCAGTACTGTAACAACTTACAAAATAAGGTATTGGATGTGTGTCGTTTTTAAAGATCACTGTAACCCCAGTGTCTTCGTTTAACCTATATTCGCTAGTGTAGAAACGGTTGCTCGACCACGGGGATATTTTCAAACTGTACTAACTAACCAACGAAGCGTTAAACGAATTTTTTTCATTCTCCATTTTCAATTGTGTATCAGCTTCTAGAATCGTCATCTGAATTTTCTAAGAACCCTATATTGCAACCTAAATCTAATTGTCTCTCACGTTTAAGGCAAACATCTTCATATTTTCCCACCTAACAGTGCCAGTATAAAGACTGTTAATCTGTTTAGCCGGTAAGTAACGTGTTAAGTTTCATCCCACATATTTCACAGGAGCGCAAGATCATCAAGGAGAAGGATAAACAACGTATTATAGTTTTGCTTATTTATTTGAAAGTGTTAAATGAACATTGAAGAGAAGAGACAAATATGAAAATTTAGAAACCGCAGGGTACATTCAGGCCCAAGATGGTTTGCAGGAGTTCTTTAACTGCGACTACGTCAACACCAGCAGCCTTGGCCTTGGTCAACAGAGTGTTGAAGTTACTGTTAGAACAAAGGCTGTTGACGACCTTCTGGAAAGCTGGTGATTTTAACTGTGCGACGAAATCGGCGAACACCTTCGACGTGGCCAATTTCTGTCTGTACAAAGCTCGCACCTTCTCCAAGGGGATGAGTGCCTCGATGTCATCGAGGAATCCACGGATTCCACCGGTGATTTTGTAATTAACATTAGCGAAGGTAGCTGGTGGCGTGAGTTCCGTCAGACCAAGGTAGCGATTGGCTTTGTTCACCAGGTAGTAGACATCGAGACCAGCCTTCTGTGCGTAGTCCAACAGGTTTCTTACTTCAGGCATAGCTTGGAGATCTCTGACAATGTTCTTGAATTCTGGGGTTTGCAGGTAGGTGATAACCTTTTGGAATTCCGTGTCTTCAGCCATGTATTCCAGGAGGACCGCAACCATGTCGTCAAGGGGGATTATGTCGGCGAAGTCCTGAATCTCGTTGGCGAGGGCGCCGTTTCCGGCGCGTGGGACGTGGTAGGCGTTCATTGGAGTGGACAGTGCCAGGACGGCGAAGATTGTAACGGCGAGTTTCATCTGTGTGCGAAAAACAATGATTTAAGTCGAGTAGAAAATGGTAAAAACGAATTTTCAGGTGAAAACAATGCTGTCCAACAAATGAACTGGAATATTTTCTCAAACTAGTTGCAATGTTAGCTGCAACGTTTGGAAAAAACAATTCCACAAGGCTTACACTTGGAAATCTCAATAAAATCTCTAAATCAGCTATAGTTTGAATAATCGAAAGTGTACTTTAAAAGTCAAATGAAAAAATAGTAGAGTATGATTTTACAGGTGTGCAATATTCGGAATTACTCCGTGAATATATTCTCAATGATAGAATGAAGAACTGTTATTCCTTGTTCTACTCACCATGTTGCTTCTGTGGTTTATTCGGCTGATTGAATAATTACCAGAGCACGCCCGCCGGTTTATATACACCTTCAGCACTGACCTATTATCCATTACGATAAGATTACATCGGGCAATTCCTAAACATGCAAATAAAATGATTTATTCGATCATGACGTAGTCGAACTTTTGGGTGGCAACAGATAAGCAGTTGGATGGTATTTTCAATGAGACGATTGGTTTCATAATCGACGACCAATGATTCTCGAGCGGTTGAACATCGATATTGCGAAACACAGATGATGCTTTTCTTTCGATGCGACGAATGGAATATTTTGAGGAAAGATTCAACATAATTTTCCGCTTCCTTTAGGTTACTTTAACACTGAACCAAGCAGAGAACGACAAAAGGATGGAGGATCAACGGAATGATATAAATTCTAAATGAAATGATCACCTTCCTCGTCGAGATTAAGCTTCCAGCTTCTTTTTTGACTCTAAACGCACAGTGTTTCGCGCTGGAAATTTAATTACAGAAGCAGTAAAGTTTCGCTACAGATAGACAGGTGAAAAGAAAAGAAAAGTAATCACCAGACTGCAGATCTTCACGAATTTACAGAAATTTTAGATGTGCAAACTTGCACAGAGTGCATGTAATATGAGAAAATCTACAAAATAATTTCGTAATACTATGTGAAATAGTTTTCTATGAAAATTCCACATTTTTTAAATGCATGCTCAGAAATGTAAAATTTGCATAGAAATTCGCAGTGTAGTAATCGAAAATGTCCATCATTACAAATATCCATCGGCTTCGAAAGTTTCGAACCGGGCTAAGTTAATACCGTGTAAATGGAAAGAATGGTTAAGTTTTGCAGGAAGACTTCGAAGCACAGCTTGCGATAGAAAGAGGTAGGATTCATCGTTGTAACATTTCAGCAATAACAGAGCATCCGGGGTATACTTAATTGCCGGAAGCCGCAAGAAGGGCATCGTAACTGTTCTACGAAAGGGGCTAGCAATTGCTTCGACGTTCCACCTGCGTTCAAGTTGCAACGGCGAGTCCGTATCAAATTATTTTCTACCACGTTGGCCAGGCAAACTTTTGCCCGATATTATGGCGGCACGTGGTGGTAACAGCCTGCCATGGCGGGCTCGTCGTTACCGGGCATAACTGCCTCGAGGATTTTCTACGCGAAATAAGAAGCAACTAAGGAAAATCTGCTCGCAATTGAGAGTCCACTCGCCCTTTGATTGAGGATCTATCGGTGGAAATCTCAGCGAGATAATCGAACGTTTGACATCTAGTTGTTCTATGCAAATGAATCTTTTTTAAATAGATTAACACATTGTTTTATAATTTATCCTACAGTAGGTTAATAATGTTAATGTTTAGCTGTATAAGAGGTGATAACATCATCAGGTGAGTGCCCTGCCTGCTTATCTGTTTGCATGTTAACCAGATAATCGCGAAGTGGGCCGTTATCGGTGGCATTTGAATATGTTATTTAACCGACCGGCCTTGGAGATTGTGCGGTAAACGATAAACCGTTGCAGATCGTTGTCGTACCTGTTTTCGAGTAAACTAACCAGTCAAGAGAGAGCAATTGACTTTTCACTTCTAATTTTAGAAATTTTGAAAACAAAAACAAGTTCAATTTCCTTGACATGTATCTGAAAGAATCTTCACTATGTAAAAATGTAGCCAATAACTGTTTATTGCAAATAATCTACTAACGAAAAGAAGAACAGTTCAGTAGTAATCGATTTAAAATGAACAAAATATAACTATTCTTTCCACTATTAATTTTAGAAGTTCTGTCAACAAGAACAGGTCCAACTTGCTTGACATATTTAAAAAAATATATTTATTATACAAAAATGTAGCCAATTTCTGACACTATCTCCTAACAAGAGAATTCAATCGTAACCGATTTAAAAGGAGCAAAACATAACTAATTGTTTTCCAACGTAAAGAAAATCGCCTCTCAAGAAGTTAAATTCAGCGTTACCATTCTCTCCTTTCGAAATGCCAAAAGTGAATATACCTCGCCCATCAGACCAATCCTTTTTGCACCCTAGATCGTCAGCTCGTTCTCTATGGAAAACATTCGCGAATCGACCAAGAGGAAGTCAGAGTGAATAAAGAAAAAAGAAAAGAAAGGAAAAAGAGAAAGAAGAAAAAGAATCTGTTCGAGCAGGTGTAATCTGACCAGGGGAAGAGCAAACGTGACGGCCAATTGGAAATCCCTTCGGTTAGATAGACGAGAAAGGAGGTCGATGGAATCAGGATCGACGGAAGGAGACAAAGCTTGCCGTTTCTGGGGACGGTGGCGGCTTTCAGGCGAATCGAAAACGAAGAAGGAGTCCAGGACGATTCTACAAGGCCGAGGGGGTTGTTAGAGCACGCGGCGGAAAAGGTGGCCGTAACAAATCCTTGGCGAGTAATCGAGGTCGTGCCTCGGCCAGGTTTTACTCTCGAACACTTAACTCTATTGCGATTGGATTCCCCGTCGTTTCTCTCTGGCCATGTTGCCTTCCTACGTTTCCTCTTCTTACTTTTCCTTCCCTTTTCCTTTTCACCCGTGGTTCATTCCTATCCCTTTCTGTCTACCTTTCCTTCCAACGATCCACGCCCACGACTACCGTAGCTGGTTTCTGGCACGCGAAAATCTTATTGCAAGCGACGCGATAAAACACTCCGAAGGGACGAACCGAGATCGTTCTTTCCTGTGGACGAACTTTGATACGTAACGCGAATGGATCAGGTGACGAAGAGATCTCGGAGATTTCCCACGTTCCGAAACAGCAACCTATCGATAGCCCTGTGAGTCATAGTTCTTCTTTTTTCTATTTCTTCCCCCACTTTTTTTCCTACTTTCTTGGAATCCTCGAGCAAAACGGATTTCGAAGGAAGTTTCGAGAGATGTTCGTGTGCGAGGAATTGATTTCTTCTGGCGAGACCTTCGAAGTACGAGAAGGGAAGGACAGATATTCGAGTTCCATAGGTCAACGACGCGAGATGAGAGATCGGTCTTAGTGAAATCGATGTGGAAAAGTATTCGCGGGCAATCGGTATCGAGGTACAATTGATAAAATTTATTGCTGATGATAAGATTAACGATACCTCTCGCATGACAACGAAGGACGTATGGGTGTAGAAATGATTGTATCACAGTGTTTGTGTTACACAATAAACAAGTTATTACACAACATTCTCACCGTGTTCAATATACAATTCAACGATTACTCGCCCTGTACGTTTCCATGCAAGCAACACTAAATCCTTATCTCTTAGCTGTCGGTGTCTGGGTCCATTCGGACCCGAATCTTAGGAAAATAGCGTTTCTTTTACATTGTTGAAAAAAATAATATTTAGAAATAAAAAAAAGAGAATTCACAAAGTACGAAAAAGAAAAATCGTGTAAAATATGCACTAGAGAGTATTTAACTTGGGTCTAAATGGACCCAGGAACAGTCTCACGTGCAATCGGTCAAGTCATCCGTCGTTTAAAGATAAAGTTATATATGTTCAATATTTAAAAAAATATGTTTTCCCACATAGAACTTGTCTGATCATAAAGGACTATACTACTGACAGATTTAATGTTCTCACAGACGCAATAACCTAAACACACTTTTTTTTTTTTGCATTCTTGATTACGTTGGTTATCTTTCTTTTACGTTCAAGTTTTCAATGTGGGAGCATTGTTTCGAGTTCCACGAGCATGGGATCGTTTCCATCGGTTTTCTGCCGTTCAATCGTTTCTGCACTTGATACAACGTAGCCTAGGATGGTCTATCTTGTCCCAGGAGTTTCCCTACGAGGCATTGAAGCCTCGTACGCCTTGAACTCTATTTGCCGCTGCACAACAAACGAACTACGAGTACGATGCAGCACGGAATTCGATTCAATTCGAAGAGCACACATTGTTAACACTTCGTAACTATCTTTAACGCTCGTACGGCTGTCGGGTAGGTCTTTTTAGAGCTAAGAATCAATTTTTTTTTATTTGCTCTGTTCCTCGTTAAAATTTCCGGTATTTCTCATGTACTTTACGACTGATTATACTTTATTGGTATTTTTTTTTTTTTTTTTGTTGAGCGAAGCTTCTGAATTATTAAATAAGACTGTTCAATTTAAAATCAATATAACGTTCATCTACTGTAACCTGATTTTACTTTGCTCACGAGAATAAATATTACACTTGAGTGCAGCTTTAAATTTTACAATTTTTCTGCGAGTCTCATGATCAATATACTAGGAATTATTTTATGATAAATTCCAAGTACGCGTGGCTTAGAGAGCTCACATTTTTTCTCATTCTATTACCTTACTTTCCTTTCTTATTTCAAACAAATACTCAGTCACGTCCACCTAAGCCTTTTCTGTGGATTACTCAGCACTGTTCCGTGCACTTTTCTCTCACACATCTAGCATTCAGAACTAAATTCTACGCTCGCTGTTCCAAACTTTCTTTTTTTTTTTTATCAAATTTGATTCAAAAACATGCTCCAATTCGTTGGAAATATTCACACGAAACGCACGATTTCCACAGTGTCATCGCTAAATAATTCTACTTTATGATGTAAACTTATTCCATTGATCGATTAAAGAGATAATCCATTGATGCCCTAAAATTCACAGCTATCATTAGCTTCAGTTTCACAGGGAAGGTCAAGCGAGCCAACAAGAAGCAAGATTGCAGAGCGAACGAGTAACGTCAGCACGCTCTCGCAACGAAGGAACGAGGCAACGGGGTAGCTCGCTTGTATTTCAATGTCGGCGCATCCGGTCGAGCCGACGAGTGATGTGGTCTGCAACCCTCGTGCATCCGGCCGTTGCCAAACAGCACGGCCCGTGCTCCTGTTCCCGCTCCTGTGTTTGCACCGCTTCAACTTTCATCCAAACCCGCCGCCAAAAGCACCGATCTCTCTACGGGTGTAAACCGCGTCCCTTCGACCACGAACGAACCTGCAGGCGGATCGAAGAAGACACAGGACGATAAAATATACGCGTGTGTTTCGTGAATTTGAACTTTTCGACTTATTCGTTGTACGACGGAGTGTATCTTCGAAATGCGTATTTTCGCCTTGGTTCGCAAACAAATATAGTAACAAAAGAGAGAGAAAAAAAAAGAAACGAAGCAAAAGCATTAACGTCTCAATGATACGTCGAGGAGGAAGCGATTTTTGTTCCTTTCTTTCCCTCCGGTGGCTTTTGTGCAAGAGTTATTACGCTTTGTAACCCTTGAATGACACTCGTGCGGGCGTTTTTTATTTTCTTTCTTTTTTTTTTCTCTCCGAGAGACGTTTGTAGAGTTGGGTTAACTGGGATTTCGCGAAAGCCAGAGAGGTTGTTTGTTAATACCGCAGCTTTGGGCTGGGTTTAGCGTGGAAATAACGTAAATTGTTATCAAAGCTCTGGTTCCAATGGGATCCGCCGATCTCTGCGGAAATGTCATGCGTGGCGTGGCGGTATCCTCGAATAGTGCTCGTTTAAAATGATGAACGAGGGACTCGCTGACAGACAACGACGTGCTCGTAGTATCGATCAATTATTATTGGCAAATATACGGGGAGGAATTTGTTGATGCATTATTCTTGCCAAGCGTTGCCGCACGATGTTCTCTCGGTTAGTGTAGCGTTTCGAATAGCATTGTAACATTCACCACTTCGAAACTTCACCAATACACAAACATACTTCCTTAATAAAGTTAAAGATAATACGGATAAATTAATCCTTTGTATTTTCTCCTCGAAATCGTGAAAACAATTTTATCAAATCAGTCTATGCAGTAGCGAACAATAAAATTGTAGCACTCTTTAAAAACACAGTTTGTCGAAGATGTAGATACACTATAAAATATTTTAACGCAATTTTCTAACAATTTTTCAGAATTCGATGAGAACTGGATTGTATTAACCACTTAACCTGTGATTTATTTTCCTGATTGTACATCTAAGCATCAGTTACTTATTGTTTTAACACCATTTTACATAAGAAACGCTGATGTATTATAGATTAACTACAGTTAACAATCCTCGGTCTTATAAATTGTTAGCAGTCATTTATTAAGTGAACAATTTAAAAGAAAAATAACGTTACAAGGAATACATTAATAATATCAATGGTTAGGTTAGGTTAGGTAACATAAATTGTTAGGAGTTATTTATTGAGTGAACAATTTCAAAGAAAAATAACATTACAAGGAATAAATTAATAATATCAGTGGTAAAGAAGCAGAAAAAACAAAGACGAGTTAACGCGTCCATACACGACGGTAGTCGCAAAACAAGGAGGGCAAGTATGGTCGGAATCATTACAAAAATGAAATAACTTTCTTCTCAGCAACAACTACGCTGAACCAATCATGGGCAGAACAATTCTTCATAAATTAAAGGGAGAGTTAAAATTAAAATTAACGTTTGTTACTAATATAACTGTTTCTGCGGAATCTCAGCTACAATCTGTGGGCAAATGTTTAAATTCGTGATATATTATACTATCAAAACCGGAAATCTTTGACACGAAAAATTGAAAAATGACCTGCACAATCTACGAATTAATCGACGGCGAAGGAAGATATATCATTGATTGAAATAGTAAAACGTGTAGTATTCGGATTGTTCGAAAGCTGTCACAAAAACACCTGACCTTCTAACGCGTAGCACAACGATAACGTGATAATCTGCGGCGTTAATGCTAGATTATCGATGCGCGTCTACGTCGTGTGCGTGCATCCAACGATAACGAGCAAACTTTCATGGCCCAGGCCACTCGAGCAAAGTAATTATGCTCGTATTCCTCGTCGAGTTACATTAATTAACGTCGGCTAGAGCCACGATGGAAGCTCGTCGGTGCCTGCGAGGGTCTCTTCCTTCTAGGGTGACTCGCGTGTCTCATCTAATCGCGTACTAGCTTGTAACCCAAACACAAGATAAATATATTTATCTCTGTGAAAATTGTCTAACCCTAGAATTCGATTTTTATCAAAAATTCCTTCGCGAAACAGATACAAACTTCTTGTTTTCTATTTTCTTTAACCAGCAGCATCATTGCTGAGAAAAATAATTTAATTAACGAAAATTTAGGGAAGAAGGCGCCTTAAAAAATAACGTAGACATGTGTCAATGTTATAAATCTAATCGTGAAAACCAAAAATCGCGATAGGCGTAACGTGCAGCGATCTTCGCTGAATTTAACGCGATACGTCTAGTTTCTAGCGATGTACAATATACACACATAGGTGCGACGATCTTTCGACCAAACGTTCAACATAGTGGCTAAAGGAGGAGACGTAGAGGGTAAGGGAGAGTTAGAATCCCTTGGGTCACCGGGCGAAATCACATTTTACCTCGATACACCCGCTTCTACGGGAGCAATTTTCTCGAGAGCAAACAAGCCGACCTTCTCGCATGCATTAAAGTTTGAACGGGGCTCGCAAGAAGCCAGTGCAACGCCACTTCCTGTGTACAAGGACCGAAAGTCCTCTGACGTCTTTGGCGACGAAATGAAATTTCGATCGATCCACCAGAACGGCCACGTTTCACCATTGCGCCTGCTATCCTTCCGATGCCGAGAGCTTTCTTTCTGAGTCCTTCACCGTTACACTCCCATCCCTTCCTCCTCCATCTCGATCCGCCATTCTTCCTTGTTCACGATCGGATATGCACGCCACTGAGCGCTGCTCTTCACGTATATTCCGTTTTCGAAAGGGGATCGTCTCCGCTTCCGCGTCGAGAAACGTCAGTCGTCACTTTGTTCGTCGTTCGCTTGTCTCGCTGCTTCGTAGGGGGATTTTATTTGACAGGGTGAAACAAGAAGGTGGGAGGCTGATTCTAATCGTTGAATTCCAGCGAATTTGATCTCGCCGTCGTGGAACATTTTCACATGTCGCTTTTAAAATTTGTTCAACTACGTTAGGGAACAATTCAGACCCGTTAATAGTACGAACGAAGGGAAGTATGAATTTTGATCTTATTGACGTAATTACGAAGGGAAACCTACGAAGATTCGTATCGGAAGGATTTCGGAATTGTCGTACGTGTTATTAGTGTGTGAACGGAAGTGTATACAATTCGTTGCGATCCCCAGGAGGCTAAAGTCCAGTCCTTTCGCATCAGCATTGTTTCGGACAGCGCAGTTTATCTGCATGGAACCACATGTTATTGTTGTGTACTTTGCCTCTACCTTGTACACCGTTCATTCGTATCTCGTGATATAATAACCAGCAGCGACAATGCTTTAATCCAGAGACTGGTCCATGGCACAAAAGGTGTGAGCCAAGGAAGTAAGCTGATTAGGAAGCTACTCCCTTGTTCTCGCATCCTGAAACCTCCCCTCGAGGCTTCTTCTCTTCTCTCTCAGTTTGCCTTTCTCCTCCTCTCCCTCTCTTCCTCTCATCCTCTCTCGTTCTCTCTCTCTTTCTATCTTTGCCTTTCTCTCTGTCCTCTCATTCACTCACTCTGTCGCAGCTCTTTTTTTCTCTGAGCTCTCTCTTTCTCTCTAAGCTCTCTCTCAGCGCTTTCTATCTCTCAGCACTTCCTATCTCGCAACGCTCTTTATCTTTCAGCGCTTTCTATCTCTCAGCTCTCTCTTTCTCACCGCTTTCTATCTCTCAGCTCTCCCTCTTTTATAGCTTTCCATCTCTCAGCGCTTTCTATCCCTCAGCTTTCTCTTTCTCACCGCTTTCTACATCTCTCAGCTCTCTCTTTTCCACCGCTTTCTATATCGCTCAGCTCTCTTTCTCTCGCTCTCTCTCGCCTTGAAGTCTGCTTTCCCTTCATTTTTCCAGGCTTTACTGTTTTCCTTTTTATTACATATTTCTCTTTCGTTCGGTCTTCCCTCCCTCGCTTCCTCCTTTCTTGCTTTTTGACCTTTTTCCCGTCTGTCATTCTTTTCTTCCTGTACTCGTGCTTGAGAGCACGAGCCCTTCATTTCTCATAGGAATCGCGGGATGGTCACGAGGACCACGATATATCAGAACGTCATACCTGTCGGTTGCGCCCGACAATAAGGGAGGAGGGTAATTTATAAAGGCAGCGACATGAACTACCCGCTCTACACTTACCGAATTCTCGATTGGATCCCTAAGGATCTTTATGGACCTAACCTCGTACATCTCGATATACAAATATTCGCGTTTTTATTCATTTAAAGAAAGAAAAAGGAGAAATAAGAAAATCCTACGATTTAGTAAAAGTTTCGGTATCTTTCAAGGATGATTTCAAACCTAAACTCGACTATACAACATGGGAGAACTTCCCGTAAGAGTTACCACAAGCTTCAAGGCTACTACTTTGTCCCGCTTGTTTCATCATGAGATAAAATCGCCATCGATATCGACGAACGACTACATATCTCGTTTCTTCCACCTTTCGGGCGCAAACACTTCACTTTTCTACACTTTTCGAGAACTCGACCAAAACATGTTTTCGGTTTCTCGCGGACGGGCCTTCATACGGCACTTTCTAACGATCATACTTTTTACAGTTTCGATCAGCCTCTGCGACCGTTACCAGAAGTAGACGCGCAGGGTATTTGCCAACTTCGCCTCTTTCGAACTTGTTTAATACAATGGCTGTTTGAAACAGTTTCGTGAACCGATACCTTACTTTTTCTTTCTTTTTTTTCGGAAAACATCTACTTTAGTGTATTTTCTTTTTTTGTTTTTTGTTTCTTAAGAGTTCAACGTTGGAATTACCTACTTGCATCTACTCTCATTCTGTTCACTTTATCGCGACGATATCGATACACAATCGTGACTAATAGATCGAGCATCGAGTTTAATTCAGAAAAATAATTTGCTAATTGAAAGACGGTGTAACAGTATCGCAGGAAGCTGATAATATCGGCGAATATTTTCCAATGCACTGATTTTTAGATGAAAGTACTTGGGAATTGTTTGCAGTTTCAAATGCTGTTTAATTCTGTAAACACTTGAACGTGTTTAATTTAAAAACCCGACGAAATCATGAAAATTGTATAACTTCATCGTGAAACAATTTAGATTCGAAAATCTTCCGTTCTAAATATTAAATTATATTATACTGCAACTGAATCACATTTAAATATATCTAATATGAACTTAAAAAACAACATGGCAAGCTTTGAAACTTCACGTAACAATGCTGAGAAGTAGAATTAGTGTATCAAAAATTATAGAACATCTGCTTCGTACTTTTTTTCGTGCAACGAATAGTTCACAAGTAATTTCGTGAATAATCGATGAATATTTCATTTGTGCAAGCGAACTTGCCAATTTAAAAAAAAAAAAAATGGAATACATCAGTTGATATCCCATTAAAGAGAAGCCATAAATAAAGTCGAATTAAAGAGCGGAATATATCAGTAGATAAATATAATTAATATCAAAAATAATATAATAAAGATAATTAATATCCAAAAATCACCGTTATCAATTCCATCTATAGAAGCAATAAATTCACATGGTACAATCTAATATTTTTCACCATACAGTTACCCAAAGAACAATCCAAAGTTTCTCTCTTTCTCTCTCTCCTCTCGGAACTCAGATACATTTCAAGCCGCGCCCACCTGAGACGCTTCCACATCTTTGTTTATTCCTGGTTCGAGTGAAACATGACTTGCGAGCTGTTTACGATTCCCCGTAGACCGAGGCTCGGATGTAGTTTCTACAGAGAATGCAGTAGAACCCCACAGCGAAGGCAGTTATGTTCGCAGACCACGAGCTGTTTGCAACGCGTGGCCGCGAGTCGCTCGTGTTCATGGGGCTAGAGCCGGCAGTAAGATTTTAATCTCTGGTTTTACGCGCGAAAAGCCGCGCTAATCTTCCGGCGAAATTTACGTGGTGCGCGCGAGCCGCCTTTTAAATCCGCCGGAAGTGCCGGCACGTGATAAGTATGGACGATGACCGCGATCATCCCCAAGTCGCCGGAAGAACCAAGCATTCCGTGCACACCGAGACATTCCTCAGCGCTATTTCTCGAAATTTCATGAAATTCTTTCTCCCGGTCGAATTTTTAAAATACAGTCTGCGTGCTTCTTTTCTAATGAAAACACAAACTGTTTGGAATTTTTTCGTCTTGCTTTGCTTCGTATTAGCATTCATATTTCGCCGAATGTGAATTTTCTCTTTTCAATTTCCCTGCAGAGGAATATTCGAGGATCACTAAGCGTGCTCGTGTGATTGTCGAGCATTAAGCATCGTTCCATTTTGCACACGCGAGAAAAGTGAGACTGAAAGTTCGACAGATTTATTCTTCATTTTTTTCTTCTTTTTACGACGATCGCTAAATCGTTACGCAGAGTTCGGCTAGACCGCGAAGAACGTGCAAACGAGGTACTTACTTCGGATTCGAATTCACCAGGATCGTCCAATTTAAAACTTTTCAGACATTCGTAACGTTGCCTGGCTCCTTGCGTCTACGAGCCGCGTTTCGTCGATCCTGAAATGGTCATCCTCCCTGTACATAACTCGATGAAATTGTTTCGCCAGTTATACTTCCTCTCCTTCTCTCGTTTCGATCCATAATTTGAACATCGTATATAAATGTCACAGGAAATTTTCTTTCCTTCTCTTTGCGTAGTATTCGGAATGTAATGATTTACGTATTAGTGATTTTCAATTATCTACGGGAAAAAAGTTCGATTTCGTACGGTGAGAAATGAAACTCGTTGGAAGATTAATCGAATTGGAAATTCAACATGGAACATCTGTTTACAAAAACAAAATCGACATATTTCAAGCGTCGAGGAGGTTTTTCAACCTAGCAAGAATCTATCACAAAAGTTCCCTCGATCCACGATACGCCCGCCACGAGGAGAAGCATAAATCATCGGTCTTAACCGCTTCGACGGGCGCAACAGCTATTTCGTAAGGCCGACGAAGAGCAATGAGTTCGTAAATCAGTCGAAAGTTTCCTTCCCGGCGGCAAGCGTAAGTTACGCCCTTAACAAGGCTAATTGAGACCGTGTTCCCTCTCACTCCCTCTCTCTCTCTCTCATTCTCACTCACTCTTTCTCTTTCTCCCTGTTTCCCTCCGTTCTTCTTTCACCCTTGGTGTGCACGCGTCTACGCGCGGGAAAAAACGGGTCGCGAAGCCGGAGGATATTTAACACCGCGCAAAATCGAGGAATGATGTACGACGACTTTTCTCGTTTCGACCTCCTCCATTCGAAAGAGAAACGACCTAGCGCGCGGCATAATTATAAAAAAGTCACGAGCTTTTTGATTAATATATTCGACGTCCAGCCAAATTCTGTATCTTTTGGTATTATTCTCGAAACCGTATAGTGAAGTAATAACTTCGCTCCCGAGGATCCTTCTTGCTGGTACGAATCGGCAAGAAATTCGTCGGTTTTTGGCGAATATCTTGGAAGTGGGAATAATAACGAGTTCTTGCTACGATTCTCGAGACGATTGTAATTACCGTCGACGTTTAAATCATTCAGCGTGCTGGATTTTAATTCTTTAAGCGTTATGTTTTGGCACTGAAAGTGCAGTCCACAGTATCATGAATTTTTGACTTATATTTATAAGAATTTTACGTAAGAATAATGGTAATATGATTATAAATGTATAAAAAAGGAATGAAAGGAACACAAAACTTAAAATACGTGGTTGTATTCAAAAAGTAGAGCTCAAAATGCACTTTTTACCGAAGAGAAACGTTTTTGATTATTTCTAAACCTGAAATTTCGTGCTAATTGAGTGCCTACTAAGTTTTTGTCGCAATATTTTTCTGTAAGACAATGGGAAGTGCCAAAAAATTGTGAAGACTAATTCTGTATACAATTTCAATCACAAATATGAAGGTACAATGATCCTAAATGACTACAAATATTTCTATCTGTATACGATACCAGTACCAATGATAACGAATCACTATATCATATATCTTTTATTCAAAATGTGTATAATAAAAAATCGTGCATAAAAAGGGAACTTTATTTCTTTTCTATTTATTTCACAAATCTACGCGAGAAACGCTAGAACCTAATAATAAACACCATGTACATTTCTACTATTGTAACATGTGACAGACACTTCAACGAAGAAATGTAATTTTAATTGTAAAGAATATTAATAAAAGAGAAACAACTTGAAAAAGTTCCAAATAGTTTCTGTTTAATTAAAAACAAATATTTAAGCGTGTAAGTTGCATGACTCCTCTACAGAAACGTAAAAATAATTCAATCGAAAGACCTGGTCAAGTTATGTCTAATACTTATGAACGGCAGTGTTCTAATAAAATATTTTCTAATATAAAAGTTACAACAGGAATACAGTTTCATATTCAAAGAAAGCACGATCTCCCGAGCAAATTCAAAATGCGCGCCGTCACGTCATCAAGCGTGAAAGCGTTAATAACGTCCCCTTCAATATGGCATGATGAAAGCAACCTAGAGGTCCAACGACAACGGTACGCGTTATTAATAATTACATAATCCGTTCAGCGTGTCCTACGTCCGCGGCTCACGTTCGATACGGAAAGAGATCCAGAGGCGCGTAGGCGAATCTGTAAACAGCCGCGTGTTATGCAAATCAGGAGCAGTCGTACGATGGTAGTACACAGAGAGACAATCCCGATGCGCCGGTATACATCTGTACGAGTGGAGGCGAGGCGACGCGATATAAGCTGAAACCGGAATAAGCATGTAAAGTAGAGGCCGTGGAAACAGGTGACACGGCTGTGCCATCACTGTGACACGCGCGGATGTTCCGGGCTGGAAGGTGAAACACGCGACACGATGCATCCGTTGATGAACTGACCTATGAGTTCTCTTTCTACGTTCTCCCTCAACTTTTCCCCTCTTCCGACCGTTTCAAGACTAGATTTTAACCCTTTCGTTACTAGTACCGACTATAGTCGACATCCACGTAACGATCTGTGCATACGAGCACCGATTATAGTCGGCAAAAAGATTCTACTGTACCTCTAGAGTACTGTAATTTCTTGATTCTATTGACCTGTATTGGATTAATCCTACTAGTATATTTTGAATGGTTCAAAAGTATATTTTGAACGCATGTAATATTGTTGAGAATAAGCAATGTATATATATATATATATATATATATATATATATATATATATATATATATATATAGAAATTTGCGTTTGTTGATGCAGTCCTCTCTCTCGCAAGGGCCAGTATTACCTGAAGAGTCAGTACTACATCCGTTTATTGCACCCCTTGAGCGTCTCGGTTCTTTTCCGAGACAGAGTTAGTTCATTGAAATCATTCAAGCTAAGAACAGCACTTCTGTTCGTTTTGTAAATCTATCCACTAGTGATTAATAAATATATACTTAGATCAAACCTTGTTGTATTTATTTAACATAATGAATATTCAACAAATATGTTAGGGCTTCTTTGTAACGGTTTATGGCACGGTCGCACAGAAAGGCTGTTTTTGAGTTTAGGATTTCATTTATTTTTTGCGTGCTTTAATATACATCCTAGCGAAGGCTGACAGAATTGCTTTATTAGAGTTCTTAGCGGTTGGTGCCTTTCGAGCTTAATAGTCTAAGAACATTCCATAAACCTTGGGTTTCCGAAGGGTACATTTGTATGATTGATGATGATTCATCCGGAGATTTTTCCCAAATTATTGTAACTATTTCCTCACTCCTTGAAATCATCTCCTACTCTTTCAAAGTAAAGCGCGCTAAGGGAACACTGGAAGAAGTTGATGAGAAATTAAGCACGCTAATTGGTGATGAATTAAGGTATGAAAGATTAACATGAGAAGTCATTTTCTTTATTTCTAAGGGAATGTGTAAATAGATTTACAAACTTGTGTGAATGTAAACCGAGCAATAGAACAAGGTTGAAAGATCTAATAAGATAACGAAAAGATTCTGTTGGTCTTGCTATTATCTCCACATAAGAACCATCTTTCCAGAAACTTTTCCTCCACCCTCGTCGAATAAGTATAATTAAAAACTTTCCAACGTCTGCCACTGTCGTCGAGCTGTATAAAATTTGCCATATAAAATGCGCATGGTCGGACGGAAGTCGCTTTATTCCGACTAAAGTGAATCGAAAAGTTCCGGGTCGAACGTCGAAACCCATCTGAAAAGAGCTTCGAAGAGGATACAACAAACTGCCGTTCTCTGTCTACCGGATAGCAAGCACGGGCGAAACTTTTGAACTCGGATCATCCAATTAGGATGCAAAAGTCTCGAGTTTAGGCGTCTCGCGGGTTGGCCAGCCCGTGGGACAAATCTCGCCCCGATAGTCCTTCGCTGTTCCATTGCGAAAAGAAGTTAAGTCCTCCTACGAGAAAAGCTCGACTTGAATCGTAAATAAGTCTCCTTCCCGCACTATCTTCACCCGTTTCCGTCCATTTTCGATCTGTATTATTCGAAGAACACTCGATCGTTTACCGTAATCTTTCTTTTAATCGAATTTTTCGATTTATGTAATTCTACACTCGACTATATATAAATTTTCAAATAAAGATTTCACGCGATTATGTATTATCGTATTTAGGACAAATTGTGTTTCAAGATCGAATAATTTAATAAAACCACCTGATAACGAAAGTATTTGTATCGAACGTTATCTACGTTTAGAGTAATTCAAGTGATATTTCGGATTAAGATGGCTGATTTCATTGTTTCCTTTTTAGACGAAGGAAAATGTTGCAAAATTGATAGATTGTGTGCAATTTTACACCTCTTTTAGTTATTTAAAATTAGTAATTAAGACTCAACACTTTTAAATCGATCATATAAAAAGAAAAAAGTAATATTCGAAGCCTCAAAATTCAAATAAATGGTTAAATAACAGGTAAAGTAGCCAAATATGAAACTCATCTTTTTTTAAGCAAGCACAATTTTCGATTAAAAATACTTTTATTAAAATACGATACATGTTTTAAATTTACCATATTAGAAATTATAACAAAACAGATAAAGTTCCATCGTAATAAAATTAAAAATGAAAAGTACGCAAAACCATGACTTGAAAAACTGGTCGCCTAATACGAGATCCAAGTTTCATATCTGAAGAATAAAGTCCTGTGTCAAACAAGCATTCTGTATAATTATTTTCATATGCTTGTTCAAGACACTACGTTGTTTTCTACGCTATATTTGGATAATACAATTGAACTACGATTAATTCTGAAATTGACTGTCGCTGCGACGTTCAAGGCTTCTCCACAACGAAGATTGGGGTTTCATATTACAAACAGTCTCATATTAGACTACTTCACCGTATATTAGAATAGTTCGTTGATGAAATATATTTATTAATTTTACTTGAACACAGCTCATTCGCAAAAACCTTCCAATCCCTCTTACAAAGCGATACGGAGCGTTCAGAGGGAAGAACGAAGTCAAAGTGGAACATCTCTAAATGCCTTCTGATAGACGTTCAGCATGAATTTCTTATCCAAAACGATATCGAGCAGCGAGCTCTTTGGTGAACGATACCCGGACAGGACTCCTACAGCGGACAATTAGCGCGATATTAGCAACTCTTTAATCCCCTAGCCCGTCTGAGACTTGTGCCGCTGCCACTCGTCCGCGCCGAGACGCGCCGATTAATAATGCAACCGAGACTCCGCTTCTCTACCACTTGTCCTCCTTGCCTTCGAAACTTCGCCTTCCTGATCTCATGCCGGCTCGTCAGCCTTGGGTCATTAATTATGCTCCGACGACTTCCGTTTATTGCTTTACCGTTGAAAAAAAGAAAAGAAAAAAGACGGAAAGAAAGGGAGAGAAGCAGACGAGGATAAGAAAGTCGCAGATCTCGGTGTAACTTCAAGGGAAAGTGGAAAAGTTTCAAGCTCGAAAGGTACAGCTTATTCTCCAGTGTTATGACTTAAAATCTTACGAACGACGTTTTATTGGTTACAGAAGCTACAAGAAATGTTGTACGAAATGTACATACAATGCATGAAAATTTAAGGGGTGATTCTGGAAGCCGAAATGAGGCGAAAATGAAGAATAAAGAGATTACGTTTGAGGCTTCGTTGTTTAGTTATTCACGTTTGAAAGTATACCTGTAGGCTGGCAATTTTCCTTACACCAACGAATGTGGGTCAAGAGAAGACATACGGGGTACAGTGATCCTCAAATCATGACAGTGCAAGTCGGTGAAAAAGAAAACTGATATTAGGCACCATAAACGATTCTGTAACACTTTATAAGAAAAAAAAAAAAATTGTAGATTAAACATTAAACTTGTCTACTCGCTGAAGTGTGCAAAATCATATCGAAGCGTGCCCTAAGTGATTTCAAGTCATTTGGTCTAACCTTAAAAAAGAGTTATTCTGTTTTTAAGAGTGTATGAAGACTTTTCATTGGTGTATGGAGGTTTGCCAGTCTACAGTCATATTTCCAAACGCTAATAACTAAACAACGAAGCCTCAAACGCAATTTTTATATTTTTCATTTTCATTTCATATCGACTTGTAGAATCATCCCTCCAATTTCCATCCCTGTATATCCCTTGACAACCGTATATCTACCATAGAATCTCTGTTATCACGTTTGAAGAGGATCGGATATTATATACACGTTTATCGTTATCTCCATAGATAGTATTGACAAAAAAACACGCCAAAAATACCGTCGTTGCGTAATATTCACGCGAAAGCTAATAGAAAGTTAGATAATTTCATCTTTCAGAGAGAACAACAAGCTTCTCCACGGAAAATGAATTGTATATCTATAATGTAGCAACGGTGGTTAGATTTTCTAGGAATCTTGTTTATCTGACACGTTAACCACTTTACGTGGGCCTGTTGGAAGCAAGAAAACGTGAAAGCTTGGATGTGTATATATGTGTGTGTGTATATATATAAGTGTATCCAAGTCAAACGCGACGCGGAGAGGCTTCATTGAAAAACAGAGTGGCAATTCCGTAGAGTAGAAGGCGCGAAATGAAAAGAGCGTTTCACAGACTGGTACGCTCTTTCCGCGCGCCATGCCGAGCCGCGCCGCCTCGTTTGGAATTCTTCAGCGTCTCATTACGCTGGCTTTCCGCGTGAAAGAACATTACACAAAGTGGCCAGGCCCTCGAACGAACGTCGTTGCTTCCTCGTCACAAGTGAAATTTGACGGTGGCCTGAAGCGAGAGGAGGGGATACTTGGTAACCTAAGGAAAATTCGGGTCAAGACGAGGGAATCTCCTCCTTTTCCGCGGGAAATTCGCGATGAAGTTAGCGCGAGGATGTCGGTGTTTAGATCGTCGAGCTTTAAACACTCGAGACTACGTCGGGGAAAATTAGAGATCTTGTGTTTGGAGATGCCCTTTGGCGAATTGTAAGAGGGAACTGGAGTAATGTTTAGCGAGGTTAAATGAAATTTCAGCATCGGGTCTTCTTTGCTTAAACTGAATCGGAAGAAACTTCAAGTGATATACTGGTTTTCCCGGATGAAGAATATCGATGTCTTTTATTCCTCGTACTTCTTTTCCATTCGTGAATTTCAGCTTCGAATGTCCTTGTTTATACTGAATCCTGAGAAACTTAAAGTGCTACTTTTTCAAGTCAAGCTTCAGACTAGTATTTTCAAAATTTCGAATTTTCTTGGCGTAGCTTCGACGAACTCTGTCTGCACAAATCTCTAATTATTTCTAATTTAATTAACGAAGCTCTTTCTCTCTCTCCTGCAGTTTTATACGAGATTCCTCGACAAAGATGTCAAGTTAACACTTAACCCGCCGGCTTTTTAATTTGCAGCCGAACGTAAACCGCCGGCACTAACTTGCGAAATTTAAGAATTCAAGGAAAGCCTACCTAACTTTTCCTTTTATGCATTATTTATAGGTGAAAATGTCATGATAATGTAAAAAAACCATGAAACCTACTAAAACTGTAAATATTATTGATACGATTTGCACTTAAATAATAACCTTGTTAAATTATTTTATAAATAACATTTTTAATACTTCAATTTTTTATTCAAGCTTATACTAAGTTTGCAATAGGTTTTTACACTAACACTAACACTTTTTTTATAGTTTCGAACCAGACTGTGTATCATATTACAGATTTCAAAAATGCAATATCAGTGGGTTAAGTGCTAGGTTTCTTATTCGAAAGAAAGTTCGAAGAAAGTTTGTCTAATCAGAGATATTGAGATATTTGGTATAATAATCTTACAGCATTGTGTAATAACGGATAAAAAGAAATCAGTAGATTAGTATCGATTAGTCGTTGTTTATCGTTCGAAGCTACGAGGTTCAACGTGAACGATTCTGATTCGAGGCGATAACAGGAATATCGTCTGAATATCTAATCTCGTTGAACTAAGTATACATATTCGCATCAATAGAAATTCGAACATCGTACGATACACTGCGACGACGTGTTTCCTTTCGAATAAAACACAGTTTCACATATGCTACGTTTGAACGAAAGGAACAAGCATTCATTCACACCGTTTTCATTCTCAAAGGCAAGTGCTCGCAAAACTCCCAGTTGATTTTCGCGAAAGTTATTTAATTGGTCTCCCTTTATGTTCCTCAAACAGTCTTTATTGCACTCGACGATACGCCGCTCGTTGTTACCTTCCAGGCTTTCTGTTTTTCTTTCATTCTCTTTGCTTCTCTTCTCCTTCCTTTCTCTTCACTTCTCTCTTTGCCTTTTCTCTTTCAACTTTACGAGCGGAACATATAGAAACGTTTCGACGACTTCTTGACAGCCGGATCGATAACAGAATATTATCTGGATTTTCTCTGCGGAACGAGACAGCGAAAGTTCGGCCTGAAGCTGGCTTATCGAACCTCCCTCTCCTTCGCTCCGACATTTTTCTTCCTTTTTTTTCTTTTTTTTTTTTACAATGGAAGAAAACGTCGTCCCGATAGCATCGATTTCCATTGTACGTGCGTTTCGCAAAAAAAAAAAAAAAGAAAAAGAAAGAAAGGAGAAAAAAATAAAACAAGGATGCTCCGAACGATCCCTTTGTTTTTGCGATTGCACCGAAACAAAACCAAGGATCGATGTTACGTTGATCCCTCGTGCTGGTTTCAGTTGCGCGGAGCGGCTACGGAAGAAAATGAGTCACGTGACGCGTGATCGAATCCGCCCTGTTAACATCAGCCGTTCCCATCGTGGAAAAATTCATCGCGCAACGAGTAAGATCACTGAGAAATATTGCGACGCAATCGTATCGTAACTTAAATTCAACTAAATATCCCATATGATCATCCTTCTCTCTGTCTCTCTTCTATCAAACGTAAAATCGACGAAAAAAGGAAAAGAACGAAAGAAAGGAAGAGAAAAATACACATGTAGCATATCGTCGCTGTTCTTTGTTTTTTCCACGTTCGATTCGATTGCAGTTTCTCTTCCCTTTCACTTTTCCACTGAGGATCCGTCACTGTAAAACGTAGCACGGGCCACGAGAAACCGATACGACCAAAGAGTATGGCGGAACAAAAGAAAAGAGAGACAGAGAGGGGAACAAACAGTAAAATAGATATAATACTTGGTACAGTCGACAAGGTAACCGTCCGAGGACAGTGTATTTTGTTCGATGTTCGACAAAATCGAATTACAGTCGGATCGTGAGGCGGCCAGCCGCTTTTCCTCCTTTTCTGGTTTCAATTGCTCCACGGCCCAGCGATTGGACGAGCGCCGTAGAAATTAAATAAGCGCGAGCGCGCGCAAACAGAGAAACGCAGGAAAGTTCGTTAAAAGGGAGGAAAGGCGGGCCAAACAAGCGCGACGCTCTCTTTATCTCCCTATCCACCCTTCGAACGCCTCTTCTCCTTTCATCGTCCGGATGCAATCGAATATCTTCCTTTTCCTTTCGTTTCTCCCTAAATTTTTTTCTTCTTCTTATGTTTCTTCTTTTCCTCCTGTTTTTCCTTTCGTTACTTTGTTTCTTTCTTTTCGCTTGCTCGCTGCTTTCTGTGCCCAACTGCGTCTAACAAGGGTGATCGATTTGTGACCAATAAAACGACGTACAACGCCCACTAATTCTTCGTGGACCGATCTTATCGTGTTCTTGTTAAAAGGCAGACGCTCTTGACGATAGAAAAAAAGAGAGAAAGACAAAGAAAGGGGATCATAAATAGATACATCAGGTTCTGTTACGGGAATTGAGGGATACACGAATAATTACTGGTTACGCGATAGAAAAACTTAGTTTACTTGAATGATAAATAAATTAATCTATACTGTATACAAATGTTTGTCACTGTTGAGAAAAAGACTCGATTTACCTTTATTTCATGCAAAAATAATTTAACACATTGTACGCCGATAATGCATTATTGCAGGATTTTTAATCTATCAATTTTGACGAATGTTTAATTGCTGTTAAAGCACCTATGGCGAAGATTTCAGTGGAAATATGCTGTATACTATTTTGTAAAAATGTATAAAATTTTTAATACATTTTCTTTCGAATGTCCATTCATCGTAAATGAGCAATATGACCGTCGTTGATACTCGGACTTTCAGCAACCGATATTTCTGCCGATGTATAATGTGTTAAAATTCTGTAGTATTGTCCAAAATTTCTTCCTGATAAACAAACTCCATTCTCACTAACGTTCACTGAATATTGCTGATTTTCCTTGACCATGGAAACGTTAGTTTGTAAAGAACGCCTGCTTAGTATCACGCGATTTCCTTAACAACGAACACACGCTGCGTGAAAAAAAAGAAGACGCGAGAATTATTAACGAGTTTCATCGATGAAACGAATCGAAAGAAGAATGTAGGAAACCAGAGGATTCGACGATTCTTTCGAAGGATTGCGCAAACACGTGAGATTCGTCGAAAGAAGTTGAAAAGAGAACTCGACTGGCTGTCGTATCCAATAGGGTGGAACCATTTGCATACACCACTCGGAGATCGCAAACGGACGAGATCAAAGAGCCCTTGATCCATCTCCGTTTACCTCTGTGAACGTTCGTTAATCAAATAAAAAGTTGCATCTCCTTCACGCCGCGAAGAATTACCCTTGAAACCGCGGGAAACGTTTGAAAGTTTCACGGTAGATTGAAATTCTACTCTCTTAGTCGTGAGTTCGATTCAGAGATGATGGAAATCGTGCGTAAAGATGATTCGAAACGGAAATTCGAAGGTCTGTACTGTACAAACAAAAACGGAACAGTGTATCGTGTCAATTGTGCGGTCAGACCGTTTGTTTATTTATGTCCCATCGAAAAATGGAAGGGACAGCATGAAATCTACGGGACCGATTCGTTTCATCGATATCACCCGTCCTCTCTGCTATTGACATACGCTTTAATATTCGATGACGCGGTCCGCAAGTGCAATCGAACCTTTCTGTAAATACCGGGTTAGATAGTTCTTCTCTTTTTTTCTTTTTTTTTTACGTTTTTGTATTTTTTTTTTTCGATCGACGCCACGCAATTCCGCTATTATTTTCGCTCCTCCCCCCCCTCCCCCTCCTCCTTCCAACTTTCCGAAAAACAAAACGGCAGGACGGCTTTTCGAGATGCGTACACCAATCACGCCTAACGTTCGCTCGTTGTTTCAAAAGCATCATCCACCACGCAGGACGGATGGCAGTCTGATGATACTTTTGAAAAGACGAAACAATTCCGCAGCACTTGGCGACTGTATTTGAAATAAACAAAAGAAGGCGGAATATAACACAAAATTCTGTATTCTCTTTCTCTCTTTATTATCTCTTAACCCATTCTCTTCGAAGAACGTATATATATATATATGTGCTCGAGAAGTGTACAATCCTGTACGAAGAATGTGTGTGTGTGTGAATAGCGATAGTTTTAAAAACAAGAATATTTAATAGGATAAAAATAAAAGAAGATACAAAATAAGAATATAAAATAAAAAGATACAAAATCAACTCGCTTTTAATTCGCTCTTTAACCTTTTACACAACTCTTCACTTTCTCTTGTCTCACGACGCTCTGGCTTGCACCTCAATCTCTCCTTAGCAGTGTTCTTCAAATTACACCATTTTTTCTTTTCGAAGTTTTTATTCGTTAACGTGTTTAAAACTTTTGAAACTGCTATACACGAAATGCAGTGTCATATAAATTATCAAGTAGAGAAATCAGTAATTACTTCTAAAGGAATAGTGTTGCCAGGTGTTAAAAATAGGACTAGCAATAAGAGCGATGGACCTTCGAATTGAAACGAAACAAAGAATATGGAAGATAATTTAATGGTCATCACTTTATTTTAAAGTACATTCGATGACATTATACATGAAATGCAATATCATATAAATTATCAAATTAAAAAGAAATCAGTAACTATTTCTAAAGGAATAGTGTTACCGGATGTTAAAAATAGGGCCTTCCAATAAATATTATCCTTAACTCGGAAAGCTCCTCTCAAGAAACTCTGCAAACTCAAGACTAACCTTTGAGTCTGCTGTTTGCGAGGATAAATGGTGCGAGAAAGGAGAGGGGGGAAAAAAAAGTGGACGTTGCAACGTTACCAATTCGACCCACGGAGGATCCCTTCCGCTTTCGAGCTACTTTTCGGGTAAGTTTCAGGATTCGACGTGCTATTTGTCATCGTCAGCGTCGCGACGGCTCGACGGTAAACGCTGCTAAACCAATTAAAACTATGTCGTTCTGGATGACGGTGTCGAAGCACGAGGGAAATCGGAGGGAATGCTCTCGTCTGAGCTGTTCTCACCGAGTGAAACGGAAGCGGAATCGTAAACTGTGATGGTCGTAACGTGTCGTCCAGCTGTCCTCGAAACGATCGAGAGATCCAAACGTACAGTTAGGCAGGCATTCGAATCGACGGCGTGCGCTCGCATTTCCGGCCGCTAATGCGCGATACTTCGATCACCATTAGCCATGTGTGCTCGGTGTAATTTCACAGCGGCCTCGGGAGCGGATAATTAATTTGTAAATGGCAGCTGGATCGATTGCCTCGAGCGGATCCTCTTAATGAAGTCTCGCGGACTCGCGCTCCGATTCTACCTCTATAGGTGACCTCTGTTTGTTCCATTGATCTTGGTTTTGCACTAGTCTAACGCGAATTTCGTGGCAGTGATTCGTGAAGAAGCTACATTTCTCGCTCCCTGTCCTTCTTTTAAGATTTCTATTAATTTTATCGTCATCGTTTGGAAATTTCTCTTCCATTTTTCATCAATTTCGTGGAAACTCCGGTTTAAATGGTAGAAATATCACTAATAGCACTGATAACTTTGTAACTGTAAAGTATAGGATCATATAAATGCGAAATTATGTTTTTTTAAATAACATAAACCGTTTTGTTTTAGTAGAAGGTAGTACAACTTTAACCATGGACAAGTATATATTACAGCAACGCATTTATATTATTCAAACTTAGTATGAAAATTGGCGATCGTCGAAAAATACTCATCGCAAAAGTTGTAATCTTTTTGATGTAAATAATTAGCTAAATCTTTGTCCGATTCAAAGATTAGTGAAAAAATAGGAAGAAACTGGTTGGGTTATCGATAAACTAAAAAGTGGAGGATTAAGAATTACTGCTATAAATTTTTTGTGCATATCTTATGGCTCTGCATGGATGATTTTGTATTACAAAATTTAATTAACCCAGTAATTGAAAGAAATAACTCCAACAAAATTTCGATAATCGAATCGATGTCTGCAGACTCAGTTATGGCGCATATTTGAACGATATTCTGTTCCAAGTGTAATTATAATGGATCATACTTTCGATAGAAAAGAAGAATTTCAACAAATTCCAAATACTTCGTATTTTATTAAAAAGAAACGTGTACGCGTGTAAATTGGATGAACCTGTACCTTCATACGACAGTACACGACACGTTAAACGTGTCGATTATTAATCCCTGAAATTCCGTGGAATCGTTGCAGAATTAACGACGCAACTGCCAACCTAACCGAAAACCGCCAACTATCAACGATAGATCGTAAAACGATGTCGCCGAGTTTATAGACTAATTTGTTTTACGATTCGCGAGTTTCGTCCGGTAAATAATCGGGTGACTCTGCTAGAATGTTCCAGTAGAAACTGACGAGCATTGGTCAGACATAAGCAGCGTCCACGGTCGTTAAAACTCGATTCGTATTCCCTGGAATTTTACGACGCTACCGATACAATGTATTTCTCGACTGTTCTCTTGGCTACGTTAAACCAAGACAAAAATCAATGACCAGGCGAACCGGAAGACGCCATTTCTGCCCTCTGAATCTTCGTGAACTTTGGTAACTCTCCGTGGTTTGTACGAACGTTGTGTATGTATATAGATTTCCGATTTCTCTCTAGTTTCTGTCTCCCTCTCTCTCTATCTGTCTCTTTTGCTCTCTCGTCCATCACCACTAGTTGCACCTTGTGCATCCTACTCGATGTAAACGACGAAATTTCCTGGCGGCGGCGCTGCACTTGCGTAAACTCGATGACGCGTCCCGCGAACAACTGCTAACTCGATTAGGCGCGTGTACGCGCAAGGAAAAATCCTGTCTGCGTTAATTCGACATTGTGCTCTTGCTCGACAAAGGCTGGTTATTCTGAAAGTTAGATATTCGACGATATTACATTTTGATTTATACAGAGTGTTTCGTAAATGTATGTCGATACTTCAGCAGGTAAATTTACACACTTAGAAAATTTCATGTGAACATATGTCCTGTATATCTTACTTTTCGAGTTATGGAGGATTAAAGAAAACGTTCGATCAGACCACTTTTGCATTAGATTTTCACTTTTCAGAAATTTGCAATGAATAATGCTAACAATCGAGAAGAAGAAATACAAAATGGATTTCAGATTATGACTATGGAAGAATTTAATGCTAAAATGGCGTCTATGGAGAACTTCGAACATTTTCTTTAATCATCCACAACTGGAAACTCGAGATATATTGGATATATATTCACGTAACATTTTTTACTCGTTGTATGTATTACACAATACATTAGGTATATATTACCTAACCCGTTTACTCGATGTATATACGTGTATATATTAATTTCGCGAGATTGCAGCTGGTATGGGCGAGACACTGCAGCGTTGAGTAGTTTCACTTGGACGTGGTATTGTCGAACGATTTAGAGGAAGATCGAACTGTCTGGTCGCAGAAGCGAAACTTCTATGAGTGTTGCTCGATGTCCAATTTCCATGAGAGTGGGCGCTGTTCTGAGGCGTGTCGAGACGTTTCAATGGACTCGCGACGGAAATTCGAACTCGATTCTGCGGTGGCTGGTACCGCGGTCGTGAATCAGCACAGATGTTGAGTGTTATTGGGTGATAATGGAATCAAGACACGTCTCGATGAAATAATTAATTCCAATAGCGTTCGATTGTAAAGTAAATTTTTGCTGGAACACGATTTAGGAACTTGATTGTCGTTGCGATCTTCGCAACGTAAAGAGATCTCGGTCTGACGAATTATAGCCATAAAGTACCAAGTATTCGTTAGTCACATTTGGTCACTAGACCGAGGTGATGTACGTCTTGCAATCACCATAAAACCACCGTGAAGAAACTCACAAATGTGGTCGCCAAGACACTTATACCTACAAATTATTTAACCCCTTGCCGTACGAATTTTTAATTACTACGTATATTAGTCTGGAATATTCACTGTTCTAATACAATTGTAAATAAAGAAAGTCGAGATATTATATATCAGTTTTTATTCGAAAATCTATCTTGAATTGAAACCGAAACGATAAAAAAGCAAATGTTTTTCTTTTTTACTTTTATCGCGACGTCTCGTTCAGTGCGAGATTTTTGGCGGGAAAAACGCTCGTAGCGAAAGGATTTAATTATCTGATAACTAGCGTCTTTGAAAGCTACACAAACAAAAGAACATGTACCTTACAACCTATTCCATAAGAGAATATCGGCGTACAAATACACAACAATTGTTTTATAAGTGTCTTATTCGAACTGTTTCGAATGGACATCGTAATGTAACGAAAAAGTTTCAGAATTTTCTGTTCGCTATATAACGTAATCTTCGTTCATTTCTTTCGACGTGTACCTAACAGAATCTCTTCTTCTGAAAGCTTTCCTCTCGCTCGCCTGGCTGTCACCACCAGTTGCATCCTCGTGTACGAAAACTCGAGCCGAAGGAATAGGAATTCCTGACGTGGCTCGTCTAACATGCAAACTTATTACGACGCGAGCCACATCCACCGGACGAGAATGTGGTGCTACGGGAAAGTTGCTGGCCGTTGGGCTATTCGAGGAAACTCTAACGATAACACTTCCATCCCTAATTGTTGGATACACTCTGTTCAGCAGAGTTGCAAAACGAATTAATTCACTATTCGTCGTATTAAAATTGCAGAATCTTCGTAGATATTATATTAAAATGTATTATGAGATAAATATGAAAATTTCAAAATTGTTACAGCTTTTAATATTCATGTCTCGCGGCAATCACGATTGAGAGAATTGGATAATTATAATTACAACTCGATTTTCCAACGATTAACCACGACTCTTTAAAACCTTCACAATTAATTCAAAAATTCGCAAATTTCTCATCGTCAATCCTGTCATATTCCGTCTTTCCTATATTAATTGCAAATATATTGCACGCACATTTCTTCTTTACGTTTCTTTTTCTCTCATCACACATGCATATCACTTTTGGGATTTTCCAAAAAAAAAACATTTTCGAAAAAGGAAAATAGACAAGGTTATGAGCTCGTCAGAACGACTAAATGACCAATTTACTAACTAAAGATCCTTCTAGTTTCTTTTCTTTTTTTCACTAGTTTCTATTATCCTACAAATGCTAATAAACGTTCGAAAAATTCGCTTAACGAAAAAAACATTGATATAATCAGTATATTATCGTTAAAAGTCTACGTTTCATACACTTCGAGTTATTCAGCGCTTATCTATCTAATAGTTGAACAATACATTCAGCCAGGTCTGATGACCGCATATCCGAAGGAAACTCAGATAATTCGTTTAATAGATGTTCAGTAGTTACGCGCCACTAAAATACGTAATTGTTCTGGAAACGCTTGGCTCCATAGAGCTGTAGAAGAAGTATGGACCGAAGGATCGGTCGGTCGCATGTTGTTAACCTACTTCTTGGTTTCCGGAAGCGTGAAACAACGTCGTGCACTATAAAACGGAACGATCGGTTGCGAATAACGAGACGTTTCCGCGCGAACTTCGCGACATGACCGAAAGCTGGTAATATCTGTGGTATCAAAGTTACAACTGTTCGTAAATCCAATCCCAATCGCGGTGGACAACGGAAATAACGATCGATTAATGAGATTTCGTCGCGTCATAGTCCATTTCGTTGGTTTCTTTAGAATCTTCGTATTGGTCTCCTGTCTGTTACAATGTATTACAAGAGACTTGCTGATAAATATAATAAACGAGGAAACAAGAAGTTACAAGCGATGAAATTCCAACACGGCTCGAACCTATAATAACAGTAACAAGTAACCTTTCCGACGAGTTCAAGTTTCTGAATCCTAAAGAATTTTAACAAGTACAAACTTTTGAAATTATCACCGAAATCTAATCTCTGAAAGAAGGTATCAGACACTGCATCCCTTTATCTCGATATATTACACTTTGGATACCATTCAAACCCGAGAGTTTCAAATAACACGTAAAAAAAAGTTGATATTTCTCTAATTAGTACCTCTGACGATATAACATGCAGCATGTAACAAATTAATCAACATTATCCATTCTAAAAGAGCAAACATTCAAAGACACAGCTCTGTGCCGAAAACAGAAAAGAAGAAAAAAAAAGGAAGAGTTGTCGCCTGATGAAAAAGTGACGAGGAGGAACAGGTAGCCGGGAGGCATCGAAGCGAGTAGGAAGGCTTCATAAGCAACGTGAAATTTTCAACACGCTAATAATAGCGCAACGCTAGGAGGAAATTGTACGCGCGCGCCGTTATGGCCATCGCTTCTCCCATTTTCCCGTTCCACGCTGCCCTTTCCGGCGGCCACGTTCTCCCTCGCGTATACCGCGACTTCTTCGGCTACTTTTTCCCCAGCTTCCGTCCGGGGAAAAGAGGAGGAGAGAGGAGAGGAGAGAACGCAAGCGGTGCCGGATGAAAGCGGCGGCCGCGCGTCATACGCCGCTAGAAATTCAATTTCCCGTCCGTGCCGGACGTCGACGCTTTTGGGAAAACAACTGTCAGCTAGCAGTGGACGAAGCGAAAGGTCCGCGTGGCCATTTATCGGCCTTTCGCCTACTATACGCCTTTGCTTCTATGAGAAAACGCCGATCGCCAGACGCTTTTCTATTCTACACGGTTCACGCGGCTTTTTCTCTGAAAGTATACGGCCGTTTGTCTCGGAGGTAAACGTTTCCCATGGTATTCGTTCATTTTCTTTTTTGCCGCTTTAACTCTTTCGGGTTAGGTGAGTCGAAAACTGACCTTTTACTTAGATTTTTATACATGGTGGGATGATATATTTTAACCCATCTAACTACCAAGAGTTACACATAGTCATGCAGGTTAATATTTTGTTTAAAATTTTTCATTCAGTTGGCAATGATATGAATTAACGATAAATGCGTAAATTAGTGAACACCAAAATTTATACATCTCGAAACGCATTAGTAAATTGAGAAAAGATATGTTTCAATCAGTTTCATTTAAAATATTAGTTCCATGGTGGGGTTATTTATGTCCCACTCTGTAACGAAGGATTTATAGAAATTTTATTATTCTTTTCTCATTTTCAGTTATATTTTATGTAGAGATAATTGAAATGAACGTTTTTGTCCACTTTTTCGTATTAAAAAAAATTCTGTGCAACTCGGGTTCTTTTTTTCTTTAAGATTATGTGCCTCAAAGAGATATAACTGATAAAGTGTTAAGAGGAACGTATAACTTTTTTATTTCTCATAGCTTCGTTGTTCAACATAAATACAAGTGATACACAAAAAATAATCCCAATAATTAATGCCTCTACATCACGACGATGTCGTCCATATTTCTGAACGCTACTCACTGGAAGAGGAACGTCGATTTTGATTGGAACGAGGAAGAAGAATGAAGAACGGTTATACGTCAAGATCTAAGAAAATCATCTTGGTAAAAATGACTCTTGGAATACACTTGAGAATCGATTAATTCACGTCACCGGGGAAATATCTTCTACCATCGTAATATTCCAATCTTTCCCAGAAACGTCACAACCCTTTCGAACATTAACCCTTTCCCTCCATGTGGCAAGTATTTTCACCCTTGACGGCGATCTTTTTCCACACATGCCGCTTTCAAAGGCAAAGAAAAAAAAAAAGAAGAAAGAGAGGAGAAAAAAGGAGAGAAAAGAAGAAAATTGGGGGATGAAACTATTCTCCTCCCATAGAAGAAGGGCACAGAGGAACGACACGATATACAGGGAGAGACTCGGTCGATTCTCGCGAAGCCGTAAAAAATTCACGACATATTGTCGCCGCGGGAAGGAATGTTCGATCGCTTCTAGAGTTATAACAGTGTGTTGGATCTCTCAGATCTTTGTGTATATATATATGTGTGTGTGTGTGTTGTATAGTCGATGATCGATCGACGATCAACACGGGCAGACTTAGCAGACGAAATGACACGGATGAACGAGCGTCCTGGCGCGATATAGAGGGTTGATGGGAATTGTGGCACACCGTTTATTCGGTGGCGAACGAGGCGAATCGAAGTGAGGGATAACGTCGATACGTTTACGCGCTTCCGTGTTTCCGCCGCAATATCCTGAAGCCCATTGGATCCTGATAATCCGTGAGTGCGAAATCACTGATTTGCACGTTCCGCGCTGATTGAGTGCGTGTGTATTTTAACGGTATTATACACGCGTCGTTCATGAACAAGCTGTACGAACGACGATAATAAGTTCGGTTTTACTTTCGATCGTCAACAGCCGCGTCGTTATTTGTTCTTTCCGTACTTCTCGTATTCTCTCGTATTTCGTTCGTATTTAAAAAAGAATACGTGTATTTGAAATTTATATTTGGAAACAAGGTCAGATAGGATAAACACTTGTATGAAATTCTTTCTTTTTTTTTTATTATTTTTATACGATAATCTGAATCCATCGCGCTGTATAATATACGATCCCTAAATTCATCAATTTTCGAACATTTTGTACACTTAGATCAAGATTAAATTTATAAAATATTTATCAAATGGAACTCTACACTTGCTGATTATTCATATTACAGTGGAAGTTTAAGTATATCGTGTCTTTCTAAGATATTATAGGAAAATAATCCCAATAAAGATCAAATTCATGGGCGAGAGTGTACAAATGCGGGAATAGTAACGCTTCGCGGGAATTTCAAGCAGTCTGGTGTCGATTCGTAGAACGGGGTTAAATTCTGCGAATGGTAACACTGTGAATTTAAATTTCAAAGCATCGAGAAATTTCCAATGAAAGGACTTAGCGTGAAAATACGAAATAACGTTCCGAAGTAGGTTGAAGCAACAAGAAGAAACAGAAGAAGATGGATGTACTACCGTTTCACTTGAAGAAGACAGAACACGGCTACTTTCGTGTGCCTCACGGACGATCGTATTTCACTTTATACGTGTATCTGAATTATTCCGGTGGAATTACGAGGCGTAGTTAAAATTTGAAAAATATCCGAACGCTGCAAATTCCCGGTTCGAAAAGAGCCAGCTGTGGCTGTTATAACTGTTGAAATTATAGCACGTAAGTTGGAACTTCGGTAAGTGGGCCAGGTATAATAAATTATACAACAAATTACAGGAATACAACAATATCTCGAGAACTAATCATTTTCTTCTCATGGTACCTCAATATTTTTTTACATAGAATGAACAGAAGTATGCATTTCCATTTAAAGAAACGATGCAATTCTTAATTGCACATGCACTGTTGCACTTAAAAAGAATCTAAAGGCCTAATCTTCGAGCCATTTATTTTTCTCCTTTGGTATTTTTTCGTAAATGCACTAATAACGGAGTTATAACCTGAAACAATTGTGTGGACCACTTTATATACATACCTATCAGTGGCGTTTACTTTGAAAGTGGCCTAAATTCATTTCTCTAAAAAAAAAGAAAAATCGACGCGAGTACACGACAATTTCTCTCACGTTGAATATCACCGAGAAAATGGATGTAATTTTTTTAATCTTTCGAAAGTGAATTCGAGGAACTTTTAATCTTGTCATTACGAACGCGCGGATGCGCGCGTTTGTTCGAGCTTGCATAAGCTTAGGATAATATGCCTTGGTTGTTGTGAACGCAACTGGACGTCGCGTCGCTTGTGAACTCATTATGCTCGGTATGCATAAGAGGACGATTCTCGTAGCAATGACGAGACTCATGGGATGAGGGTACGGTCAGTTAATGAAGGTTTAGCGAAAAGGAAGCGTAATTTGAAAGGTCTAGCTCGAGGAGGACGCTTTTGCTACGGTAAACTACTGATTTCCCTTTGATGTACCAAAGCTCGATGCTTCGAGTGATTTTCCTTCGTTGAATGTTAGATTGATTTTAATATTTCGAGTTCTATAAAAAAACATTATTTTTAAAAGCAAGTAGGCCTTTATTGTTCGAGTCCTCGATACGATCGAACAAAGCAAAAGAAAGTGAGATTACTTCGATGTTGATCCTGTTGCCGTGCTAATCTCGTTCGTCTCTGATAGTAATTACAAATACGTGTTTTCAATGCTGTTGTAATAATTACAACTTAACCAGGATCAACGAACGCGACATCTATCACTTCCTTACATAGAATAAGATAGATCGATGTTACGATCGAGTACAGAGAGTTAATTGTGGAATTAAGACGAGTCGATTCCCCGTGTTCGATCGCGTTGATGAAATTCGCAAGTTCCGCGGGAACCCGGCAAGATGAAGTGCCTCTCCTCCGAATATCGATTAACGATAATTTCTGTCCGTTGGAAACTCGCGTCGAAGCACATGATTACCTATTGTCAGCCGGAATAGCCGGAACTCAATTTTCTAATAGAGTGCTATAAACAAATTCCATCTCGAAGCCCTCGAGCATCCGTGGAATTTCGTGCCCTGTAATATTTCATCGAAACGAACTGAAAACCGTTTAAAAGGAAATCACCAATATTGAACCGTTAATATCCTCGAGAATGAGAGCAAGAGAGAGAGAGAGAGAGAGAGAGAGAGAGAGAGAAAGGAAAAATAGAGAGAAAGAAAGGACGTTTATCAAGGAATATTGGCAAAGTGATACAGGGAAATATTATTCCGTAATTGTGTAATAAAAAAGGAGAAACGTCCGGTACGTTTATTTTCTCCCCCTTCGTTTCTTTTATTTCCTTTCTTCATTTTCTTCTTTTTTTTTTCGCCCTTTTGTCCTCGCGAGAGAAAGCATTGTAGGAGGAGGAGGCGTGTTAATGAATCATTGAGGCTCACGAAGCCCCTGTAATTAATTCTTAACACGATAGTTTCACGATTCAGCGACTTCCGCCCTCTGTTGCGTTCCCGCCGGCAATAAAGTTTGTGTACGGCGATTCGAGATAACTCGAATAACCGCGACGTGCACGCGTGTACATAAATTCGCGACTCTCGAGATTTTACGAGCGCCAGGGTCCCAAGGTCGATTGTAATCTCCTGACATTTTACTGTCTCCCCTAATGGACTCCAAACCCGACGTATGCAGCCCGGTAACGTTTCCAGACACTTAATGGGTCCGATTGCAATCGGCTTTTACTACCTTCCCCTTTCGATTTCTTCGGGTTGTATTCGTTTCTTTTCTCGTTTTTTTTCGGAAACATATTTCCTCTGTTTTAGGGTCGTTCAACATGTTTCACGGAATGGGAAAAAGACAATTTTTGCTTGAATTTTCGAGACGAAATGGAAATTAAATTAGAATATTTAATTGCAGGAGAATATTACGTGTTCAATATATTAAGGGAGGATTATGTTGTATTTAATTTGATGTGCACGTTTAGTACATGTATCACTATAGCTCTTGCTAGAATTAATTAAAACACTTTTTTTTTTCTATTTTATTAACTCCTTAAAAATGAAGGAACATGAGAAAATCGATAATAAAATTTCAAAGTGTTAACATTTTTTTAATTAACGACTTTTTTCTTTTGTTCTAGTTTCTGATATAGTCAAACGCATCTTTTAAAAATCTTCCTGTTTTTCTTTTTTATTTTAAGCAAGCAGAATGACCGGAATTATTGGCGCTATGAGACGAACTTTTATGTAAGTTCAAACTATACTAACTTAACCTAACTTAACTAGATTTTACATACGAGGCCATACAGTGTCACTAATTTTTATTTCTCTTCTCGACAGAAAACCTTGTAAATATTGTTAAAACATGTATAATAAATAAATAACACTCTCTGAAATGTTGACTACAAAAGGTGTTATAATTTCTTTATAAAAATGTCCCCTAAAAAAAACCTGAAAAGAACACATTTCACAGTAGAACATCCTTTCAATCCATTTATCCTTAGTGTCTCACGTGTGCACGATTAATCGTCCAATAAGTATAATTTTTTCTTTCTTTACATTTTGTATATTTTATTATTCTCTGAACTATGGCGAAAACGTATATTATTACAAATAATGAGAATCTTACTTCTATGTATCCTGAAAATGATTAAAAAACGAAGAAACGAAATTAATCATTCTTAGAAACTTTAATTGTAAGTTAAAAAACAAATATATGAAGGGTTAAATAATATTTCATTTCCAGACAGGTTATAGGTTACTTTTATAGGTTATGGTTACTTTTTCGCAGGATAGTGTTACAAAACAAGCGATCGTCAGCGAAACAGACGTGCACAGTGTAATCTGTGTTGAAGATCAGTCGAAGCTACGAGTGGTAATACAGTTTCGCGGGAATTGACAGGGGGCCGCGTGTCACACGGCGTGGCTTAACGACATCAGGAAGTTTCTTCTCCAAATAATCTTCAGAGGACTTACATCGACGCTCGGGGACCGCCATCTTGTGGCCAGTAATCCGGGCTTTGCAAGTCAAATCGCGAGAATGGATTTTCGGCGATGTCAAGGACCGCGGTGAATTGCAGAGACTGCTGGGACCACGACTCTTGCAAATTCAAACAACGACGTCCGGTTAAATTGCCCGATGAACGAGTGCTGTCTCGAAATATGAACTCTCCTAGATCGAGCAACGTATTCTATTAACTCACAACTCTTCGGTGTTCATTTTTTGTTTTTTGCGTATCTATTGAAATTGATGAAAGGTGCTCAAATGTGAATTAATTTAACGAGTTTAAGTTTCGATTACAGCGAGTGATCCGAATTTTCGGTATATTATAATATTAATTTAACTACTTCGATGTATTATAATATTTTAGCATCGTCATTTAAATGTACTGGGTATGTAAATGATAATTGTGTAAATAAATCAGTGTAATTGGTTTAAGCTTCAATTACAGTGAGTGATTCTCTTCGGTGTTGACTTTTCCTCACTTTTATTCAAATACACCTCGTCTGACTTTATTTTCCCGTTTATTTTACTTCAACCTTAAAATCATCAGGTTCCACTGATAATTTCGAAGCAAATCAATTTAACGAGTTTGAGTTTCAATTACAGAGAATGATCAAATTATTGTGATTTCTTTAAAATAATGTATCACTTGGATGGAATTTGAAATACACATAAAATGAAATTTTTTTATTAGAAGTAGTACACTTTAATCTCAGAGAAGTTTTCAATGTAATTACAAAAATTTCAAATTGGTAAATGTATATGAAAACACGCAATTACTCGACATAATGACTAGCAGACTCATAAATCGCGAATATCGAATCACATCGTTGGAAATGAAAATGGCAGCCAATCATAAATACACTTGTTACCATATATTCGTGAAATAGAATAATCTACATGTTAATAACAATAAAAAAAAGGGTATGTTTTCCATTTTTCAAGTCATAATATCATCGAAAACACGAGACACGTATTTCTTTCATCTATGTCAGGTTATTTAAACTTTATGAAAGAAATTTATTTTTTACCCTTACTTACGACTACTTGTTAAATGAGTCACTCTGATAAATAACCAGAAACATAGACTCAAACTAAGAACCACTTCTACATGATTCATGACACTCGTGGAAGATTTAGAGATAATCAATGCTAAACAGCATCGAGCACGATATTAACTCCTGAGTTCCTTTACATTGCTGAGAAAATAATAAACAGAATTAAAAAGAAATCTACAGAGTATAAAAAGTGTCGTTTAAAACATTCATTGAAAGATAGCTGATCCAAACGAATCCAAGCATAGTCTCTCTTCCAAGTTTAATGAAGCTCGATGAGCAACTGACAAGACCATGGTCCGTGGAATAGCGACCATTAACAACAGTCAACGTCGAAAATAATTAGTCCTCGATTTTCTGTTCGAACAAGAAATCCAACCCCTTCATCAAGAACCAGAAGAATTCGAAGAGTAAAAAGAAAAGAGAGAGAGAGAAAAAAAGAGTTAAGTCGATCGGTAAATAAGCAAGATTGCTGGCAGGATCGCGACTTTTGCTTCCTAGCCTCTTCTCGGTTGTTGTTTAGTTAAGAATGCCGCTCATTACCATGCCAGTGAGATCCCTCGATTCTCCAGGAGCCTTGGAAAATCGTGTTTTGCTTTCAGAGAGGAGCGCAGCAATTTTATAGACGGTAGCTGCCCGTTTTTGCCACGCCGCTCGGCTATGTGAACTTTTAATGAGTTGAAAGCAGAAGAAGCGGCTTCTTTTGCCCTGGCATAAATTGAACTACATTTAGAACTATAACAGGCCACGGTTTCTACACTATTCATACGTTCGATACAAAAATAAGACTTCGTGGATCGATGTGTATTTTCAACGTTTATGTCGATCATTCCTGTATCAAGTGTATCAACGTTTCTCGAGTTATTCTTGACACTTCGACGGCAGAAACTTCTGCCACCAGTATTTTTCACGAGTTTGCAACTTTTCACAGATCGAATTTGAAATCCTTGACTATCTTTGATTGTCAACTTTGCATTTCTATTCCTCGTTATTTACTTGAAAATCAGAGAATCTTGTTTGCGTGTGAGCTAAATCACAAACACGCGATTATGAAGAAACGCTGATCGAACGAAATTACACGTTCGCGTCTATCATTTTAGATAATCCTCTAACTGGTAGCTCTTTCTTTCACTTATCAATTTCTTCGTTTTTACCAGAGCACTTATCTTTTCGAGAGGTTCGATACGATAAACAATTTCCAGTTTGTACACATTTTCCGTAACAATCAATATCTGTTTCTTTATTTATCGAACGAAATATCGTGGATCTTTCACTTTTTCTTTGTTTGTTTTGTTTTATAAAAGATCAGGAGTATAGAGACGACTTGAAGCAAGTCTGTTATACTAGTAGACATCTATGTCTATCCCTTTTCTTTTCCCCCATCGGCTTTCCGGTGTTTATCGAGGGCGTTTCGCGTGCAACACACACGCATAACAAGTGTATTCAACTGCGAAGGATAAAGGAAGGCTAGCAGGTGCAGTGTCCTGGAAAGTGAAGAGTACAGTTGGAAGAACGGTTTTTGCTGTTTGTAGCTCTCTGTCTGCTCGCGCGGAATCGCGATGTCGCGCGCGCGTGATCGATCGCGATGAGCTGGCATAAATTTTTCACGCTCCCTTCGGCTATCCGGTGAAATTTTCGTATCGGAAGGGAGGAAATTGGTGTTTCGATGTTTCTCTTTCTTCATTCGCTCAGGTTTCGAGGAGAAGAATTTCTGTTTACCAGCGAAGAACGTTTCCAGAATGCTATACTAATCGCACGGTGTTGTCGACGCGATTACAAATAATGACATAACGGTGTTTGTTCTGTTTGCGATGCTCGAGGCGATTAAAAATTTCTCCGAATACACAACGCGATGATTATGTCTTTGAAGTGTTTTGCGCGACGCAGATAAGACCGGTGAAACGTCCAGTTGAGTTTCTATTCTCACCGAACGAGCTGTGAAATTTGAGACTACTCATTTTCTGATACATCGTCTGGTTAATAATGACTTTCGTTAATAGTCGGACAATATTTAAAACAGAATAATTCTTTTGAAAAATCGGCTTCAGATGTTTCTTTGTTTTTGAGAAATTAAAAGGATCAGTTTGCTTAAACACGTGTAAAAAGTTTCTCGAGAAAGTTACAATTGGTCGGAATTTGTGAAGAAAAGAGGAAAAAATGAAGGAAAACAAAGAAATATCTTGTATTTCACATTTCAAACGTACCAGTTCAGATCATTTCGCGATGTAATAAACGTTTCGCCCCTTGTACGTCGTACGTTTTTCTTTAAATAGGACGCGCGAGTTTCACGGCAACGAGAGATTCGTTTTTAACCGAGGAATGCGAGCGACGAGCTACGTTCAACGAACTTTATTGCGCCACAAGTACCCTAGATACAGTTTCTTCTTTACCCAGGTACCGTCTCTTCCAATAGGTCGCTTTATTTCCTTTAGAAGTTTAGCTTGAAGTGTCCTCGACCCGTGGATACCAATATGGCTGAACTCGAGGGCATTATGGATTACGTGTAGCGTGTGCACATACGTTGTAGCAATCTCTTTAAGCTTAGACAAAGTTAATCTCCTCTTTGTGAAGACTTCTTACTGCAATTACCTTTTGGAGCGTTCATGCTTTGCGAACATATTAAAGAAACAACCATACAGGCAATCTTCGTAAACGTTGTAAGATTGTAAAAAAGTGACAGAAACACTCTGAGATCCTTGTTGTTGATCACTAGTTAGTATTGTATTTTCTATGCGAAATTTTCGGGCGAAACATTAACCTTTCTTATCAATCCTCGCCAAGGATTTTATTCCTGAGCATACACAAGGTGTTGGTAACTTGAAAGAAAATTCAAGGTGGTGGATCTAAAAGGCGATATGAGAAGAAAAAATTGCGTTCGAGACTTCGTTGTTTAGCTATTAGCGTTTGGAAATATGACTGTAGACTGGCAAACCTCCTTACACCAATGAAAAGTCTTCATGAATATAACAAGTCAGACTCGTGGCACAGACTCTCGTTAAAATTCAAGAAAAACAATTATATTAGTAATAAACATCAATTCTAATTCCAACTTCTTTTATAATTTATAACATTGAGGATAGCCAATTGTGATTAAACTGTAATAAATTAGCGTTTCTTGCGTAAAATGGTACGAAAGTAGTAAATGTATAAATAAATGATGCTTAAACGTATAATCAGCAAAAGAAATCATAGATCAAGGGGTTAACGTTTGAAAATATCCCTGTAAACGAGCAAACCTTCTTACACCAAAGTATCGGGTATATTGCAGCCAGCACTTTGGCTTCTAGAATTGACCCCTGAATTTTCTGAACACTCCGTATCGTGACGTAAGCTTAATCGTCTCTTGTGTCTAAATCAAAAATCTCCATCCTCTACCACGTAATCTCTCTGTCGATTTATTTCTTCCCCTCTTCCATAATTCACCGCTAAAGTATAGAAAGATTCGCGAAACTCGTTTCGCAACGATGAAAAGTTGGACTAATATTAAAGCAGAATGCCTACTCATCAACCGTTTGCACCCTCGGCATTCGCCGTGGCGCATCATCCCGAAAGCGTTCATCGTAAAATGCGGACCGGATCCGCATCGAGCAGCAGAGGATTTCGATGTTCGTCACGTCTCGAACCCTCCCCGAGACTCGTTCCACCAGTCGAAAAGCTCGCCAGCATGGAAAACCCCGGCCGTATCAGCGAAGGAACTATAATTTACGAGGGGCGAATCTGTCCGGGACAGCCATAAACGCCACGAGGATGACTCCTGATGTTCGGGGGCATTAACTTCCGCGTCGGTCTCCGCCTAGAAAATAGGGTTTCGGTGGCACGATATCGCGGCAACGAATAACAAATTAGATATCACCGCGGGTTAAAGAGGCCGGAAATCTTTCGCTAACGACTTCGGACCCTTCAGACGTTTCACATTTACATTTACAACGGTGTACGCACGCTCATAAACATAATAATACCGTAGCAGAGAAGAGTGGCGGGTGAAAGAGGAGAAAGCGCTCGCGTCTCTACGCGCGAGAAACGTTTAGATTCACTTATCACTGAAAGAAACGAGAGAGAAGGTTTTCAGTCGGGATGCCGGTTCGTAAATGCGTGTATAATTTATACCGTGTCTTGTGTACGCATCGCGCGTATTTATACGGTCCCGTGGGTACATTTGCATTGCGAGGTTAGGGGCCGACGGCCTTTTACATACTTCGAAACCCGAGATACGAGCGTACCTGGTTGTAGTAACGATATCTAATGTCACAGGTCAGTGGAGTTAAATCTACCTGTTTTTTCCACCTCGCGATATCTGTAACACGAAGTCGTGTAACGATCCGAGAGAACGGTTAGGAAAATTCTCCTCTAGTTTACGGGCGATGGTAATTTGAAATTGAGTAGCATTAATGGAAAGGGACGTATTATATCTGGAGTGAATATATCGTTTGATCGCTTGTGACTTCCTGGCATTGTAACCCTGATTCAGGGAAAAACGGTGTGGTAATCAAACACAGTCGCTGGAAATGTTTTGTGACTGCACGCTCGAAAAAGTAGAGCAGTGCGACGATTCTAATTAAAAGCTCTTAAGTACTTGGCGATGCGAGGAGGGTTTGAAAGGGACTCGTTGAAACGGTGTGTGTGCAGCTGAATGATTAAGAGGTCAAATAGAGAGGGAATAATGAGGTCCTCCGTGTCACGGAGCCTCTCTATCTTCAGCCTGACGTTTCTTGAGACACTGTAAATCATTAATCATCCTCTTAACGTTTTACTTTGATACCGGCTGGCGCGAGGAAGCTTCTTGCGCAGGGAATCCTGTTTTGCAAAAAAAAAAAAAAGAAAAAAGAAAGAAAAAAATGCAGCCAAGTTTCCCTTCATACAATTTAATATAAATCGGGAATGTCTCCTTATCTTGTAAGTCCTTTAAGCTTCTGCTTTACGATTGTTTCAGTAATTACTGTCGATGTGATATTTCAGAAAAATACCATCGTTAATTTTCTTATGGCTCTTTGGTCACATGGTGCCATAAAGCAATAAATTAAATTGATTCAAACATAACAATTCAACGTGATAAACGAACTAATTATTCTACGATAAATCAGTCGAAGTTCCATCAGGCTTGTATCCATCAGACTTCTCTGTTTTACTGGTTTTCAAAATATATAGCTTGCAAACCTCTTCAAACATCTTCAAATCTTTCTTCTTCCATAAATTACTTCAATATACACAATCGTATGTTTCATGTTCCTCGATTTCCTTCGAAGTTACATATTTTATGTCACAGGTCCATCTTTCAAACACAGTAAAACACACTTCAAAAATTTTCGAAACCTCGTCAGACCATCTACAACCGTAACTAATCTCTCTCACTTTTTTATCGTTTATTTCTCCCTTAAAAATTGGTAAACTAATGTAACATAAATACGACAAACGTTGAAACTTCAAACATCTTTCAACAGGATCAAACACACATATTTCACACATACTACAAAACTTCCTCTTCGCGTATTCGATTAACTAAGCAATTCCTCTCAGACTCTCTAACGCAGAAGTGAACACAGGAGCAATCAGAAGTCGAAGGACTCAAGACGGATGAAAATTGCACGGGCAGCGCGTGTCAGCCGTTGCGATTGCACCCCCAAGAACAACGGATCATCGTTCACAACGACACGCTCTTAGGCGGAGTAGGTAGTTAGGCTCGTATTACATTTACGCGACGTGCCGCATTAATTTATTATCCTGTAGTCGCGTTAGCCATCGCTATACCGGTGCTCCTGTTACAGGCGCTAAGGTAATTATAACTCAACTCCCGACACGCGAAACTATGCAAAGCCAATCTAAGCTCCGATACGCGCTCCCCTCTACCCCTCTGCCAATTCCCTCAGCCTTTCCGTTGGGCATACCTTCCGTCCTGGGCCAACGTCTTGGATAACGAAGATCGGTGTCGTGATGGATCGACGCCGCCTCCTGCCATTAGATCGCGTTCCGTTCGAGTTTTAGCGCCTGTAGAATGAGGACCCTTTCACAACCGGTGTCTGTCGATTACTCTCGCGGTTCGAACTTCCATCGCGCGGATTCGTTCGATATCGTTCATTGTCTGAGTTTAATTGACGGATTAATCGGAATTTCACGGTTCAACGGGAACGATAAGAATTGTAAAAGATTAAGTTAATAATGTTGATTGAGCGAAAGAATTTATTCAAAAGGAGAAAAGATTTGAGTGAAGAATTCATCGAGATTTCGTAGAATTTGTTCAAGGATCACGTGATTGATTGATTCGTAGAAATTTTATTTGTTATCTTCTAATGTAGTTGTTTCATCACGACGTCTCGTTTATTATGCAATCCGGATTAAATGGATGTCAATTTGCTACGACAACGTATGCATATTTAACGGGAATTCGAGGAGTCTGAGAGCTGACCAGCACCCTCAAGAGGGAGCACAGTCGAGATCTTGTAAACCAGGCTTGTCCACTGTTTATTCCGGACTAAAGTGGTCGTCTCACTGCTTTTGGCCTTGGTTATTGTACCTTGGAAGACTAAACCGTTTCACAATTGACTTCAAACGATATCGAACAAAAAGCGAGACGTTGTAATTTAATTATCCATATGAACGTTACAATATTAGGTTGATAAAAAATTAATATCGGTTCTCAAACTTGAACTTTGAAATCACGTATCACGATTCTTTCTCTCTGCATCGATTCATCGTCTCTTCTTTCAAATTGCTATCGTTTCGAGTTTTACGGTGTCTAGCGATCGAATTCTTGCCACGGCGTAAAAGTTTCGCGACTAGACGCCCCGAGTTCATGCCGAATCCTTGAAAATGGAGTCTCGATATGGTTTTATGCGAGCGATAAACCGGTCCGCGGCGAGTAATTGGTAGCTCGCCCCTATTTCGTTGTTATCGCGTGCTTTATGACTCCGCGCGTACGTTTTTAGTGGCTTGTATCGAGATCGCGCTCGTAATTTCGGAATCCTGCATCACTGAACTGACAACTTCCGATTCGGAGCATTCAGAACTATTCGATTCGTATTTGTTCCTCGTTGATTAATGTCTATACTTGTAGAAACACTTTTTTTATATGCGCGAAAGTTTAATGAAAATTAATTGAAAAAGTTTCTTCTCCTAAGGTTCGAAAATAATCGCTCCTTTGAGAGTTTCTTAAAAACGCATTTAAACATTCACGCCATTTCCGCTTTCAGTTGAAACATGGCTAAATTCGGCTAAACTGCATTCGATTTTCAAGGCAATAAAGTATCTAATTGATAAAAAAAAAAAAAGGAGGAAACATATTAATTTTAATCGACCGAGATAGTTTAAGTGGAGAATAGAAATTGCACAGGGACTACAAAACAGCGTTTGCTTTGAAAGTGGGTAGCACGGACGTTGTAAATTAGAGAACTGGAAGCGACGTGGTCACTCGCGCGTGCTTCGTTCTTTTGTAACAGCGAAGCGTGCTGTGGGAGTAGTTTTTTGGATATTTCATGCCACCCAACCGCCCGAGTTACATTATGAATAAACTCGCAGTCCTTGTTGGGAATTATATTTAGAAAAAGGCGGCAGAAATGTTGCCCTTAGGGAGGTTCCGTAACGTTGCGGAAAAAGAGACTTCCGTGAACGTGGAATTCTCCTCGTGTAACCACTCCCAGGCATAAGAAGAAACACTCTGCTACGTTCCATTTACGCAGAAATTACCAGAATACCAACTTACCTTTCTTTTATCTCATAATTCACGCTTCACTATATTAATCTACACAACCAACACACACAATACAAAACCAAAAAAGTAGATAGAGAGAGAGAGAGAGAGAGAGAGCTGAGGGAGGACTGAAAGACGAAGCGTAGAAGGAGAGAACGCGCTGAGAGAGAAAGTACGCTGAGAGAGCTGACAGAAAGCTGAGGGAGGACTGAAAGACGAAGCGTAGAAGGAGAGAACGCGCTGAGAGAGAAAGTACGCTGAGAGAGCTGACAGAAAGCTGAGAGGTAGCTAAGAAAGAGAGAGGGAGAGCTGAGGGAGAGCTGAGAGAGTCAGAGCTGAGGGAGAGGGAACAGAGCTGAAGATAGAGCGCTGAGGAAAAGCGCGCTGAGAGAGAGAACGCTAAAAATGGGAGCGCTGGAACAGTAAGCGCTGGAAGAGTGCACGTTGAAAGAGAGGCGCTGATAGAGAACTGAGAGAGAGACAGTGAAAGTAAAAGTGGAAGGGGGAGAGAAATAAATAGATAAATAGGATAGAGAAACAGCGATGAAAAGAAGAAGAAGAAGAAGAGGAAGAGGACGACAGGAAGAGAGAATCAGAAACAGGGAGGGACGCAGAAAAGATCTCGAATTCCAAAATACACGGTCGAAGAGCACACGAGCAATAGTCACGAACGAAGCGGAGCAGAGAGAAAAGGAGTACAGCAGGACGTCGGATTTCGTATCCTGGAACGGATGGCGATAATATTTTCCGGAGCAACGAAGCGCCACGGTACTGGGGAAACCGTACTATACACACACACACACACACACACACACACACACACACACACATATATATATATATATATATATATATACAAGGTACGTGTGTGCTTTCGCATCCAGTGAAGGGATTCGCAACCGGCGAGGAAGAAGGAAACGGAGTCGATCACGTAGAGCCGTCGGTAGAAGCTTGTTCGAGGGTGCTCGAACAGACGTGCGAGGGGTGGGGGAGGGGTTAGATAGGGAACTAGGAAGGGTAGATGGGTCGAGCGCGGTTTTCGGCGGACCGTAGGATACCGAGGCGGGGTCACGTTCCATGGAAGTAACTTGGCCGGCAAAGCCTTCGGGGCTATCAAACTTTCGGCTTGATACATCGAACCCGGGCAACTTCTCGCACCATATTCCATCCCCGTGGCTCTCCTGTCTCGCTCTGTTCCCGGCCCGGGGACTGATCAGCCCCTATTGTGATTCGCGGCCAGCACAGACGCCGCAACCTCTTCCATCGCCGACTCTATTTGCGGTGGGCGTTAGTACGGGCGATGGAGCCGACCACCCACCTAGCATGTCTCATCCTTTGGAATGATCAAGGGTTATAGCATGAGAGAGAGAAGGAGAGAGAGAAGTAGAGAGAGGTTTACGTGCTTTTATTGCGCATCCACGGGAACGTGACTAGCCCTCGCGTGCAGATTTCATTCGATCGCCGCGGGAAAATATCGACAACCACTGGAAGAAGATTGTCGGTTGTGTGTGCTTGTGTGGGACAAATCTTACAATGGATAGTATCTTTCTTCGGTGAATTAGTGGTTCAGAAGCTTGTTGCGCGAGAAAGTATAGTCACGTTTATGTGGTTAAGTTGTAAGTGAAAGGAAAGATGTTATTTTGAGATACAGTTGCGAATGAACACCTAAATGTTAGAATTTTATAGTGTTAGTCGTTTACATAAATTTACACATTTTTTAATCAAGTCATCTAGAACGAGGACTCTTTAAAGTGATGAAAATATTATTTTTATATTCACAGGTTTAGGTGAATTAACGAGAGATTATGATCTCGGTAGACATAAGTTTCACGTGAAACACCATTAGATCCTTTCTATGAGGTGCTTTGAAAAGTCGAATCTATACTAGCAAGTCAGAAAAAATAAACGACATAAAGAACAACATTCGAATTGAAATTCGTGAAATAACTCCAGCAGCATACCGAAAAGTCATTGAAAATTTCGTTAAAAAAATATAATAATCATTAATTGTTATTAAAAGAATAGAAAATTTGGTAAGAAACCGGCACTGATGTATCAAAAAAATTATACTTCGATTCTGATTTGGAAAGATAAACGAGTTGCAACATTCGTAAATAATTAGCGAAAAAGCTAATTTTTAAACTTTACTAGTAAAAGAGTTTCAAACTTCTACTTCTGTACATCTTCGAGTACAAAGAATCAGAATATAAACATCACTTCAAAAATTTCAGCAAAATTACAAAGAGTATTAGTACAGATATTCCAAATATCAGCGTACTAAATAAAGCAGCATTCAGGCGCAGCGAGCGTCTGACCACTCACAGTACTATTCTACTTATCAGTGACGCGACACCAGCCGCGACAGAAATTCCACGCTATCGAACGTGCAAATAAACCACACGGCAGTAGAACACTTAGTTCCAATTTGATTCGTTTAATTCATCCTTTAACGACTCCGCTTTACATTACACCGGGAACCGCAGGTGAAATTTTCATGAAATTAGTTAGAAACTCTCGTTTGCACACTCGTCGAGACAGACGAAAAAGCGAGAAAGTACACACATACACACACACACACACACACACACACGTGCACGCACGCACACATGCACGTACTCCAGTGGCGAGACCGCAGAACAGAAAGGAACGAGCTCGGGCCCAGACAATTGTTAGGAATAAGTGGACACGGCATTCGAGATAAAATACGAGCCTCGAAGCCGGCAACGAGGGGCGGAAACACGAGGGCGCGCGCTATTAGATTATGGCTGGTCGAACAACAAGATTGCGGACGAAGGGGAAGAGGTCCATTAGTTTCGCCAGCCGTATCTTGCGCCTTGTAACTGGGTTAACAATTTGGCGCTCTCATTCGCTCTCGTCCCCTCTTCCCAACCACCGTTCGAACGTGGCAAGAACGCAATTGGAAAATTCTTCGCGCCACATGACGCTTACTAAACGCGATAGCATGGAAAACTCGTGATAAAATCAATCGTTAAAACAGTAAACATAACGTCTCTCCTTAGTTTTCTTTGGTTTTCTAATCTTCTTAAATTATACACGCTTTCGAAACGTTTCTTTCACCTCTCCAACTCGGTTGAACAACTCCATTATTCACGATCAGATCGATTCTTTATCGTATCGACAGCTTTTCCAATTTTTCACGCATAAATCCCTATTCTACTATTTATCCACCATCTCATTCGTCTTCTTCGCCACTTCTCGACAAGTCTACACCCGTCCTTTGGTTTCCGGTTTACAAATACCGGCAGATCGATTCGTGAAAATTCACACGCTCGATCAGAGAAAGAATGGATCCGATGACAACTGTGAATCACGCGTTATTCGGAGATTGCAAAAGCAAGTGGCCTCGAGCGTTCGACTATCGGCAGCGAGGTCTCGTTGCTTTTTCTGCTTGCGGAACCGATCGAACCGGAGGATCAAAAGCACTCGGATCGAACAAAGAAATCCGGCTCGTAATTCAAGGATCGAAGCGCGCTAGAAACGGGGGAAAAGAAAATATCGGGTATCAAATAACTGCATACTAGGTGAGCTTGGCCCCGGACAGAATTAAATTCCGTCGAGACACTTGAGAGCGCGCTGACTTCCTGTGGAGGGGTCTCGTTTGAAAGGGTAGCTCTCTGCGATTTCATTCGGCCGAGGCGAGGGACTGAAAACGCTCGTCTGCGAGTTTGCGGCATCCAAACCCCATACCATGAGGATCTTCCGTGGTCCTGTCTCTCTCAGTTCAGAGGAGAGTGTGTCGAAATGTCTCGCGATTCGACGAATACTCTTCCAATCGATATGCATGAAACTTTACGAAAAGAAGTACGAAAGATTAAAAAATTGACGATTTTTAACGAAATCTCTGTTCTTTTCGCAAAATTGATGTTACTGTCAGCAGAGCGTAAATTGCTGTTGTGAAAATGGATTTGTCTGATGTTAGGTAGTAAAAATTAAAATATAATTCCGTGTTGCCAGGAATTTTAGCTTCGCTCGTTTATAACTTAATCCCTTGAACGTCGGAGACTGCACGTCTTACCCGAGTAATTTTATTACCTCTAAAACCTTCTACCGGCGTTAGTTTGAAAAATGTGGTGAACAAAGCATTTGTTATCTTTAATATACCCTATCTTGCTTGTGAAGATTCGACAAATGTGTTACAGAATTTTCGTGTGTCTGAGTAGGAACGTTCTCTTTCTACTTACTAGTGAAACAGTTCAACGTTTCATTCATATTTTCATTCGATACGCTTATCAATTTAATAGTTTACCGATCGATCCGTTATAAATAACATTTAAGTGAGTTCTTTTCTTGAAACAAATCGTTAAGACGATCACAGGTACTAAGGATATTTCGAAGTGTTTCAACGAAGCTCGACATTGAAATCACCAGATTCGCTTTGAGATCTAGCGATAGAGAAGTAACCCTCCCCGATGATCCCGTTAGCAGGTCCTCGGTCATTCGTCGTATCCTCTCGAGCGGTAGTTCTTTAGTTTCAGAGTATCCGGATTGGTCGGAGTGGCTCGGATTAAGCGAATCCGGCTTGCGTCTAGTAAAGTCCGCTCCCCTTTCTTTCTTCTCCACCTCTTTATACTAGCGAGGAAGGAAGACGTTTAAAGGGGTTTTTACCTCTTTTGCCAAGTCGGGCTATATTTTTCTTACAGCTCGTTGGACGCGTCCGGTTCCGTGAACGGATCCCTGCGGCCAAAAATTTTTCGTACGCCTGGCCCGGGCATTAACAACGATCGCAACTCTTCCGTGCTCCTGACAGATTAATTGGATACCTTCGTTTTACGATCCTCCATCGTGGCTGCATTGACGTTCGTTCTTCTGTTCTTCGGTGAAATATTTCTGCGACCAAGAGTCCTCCAACAGAGAGGGAAAGAGAGGGAGAGAGAGCGCGCTGAGAGTGAAAGCGCTGGGCGAGAGACAACGCTGAGAGAAAAAGCGCTCAGAGAGAAGGATAGCTAAAAGCTGAGTGTCGAGTGCTGAGAACCGCGGGCTGAGAGAGAAAGAGAGAGTTGAAGGGAGAGGAATTTCCACGTTGATTAAAAACGGTTGCATATTTTCCAGCGTAGAAGCGTTCTACATGACGATTCGACGGCGCGCGTACGTGTTACAAAGCGCGTTCAGCTCTCGAAACGTTCCCGTTGCCCTTTATCTCTTCTCAGACAACCGTGTATCGTTGTCCTGGAAACTCATGCCGCCCGAAGCGAGGGCCAAAACCGTATTTCGTCCCGTGGAAATTCAAGCACCGCCCTTTGCAGCCTGGACAAAGTTACCCTGGCGTTCGTATACGTACCGACAGAGAACCTCGTTCACCAGTTCGAAACACTTTTCTGGATCCCATGTAAATTGCAAGGTTATTAGGGCGGAAGCAATTAAGAGGCGGGTAATTGGTTAATTGGCAGCTCTGCCTGCGTACGAAATAACGCCGACAAGTTAGTACGATCGCACGATTCGTCAAGCTGAAAATAATCCTTGCCGTATCTACGCTCATCATTGTTTTCCACCTCTCGTCGCTTCTTACACTTTGTTCATTCGTTCACCTTAATTCTCTATCGTCTGCCGTGTATATCGTACTATTTGTGAATGAAAATTCAACGGGAGAGGTTAGGTTTTGAATGGAACGTATCGCAAGGGCAGGCAATCATCGCGTGACAGCGATAAGTGGCTGCCTTATCACAGGCGCCCTTTCGATCGTAATGCAATTTACCTTTCAACGACGCCGCATGCCGTACTGGGAAACGCCAACAACTACAGGCATACCTTGAATAAATCATACACTTCGCGTACCAACGATAACAGCTGCTTCCCTCTCTACTAACAGCTGTAACGTTGATATTTCTATTTGTATCGTACAACCGCTGCTTGCATCGATAAAAATTTCAAACGACGTCGTTGCAGACTTGCTTACTCTCCAAGACTGGAGCGAAGTAATATTGCAGAGGTCCCAAGGGGAACGATTAAATTCGACCGTAATTAAATCACCGGAGAGGAAAAAAAGGTACTCGCTGAGAGCATGCCAAGCGACGTGGTTTCTTCCGCGCTGCTCGTCGAAACGACGATCCGAATGGTGCTGGACGATTCGTGCCATCTCGAGTGGCACTGCCAATGGAACAGAGCCAACCGACTGTATAGGAAGGAGAAGAAAAAAAAAGAAAAAATAGAATATAAGGAAGTGTAGGGACAGTAAAATGTCGTTTATGATACGATCGAATGAAAAGCTCGGCGAATGCCCTCTTTATATGGAATAGCTTCCTATCTGGACACTGGGTGTATGTCCTCCCTAAAGGGAGAAGGGAGCATTATAATTTCCCATAAAAGGTTTTACGATGACAAAACGCCGTGAACATCTTTCCCGCGACGAGCATCGGCAGGGTCGCTGTTATAGTTTTAGAGACGATCCCGCTAGTAAAAACCTATCCAACCTGTGCCTGGTGAGAGGCGTGTGTATGGGACGCAACGAAACGACTGATCATTTGTGTCCTTTGTTCCTCCCCTGTGTGTTGCGCGTCGATGCGCTTATCTGTCAGCCGTGAATGCCACGAGTGCGTCGAATTTGAAGAGCCTACTGGATGCACGTGAACGAAAAAGATGCGATTGTGTTCTTTCCCCTTTTATTTGTTCGTTTTCTGACGGCGGGAATATATTGTACGGTTTCGGTATGGGTTGTTTCGTTGAATAGAGGAGGGTTCGTTGTTATTTTATACTGTTACGATATTACGTCATGGTCGAATCTCTACTGAACTTCGAGAATTCGGTCAAATCAGTTTGGAAATTTTTTAGAGCTGCCAGAATTTCTCGCATACCTTTCGAAGTTTTTTAAAGTCTGTTTCAAAGCTTCTCGGAACTTTCTACAGCGTACCCGAAGCTTTTTATATAGTTTTGTTAGGCGTGGATTCTTTGTACAGGAAGATATTGTTTCAAGTAACAGAATCTTTCTGAGTAATTTTATTATTTATACTTTAACGCAGTCATTTTACTCGTTTAGAGTACAGGCTCTACGCATGGAGTATTAATCTTTTTTTTTTTTTTTCATTTTATCGTCGCTTGAACTTATTAGTAGTTTCTTTTTGGCACGGGAAAGGAACTTATCGAATAGAAATTAAAATAATCGTGAGTGAATCTCAGCTATGTTCTTCGTGGTTCGTGAAAAAGCTGAAAACTTGGATGATTTTCGGATCCTCGCGATACTCACCTGTGTGGCTCGTCGTAGAAAGAATACGGTAGCACCGATCGAACCGCAGGATTCGAATGGCCGCGCAAACGTGGGGTCGAATGAAGAATACGAGACAAGTGATACGTGTTTTGTTTTCTTTTTTTGTCATTTTTTTCAACAGGAACGTACGTTTATTTTGCACTGAGCAGAAATACAAGCTATTCATGAAAGATGAGGTTACAGCGGCCGCAAGCCCCCCGCCCCTTTTTCTTCTTCTCCGCAACCCGCGGCGTTCGCCAGAACTCGAACAGTCACTTTTTCGCGTAAGCAACTCGTTCCTCTCTCTCTCTCTCGCTCTCTCTTTCTCTCACTCTCACTATCTTTCTTTCTTTCTTTCTTTCTCTCTTTTTCTCACCTCTCACCTCACCTGTTTCCCCTTCACCGCCCCTCTCGCCCCTTGCCACGTGTGCCCTTTATTCTGTCGCTTCGCGTTATCCTCTCTTTATCTTTTTTTCACTGTTATTCTTTTTTCTTTTTTTCCTCTTTTTTGTTTTCATCTATTATTCTCACCACCGCCCGAACGTAGAGCAAGATTACTTTTAATTATCATACATGTACATATAATTACATTTTGTGCATTATCATAATTTAATATACATATAGATTATATTTATATTTATATATATATATATATTATATCTTAGAAAATAAATATATATATATTTTTATATATATATATATTTCAATATCATTCTTTTTATTCCATCTTCGTGTAATTCTCCTTAAAAAATAACGATATTTAGAGTACGCTAACGGTGTATCTTTCTCTTTTCTGTTTTTCTTTTTTTCATTTATAATAAGAGCCACCAAGAGAGGAAAGAAAAGAATGAAGAGGAATAAAGTGCTGCGAGGCGGGTTTTCGAGCCGCTCGATTTCGCTTTCTCTTTCTCTCTCTCTTTCTCTATCTCTATCTCTCTTTCTCTCTCTCTCTCTCTCTCTCTCTCTCTCTCTCTCTGTCACCCTTTCTTTCTCGCGATCCATCCACCACTCTCGCGCTTGCACACACACGCTCACGTACACTCACACATCGTGTATGTATCGTTATATTTATATATGTTTATGTATATGTATATATCCGCAAGCAGCGCACAATATACACGTGCACGGAATTACGCAAGGACACGGAACACACAGTCATAGAATCTCGCGCGCGCGTACACGCGATATCTCATTTGCTCTCTCTCTTCCTGGTGGAAGAGTGAAGAAAAAAGAAAACTTTCTTTCTCCCTTTTGCATACTTCTAGCCCATTCAATTTCCCCATTCACTCTCGCTCTCTTACGCCCCACCCTCAAACCCCTAATCGTATCACCCCAACGGCTTTCTTTCTTTCTTTCTTTCACTCTTTCTTTCTCTAGCTTTCTCTTTCATTCAACGTCTACCTTTCTCCCATTCTGTTCACTCGCCCTCCTAGCCATTTTTACTAGCGATTCCGAGGTGGCCAACGACCTCCACCCCCTCCTCCGGCGACGAACAAGGGGGCGAAGATAATTTCGCGTCGCGAATAGATCGAAAACCGGCGACACCTTCGAGCAGTCTCTCGTTATCGTGTGACGCTTACTCGATATAGAAATGCTTTTGTCACAGAGTATCTCGATTATCGTTATCTTCGTTCTACTTGAGACAATTTGAAGTAGCTTCGAGACGTATTAGTATACTCGAGTTAATTGTATTCTACGGGATTTTCTTCCTGCTTTTTTTCTTTTTTTTTCGTTTTTCTTTTTTTTCTTTTTTTTTTCTTTTTAGTTACAATTACGAAAGTGAAATTCACTTGGAAATTGTCAGCCACGAAATTACTCCATTTCTTTCTTTCTTTTTCTTTATATAGATGCCACCCTCAGTGTCGCAACGATTATTCGCATAAAGAAGCTATCATATACCGTCGAGAAATAGATTATCACATAAAAGCTATTTAGTTTCTTTTTTTTCTTCTTTTTTTATCGAAAGAAGCGGCCACCGGTTTATCAGAGCTGATGGGCCGGCACAAAACGCTAATTCGTACCTAATTACGAACCTACTAAAACAGCGAATCCGAATCTCTATAGAGATCACACGATCGATCCGGTAGGATCTCGATATAATAATCATCGGATCGATATAATGTTAACAAATTCGACTAAAGTCGGGTCTCGTATATCGAGACTCCTTTTATTTCTCTTTTTTTTTTTTCAAAACGTATCCCCGCATTCTTCCGCGAACGATCACCGCCGATCCTCGTAAATATTTGAACGATCGAATTAGGAATTAGTTAAAAATCGCGTATTGAAGGAGGACAACTGTGTTGAAAGCAAAGCTCACTCAAGCACGATGAGAAATTTGTTTATTAATTGAATTATTTACAAAGCGCGGCCGGCCCGGTCGCTCCGTTAGCCGAATAAAGAAGCGTGCGCCATTTCGTTAATAACGCAAAAATCATCCCTAGGCAGACAACAATTAATTTACTTAATCGATGGGAAAATCGTGTTACAGCTAAACGACGACGACCACGACGACGATCGATCAAAACGTTGACTCGACGAATTCTCAACCAGCACGAAACACGCGATCAGCCAACCAGTTGAACACTTATGAAAATAATAAAAATAAAATTTCGTCACTGATCGGCTGTATGACGATCGCGTAAAATTGCTCAAGCTCAATCGACGTGTCTCCATTTCTCCATGTCGCGTTTCCCATCGATCTTTCAGCGATTTCGTGCATACATCGAATTAGAAAAAAAAAAAAAAAAAAAAAGAAAAGAAACGTTTTCGATCGCAAAATTACGCAGGAAGAACGTTCTTTCTCTCTCACTCTCTTTCTCTCTCTTTCTCTCTCGTAATTCGTCCGCCTCGATCGATCTTTTTACGATTATCGATCGCGCGTAACGCGTCGTCGTTTCTAAATCAAACGATCCGCTCGATTCGAGTCGTCTCGAAAGCTCGCGAGTCGTGGAACTTTGTTCTGTGCTCGTCTAGCTTGCGCTCGCTAGGCTCGCCTTTGTACATGATGAACGAATGAAGAAGAAGTAGAAGAAGAAGAAGAAAAAGAAAAACAACAATCAAAGGGTAACACGTTTAAACGATCAAAGAACAATGCGGTAGTTATGCTGCATCCCTTACGATTATTTTAATCATAGCAGCGATTATCGATAATACAAAGATTCAGTAATTAAGGTTCTCTGCGATTAGATTGAATAAATTACGTAAAAATTTGTTGCGTGAAATAGTCCGAAGAATTTCCCGCGATATCGCACGTACACACTCGTGTTTCTTCGTTACCATTTTTTTTTCCTCTTTCTCTTTTTTTCCGTTTCTTTTTTCTCTTCGCTTTCTCTTATCTTTTACTTTCCCATTCGCGTTCCTTCGTATTCTAACCCCCGATTAATTCCCCCAAATAATCTCTACTCCACCCGATAGTCTGCTTTGATTCTCGACACGCCACCTCCGCGTGATTATTATACACTATTCACGCACGCATCACGGTCCATCAGACTCTTAGCTTCTTTGTACAACTTTGTTCTTCACGCACGTGCACGCAGTCGCGGTCTTTCTCTCATACGCACCGATCTCCTTGGCTCTCCTCTCTCTCTCTCTCTCTCTCCTTTTCTCTGTTCATTTCTCTCGTGAAAATAGTCTTTACGATCTTACTTTCAACGACGTATCCTCGACAAAGTCGAAGATAAACTGGAGAGCCGAGAAGATCGGCGAGAAGAAGAAGGAGAAGAAGAAGAAAAAGAAAGAGAAGAAGAAGAAAGGAAAGAATGAGACGCACGAAAGGACGAGTCGTACATCGACTCGTTGTTTATCCTTCGAATAATCCTTCGACGCTTAGTATTCGTACCACAATAGTAATTTCACGAAACTTGACAGAGATTCGTGTTCATAGATGTACGAAATGTGATCGTCGGTTTTTTCTTGTGAAAAATGTTACCTTAATGTCCAGGAGAAACACACTTTCAGCGTGCAACGATCTACGAAGTAACAATTATCCGAAGGTAACAATTTTCAATGTTCACTACCAGACAAAGATTTCGAACGTTACACTTGAATTTATAATCCAAGCACGAGGACAGTCTTTAGAGATCCACCTGTCGAACATCTACGAATACCAATCTAGGGACGAGATACGTCGATAAATAGTAGTAACTTTTATAGGACAGTTTCAGGGAGGATACGAATATACATCAGTCGATTGTAGGACGCAACTGATTAGTTACATTATTCGCATCTGCGGCCCTACACGAACGGTCCACGCTATACACCGTGTGTACAAGTTCGTTTCGGACGAAATCTCGAGTCGCGGTGGCGGATAATTGCAGGATCTCGTGGTTTGAATAGTTCCTTCTCTCGCGTTTATTCCAGCAAGTATGGTTATCGTGTTGCTGCACTATGTTTCCTTCGTATCGAAGTTCTTTCTCTCGCGTGTTCCTTTTAGAATCGGCAAGTAGGCCTGCTTAAAGTGCAATTAGGCGATAGATTCTCGAAAGGAGATCGTTTTCTTCTTCCTTTCTTTTGTTATCGTTTCTCGTTCTTGTTTCGACATCCTCGTATCATCCGACGAAGAGAAAATATCATGGCGGGGGCTCCGATGTCTCTTGTCCATCCTTCTTTCACTGGCTCGCTTTCACTTGTCCTCTTTCACGGTTTCGTTCTGTTTTTCTCTCTCCACCTAACTACTAAAGTCGGTAATCCTAACGGAGTACTCTAAATTATTACATTTACATTTACATATATATATATATTTATTTATATATTTATATATATATATAATAATAGCCGATACAAATATCACATGTGATCACCTACTAGACTCGTTACACGAGTACTCGCTAACTCCGTTGTACAAAACGAGCCGAGGCGCGTTCCAGAGAGTGTCTTTGAAGTCAACCGGAAACGCTCGGCTGTTGGAAGTCGCGGCGTGTAAATTAGTCCCGATACTCTGGAAGGATGTTTCTTCGCTTCTTTCTCTACTGTATTAGTCCGTTGTTTTATCTTCCTGTTCCTTTTTTTCCTCTTCTCTTTTTTTTTTTTATGTATTTGTGTGTATGTGTGTATATTTCTTCCCTTTCGTGTTTCGTTTGTTTATCTTCTTTCTCCAAAAAAAAAAAAAAACAAAAAAAGAATTCCAGTCATTGGAGGACAGGTTTCTAGTAATCGTATACAATACAATTCGCTCGGCGCTTAATCCACGAACGACCGTCGAGATTGTTCGAACGACGAGGCTCCTTTCCGGCCTGTAACTGTGCCCGTCGATCTCGCCTAAATTCGAAAAACGTGTACCAGCTTAATCGCGCTTGTCGCCGAGATCCACGGCTTTTCCAAGCCTCGCACACGCGTTACCAAAGCACGGCTCGTGGTGCACGCTAGCGCAACGACAAACGCCTCGTTGTTTATACGGCGGCCGACGAAATACGAAGAGGGTTGGAACGTTTTCACGGGGAACGGGGATGATGAGCCTGACGCCAATCCCTGCATTAACCTTCGCTGGACAGCCCCAAGAAGAGAGGTTGTCGAGGGATGTTTTCTCAACGAGGTGATCGATAGCCCCTCTGGAACGAGCCGATACAGCGTCAAAATGGCCGCGGCCGCTTCGCCGCCAACGATCGATTCCCGTCGAAACCTTACGGTTGTGTTTCCTCTCTTTTTTTTAAACATAGAATATGTTATACGCTTAAACTCCTCCGGTTTTTCTTTTTTTTTTTTTTTTTTTTTTTGTTGACATTGATGTGCAACGTAATCGACAGGTTATCAGAATAATTCGTGCCGATTTTGAAGTAACTAATCTAATTCCGCACTTCGAAATACTAATTTTTTAACTCAAAAAATTTTTCGTTGTCTTTCTAACAATTGTAAAATTTCAATTTTCCAGAAATTTCGTCTCTTTATTTTTTTTAAGATCGAAAGCCTTCAGATTTTTTTAACAGTCTGCGAAAGATTTTTTCTGATAGATTAGCGCCTTCTTTAAACGTTAGATATCTGATTTGATATTTTACCAGTATTTTGCGTCGAAAGAAAAATATTCAATATCAGTAGTATAATCTAATTCTTTCCACGTCGAAGTGATTGAAGTCAGTATACATGCTGATTTTGAAAATTGGCTATTATACGGAAGAGTATAACATATTCTACGATACAAAGCTGTTCAATTATTTGTTCTATTTTTTAACACGAAATACCCGAGAATATGATTCGATTGTAAATATAATTCAGCGATTTTAATCGGAATTATCCGTCACCTCGTAAACGAAGAAGTAACAGACACAGCGTTGATAGAAGAAGAAGTAGAAGAAGAAGAAGAAGAAGAAGATAATGAAGAAGAAGAAGAAGAAGAAATAACGTTGAGAGAAAGGAGCGACGGCTGCGCAAGCGCACTCTTCGTTTATTATAATTATATTCCCCCGGCGGCAAAACAAAAAGCTGTGATTACATGACTTTTCACTCGCTTAATCTCGTTCTTTCTCTTTCTCTCCCTCTCTTTCTCCAATTTGCTTGTCCTCTCTGTATCTCGCTCTTTCGGTCCTCGATTCATCTGCCTCTCTTATAGCACACGCGTTAGTTTGGTTGTTTTCATTTTTCTTTCACCTAGTTCGTTCCCTTTTTCGTCGTAATACAAAATACTCGCATAAAGTTTTCTCCACGTCATTTTCGCGCGCAGGATCACACGTAATAAATCACATTATCATAATATGTTAATATTCACAATTATACAAATAGAGATGATGTATACACAACGAGGTACAGAATTCCAGAAAAAAAAACAAATAACTCTCACTCATACGTTCATATTCTCTCTTTCATTCTCTCGCGCATTCACAATTCTCCGCGAAATATATATATATATTCTAAAACACACACGTTCACGTTCGTCTCACGAACCCAACCACTTACACTCGCTCACCGCAATTCACTCTCCGCTGCGCATTAACGTTATTATCGATATACCTAATACACACCGTGTTCGTATTTTTTATTTCTTTTTTTTTTTCTTTTTTTCCTTTTTATTTGTTTACGTACAAGAAGAAACGTCAATAATCGACAGTTAATCGTGGCTAAGAACATAGAGCGCGGTCGCATGCCTGTATAAAATCCCTAAAAATACTATTATACCCTACCATGAATTGTATTGGATGACCATAGTGACTATGCGGTGACTGTTGGGTCGGTTTTCTTCCATTTCACGTGATTCGATTTCAGGAAATCCGGCCGCGAGACGCGTCTTCTCTCACCTGGAAAAACCATCTGAATTTCTCTCTGCTGCTCGATTCTTCGGCAATTAAACCTGTCGGCCATCGTTGTCCAAGGAAGATGAAATATTGAAGAACGTTCTCGCGGCGAAGATCTCGAAGATCGAGTCACGGTCGAAATCGTTCGGTTTCATTTTAAGTTAGGCCTCGAGGCGTAGAGGAACCTTGACTTCAGTTCCTCGTGTACCTCGTGAAAAGCGAGTTTCTAACGGAATGCATTGTTTGCCTCACTCCACTCTATATCTCCTTCAGCCCCTCTCTCTCTCTCAGCTATACCCTATGCGTTGTAACCGAATTTCTCCGCTATTTCTCCATCCCTCTCCCCATTTTTATCGAGTTTCCATTCGCCGTTATCCCGTTCTTTCACCTTTTCCCTCTCGTTCCCTCGTCAAGATCAAGACGCGCGTATATTGTGTACGTGTAATGCAGTTTCGCGTTATACGGACGACGTTGCTTTTCCCTACCTTCTCCCGATATTTCCTCGAGCGTGTGTGTGCTTGTGTTCTCTGGCATGCGTATGTGTAAACTTACATTCTCGCGTTTTCCTTCTGTTTCTTCTTTTTTTTCCGTTTTTTCATTTTTCTTTTTGTCCTGTTTGATCGGTGTACACCGTGTGCTATCGGCGGCATCGAGAGACTCGTGTCACTGTTATTTTGTATTCGTGTATCGCGTCTTGTCCCCTTCTTTCATTCCTTTTTATTTTATTTGTTCTTTTCTTCGCATTTTCTATTTTCTTCTCCCGCGTTTCGGTTTCGCCATCGCTGTATACACGACGACGTACATCGCGATGGACTTTCGACTGTTTCACAGGAAAATTTTTGCTGCTCTACACGCTCAGGTGTGTCCACGTATTGTGTCCACGTGTAAGGTGTACAATGTGTGTTTCTATGTAATATGTGCAGATTTCGTATAAGATGAAGTTAGAGACACGGAGAAGGACGGACGCCCCTTAATACATCTGCGCCCTCGTTTTGTTCTTTGTTTTATCATACTTAACTCGTTGCACGATTTTTACAAGTCTTTAAATGCCAAAGGTCACTTTTTTAAAAATATAGGTATCTTTCTCTCTTTCTTTCGTTCTCTCGTTATTCTGCTGCACTCCTCTGTCGACTTTCTCCCTTCTTACACTCTCTCTCCACCTTTCTCACGGTCGATTCTTGCCTTTCTCTCCCTCTCTTTCACTCAGAAAAATCTCACCACGCAGTACCGTCGTACGCTTAACAGTTACCCTAATCACCTCTCCCTTTTCGCTATTTTATTTATATCCCTTCTAAAGAAGCAATTCCCTTAAAAAAGCGTCAGCTCTTTAATCAATTCATTTCATCAGTTCTTTAATCCATCTCCTTCCTCTATTTATTTTTTTTGAATTTTCTTCTATTACACTTCGAACATGCGAGATCGAAACTTCAAACGACTTTTAGAACCGAAATTAGAACACTTTTTTATTAAACAAAAAACAGAAAAATCAAGAAACTATCGAAGGGAAACAATCTGCTCAACAGCCGTGCGCTTTTCACCCGAGCATTTTTCCCCCTTTTTTTTTTTTAACGAAATATGTTTACCATCTCTCGTTAATTCGGTGAATATCGTTGATTTCCGGTTCCGTTCGCGAAGCTAAACGCCAGAAAACTTTCCCCGCCGCGGAACAAGAAAACTGCGCCACGCTTTCCCTCTAATTTTCCTCCCCTTATCGTTCACATTATGTTTTTCTTATTTTTCCCCTATTTTCCTTTTCTATCCTTTGGTTGCATTTCATCCGTGAAGTTTCTTCTTTCTTCCTCACCCCCCAACCCCGCCCCTTTCGTTTCTACACTTTCACCCGGCACGCTAATCATCCATTCACACACTGTCTCCCTCGCTTCCGCTCAAAGTCCTGTGTAATTTACAGAGTTACTATACAACATGACTGAAAATAGCTAAGACCACAATTAATACAGTTACAAATCGTCCGTCCGCCGTTTTCTTCTCTTTTCTTTCCTCGATTCTTTTTTTTTTCTTCCTCCTCGGAAAACTCATTTTCCTTTTACGCTCTTCGTTCCCGGTGAATCGTTCTCCGCCATTCAACGTGCACACGCTAGTTCGTCCTCTCCTCTCAACCAGCTTTTCCCTGCCCCGTTTCACGATCTCCCTTTTTATACCATCCACATACACTCCGTCCGACGTTCATCTCGACCTTATTGTACGCGAGTATCATAAAACACTTATGTCCACTTATCGTACCTCGTACAACGATACAGCATCTTCTAAAAGGTTCTTTAGAGTTTCTCTTAGGTACTTACATCTCTATCTATGTATATCCACCTATCTATATTTATAGACTTTTTTTTCATTTTATAATATAACTCTTTTTAAATCCAATCCCCCCCCCCCCCCCCCCCGACCCACGTAACCAAACGTTCTTTTACATCCTTTCGTTTTCCCCATCAACCTTTCCTCTCTCCGTCGATCTATTTATCTGCCTATCTAAGGTGTCTATCTAACGTTCTAGCTATCCATCTATCTATCTATCTATACTTCTAACTACCATTTATTAGTTCTTAAAGTGTCCGCTTTCATTCACTTTTTCACCTGCTTGCTGCTCTTCTCCTATCTTCAGTTCGTCGTCTCCTTTGTTTTCCTCTTTCCTTTTTTCCTTTTGTTTTAATTCTTTTGTTTTCTCTCTCTGTTTCTCTTTCTTTCTGTTACACGTGCATCGTTTGTCTCTCACCTAGGTTCACCGTTTCTTCCTTTTCACCGTTACTCCACGCTAACGCCGCTCGAGCATTCGAACGGAAAGAAACACGGGCACTCCGCGGCCGCGTTCGATCGTTCGTTTACGTATAATGTAGTTTTAATTATGTATATTATATCTACAGGGTTTCGTTGGTCGCCGGGATGGAAACGCGCGATGAAACTCTCGTGTCGCGTCATCCCTCTCTGTTAACCACGGTCTCAACCGTTTTTCATTTGACGCCGATCCACCACAATCGTCACAGTGTCGCGGTGGTGTGTACGTGTGTGTTTGTGTGGGTATGTGTGTACGTGTGTGTGTATCGTCGCCGTTCGATTTACTCGTCGAGTAAATTCTGACGCGATGTGGCGCAAGATCCACGAGGAGAGAGGATCGTACGAATTCGTTCCGAGATTTCATCCTGTGTCTCGAGGAGCGAAGAGGATCGAGCGAATCACGGGCTCGTGTGTTCCTCCCCCGCGGGCTGGAACAATCGAAAGGACGAGGTTTCCTTATTGGAAACGTATCGTGATCGAGCAACGTATTTCGTTGATCCTCCATTTTTCACGCCTCTTTATCTCTCTCTATCATTCTATCTCTCTTTCTCTCTCACCCTTTCATTCTCTCTCTCTCTCTCAATCTTTCTCTCTCTTTCTCTCCCTCTCCTCTCTCTGTTTCGCCGTATCAGAGACAAAGAAACGAAAGAAAAAAAAAAATCAAATAGCGTTCGGAGAAAAAAGAGCGGTCGGGGCGTCCTCGTGGTTTGTCGGGGCGCCGCGCGATACCTCGCAAGTATATGGCTATCAAAAAGACACCTGACTTCTTGTTTTCTCGTGTTTTTCTTTCTTTTTTTTTTTTATGTCCTCGTTTTTATCCTAAGTCCTTGTAAATGCTGCATATATATATTTACTTTATTTATAATTATCCGTGAACATGGTAACAAATAATGAAACACTGACAAAAATTGCACAATATACAAACTTAGTGTTCTGCTCTCACTCGCGCGCACGCATACACACACACACACACACACACGCACAGGTGCAAACAAGCTGTTTCTCATTTGCTTCTTTATGCTCTCTCTTCCCGGTGGATTCGTTTGTATCTTACTCTCTTATTCTCTTATTCTCACATTCTCGCCCTTTCTCTCTCTCTCTCTCTCTCTCTCTCTCTCTCTCTCTCTCTCTCTCTCTCTTTCTTTCTTTGTGTACGTGTGTCTTTTTTTTCTTTTTTAACAAATCCCACCCTAATTTCCCCTTTTCTAAACCCCCGATTGAAATCCATTTGGAACGGAAGTGACAAAATGCACGCACCTCGACGCAATCACGCGCGAAACATTAACGGACGCAAATGTTAGACGAAGAAGAAGGAAAAGATAAACGTAAGATATAAAGAAAAAGGAAAAAAAATATATAAAAGAAGGTGTGCCACAGACACGTCGAATTTATACGGGACTCTTGCACACGTACACACGCAGTCACACATACGCACAAACACACGCGCGCGAAACCGCGGTCTCGACGGTGCTTCTCTCTTTCTTTCTGTTTCTCTCTCACTCTCTCATACATCAGTCAGGCTTACTTGGTAGGTACGGTATCGTTTACGTTCTACGTGCGTTATCAGTTAATTTATTTGGCCACTGAACATTTAAAATTTAGTTTTTTTAATCTTTTTTCTTTTTCTCATCATTTTCCCTTGAAATCTTCGTTTCGCCCGGTCAGCTCGGCCGCTCTGCGCGCGCCGTTTCACGCGCCCTCAGGTAAGATTAGTCTTCTTAAGCGGTAAACTCCTCCCCGTTTCTTTGTTTTCCTTGTTTCCTCTTCTCCTTTCTACTCTTCATACTCATTCCTTCTTTCTCTCTCTCTCTCTCTCTCTCTCTCTCTCTCTCTCTTGCATCTCTTCTTCTCTCCGTTATTTTAATCGTTTTACGTTATTACACTATTTTTTTCTTCTGTGTTTTTTTTTCTTTTTTGTTTTCTTTTATGTTTCTCTACTATCCTATTTTGTTCACCATTCGTTCGATGAGCGATCTACGATCCTTCTATCGTTCTGTCCCCCTGGATACATATTATATTTCAGGTAACCGTATACGTTACCCCTTGTCCCGTCGTTGACGTGATTTCTTCTTTTTTTTTTTCTTTTTCTTCCTTTTTCTCCTCCTTTCGTTACGCTTTATTTACTTATTATTCGTTACATCGTTACGTTCTCTATTTTCCCTTGTCCTCTCTCGTTACATCTTTCCCCTCTTTGTTTTCTTTTCCCTCTTCCTCGGTCACGTTCATTTCTATCCCTCCTCTATATATATTTACCCCTACGTGATTTCGATTCCGCTCGTCCGGTGCGGAAATCGATGATTAGCGAGAAACACAACGGTGCGCTCCGACCGGAAGCGTTCTAAACGTCCGCGAGACACAGAGGATCGGTGTACGAGTTCGCCGTCTGCCATTTTATCCGGTGTCCTTTTCCATATTTTTTTCTTTTTCCATATTCTATTTTACTGTTTTCCGCTGCGGATACGCGCGAGCGCGAACGCGCGCGCGCACGACGGGGGGTGGCGTGCTCGACGGGCGAGTCTGACGCGTGGAAACGGTTCTCTAGAGCTTTGTGCGGAATGTTGCCCGTTTTTTTTTTTTTTTTTTATACTTTATACTTTGTATAATCCCTTATGTATAACAATATATTGTTTCGGTGAGTAAGACGAGAATATTAAAAAATATATATATATATTCATTTATTTCTGTTGAGCCTCCGACAAGAATCTTGCCCGCCGCGCGGGGACGCGTCGCCACCCCTAACCGCCGTGCCAATTGCGCTCGCGCCACGCTCCGCGACACCCGCTACGCTTGTATAGTACGGCGTGAAACGAAGAATCGAGAAATGGTACACCCTAGTAAAGCAATCACGTACAAAAGTACAAAGTCAGATTCCGTATATATATATATATATATATATATGTATTTTTTTTTTTCATCATTTTCATTATCGTTCGTTAAAAACCATAGGACGCGCGCACAACTACGAGAGAAAAGCCTCGTACATACGAGAATTTTCCTCCTCCCTCTCTCCTCCTAAGGAAAAAAATACCTCCGATCTTGGTTCATCGTTCTTTTCCCTCTTCAGGAAGAATCACACTCGTTAAAGGATTCTGTCGTTCGTTCAGGTAAAACGGTCGAATCGTGTAGAGGAAGAGATTTCCGGTTTCTTTTTTTATTTTTGTTCTTATGTATCCGTTCGAGTACAGTAAGATCGAATCGATGGAAAACGAGGCCACGGTGAAAGGGTGAAAAGCATAGCGGTGTGTAGTGGGAAGGTGGAGGGTGGCACGAGGATCGAGAGTGAGAGAGAAAGGGGAGACAGCCTCGCGATATAATTCGCATTGTAAATTCGGGATTAGCGGGTAAACTTTGCCTCCGTCGAAACTGGCCGAAATCACGTATTCAATTACGCCTCGTCCTCCCGCATCCCCTCCGCCACCGTGCCACCCTTTTACAACACAACCCCTTGCGACGCGTTCCACCGACTCGCGAATACAATTTCGATTATTACCCAACCCTCTCCCACAACCTCCTCCTCTAACCCTTGTCGAAGGATCGAAGCTCAAAAGCGTCGTGCACGTTTTCCACCCACGAACAGCTTTTCCTCGAAGCTACCCGTTCATATCGGGATACAAGAGGGAAGGGAGAATGTGTGTATATGTGTGTGTGTGTGTGTGTACTTGTGTGCTTGAGAGAGAAACGAGGAAACGAAGGAGAAAGGAGATAACGTTTTGGCACCGACAGACAGCGTATTATTGTCCTCGCGAACCGGTTTCCCTCGACTTTCGTACGAATCATAGCCGCGACGCCTTTGATACATCGGTGTTTTCTTTTTTCTCTTTTCTTTTTTTTTTACTAATTCTTTCGTGGTTTTCTTTATCCTTCTCGCGCTATTTCCACACGATATTTAAGGTATTGAGAATTCGACCGTTTTACAGAGAAGGCAGACGGCTTACAAGGATTAAACGCGAGCTGCACACCGTTGTCGCTGGACGATTCTTCCCTCCTCCGCTCGCCAACTTCCTCATCCTCGAGACAGTTATTCGTTACGCAGCTCGCCCACGAATATTCACCGACGGTGTTGCGTTGATCTTAGAATTTAATGAATTGGCAGTGATTAACGTCCCGGACTTTAGGCGCTCGTCTTGCGTTCCCAAGAGTAGCTGGTGTTGTCAGCTCAACTCTACGTCCAAGGAGGGTTCTTTTTCTTTTTGTTTTTTTTTTTTTTATCATTCCAAAATATGTCCGATCGTCGTTGTCGATCCATTTGCAGTCTCTAGTTGTCAACCAGTCTCGCGTAGAATAACACACACCGTCGTTTCGTAAATTTTCCTTAAATCACTTCTCGTTCCTTCTGTCTTTCTTTTTTCTCATAGAAAATAAACTGCCTCGAGGAGAACCGGAAGGAAGTACGCGGCCTGTTCGATAGTTGCAATTTCCAATCGCAACCCGCAGTCGATCTATAATATACAGCGTCGTGAACTCGTCCCTCTCGACGACGCGGCAAACTGATGCTCGTCGATCGTGCTTTTATCGATCGAACGAACTCTGATCGTTTCTAAGGAACAACTAGCTGTTTTCTTTTCTTTTTCTCTTTTGGCAGAGCAGAAACTTCTCCACCGATCGTCTCGCCGATCATCGATTTCCCTTTTCGTGTTTAGACGTTGATAAAACCCGCGTGTGTCTGTAATCGAACGATCGAATTACTCCGACATAGGGCCAGAACACGTTTCAGGCCCAATTTAGCCGATGATCGTTGTTCGATGGCGGATCGTCAGGTTGTTGTCTATGGAAGAAACGCGATCACGGGGAGGCAGCGTCGCACGCCGGCCTCGGGAATCCTCGGGGAGGAAGGAGCTTCGTCTGCCGGTCCTGGACTGTGCCGCGCGTTGAGGACCGTTCGCGGTGACGATCGATTACACGTGTCTCTTCATGTGGAGGGCTAGGTGATCGCTGCGCGAGAAGCATCGGTCGCAATGCCGGCACTTGAACGGCTTCGCGCCGGTGTGCTTGCGATAATGGCGTGTCAGCTCGTCGGAACGTGCGAATCGCCACTCGCAACCCTCCCAGCTGCACTTGTACGGCTTCTCTCCTGGAAAGGAAACAAAATGTGTACAATTAGTAGCTGTGATTTACGTCTCTTAGGGGATTTGATTCCAAGGGAAATACTAGTCGATCTCTATGCTTCAGCAATGAAAAGTCGACGATCTTTATTCGAAAATTGCGAGATGTTTTTTTCAAACAATAAGAGTTTCGAAGATATATCAGTTTATTAAGAAGGGTTTCTAGAATTCTAAAACGTGGAAACAAGAGGAAGCCAGGCAATCTGAAAATTCAGAAACATTTGAAGCTTAGCAAAAGTGTAATTTAAGAAGGATTTTTTATTTCCTCTTCAATGAAACTATTGTGAAATTGTGGATTCAAAATGATGTAGCTTTCAATATCCTCCAACTTGATGAATTTTTTAGAAACAGAGTAGTGGAACCAAATTTTCAAGTTAAGAAAGAATATTAAAAGATCTATTTAAATTGAAAAAAATTAATTAACTTCGATACATGACACCGCGCAGTCTCCAAGATCAAGAAAATGAAAATCCTCGCGAGTTTACTCGGAACGAAAGTTAACCAAGGATGGTGCAGTTCATTGTATTAAGAAGCAGTAAGGCTTTTGCTTATCCTTATCACCAGCGGCATTTTAATAAGCTTTACGAGCAAGCAGCGTTCATAACCAGCCGATATCTCGCGACACAACAATGCACGCTGCCATGCTGTGTACATACACAACGAACACTGGGGGGTTTTATTGTTCCCTACACGGACCACGTCTTTATCCTTAAAATGACTTAAAACCAACGAAGGTATATAAAATTCTTCGCTTATAAAATACTCCGGGTTGGTGGATCGACGATAAAGTGGATGCGGCTGGGACCAGTCGAAGGCGACACGTGTGCCACGACAAGGGACGCATTATTAAACCGTAAATAATCTATTTGGTAAAATATGGAAAGAGACCGACGTTGATGAGACCGCGTTACGGTTCTGAAAACGTGGCACTCGCCACCTGTGGCGTTTCATCGTGGTGCTTGACAAACTGTAGAAAAAAAGAAAAGAAGAGAGAAAAGGGAGAAGAAGGATATCGAGAGAAGGGCGATGAACCGTTTATGCGAGGAATATTTCATCGTTTATCGAAGGAATGCTTGAAATCGAGGGTAACTGTCTCGAATTTAGAATGTCATTTTCAGCGGATAAAATATCGTCAGAAATGGAGGAAGCGGAGTGGAAAGGAGGACTTAGAGGAAACTCGAAGACTCTGAAGCTCGCTATTAAGGCTTGAAAAACTTCGGGACTTTGTCTTCGTGGATTTAGCGAACTGCGAGTACTTTGGAGGGCGGCCCGCAGAGATTCAGCTAGCTCCGAGGACTTCGATGATTGTCGTTAAATCTTCCAGGTGAACGTTTCAACGTTGGTTTTTTGTTTTTTCAAGAAAAGTAACAGACTCGATGGTAAACTATGTACATAAGTGTATGTGTGCGTATAACCGTCAAGTTTTTTCTTTTCCCTTCATTTTCTTTTTCCCTCGTTCGACACGTGTCACGTCTCTAATCAGGACGAAGCGTTGCGCTGTACTTTCATAAAAATGGGAATAAAGGGGAGCGTAATGGCGGCCGAGCGCGCGAATAAAACCGTATAAACGCGCGTATAAAACCGCGGTGTAAAACGTTTGACATCTACATCGGCCGACTCTAAACTTAATGAATTAAAAGAAGAGGAGAAGAAGGAGAGATGAGAGGAGGGGAGAAGTTAAGCGTGGCCGACGTTCGCGTTTTTATTGTCGCCTGTCTTCTTTTTTCTGCAAAGCAACGGGGAAACGTTTCCCGCGTGTGTAATTTAGACGTAGTGACGTGTCGCTGGGTGTCATACGCGTGAGAAGAAAAGAGAATAAAAGAAAAAAAAAGAAAAAAGAAAATTCACCCAACAATTGCTCTCCCCTCTGTCTTTTAATGTAATTACACAGGAACGTATGAATTTCTTTCTTTTTATTCACCTCCTTTTTATATTATCAAATATGTGAATACATCAAGAAACGTTCCGACATTCCTCTCACCCTGTCACGTGAAAAAGTAAAACTTCAGGGAACCTTACCCTACACACCAACAGTACACGACCAACCCTACTTCATTCAATTCCACGAACACGCTTCAACCCTCGCTCACATTAAACCTGTTCGTACAGACACAAATATAGAAGTACAGACACAGATACGGAGAGTAATATCGGTGAAGCAATTCGTTACGATTTCTTTAATATTCCTCCCCTTCACGGAGGATCAATTCCTACTAACGAATTCGCGAGGAGAAACTTCTAGGAGCCGACAGAAGACAGCCAGAGTTACGAGTGACGTTTACCCGACACGGTGGTAGAGGCCTTGGAAAAATTTATACCGTGTCTTCGTCTCGAAAAGTTCTTCCGCCAAGGGATCCGGATCTTTTCGAGTTCCCTGTGCACGGTAGGAGGTGACGACGACAAATCCAGCCTGAACGTGGCGACGCATAACCAAATCCGATCCCTTCCTCCAACCATCTCATCCTACAGTGTCATCCTTCTTGGCTGCTTCGACAGAGATAGCCGCGACTTTTTCCCGGAAAATACGACGCTCACGTTCCTCTGCATCTACCTTCACCTCCGGTTGGAAACATACTCCCGCGCGCGGACATCAGAGAAATGGCGGCACGGATGAGCGTCACCTTCTTCTGGCGCACGGTTAGAAATTGCTTGTGCTTTGGTGCCCGCAGAAGGAAATTCCGTGAACGATAGGGATAAACTGTGTTGGAAAGAGAAAAGGAGTGGATGGAAGTGGAATATATTCGCGAGACTGGTACGAATACATTACCAGGGAGCTTGAGTGGCGGAAGGAAAAATTGGCGAGTGCATCAGCTACCGGAAATGGGTGTGTTTGCATGAAGGAACTTCGCTTCTGTGTCGTCGTATGGTAATTTTCACGTTACTTCTATTCGACTTACTATCTCTATGCTACGGAACAGTATCGATGAAAGTGATATTCGAGAGTGATTTAAATTTCGGTGTAGTTTTTACCTCGATTTGAGAATAAAGGGTCATACAAATGCAACGCCTTATAACATTGTATAATTTTCAAACATCGTCTTTTTAAATAATATAACCTGTTTCGTTTTAATAGAAAGTAGTACAATTTTAACCATGAACAGATAGACTGCAGCAATATAATTATATTATTCAAGTTTATTACGAAAATGGACGTTTTCTAGCGAGATTGTGAAAAACTTTCTAAACGAAGCTAGGAAATATTGATATAGCAAGAGGTTGAACGATTCAACAGAGGACCATCTGTCTATAGTACGACTTTTTCTCTCATTGTAAGCGTGATGTGCAGCTGCGTTCCGCAAAGATAGAGCAACGGAGCTAAAACCATCGAAAAATGAACTATCTCGTATTTTATACCAGCGAACGTATATTATTTCCAACAACTATTCGAACTATTCCCCAAGTAAAATTTCTACCATCAACCTCTACCCTCCATGTATAACTTACCACGTTCGAACATTTCACGATATCGTAACTTTTCTTTTTTTTTTCTTCTTTTTCTTTTTTGAAACGTTCACTCGCGCGCTTACCCGTTTGCAAAGCAACGAAACGTCATAATCATAATCCCATTACACTCTCGTCATTATAACACTCCAGGCTGCATCTACCACCCTCCGACTTTATCTCTACACACCGTACTCCCTCTACCCGGTATCTCTATCTATGCACTCTCATTATTAGGACATTAGTCCTTCTCGATCAATAATGTACCTTTCATTCCACCTTTCCCTCTCGAGCCCCATAGAACGAACCCCCGCGTAACCAAGCTACCCTGTGCGCGATCTGAAATCCCCGGTTGCCAGTTACGGTAGCGAAAAAAAAAAGAGAGAGAAAAAAGGAAAAAAACGAGGAGAAAAATCAACGAGACCATTACACGTGCAATTAAACCGACCAAAAAAAAAAAAGAGAGAGAAGTGGAGAAAAAAATCGGAAAGGAGGAAAAGAGAGAAAAATAGAGGAGGAGTGAAAACACTGGGAGAAAAAGAGAGAAAGAGAGGGAAAAAATCAACGGTGGTTACGTGTCGCGTGCGTGCGTAGGTCCCATCGAAAAGGCGAATTGAATTTCGAGTAACCATGGTGACTGCGTAACGTGGCGAACGACCACAGCTCTCTCCCACACACCTGTGTGTACACGTGTGTTAAAACACCGTCAGGTCAGTCAATTTCTACGCGTGTGCGTATCAGTCACGATGGAGACGCGAACCAGATGGACATAGGCCATCGTCGATGTGTAGGTGCATCATGCATTTGCGCATTTTATCGCCGCATAATGGCCTCCCGACGGTTCGTTACCACCTACGTAATAAAGCCATATTAAACAGGATGGCTTAAAGTGTTAACCTGCTCTACCATCTCCCTCTACCCTCGTCCTCATCACCTACCTCTATTCGTTCCTGCCTGCTGCTTTCGTGCCCGTAAACGAACGTTGCTAAACGACGCGATACATCCCAAGCAAACCCCCATACGCGAACCTTTGTCTCGTACGAGTATCAACCGCCTCCTGTTTATCTCCTTCCTCGATGTGCGTGCACAATTCGAGAGAGAGAGAGAGAGAGATCAGGTAATTTCTTCCTGGCTGAGAGTGTAGAGAAGGGTGCTGTGCTATTGTTACGACGATAATCGGGGGTGGAAGTTACCCTTGGTAGTTGTTTGTTACCGTGGGATGATATCAGGGGAAGTAGGATTAAGATTCTACACAGTTTGAAGATATCCTTTTCTTGGAAGTACGAGGTGAATGAAAATCGATTTCGGAAGTACTTGGATATTTTGTGAAATGTAAAATACTTGAGTTCTTTTATTTATGGAGAAGTTAGAAGGATTGGTTTACTGAATGACGTGTCACAAAAATTGTATAAAAATACCAATTGCAATTTTCTAAAGAAACTTTTTACACTTCGTCTAGTAAACTAATCTTGCTTGAATAAACTTAACTCATTTAACGCTTTGACTGCTATGGATGCATATATGCAACCGGTGACAGTTCCTATCTTATACAGCTGACGAAAGCAGCAATCAACTTTTAAGATATATATCTTGAACATTGTATTGCAACGAGAATAAAGAGAATTGTGTTCATATCAACCATTTACTCTTTGCTTTTCAGGGAATTATTTCTTCCTATGCTATACGATTGTGATTATTGCAGTATCATATTGTAACACTTCACTTGTGGTATATGTAACTTTTTATATTATTTTTTTTGTTTACTATGAACCCTTAAAAAATATCAAGTAGTTTTGAAGAACTTGTTCTAAGTGACAACAGTGAACTAGACGAAGAGTAAGATTTAAGTGAGTATTGTAACGACGAATAGACACGTTTTTAAGACATTGATATTTAAAAAAAAAAAATAGAATATGTACAAAAAAAAAATGTAAACGTTCCATTTCATAGATAAAGAAGTAAAATTGTAACTTAATACAACAACAAAGTCCACGCCATGCGAAAAAGTATTTCGTACACACGAAGCATTTAAATTTGGAGTACCCCATAGTCAAAGAATTAACACAATTTAAAGAAAAGTTATTCTGTTCTAAAGTGTCCGACTGTTAACAAGAATCAGAATAGTTTTCACAGTAGAAATTGTAACAATAAAAACACCTAATACCTTTGACCAAGATTTTCAACTACCTTTTCCCTTTTCCCTCCTTATCGAAACCAGCACGTTCGCTAGAATGAACAAATGCTGCAATGACGTATCCACCACCAGTATGGGAACAAATTCTCGTTTCATAGCCTGACTGCGTTTTATGCACATTCCCCATAAATTCTCGGCACATTCCGGCCAGACCAGTGAGCGTCGTTCGAAATGGACAGAGTAGAGAAAGAGAGAGAGAGAGAGAGAGAGAGAGAAACGAAAGACAGTCATAGAGTACAGGGGTAGAAATAGGCTGGCTAGAAGTGGCTGATTTCACGTAGTCCTCGAGGACGTTCGTCCCGTTCGGCGTACGAACGATTTTTCCACGTCCTTCCTTCCATCTGACGTTCCACCTCGAAAAGTCTGAGTGGGTTGGTATTGCGTCGATATGTCAGTCCGTCGGTGGCAATGTGTGTTCGTCGTCTTTGCATTTTATTAAGTCCGTCGTCGGCGACGATGTATAGGCTACCTTCCGTCATGTCGCCGAGGGATAGGACAACCGGAATTTATGGCCAAGGATTCCATCCACCTTCTCCCTCCCCTTCTTAACCGTTCTCTACCTCTTTTCTACGTGTCCCTACTCTCTTTTACATCCGAACACGTTCCACGCGAGAAACGTTCCGACGAGAGAAACGCGTCTAATACCGAAGGGCGTTCCGCAGATCCGCGTGACAGATCGAAGAGAAATTCCTCTCCCTCTCTTCCTCTTTCTATTTCGTTTGTACATACAGAGTGTTTCAAAACATTATTTCAGAGATGAATTTAATACGCTAAAATAAGGAAAAAAGGATGTTAATGTAAACGTATACGCCGATATGATTTTATTTTCGAATTATAGGCATTTATGTCTGTCTGTAGTTCTTATGAATCTACTAACTACTTCCTTTAACACGTTAAGTGCCACGCTAATTTTAAATGACTCGCTCGTATCGCTAACAAGAATTTACGACACATCTTAATATGCGCATAATATTTAAGTATGCATATTTTATATATAAAACTGTTTTTATATGTTCTGTGTTGCATTAAATTTTTCACACCACTGTAGTAACGACGATAATATTAAAAAAAATTTTAATATTCAAATTTACACCTTCATGGTGTGATAATCAAGGTATACGTGTTCATATTGTCTCGTTATGTTTTTCGAAACTCTTCAGATGCAAATCTATAAGAAAATTATAGTTTATTCATCTGTAACTTTATTGTAACATTATTGCATTACTGGAAAGCACTTCCAAAAACACAAATGACAGTGCTGTATTATTTACAGGTCGAAAAAAAAGACTATAATTCGAATACAAGGACATATTGGGTATATATTTACAATACGAATCTTTTTTTCTTATTTTAGCGTACTGAATCCATGTTTAAAGTTGCGCCCACAGGTTTTGAAACACCCTGTATATACATGTGTGGTAGTGAAAGATTTCGAGAACCCGACAGCACGAGGGAAGTAAAATTTTTTACAGTTTCGACGTGCAAGAGATTCTGTCCGGCGAACGGATATTCCGTTGGTCGAGTAACGACGTTTCTGACGGAGAGGATCGATCAGAAATCTGGGAAATAACTTTATGCACGTTCTCTTCTATCCGATTGGGAATTTTTCTCTAACAAATTTTGTACGTGTGTGTAAATGCAAAAGGATGTCGAGAGAACATTTGGGAATTTTTCATTCTCTTTCTTTCTTTTGTTTTAAAGAATCTTCCTGGAGATTCTTTACAGCGAATTGGAATTGCGCGAGAAGATTCGATTGCAGTCGATAGTAGGTGAACGGAGCACGTGAAGTGAAATTTCGCTGTGGTTCTTTGAACAGCGGTATCGAAACGATTTTCACGTTACTGTAGAGAGTTTAGAAACTGACGTTTTCCGCAACGTCGGCGGGAAATGTCAAACAGTGTCGCGTGGAATGCGGGCGAACTCGATACGCAACTGTGTCGTTTCTTCCTCTGTGAATTCGGTATCGATGGAATAGAATGTAGATTTCGATTAATTCCGATCTGTACTATCGATTAAAATTCTCTGCCTTTCTCTCGTTACTTCCTTTTCTTTTTTTCTCTCCTTTCATCGGTGTGCTTAACGCGGAAGGAAAAGTAGTATTCTGTAGATCGTTCTGCAAAGAGGAGAATCAAGAGAGAAATTTAATTTCCTTTGCTAAGCGAGGTATTTCAATTTCCAACGAAGCAAGATCAGAGAAACTGGCGTTAGAAAAATCACAGACGCGTGTACAGCTCGCGCGGAAGTCAACGGGAAGAAAACGGCTGCTGGATTTCTCTTGATTTTCCTTTTGAGAAATATCGCGGACTGTAAAAAAGAAAAATAGAACAAGAAGAAAAGAAAAAAAAAAAAGAAAAGCAGTAACAGCTTTTTCCCCACTGCGAAGAATTACACGTTCCACAATAGCGTGGACATGATTTTCTACCAGTCGCGAACGTTTAACCCCCTGTAGTCGTATTAACGCGGAGAAAGAAGCGCGAGAATTGCCCGGAGAGAGGTCCGCGTGGACTGTCTCATTAAATTTTACTTCTACCCTCTCCCTGCCACAGATTATTCGCGATGAAAATTTGAAAAAAGAAAGGAAAAGGATAGAAAAATAGAAAGGGTAAGAACTGGTTGATCGTTACGCGTGAAAGAAGACAGAGGAATCGTAAAAAAAAAGAAAAGAAGAAGAGGGGACGAGGAATCCCAGCAAAATATTATGTACCGCGCGAAAATTTCCAGTCCGCGTAACAAAGGGAGAAACTTTGGGAACCACAAAAGAAGAGATTCTACATTGTTCCGCGAGGGCCATTGTGGCCGAACAACCCTTTTATATCCTCGCATTTTGCTCGTTTTTAAGAGACACCAGGCTGTGTCGCGCTCGCGTTACAATTTTACAACCGTCCGAATTTCCATTTCGAAATCCTTCAGGCTCCCATCAATTTCACCATCGTGAAACCGTCGAGAGAATCCAATCAAATAACAATTCCACGGATGAAACGTTGAAATACTACTGTCTTGAATTACGAACGGCTATCTCGCCCTAAGTTCTACGTGACAGATCGCCGGCAACTGTGTCGAATTTACGCGTGTCCACGAAACGAAGGGTTCCAAGGGACGACGTTTTATTATTATTATTTTTTTTCTCTCTCTCTCTCTCTCTCATACACACACTTTCCTGTTTCACTGCCATTCAGTTTGAGAAACGACGTTGTTAAACCCCTCCGAACCCGTAACAGGATCGGGAGAAATTTTTACAAGGGACCCAGTCAACTTCTCCGCCAGGGGAGGACAAATTTTGCAGCGAGTTCGTGTACTAAAATTGGACGTAGCGCGATAGAAATGAAATATGAAACGGGATTTCGCGTAAAGAAATATCGTACGCTCGAAAGAGGAGCTGGTACGAGGCGTTTGTTTTCGAGAAAAAGGTCGCTGCGTTTATTTTGGAAACAGAGAACGTTTTCACGGCTGTAAAACGTTCCTCGCTTTTGCTGGACGAAAGAGAAACAGAAGAAAATCCCCGTGAACTTTCTTTTTTTTTCTTACTAAAGTTCCATTCTTGTATATTCGTGTGTTCACGTTGCTTCGTCAGATGGATTAATTTTGTAATACCGTCAAAGACAGAGAGTTACTCGGAGGATGACATGGAAACGGGATTTACATTCGAAATGGAAGAAAACGTTCTTAAACGGAGGATTTAATCTCGCAGGCGGGTACGGAGAGTCTGAGCACAGCTGGGGATATTCTACTTGAACCGTAAGAACGCTGGTAAGAAGCTCTGTACGAAGTCTTGCCATGCCAATTTTTATGAAACCTCGTAAATGAATGTAGAAGTGGTGTACATCTGCTCCATTTGTAATTGGAATCCTCTATCAAATCCTCCTTCATGGGATATTTCGTCTTTTAGAAAACATAGTTGTTCGTATTGTCACGTTAGAATTAAGTGTTGAATATGGTTAACACGTTAAACGCCACACTAATCTCTGCGAACCAGCGTTAGACTTTTCTTTCAAACAGCGTTGGTTTTCAAAAGCTAACTACATCAAATTAAAAAAAATGATTCCTTATCATTCATCAACGGGTTTCAGTAGAATACTTTAAACAAAGATACGGCTCACGGTGGATTCAAGAAAGCGCCTAACTGGCGGAAGGCGAAAACACCTCCTTTGGCAAAGAAATAAAACCCAATACGTGAAAGAGAGGAGAACAACTGGTATGGTAAAGAAGAAACCGCTGAAGTAGATTAAAATATAGACTGTGTGTCTTGTTTTTTAAACTGTCATCTCTGAATCCCTCAAACGCTTCCTAAACCTTATCCATCCTGCATCATAGAACTTCGCGGTAAGGTTCCTAGAACCGGGCAGAAACGCGAAGTTCGAGCGGCCGATCTTCGAAGATCGATGACAAGGCGAGCGCGGTTTTCCCGCGTTTGTGTGCGCGACGCACGGTTCTCAGCTACTTGTTTCCGCCTCGGCGGTATCGACTACGGTTAGAGATAGCACGTTCCTCGTGTTGTGAACTGCGGTTTCGCTGTCAACTGTACCGAGAACTTTGACGACGTTTCCAATTGTTTGCGGTGGCGGGGTCCCTGGGATCGAGCAAGAGAGAAGAAGAGGGAGAGGGTTACTGGTACCTCTAACTTCGCCGCGTGTTTCGAACGTGTTTCGAACAGTGCCCGAGGTGTGAATCAATATGTACGTACACGTGGATCCACGCGTGTACTGTTAAATAGAGGATGTTATAAGGAACGATCTAGACAATTGCACAAACTTCCTCTTGTAAATAATAGAGAGAGGTTCAGGGAAGATGATTTCGGCGGAATAATGCACGGGGTCGTTGATAGGAGTTTTAAGTATTCACCCAATTGGCCTGGTTACACTGGGGAGGTAACCTTAACCGCGTATAAGAGGATGCTCGAATAATCGAGCGGTGAATTAATCAGCGACGTTTAGAAATTGATGCACGACAAAAGCCTCAGGTTTAAGAGTTTCCAGCCACTTTGGTAACCCCGTCTAACCGTCTACGCGAAGGAAGTTAGACAGCTTAGCGCTAAACACTTAGAGAAGAGGCTATAGAAGTTGTCTACAGTCTTAGCCCCGATCAAAACCCGGCACCCTGGGTAAAACACACAGGTTAATTCGAGTTAAATCACACTTTATGGAGTATTCAGCCGGGACTCGAGATTCGACAGCTGCTAATTACTTCGAACGAAAATTCTGCTCGTCGTGACGTCGACAATCCTGCTTTGTTGCGATGACAATATCTTCTTCGCGTCGAGCTCTACCGATAAATTAATATTCCAAGAGTTACACTAGGTTTAATAGGAGTTCTATGTGTGTAATGTGTTCTAGACAGACGAGTTCTTACTCTAGTGTGTTCTCTGAGAAAGCTGGATGAGTTCCAAGCATACGAAGTGGTTTTTTTTCTCTACGAAAAACGTCTGAGTTCTAAGTATATCAAATGTTCTATACGAAAGATGTTTGAGTTCTAAGTGTCTACGTCGAATTTTTTGTATCGTGATTAGTGAGTTAGTATTTTCTGTAGATGGGTGTGTTTTCATGTTCTCGGTTGGGATTTTAATGGTAGATGTTTCTGAAACCTGTAGACAGATTAGCAATGCTCCTGGGGAGAAATCCAGGAAGAAATTTTGAAAGAACTCATCTGAAGACTGTCAAAATTAGTTAAAGAGCTCATCGCGGATCGATAAAACTTAAATCTTTGGGTGTACAATTTGAAAATAATATTAAAATATTAAAACATCATATTCGGTGCAATTAATCTGTAAATAATCGTTCGATTTAGCAACATGGATATTTGTCAATATTAATTTAAACTTGAAGTTCATAATTACGAGGTGTCCCATGACTTACGATCACTCAACATCCTAGTAATTGATTCGAGAACGCTGTTACATTGTGGTAACGTCCAGAGATCTCGCAGAACGAGATAAAGGTAGACGGGCGAGGAAAACAGAGAGCAAAAGGGGAAGATCAATTGCAAGAGCAATTTGGGAAAACATACGAGAGGCAGGATTCGAAACTGCGGGCCGAGACGTAAGAATAGACGCGTTCAATCGCGCGAATGCATTCGCCTGGAGGTGGAAGCGCGTAGAGGAGGAGCTAAAGCAGGAGGGAACCAGTTCGTTCGGTTTCTTCGGTCATTATTTACGAATCGCGATGCAACCGTGGTGAGAAACTGCCTTTAACGGAACAGGGCCAACCTTTAGATCGATGCGCGAGGAAATTTTCGATTATCCTCACGAGCTGGTAACGGAGATTTATACTAAAAGCTCAGAAAGAAAACAACGGAACGTGTTAGACGACTTGACGTTACTTCATGAATTTACTATTCGAGGCTTCAGAGTTACGAACTGTGGTCGAATGTTGCTTCGGCTTCGACGTTTCGCCAATATTTCTGTTGCAGCAGGCGATCGAATTATTACGATCACTTTGAAATTAAATATCACTTATTTGAGATCTGATTAGAAATAGAATTGAAAATACAGTTCAAATGAAATCTTCGTTATTATGAAAAGTATCGCTATGTTGTTAATTAAATGTAGCAAGAATTTTAAATCTTTAAAAATTATTAAAAGATTTTTAAATTACCTCGGTAATTCATAATTTACATTTAATTTACATTTCTTTTTACAGTATTCTTTTATTTTTAGTATAATTTCTCGTTCAGTTGCTGATTAATGCTTTAATAATTCCCACAGGTTTTCTATTGGATTCGTATTTGATAAGTTGTCAGAATAAAACTGGAATTTTTTTAGCTAATTAAATTGTCACAATATAGTCAAATTTTTCATTTATATATTAACACATTGCTGATCATAGATTTTATTGTTAATTCAGCGGTTAACCATTTTTTATATCAAATATTTTTATATTATTGATAGTTTATCAATAGTTAAAAATCATTGTTATGTTAAATATTTATTTCCAACAAAATTTATAAAATTACTAAATGACTTACATTTCTTTACAAATCATTTACTTTCCTTGTTTTTACTCGTATAACAATTTCACTGCCTGAAACTTCATCGCTATTATTATCATATGAAAAATCGTCTATTTTGTGTAAAACACTTTTTCGTCTTTTTACAGATAATTCAGAAACTTGAAATATTCATATTTTCCTTTTATTTCCAAACTGTCCGAAAACATTCCTCTAAAATTTTTCATTCCCTGGTCACTATCCACATGTAAATGGTTTGAAAAATTTATTTACTTAATAAATCGTCAAAAAAGTTCAACAGTTATCACATATAAAAAAGGGTATATTTTATTATTATTAAAGTTATAATACCAGCGAAAAGAAAATATTTAATTTATTCATCTGTTCGTAATAATTCGATCACTATCCTGACGCACTAAACGTCAGGATCAAAGCAACATTGGACACAGCTCTACACCGGAAGCCTCAATTAACGTAATTCAAGTAATCTCAGCAGCGAAAGTCTCGAAAATCTTATTCGACGTAACCTCGTGAAACTTCGCCAGGTGGAAATTTCTCAGTTGAGGTTGGTGTACTTAAAATTCTTAGATGCGTTACGTTTCAACGTCGGTATTTTATTCGGAAACATTCAAAAACCCTAATTCCCTCCCGCTTCGAGTTTAATTTCGCGCAACCACAGACGGAAACAACCCGCGGTACGCGGCTGCACGTCGATTAAATTCCACACTCAGAATCCTTTCAAACGAGCCCGGGGAACGAACAGCAAGCCAGGAAACGCCTGGAGAACTTGATTTCCAAATCCCAGCCCGATAACGCAATAACTTCTCTCGCGTTGTTTGCTCGCCTCTACGTTCTCCCCATGGGTTCGATAAATTATCACCGTGTTTTCCTTACTTTTCGCCTGCAACTGGAAGAACAATCACTGTTGCCGTCGAATCGACATGAATTTTGAAAGATTTCAATGCGTAGAAGAAACGAATGCCAAGAAGAAACGTTCCGATGATGCATAAAACGAGCTTTCTTTTCGAATTGCAGTAAACAATTCACGCAATAAATAATCTCCAATGATCTATGAATCGACCATCTTTTATTCTACTATCTTTCGTTTGATTTAAATCCATGGAATGCTGTTCATTTCTAAGGCACACGTGAGTATGTCTTAGATGAAATTATCACGCTCTGGATGACCTACTTCCGGTCCCCATGTGCTTCCGTGTTCACGTTAAACGACACTGAATGGAAGAAAAGTGAATCCTCAATCGATAGATACGTTGAGAACGTGTAATTGAAAGGTTGATATAATCGAAGTGATTAGCATTGCTATGGTACAATGCTGACGCGATTGATAAGAAAGGAATTGAATGTGGTGAAAAGTTATTCGTAATCGAGTTATTCACTCGTTACTGTGGAATACGAAGAGTTTCATTGAGACAATCAGAAAAGTTTCCTCTTGAGAATGATAAATGTTCGATGGTCTTTCATTTTAGATAGCCGTTTTCGTACAAAGTGGAAATCGAGGAGAAAGTATCGATCAGATGCTGGACAAATCCACGGAATAACGAACCTGTCGTTCCTTAATTTTCCAAATATATTGACATTCCATCAACGTAGCACTAAGGAGGAGAGTGGAGGAGGGGGAACGATTGCGAAAAGTTTCCAGAGAAACGATTGGACTCCGTGAAGGGATCAAAGTCCTGTCCACAGTCCGGGACGCGAGAACAATGGTGTTTGGAATGGAATTCCGGAACAGAAAGTCTCTGTAATTGGAAATCTCTCTCTTTTTCTCTTCTTCATCATCTTCTTCTTCTTCTTCTTCTTCTTTCTCTACTTCTTCGTCAGCGTCTTCTTCCAAGTCTGGTTTCCTCTGTGCACGTATAGTCACTCGAGGGAGAAACTGGTTGGACCATCGGATCGATAGTTCCTTGATTCCTACGAGGAAATCGTATAAGAAGAGCTTTGGGCCGGCGCAGAAAAAGAAGAAGAAAAGAAACGAAGAAATCACTGAAACGCGATATTGACGGACAAAGTGGATAAACAAGGAAGAAATCGTATTTCCTTCGAAAATGTTTAACCCTCTGCCGGCAGTATTCTCTTTCGTGTTATGGTCTGTATCTCGAAAAATCTAGAGAGAGCTATTCTATCTTCGTAGAATGAATAAAAGAAAACTTCAAACACCAGGTTCTCTCTCAGAACTCTCTCTTTCTCTCTTTCAGAGTTCTCTCTCGCAGAGCTCTCTCTCTCTTTCTCTCCCAGAGATCTCTCTCTCAGCGCTCTGTCCCTTAGCTCGCTTTCTCTCAGTGTATCCAACCTCAGCGTTCTGACTCTCGGTGCTCTGTCTTTCAGCGCTCACTTTGTCTCAGCGTTCTGTTTCTCAGTGCTCTGTCTCTCAGCGCTTTGTCTCTCAGCGCATCCAGCTTCAGCGCTCTCTCTCCCTCTCTGTCAACTGTGTCAGCTCTCACGCTCCCTCTTTCAGCTCTCTCTCCCTCTCTTCCTCCATCTATCTTTAAAGGAGTTGAAACGCTTCACGACGATGAAATCGGATTCTGAGAAACTGCTTCGCAGCCTTGTACTATAACACCGCGGTTGATCTCATCAGCGTGGGCTACGCTGTTTAGAGTTAACATCTTATCGGTTCGTTAGAAGGGAATTAGCGGGGCCGTGAGGGATGGCTTTGACTGTTAAATCGTCTAATCGGATCGATTCGTCGTTAAGACTAGAGAAGGAGAGAAGGATGAGAGGATCTCGAGACATGACGATGAGAAAGAGAGAAGAGTAACGAGAGAGGGATTCCAAGGCGAGCTGGGTCAGGGATGAACGACCTCCTGCTGGTCCGGCGGATATCTACATGCCGAAAGATCCTCGAAAGGAAAGTTCGTCGATGGAATTCGTAACGAGCCTTCATGTTGACTTGGCCACACGATCGCACAGGCTCAGTGATTCGACGATTCGCCTCGTTTCGGGTCCCGGTCCTCGCGAACGCTCCTTCCAAGCCAGCAGTAATTAGATTCGCCGACCGAGATCAAAGTATACCGGTATTTCCATCTCTGGAAGAAAGTTCCGCGGACTTTTCTCCGCCTGCCCGCCTGCCTTCGGCCAAGTTTTTCGTCTTTGCACTGTCCTCTCTCTCTTCCCCTCTCTCTTTCTTTCTTTCTTTCTTTCTCTGTCTGTCTGGTCTCGTCTCAGGCGAATTCGTTGGAATCCGCTCGAGGGTTGGTATACGTACGCGTTCCTTCAAAAGGAATCTCACGGTGAATCTTGAGGATGGAATTTTATTAGAAAAATCGAGGGATAAAGAGGAAGAGAGATTTTTCTTTTGCTACACTAAAATAGTGAACAAAATGAACTTTCCAAAAAAAAAAGGGAGAGAAAGAGAAATAATCTCTAACGAATACACGTTGAAAATTGGTTTACCCGAGACAGGGGGGAAAAAAAGGAAAAAGAAAAAAGGAAACAATATCGAATTCGGTTAAGAGAAACTCTATGAACGTCGAAACGTTACTACAACGAGTTACCATAGGCGTACGATTAACCAGAAAATCCTGGTGATCCGTCAGCGGGAACATCCGTCACTGGGAAACCAATTACGACGAAGGTAATAGCTCGGGCTAGAGAGAGAAGTGGAGGACAGAGGTACATATGGAACGGTGTCCTTTTCACCGTTTCCACCAACGAGCATTTTCAACGAAATAAACGTTCGACCGTGGCGGCAGCGACACGTGACGCAGACATCATCGCCATCGTCGTCTGGTGCGGTGGCTGGTTCTGCTCGGGACGCAGAGGGGATCCTTGCGTCAGGACGAATTCATAACAGAGTCATAATTGCGGGACGGGGCCCGCAGTATGCATAATCCCGTAGTTAGCAGTTCTGCTTAACGATCCGCGAGAAGCAATCCCGACGTACCTGCCACGCTGCAGGATGAAGGCGTCCCGGCCAACCTCTCTCTTATTGCCTACCCTTCCTTCCCCTTCGTACCTCTTCCTCTTCCTCTTCCTCTACCCCCTCCACCTCCTTTTCTTTCCATCGTTCTTTCACCTATCCACGCCTCTCTCACCATCTCTCGTTAGTCCTTTGCATTTCTCTCCTTGCTATTCTACCTCCTATTTTTCTTCGGGTTACTTGCTTTTGTGTACACTGGGTGGTTCGAAAGGAAGGTATACGGTGTTCAAATTGTAGATGGCCCTTTTTTTTTAGGATTAACAGCAAGGAGAAACAGACACTCTTAAATTTAACGCAGGTTTATAACTTGGGTATGACATTTTGGATATTTTTCAGATTAACCCATTTGTAGCCAGTGTTCCCAAATGGGAATAATTCGAAATAATTATATATCTTACAGAAAAGAACGAATAAAAAACAACATCCACGTAAAATTACAATACAAGTATTTTCACTCTCCGAATTACTTTAACCCTTTCGTTCCTAGCGTCGTCTATAATCAGTATATGTAATGAATCTGTTAATCTGTATCTATTCACACGTCTCACTCTATCTACGCAAAAGTGTACATTGGTAGCAGGTTTTTACGGACTCACAGTCACATGTGACGTAAAGAAAGGATCAAAAAAGGAAAGATATTGCGTCCAGAAAGTTAGTTCCCAATGTATAAATAATTTTATTTAGACGTAACTTTGCACTTCTCTTCTACGTTGCTCAGAAAACAATATCTGAATCTGAATCGGAGGTGGAGATTTTATTAAACAGGAAACAGCGATTCTAATATTCTTTAATTTCTCTTTTAGAGCGCCCTATACACTTCTGCAACGTACGCATCTCCCATCCTCTCCTTTTCTTCCTGTTTCTCTGTAATTCTCCGGCAAGGTCCTCCGCGTCCCAACCCTCCTCGCGCCACCTCATCTCACCGTAATACAGAGACTGAAATTACACATCTGTGCGCTTTCCTGTAGGCTCTGTCAGGGATGCGAACGTGTATGGATGCAGATGAGCACACGCGCGGATAGGTAAATAAACACATATGAAGACAGTGGCGCGCGCGAGCACGACCTACGCACGTGAGTAAATATATGTGGACACGTATACAAGTTTAATCACCTGTACGCATGATATTACGTGAACGTGTACGAAGGCACGATGAAACGAGAATCTCTGTGCCCGATGTAATGATAGAACGGATTTCCAGATAAATTTATGAAAGAGCCGATGTATGGAAATGCGTCGCGTAGTTAAATATTTGACGGGTCGCGTCACACACCGCGGATGGATTTATGCACGTCGAAACGAACACGTCGAACTACCGGACTTCCATTTTGTTTTAAACCACGTGGAAAACTGGACGCCATTCTCGAACAACAATGCTGCGGTAGGTCGAATTGTTTTATTGAAATTTACTGGATCGATAGTCTCACTTATGACGAACGTATCTGTGTTAAAAAGAAAGGTTTCAACGGCCTGGCTAGTTTAATTCACATTTTATTTCTGTGGTCATTTTGCTTTTCATTTATACGATAAAATATAGAGTTTTTCAGTTGTAATGAATTTATGAGTGTCTTTCTGTGTTAGAAATAAAGCATCCTGTGTTAGGGTTTATCTAAAAATAAGTGAAATTTGTGATTTTTTATTTTATTTTAATAACCATTAAATGAGAAGTTCTAATTTTTATCGGAGGATATAAATACAGGCTTCAATTTTGCACTACAATTTTTTTAAAAGTGATAATATTGCAAAATGGAAGAATTATTTTTCGAAACACTGTCGGTTACAATATCGATTGCTGGATATCATTACCGGCAAAAATTGGAACGTTTGAAATGAAAAATTCCTTTCGATTCATAAATAAAAATGTATTTCCTGCAATGTAGCATACGATTCTTTCAATGTCTTAGTTTGATATTTTAGAAATACTTAAATTTAATTTCTTTCCTTTTCAAACTTCCACTATTTTCATAATAATCAGAATTTTTTTTTAAATCGTGCGCCACATTATAAATAATACATTGTTATTTATAAATCAGAAAGAACATTTTTTATTTCAGACGTTTCAATCGTTGCAACTGATCTTGGTTTCATTTATCTCCATTTTGTCACACTTTTCCTTTCCCAAAGGTTGAAATTTACATCCTCCAACAAAAATGGAAGCTGTTCGTTTAGTAATTATCCACCAAAAAAAAAAAGTTCTCAAACTTCATTCATTTTCAGACACCTCAGGGTACTTCCTCAAGAGTGCGTTATAACAGAAGTAGTAAGTGTACTCACTGATCAGACCGCGGAAACTCTTCAAAATCGAACAAAAAAAAACAGGAGGGAACCGTAAAAAAAATCTTTCACTTCCGTGTACACAACGAACAAATCGTCGAACAAAAGTCTGCTTAACGGAGGGATTGATGTCAAATTCTTCCCCCAAACCGACATATTCTGCGCGTGCACTTCCGTTATCACGTAGACGTGGCAAAATGTTTCGCGCGTGTGTACACGAGTCACGAATACCAGGCGTAATTTGGTGATCGTTCGTCGCGCGCGGGTAATTACGCGCGAGTACGCGCGAACACACACCGAGCTGGTTCTCGCCGAAGGGGGTTCGAGGCGTGACGCGACAAAAACCGTGGATAAAGGGAGAAGGGAAGAAGAGAGGGTTGTGTGCGAGTCGAGACGAAAGAGGAAGAGAGTCCTCGTTAATTACAGTCCTCCGCCGTCACCTGCTGCCGCAACCAACCGCGAAGAGCTGCCGGGACGAAGCGGAGAGGAGGAACAGTGACCGCATGGTAATAACGTGTTCGGTCAGTTCCTCGCTCGAAGTGACGCAGCTTACGGAAGTGACGAGAACGCTGGGGAGATTACCCGTGTCTGACTGTTCAGGATCGTTTTCTAACGGTGATCGTTAACTACGAACTTTTGTTTTCCTTTTGAATATTCATCGCGAGAAAACGACTGAAGGAACACGTGAAATTAAATTAGCAGTGGATTCCTCGAATGTTGAAACATCTACTCTTTCACTCGTACCACTTGTCAAAACCTTCTTCGTGCTTCGACGTCGAATTTCGTTGCAGTCATTTCAACATACGAATTTTCGTTTCCAGTTGTTATACATTGATAAGTATTGAAATTTGAAGGTGCAAATTTGCACGGAATGCACGCAATATGAAACAATGTACGTATATCAAAATTATTGCGCTTTTTGTAACACTTGGTAGGTGAAATCATTTTCTACCAGAGTTCTATTATTTGTTTTACTATATTCTCAAAAATATGAATTCGCACAAAAATCCTCATTCTACTCATAAATTACAAATTCACTCTTTTTTTTTACATCGACACTAATCAACATTAAACGTAATAATAAAATACCTTAATTACCTAAAATTCCTGAACCAAAAACTGTTTCAATTCCCAATTCCTTAACAGAAACTGTTTCACTTATTAGTCACTCCGTCACGTCGGAGTTTTACACATTCGACATCATCCATTCCACCCACAAGCACATAAATAAGCTACGTAACAACACTTATCCCTTCGATCTTAAATTATCAAGGGAATAGCGTCACAGCAAACCCTAATACAAGTACTATCCCACCCACATTTATTTCCAATGCCTTTCTGAATGACTCGAATGGCGTAATAGTCTCTATTATAGAGGAGACTAGATCGGAAACAGATTAAGCGAACATCTTCACTGCTTGGCTAAATACCCCATTACATTCTCATCAGGAGATAAGCGAAACTTAAGTTGTACAACGGTGTAAGGCAAAGAACGAGTGTCCCCTGTTGTATCGATCGGAGAAAACACACCGGCAGAGACTGGTTCGACGCCATTAAACATGTATCATCCGGTTTCGCGCACGTGGGCCTCGTATTCATCCGGCAGTGTGCTGCACGCCACGGATACACACCATACTCAGGGGTTTGGCGTACAAGTCGAACAGGCTCCCTTAATTCAGCTTCGTAATTAATTATGCATTGTTATTTGCCGCGATAAGGGTGGCATAGGGGAAAGCGACGCGTCGTGGAATTTGTACCATGGTGCTGGTGTTCCGCGCGGGAATATACGCTTGCGATTGTGTTTCCCGTCCGTTTCCCACCACCTCGACAGACAGACGTGCGCTGGATAATCGCGTGACTAACGATTAACTGAATCGCGAAGAAAGGGCGCGCGGTGTCGCGTGAAACGCGCGAAATTATCGGACTGGACGGAACGATACCAACGTGAAGAGGACAGACGGCAAAACTGGTAACGTGTATTAATGGCCAGCTTGCGGCGTGTTCGATAATTTCGTACGTGAGTCACCTTAATTGCGGAAAGAGTGATGAATGTTCAGCGAGGCCGAGTGTCTGTTCACGTCAGTTCACGTTAGTCACGTCGGGAATCGTAGAAATCGTCTTCTCGGTAATCTTCACCGGTTGGTTACCGGTATACAGTAGCGGCTAATAAAATTGCACCACTCTTTACAAACACATTTGTCAAATTCAACTTTAAATTATTAAAATAATACAGACGTTGTAATGCAAATAAACTTGAACTTTGATTTTATATTATTAATTAGACTCGTTGCATATTCTTAAAAAAAATTGGCACACTCGATGCATCAATGGAGGTAACTACGAAGTATCGGGTTAACTAGAAAATTCGTGCGGTTTTTGACGATAAGTTATTAAGACAGCTAGCATTTAATCGTACATTTTAACGAAACAGTTCGAGGATTGGGTTTGTTCCGATAATTTTAGTATAATTTTGAAGATGTACACCTAACAGGGATATTTTCCTTGCTTTTATTAGAAAATAAGGGAAGTTGTTTTATCAACACATAATTATAAAGCTGTCTGAAAAATTGTAAAAAGGTTACAAGTCGAAATAAACAATACATTATTGAACAAAAAATATTTACATCCATGAAAAAGTCCCTTTTTATTTACATATCGAAAACCGCCTCAAAACTACCTAAAAATTTAGAATAGCCAATGAAGGTTAAAGTTGAAAAATTTGTTAAGGATACAAGAAACTTTCATATTTTTAAAGTGGTACAATTTCTATGGCCGCTACTGTATACACGGTGAGCTTTCATCGGCTTAACAGCAACGAACGAGACGAATAAAAAGTTAAACGACTAGAGAGAAGAAACTCAATCCGTGGAATGTTAATCGAAGGTTAGCCATCAAGACAGTCGGTTTTCTAAGCTTGCTGACCCTATCGATCGTTACATTCCCGGGTAGAACTTTTTTTCTTCTCTCTCTTTTTTTTTTACTCCATTAAATCTCCCTTGAACTCTAATCGGTGGCTAATCGAGCGCTCGTGCAATTGGCGGTATGCTCGATGGAGGAACAGTTACGATAGACAGGTCACTCACCCGTGTGCGTCCTTTGATGGGCCTTCAAATGGGAACTCTTGGTATAGACTTTCTTGCAGCCAGGAAATTGGCATTTGTGTATCCTGCGCTTCGTGTCAGGCGGACTGTGCTCGTGGCTCCTCGCGTGGTGCCTGTTGGCCACGGTGCTTGCAGCTGCGGTTGCCCCTGCGTGTGCGTGTTGCGTGCTTGCCACCGCGGGGTAGCCATTTGCCGTGACGGAGATCAGTCTGCAAGGAAAAGGAATTCTATGCGCTTCTGGTCCCCGTTTCTAATTAATCGCTGAATCGTTCGTTCGTGACTGGCACGTGCAATTATTATTATTACTGCTCCCTGAATGTATTCGAAAGTGTACCTGTACATGTGTACAGAGATAAAGAAAGCCTCCTCCAACGTCAACCTGAAGGTCGTTCCAAGGTCATCGATATTGTTTTGCGCGCGAAATTCTAGTCAATATGAAATTATAGCGACTTTAACGACGACTGGCTATTTTTGAGAGTTGTATTTTTTTGTTTCGGCACGTGGCAATTTTTGTCAAGAAATTACAAAATTCGATTTTTGCTATGGATGTGTGGAAAACTTCAGCTCTCAATTGGTGGAAAATGAAGGGAGAGGAAAATACATAGGACGGAGGCGAATTGGATCGAGATAAAATGAAATCGGATATTTCTCACGTTTTCGTTCTTTTACATTCAAAAAAAGGATTTTCAAGTTAACTTTTATTTTTCTATCATTAATTTGTGAACCAAATATGTACTAGATACGAATTTGTAATAAAAAGTTAGCTTTTCAATGTTTGAATATTTGTTTTTTTTGACATTGAACAGAATGTGATTCGATTCTCAATCGGTTCTATGTTCAACTTTTACGTTAGCTTCGGCTATTCGCTTTTTTCATGCAGCCTTAAATTTGAAGAAAGTCAAAATATAACAAATTGCTATCTTGTAATTGTCAATAATAAACTGAAGCTAAAGTTGGAACAAAAAATAGTAATTTTAACAGATTCTTCTTTCGTTATACGCAGACCACAGTCTGCATGAGTGTGATTTGTCATTATAATGCAAGGATTAAATTTATTCTCATAAAACCGACTAAACAATTGAAATAACTGACGTCATAATAGTGTCAGCGGTCGTTAAAGTGTTAAACAGTAAAAAAAGAGAAAAGTATGGATAACCTCGGAACTATCTTCGCTCAAATTGATCTTTTCTTTATTGCATTATATTAATTTTTCACTTTACCAATTATCACATTATCAATTTTTACATTGCATTAACTTTTCACACCATTAATTATCGCATTATATTAATTTCTTCATATTACCAGTTATCCCGTGATATGAATTTTTTTTTATCTCATTCAAACGACGAAAACTCATCTCAAGTAATTTTGTCCGACTCGGAATATCAAGAGAAATAATTTAGACGTTCGTTACTTTTGAGACAGCCTGTAGTCCCGGTTGGAAAAGATTGATATTGACAATGTGAGTAACCGAGGAAAGTACGATTTGCATGCCGGTCGAAGTCTATGAAAAGTAAATACCGGGATGCGAGGGCACGCCTCTTCATTTCCTTCTCCGTGCAGTTTTACGATGCGCTTCCGATGCATCAAGACGAACGCATAAATTTGGACAAAATAGAAGGGAATAGTCTACCTTTAGCAACGTGGAAATTGAATCCCGCTCGTTAATCATTCGACCAATCGTTCCCCTACTATCGATCTTCCAGAACAGTTTCTTTATTCCTACAAGACATCGTACCACTTCCTCCTTACTATCCCTTCGCGTAAATCCGTTTAATTATACCAAAGCTAGATTACACTGATTTACATGAAACGAGTATACACAGAATTAATCGAACGACAGTTGGCTCTCGCGTGTTTACGACTGACTGTAAACGGTTTGAGAAAAAAAAAAAGAGGAATAAATAGAGTCAATTTGTCTCCAACAGGTCACGCAAATCCACAATCTATAGGATTTCCAATAAAAGCGATAGAACTTTGAATTGAAATAAAACGAAAAATACAAAAGATAATCTAATACTCGCTACTCCATTTTAAATAACATTCGATGGCATTATACAAAACATACAATATTTACAATATTCCAATAAACTCACAAAGTGTTAATAATCTCAATGCAAATATACGACCTGATTTATGTATCAGACTCATCGAAAATTGGGTTTGTCGTATTCACACCACCAAATGCAATCATGGTAGTCATTTATATTATATTATATTGCACGTATAATGTCATGGAATGTATCAATACCAATTATTCGAGGTATCGTCTAAGTAGCTCACAAAAGTACTAACTGGTGGAATTTCTCCGAGCTTCGTTACCGTAATTTCACGAAGTTCATTGTTAAATGAAACTTACCTTGCGACACCCTGCGCGTTGCTGGTGGTAACCCTGACGATAGCACTCCTACCGCCCGTCCCATGGAGGTTGAGGTTCTGCACGTCGAGCATCGAACTCCCGCTCGACGAGTGACTGGAGTTGGAATGACCTTGACCCGAGCCTGGGCTCGACGGTGGTGTCAGGATTTGACCTTCGCTTTCGCAGCCGCTGTCCTCCTCCTCCTCGATTTCCTGGTGCCGGTAACGTAATTCATTACGCAACGGGATTACGATAACGGGGGCCTCTGATTAAAGTGCAAGCAACTGGTTAAAACGGTATCGAACATCGATACCGGTACCGCGGCCCCCACGCGAATCGATCAATGCCAAATGACCCTGTAAACGGATTACACACAGCCACGCGTAACGTATACTCCTCTGTCTGTGTACGTATTTCTGCGTGTGCACACGTGTGTCCATTACAGGGAATGCACAGAGTGCGCTTAACCGATGGAAAATGGGAAGAATCGTTATTTGTATAACACCGGCTTTTGACGGTAATTGAAATTTGACGGGCATTGTGCACGCGATACGTCGAAATAGTAGTCGGTCGCGATTGAACCGTAAACGCAGGTGTTCTTGTCGCGACACCCGCTTCAATGTCGCGGTAATTAATTTCGTTTAATCGCTACTTTCGCTCGGGAAACTAATCGTTCGTGCTGTACCGCTTCGTCAGTTGAAACTCGTTAGGAGATGAGATAGGAGAAACTGGGAAGGATAAGGTAAGATGTAGCACCTTGGGAAGAGGATACAGAGACGAGCGCGTAAATTCGGCTAAGAGTCGAGTGTAAAATTTGAAAGTAGAACCGTAGATCTGAGAAGCTTACGCTTGATGGAGAAAATATTAGTTTGCCTGAGAAATTCTTCTGCTTTCTTTCTTTTTTTCTTTTTTTGTTCTTCTTTAAGTCTCTTCTTTCAGATACCGATACTTGAACCCTACTCATGTTCAACATCCCGTCGAATTTACGACTCCCTCCTCGTATATCCCTTCCCACCCACTGTACCAATAGATGGAGAAGAGACAGATAATCCGAGGCAGAAAATTCGGAGGACAAGCGTCTCATGCAAATACCGAGTGGGACGCACCTCGTGCTCCTCGTCCTCTTCGAGGTCCTCGCTTGGCTCTTTCTTGAGAATGAACGCCGTGCAGGAGACGGAGGGCGAGCTGTCCCAGGACAACGCTGAACACGCCGAACTCGCTGACGACATCGACAAGGAATCGAGGTGCCGGTCCAGGAGATCCCTATCGCGGCCATTGTGGTTGTGATCGCCGGGACTGAACTTAATATCGTCCAGACAGAGTGTTTCCCTGTCTTCCGACGACGTCGTCACCTATGTCGCGCAACCACCATCGAGGAGAGAGGAAAAAGAAGAAGAAAGAATGAAACAACTTTGATATGTTACTATATAGAATTTGATTAGAATAGATGGAATGCGAATAGGGAATCTCATGGGAGTTTTATTTATTTATTTATTTTTTTTTTTTCACAATTTGTTCACGATTACTTACCTCCATTTTGATTGGCGATTCGAATTGTGCGTTGGCGGTGCCAGTAGACGCTGTCCAAGATATAGGAGGCGCCCTGAAGAGGTTCCAAGGTGCTGTGTCTAACTCTGTGGGCAACTTTTTGTACGACTGCAGCTTCGGCTCGTCCTTCAGGTACCTCTCCATCTCGTAGCATGTCTGAAATAGAAAGGACAGGATTGTTAGTCACGTTTGAAATACTCTGGAATATTTCAAGGTGTAATTTTTGACATTCGAGATAAGATACAGACTGTTTTAGAATATTTTGGTACTTTATCAGTGGCAAACTTTAGTATCTCGAATACTTTGATATCTTTTTAACTTTACGGATTTATAGAGGATTTCAATAGAAGTATCGTGCATTTTTCCTTACATGTTAAATAACATATTGTTGCAAGAACAACAACGAAATGAACGCATCGGTTAAAATTATGGAGATATTGTATTCTCAGTTAAGTTTTCGACTTGGTAGGAAAATTGCAATTGCTTAAAATAAAGGTGACGGCGAATGTCTCTTTTATTTAAAGATTAACATAATACAAGTGGTTATTAAACTTCGATTTGCCAGGAATATAGTAATTTTTTAAAATAAAAGTGACGAAGCATGTTTCTTTTATTTGAACATTAACATATGATACAAATAATCACTAAAATTTTTATTCAAACAATTTTTCCGTGTCTACTATAACGTCCAAAATATACAGAAAAATAGGAAAACGCACATTAACCTCTAACAGGTACAATATTTTCACTCTGAAGGCCCAAAAAGTAGCAAACAAATCAAAAAATTGCTACTTCTATGAACGTTCTCAAAAATCTTGCAAAAAAAGAAATCAAAATTGTCATATTTTCTAAAGTTCCCTTGCAAGCTATCAACATCGGGAAATTCATCCAAAATGTAGCTCAAAGAGAGACGCAATAGGAGAAAGGGGTAGGAAGCGCGTGGTAACGGAAAATCACGGAAGACAGCGAGCAAAACTATCTTTCAAACGCGTCGGCGTATCGGAAAGTCTGGTAGAAACCTTTCGATCCGTTCGCGGGGCAGACACCTGCGGCGACGAGAACTTCTCGAGACAGTGGCGAAATTATCTGCAGCAGCCAAGCGAGCGTGTACGCGAAAACACGGCGTCGTCGTCGTCGTCGTCGTCGACACAGCTACTCGCGCGAGTTACCGAACTTCCTGCCCTCTTCCTCTCCCTTTCTCAGAGCCCCGTAGGCCGTGCCAGTTTGCCGCAGTTCCTTGGAGACAAAGTGCAAAGTTATGCTACTCCGGCGTGCACGAGGAATTGTGCGCGAACCATGCTCCGCAATGAGATTACGTCGCCGCTGGCTCCTTATACACCGCGAGTCCTCTGTCCTCTCTTACATCCTCCTTGGTCCAGCTAGCTACTTTAATGAACCTTTCCTCTTCTCTTCCTCCTTACTAGGTTCCGTTTTAATATTTCCACCGGTTTCCATTCTCCTTAATCCACGATAGATGATTCACCGAGACATTTCTGATGGCGGGAAAATTTAAATAGAAAACGACGTGCACTATTCGTACAGGAGAATTTAGGCGGCGATTTCGGGCGGCGTAGATTCCGTTCGTAGTTCAAGATGAATGTTCTTTTGTATATTAAAGCACGACGGAGGATTTTAATAAAAGTTTCGTTGATCTCAGAGCTACGAAACTCTCATTACGCCCGCTGTCACCGTGGTTATTCTCGCGGAGAGGAATTATTCACGGTACCTGTCGCGAATGTCGTGAGATTTCGTGCCGCAGACGCGATTGTTACCGCGAAGAAATGGTAACGAATATACAGTATCTTTCCTCTTTACCATCCTCTTTGGTAGACGTCGCAAATTTTCACGTTGCTCTATTACCAACAAAACGGGAGTATTAATTATTGGCGACACAACGATCTACCAACCGGTGTTGCTGAATTTATACGCTCGAGTCGAAGCACGAGACATTTTCACCCCCTCGTCCTTAACTTGCCGCAGGAACCAACGCCACGATAACTGCTAACCATTCCCCGTGTACCAGACCGTCTTCCTTCGGGCATTCTCTGTCAATTTATTACCAACCGCTAACGGTTACCAGCGGCTGGTTATGTCCGCCGGTTTCACGGATGAAACCACTTATCTCCAACGCCGTGCAATAATTTCTCTTTTCTATAAGGCCACTTTAGGCCAGCCCGATAATGGTAACAAAGACGCGAAAGAAATGGTGAGAGTGGAGGAGGGAAGGATGTTTTATTCGTTTCTGCGTCAGATCTTACGTTTCTAAGAATTTACATTCAGCTCGATACCACAGCTATTTGGTTCGTTTAATTGTTCTAACTTCTTGATGTTGGAACTTGTACGTTTGGAAAGAACAACACGTAGTTTCAATACAGTAATTCTAATTAGTATTCCTACATTATTGAAAATGGAATAATTTTTGTTTTTAATGGGACCAAACGACTTGAGCCTTTTTTAAAATTACGATTGGTCAGAATTGCGAAGAAAATAATCAAAATCGCTTTTTACAATTTTTTTATAGCTGAGCGTTTAATGGAACCTTTAAAAATACGTTTTTTAATATTTATATGGATTGTATACACGCTGAAAATTTCATCGAAAAGCCTTTGAAAATTTCGATAACCGAATCTGCAGACGCAGTCGTAATTCACATTTGAACGATATTTTGTTCTACATATAATTGTAATGAGTCACACTTTCAATACAAATAAACAACTCGAAAATATTCCAAATATTTTCTACTTTACTAAAAAGAAACATGTAAGCGTGTTTTTTGGATTACTCTATAATCAATAAGCAGCGAATACTGAATAAAGATTCGATTATAAACTGTACTACTGAAAAGATACTGTATCGAAGAGACTCTTGCCCCAATCCTAAGTAAAATTGCATATTTGTCTGACGATAACGGGCTGAATTTTTCGTTACTTCGAGTTCTCGAGCAAGCAAGAGGTCCCATAAACCTCAGATCAAAATCGGAGCGTGTATGTATATTTTATCGATGAACTCAAACAATTTCTTTACTTCTACAAACTTCGAATAAACGTTTCACGATGAATTAACTTTCTTTCACATCGAATCAGATGTTCCTTCTCCCTTTTCTCCCTTTCTATTTTTAAGATCCGTCCTTCAGAAAGTTTCATTAATCGTTCATTAGTAGATTTCCTCTTCCTCTGCCGTAAGTCACGGAGGAAATTCAGAAATTGCGGTCACGACGCGGGAAGGTCGACGGGCGGTAATTATCCGCGTGACAGTGTGATACCAGGGATTTCCCGATCATTGTAACGCTAATTAAAGCGGAGAGACGACACACAGGTTACCGTGGCCGCGAGATCGTCGTTGCATTTTGATGGCCGACAGTAACAATCGTTCGATGAATCTGCATGTATATATATAGGTTTATACAGAAAGGGTTGAAGCTATAAATTGTTCCGCAGCGTGCATTGACAGCCGGAGAAGCTCGCGGCCATCGCTGTAAAATATAATGAGGGCAGGCATTGTAAAATTTGACACGCGGAACCGATGAATTACAAATAGTGGTCCACGTAACAATCGACGGGCAAGCTAACGCTTGATCTCGATGCTTTTCGATGGAATTATCGTGCCAGATGGTGTTCCGACGAAATTAACGTCGAACCGATACTATATTCGAAATGCAAGAAACGCAATATGCTTATGATTGATTAAAGTATGCTCTATTTGTTGGTTGAATAGTCGATAAAGATCACGTCTGTGGATAATATTAGGTTTTCCGGAAAATTTGGGCCGATTTTTATGTAAATAAGCCAATTTCACACTTCAAAGCATTTTCTTTTTGTTCTGTAAGGAATGTATTTTTTAATTTTACAATTTTTCGTCGTTTTTCAGGGAATTGAAAAATTCCATTTTACCAAAAACTTGGTTTCTTTATTATTTTTTTTAATATCGGAATTTACACTCTTAGATTTTGTTAACCGTTTGCAAATAATTTTTTCTGACAGTCTACTGCCTCTTTAAACATTGCATATGTAATTTAATGTTTTACCAGCACTTTTCCCTTTTCGTTGAAAGAAAAATATTCAATGTCAGAAGTGTACTCTATTTCCTTCGATCTTTAAGACAATATAACATAGCAAAGGAACTAATAATTGCAACGAATAGACTTTCGAAAGACACGTGAAACAATAATCTTTCAGAATATGTACGAACTTTATGTTTTTATATAATTTTATGTGTTGTAATATATTCAAACACAACCTATCGAAAATCGACACGAAATTTCCGGAGGACTTAATAGTTAACACATTCGAGATCGTAAGTTGTACGACAAAATGTTTCAAACAAAAGTTGCATGATATCTAGAGTGACATACAGTGCTCTAATCTATTTTTTATTACCCTACATTTTTATTAAGATATTACAGTCACCTTCAGTTTTTTAAATGGAACGTCTAATATTTTTTCTCGAAACCATTTTAAGTCCCACTTTGTGTAATATGTTTTTACGCAAAATTGGACGATTTATCTGAATTCGAGACGTTCCATTCAAATAACCGAAGGCTACCCTACTATCTGAATTAAAAACTGATTAGAACACTGTATATCCTCCTAGAAACTGTGAAACTTTTGTTTGAAACATTTCTTCGTAAATATTTTTTCACACAGTTAGTAGAGTTATGTGAAGTCATCATGTTAGGAGACTCACCCTAAATGTTAATGTAGAAGTTATTACTTCTACATTCAATTGGACGTTTTAATAATTTTGGAGGTAAGATTAGCGAAGAGATGATAAAGAAAGAAATGCTTCAGTTCCTCTCGGAGAGTTAATCGTCGAACGCGTGGAATTAAAGAGGAAGGAAGTTTGTCACGTTGACGCGCGGGGATTTTTCGGAATGGCGGCCCGAAGGAAGTTGCGGAGCTCAGTCCAATATCATGTCGGTCCTCCCCCTACTCTCTATTACAGTGAAAAATAATCGTCCTCGGACTCCTTCATTATTCACGATTAAAGTTCGTCCTAGAAGCTCGCGGGACCGAGTAACGGTGTTAATATAACTTGGAAAAGAATTTTCTCCCTGGCTACCACCACCCCTTCGTTTACTTGGCTTATACTAATCGTCATCGAACCTCTGTGAAATTTCGTTCAATCACTTCGACAAAAAACAAAAAAATAAATAGTAATTTAATTGCAAAATTTTCAACGATGTTGATCAATGTGTATACAACTGTTAAGAATACAGATTCAGTAAAAATGAAAAAACCTTCGATAAGAGTCTGAAAAAATTTCTATAGAGAACGTCAGCATAAACACCATACCTACACCATTACGTTTCTTACGATACCACTATTTTCTCCTTCATTTTTTTCTAACATTTATTATTGACAAGAAAAACGCTGGAGGACAGTCTGTATACTTTCAAGAAATTCTATTCACTTCCTATAAAAAAAAAGAAAAAATATTTCGATCCAAGTTTATCCTCCACGTGAAGCTCACACACGTGTAGCTGAGGTCTGCAGTTAGACAATAGCGTCAGTCACCCGTACGTGACTATGAAATACGAGAAAAGACATCGATGCGCGCAACAGTCGCTGTCAGAAGCAGCAGCGTGACAATAAGAGAACTCGAGGACAGAAATCTTCTCTCTTTTTCTCTTCTTTCCACTTTTTTTTTTCTTGTTTTTATCCTACGCTTTGCCAATCTACTACCTTCACTTCGAACACCAGGTTCTCTACAATTAACACCAAGACGGAAGAACGACGATCGCGCACTTTCTTCGACGCGGACAATGGAATCGCGAAGAGAAGGAGCTCATTTGCGAAAGAATCCGCGTTCCCTCGACATCCTCCGCTTCTCGGATTATTCCGCGAAGCGATTCACCTTCGCGGAAGGCATTTCGATTTCCTTTGTTTCCCTGGATTATAACGGTGCACCGATGGTATCCTCTTTCCTTTTAATACTCTGTTCTCTTTTCTTCGTTTCCTCTCTCTTTCTTTCTTCCTCTTTACAAGGAACAACATTGTGAAAAGATATTAAAGAACAGAGAAAGAGAAACGAGAGACCTGAGAGAAATTAAGCTTTACGAAATGCCTCTCGTCGACGTGCCTTCGCCATTGGCTCTATTAAATACGAAACATTGTGCAATAATTTCGTGGTTCAGAACTTGTAGTCGATCACAATGGTCCCGCTATCGTTCTCCATCGAACAGTGCCGAGTCACGGAATCCTCCATTACGCTTTTGCCGATGACCCCATAAGCCGAAGCCGAACGATTTACGAGGTGCACACGCCACGCTGTGTGTGTGTGTGTGTGTGTGTGGATGTGTATTTGCCAGATGAAAACGCGGTCGGGCGATGATTAAACACCGATCGTTCAGATGAGAATCATAGATCGTTGATATTACTACGGATATAGCGAACGAAGTTCGTTTCAATGTGATAGAAGGACATGTAATTCATGTAAGTTCTAATGAACATCCATCGTAAATTGTATGTAAGTGCTGGACATTTTACATTGTTCGTATGAACTATTGTAATGTCAAATATCTTCCTTTACTAAGCTTTAGTATTATTTTTATTTGTAATTAGTGGCTAATTTGTATTATTACTCAATGCTTGTTAGTGATAGATTAGTAAAACTACATTATTCAGTGAACATCGTTATTACTTGCAAAGCTTAATTAGACTCATCGCTTTTTAACTCTTTTGCACAGTAAATAACACAAACCAAAGTTTAATATTTGCAAACCCTTTAAAAACACCTACTTACTTCTCACATAATCTCTGTTTTTGTCACTATTAATATACATAATTTTTACCTAAAGTTAACCCGATCTATCGCTTTAGAGTACGTTACTATTCAGCTCGTCTAGCGAATGTAAGTCTGACTTATTCTAACTTCGACGATATATTCCATAATGATAATGTTGGTATCATACCGGGTATCTTCTCTACTTTCATCGAGGACATTCGAACTCGAAATCGAGCTGAATACGTATCTACAATGTATTCCAAGATATTCGTATCGTAAAACATCCTCCATAACCAATAGATCGTTTAAAACACGTCCAATCGGATCGCGCGAAATACAAATTTATGGGGGCCGCTTTATTCCCCTGGAATACCCTTACCAACGATCCTTTTCCACAGCATTTACGAGCAACGAGATCGATCGTGAACTCTCCATTGGCGGAAACGTTTCACCGTTTGATCCTCCTACTGCCGCGTACACCCTTCATCGGTTCTACGCTTTTCCATAGGAATCACTTTAATGCGTGCTCGAGAATAGGGTGGATTAACGGCACGGAACGCGGAAACCCGTAGGCTGAGCGTAATATCCTCGCGCGTTGTTCTGTGTCTCAAAGTCTACTCCTCCCTATCTCTCAGCTCTCTTTCTCTCTCTCTCTCAACGCGCTTCTTTCAACGCTCTATCTCTCAACGCGCTTTCTTTCAGCGCTCTGATACTCTCAACGCTCTCTCCCAATACGCGCTCTGTCTCTCTCAGTGCAATATCTCAGCGCTCTTTCTCTCTCAACGTGCGCTCTCTCCGCGCTCCGTCACTCTCAGCGCTATATCTCAGCGCTCTTTCTCTCTCAACGTGCGCTCTCTCCGCGCTCCGTCACTCTCAGCGCTATACCTCAGCGCTCTGTTACTCTCACCGCTATATTTCAACGTTCTGTTACTCTCAGCGCTATATCTCTCAACGCTCTGTCCCTCTCGACGTTACATCTCTGAACGCTCTATCTCTCTCAGCGTCATATCTGTCTCAGCCCTCTCTCTCTCTTACGAATAGGATGATGCCGATCACGGCGGCGTAGACAAAGCGAAGGAAAACAGCGAAGCGAGGAAAGGATCCGTGTGTCGCGCGGCATCCCTGAAGGGCTGTGTAAACAAGTGGCTGTATGTGACGCGACTCTCCGTAGACCAGGTTGTAACGAGCCCCGCTACCAGCGTGCACAAAGACAACCATCTCTGTTCATTCATAACGAGAGGAAAACTTGTGCTCGCGTACCACCGGAACCCACTACCTCTCCAACGATGCCATTTTCTCCCCAAAGCTCGTTTCCCGATTACACCATACCAAGGATCTCTTCCTTCACTTCCTCTTACTTTACCGTGGTTCTTTGCTTGATAATATCCTCTCGTAAAGAACAAAAGACAGCGGACGTATTGATACTTGACAACGGCGTGGAACGTCTTTTGAAACGTCTCCTTTGGATATTATAAAAATTCAATTTCACTTTTCCATCGTTCAAGTCCAATTAGGGTAACCACGAGATTACAAGTATCAGAACATCGTCCAACGATAAGGTAAAAATTACAAGCTTTCTTTACTCAGCGACAACGTCACAGACTTTCAATCTCCGGCGTTGATCCCGGCGAGAGAAAGAAAAAGAGAGGAGAGAGAGAGAGAGTGAACATCTCGAGATCAACGACGGTCCCAAACGACGTTCAATTTGCGAGAGATAATGGCGGCCCGATAGAATCGAGCCCGACGATAACGGTATCAGAGGATTCACGTAACAAAGCGGGCAATTCGCGTCGGAACACACACGCAGCTCCTCGAACAACCAAGTAAGAAGATAAAAGGAAGAAAAGTACGGTTTAGGTTAGTGTGGTGGAAAGAGATGAAACGTAACCGCAAGGTAAGAGGAGTGAACACGTCGAAAACGATTCAACGTTTCCAAGACTCCGGTGTTATCAAGGACCACCTTCTACGAACCAACTGGACCCTTCTTTCTGGGCGTAATTCTCACTGTAACAGCTGAAATCCCACGTTAGTCAGCCTGCGGAGACGCTTCGACGGTAATGATCTCTAGAATCTAAAAGCCCCGAGCAGTAACAGTAAGATAACTTTCTAAAGTACGTTGTGTTAGACATCGAGGACATTGGAAATGTGGTCCTGTAGAAATGGAGGAACATTTAGACAATGTGAGAAAGGGTAAACTGGGGGGAAATCGGTTTTCCGAGAATGTAGAAAGGATAGACGTTTACCTCTTCCGTGAAATATTTAACCAATTTCGAAACTTCGAAGAGGATCGATTTTAAACGGATAGAATATAGGAAAAGGGAGTTGAGGGACTTTGATGCCGTCGACCTCAGTTTACTGGGATTTGGCAACGACGATTCTCGACTGATCAGACTCGATGTGGAACACCTCAAACTCGTGGGATCGGACTTTGCACTTGCTGCTACCGGATACACGTGTTAGGGAGGCTACCGAGGCTCAGGGGACCTAATGCGGATGATCCTAAACTTGGAGGTACCAAACTGTACGCAGGTAATCTAATATGAACGATTAGAACTAAATTTCGAATCGGTAAAATGTAGCATAGATGATCTACAAACCTTGAGTAAAAATTAGAAAATCCTAGGGGAACGTCCTCATGTGTCGCTCACGCGATTTCAGTCTTGATTCGATCGGTTTCGATTTCCATGTAATTCCAGAAATAACATTTGACGAGTTTTTTTTTTTATTTATATTAATTCATATTTGAAAGGCGAAAATACTCTTGAAAGTATATTTGAGTATTATTCGAATAATGTATTTCAAAAAAGACGAATTGGAACATATACAGGGTATTTTATTATATAATATGCTGGATCAACTTCAAAATGGAATTTATGTTATAGAATAAACTTGAGAGTTTATCTTCGTACAAAGTGCTCGAAATGAACATCTTCAGTTTTGTATTTATAATACTTATGATATTTATATTTATTTATGTTTATTGATATTAGGAATTTACTCATTTTAATTTGTACTCTTAATTTATTCGAATATGAAATTATATTTCTCTAGATTATTTCATTATTTGTCTATCAAACGGAAAACCTTTTTATTATATTTTTTATTTTGTATTTACGTCAAATTGATTGTTATTTTATCGGAATAACCGTATTAATTCAAATAATAAATTATTTGGAAGTGATTTATTTCATTTGAAATAATGAATCATTCTTCATTTCATTCCAAATAAAGCATGCCGAAGGTTTCTTCGATGTTAGGATGCCAGAGTCTATTTAATCTTAGAAACTATTATTAGAGATGAGGGAATGATTTTTAAACGCAAAGATTGTGTCAAATATTTCACACTTGAGGAGGTTCCCATGTGAGAGAAACAAACAGATGTTACTAAAAATTTCGACTACGGGTTCCTTGGTAACCGCCTACTACTCGAAGTTCCTTCAAGATAAAGTTCCACGAAACGAACCAGGTAGGTGATGGCTTCGCGCTTTTAGATCACCGTCAGAAACGTCGGGTGGCAAGCGGCTCCTAGGACTATGGGCTTCTTTTGTGCCCGGTTGCACCCGGTGGACGCGAAGTTCCGCAGTAATTCCGTGACGCTGTCATTAACAGAGCCAGTGAGCCCGGTCGAGGGAAAATGAATGATAACCTGAACTGGTCTGGCGCGCAGAACCGTCAATGCTGTTCAGCCCTCCTGCAGAGGCCAGTACGGTGGCAGGCTGCCAAGTCGTTAAAGAGATTCCCGCAACTTTAAAGGTGCCGTAAACCCGCGAATTTATCTCGTCCTTTCCTCCTACTTTCTCGACTTCATACCAACCCGGCCAGATTCGCCTCCCGCTGCTCCTCTCTCCGACCAACAAAATTTCGGTGCTGGTCCTTCTTCTCCTCTCTGCCGGTGACTCGTCTCTCTCTCAGCGCTCTTTCTTTCAACGCGCTCTCTCTCAACGTTCCCGCTTGGTGTGCTCTCTCTCTCTCAACGCTCCAGCTCAATGTGCTCTCTCTCTCTCCCTCAGCGCGCTGTCTTTCTTCGCGCTCTTTCTCTCAGCGCGTTCTCTTTCTACGCGCTCTTTCTCTCAGCGCGCTGCCTCTCTGCGCGTTGTTTCTTTCAACGCACTCTTTCTCTCAGCGCTCATTCTCTCAACGCGTTCTCTTTCTACGCGCTGTTTTTCTCAGCGCGCTGCCTCTCTTCGCGTTGGTTCTTTCAACGCACTGTTTCTCTTAGCGCGCTGTCTCTATGCACGCTCTTTCCCTCAGCGCTCTTTCTCTCAGCGTTCTCTCTTTCAATGCTCCCTCTCTCCCTCTCTCTCTCTCTCTCTTTCCCTCTTTTTCTTTCTCTATATGCTACTCTCTGTTCGATTCTCCTCGTGGCAGAGACAGTGGGACGAGGAAGGGGCGGAGTCAGGTGCATTCCATGGATATCAGGATTTCGGTCGGTGGAACTGATTAAATGGAATATATCGTGTTCTGGTTCTGCGCCACGTACACGTACGCTACAATCGGAGGAGATACGAAACCGCACGGCGACACTTTGTCGCGCGCCGGACAGGATTTACGAGCGTGGCCCTTTAGGCGTTTGAATTACTGTCTCGATTTTACGAAATCGAGAGGAGTGTCGAACCACCAGACACCATGCCAACTTTCCTCCATCGTTCTCTTCGTATATGTGTAAAACCGTACACGTACACTCCACACGTACCTACATACGTGGTATTCCACTATTCGTCGGATTTATCGCGTTGGAAACGCGGCGATCGTAGAGTTTAGCGATTAACGATGGCTCCAGTGTTCTCGATGCAGAATACCGTAATGCGTTTTCCCGATTTCTTGGTTAGCACCCGTACACACTGCCAGTTTCCAATGTTACACAATCTCTTTCTCTCTCTCTCTCTCCCTCCCTCCCTCCCTCTCTCCCTCGGATGAAAAATAACAAATAAAAGAGAAGGTAGGAAAAAGGGACACAAACAAGTCGTCGATATACAAAAGAATTAGGTCAGAAACATTATGAATTTGCTCTGTAATCTTCTAAAGCGCATGATACTCAGTGTCGACAGAGCTAAAAGCTCGTCAATCGAGGAAAATTCCTTGCTTCGCGATCATGTCCACGGAGACACGCGCGATATTTCACCGACGCGCGACTCGCCACCACACCCTCTGCACACCGGAGTATCCCCAGAGAGCGTCAGCGTCCGATTCAGAAGCTCGTTCACCCTAATTCGATTATGAATACCCGAACGAACGTCGAAACATTCCCTGTCCCCTCTGTTTCAGTCGTGGGATACGATCAGAGACGGACGGGGCTTCAGAAGCGTTTCCACGTGAACGACGTTTCAATTAGACCACTAGGCGAGACACAATCGTGCTAAACACACACCTCTCTGGGCAACTGTCCTTGTTTCATCGAAATTTACGTTTTATCCAGCTCGAAAATTGTTACGGAACGTCGTAGAGCTGGCCAAGGCATCGTGGCCAGCCCTCGGGGTCAGGGTTAACGACGCTAACAAGCCGTGGCTGACTGACTTACGAGTAATTCAGCCGCCCCTCGTCCACGAACAGATGCCAGGCGGCCTCGTCCCAGCCGATAGAACGCGATGTGATCCCAGGGACGGTTTCAGTTCTCGTTAGGGTGCTCTCCTACGAGAGAGCTACAATTGTTTGTTATTGTTGTGACGTCACCTCGTTAAGGAACGACCGCGTGTCCACTCTCGTTAGACGATCATTTGTAAACCCCCTCGCGCGATCGGGAAATGCGGGGAAACCGCTACGAGGAATGCGGCTGTGAGATTCGGGCATAGTTGTTGGAGGAATTCTTCTCTTGATGCTTGATAGAGCTAAATTGATGGATGATGACAGACGAAGGGAACGCTGGGAAAGAAGAATTTGAGAAAGCATTTCTCTAAAAACACACAATTCTAGCGTACAAACTACATTCGTCCTTCCGATTTACATAGAAGATTTCCCAGAATACCGTATAAATAGAAATCATGACTTTTTGCACGAAAACCTGTGAAAATCGAGAAAAACGAAAATGGTCCTAATAATTTAATCAGTCGTTTAATTAAATTCATTTATTTCAACGTAAATACTTTCTTTTTAAAATCGGGATGTTTAATTAAAATTATCGTCAATAATTCTCTTTCCCGACGAGATAGCGCCTGATTTTATTATATTTAAATAATTTTCCTCTCTCGTTATCCCGACGATTTTTATATTTCCTCCGAAACATTCCCAAATCACAATGAACCATCTTCCGTATTTTTACAGTGGACAGAACACAGTCTAGCTGTAATTCTTCGTGCCAAAAACTGGCGTTGAACGTCATTATATATACTTCTATTTCTTTTGTACTGATTATAATAAAATACCAGCCATATCGATAAAAATATATTGCTTAGATGTAGTTGATCGAAATAAGATCAATTATGTGTAAAACACTATGATCTCCCACGATTTATAGATGCTTGTGTAGATTCTAAGTAACGTCAGAAGAGTCGACCAAACAGAAAGAAAGTTTTCCGAACTTCTCGAAGATTCGCTACGAAGACGTTCTTTCTAGCCGTCGTTCAGACACGATCGATCGAGTCCAACCACGAAACCAATTAACCACGACACACGTTCTTCTTCTCAGTGAACGCGACTGACAAAGAGAGAGACAGAGAGAGAGAGAGGACGAGAGAGAAAGAAAGCTGTAGTACGTACAAGCGGCATCAATTCCACCGACAGGCCGTTTTATCGTGGCATCAAAAAGGAGGAGGAGGGGAGGGTAATAGCGTTGGCTAAGCAAACAGCCGATTTTTATTAGCCCTCGTGGTTCCTTTGTGAACGAGAGGGGCTTATCGTCAAGGAGGAATTCTCTTGCGTTCGTCCTCTCCTCTTTCTCATTGTCTCGTCCTCCGTTGGTTCGTCGTCTTCCTAGGAGAGGAACGTTTCAAAGCTCCACGGACGAAGATTTCGAGCATGGGGACGCGAGGAGAGTAGCGGAGAAAGATCAGTGCCAAGGATCATAGGGTTCAAATTCTCGGAAGAACCGCAAACTAACTGGCTTTTCGTTGTACACTCGAGATCAAAAAGATTTTCTCGTCGTCGTGAGCACAGGGAGCTTGCGTACTCTTTACGTACCAAATTTCCTCTACCTCTCTTTTTCCTTCCTACTTCACTCTTACTCTCGCTCTGTCTTTTTCTATGTGTACAACCGATTCGAACTCGGCCAGAGGCTTCTTTTCTACGCGACTGCTTGCTCCCGAAGGCGTTCTTACCGCCACCATCTCTGGCAATTTTCCTTCCTTCAACCGGTGAACAAATCGAGCAAAAACTCGTCGTCGGCCGTTGAAACCGTCGTTGCCTCTACTTCTCCACGAGATCGTACTCGCATTCCTCGAGATTCTTTTGCGATGGCTTCGACGGTAACCTCGCCACGCGATCGTCCACTACCTATTTTCCAACGATCCACAGTCCAAACTGCTGACTGGGGATTTCCTTTTGCTCGGTGAGATCGAGGGTATATAGGAACAGAGTGATTCCTCGTGGAATGCTTTAGATAGGATTAAGTAAGTAGGACTTCATCGGTTGGATTCTTCTTTTTTTCTATTTTTTACGTATTATCAACCTTCGTTCGACGAATGCTGAGTTATTTTGACTCGACTTCTACTGTAATACCTCGATCGTAATAAATATGTTTGAAAAAATCGTACAAATCTGAGTATTATAAGTAATATTTGTAGCGGGGAAGATAAATGATAGAAAACATATGTTTGTATGTTTATATAGGGTCTTCCAATAAGAACGATAGAACTTTGTATTGAAATGACCAAGCATTCGTACGCCATATTGTCGCTCGAGCATCCTTAATTCGAGGGTTAAAGTACTTGAAGAATCTCGGATCAATCTTGGACGCGTTCCCCTCTCGGAGAGGGTAGATTCCATGCAATTTATTATTCGAAGTACTCACCGGTAAACGCGGCGATTCTAATATTCTTTCCTCGACGTTAATTTATCGGGCGGGACACAACGAGGTCGCGCATTTGCATGCTGCTAATGTGGCCGCGGCGAGCCGCCATTTTTCACGTACACGCCACAATGTAATGAAGACACTGTTCTATTATATACATATATAACTAGAAAAACTGTTGAGAATATTTCATATCAATAAAAAAAGAAAGAAAGAAAGAAAAAAGAACATTACAGCGAACGATGATAATCAAGGTTCATTTTTATTCGTTTTAGCGGAACGTTTTAAAATAGATTGAAAGGGGTGGGATTGGGTGGCGTGACAGTGTTGGTGAAATTAAGGGAATTTAATTTCCCAGCGACAGCGAGGCAAACACGAGTCGTTCGCGGCCGCGTTTCCACCGTACGAGTTCATGCGTGCGCGGCATTCATCGAATTCGACAGCCCCGACCGGAAGCTGGCCGGTGGAGTGGGGTGAAACGTGCACCGGCGGACGGTTCATTCGTCGTGGAATACGCTTCCGTCGCTAGCTGCTGCCACCAATGTCTTCTCTGGTTCGCGATGAATGGCTGCGACAGGCTTGCACAGGTGTCGATACGTCACGGTTCGAGGCTTCGAGTTGCTCAACCACGAAGACGTAACGTGGACTAACCATCTACTCTGGTAACAGCATACGAAGGGAACGTTTCTTGCACGGTTGTAACAAAATCATAGATAAACGATACAAATGGCAGAATGGCGGAAAGGGTAATAAACATTTCCCGCTGTAAAGATTCACGCTGCGATAAAAATGAAACGGTTAGGATCACTGTAATGGTTGTTATATTCCGTAGCTCGCGTTTCCTAGCGTTCGACTTATTATGTTTAATAATTACGCGATAGGAAACCTAACGGAACTTAAGTAATTAGACAGCATATCGTATAATCGATTTTTATTCTACAGTTCAGTGACGTTATTTACGCGAAGATTGCTCGATAAAATTTCTGTTTTCTGATAGAAAACGGTTCGTAGATGTAGGTTCGGTAGGTAATAGAGTAGGGGCCATTTTGTCTCAGAGATCAATATGGTATGAGACGATGATGTCTAGGTTCAGCGATGAATAAGAGCAAAGCATGATGTGGAGGTCTAGGTTCAGGAGTGAGTAACGTTAACCTGTTAACTGCGAATGACGAATTAACTCGTCATTGGTTCAATAATACTTCGAACGTCAATGGTTCATTTATTAATGGGTTACTCATATTTTAATTACACTATTATACACGTATTAAATACAAAATATATTGTATTCACATTTGCAAAAACCAAAATAACGTAATTGTAATTTTTGTCGATTTTCGATCATAAACTGCAGAGGTACAATTTTTGTTTGTGACGATGCAGACGATGTGAATTGTTTGCTATTTAGAGAAGGAAAGGCCGAATGATTTAAAACTAATAGGAGTGATAAGTTACAATAATTGTAATCGACGTGTAACATGTGCAAACATGTGTAAACACGTGCAGCTATAAAAAAATCTTCTCTGGGTCCCTGTTTGTTGTACAAATCTTGTTGCGAACCAATTGTATGAACCAATGAATAATTATAAATACGAAATAAAAACATCGTTCAGCATACCCGTTCACGATAGCTGCATATTTCGATCTACGTGTGATTGAAGAAATGTGGAAAATCCATTGAACGGAATACGATGGTCCACCAAAAGTGAACCGTATAACGATATTTACCGTGTTGGACCTCGGGGCGATATTCCGGGCTTATCTGTATTCACGAGCGTGATATAAATTGTGCAATAAATCGTGGCGCAACGTCGCCGGAACGAACGTCTATCGTAAACCTAATTGGTTTACGTGCGTTCGCGGGGCAACGGTGGCTGATACGCGCGGAAAGCGGAAGGGGAACGAGACCGTGGTGAGAGAACAGAGGAGAACAAGGAAACCCGAGACGACGTCGACCGTCTGGCTAGCTAGCAGAAGAGATATGATATAGGAAGAGAAGCGGGATGATGGTAAAGGGAAGAAGAAAGAGGTGGCTGTGTAAATTGCGATGGCTGGTTGGACGTGGCAAGAGAGAGCATCGGCTCGAGCCGAGACGAAGCGGAACGAAGCACGAACAACCACCGTTGCTTCGACCATCTTCCTCTTCTTCCTCTTCTTATTCTTCTTTTTATTCTTCTCTTTTTTTTCTCAATGGCCGCTCCCTCGTTCGCCCTCTTCGTCCACCAAGAAACCATCCAGCCAAAGCCAACCTCCCTTAGGGAGAAAGCCATTGAAAACGCGATTTCTTCTCCCGTTCTTCCCCGTCCGTGACGCCTCTCCTTTTCCTCTCATTATCCTACTTCCTCGTTTCATTCTTCGTCCGCGAGAATCGGCGCATTCGCGTACGGGACTGCGTCGAGCTCGTCTCGTAAATCTGCGTAATGAGGCGTGTCGAAAGGCGGCTTACCTGACGAACTATAATGCCACCGACTGACGATTGGTTCTGCCTCTTTCATGCTCCCCACATTCACCGAAGATTCTTTCAATATCCTATCCGAAACTTTTCTTCTCCCTCTTCCATCGTAGTTTCTCGAGAGACTACTCTAGGCCCTTCCATCTATCCTCCTCGTTATTTCTACAATTATCCCACGAAGTTTTCCATCCAGACCACGAGGAATTTTCATTAGCTTACGGCCACAGACAGAGAACCGCCAGACCCCCTAGTCAGATACTGGGCTATATACTATCCGATGGAAATTTTATTACGAGGGCAGCGTTAAGACCGGCTAATTTAACGATGCTAACGCCGATACTGGTTGCCACGGTCGAACGGACACGCCGTGCAGAGTTCGTTGTATCGCGAGAAATTCGTGGATACTTAAGAATCTAGAAAGAACGTTTCTTTCCTTCGATCGATCTGTTGCACCCTCGAATGTTCTCTTTCTTAGTCCTTGTTTTATCTGTATCTACTAGTCATCCATTTTCACCATTATTCATGCTGGATTCTTCCAATTCTCTTTTCAATTCTCAAAGTTCGTCTTCCCTAAACCTTTAACCCTTTGCTGTACTTTGACGAGTCTGACTCGTGGAATTAATCCTTATCTGACGTTTGTTACCTCCCACGTGACATAGGAAACTTGAGCGAATAGGACGTTCGTCGCGTGGAAAATGAAGTTCCTTTTCTAAATCTAAATTAAGTGTTACCCTAACATCAGCTGCAAGTTTTAAGAAATTGGAGCACACCGAGTATCACAGATCGATCGTCTCACGATCCTTCCTTGTATTCCCATGAAACAGTTCTTCGTACAAAAGTACACAAGTGAAAAATTCAATTTCCCGCGTCTAACTAGCGTCAGATAGTCTACCAACCTTCACCATGGACACTCGATTCAACCGAGAAGAAAGGGTTCATTAATTCGTTAAAAATGCTTCCCGGAGCACGAACGAAAGGAGCGGGGTTCCTGGCAAAAATCTTCCTTCCGTATGGTTGAATGGCAAGGATCCCGGGAGCAACGACGCCGACGTCGTTCGTCGGTGACGGTGGCACCGGTAGACATTATTAAATTACATTTAGAAGCGTGGAGCAGGGGTGCCGGCGGAGGAAAAGTGGCGGAGTAAGGACAAAGAGGATCGGCGCGCGCTCGCGGCTGTATATATTAATTTGCTGCCGACAATACATATTCAAGTTGGAATTCATACGCTGTCAGAGGCAGCGCTCGGTCGACTGAATAGATAGACATTATGGATGTCACACGGAAGCAGGAGTGGCGCGTAGCGAGCGTAACAGAGAAAGAGAGAGATAGCGCGGACTATCTATGGGAACGTACGTTTCGCGTACGGTTCACGCTCGTACGACTGTACCAACCCACCAGGGACAAGGATGGATAAACACGACGAAAGAACGTGTGTGTGTGTATGTGTGTATACATACGAGAGTAAGAGAGAGAGAGAGAGAGAGAGTGAATAACGGATGCAGAAACGAGGGAGCAGAGAGCAAAACGAGAGAAAGAGAGAGGTTCCAGTGCACGTTCCAGCGTGACGTGACATCCTATTCGAGAACACGCGACGCATGTAACGAGCGGTTCCGAAACTTCTCCGGTAACCGTCGAACGAGGTCTACCTGCATTTTACATCCGTCGTTTATTGCTCGGCCGCGCGGAAACGTGCGGCGACAAAAACGTGCCACCTTGTTGTCTTCGGCTTTTAATCCGCGTCGATCGTTACCCGGATGAACTTTGGGCCGGGCGTGTTTGCGGATCAGCGTGGTCGAAAAGAGACAATCGCGTGGACAAAACGCGATACCAGCTCCGATGCGTTTTTTGCGGTATCACTTCGGGTATGTGTGCAGAGTGATCAAATTGGATGGAACTCGAGGATTTTCTGTTTCAACTTCGAACGAGTTCAGTTTGGTAAAAACGTTTTTATTGGGATTAATATGTGAAAATGTGGGGAGGAGAAATGTGTTCGGTTAGAGTTGAAGGGAAAATGAGTAACGAGCGTGTAAGAGCACTTTCTTCTTTCTTTCCTCTTCTTCTTCTTCGTGTTCCACCCGTTTGTCATTCATAAGGACACGTATCGGCAAAGAGGCCATTTCACTGGGACGCCCTATGAATGTCGGGGTAAAATCTTTTCTCTACCCTTCGCCAAACCGTAGAACAAATGGATAGTACGTGAATCATCGACGATATCGAACTCCGTTCCGCTCGTTACCGGCCAAGAAGGTTCACGTCGAACCTCCCAACTATCATCCTTCCATCCAATTAGAGTAAACGCTGACACGACGGAGGTGTAAGCCCCGGGTGACGCGAAATCTGGCTGGCAGCTGAGCCGCGGTAGGATAACACGAGAGTTCGAGTGCGAATTTCAATTCCGATTTGAATTAAGATAAGATTGGAGGCAGGTATTCTTTTTTTTTTGGCTCTCTCTTCTTTTTCTCCGAGGCCAGGTTTGCTCTCGCAGATGCTATCAAATAACAAGGAAAATCTAATTAAGCCGGAAAGTTTCGCGCGTTTGGTCGCGTGATCGAGGTACGAGAACGTAAGTGATCATTTTGGATTTTTGGTCGTTCTGAGGTTGATTCAGCGACATGGAAGAAAAGATGCCGCGAGATGGGCCCGAGGCCAACGTGTACGAAGAGTCATTCGCGGATGTACGCGCGCGTAAATCACCCTCCGCATGAGGAAGAGATCTCCCGCGCGAGGAAGAACTTTTGGTTCGCTTTCGCCCTCTGGTTCACTCGACGTAGCCCGGAGGCCATAACTTTGAGCCGCTCGACTTGCTCGAGCGACGACGAGGACAACGGGAACGTAGAATCGAGACGTGCAACTCGACTTTTCCACACGGTTCCGGTGTTCCATTTACAGGGAAACGCGCGTGAAACAGACAACTGACGCTTCAGCTTGTGCCAGGAGAATTCGTTTCGCGGACAAGACCTGGCAGATTTACCGCTGGCTCCTTTAGACAGTTTTGCAGTATTGTTGCGAGAAATAGTCCCCTGAGAAGCGTCTTCACGATGAGTTGGTCGGGGAAGATTATGTAGTCTTAGTGTATGAGTTGGTTGAATTGGTGTTATAAAGAACGAAGCCATAGGTTATGAGAATGCGGTAATACGTCACGATGGTCTTAAGTGTACAGTCGGTGGAAGCGATATTATGAGATTGTACATTGAAGAATAAATTTTTTTAGTATCGAACAATAATATATCATTCCCTTTATTTCTAATGAACAATAATGTTTTAAAGCTTTGTTTTTTGATACATTAATTTTTATATCATATTTAAATGGAACTGTGAACAAAATATTGAAAAATGTAAATGAGAAATAACTGAACAATCAGATTAGAAGTATGAAAAAAGTGTGTAAGAAAATGTTTAAAATGCAATGGCGGAATATTTGAACATTTACTATAAATGCTGGAGAAAAGAATAAATATTTCGAAAAGTATCGAATTTCTCACGATTGCACCATAATACTTTTTCATTCCAAATAACACGAGAAATCGATTTACGCGAAAAAAGAAATTATATAATAGTAATGGAAAAAACGAGCTGCAATATTGCAGCTTGTTAAACCATACAAAACTTTCCCCTATAATTTTTTGCTATCTTCAACGAAATTGCAGAATTAAGACGTAAACAAATTATTTAAATATACATATAAAGTACAAACACGTGCAATAATAAACTTTACAATCTCACTATCTTCCTTTATTCTCACTTATCTTTCGACACACACACAGAGAGAATACTATTCTTCTGTAAAAACAATTTAATCAAATTCACAGTGTACAATAAATGCGATCTAACAAACAAACTGACCTGAGAAAACTATATACAAATGCATACAAAGAAAAAGAAATAAATATTCTCACTTTCACTAATTATTGCAACAAACTCCATACGTCGACCCAATTATAGCGACAATTAATTTTCGCATTTCACCTTAGAAAATACCCCCCTCTCGATCTTCATCATCTGAACAATACCAAAAGCCAATCCTCCTTTCTTTATCTTCGCCCCGAAGCCCTTCAACCGCAAAACCCCTCTCATCTTTTCGTTCATCCCGAAAACCGCAAGCTTCGAACAACAGAGCAATGTGGTCGCACGTTTCGTGACCGGCACGTGTGCACACAGGTAGGACGCAAGTCGTGACGCAGCCCCGTTCACTTTCGGCCGTAGCCTGACCATTTACGGCCAGGCAACGTGAAAGTCGGGAATGCCGTGGCGTTTGTATCGGGGACGATGGCACCGATTACATCGATTCCCTCCGCCGATTATTCCGCGAAGGGGTCTGCTGTGTAACCGTAGACTTTCATCCTCGACCCGTTCATTGTCCCGTAGGGGCCTGTTTGAATCGCGCCACGCACGTGCACCAAACACATACACACACACGTGCATACACACAGTCACTGACTTCGTGAGCCACTTTCAACGCGGTGATATAATGGGGCCAGGTAGAATTCTACACGCCGCGAGGCATACAATGGGACTACACGTTGGTCCAACAATGGAGACGGGCTCAAGTCCTGGTTGAAAAGGAAAGTTATGTTTTCTCGACTTCGCCCGACTCTCCGCGCGGATCATATTTCTGCGGCTTAATGGGCGAAATTTTCGGCCACATTTTCTTCCTCCTATCTTCTACACTTCGCTGAGAATTTCTTTCCGCGGAGAACGTGGAAGTTAGGTACGATAGAGTAAATAGTGAGACGTTTTATGCTTGGATGCTACTCTATTGCTTGATCCTGGCTGACTACTGCTGACCTTATTCCACTTGTTCGTTCATCTATGTGTATGTGTTTGTATGTACGTATGAGTGTCTCGTAAACGTAGAAATGGTTCTACGAGCGTACAGAAGAAGAAAAGAAGAAAAATTAGGAATCCACTGACAAAGGAATCTTCTTCTGGTTCCCTTGGGATGGCTGATGTTTAACCGAAACTCCATCAACCGTGCTATAATTCGATATTACGTAACGGACCGGTCGTGTATGCGGGACCGAGTTCAACCTTGGCGAATCTTTCTCTTCGAGAAGAAATCGATCTTCTCCTTCCCCTCCTCGCGCAGGATCACAGCGGTCCCAAAAACGTTAGGCAACTCGTAACAGCTCGAGCGTAAGCGGATCGTGCATTTGGAAGGAGTCCAGAAAAACGCAGAATGTACGCATAATATCCTCGTGAATCTTCGACGAACGTACAGTGTGTGTGTGTGTTGTTACTTCTTTGAACGTCCAAACCCACTTTTCTAGCAAATGGCGAACGGTAGTTGCAACGGATAAGACACAGGAAAGCGAGAGACCCACATAAGTATAATTCAACGAAATTGGCTAACGAGTTAACGAATGTTGGCCACGAAGTCACGACAACCTTATTTATTAGAGTTTTACCTTTTTACTATAGAACCACGGGGATTCCACTCTTTCCTCTTTCTATCGCTGGACACGCTCGTTTCGTTCTTTTCTTTTTTCCCTTCTCCACCCTCTCTCTCTCTCTCTCTCTCTCTGTCTCTCTCTCTCTCTCTCTCTCTCTCTCTCTGTTTCTCTGTGAGCGCGTAATTTATTCCCCGTGAAAAAGTTCCACGATAAATTCAACTTTCAACGTTTCAGCATCACCACCAGGCCATCGCCTCGTTAACGACTCGATTAGCTCACGTGCTCGTCCATTTCCCTCCGCCTTCGTTTTCCCTCCTCCGACGCGAGTTGCTCGATGCATAATTCAAGCGTTATACAGGGCAAAGCCGTGAGAGGCAAAAGCACCGGCCGATCGATTCCGAGCGTGCTTAGGCCGGCCTGGGCTTGCCTCTCAGGCAAACTTCTTCTAGCACTTTGCGTTATCCTTTAATGGTTGCATTCGTGTGTAATGCGTGGAGCTACGAAAGGCAGCAATTAGCTAGACAACGTGAAAAAATCTCGCGGGTCCGGCGAGGTTTACGAAGGCTGACTAATGGTCGTACAAGACGATCTTTCTCTCCCGCGGTTTGAAAAACAAAGAAAAAAAGGAAAAATGAAAGAACGCCACTTCCAGCTTCTGGTTTACGTCGTTTTAATTTATGCCGCCAATGGGAATTAATATTACGGTTGTATTAAGAGGGAAGCGCGGCAGTTTTACCGCGGTCGTTATAGAGATACGAAAAGGGAAAAACGTATGGACGGTCGTTAACGAGATGAACCAGTTTCTGACGCTGATTGCTCGTTAATTTCGGCCCTCTTCGTGTAACGAGTGTTTAACAGATTGTAATCCGGAGAGTATTCTTAAAACTGTCCACGTATAGGTATAATTACACGAAACAGGTATATACACGGGAGGCAGGGGTGTTGAACATGTTAATAAAGATCGCGAAATATTCGTTCGAATATTTTCTTTCTCTTCATTTTTTTCTTCCCCGGTTCTGATAGTTGAAGAAGGAAAAAAAGAGAAGAGGAAAGTCTCGCACAATCTATCAGAGGTACTCGAGAAAGTTCGAAGCATGTCCAATCTTCCGCGTAATTCTTCAATCGCTTAGAAAACCCGATGTCCCCGCGCTGGTGAGAGGAGCAGAAACGGGTTCTTTCAAAACTCGAGAGCATAGCCTGGAAATTTTATTGGCAACGCGTATACACAGAGGTGGATCCAAGGAGGGAATCCTCCTCGTCGATGGGTCCTCTTCCTGGTTTTCATTCCGGCCAGGTTTTAGACGCGTGGAGAGGGAGATAGGGAGAGAAGGGGAGCTTTGAGAGAGAGGGAGTTGAGAGAGACAGAGCGCTGAGAGAGACAGAAAGCTAAAAGAGATAAAGCGCCGAAAGAGACAAAGCGCCAAGAGACAGAGCGCTGTGAGAGTGCTGAGAGAGACAGAGCGTTGAGAGTGGCAGAGCGCTGAGAGAGAGTACGCTGGAAGAGACAGAGCGTTGAGATAGAGCGCGCGCAGAAAGACACAGAGCGTTGAGAGAGACAGGGCGCTGAGAGAGAGTACTGAGAGAGACAGAGCGTTGAGAGCGATAGAGCGCTGAGAGAGAGTACGCTGGAAGAGACAGAGTGTTGAGAGAAAGCGCTCTAAGAGAGAGAGAGCGTTGAGAAACAGAGCGTTGAGAGAAGGGCGCTCTGAGAGACAGCACGCTGAGAGAGAAAGAGCACGTGAAGAGTGAAAAAGCGACAGAAAAAGAGAAAGAGAGCTGAGAGAGAGTAGAACGACTGCAAACATAACGGAGGATGAGAGCGACAGCGCAAGTTAGAGGAACAGAAGCGGGAGGGGTGGAATCGACTTTGTTGCTCGAAGGTTTACACGGCCAATCTCGCTTTGATGTCTCTCCCGTCTTGCTGTCGTCCCCCTCGCAAACCCTTCGAGCTACGACAACCCCTTACGACCTGCTACACACATCCAAACTCTCTCTCTCATACATACACACATATAACAGATTACGTTTGTCGTGTGAACCAGAGTACCGTGTGTATTGGTGAACGCATATTTATACACGAGGATAGAAGTGTGTTTGCTCCAATCTACAGCCTCCGGTTTCCGGCCTGTGGACGCGTAGTCATGTGTAAACCTGTGCTCTCTGGCGAGGACCACACATTGGGAGGTGATTCTTCGTCGCAGCCACGAAACTGGCAAGGATGAAAGGGAAAAGTGGAACAACACTCCTCTCTCAGTTTCGCGGTAAGGTGAACAGATTTGGTCGTTCTTTTTTTTCTAATTCGATATTTGCGAGAGTTTGAAGTTTCCGTACATGCCCGCGGAGACGTCGAAACAGGTAAGTATTCGCAAACGTGCCAGAAATAGACGTAAAGTTTGTTCTTTAGAGTTTACGTTAGGTGTACACTCTTGGCGAAAAGTTTTCTTGCTTTCATTCTCGTAGAAAATAAATCTAACCTAACCGGAAATATATTTCTAACATCTTACGAATACTGTTTATCCAAAGAAAGATGATAAATTGTACTCTATTCTTTTATTAAACTAAATAATCACAAAAATTTCTTTTTTGTATTGTTTCTTGCAAAATATTTCACACCTCTTCTTTCAATTTCGAGCAGCGTTGTTTACTTTTCCCATCCGTATATTCCCAAAACCAATTCAATGGGCTTGTATATCCTGAATTAAAGTTCAAAGTAGAACTTTAATTTTTCATCATCCAGAAACTAAGGTCTAACCAACTTATACGCATATCTGTATCACAGTTCCTCGTGCCTATTCATAGTAGCGATGGCTCAAGTTGTAACTATAGTCAGTCGCGATGAATGACCGTAGGAAAAAGGGTTAGACGATAGCAAACGACCAATTAAGCAAGCATTCATAAATCACTAGAGGCATCGCGAGAGGTTATCGTTCCCTTCCCTGTTGCTCGAAGAAACAGCTGGCCCAGGCTGGATCCCATAATCTCAAGCTAACACGATCGACCCGGCTAACAACGTACTTTCCTTCGTATAAGAAACACCTGTCCACGGGGGTTAGGTCGCGGATGTTCGAAAACGTTTATCCCCGACGGACAATCGGATCCGGTCTTTCAAACGGTGGTCACCGACCGAGCCCACAAATTTCGTTAGGGCGAAGACATAGCCGACGAGAAGACACCATAGGATATAAAGGTAATTTCTTCAGGGCTGCCTTTAGTTTGCCTGCCTCGTATGAAACACCTGCGACCAATCCTATGGATCGTTCTTCCTCTATAAAGAGAACAACCGTGTTCCGTAATCTGTTCCTCCTCAAACGAGTCTCTCACTTTCTTTCCAAACTCCAAGGTTTCTCGAACCTTCGAATCTCTCCGTGCAAATTCGAACGCAAGCGCGTGAAATTGCGTTTGTCGAAGAAGAAATCATTCGGTCTGAGAAGTAGTGTTTCAAGTAGAGCCATATTCGTATAAAATTCAACGGACAGAAGTGTCAAGATTTTTCTACAGCTTCGTTCGAAGACAGGTTTTATCGACAAGGAGACATTTTACGAGAAATCCTGGAAGACCTTATCGCGGAATAATCCGACCTCGTCCAATCTTCGTTCATGCACCACCGTTAAGTCGAATTTACACCGGAAGGGTCGCGAAGTCGTTTGGATACCGGGTTGAAATTTACGCGTGGGACCAATGGCGTGAGACCGGTTTTACACAGCTGGCTCTCATCGTGGATAAAAGAGGGAGAAGAGTCGATGAGGATACTGCGCGACGTGTTATTTCTTTGTCGCACACGATGAAATAACGAGAGTCGCAATTGCGAGGAGAGTGTTATACGTGTAACGTGTCGCTGGAATGCCGTGGAATCTCTCCCCTTCACTTGTTGCGCCTTACGCGAGTACGAGGAAGTCGTTTCATTCGGCGACGCCGTTCCTGGAACGCGAATTAATTGCCGGCGTCAAATTGTATCGTACTCTTGTCTCACCCTCCTTGACATCGCTATACCGCCACGCCATAAAGCGGTACTTTAATTTTCCCGCGCGATGATCACTGTCGTGTACTATGCAGAGGTCGTAAGTTACCGAGCCTCGTCGAACTAAACGATACAGGGACAAGGGAACTAACTAAAGGGAACTAACTATCTAGAGCGAAATTTTGTTTTTTTCGTTGAAACCGGCATGAATTTGTAGAGAATAAAAAATGTTCAAATTTTCTTGCGCAATAAAAAATCTAGGGGAATGATTAAAGCATCCAATTCAATCAGAAGTGATACTTAATAAACAGCAACTGATTGAAAATTTTGTATCAGTATGGTATTACGTCGCAGGAATACAAGAGAATTGCAGAAAAAATATAGAACTGTTCAGAAAGCTATAGAGGCGAAGTGTGAATTGACAAAATCTTAATATACGTATATTTTAGAAATGTCTAGTAATGTGTAGACAATTTCAGGAAGTTTGAAAATATGTTCGATGTTTTTGTTTCAAAATTATAATGTCCCACCGATAGAAGAAACAATTTTGTAATCGGTAAATTTAAAAAATTAAATAAAAAAAGGTCCTACAACGTTTCATATATTCAAAAAATGTATAACAAGAGACTGTAAATAATAGATGTCTATCTAGTATAGTTCGTTCCAGAAAAAAAAAAAAGAAATTCTAAAAGAATCATCTTCTTTCAAGCGTCGATGGAAGTAGAATTGTACAGAGGTGGAAAACGTTCGAGGAAAAACGCGAAATTACAGCTCCGTCAGTCACGCGTCGCGTTAGACGGAGAAACTTGGTACAGAGAGAGCTTCGTGAAGTCGTTCCTTCGCTGTGGAATTAACGATGCATCGCATTAGCTCGCGATAAGAAATGCAAACGCGTACACACGCGAAACAGTGGGTCAACCGTAAAAGTTTCCAAGAAAAATCCGACGTCCTGCTCCGGTTACGTTCAACCCTGCGTGATTGATTCTCCCTGTGACTATAAATATAGCCTGGCAAAACGTAAGAGCCTTTGATTTACGACGGAGTATCGTAAAAAATAATTAGCACCTGTGATTCTAGCTAATTCGTAGGGCGTAATAGAGACGTAATTAAGGAAGGAGAGGTGAGAGGAGAGGAACGTAACGAAATATAGAACGAAGGATAGAAAAATAAAAAAGGAAAAAGGATATAGGACGGATTGGTTCGTGGAAAGTTTCGTTTCATGAGCGTTTACAACACAAGGATGAGTCTGAAACGCGTTGGCCGACGTACGTAGCGCAAACAGTCGGATGGAAGTACTAATTGCGAGCGTGTTTGCTCTTCTTTGCCGCGGAATTTTTATCTGTCGATCCCGCTCCGCCTCAACAACCGAGTGTTTGCTTACACGAGGCATCGCTAAATCCATTTTACATTCGGCCAGCCCTACGAAACCGTTTCAATCGGACTAGCCACGGGAACACCAGGGAAAAAGGTAACGTGAAACACACCCAGGGACCATGATTTATGCCCAACCACGGTGCTTTCATCGCGAATCGAAAGTTCCAAGCTAATGACTGCCATTCCGAGACCACGATCTCGTTACTTTCATTAACGTACGCGATTCCCCACCATATACGTAGCACCACGGTTCGTACTCTCGTGAACAGGCATCTCTTTCGACCATAAACGTCTTTACGAACACGTCTTGCATTACAGTATACGATTGGCCTGCTGATGCAGCGTTATTACGATAGCCCTGACCGCAACTTCGATGCTGATCGAATTTTTAGGAGACGTTAACGTAGTAAAATCAAAGATTCTTAGAACTTTGGATATTCGTTCCTGTTGGAGCTTGTCATTTCTCGCGTGTTATGTCGTACAGTGGAGTATTTAACTTCCAAACAGGGAAATATGTTATTTTCTGAGTGAAATCATATATTTATACCTTATTTTTGTATTTTCTATATTTAGGGGATTTATGGTTTTATAAATAAATTATTGAATATACGAGGAAGATGAGCAGCTTTATCCGAAGGAAATGGAAAATATTAAATAACGTATAATTAATAATATCATATAATAAATTACATAAAAATATCAATAATATCAAAATGTTTTCATAATTCTGAGGTTGACTTCTTTAAAGCTCTGCAGTCTCGTTAGTAATTAAGAAATTTGGTTAAGAAACCGAATTTGGTCTCAATAGAATTTTTTCAAAACCTCACACAAAACACATTTCTTTATCCCTTATTTTCAACTTCTAATTTATTATACGTGACACAAAATATCGTTCTGAGTCCGCGAATCGTAAAACGTCGATCGAATCTCAATAATTCCAATAAAAAAAAAAAAAAAAGAAAACGTGAAAAATGTAAGAATAAAAGAAGCCACTTTCTGTGTACTTACACTTCGCAAGAGAACGTAACTATCTCGACACGTGCACGATCATTTCAACAGTTACACTCTCTACACGCGACATCTCCAATTGGAACAAACCGAGCACAGATAATTCTCGCCAGACCAAACAAATAAAGAAAAAGGAGGGGGGGGGGGGGGGGGAAACCAAAGAGCGAAACCAGCAGTCTAAATCCGTTTGAAGCCTCGCAGTTGGGTTCGAAGTTCTCCTCCCTTTGACCGGCACGAAACTCGGGCGCAAATAAAGATCGCGGTGCGAGAGGTTCTCGCGTTGGTAAAGTGTACATGTGTATGTGTGTGTGTGTCGCGTTTGATGTACTTTTAATATCGGCGTGATGCTCGTGTCGCGTTAAATGTAGCCCCGGTTACAGAGGAGTCGCGTCGCCGTGTTTCCGGGCAGACATCAAAGGGAAGAGCCGATGCGTCGCGGGATCGTAAGTCGGTCGGCAGGAAGTTAAATTCATTACCGGATGATTTCATTGACCGAGGAAATGGAACGTGCTTGTACGACGAACGGTAGGAAGATGTAACCGGCTAATTACGAGCGTTTGTAAATCAACAATGACGACTGTAAGCATAAGAGCTCTGCGCTGCTGCTTGCAACTATCACGTAGTACGGAGGCACGTGTGTACGTATTAGTTCGTCGTGTTATTAGATCAATTACACGGCTGTTTCTAATTCCAGTAGGATCGATCGGTTTCCCCTCGTTCAGCGTAAAATGTTCACGTCTCGCGCGCGTATCGATAGGATTAATTTTCGAGCTGTATGGTTAGAGAGTCGATTAAAAAGGGCGCTCGCTTAAATAACTCTCGATGCTAATGGCGGTGGTGGTAGATAGCGGCAGGGGCACGGTGTAATTTAACGTAGGCGTACTATTTGATGAGCAATTAATGATGTAGGGATATTAGTAATATTCTATCTCCCCGCGTGCGCGTTACCAAAGCCATCGTTTAATCTACTTGCTTAATTACGAAACTTCATTATCTACACGCGCGAAACGCCGCCATCGCTGTGCCCCCGACAACGTTTACGTGTGATTGCCTGCATATTCATAACCGTTCGTGTTAATTCGTCCACCTCGCTCCTACCATCTCTCTCTATTTATAATTAAACGCGTTTATCGCGCCTGAATTTTTCTCCTTTCTTCCATTTTTTCTGTTTTTTTTATTTCTTCATGTTCAACCAAACTTTCTTTCCATTCAACGCTTTCGCTCGTTCGCTGTTGGAAAATGAGACGATCAGGGGATTAATTTATTCGAAAGAGACCCACGTGCATTGTGACCATCTCTCTCTTTAGATGAGATTCCCTGGTTTTTTTTTCTTTCCCTCCCATAAAAAGTGTTACAGGTACACCGTAAGGGCTCGTTTCGATGCTCGTTTGCTCGCAGCTTCGTGTCCCATGCGGCAATACGGTCGCGGATCGCGCACCCACGTAAATCTCAATGAACACCGTATAAAGTTGAACGAAGATAAAGGTTAAACAGGAAAGAACAAGGAAAGTGTATTTGTAGGACGCACAGGACGAAGTATGTTTTTTCTTATGCACACTGTACAAGTGAAAATAGGTGAAAAGTTAGGAAAATGGATGGTATCGCGTGTTGTTTCTTCTGAAGATGATCGGTTATTATATACAGAATGTTTCAGTTACTTTCGAGCAGAATTCGCCGGTGTATTATTTGTTAGAAAGTTGTGTTGAAAATACGAAGAAAGATTTGCGGTTAGTGTGGCGCAAAGTAGAAATAGCTCGGCGATATTTACGTCTAGTATGTTTATGCAAGCTGTGTTTACTGTCTGTGGTCGTTTTAACTTTACAGATTAAAATTTTCATGTTACCGTTTACACGTTTCTCGTGGTTTTTTTTTATTTTTTTTATTTTTCTTTTATTTAACCAAGCTTCAAAGAACCTTTGCTCGTGTAAGAGCCGTGGAAAGATTAGAGAAACTCAGCTGGAATCAAATCTGCGGAATATCTCTTAAACCATTAAACACATATGAAAAAAATTACTTTTATAAAAGTTGTTTGGTGTACAGAGAGATATTGTGTGGTACAAACAGTTTTCTCTTGCAGGTAGAATAGCGAAAGACTTTTTAAATTCATTATGTGATTATACATCTTCATTTACGATACGATTAATTCAATGGTGTGACCATATAAAACCATTCAATACAGTAAAAGGTTATAAATAGAGTGCAGACTTTTTTGCAAATTCATATCTTTGAGAATATAATAAAAAAGGTGGAATTTCGATAGCAAATTATGTCACATTTCAAACACTATAAACACTTAATTTAACGAAGCACTAATTTAGATACTTTTTACATTTTTTTATATTACGTGCGTTCAAATTTCCCATAAATGCATATAAGTGTTAAACACTCGAATCAGACCACTCAGAATGTTAAATTATCCGTATAATCACCGTGTTTCTATTATTTCTATATTCATCAATATTCAAACACCAGCGAATTAATCGAATCATTCCATTTGTCACGTAGTTGAAACGAAGTTGCCGAAGAAATTAAAGTCCGTGTTACTTTCGGTAGAAAGATAATTAAACCAGCGTGAGCCTGAACTATCCCACAGAGATTAACATCATAAAACCGCTAATCTGTGGTCGGAGACCAGAGTTCCTCCAGACGGTGAAATCTCGCCGGTCCCATAAACAACTTTACGATGACACGTTACGTGTCTCAGGTAATTCCGATCCTCGTTCCAGCACTGTGCTTGACCGCAGGCCTGATGTCAAACGCGGCAATAGGGTCGCGGAATCGCGGACGCTCGTAAAACGCCACGTGCACACCGCGTCGAAACGCCGCGGAGTCTCCTAATAACCAGTGGACATTTACGCGCAATTATTCAATTTAATTAACCGTCGCCCGTTAAACGCCGCGGCGTCGACGACACGCGTCGCTTGGGCGGTCCCGCGGCCGAGATTAGCCCCAACTTCCAACTTTATGGGAGAACTTCGTTGGACGGGACTCATCTTAGCACGCTTTATCGCGTTAAAAGCGATATACGGAGAAGTTTCGACGTGCTTCTTGTTGGCGATTATTATCGTCGAGACTCCGAGGTGGAATTTATCGACTCCTTTTCTCTAGACTTTTCCTTATTTTCTTCTTTTTTTTACTCTTTTTCTCTGTTCATTCTATCAGAGAAGATGGAGGACGGTAGAGAGCGTAATTACGTAATTGGATGATCAATCACAGGGAGTTTGCAATATTTTTTAGACGTGGAAGTGTGCTCGAGGGATATATAGGGTCATCCAAAAAAATAGAAACTAACAAAACTTAACAAAAGAATAGAACTTCACATTTTAATAAGAAAAGGAAGACATAACAATTATTATAAGGAAATGAATTACTAATAATGTAATAGTACAACATTATAATACAACAGTGCAACAGAAAACGAATAAAGTGAGTGATAAAATTTACTGAGCAACTTTATCGACTGGAAACAGCCACACTTTTCAAGTCTTTTTCATACCGCGCAGAAATGAATTTCAACGAGTATCATTTTCGATACACGTGGCAGGGAACGTGTTAATCACACGAAATTCTTGAATACACCAAAAGTTTTTCGTTGAAGTAGACTGTAGTCTCAGGTAGCACACAATAGATCAAAGAGATTAGTCACAAACGCAACATTCATTATCTTCACCCACTCCTCTCTCTCTCTCTCTCTCTCATATCCTCATCGATGGACCAGTATTTCGCATAATCCTCTCCAGGACATTGTCTCTCACTTTGAGGATCGAATCGAAGGAGTCGTATTGCCGGAGCAAGCGATTAGTGTAGAAACGGGACCAGAGAGCACAGACAGACAAGGCCTAAAGAGGATTTGGATTCGTCGATATTGAGTCGAATCGGCGATTCGGGATTCCGTAACTCGTGATAGGTGATTCTCTTAGTCCTCCCTACAGCAAGAGGAGAGGGAAATCAAGTCGCGTATTAAAATCGGTATAAAACGTTATTATCCGGCGGTGTAATTCCGCGGTACCGATAGTAAGCTCTCGTGAGCCTAGTACCGGCGTTCCTGTCGGCGTGGAAATCGTCCTCTCCCTCTTTCTGACAGTGGGGTGCGGCTGGATTCCGTTCAACTTCCAGATAATGCACTCGCCTTCGTCTTCACCGCTATTTCCCTCTCTCATTCTCTTTCTTTCTCTCCTTTTTCTCCCCTTTTCTTCTCGAGAAGGCAAGAGCTCTCTCGCCTGGTGGCAGCCGCTCGAAGGGAAGAATTCGATATCAAATTCTTTTAAGAACATCCCGCGGCTGAGACGGCTTGCGAGAAGAGGGAAAGAACGGAATACTGGCGACCGCGAGGCACCGGCGAAGGATATTGCCGCATTCCTATGGTACATAATGAGCTGTGAAATTTGGAGAAGGTCATCTCTTGCGTGGAATTCCTTCTCGGTGAAACCGTTATCCGAAAAGAGGAGGAAGGGGAGGGAAGAGAGCGTTCAATTGCCACGATCCTTTTAGGCTTAGTCTCTTCATAGCCGTTCGCCAACAGGGAATCAGTCGCACCCTCTATTATAGGATCCCTATCTTAAACGATTCACCATTTTCCCTTATACGTTTACGTATAGCTGTATTCGATACGAAGAAGAACGAAGCGGGGATAGAAAGAAATATCGTCGGATAGTAACAGATTTTTACGAGATCGGTAACGACGTCGTAGAGGATCTCTCAGCGACGATATTCCGTGGAGAGGAGGATCGAAAGATGACCTATGGATCGTTCTTATGGAATCATTCGCTCAATCCGCACCTCGGTTGTAAACAAACAAATAGCCTGATCTGGTTTTTTACGGTTTGGGTAATAAACAGCTCGATATCGGGGCAATGAGAGTTTGCGAAGGCATCTATGGTTCTTCTGAACCCTTTAACAGTCTAATATTACAAATTCCTGCTGGAAAAGCGTACACCTTTCTGTCTGAGACTGTAATGAAAATTTTTAAAATACGTTTTGTATATTTATCCCATTCCTGTAAATTCTGAAAATTTCATCGAAGTCGGTCGACGAACAAGCAAACGACAGGCATTGAAAGATGCAAGAATCTTCAGAAAAAAAAAAAAAATTGTAAAATGAAACATTTATCAGTTTCTTCGCAATTTAGATCAATTACAATTGTCTCAAAAAATTGTCTACACGTCATTTAGTAAATCAATTCTTCTAACTTTTCAAACAAAAACAAAACACACACTCAGAGTGCCAAAGGGTCCAAAAATCTATTCTGTATCAAAATTTAAAAAAAAAAACAGCAAAACTTCTTTCACTCTCGCCTTTCTTTCTTCTAAATTTCAGTCTCCGAGTGTTTCTGTTTGAGACACGATACTTTCAATAAAATCACGCACTTGTCACAAAGGAAATCACGCGTCTCCCATTTTTTTAAAAACGCGGCACTCAAAGTGTTAGAAGGTTAAAACGCAGAGACTCAACGAACGACATTGAATCACTACCGCCAGTCCCTTCTATCCAGTGAAATTAATCGAAGCCGCGGCACTCGATCGTAAATCATACGCGTTTTACTTCGACCCTTCCGCGGTCGGCCACGATCTAACACCTGGCACGTAAAGAGCTTCCCAGCTGGCGGCGGCGGCCGTAAACCGTCTTCCGGAACACAAACCGCTACCACCGGGGATAGTAGCTATCTCGCGCTCGACGCTCGCTGAAAATACCGTAAACCACTCCTCTCCGTTCCGGCGAGGCATCTTTAAGACCCCGTGAAGCCTTCCTTCCTCGCCAGGGGGATTCGCCGGTGCATCCGTGAGCCGGCTGGAAAGTTTTCCGCCCGACACGCGCGCCCGGAATACGAACGAGAGATCGCGTTTTAATTAAGCGCGCTCGACTCGACGCGCCGCGCCTCGTCTCGCCTTGGCTCGCGCTTTTTACTCGAGTAAATTCGTGTCGTTCGTGAAGTGGGATGAAAACGATTGCTGGGTGGAACAGCTTGAAAGCTTTGTAAATAGGTAAACGATGGAAAATGTAGCCAGTTTCGGATGGTTTCTGTTAATTCTTTCTTACTTACTCGCAGATGTGGTCTCTTAAGTGTACGGAGGAATTTTAATCGTACCACGTTGCTCTCACCTGCAACAGAAAAAGAGAATGGAGAAATTAACGTTGCGTCGTAGAGTTGAACAAGTAATATGTTCGATGATCTTAGGTCTATATGTGTTACCGGTTTGTGAATGTTTAAATATATTTATAGAACGCTCGAGTTACATATTGAAATACAAAAACGTAGTTTCTCAGACTGGACGTAATTTTTTAAACAATTTTATAAATAAAAACTCTCAGAAATAGCATAAACGATCGTTCCAAAGGTACAGTTTGCGTTGCAATGATTAACGAATGGTAATTTCCCATTAAAACGAAACTTCATATGCATTTCGTTTCATTTCGAAACGCGTAAGCTTTTCCTTCGAGAAGGAGAGAAAAAGTAGAAAAGGGACAGGTTTAATTTAAGAAGCTCTTAAGAGGATAAACAAAATAGAAGGTACAGTATAAGACGGTGTGTATTTTATTCAATCTACTTGTACCTACATCCCGTTCACTCTCGTTCATCACGTCTCATTGTTTATGAACCACTTGCACGTTCGTATTTCTTTCGAATCGCATTTCCGCTTCGTCTCCCCCAGTCCGCCGCGACCCTTTTCCCTCGCGACACTTATTTTCTCCACGGGTTCTGCCTACGTCCGTGTCTTTCCCTCCCTTTCCATCCTCTCCCTCCCATCCCTGCCACAGTTCCTACGTTTATTTCACCCATCCCTTCCCTGTTGCAACCCCTGCGCCGTCGACGTCAACAAACATCTTGATTATACCGTGAAAGCCGCTTCTACTCCCAGTCCTGACTGGAACCTCGACTTTACTTTCCCCTCCTCTGTCTCTTTTGAAAGCCTCTCTCTCTTCCTCTCTGTTTCTCTCTCTCTCTCTCTCTGTTCATACTTTCCACGTTTCTTAACCCCGTCCTTGTTCCACACACCATTCACCTCGTCTATCCATCTCTGTCTGTCACTCAGACCTTTTCCTCCCTTCTCTCCCTACTCGTTTATCCTGCTTCGTTTTCTCTGTTTTACACCTTTCTTCTATTTCTATTCGTTACATCCCCGCTCAACTGTTACGCCACCACTTTCGTTCCGTTTCTTTCCAACCTTATCTCCATCATCCTCTTTTCACATCTACATCCCAAGCTTTCCTTTTCTACCACTTCATTTCCCTATCTTCCACCTCCTAGACGTTCCCTTCTCGTTCTACGCTCATCTACGTGCATCTTTCTCGCTCGTTCCCACCCTTCCGATTTCCTCCTACCTCAGACCGTGTCCTCGAACCCTCTGAGAGCACGAAACGGCACAGCCCAGTCGGTATTTGCATGCGAAATTAATGCCTTTCTATTTCGCTCCGAATTAAACGCAAGTTTGCATAAAGAAACGCCGATTTATTCGTTTATTCCACGGGTTAAAAAAGAAAACTGGCGACACGAGTGGAGAGGTAAAAGGGATACAGCTTTCCTCCCCTCTCTTTTACAGTCTGGTTAGGAATTCCCTTGTGATATACCACGGAACGTCGTGGTTCCTTCCCCTTTAAGTTCGTTTCCTACTTTCTTCGCCAACTTCTACCCTCGTGTCTCGGCATCTTTCTCGAGAGAAAGGGACGAAAGCGGAAAAGTAGAAGAAAAAAGGGAAGCTCATAGGGCAGCTGACGGTAGTTTTTGCCGGATCTACGCTGTCAGCCGACGACCATCCACCGACAACTTCGCAAACGACGTTACGCCCTCCCTTCCCTCACTATATTTTCCCTCACGTTCTCCACTCCCTCTTATGGTGTTTTTCCCTTGACCCTTCGTTCGAGCAGTTTTTACGAGCGGATCGAAGCTCGTTCCATGCACGGAGACGGAGAGAATTCAGGGTGATTCCACGGTTTGTTAATCGAATTCGATTCGATCTTCGATCGTGTGCTGCGCATAGTTTTTAACCGATAGAATCGTCCTCTTCGCGAACAAAGATATAGTTACAGGTATAAAGAGAGAAGATATCGAAGAGCCTCGGAGGAGGATAATGGCGACTGATTGCGGCATATCGAGGTAGGGAAGTGAATCGAAAGGAACTGGTGGAAAGTCTACGAGTAGAAAAATGAAGGCCCGACAGATGCGTCGCGACGCAGGCGATTGAATGAGCCTCGTTAAAAAACGTGCGTCGAACGGATCTGAATGACCAATCAGTTCTCCAATAGCGAGATAGAAGTCAATCGAGAATCGATGGAATCAATGAAACGTCGACTAGCTACGATTGAAATATTCAAGTGCTGTTTAAAATGTATATTCCGTCGTGAAGTTTAATGGAAATCGAAAAATTCTAACAATCGATTCGAGGCAAAAAGTGAATGTTGCTAATATTTGTACGAAATTCCATTGTGAAATTTCTATAAAGTATTTTTCAATTATTCAATCGTAGGCATACAACCCTGTCCATAAATACTCAAACACTTGCAGTAATTCACATTAACCTATTAAGTCCAAAAGTTGCGCTAACGCAATATTTCGCTTGCAATTTTCTATAGGAAATTTTCATATCAATTTTATATGCAATTTTTATATCAATTTTACTGCAACTATATACGAAAGATTCAAAGAATTGCTCAATGTATTTTTTGTGACTATTTCTTCTTCCATCTAGATCCCACAACGTTCCAAAACTTGAAGAAATTGAAATTTGCAACTTTTTTTCTTAAATCATGAAAACATTTTTATGCATCACTGTTGTGTAGGAAACTTCTATGTAGTATCTAGTATTATAACACATTTTTTATATTTCTTGACAATTCCTTGGAGGGCCAAAGTAATGTAAATTTTGTCACACAAAAATTAGCTATCCAAAAAATGTTCGATAGCGATTATATCTTTTCTTACACATTTAAAAATTGCCTTATTTCTCTACTTGCGGCTTAATAAGTTAATATTCAAACACTTTTTAAAAAGAGAATAACCTTTTTTTTTAAATTGAACTAAACAACGTGAATTTTGCTTTTTTTCTGAGGAATTAGAAGGAAATATTTTTACATCATTTAGTGTTAAAAATTGTATCTATTATTTGCTCTATGAAAATTGCATTTTCAGTAAACAATTACTTACACCGAGAAATGATCATGTAATTGTATCATAAATATGCAATTTATATGAATTTGTAAGCGTGTGACGGCGTTAAATCGCGCGTTAGATTCAACGTGACGTCTTCGTGAGAACGTGTCAACATGGTGTTCACCTAGTTTCGCAAATGTAGGAAGGAAACGACCACAACGGGACAAAAGAATCTCGTTGCACGTTTCAATTAGGCGACGCCTTCCGCGGCTGGGGGACTATTTATCTTCATTTGGTATCACGCGGGTCGCGACGAATTTCCGGCGTAACGAGACCCCATCCCTTCGAACTAACCCGATAGCGATCGCACGATTAATCTGACACACAAATCCGCGCCAATTAAAACGCCGTGTCCGATAAAAGATTAATTCGCGGACCGGCTGGCCGAATCACTCCGCCGATAGCGGCACGCGCTCGGTTATTAATACGGGATGATAATTTACAAACGTCGCGGCGAAACAGTCAACCTCAACCGCGGGAAACTTCCTTCCTATTGGTTTACAAGTGACGTAGAATTTTTTGAAATTTCTCCTGAAATCAGGGAATAATTTCACAGAGAAATAAGTGTAATTTTCGAACGGTTTCAGAAATGCTTGACTAGTACTACTGATAATCTTACTTCTTGTTAAATGGCGGGAAATTTGAATCAGTTTTATTGGAAAATGGGTTATTAAACAAAAGTAAAGACTGTGATTCTTTTAATAGAACTTTATTAAGCGGCGTGGAAGGACGTCTTAACTGGTTGAATATTATAGAACGAGTGAGTGAAAACCCGAAAGAGCGCGCAGAAAGTCCGCTGCCCACTTAATGAAAAGAAACTTGGAAAACGTCTGTTTATTTTCCAGGGCCTTAGGTATAAACTGCTACAGGCCTATGGACCCGATGACATCTGGTCAGCTCTATTATTCTAGTAAGCAGTGTTTGTCATTCATAACACAATTCATTTTTGCTTACTAGGTGACGGAATGTTATTAGTAACAATCCAACAAGTTTATTGTTACTTATCAATTTTCATTTTTGATTAACTCTTTGCTCTCTATTGACACTGATACTAATAGGAGACATTTAGGTTCTTGAAATACATTTTGAAAAACGATTAAAATTTTTCAGAATTTAAGCTTCTTTGTAATATTAACCTACAAAAAATGCTCGAAATTGAAAAGGGTTGAAATTTACTTGGAAATATTCGTTTGAATAACTTTCCCTTCGCACAGATTTACCAAGAATGATATAACTACGGGACGACTCGTCTCTCAAACTATCTACTGTATATCCAGCGTGAAAGAGCTCGGGTCGTAACTCGAGCGCGCTCGAGAGACTCGAGAAGAGGCGGATTTTTAAAGCGGACTGGCTCCGTCTCGAGACAGAGGGCGAGAGGAGGCGAATAAAACGAAAGGACGAGCGGGAAATCGCGCCGTAATTCGTTGCAGCGTTTGGTTTCGCAGCCAGCTCGAGAGGAGGTGAAAATCGTGAGGAACAAACTCCGATAAGACTCTATCCTACTTTCTCGTACCTTGCACCGCTCAGAATGTTTCGTACAGAGACAGAGAGTGCGAGTACACAAGCAGAGTATAAGTCCACTCTACTCACGAACCGTTTGAAACTCTCCACGTGACCTATCTTTCCGCGTAGTCACTCTTACTCATTCTCTACTTGCTCTTCGAAAAAAGGAACATCCGACACCGAAATCCAAAATCTGCGAATTTTCTGTGGAATACAGAAACAGTGGGAAAAAATCCCCATTTTTCTAACTTCAATCTTTTCAAACTGTGCTACGATAAATTTGCAAGTTTTAAATAATCCGGAAAATAAAATTGCAAAGAGATTAACCCTCAGAATCTTGAAAATAGAAATGACTGTTTTTTTACTGAAATTAACATATTTTTCTTAAAGATGGACACATTTCTGTACTTTTTTCTATTTTATTGTAAACATAAAATTGTATAATAATTATTGTTCGTATAAAGTAAATAAAAAAATTATTTCCTATAAATTGAAGCTTGCAATCAATGATAAAAGAATATCTTTCTTTTCTCTAGTAACATTTTTCAAACAATACAAAAAGAGTACTTCCTCTTTTAAGTAAAATAATGTAAATAGACAGCTTATAATAAGATCTTTTAGTAAAAATGATGGTGCATTTATTTTCCATGTGCTCTTTTCTTTTCTTAATTTAATGCTACGAAGTGCCTCTTCTAATAGGATCGTTTAAAGAACGTTTCCCGATTTTTGTACCGTATTTCATGGACAACGTGTTACAAGAGGGTTACCTATACGATCATCGAGCGATTCACAGGCGTGGAACGGTTAAAAAGGGCCACGAATTCGACGCTTCCGTTCCCTTTAAATCGTGACTGGCTCTATCGGCACGGTCGAACAAGCCCCGGGTGAAATACTGTGGTCGAAGGAGCGCAATTCTCACTCGAGACGCGCGAGTTTTATCTGGCAAATTTACGAGGACAGACAGACGTTCCATGAATCCCCGGCTCTGCCGCGGATAAATTCGCGCGTCAGGGACGCGTTCCGGTTTCAACCTCGACTGGTGAACGTCACCAAACGCTACCCTCGCCTATCGTGTCTGCACCATCGCGGAAACAGGCTTTTACCTACGATCTTTATGTTTCGTTAATACATGTGTACATCGTTTGTCGAAAAAAAAAAAAAAAGAATCTGATCGAGCGACGGAATTATCAACGATGCGACATCGTGTAAAGGGAGGAGTAAACAGAGTCAAGACAACGAGGTCGTAACGTTACGGTCGTTATCGTCGCTATTACATGTACGACTGCACGCGTTCGTTCGCGTAACGACGGATTTTTTTACGAGCGCGCGTGCAACGTCGCGTTGCGTAACTGGTGAACGTTTACGCGAGGCAAATCTGCCACGGTTTATGATCCCAGGAGGTTATTAATCGTGTGCAAATATCTGTCGAAGAGTTTGCGGCAGAACGTAGACGTGTAAGCGAAGGTGTTGCATATAAGTCTCAATTTATCGAGCTGGAGATTTGTATCGGAGATATTGTAACAATTATCAATATCAGAATAATACATATATGAAATATAGTAATTGACTTTGCGTGTGCTTATTCTAAGGTAATATAAATGATTAATGTCCGTGTTGAAATGTTAGGGACGGTTGATGTATGATACACGAACTGGTTTTCTGGTTCTTTAATTACGACTGATAAAATAAAACTTCGACTGATACATTCCGTGTAACATTTCCTACTAATTTGCCACTGTGAATTAACGATGGCTGCAGGAAAACGAACCTGTTCTAACTTCAACAGTATTTTATTTCTCACGTATATTTTAAACAATGTATCGCGATGTAATCATTTCCAATTGGAGTTATCAACACCGTTTGGTCGTTATCTCTGCTTACAGGCGTTTATGTATCCTGACCGAGGATTTTTAGACTTTTTCTTAGACTTCGAGAATCAGAATCCATTCGGCTATCGAAACAGAAACGGTAGAATTCAATTGGCTATCAATAGAAACACTAGAAAGATTAACAGTGTGTCCAATCGCTCGGTAGACACTTAGACGTTGTAAAATCTGGACTACTTAAAAATTGTCTGACTATAAAAACTCTCGGCAAACTATGCTACTTAAAAAATGTCTGACCATAAAAGTTCCCGCCGTTGTATATTAATCTTCCGATACACGAAAATGGTCCTTCGAGGCATTAATTAGTCGGCACAGATGTGCAAATTGAACCAAACTCGAAAGATCGTGAGATCAACCTCGAGTAGACGCAACAACTTTATTTACGCAAAGTATATATTCAAGATGGGTTCCTCCATATACAAGGATCATGCCCGTGGTCACAAGCTTCGTAAAGAAAGGGTTAAAAGCTGACTGTACGATACTTGACTCTCGATACGAATAATTTCAACGAGTAACGCGTTGAATATCCATACGTTCTCGAAAGATTAAGGCTGAGAGGAAGTGTTTTGTAGATTTTATGGTTGTACTGGATACAAACTTGAGACCTCAGATGGTCTTTAAAGTTGAGAAATGGGAGATTGGTAGGAGAAATCAGGAACAAAATGAGTAACATTCTCATCGAAGAATTTTATTTCTCCGAAAATCCCACCCACACGAACTATGTGCTATCACCTAGCGCATAACCTAGTCCAGCAACCCCATAAAATTCCTCAGGCGAATACCTCGCAACAACCATCGTACCCCATGGCTACATGTCATCCGGAAAGAAGCAGCACGCGTGCACGTTCAATATCGAGGCGGAACAGCCGGTCCTGTCCCTCGCTGTAGCATCTTGGGCATCCCGTGAGTACGAGGCATGTGTGCAACGCGCGCGCTTCATGGTGCATCGTGGAGCGGCTCGCGTATATGCACGTCCTATATGGACGCATAGCGGGCATCGCGAGCGTTCTGTAAGTAGCTTGAACGTGTGCGCGCGTTCCCTGCAAGCGGATGTCCACGTAGGTGTGCATCCATTCCCTCAAACCAGACGCTCCGTAAAGTTCGAATGGAATTGGAATACAATGCAGGCTTATGTCGGTCGTCCGCACCGTGGACAACTTCATTAAAGTGTTTCGCGGAAACGTGTCGTTCGAGGGTCGAGGAACTTTATGGGGGAGAATTACCAGTGGTAATGGGAATGTTAGTTTTGGGAAGAAATCGATGCTGAGGAATTTCGGGAAGATAAATTGAGGATGTGAAATTAGAAGTACGGAGAATTTGTGAAATTAGAGAAACGAAGGGTTTGGATATGTTTGAAGACACTTGAGATATGCATTATGCAGTATTTTTTTTTTTTTTAAGAAACTGATGTGGAATTTCGAGAAGGTAAATTGAAGATGTGAAATTAGGAGCATAGAAAATTTGTGAAATTTGGGAAACGAAGGTTTTTGATATGTTTGAAGACATTTGAGATGTGTGTTGTGCAGTCATTCTTTCTTTTTTTTTCATTTTTTTCTTTTTTTTTTTTTAAGAAATTGATGCTGAGGAATTTCGAGAAGATAAATTGAGGATGTGAAATTAGGAGTACAGAGAATTTTTGAAATTAGAGAAACGAATGTTTTTGATATGTTTGAAGACATTTGAGATGTGCCTTGTGCAGTCATTCTTTTCTCTTTTTTTAAGAAATTGATGCTGAGGAATTTCGAGAAGATAAATTGAGTATGTGAAATTAGGAATATAGAAAATTTGTAAAATTAGAGGAACGAAGGTTTTGTGATATGTTTGTCTTCTGCGACATTTTGACCGAACTTGGTTACTGATTCTATATGATTAGCTAATTTCAATCATACTTATCGAAGTGTCTTCGACTAATTAAAATTTAAAGAAGCGTTCAGACGATTAATATATATTGTCGATATTTCATGGTTTTTAACATTATCGTACGTGAGAACGATCAATGTATATTGTCAATATTATCGAGCATTCTCGGAACAAATTGACGTATTGCCAATATTTGAAATATTGAAGAGAACTTGATGAAAAATATTTTTACTCTGCATATTCCACGTCTTCCTTTATAACCCAATTCATCATGGTTATAAGGGTAAACAAATTTTATTTACACGATTGTAAAACGGTGAAAGGAAATACAGTGTGCCAAAACATATTGCCAGTATCCTATTAATGTTAAAATATTTTATTTGTAAGTTTCTTAGCAATAAAATATCTTATTCATAATTCTATTAACAATCTCGCTCTATAACAAGCAACAAATTACCATAGCAATATATAAAGTGATAAAATAAAACAATTAATAAAGAGTCATCCAAATACGGCGCCTAAATTTCATCAGTGCTTTCTCAAATAATATTAGCCATTTTGTTTCAGCAGAAAGTAATACAATTTTAACTATGACCAGGTATACATTTCAGCAAGGCATTTATATTCTTCAAACTTATTATAAAAACGAGCGTTCTTTGTTCTATTGTTTTCAAGCAAAATTTTGTTTAGCAATGAAACTCAGTTCACAATAGATCGATTCGTTATTCGTATCAATACACATTTGAATGATATTCTGCCTCCTATATAATTGTTATGAATCGTACTTTCAATAGAAAAAGGAATTTGAAAAAATTCCAAACATTTTATGTTTTATTAAAAAGAAACATATAGGTGTATTTTTTGGATGACCCTATATCACTGAATCTCGATGTATCTATTTCCACTACTTTTAACTTCGTGTTAAAAGCTACGTTCTTTGTTATAATTTGATCTTCAAACAAGATACGAGATTTGCAAAGAAAAACACACGGCAAATATGGAATTCCGACTCTCGTGAATCTAGTTTAAGCTGCTTTCAAGTTATACCATAACAATTTATACCATTTAGTCATTAAAGTCATGTTAATCATCGGTGACCCAATTACTCTGGCAAAGGGTCGCTTAAAAAAAAAAAACAGAAAAGAAACAACAACAAAAAAAGAAAAAAACGCTTCGAAGGATCGTTAAGCGTTCACCTCAAACGGGATCATTGAATAGCCTCACGGAGTCAACAAAGCTATTAAACCCGCGTCCCCGTTTCGCAAGGAGGAAGAAATCGAGCAACGAAACAAAGCCGTGTTCCCACACAGTCGCCCTATAGATCATCAGTCGTGTCAGGCTAAACAATCGTCGCTCGTGGTTGGTGGAACGATCCAATTCATGCAAATGTCCCGAGGAAAAATAGCTGGACGTTGTGTACGGGGCAGCGGTTGGATTCGCAATTTGTACGCGATCGAACGTTCGCTTTCCGAGAAAAAGAATAACCCACGATCAGTCGGGTCAGGGCGATCCTGATCGACTCACATTGATCATCCGCACTATTCCTTTCTCGATGGAAAAAGGTTTCGAGCGTGAAAGAATCGAGGGATGAACGCTAGATGATCTTTGTGTTCCAGATGATCGATCAGAGAAAACGTGCTGGAAATCAACGAGATTCTCAGTCCCGACACGTTTCTACTAGTCGTGGAACAACGAGGTACCTCTGGCTACCACTTATACCCCGGTGGCGTCCAGGTGCGACACAACAAGCAGATAACATCACGCAAATGCACGTTGGTGTCTAGAAATAGCTGTGAGAAATGGTTGATCGATGCTGAAATCGGATAGTCCTCTACTATTGTCTACGAGGAATATTAAACGAGCCACGATCAATGAGTTCCTTTGAATTCAACGCAAGAAGAAATCGTTTACGCGATCTAGACTGCTTGCACACTATAGAACTTGTGCCAAGATCGGCGCTTGTCCTTAGAATACAAACCTATGTGGCATAGTTAGCTAAGAATGATGTATAGTTGATGGAAGAAATATAGAGAAATCGTGATATCGTTCAAGCTGTTAATGATTACATGTTCAAACGTCTGTACAACTGAATCCAGAAACTCAGGTTAGAAATTTAAGTAAAAGGACGAGTGAAAATGTTCATGAGTCCATCCCCCTAATGGTAAAGTATAGAAATACCATCACAAATTTATTACACACTTTCCCTACGTTTATTCAACTGATTATACAATCGTACACAAGACGATCCTAACTAAGGATGGGTATTTAAAAAGTATTTAAAAGAAGAAAAAGCTCCCCAATACAAACGTATAATATAACCGTTTAATCAATATCGTACCATTGCTATAACAGCTTGAAATTTGCTTAACCCGTGTCCTTTCACAGACTCCGATCTGTATGGGTGTTATGGGGTGGATCTTCTCGTAGGATCGTACACAGGAACGAAGATATAGAGAGTGGAATAGAGGAGGGGAGAAAAGAGTGTAGGCGAGGGTAGGGAAAAAGGGCACTTGAATAAAAAGGATTTATTTTTGCATCGTATTCGAGCGTTCCTCTTGCTTTATGCGGCGGCGCGATACCAAATCCTTCTCTTTCTTCGTCCGTGCCAGCCACCCTCGGTATTTCTTTTTTCTTTTTTTCCTTTTTTATACGCCGGCTCTCGAGACCGGTCCCATTCCGAAACAAATCCGCCCAATTCGGACGCAGCCACTCCGCGCCAGGAGAAGGAGCTCGTTATCGAATCAGCCATTATAGTACGACGCCCTTCGGCTTTTTCTATCTACGCTCGCGCACGTGCGTGTCCACCCACGCGTTCATGTATACACACAGAGGAAAAAGAAGGATTTGGAAGAGTATGAGTGGCTCACCCTTACGGGAAGATTGTTTGACGTCGTTGGATCGACGAAACGAAATCCGAGGTTTCTCTTATCTGACCGAACGGTTCTTCCTTCCTTCCTTTCTTCCTCGATCGTATCCCAAGATCGTTTTTTTCTCTTCTCTTTTTCAATTTTCGATGTAAGTGTATTATTCATAATCTAGAGAGATTAATATCGAGATCTGTTTGCAAGAATAATAGTGAGAGGAGACATCATCACTTAACCTAACCTAACTGAACGGTTCTTCCTTCCTTTTTTCTGTCGTCGATCGTGTCTCAAGATAGTTTTTTCTTCTCTTCTTCAATTTTTAGTGTAAGTGTATTATTCACAATTTAGCGAGATTAATATCGAGATGTGTTTGCAAGAATAATCGTGAGAGGAGACATCATCACCTAACCTAACCTAACTGAACGATACTTTCTTCCTTCTTTTCTTTCCCGATCGCGTCCCAAGATCGATTTTTTTTTCTTCTCTTTTTCAATTTTTAGTGTAAGTATATTATTCACAATTTAGCGAGATTAATATCGAGATGTGTTTGTAAGAATAATCGTGAGAGGAGGCATCATCACCTAACCTAACCTAACTTAACCAAACGGTCCTTCCTTCCTTTTTGTCTTCGTCGATCGTGTCCCAAGATAGTTTTTTTTTTTCTTTCCTTTTTCAATTTTCGGTGTAAGTGTATTACTCATCAGTTAGTGAGATTAATATCGAGATCTGTTTGTAAGAATAATCATGAGAGGAGGCATCATCAGTGAGCGGTCGTTTAATCGAGCCCTTCGAGCTGCGATTTCCGGTCGAGTGACACGAGCCACGGTCCGACAATCAGTGCCGGGCAAACGTTAATTTAACGCCACGCTTTCGGGAAATCCGTTTTTGCGAGTCCCGCACTTGGGTTAATTGCTAGACCAGTGGAGGTTGGGGCTAATAGTGGTGGTGGCGGTCTGGGCTATCAGAATGAATGGAATCGCCATTTGAAAGTACAGGTACCAACTGTTTGTTTTCGTTTGCCTCTTTATCTGATCACAAATATCTGAGCCATTTCTTGTATCTCCTCTCCTGATACTGTTTGTCTCTTCTTTATTCTCTTGCTTGATGTAAAATTAAACTACAATCAACTGTAGTAACTAAAAAATTTGAAATCATTGTACATTGCAAGCTGCTAAAAAAAAAAATTGGCAACTTTAATCCTTTCGCTTTTAACGCCGACATGCAAAAATCTGTAAACACAGGCTAACACAGGCTAACACAGATTATAGAAAACAAGTATAGTTGGTCTTAGTATTATCGTAATAAACGCTTGAATATCTTTTTCTACAACGAATTTAATACCTGGACAATTCTTCTGAAAAGAAAGAACAAGGATGTCGATAATTTGGCAATAAGTAAATGTGAACGTTCGACAATTATAGATCTCTATTCGATTCTTGTTTCTCCACCCGTTACCTTCACTCAGCCAGAACTAAAATCGTTCGATAATTACTAGGCACGTAAAAAGGGTGTGTTATCTCTATGGAACAGCTACATATTCCATAAACGAATGCATTCGCTGCGAAAGATCGGTGCAAACAGATTAGACGATCCCATTATTCGATGATCGTCGAAAGTGTACACTATCGGGTACTGTTCAACGGGCAGCAAGGAATTTCCATGGAAATTATTTTCATAGGGGGAAATTGATTTTCGTCAGTGGCGTACGCGATTAACGTTAAAAATATGGGCAAATTTCACCTCCTCTTTCCCCTTTTGCCATTACAGAGCTACGGCAGATCGATATTTGCTCGGACGGTAATTGTCCAGGTAATAATAACGTTTGCGTAGTCGATGAAATATTTGTTTTTCCCAGTGCACAGTGTACCGTCGTATCAATCAACATTACAATCGCTTCATAATCCACCGCTCGATGATTCGCTACCGCTAATTGTCGGTCGATTAACTTGTCTCGATCGACCGGATGATTTCTTTCTTTTTTTTTTTTGCACAGGTTACGCGTGGGTTCGAGAGATCGATGATGATCAATAGGTTTATACGAGACGAGATGCACGAGCTCGATATAACGAGGATGCCTTTAACGAACTGTCGTTAAGCATTATCGCGAGATCTGAAGTGCGATTCAACGATTTCTCCCTTTAGCTTCTCTTCTACTCTTCGTATCGAGATGGAAATTCACTTAAGACTCACTTAAGATATGACTGACGGCTATATTGAATTCTTTACCGTAGAACTGGCTACTAAGTTTCAGTGAAATATACGACGATGTAAATAATAAAGAGAGAAACGTGTGTTGCTTCGATATGGTTTATCCAACAAATCTAAAAATTTATCTACTTGTTGACATAATCGTTTGCTATAGTTATACACTTCTCTTGTTACTCTAGCTTTCTTATGTGAGTAATAAAGAATTCTTTATTTTCGAATTTGAGTCATTTTTCGAAAAAATTCAGGAAATTCGAAGGTGCAAAATTGCACCGAATGTTCATCATACAAAAAGACATAAAAATACCTAAATTACAGTGCTTTTCATAGTATCTTGTAAGTGAAATAATTTTCTACAGAAATTCTACTCTTTTCGTTATATTCTAAAAAATATAAATTTGCATAAAAGTCCGTAATCTAGTTATCAGATAACTCTTTCACATTAATAACAAAAGTTCCGACTTATAATTTTCAAACTACCTTGTGCCTTATTTAAATATTTTACGATCCACAGAATTCTTTGTCCTTTTATTTACAAGCCTTTTATAATCTAACTACGCAACACTTCGGAGATATTTTTATTTATGTAAAAATTCACTTTCTTCGTGATACGCGAAGACGAATCCGCGTTTTTCGAACTGTATCCCTCAGTATTTCTCCTGTATCCAGAGGACAACCCTCCCACGGAACCAAGCGCAGGAAAAACGTGGCGGCTGAATTTCCCGGTGCGATTCGACGGACCTTTTGTCAGGGCGGTGAAGTCAATCGGTCTCATTCAACGGAACCCCCGTTTTTGCCTCGAGGAGAAGGAAGAATAAGGGGATTGGAGGAAGAGGGTAGACGATCAGGGATGGAAAGCAAGAGGACGTGGAAAGGGAGGAAGTGTGTTCGAAGGTCGGACAGCTCTCACAAACTCGGCGTCAGCGTTGGTGGATGTCGAATTCACCCTCCTCTTACTTCTACCTCCGACCATTCGATTTCTCTTTCCCTTGTACGCGCGCGCCTCCGGCCAATTCGAAATCACATTAAGTCCGTCTCAATGCGTCCAGTCAAAACTCCAATTTAAAAGTTCCCTCCTGGACTGCAGTTCTGGTTTTCTCTCCGATCGACTGGAATTAGAAATACCGAAAATAGTTCTTCATGAATCGACCACCGGCTAATTCCAACATGGACCCTAACGTATAAGCTAGAACATCGCTGGTATGTGGAGAGTTTACGTAGCCTGTGATATTATGGCCCTCGTGTCGAACATTTTACCGAATTCTTGACAGTTCGTGAACATTTTTGGAAGGGAACAGTGGCGAGCCTTTCTTTGAAAGCTGATTTGTCGATAATTATTTATTCTGAGAAAAGGTTCTAAATGTATCGAAGTAAAACAATTTACCCTGAGACGCTTAGAAGAGGGAAAAAATATTTTCCTGAAATTGTAAACGTTTCTTCATAAAGAAACAAACGAATTAAATATTATGATAAATTGTTTTTCTTGGAAATAGGGATTAAACTCTTGCTTTGTAATGGCGAGTCATTCGTGATGCACATTATGATCGAGATGTAACGAAAGAAGAACTGTATTTCTATTAATCCTCGATAATTTGAATTTTCTGTGTTTGTGGGAAACAAAAATTACAGTTGGTCGTAATTTTACATTTTGAAAAATGAACTTACTTATTTAAATAACTTTAATAAAAAGAGAATACTTTATTTTACATAGAAAATGGTACTTTCTCAAGCTGACCTTAAACTTTCCAGTATCTTGCGCGTTTTACACGATTCAGATACGCAGTTGCCATTTTTCTGCAATTTTCTCTTCGAAGAAATCCCCGAGAAAAATTGATCCCTCATTTACCCAAGCTCCACGACATTTCCCTGTTATTCTTACAGCTCTTATCCATCGTAAAGGGAACGTAGTATTACACAAGCCGTATCGACAAAGGGGCACAAAGACATTTTCTAGCTAAAGTATGTAATCCAATGAGGCGCGCGACTGTCGACGTATCTGCGAAACGTCTCTCCGGGATCTGAAAGGCGTAACGAATTTACTACCAAATTTACGGGCTCGTTGTTTCGCCACGATCCTAAAGATCGTTTCTGTCTACGGTACCCTGGTCAAAGAAAACGCGAACGTGGAACACGATCCAGACAAAGGGAATGAAGAAGAAGAAGAAGAAGAAGAGGAAGATGATGAAGGACCATACAGCAGAGGACGATAAATCAGAGAATTCTGATCCTCACGGGCGAGACACTAATGCCTGGTTAATCCTGAGAAGACGAAGAAGTTGAAGCGGCGTGTAACGGGGCCGCGCGTCGAATATAAAATATGTAAGAAGTTTTCTCTTCCCAGGAGAGGGCGAAAGCACCGTGCAAGTGAAAAAAGAAAGGAAGAAAGAAGAAACGAACGTTGGAGAACAGGAATTAAAAAGGAAAAGAAGAAAGAGAAAAGTGACGAGAGGTAAAGAAGAGAGACCATCGAAGTGCGTTGTTGTTATAGGCAAACATAAATCCCACGTCGAAATAAGTTTAAAATTGCCGCGTAATCCCACGTTACCACAAGGAGTATTCGACTTTAGCCGCTGCGAAGAAGAAGAAGAAGAAAAAGTTTCTTTCCTTCGTCGAACGCCAGCCACTCGATAAGAAGAGGGAACGTTTTAGATGCAACCGCTGTCCAAACAGCTTCGGGAATATTTTTCCAACCACCATCACCACGAAGACGAAGGAGAAAGGAATCTCATTAATTCCCAGGTCGAGACAGCGGCCGTCAAAAGTTTCCGCGCGACGTTGCAGCCGCGAGAACTTGAACGTTCCCTCTTCGATCGGTTTGCTCCCTCTTCACTCTATCAGTTTCGATAAAAGATACACGTACACACACGTATACATAGCTGTGCCCGTTCTAATTTCCCCTCACTAAACCCCGTTGGTCGCGTAATTGAATTCTCGTTGCTCGATCCAGTAACGAACGTTACTTTTCTTTCCTCATCCTGCCGGATAATCGACGGATCGGTCATCGTTCAACGTTACATCGCTTCTTTCGGGCTCGCTCTTTTCGATATTTCGTTCGATGGGCCGGTGTAATTCGTTTGCTCTCGCTATCGAACGACGTTGTTCCGCGGCCTGTTGTAATGGGACGAGCGTAGATTCGATTTTCTTCGCTCGATTGAAATATCGAAGAACTCGAGAAGTCTCTTTTAGTTACCACCTGAACAACGCCACGGAGACATTTACCGAAGCATCGAACCGTTTTATAAATATATGTACAGTCAGCCACAGATGTTTTCACGTCCTCTTTAAAACAGAATCACTTTTTTTAAATTGGACCAAATGACTTAAGCTCTTTTTTCGGGAAATTAAAAGGATTTTTTTATTAGATGATGTGTAATAAAATTTTTAAGAAAATTGCAATCGGTCGGAATTGCGAAGAAAATAATGAAAGTCACTTTTTACAATTTCTTTTTTAACTGAGCCTGTAATGAAAAGGTGAAAAATTTACAAAATATATTTTTTAAATTTTCATTACAAACTAGGAACGAAAAGTAAGTAAAAAGCGGTCTTGGCTATTTTCTTTTCAATTTAGACCAATTTCTATTTTTGCCAAAAACTTTTTGACATGTAATCTCAGTAATTATTCATTGTAAGTCCCACTTAAGATTCAATAGTGACTTCCATTAATATTCGGACACTTTTTAAAACAAAATAACTTTTTCTTTTTTAATTGAAGCAAATGAACTGAGTTTTCGCGAGAAATTAGAAAGATTAATTTACTGGATGATGTATAAAAAATGTTTTTAAAGTTCCGCAATTAATCGAAATTGCAAAGAATATAGTAGAGTTCTATTTTTATAACTCTTTTATCTAAGCTTGTAACGAAATTCTAAAGAATATATATTGTAGATTCATATTCGTTGTATACATGCTGAAAATTTCATCGAAATCGGTTGATGTGGGAACAAGGGACAGGGATTAACAGATGTAAAAATCTTTTAATTTAATTCCCACAAAATTTGATGATTTATCCGAATTCGAGAAAAAATATTAGGACAAGTCATTTAAAAACCTAAAGGTGACCCTAATATGACTCCCTAGATCCCATGTAATTTTTATTTGAAACATTTTTTCGTGCAACGAATAACTTACAAGTTATTTGAAGTCGTCATATTAGGAGACACCCTGTATATTCAATCCTGAGTAATTGCTGACAGTTCGCATAATTTTTCTTCACTCGTTATCGCGACGGTAACATTGATAATTGCACTTGTAACTGTTTTCAAAAGGCTCTCCCTCCTCGAACACAACGCTTGCAAATTTTCACGATCGTCGATCGATCGAGGAATTCGATTACAAACGACTACTAGCTAACCTATACACGGCCATACTCTACACTCTTGCTATAGTAATTAAATCGAAAATAATTGGTCTCTGAGTTTAGTATGGTAGACGAAGTCCAAACGTGGCTCATTCGACTTTCTAACATATCCGGCGCGATTGTATATTATCGAACGGTGCTGCCGCAAACGTACGCATTAATCCCGGGCGTAGAACCGCAACAAATTAAATCCATCGAGCCAGTAAATCCTGTAGAAGACGCATCGCGTACCTGAGGCCTGGCCACATTAAATACAGTTACCTAACCAGCCAAGATAGAATCGTCCATGGCCTTTGCCGAGATCAACGATCCAACGGAACGACCGAGGCGTGGTTGATGGATAATGAAGACGAAGGTGCAAAGGTCTATCACGGTCTGCCCGTGCTATTAGATTATCGACGTATTAAAGCGGTGATCGAGGAAAGGAATTGCCGTTTCTCTTGATCCGTGAAACCCATACACACATGTACACGTACACATAAATTCGTTGACCCTCTATGGTTGACCAGATACGAACACGCGGTACTCTACGAAGCGTGACCAGTGTAACTAGCTGACAAGACTTTATACGTGGCTGTTATACGATCATGGATCGCTATGGTCATCGATAGCCTAGCGTGGATTTCGAGAACGTTATGTCAACAGGAGTAGAAACTGATTCTCAGGTTTAATTGTTCGATTGATAGCGTGCAGGTGCTGTTGAAAGTATTCGTTGCGCTGTCTAAGAACTGTATTCACATCGTATCGATTGTAACAACGAATTATTCTGTTATTGCTCCTCGTCGAAGCCTCGTGGAAAAAAGCCTGATTTACGTACTAACCCTATTGTGTCAATTTATATATCCTCGCTGATAGTGGACGAAGGTAAAATATTCAAAATTCTACCCATTTGCATCTGCAAGAGGAATAATCCACATATGACGATTGTCACCTATTCTTCAGTGCATTTCACTAACAATTCACTAGCATAACAGTCTTTTACTTTGTAATTTCTAAGCGAAACCGAAAGTAAGACAAATTTATCGATATGCGGTAATACGCGCCATTTGTTGATTCCTGATTAGTCCTTGATTTGTGAAGTTAATATCGTATTTAGAGCTGTGATGCAAATAGGTTCTTCGATAAATTATTATTCTCAATGATCACTGTCTTTCGATCTCCCATAAAACAATCCATTTTCCACAAAACATTCGGAAAAAGTGAAGGAGTATGACAAGCGAAGGAAGCATAATGATCCAACGAACCAGAGGTTGAAAGATCAACGATGACTGGTTGCTCGACGCAAAATCAACGTCTTATCTTCTTCAGTTCGTTGTACCAGCTACCTGGTGCACATGGGGTCGCATTGGACAACCAGTTATCCACCGAACTGTTCGTAGCGGGCTTAACTAGGAAATTTTACGACTTATTGTAGCTACCTGACTTCCTATTCGCTGACCGAAACGGGAGACGATAAAATCGATACGTGGTTAGAGTCGCGTTTCACCTTCGGCCATCGCGGGATCTATTTCGAGCAGGCCACGATTATAATGATCGTTAATTGGCCGCGTGCATCGCCGTATCGCGATCCTCCTCTTACCCCGTTGAATTATGCAGCATCGAAGACGAGCGATTTGTTGATTACTCGTGGAAAAACAATGGCTGTTTGTAGGCCGGTTGCGTCGATAACGAAACAATGAGCTCCCTTGTTCGTTAGATGACTCAGAATGACGATTAACAATGCAGAAACGTCGGGCAAGCTTTACTTCCTGATATTTTCGTAACGTCGAAGGAAGTTCACACGGATACGAACGATTAACAGAGTTAATTTCGATGATTATCGAAGTGTGTTGAAAACGCTGATTTACACGGACGTGTTGGACGTGATTTATGGTTTAATAAATCAGAGGCGTTTGATGTGACGAGTAAGGTGGATAGATAAGAGAATTATAGACAAGGCGGGATAAGTGTTTGATTAAAGGATTCGAATGAGCGACAAGCGTGATACGATGATTGTCATGTGAATGGGAAAAAAGGTCGATGTTTAGAGCGAGAAGAGAAAGTATCGGTGGAAAAATGTTAAAAGCAGTTGAACTATCTGATTTCGTTATCGAGATTACGAATTGCCTTTTCCTGAAATAGTAAACAAAAAAATAATAGCAGAAAAAGTATTTCAGATGCAAGAGGAAGATATTGTAATACACGGAAGTGTCTAGTAGCAACGTTGTACACCGTGGACGAAAATATATAAAATCAATTAACGACTTGGACAACGTTAAATTTCAAAAACTAATAGAATCGTATTATTTTTTTTTTTTTCATAAGTAAAATCTCTATCTTGGCGAATTTTTTGCAAAATATCACACGTGGCAAAAGTACAGTTCTATTTTCTAATTACGTATGATTTCTGTTTATGTTAGTAATTAATATTTCAATTTTTCGACAGAAGAGCTTCGAGTTGCTACTTTCACGAATTAAACATAAATTAAAAATCTCAATATCCTAAAATTTTATATGCAAATCAGAGACAAAAAGACACATGCTTGCCCTAATGAAAAATATCAAATGACAGTGTGTAGCTTAAAAATTTTCGTCATGTGCCTTGTTTTACGAGAATTTTCTCAATTCCCAAACTGTATTTTATAACTATTTCTACCAAATATGACATGCAACATATTTATTCGCCTTTCATTTATCTATCTTGGAAACATAACTGCTTTCCACACGTATTCCTCAGCATTTATTAATGACTGTCACGGCGATGAGCGCGTTAAGAATGCATCACGAAAAGACACCAGTCTTCCGAGGGATGAGAAAGAAAAAAGGAAAGAATAGAGAACGTTGGACATTGAAGAGGGTCGAAGCTCTAAGCGTGTCCCATCGAGAGGTCGATCCTAGCCTCGAGGAATCTTAATGGAGTCGCGGAGATTTAGAGCGTGGCCACGTGCAAGGGGTAAGACCAGTTCCTCGAGCAAACAAGCGTAATTGCACGCGTACTCCTTTCCCCCTGATTCCTGGCCACCATTAGGCCAAGCTACGATTTAATCGAGGAAGTAACATAAAACTATTATCGGTAGCGTGGTTAGCTAACGGGATCTATGGGATCGTGGGGTCGATCGTCTCTGGATGCGTGTTTTCAAGCGTGAGACCGAAACCCACCTGTCCAGCGGACACGCCCGGAATTCTTGCTATCTCATTGCTCGATTTCTGACCTAAGCCACGTAGGTCTGTTAACTTAGTGATAAGTGGATGATGTTCGAGGTTAGAAAGTTCACTGTGAGTTTTCTTCCAAGTCACACTTGGAAAGAGATCCGGTGTTATGAGAAGGTGCAATGTGAGAGGAATTATTGCCGGCAGGTAGTTGATGTACTATGTTCTCTATGTTAAGCTGGCAACTAAGTTCGCGATCTCTGATTCTTTTTTAAAATAAAATTATTTATCAACGCTGAAGAAATGATAAGTGAGCATCGTTCGACTTTAAAATATATTTCTCGGCAATAGAATTTTTGCGGTTCTAAAGCGAAATAAAGGAAAAGGTGCGTTATATCGTCGACTTTGAGGAAGTATTTTCAGCCAGAGAATATTGCAGTGATCGAAACGATTGATAATTATGTGAAACGGTGTCTGAGGTATACAATGACTGAATTGGGCATTATAGTTCCTCGAGTTTTCGCAGTGTTCACTGTGTAAAACTATGTGAATTAGTGTCCTTTTGCTGCAGGGTAATTTCTTTCGTAGAAACTGGTGCAGTGAATTTTTTCATAATTTTGCCTCAATACAGTCAAAATGGAACGAATAGAGTTTCGTGTAAATGGTTCTCAACCAATTCTTAGTAATAAGTTTATTATGATTGAGAAAAGAAATGACAAAACACAAGATTTCGAATTTATTGTTGTATCAGAAGCCCAAAAATAATAGTATACACAACAGTTATTTGGGAAGACCATTCTCATATTTTAAAAAACTTCTTGATCTCCTTTCTTCCAAAAAATCTTCCAAGAATTTTCATAATTTTTCAAACCTTAACAATTCCCTCTTTTTTTTAGTTTTTATCTTTTTGATTTAGAAATTGATCTAAGGTAACCTTTAAGTGATCTGCCTTTTCGAAATTTTTGGTACTAAAAAACTTTATAGCGAACGAAAACAATGCTAATCCAACGACACTGGATGAAGAGAGTGCAACAAATGCACTCGAATGCTATGAATCCCTAACTAAATAATTCCATTTTTTCCATTGCTGTTTTCAATGTTAGACTCAAATATCGAGCCAAGATTCAAGTCGATACTACTTCCTGAATATCCAATTAATTAACCCAATACTTATCACTAATACTTTCAAAATGATGACTACTTTACTGCAATACTCTGTTCAATGCATTAAATCAATCGGACAAGACAGTATGAAAAGATCGCGACCTAGATGCTCTCTATCCACCAACCAAAACCCTCTAGAATAATCGATAATCCGGGTACACGTAATTTTTTACCTATGAAAACCAGACAAAAGTGGTCGCTGGCGTTGTAACTCGTACACGTCGTCGTCGTCGTTGCAATTTCCCTCGATAGATAAACGCGATACGCGGCCGCACTTATCGGAAACGCGGCGGTCTGTCACGCGTCTGTCACATCGTCGACATCGTCGTCGTCAGAATTGTGGAGAGAGGGAAACGTTCGTGGTGTGCAAGCTCGTACTACGACCGCTTTGTTTCACGCTCGCGTTTATGACACTTCCAAGTAACGCAGTCGATGCCTGCTACCGCGAGAATTACTGACGCGCACTCACGTTGCACCAGGAAGATTAATCACGCGATAGCGCCTTAACGACTCCCGAGCGACACATGTCTCTGTTCCCGAAGCTTTTTCTTCCCGTCGTCTAAACCCCGTTCGAACCGCCTCGATACGCGCCCTACGCGATTCACCACTGTTTCGAGCGATCATGCGAATACGCTCGAGTTTTTATTTCTTCGAAATTGCAATTTTTATTTGCCTCCGGTGTGAACATTCTATTGGACACGCGAATGCTGTCATGTGTAACGTTCGAAGGATGGATACGAGTATATACAGTAGCTCACATTGAAATGTATATAAGAAAAATTCGGTCGACTAAGAAATAAACGTGGGCGATTATAGTGAATGAAAGATTGTATTTTCAAACTGGTCACAGCGACTGCTAGTACAAATACATCGTTCGACCAAAGATCCTAGTCAAAAGGACCTCTCTGGCAATATAATCTTCCTTAGCTTTGTCTCGAAGCAGAATCCTCCTTAAAAGGGAGAAACGCGGCAAAAGAAGGCACATGGTTCACTTCTTTGGACGTTTCTAACAGAAAATCGTTCACAATTTTCTTTCATTATCACCAGGTTTACGGGCTTTTATTGAGTGAACGAGAAACCGAGTTTTTCCGTCAACAAATCGATTTATTAGAGACAACTTAACCGTGCATTGTTTATTTACAAATTCGAATATATTTTCGTGTCGTTTCATTGGTAAAAGCGAGGAAAAGTTGCTGGGAAACTCGAGATATATTCACGTCGACTCATCCGATTTTACTCTCTCACTATATTTCTTCCACAAACTATACACTCCGCCAAGCCACACAGTCATACGAATATTTCCTCTACTTTTAAATAAATCCTCACAACACTCGCAACTTCACAAATCTATTAAAAAGAAAAAAAAAAGGAACACTCTAATCGATCAACGATAAAATTAGCTGGTAATTCCATAAAATTCCATAAAATTAGCCTCGCCGTTCCGTCCAGCATTTTTCCATCCAACCCCCAGCGAGTAATCTCCGGTTTCACCGTAATAAAAGGAGGCAAAAAAAAAAAAAAAACGAGAGAAAGGAAAAAAAAGGCAGCTAGTCCACGATCGTTTGTCCTTCCGGCCATTATCGTGGTCGTTGGGAGGTGGGGTGAGGGAGGTGGATGACGCGTTATCGCGCGTTTCCGCGCCTGTTCAAACATCACGCGACACGGTCCCTCTCTGACCGGGATTAAAGCGAGCAGGAAGAGAAACAGCGGTAGAGAAACGCAGCTGCATCCTAAGGGCCGTTAATGATATTCACAGGTGACACATCTAATTCAGTGACTGTGCCACGCCGGAAGCAGGGATGTGATACCACGACGCGGCGCGTTGTCATCGTGCACAATGAGGATAAACGAGAACAAACGGTGGCCGAGGTGAGAGGGCATGTTTGCATTTTCATGTCGTTGCCAGCGGCAGGAAATACGCGAAATTACGGCTGACGCTCTACTAGCAGGCTGGTTCCCCGGGCCATTTTGCTTAGGGGAAAAGAGACCTGCGCGCATACCGAATATAACCAGTTCCGTGAAAGAAAGAAATCGGTTCGGACTGTTACCAACGCTCGCGGAAACGTCGCTGCAACACGTCCCAGGGCTTATTTATTACCCTACCAGCCAGAGGTAATCAGCCTTGGAACGGTTACTTTATAATCGGTGAATTAGAGACACGCGATCCTGTGTGTCCTGGTTGCGAGTGATTGGTGAGACGGGTGCATTAGGCACGCGAAAAAGGAGGATATCTTTGACGGGGGGAGGGGAAAATTACTTTGTTCGAGAACCTCGTTGCAAACGAGATTTCTCTCTCTCTCTCTCTTTCTCTGTCTCTTTTTCTCTCTTTCAAATGGAAAAAAGGAGGAAAAAAAGAATCTCGGGCTGATTGTTGCTCACCGAACCGGAACATAAACTAGCTGCACTATATTAGTGGAGTACCACAAGACACACACCATTATCAGCGTGCTTACTGAATCTGATGAAGCTACAGGATCATCGAAAAGTATACCTACTTTTCGTGGATGTGGAGATTTTTCATGAAAAACAAGAGGATTTTCATCGCTCCAAATACGATAATTTTGCTTATTAACGAATCTATTGTGAAATGTGCTTCGTCTCTAAATAAAATTTTGCTTGAAAACAATCATCACAGATTACACTTAAAAGCTTCAACAGTGAGAACTATGACGTCAGACAGTGAAAGCCTGAAATCTTTGAAATTTCTCCTGTAAGAATTTTTCTGCAGCTTCAAAGGTGCTTGTAAGTGGAGACCTATTCATGAAGACACTTGTCAATTTAATTCAATTATCCTCATCCTTCGATTAGACAGGATAAAATGGACGTCGAAACAAAAAAAAAAAATAAAAAATAAAAGAAAAGCAAACATTTGAAGAGAGTACGGTTGTATGTTATTGCATAGGTACGAAGTTCTGAAATCGATGCTGCACGCTGAGTCATTCGCGATATCGAAGAGCCATCAGCGGTGTGTATGGAATATCCATCACGCTTCCCCACAAAACATCGCGTCAATGCTGACAGTATCAAATGGACTAATAGAAATGCAAAAGTCCATAGCCCATCGAAAAATACCGAATACATAAAAGTTTCGATAATCTCGCATTTTATAAACATTTCTACAGAAGAAAAAAAAAGCTCTTCTCAACTTTCACAAAGATCTCTCTCTCTCTCTCTCTCTCTATTTCTCTCACTCTCTCTCACTCATTTTCTTACTCTCCTCCCTCTCTCTCTACTTCTCTCACTCTCTCTCACTCTCCTCCCTCCCTCTCATTCACTATCTCACTCTCCTCTCTCTCTCTATTTCTCTCTTTCACTCATTCTCTCACTCTCCTCCGTCTCTCTATTTCTCTCACTCTCTCTCACTTACTCTCTCACTCTCCTCCCTCTTTCTACTTCTCTCTCTCTCTCTCGCTCTCGCTCTCTCTCTCCTTTTTCGACAACTCATTTCACACAAACATCGTGCAGAGAGACAGAAAAAGGAGGCACAGCGGAGTTCCAGGTGCACAAGGATAATTTCGCCGGCTGAAATAGAACAAACGTGTTCGCTGTCAAGCTGAATACAGGGGAAACCCGTTGCAAAGACTAAGGAAGCGGTGAATTTCTCAAGGAAACGCGAGAGAGAGGAGATACACGGTCAGCGAACCGGCGGTGGTTTTGCAGCGTTGAAGAACGCGTGCAGGGGTGCAAGAAGAAGAAGAAGAAGGAAGAAAAGGAGGAGGAGGAGGATCGAAAAAGACGCGAGGCATGAAAGGCAGCACGAGCCCGTAGGCCCGTTGAATACGCGCGGCGCAACGTACACACGTTATGCGCGTGCTTATTTTAATTCGCTTGTTAGAGGGCCAAGAGGGATCAAAAGGGGTCGCCGGCGACGAACGTGCCTTCCATTCGCGTGCTACGCTCGTTCCTCTACGTTCTCTCTTCTACTTCCGCCCTTTCTCGCCAAAGAATCCGCTTTTTAGCAAGGGGAAAAAGTCGCGTCCCGGTTTCGCCACGAAATTCACCGGACCGTGTCCTTAAGAAACCAACAGCCAGTAGACTGACGTATATATTTTAATGATATCGAAAAGAAGAAGAAAAGAAGAAAATGCTTTTTCATCTAGGAAAAGATGGTGGTACAGGTGCATAAGGAGAATTAAAAAGGAGAATAAATTGAATAACATCCCGTTCGGATAAAGTTGAAGTGGAATGAACGATTGGTTAATACAAGACGGTAGCAATTCTTATTATCAAAGCTGTAATTACGTAATCGCCGTTGAGAAATGTAGTAATGACGACGGCTATTATTAGATACGTTATTATAGCAGCATTGTCAGTACAATGTTATCATCGAATTACGTAGAGGTTATTGTTGCAAATTGTACGGCCTTTTGCTCCTTGGAAATATATAACGATAATCTTTGATCGTATAATTTCAATATTACGGAAGTGTATTTTGAAGCAACGACGGCTGTTTGAAAATAATTGACGAGAACGTAAATGAAGATTGTATATTATTAATTTGACGATCAGCGACGAAGTTCATATTTGAACTATGCAAAAATGTTCATCCTAAAGTAGCTTTATAGATGTAAATCTTCGATTGTATAGCCTTAAAATTAGCCACTAAAAGGTACGACAGCTGTTTAAAAATAATTGAGAAAACGAAGTTTGCATTATTAATTGCAATCCTCGACGATTGAAAGTTCAAACGTGGAGTTTGCAAAAAAAAAAAAAATGTTCCAGCTTCGAGTAAACCTACAGGCTTGACATAGCGATGACGAGACGGAATAGCGACAGATTTCTGCGAAGTTTCGAGCATACGAGCGGGGAATACCGGTTCGATTATCGAATAAACGCAGCTCAGCAGCGTGCGTGTCTATCATTACTGTCATTACTGTCAGCTAGGGCGTGGACGTTTCGGGTGAAAACGACGCGATTTAACACTTCATTTTGCCGGACCACCAGACACGAGGACCCTCGTGCAAAACGCTCGCTCCTTTTTCCAGCTGACCAGATAATGGGGCAAGCGGAAGCGCGCGATATAAACGAAATTGCAGGTTTTCGAACAGGACGCTGTAATGAAATTAATCCACTACTCTGACAATTACTCGATATTAACCGAAAGTCGCTTTGTTTATATTTCGATGTGTCACGTTTGTTTCATTATGACAGACTTCAATCGTTAACGTAGAAAATGAAGTTAATCGTTAATTGAATTTACACTTTACTTTCTGTAAGATTATATTTTCAATTGAAGAGAAGTGACACGATTAATGATCTTTTATTTCTTCTTCACCGACAGCGTGGATGGCAAAAATATTACAAACGTGGAAGGGTAGAAGTACAAATTCGCAAATATGCAGCGGCTGTATAAATTATTATGCATTCCCGTGATAAATAAACAGCAGCATAAATTTGTAATAAATTCGAGTGAATGTATAAATTGTAATAAAATATTACAATCAGAAAGAGAGACTTAAAACAAACGTTCGAATATGTAAATATCGTGTATGAAAATTATCAGCGAATTGTCCTCCGTTTCTGTGCTTTCGTATTATTTTCATGAAAAGCGGTTTGCATTGGTATCGGTTCCCGATCAGTGACCACGGGTCAATCTGATTTCTCGGTTATTTTGATCTTATAAAGACAGCAGGAATATTTCATGTAAGAAGATTCTATGAAAAGAAAGCAATTCTTCAGCTTCCTCCTGTCTTCGTGAAACAGTAATATTCTCGCGAATTATTTAGATCGCTTGTTTCCACTGAAATTTTCCGCGATATTCACGATAACGAGAATTTCAAAGTATTTTAACGGTGATAAAATATCTGATTAATCGCGTCTTTGCAAATTTTTGTCTTTTACAATCGAACGCAAGAAATGTCTATTTCTATTTTAATTTCTACGAGAGTCTTCTCGTAGAAAGGCCATAAGTTTTCTAAGAGAATGTTGACCTATGTCACCTATAGTGCTATAGGATTTTTATGCAAATTCTTAACTTCCAGATTCACTATAATTTGGATATTTAATATAATTTATTCGTATCACTTGCATTATATGCAATTTTGCACGTCTACTTTTTCTATAATTCTATAAAAATCTGCAGTTTATTTACGCCTTGTTGTGTAATTCAACAGTGGTCACTGAGAACCTTAAAAGGTGCATGCAACTTTAAACATTCCATAAAAAAGAAAAAGGAAAACTGTGTGATAAAATTCCTAAATAAAATATATATCATTTAGAAATGTCTGGAATTATCGAGTACTTTGTTATCGTGTACCCTCGCTAAATAAAGTATAATCGACTTATAAGAAAGGAGACACAGCACGTCGAGCGTGATGTATGAATTAAAATAAACTTTCCGCCGCATTACCCTGTCCTTTTCACTCGTCCGCGTTTACATTTCGCCGCTCTAACTGAATAACTTTCCTTTCGACCCGCGCAATTCTTTCCCGCAGTCTTCCGCGTCCCGTGATACATTTACAGTTAATGCAAATGTGAAAAGGGATGCCGGCGGCTTCTCTCCTTTACAATACAATTTCATTTCTCGCAGTCGTTTCTCCTGGCCTCGCGCCGCGACCCGAGGAATATCAATATGATATTTCCAATACAGAATACACGGTTCGATTGTGCAGTGGCGGGGGTCAATGGTATCCTTTCCATTATTATCCAGCATTATTAGAAATTATTTCCTCACGCTGAATCGCGAACTGAAGCTCGCTTGAGGAAATGTGCCGTGATCTCTCTCACTCTCTCTTTCTCCTTGACAATAGCGTGAATTTCGCCCGCGTTCTAGCCCAATATAGAAAATACGCTGGAAATGTAATCTTTCAAATGAAATTTCGACCAAAATATAGCAAATCGAGAACGTCCTCTCTTTTTCTTAGTTCCTTTTCTCTCAACTTTCTCTTTCTCAGCGCTCTCAGCTCTTAGCACGCTCTTTCTCAGCGCTGTCAGCTCTTAGCGCACTTTCTCTCAACGCTTTCAGCTCTTAGCGCACTCCCTTTCAACGCTCTCAGTTCTTAGCGCTCTCTCTTTCAACGCTCCGTCTCTCTCAGCGCTATTTCTCTCAACGCTCCGTCTCTCTCAACACTCTGTCTCTCTTAACGCTCTGTTTCTCTCAACGGTCTATCTCTCTCAACGCTCTGTCTCTCTCAGCGCTGTCTCTTTCAGCGCTGTCTCTCTCAGCGCTGTCTCTCTCAGCGCTGTCTCTCTCAGCGCTCTGTCTCTCTCAAAACCCTGTCTCTCTTAGCGTTTCATCTCTTTCAGCGCTCTGCCTCTCTCAAAACTCTGTTTCTCTCAGCGCTCTCTCTCTCCCCCAGAGATTTCTCTCAGCTATCTCACTCTGACCTCTCCCCTCTTCCCCTCTCTTTCTCTTCAATTTCCTTTTTCTCTTGTTTTTTTTTCTTTCTTAATTTACTTAGACGTATCGACAGGACAGGAAAGAATGTTCACGGTGTAATCGGAGTATTTTTCACGGTATGCGTTACGGATGCGTTATATCTGCTACAACGGAATAGCATATCTGCGGCAGAGTCACGTTGAAAAGTAAGCAAATTGAATTGCACGGAAGGAAAGAGAAGGCGAGTATGTTTATCGAGATTCTTGTTGGAGATTGAAGCATGGCTGATGTACCTTCGAACGTGACCGACCAGCTAATGCGATTCTGCTTCGCTTCGCACGTTGCTCAAGACTTTCCTCGCAAAATTAGAGATACCATTAGCACGAATCTTTTCACCGTTTTAACTGTCTTGGTCAGTAGGACACGGTCTACATTCTCCTTTCAAAATCGATCGAAATATGTAGGAGAACGAAAACTATTAAAGAAGAGAAAAAGAACTCAGAGGATTTTTAACGAGTTTGCAGCAAATTGATATATTAATATCCTACAATAAATAAATGGAAAATATCATGTCTGTTCGCGTTACAACGTCGACGATTATGTTCCGCGATGATAGAATGACGCGGGCTTCGAGCTTTGTATATATTTAGACAGAGTGAAGCCTTTCGAGCATCGATTGATTGTTGTATAAGCTTGTAATCAGTAGACTTTGAATTTTTGTGCAAATTTATATTTCTGAGAATATAATAAAAAAAAGTCGAATTTCCGTAGAAAATTATTTCAGCTATTAAGTGTTACAAGAAACACTATAATTTTAATATTTCGTATATTTTTAAGACCCGACGTGTCGGTCCAAGATTCGTGTGTGCTCGATTTTCATCGAGTTCCACAAATTCTTCCTCGATTCCAATAAGTCCGTATTAAAATTACATCTCGGGTAATTATAAAATACTTCTTAATCAAATTTTAATCATTTTTTCCTGTCGAATATCCAACAAAATATCCATAAATTTCAAATTCGCGCTGAATCTGTCGCAAATTATTTTATCAAGCGGCGTATAATCACTAAGGTACTCAGAAATTAGTCGAATAAACACTGTACAATCTACCAAAACTTCTAAAAAAGAGAAGAGAGTAAGGTTGAAGAGGGAAATCAAACAATCAAAAATTAACTAACAGTTGCGAAACTAATTAAAGACCGAAAGAAGAAAAACGCGTTGAAGTGTGCAAACACGAGAGTACAAACGAGCCGAACTTCTCTTCTTCAGCATATATATATATATATATATAAAACACCGGTTCGCGAAGCTACTTTGAGACGTAATCTCGCGCTTCGCCCGGGGCTTGCAAAACTGGCCAAGGTACGTCCGCTTATCAGTCCCGGTAGCGTAATCACGGTCCAACGGAAACTTCCTCTAATTATTAATTAACGTTTCACACAGAAACAGGGCCGTTTATTAATCGTGCCACGCGGATGAGCCAATCGTTTCGAGCTAGCTCTTAAAAAAAGAAAAAAAAGAATGAAAAAAGCGACGAAAATAATTTGCCTCGATGGCAGCAGGGTTGAGACGCGAGAGTCTTCTTTCTTTACTCTCGCGGAGGGAAGAGGAGAAGGAGGAGGGTTCTCTCCTTTCACGAGGAGAAATAACAAGTGCCCTGTGAAAAGGCAGCCTGTGAAAAGCCCGCTGGCTGGCCCCGGCCGTGTACACGCACCTAACGCGATAGTAACGCGCGATCAAAGGCTTGAAAGGGGCCGCGTGTTTTCTCGAATTAGGCCGTGAATGCACGCCAGCCTACTTTGATTAGGTAGCTACCAAAGAAAGAACGGCTTGTTGCGCGCCCGTGCACGCTGTATTCTCGTCCCTGTCGACGTCTCTTCTCTTCTTTTTCTTATTTTACTCTTTGTCTTCTTGCGTTCTCTTGAACGGTGGACAGGGATTTTAAAGAAAACGAAATAATATATATGTAAGATAAATTTATATCGGCAATTCTACATATGAAAAACGGGGGAAGAAGGTTTCACATGATGTCAGAAAGCTTGTCTTTCCTTAGAATTGCAGGAAAATCATGATTTCGGCGTTTCTGCGTACTTAACACGGTAGAAGCTTTTTTATTTTAGCATTTATTATTTATTTTAGCAGTTAAAATAAATGAAAATTTCTGTTTCAGACTTCAATCGGAAAGAATTAATTTCTACACCTAACATGCTATTATTAACGAGCTCGTCGTAAAAAATGTTACTAATTACTCGCCTAAATTTGTGAAGATTAGTAGGATTATTACAACTTCTGTCAGCTAATTTTTTTTATGATAATTATTAATTCTTGCTTCTCATTTGCTGATAATCATACGAAAAGTATTTTTATTTCGCAAGTGAAGAAAAATCGAGTTGTAAAGGGTTAACAACATAACGAAAAAAAAAAAAAACCAATTAATAATGACACTAAATTTGGAAACGCTAGTTCATGAACGATCAAATCAGTCCATTTCACAAGAGAAATTGTTCTAACTACATAACGAACAAAACGAACCATGAACTTCGAAACTTTCCATCGATATTCTCCGCTTCCTGACAGAAACTACCAGATAATAATCGTACATTTCTCCACTTCCTCGCGTTACACGTGTTCCATTCCCCGGGACAATCCGTCATCAAGAAGAACCCCCCAGAAATCCATACAGCGCGAGCTAAGAAAGGAACGGGCAAACGATGTCCGACAAATTGCAAGAACAGTCCTAACGAAATTACAGTTTCCCCTTTCTCCCTTGCTGTCCTAGATCCACCCTTCTGTTAGCTCCGTGAAGGCTATCGACGGGCAAACGTACGAAGAAACGTGTGTATAGGCATGGTGAAGACACCGTCGTGGAATCCGTGGAGCAATGAAAGAACGTGGCTGTTGAAGATACGAGGAAGATAGAGAGAAACGTTGTAGTAGGCTGTGCACATCCTCAGACTCTGTAATCTGTCGTCATGGCGACCTGGGCAAAGCCTCTCGGCGCCTTTCCTTCTGAATTATTTACGGGCACCGTCTCCACGAGGACGGTGTCACGGCTCAAGAAGAAAGCGAGAGAGAGAGAGAGAGAAAGAGAGACCCTGGTTGACCTGGATCGCGATCAGAGACACCGAAAGTCACTTTTTCTTATCTTCACGATTGCTACTAACGGGATCGCGAAGGGAGGAGAGCTGCTTTCCTCGTAAGAGGGTAAGAGAAGCTTTCCTTTTCTTTATTTTTTCTATTTCTCTGGCATCTTCAAGTAGCAGTAGTTTATCGTGAATCAGGCATAGGGTGGATAAAGAATTCGATCGAAAATCAACTGAAAGGTAGTATATACACACGCCCGTTGTATCCAAGTGGCTTTTATCAAACTCTAATGGGATCTGGTTCGAATCGTTTCGACTAGCCGGAGAATAATGGATTGAAATTATTCGCCGCCGTTTTATGCACGCGAAATCGAATAATCTCCTGCACGTTCCGAATAGAGAGAAAAAAAACGAAGAAAAAAAAAGAATAGAGAAACGTTGATTTTAATTGGAAAACATTGGCCAGCTTTTCCGCCGATGTAGTTTTACTCGGTGAGGAACGTATTAAAATCAATTTTTACGGTGATTACGTGTAACAAACTGAACGTGGAACTATAGCTGCGTGCAGCGTGGATGTTTCACGGACGCACGACGGTGTATAATAACGCGAAACCCGTGATTTTCGTGTAATGAAGAGTTATGAGTTACGTGGTAATTTATAAGCAATATCGGCCCCACTGATCGATGACACTTCCACGTCGTTGCTCATCGTTACCCGGAACGATATTATTTGCCGGGCTTATATTTGTCTCCTCGGGACAATATTAATTTAACATCCTATTAATATTACGAACGTTAATTTATGTTCGCCATTGTTGCCTGATTTTCGTTCTACCTTCTGAATACACGTCGCGCGAATACACAGCCGTGCGTTTACAAACGCGTTACAGTCTGCACCGCAACAGCGTGCATGTGATATCTCTGTGAAAATTAGTTCTTTCTGTAAAAAAAAAAAAAAAAGTTCTACACAGACAGAAAGTACATCTGAAAGATTAACACGCGTTTAATTAATAATGTGTACGTTTTTCTCCATTGGCGATTATTACTCGATAACGTCTAGGTGTACTTTCAAACAGATAAAATGTAATCGAAAAAAAGGAAGTTACTGACAATTTGCAGAGCGGTAAAAAATCTGAACGAAGGAAATGCACAAGTCAGCAGCAACTGTTTAAAGAAATCTGCCTACAGCAGATAAACAACACTGCTGGTTTTTATATCGTTATTGGTGAAAGAATTCGCGGAATTCTGGGACTTATCACATATCTAACACGTGCGATGTATCAGATAGCTGCATTTTCGATCCACAAGTGATCGAACATCCCGGTTATCTTCGATTATACTGCAATCCACGAAGCTTCAGCCGTATATCTTACGTAGCCGCAGGGTGAAAATAATTTCGAAGGACAGAATCACCGGAGGGTGTCCGAAGCAACTCGCACAAAGAGTCACGTTCGCTCTTATCTTTGCACACGGGTCTGCTCTTCTCTTCCGCAAGAAGTCTTTGGCCACTTTTTCGTCGTTTCGAATCGTCCAAGTGCCCTGGCTCCCCTTATCTACCGGTTGATCGTGCGTGACACTGTGCTCTCCCCTAGAATCTCCCTCTCTCACGGCATCCTCGAATAAGAAAGAAAGAAAGAAAGGAAAGAACAGAGAAAAATCGATCATTCCGTAATGTTTCCGTAATGCCGGCTGATGTGTATCTTTGCTGCAGTATATACGGTTTCATCACGGTCGAACGTGCTCTGTGGACTTCGAAATAAAGCTTCCTCCAGTCCCTGGATCACCGGCGAAGGGCTTAGAAGGGAAAGGGGGCTCGAGAAAGAAAGGTAGAAAAAGAAAAAGACAAGAGGTTGAACGAAGAGAGTGAAAGAGAGAGAGAAAGAGAGAAGTAAAGAGTAGAGGGAACGAGAGAAGGAACTCTTAATCTCGAAGGTTTATCGAGGCCGACGTAAATCTGCTCGAGCGTCAGGCGTTCTCCTCTGCCTTATCGACCGAACCTCGATAATCGACTTACCCTTCCCTCCCAAGCCTTCGACCGATCCTGACGTTGCTCTCCGCCTCTCTCTCTCTCTCTCTCTCTTTCTCTCCTACGAGTCCTGGAGGAATCAATTACAATAATACAGCGGGAGCTTCTTCCGTTCGAGTAAACGTCAGTCAGGGATAATGCGATTCCCCCGTGTCAGACTTTTGCCGCGTACACGATGGCGGCTGAAAAATGGGGACCCTGGCGAACGTTTGCTGGACACCGATCCCGTCGTCCCTTGAGAAAGTGTTCTTCGTGAAAAAAAAGGAGAGTGTCGGGTTAATTAAGCGGAAGTTTGAAATATCTTCGAGCGAAAGTTAGTTGCAGCGTGGCAGAGGACTCGGGAGAAGAAGTATTGGGAATAGGAGTAATTAAAGCACGTGTGTGTGTGTAAGCGTGCGCGTGTGTGTGTGTTACAGGTAGACGATGGTGAAAAGAAGGGGAAGGTTCGAATTGCAGTTCTTGTTGAATTTTATTACAACTTTTTGCCAGGGCTATGAAGTTATTTCAGTATCGAACTCGACGAAGTCGACGAGAGTGGAAAAAGGGGGATGGTTCGAAGCGTAAAAGTAACGGTATGTAGAGAGGGTAAGGGACTGAGGAGTATGGAGGGGTTAACAGCGTTTCTTGGTAATTTTTACCGTGGCTCGTTCGAGAGGGAAGTCGGTTCGGAGGAGTGCAAAAAATGTCGGGAAACAAAAGTAACCGAAGTGTAAAGTGGCAGTATGTTACACCCGGAGTCTTTTGAGGTTTAGCGTGGTTTCTTGTTCCTTTTTCGCTGGCTGATTAACGGATGACTAGTTCGAGGATCTATACAGTATCTGCTCGTAAATATTCGAACGCTTGTACAATTTGAAAGATTTGTTAATAAAAAATCGAGCACAATTTTAGTGTTCAGAATAATTTCATCCTTTTCCATTTATCGGATAACCGAGAAATTACTTCTCTGGAAAAAAAACATAGCGGTTTTTAGTAGATAAAATTGTCCATTCAATGCATTTTATAACTCTCGTTTGCATTTTGTTTACTGTTACCTTATCGCATTATATGACATTACTAGTAATTAATTTCTTTATAATAATTAGTAATTTGCTCGTCTCGTGAATGAAAGATAAAATCGAGTCGCAGAGGGTAAAAATGTTAAAATAAATCGCAGGGCGGAGATGGGAGCGAGTCGCACTTGAAAACGGCGGCCCGGCCGCGGCGAGTTTTCGGAGGCGCGCGGTAAACGAAAATGTTTTCAATATTTCCAGCGGCGATAAAACTCAATCGATGGAAATCAAGTACCCTCGGCACGGGCTGCGTCACGAGTCGCGGAAAGTATTGCATACAGAGGATAAAAGCGTGCAATTAGAGAAATTGCAGTGCACCCCGTTCACGTCGACAGTGGTAACATGTGCGCGAGCGAGCGAGCGAGCGAGCGAACGAACGCACCGCCGAGTTTATCGCGCATCAATCCGAATAATGGTGTATCGATGCAATGCGTTTTTCAAGTGCGTCGATACTCGTTTCGAGTACGCATCTCGCGTGCGGAAACAACGGGAACGAACAAAAAAAAAAAAAAACAAAGAGAGAGAGAAAAAAGAAGAAAAAATAAAATGGTGATCGAGTAGGGAAGGGGAGAGAGAAAAAAAAAATGTATTGGATACCTTCGAAATCATATTCGAGCGGAACGCGTTTACAGTACGCTCGTTCCGCGCGAATCACGTCGATTTCCCTGTGTATTTGCATATCGCTCGAACACCGTTTGCCCGGAATCGAGTTTCGCATCTTCTCGCGAATTCGTGTCTTTGTCGGGTAATAAAGATATCGATTCGCCGTGGGAAAGGGTAAAATCAACGTTAAATTAAATTCTTTCTTTTCGAACTCTGTCTAATTTCACGTTGAAAGTACAATGAGTGTCATAAATACACCAATTGACTAATATTTCAATGTTTTGACAGTTTGAGAAAAAATTACGTCTACGTGCTATTTTATATTCATATATAACATAGTTTAAGCAAACACAAAAGAAGAATTGTGATACTTTATTTAATGCATATAACGGAATTTATGAAAAAAAGGGAAAAAGGAAGAGTACTAAATTTCAAGCATTCTAACATTTGCTATTTTTATTATTTTGCTAGCACTGTTACTGTTTATCTTTTTATTTAGCGTCTCTAAGAATCAATCGTGTCAGTTATATTTTCCCTATTGAAAATATATGGGGCATATTAAAAAAATCAGAAATATGAAAACTTTCGCGAATTATACGACGCAGTTATTGAAACGTGGAACAATTAGTTTTAAATTAATTTACCCAACCAGTATAGGAAATCGAGTTTTCGATTTAATTCGTAGATGATGAAGCGCAATAAATTATTACTTTTAATTTAAAATACTAATTTCAATACATTCATGGAACTATTTCTTTTTTTTTCTTTAGTTTCTTTTAAATATAGTGTAATTTAATTCCGAAACATCAGATCGTTTAAATTTTGTGGAGTTAGTAAATTTATTATACGTACTATAAAAATTGAAAATTAAACACTAGGTTTGCGAACTTTCAAAAAATCGATTTATTAGACACAATTTAATTATACATTATTAACTTACAAATTCGGATACACTTTCGTATCATTCCACTGATAAAAGTGAGGAAAAGTTTCTGTAATTTCGTGAAATCTCAAATGCATAATTCAAAGTAAATCTAGTGTTAATTAACGAAGGATTTAAAAGAAGACGCTAAAAAATATCGTAGATAGTCTCCCGAGCCGTAAACAAAAAAGCCTAAACAGCGTATTTCATCGTGGAGAACAATGATAGGTGAATGTTCGTAATTAGGCAAATACCAAGATCGAAGGGAGTAGAAAATTCGGTTGGATCGATATCAGGGAACCACTCCCTAATTTCTGTGGTGGTTCTCCGCTCGCGGTTACGTCGTTGTTCCGGCCAACCGGTTAATGAAGTCTTCTGCCTTTGCGCCTCGCCTATCAGCACCGTGTCTCTCGGGGATATTCGTCGGTAATTCGCTTCAGATGGTATCTTTAAATAGAGGCCGCATCTCCGCGAGGACGCGCGACAAGGAAAAACCACGAGTACGTTCCGCCGTTGAGATCGGATAAAAGTTCGCGTGGAGATTTTTGCACGATCGCCGTTGCTTCTTACGACAGGATCGTTAATTTCCCGCTTGACTCTTGTTACTTCGAGCTTTACGCCGTTTCTTTCGCTCGTAAATTCTCCGGGAGATTTAATGGACACTTCAAGAAAGGCAGAGTCAAGTTGTACACAAAAGAACAATAAGAGAGGATGATTAGAAGTTTCTTTTACGAGTGAATCTCATCGAGTCTCTTTACGAATTTCTACAATTTCAAGAGTAAAGTTACGCAAGCAAACGTTCGATTGATATCTATATGCATATAGGTATTCTCAAGGCTATGCTTGAAATTGATCGAACGTTCGAAGATTACGTTGTTTCACTTACGGGAGACTATTTATACAAGGCGAAGCCGCGTGGCAGAGGTACGATTATAGACTCTGAAATGCTTGGAACTCAGACTATGAATAACCGTGAGTAGGTGCACATGGAACAAGAGGTTCCCTTCCACACAGAAATACCACCAAGAGTCGCGATAACTGTCTAAAGTGCAACAAAGAACCTTAGACAACTTGGCAAACATTTAACCAACCTCATTAAATTTCATTCTTCGCCCAGCCTATGAATTTGCAAAATTACACCTAACCGTCATCTTCGACCTCGCATCTTTCTCCTTTTAACACTGATGGCCGCACATTTCGCTCGTTAACTGTTACTTGCTTTTCGTATGAGCTTACCACCACAAGTTTCCAATAGAAAGGTAGACGTTCCATTCTCAGTCGTAAAATTTGTCAACTTGTCTTCGACAGTTTAAAGACCAGTAATTTTCAAAAATTTATAAAATGTGTTTCGTTAAATTAAAATGGAAGGGTGTGATAAATGAAATTCAGATAAAAAATAGAAAAGTACGAGAAAAATTTCCAAAAGGCCTATAGGCACCAATAATGATCAATAGGTTAAGGAATCTATTCTATTCCCATAAAGAGCATACGCAACCACCCCGTTTTAACCACAGCTTATCTACGTCCATCGTCACAGTATATATTCACTCGTCTGCATTCCCCACGGTAACTTTCTCTTTTTAAGCCTCCAGTAACGGATAGACGATGGCCGGGGTCGAGGTCACCACCGATGAGGATGGTGTTTTGCGCCAGGCTGGTAACGAACGACGTCGTAACCAGCGTCGTTCCTGAAATATACAGACGTCTTGCGTTCACCTTGCCCCTCTACACCTAACCGCTTGGTTCTCGCGATTATAGCGCGGCGACGCGATATAACGGGGGTTGCGGCTTCATAAGTCGAGCCCCTCGCATACCTAACGCTCTTGCCCCCCTTTCTAGACTGGATCCACCAGAGAGAACCTCGGTGACCGCGCCATGTCCCGTTCTCCGCTGTGAACCGACCCTAAAGAATCGCCCCATTAACGCGATTTATGACCTCGGCCAGGCTCCGAAATAAAATATCTATCCGGCCTGTACACAGCCCCTCCTCTATATGCGTGCGGCTGACTCTGTCATAGCCACAGGGGAACGTCACGGGTCAACCGAGAATGGCAAAAGTCCTGGTCGCGGGAATGCGAACTCGCCATTGCGGATGATTTTCGAGAGGGGGCGTATTATACGAAACGTTCGCTAGGGAAGGGAAGAACGTCCGGTTGGAATCGTTGCAGTAATGAGCTGGTCGCGTATCGATGATGGATGTTTATTAGTGACATTACAATTGCCCTGGTACTGTATGCCATTCGTAACAGGAATGCACTGTGAACACCACGACGTTACTCCTGTATTACGACGAATATTTGCCTTGGAAATTAACGAAAATTCCTGTGCTAACACATTCTCGACGTTCCAATGAAATTTTGAAAGGAAAATAGTAGGATATATGGAAAAATTCTCACGTGAATCAACATCACCGGGAATTCGTGCTTATTTACCGAAAAAAAAAAGAAGAAGAAAAAAGTGAGATAGAAAGGCAGATGAACGAAACGAGACCCTTATGCGTCTGATGGTGGGGTTACTACCTACGCGGTTCCGCGTGCAAAACCGCTAAATGCAATTTCATCGAATGCATCGTCGGTGCACGGTGCGGCCTTTCAACGAGGCGTTCGACAATGCCTTTAATCAACAATAATTCTACGCACGCGGAGGGTCCCGACGAGGGATTTCGAAAGAGAGAGAGAGAGAGAGAGAAAAAGAGGGTAGGAGAGAGGAACGAAGTGAAGGGAGGGTACGATCGAGGTCCAACGTTACGTTTTCTCTCTGTTCCCTGCGGACCTGCATCCAGGAGCTTCCGCCAGGGGAAACCGTCCACTGGAAAATTAACACTGTCGGGATTTTCGTCCGATACGTCGCTCCCGATCCATTTGCGACGCTGCGCCACCCCTTTTCCTATCCTCTCTCTGTCTCTCGCTCTCTCTACCTCGCTCGCTCGCACGCTCCCTCTTTCTCTCTGAACTCTCTCCCCCTCTCTCTCTCTGAGTTCTTTGTCTCTTAGAGTTCTCTTTCGCTCTGAGCTTCCTCTCTCTGAGTTCTCTCTCTTTTAGAGCTCTCTTTCGCTCTGAGCTCTCTCTCTCTGAGTTCTCTCTCTTTGAGCTCTCCTTCTCTTCTCTCTCTCTCTCTCTGAGTTCTCTCTCTCGCTTTGAGCTTCCTCTCTCTGAGTTCTCTCTCTTTGAGCTCCCTCTCTCTGAGTTCTCTCTCTCTTTGAGTTCTCTTTCTCTCTGAGTTCTCTCTCTTTGAGTTCTCTCTCTTCGAGTTCTCTCTTTCGCTCTGAGTTCTCTTTCTCTCTCTTTCTCCACGCGTATCATTCTGTTCGTATAGGTTGCTAGCCTGGTACCACGCTTGCGGTGTACTTGTCCGCCATTGCCGGACGAATTTATTTCTTCCGTCAGTGATTCCTCTCCATGCCACGTTGCGCACGTGCATTATACTACACGCGTATATACCCCGAACGCCGGCTCTGAAAACGGAAACAGCCGCGCCCAGTAAGCTGGAAATTATTTTGGGCAGGAGGGTATTACCATGAGAATGCACGCGTTGATTTTGACGACGGTGTTGCTTGGCCAAGGGTGAGAGAAAGGTTTTAAATGGGTTTGACTTTAATGGAACAGCGGTGTAATTCGTTGGTCAAGATGATTCTTGGAATAGAGAGTAGGATGAGTATACTTGAAGAGCATGGTTATCTTCCGAGGTGTGGCTTTGTAACATCTATCGTGAAATTAGCGTGAATTTATATTTACATCCTTTTCTGTTTTTATGTTGTTGCTTTGTAATAACGAGACACTCTGGTGGTGCAGATTTTACGGTTACGGTTTGATAAGCAAGAATCATTTGCGAAGAATTAAGGATAATTATGGTCCAAGAAAGACAAATTTACATTGTAATTTTAACTTTCGCTTCAATTTAAGTTTAACGATTATGAAACACAAACTTTTTCTACTTCTCTTTATTTAACATTGTAATAAAACGCTATAACGTATACCAGAATTTTTGCCAGAATTTCTAGAAACATAGAACTATGAAAAAGTCAGACTTAAATACAAAGAACTCAGGTTAAAACATTGTTTGCCTACGAAAGGTTAGAGCAACTTCAAATTTTCCCGAACAATGAAGAACTACACTAAGAACCGCACATCTTTCCTCTTAATCGTAACGAAGCTTGTAAACCGACCAGGCATACGGATTCCCCTATCGGAGACAGGTCGAGCGTGCAGCAAAACAAATTTCCGACATTCGAATGATCGTGTAGCTCTTTTATTTGGCTTCCTTCCCCGCCGTTGCCATGTCCCCGTCGACTTCCATCATTTATTTAACTTCCGGGCTAAGCCGACGCGCAACCGGATGGGAAGCGACGGATCGTGAAAGATGGAGAGCAACGATTACGCTGCGTGGAGGGCCAGCAGCGCACGTGTCCGCCAGGCGCAAAGTACAGAGAGAAGAGAAAGAGAGAAAGAGAGGAAGAGAGAGAAAGTCCGGCGATTTCGGCAGCTGGGGAAACAACGGGAACCCTTTTGCCTCGTTTCCGGATTTCCCTGTCCCCTGAATCGATCCGCGCCGCGTTTACACGCCGTACGAGCGCGAACAAAGACGCGATCAGGAAACCGTTCGCGAGATCTCTTCCTGTTCCGAACAACCCCTTGTCCGGCACCGTTGTTTCGACTAATGTTCTACAGACTGACGAATTAAGTGGAGAAACGTTTGAATTTACTTGGATAATTTTCTTTCTTTTTATTTTCGAATGTCCACAACGAAGGAGTAAACATCATCGTCAAAATTGAGGATAGTAAATGTATTTGGAATATCATAGGAGACGAAGAAATACTATAATCTGACGAATTTTCTTATTTTTATCACCCATAGAGTTAATTGAAATATTCGATATAAATGAGACATCCTGTATTTAATTTCTGAGAAGATTACCGATGTTGTTGATGAAGTTACGTACATACAGAAAGTTATTAAGGAGAATTACGCTTGGTACACAGAAAATGTTACCGTACACACGTAAAACGAGGAGAAAAGAAAATTTAATTCCACATGAAGGCAAAGGAATCGCCGTTAGGATGCCTGTATTCCATTTTCTCAAGTGACGCAAGAGTTGGCTGGCTAGTCGATTAATAAGTTTCGTACGTTTACAAGGTACACGAGTCTGTTATGAAATATTAAGCGAGGAGTCTGCTTGGTATCCATGTTCTCGTCGATGATTTATTGTCTTCTTTCCAACAGCGGTAGGTTTTTTGAAGTTTCCTTGACTAATATAAATTCTGGCTCCCTTGACGAGAGCCGGTTTCATTGTAAAATTACATAAATTTTCATACCTCTTCGTTGGTAATTATTTCTACGACCTTACGTTCCTCGTGTTCGTCTTTATGCCACTTTAACTCTTTTGTACACCATAACCGCCTCTATGGCGACATTTTTAACGTAGATTATTATTCCGTATAAATCTTATTTAATTCAAATAAAGCAAATTAACAAAACAAAAAATATATATGTAAAATTTCAAAAGTTTCAAAGTGATACTTTTCGTTTTCAAATGTTCCATTGCAAAAGTGTGCTGAACTCGATGAACGATCGTGTGAAAGAAAAAAAAAAAGAGAAACTGCTCGAAGTGCAAAGGGTTAAAGAACAGATCGTATCCATTTACGCCAAGTACCATGAAATCTTATCTAATTTCGCGCGAACGACTCCAGCACATCAGCCAACTGTCCACAGAGCCGTTGCCCTCCAGGCACGAACTCCATTGCTCTAGCTGGCTGTGCATTAATCATAAATACCGCCTCGACTAGTACTTGAAGACGAAGTGTCACGTTGCCTCGAGTGCCTTGTTGGCAGTTTATACCTCCTCCGGGGCAAATTCGATGAGCCAACAGTACTGACTGGCTCCACTTAATAATTTCCGTGACCATTGGCCGTTGTGGCACAGCTCAACGATATCGTGTGACAAATCTAATCTCTCTTAATCCAGAGTATGTATTAGATCTATAAATCTGAACGCTTCAAAAACGGGCCACGTAGATCTACATTTCTTCATGGCAGTTGTTGCATAGTTCTTTTTCAATTCCATCCGTAAATGCTTTGTATCTTTTTTGCGTTGATAATGCAAGTAATTGTTCTACAGCTATGTATTTGGTGATTTTGTATAGAATCTCGAAAGTTTTTGAAATCGGGGATATTGACGTATTTGATGATTTTGTATAGAATCTCGAAAATTTTTGAAATCGGGGAAATTGACATGTATTTGGTGATTTTGTATAGAATCTCGAAAATTTTTGAAATCGGGGAAATTGACATGTATTTGGTGATTTTGTATAGAATCTCGAAAATTTCCGAAATCGGGGAATTTTAGAAAAATAATAAGGCGTCTTTTAAAACGTCAAAAGTCATATCGATTAGGTCAGAGTTTTGTTAAAAAGATTTAAATGAAGATACATGTCTCGTTCAATTTTTCGCCATTTCTCGACTAAATGTTTTTTAATTAATATTGTAACATACTGCAAAATTATGTATACTGAACCACTGAACGATAAGTCGACCAGAATTGTTGTAAGTCTTGAGGAGAAACATTTTCTTAGAAACAAAGAAAATACTAATCGTACTCAACGTTTTTCCAAGAATAAGACGTAATAAATAAAATAGCAAATAAATAAAAAGTCTTAATTAACCTGTCTATTCCTAACGCTGACCAAGTAATGAGCCATGGATATTAGCATCGTCTATAATTGGTGCTCAGCTAATGATTAATTCTGTGGTGTATGTAGTGTTTCGCTCTATGTACTCAAAGTGTATACATAATACATTTGCGGTTGACTTCTTCGTGCAGGAGAACCGTACTCGTGGCCACGTGTGCCATGAAGAAAGTATTAAAATGCTTCTGACGTCTTTGACACACCAAAGTTTTTTTTTCGAGAAATTAACCCTTTGCAATCAGCGATAATTTCGCAATGTCGTTCAAGTGCAGAGTTTACCAGTTTCGATTAGTATTGCATAAACTGGATGTCTCATCTTTTGGAAAAGTTAATTTCATAACTCAAAAAATGTGAGGTCAAGTCACATTTGATAACAGATTTGCTTGAACGAAAAGTGAGGTCAAGTCACACTCAAAACCAATTTACTCCATCGACATCCACCGAGAACATCATAAACTCTTCCCTACACAAGTATAATACAACCATAAACGAATTCTCCAAGCGAAACCTTCAGTTAATCACCACTTCCCGTCGGAATTTAATCGCGAACAAATTCAATCCAAGCTCGAATCCGTTACAACCACGAAGGAAGTTGGTGCACACGCGGGAGAAACTGGACGAGATCGAAGGAGAAATGGGAGGAAGTATAGAGAAGGGAGAGGAGCCAGACGTTGTACACAAGGGAAATAACATGCTTCGTCAACAGTGCTGCTGTAACTAATGGATATTCCGGTGGAATAGAGTCGAGAAATGGACGGTCCACCTCCACACGAACAACCTCGCCGTCCGGAATGCACTGCTCCTCGTTATATCAACGACGTCACGCCCGTTGAAATTTACGAATCTCGCGTCTCCCGCCGCCACCCTCGCGAGATTGCTCCGGTGCACGTGCAAAAGTGAAGACCAAGAGAAAGAGAAGTGGAGAGAAGTAGAGAGAGAGAGAGAGAGAGTAGAGAGAGAAATAGAGAGAGAGAGACGAGTAGAGAGAGAAATAGAGAGAGAGAAAGAGAGAGAGACGAGTAGAGAGAGAAATGGAGAGAGAGAAAGAGAGAGAAATAGAGAGAGAGAGAGGGAGGGAGGAGAGTGAGTGACAGAGAGTAAGAGGGAGGAGAGTGAGAGGGAGGAGAGTAAGAGAGTGAGTGAGAGAGAGTGAGAGAAGCAGAGAGTGGGACGAGAGTGAGAGACTGAGTGAGAGAGAGAGAAGTAGAGAGGGAGGAGAGCGAGAAAGTGAGTGGGGGAGAGCTATAAAGAGAGAAATAGAGAGAGAGGAGAAAGAGAAAGAGAGGAGAGAGAGAAGCGTGCGCGAGTTAAGACACGCCGATTGCGTTACCGCCAATGCACCGGGGAATGGCGACCCTCTTGAAATTGGTTCTCCCGTTGACAAACGGTGGGAGACCAGTCTCCGGAACGAATATGGTCAGCGTACGGTCCTACACCAAGGGAGAACTCTGGAGATTAGGTTTTTCAAGGAGGACGAACGGGAGTGTTTAAAAGTAGAAGTAGATGACGGTGTTCTGACCGACGTTTCACTTTGCCGTGCTTTAGAAGTGATGGGATGTATGTATGTCACTGCATCGCACTCCGGAGTTCCTTAACCCCTTTTAATGACGAGTCTCACCTGTGGTGCAGATTATGTTCAAGACGTGTCTATTAAATTTATATTGTTACTTTAACTTCAATGTGAATTTAAGACTGACAATTATCAATAAAATATAATATGATCCTTTTATTTAACGCTGTATTGCAATAATGAATAGCCGAATGTAATTTAATAAACAATTAAAACATCTTAACGAAAGGGGTTAGTACGTTAATGAATTAAATTTGCAAATTAATTATTTAGTATACTTTTCAATACATTGTTTACATTTACAATAATAACGATGAAAAATAAAGTATTATTTTGTTTCCCCTGTTTGAAAATTATGGAGGAAGAGCTGATCGCAATTATCCCGAAGACAGAGAAATCTCAAAATTCGATTCTTTTTATTTCTAATATTGCTTTCTATAATTTACATTTCGTATTTTGTTATAAAAAAAAAAAACAGAAATACAACGCGCTATACATTGATAAAAATAACAATTAAGGTACATCTGGCAATACACAAGCTTGTTTTTTCTTGCGATTCCTCCACAGAGTAATTAACCAACACCTAACAAACTTTAGCATAACCGCTAAACTGCAGATTTGTATGCAAATTCATATTTCTGAGAATACAATAAAGACTGAAGGAAGTTAGTTAATAAAGTTCTGTTGTTTCTTAATTACATTTATTAATTTCTACTCTCAGTTTCCAAGAATAGAGGATAAACCAGGCATCGCAGAACGATCGGGAAGACTGTACTCAATGAATCGAACATTAATATCGGAATAAACATAGAAGAGTATCCGGAAGAGTGGATATTACAATATTCACCTGTATTCCATTCTATCATCCGGTTCGAAAAATCTACCAGCGACCCGTGGAATTGTTTTGTCGACGATCCCCAGTCTGGAACACGGCCGCGCGATTCTCGCTGGAAGCTCGCGTTTTTGGCCAAACATAGACTTTCGTCCGGAGTTCTATTTACTCAGCCTGGAGCGTCGAAATTTTCGAGCGACCGCAATCCGCTCGGCATCTGCATCGAGCTGACTGTTCCCAGAGGGAGAGAGATAGATAGAGAATGAATAAACGAACAAACGAACAGAAGAAACGAGCGAAGAAACTACTCGTGAAGTATTCGTAGCCAGGTAAGAATCGGAGAACGAAACCTGGGCGAATGAGAGAAGAGGAATAAGGGAACAACGAAACGTTCGAATCCACGAACGGTGTATTCCTTCCTTTCGTTCTTTGGCTCGAGTAACGAGCGTGCAGGAGCGTCATCGTTTAACTTTCCGCGAAGAAAAACACGTATCCAACCTCCGTCGTTCCGTTTAACTCGCTTCGCTTCCATCAATTATTCCCCACTGGAAAACGCGGCTCTCTCTTCCATCGACGTACGCGAAATTTCCTACAGGGATATTTAAATTGTGCCTCTCGACGTTCTCCACCCCTTCCAGCTGATTAATTCATTCCCGACTGCATCGAGGATGACGTTACCACGTTGGAAGCAGTCGGAATTTCGTTCATTGCGTGCTTTAGTTACTTTGGAACTGCTGGCAAGATTCAACTGGATTTTTGGGGAACTGCTGGAATGTTATTTTCTTAGATTTTGTGTGGAATTGAGTTCTTGCGATATACATGGTTCTGAAAATTGGAGAAAATTTAGAATATTTATTGTTTATTACTTTATTTGTATTACTGTTCTATGTTTCGTGGAGACCATTTTCCAAGAATGTATCGTTCCATATAAACGAATTTTTTCACAAGAAAAAATTTACTAATTGTTCTCATGAAAAATGCTATTTCCAAATTTTATTAAATTTTACTTCGGAAAATTACCACAATTTACTATATAAAGTACGGTACAGTTGAGCTGTGAGTTTATACTCTGCCATAAAGTGTAGTATTTGCTAATTTATCATATTATGTAAATTGCTGGTATGTATTTAAGATATTTCAAATTGATATATCACGAATTTTAGCAAATTTAAGCAAATACATTTCGGAGTAACATAATTAAAAGAATTGTTTAATCGTATAATTTTGTCACCACGCTCAACGATGGGTGACTATAATCAGCTATACAGTGAACGTTCGATATTGAATAATTATAGTCACCTTTAGAAGGGTTAATCACAATATCAACAGACTTTTCCCACCAGAGTTCCAACAGATATATTCCATTCTCATAAAAATTAGCCTCTCTTTTAATTCGAATTTATTAAATTAAAACAAAATATTTTAGAATTATTTTCTAAATTTGAAGCTGTTCATTTTTCGAAAATTAACACCACCAAAACGAAAAGTCTAACGTCGGTCCGTTTAACGTGTTAAACCTAACATTCGTTCTGCAAAGACAACGTTAGAATTAAAACTTCACCGTGTCGTCTCTGAAAAGAAGAGCACGGTTAAAATATACGTAAAAATATAATTTAAATAATATTCAATCATCATAGTTGGCTGTCACATGTATTCTAACATAAGCAATCCCACGTGGTACATACTACTACAAAGATAACGCGAGGAACGAAATGCAAGCTGAATATCGCGTTCTCCCGGTGCTTTTGCAAGTTACGTCGGCTGGGCTCATTCACGGCTAGCTGGCACGTCGAAAGTCGTTGGGTTGAAAGCCGTGGCTTGCGCGTACGCGCGAGCAAACCGCGCAGCCGTGAGAGACTTTTACTTTCCAGCCCTTACGAGGCCGCTTGTTCTCATCAGCTATCGGTGAATGGCGCGCCGTCTCCTACACCGGCGTCGCCGTCGCCGCCATTGTGCAAATATGGAATCGATAGAATCGCGTGTGAACGCGGCATTATCCACCTGCCGGGTGCAGAAGATCTGGCGCCGACCAGTTCCCCTCCTTCCTTTTCTTCGCCCTTATCGATACATCCCTCGTAACTCGGCCGATCGATGAGGACAGCCAACAGTTGAAACCCTTTCGCCGCGTTCTAAAGCTACGACTTTGTACGTCAACGACGGTTCGAAGATAAATCTTGGCGGGAATTTAGAGAATGTGGTTTGTTCGAATGACTTAACTTTCTTGATGGAAATATAAGGTCGTTCAACTTGCACATCTACATGTTTCGTTTTATCCCTTTTGTTACGGTGTATTTATAATAAAATGTGATCGCTGTCGATATGTAATTGAGTTTTTTTTGTCTTTGAATTTTGTAATGAACTTTTTTGCAGTAATTTGAATATTTACTTGCATTAACCCTTTAACCTATGATTTCCTTTTCCTGATATAAACATCAGTTACTTGTTTTAACACCATTTTACATACGAAACGGTAATATATTACAGATTAATTACAAATGACAATCCTCGATCTTATAAATTAAAGTTAGAATTAAAATTAACGTTTGTTGTTAATATAACCGTTTTTGTCGAATTTTCATAGACTAGAAGTGTACATGATCGTACACTTCTCGAGCAATTACACACATATTCTTCGAAGCGAAAAACAAACTGTTTGGAATTTTTTCAAATTGATTTTTTTTATTTTACTGAAAATATGATCCATTACAATTATACGTGGAGCAAAATAACATTAAAATATGCACTATGAGTGTGCTTGCAAACATCAATTCGATTATCGAAAGTTTCAATAACTTCGATTATCAAAATTAAATTCAATTATCGAAATTTTCGAGAAGTTGCTGTAGTTATTTCGCGTATTGCAACTCGAACGTTGTTCTTTAGGTTCTTAATTGTTTTTAGCTTCTCTTAAAATTGTTTTACACTCATGTTTGAATTGAAGAATGTTTCGACCGATTATTTACATACAAAAGAAATCACATATTTTTCAAGGAACATTTTCATATTAAATTCGAATAATCTAAACGCGTTGCTGCAATGTATACTTATCCACGATTAAAATTGTACTACTTTCTACTAAAAAATAAACAGCTTATGTCATCTGAAAAGACTGTGCTGATATCTAAACGTCGTATTCGGATGACCCTGCGTCTATTTTTCAGTTTCCATTCGTTCCCTTCGAAATCTTTCCGCAGCTCAAGCTGTTAGGAACGCGTACAGTAGAAAAGGCGGTTAATGGTCAGACGCGAGCGCCATAAATTACAACGGCAATGAAATTGCACCGGGGTAACGACAAATAACATAGGGATGGAAACGGGGTCGAGAAGGTGTGCTTCTCCTAGGTGAAAAACAGAAAGAGAAAGAAAGAAAAAAAAAAAAAGTAGAACTGTGCCAGAGGGAAAGAGAGAAAAGGAAGAAAAATATAGCGTCTAGTGTGTAAACGTAAGGGACATTTGTACCTGTCAGTAATCGCATTTATCTTCGCCGGTGTCGCCAGCTATGAAGGATCGCCCCGTTCGTTTGACAGAAAAATTTTCCGAAAACAAACAAGCTCCGCCCCTCGTGTATCGCGTATACACCGGCGTGCATACTCGCCGCTAGACGAGGAATTTATCGTGAAATAATGTGTCCATTTGTCAAAATTAACGCGTCGATAAATCTCTACGGTCGTAACTTTCTCTATGTTTAAAAAAAAAAAAAAAAAAAAAATAGCAACGAAGAGAAAAAGAGAAAAAGAGAAAAAAAGAGAAGAGAAATGGTCGCATCTTTAGTGAAAAAAGACACTCGCTCGCGTGGAAGTAACTCACGTTACAAGATACGTCTAAATGCAGATACTTATTGCATTAATCATAGAGATAGACCACAGTTACGAGCTAAAAGATCGAGTCATGGAAGTATAATACCGTGGTTCTTTCTTTTACTTCTTTTTCTAAGAAGCAACCAACGTCAAAGCTCGCTTCTAATCCAATTTCTTGGTTTAAGCAAACCCTTCGGTGTACACGCGATTCCATCGCGGAACTCGAGACGCTTCGAAACTCTCCTCGCGCGTTACGCGACTTGTTCCTACGTTTCTCGCGTGCTACGAGTTGCTCTTGTTCGAAAACTTTCGACCGAGATGAAGTTCGATCGTTCCGTTCTTATTTCTCTTCAATTCTCCCTTTTCTCTCGAAGAAAGTCACTGAAGAAGGAACGGTGTAATTGTCGTTGCGTTGATTTGTCGTGCAGAATTTCTTTATTCTTCAGCTTTGTTCTTTGTTGTGAGAGGACTTTTGATAAAGAGAAGAAAAGAAATTTTTTAAAGGATTTGGAATGTGATTTGGAAAGTTTGAGGAATGTTTAAAGCTAGAGACAAGAAGGTGTAGGTGAAACGAGGATGGTAAAATGTTTCTTGGCGTGAATTCGATCGGTAGTAGAGGAGGAGAGGAGAAGAAACGCAAATAATTGGACCATAACGTCACCTGGAGAACGTTTCAAAAAGTTTTAAGTAGCCCCTTATACCACACCGCGTCACCCTCTGACTTCGCCCACCTATTAGGGTATTCGAACTTATAAATGATATATAGCATGGTAGCCGGCGGCGCGGCGCTTATATTAAAAGTTTATCTTCCCCTGGAAATTTCACGATGTGAATTGACTTGTGACTAATCGGATGAGAAACTTGCTCGAACAATGTCCCAGCCCCCGGAAGTTTCTCCGGCTCCTCGATGGGGAACAACCTTGAAACGTGTTTTATATCCACGACCGAAAAGCATCGAGGCACCTCGAAATTTATTGCAAATTTTACGGAAAGTTGCTTCCGGAGCATCGACCAGGATGTGAATGAGAAGTGGCTGCTAATTGGTGTTTTGAAAAGGTCTGAATATTTGGAAATTTAGAACTTTGGATATTTGAAATTTAGACACTTGGATGTTCGAAAATATAGAAATTTGAGTATTTTAAAATTTGAAAATTCGAAAATTCTAACGTTTGAAAATTTTTTAATTTTTAAACTTGGAACGTCTAAAATGTAAAAATGTTTAAATTTAAAATAGCTAATATTTGAAGATTTTTAAATTGTGAAATTTTTAAATTTGAAATATCTAATATTTGAACATTTGTAAATTTGAAATATCTAATATTTAAACATTTTTAAGTTGTGAAATTTTTAAATTTGAAATATCTAATATTTGAACCTTTTTAAATTTGAAATACCTAATATTTGAACATTTTTAAATTTGGAATTTTGACAATTTGTAGATTTGAGAATTTTTGAAAGGTCGCTAAACATTTGAAGATTTTTTAATTTTCGAAACTGAAAATTCGCAAACTTTAAATTTGAAGCTTTACAAATTCAAGAATATTTCAATTTAACATTTTTAAACCTGATAATTGAAAAATTTGCATATGTAATAGCTTGAATACTTGAATATCTGCGAACTGCAGATATTAAACGTAATTAATAAGCGAACAACGATGCAAATTCCTTCGCCACGATCAATCCAATACACCGCGCTTAACAACCCGGCGATGTAAACACAATTTCCTGACTCTAAGCGATAAAAACGGGTTCCCATAAAAGAAATATCATAATAACAGAGCAGGTAACGTTCAAGATAATCTGTTCAGGGATTAGTCCATCATACACGGTTGCATGAAACCTGCTGCAACCATGCAAAACGTTCGAACAGCCAGCCAATGGAACCGTACGACCTACCGCAACGAGCTGCAGCCTGTGCTATAACGGTTGTATCCCATAACCTACGATCTACACCTAAGGCCTTGATAAACTATTATCGATAGCCTTCCTAACTTTCCATTATCTGATCCTCGAGACGTCTAATTTTCAATTCGTCGCGAAAATTTCATATAAATCCATGAAACATCTCGAAACATTTTCACCAATAATAAAAACACATAAATATACTTCTCAAGCTTCCTGATTCAATCTCAAATCCTTCACATAAGCACTTCCTTAATCAAAATCATGTATATAAAGAAAGAAAAACAAAAAAACGAGAAAAGGAAACGAGGAAACAACCAACAAAAAATTCAACGAAACTTCTCCAATTCGACTTTGCCAGGCCATTAATAAAACTCTCGCGAGTATGCATATGCATGGCGAGAGTATGCTTTCGCAAAGTTCACCACGGCTGTTCCATATTCACGTGAATCGGGACCACTTCGAAGCTTTCCCCGCGAGCAGTCGAAAATTTTCGCGAGGATCAACTTTGTCGAATTCCAGCAGCCGCGACATCGGCTTAAAACACCACCGAGAAAATATAGTAATCGATCGTCGTAGCATAGACTTATGACTTTCCATTTCTTACGTTCGATACGATTCGAGAATAGAGATTGTTTATCGGTGATCGTTTGACGTATGAAAAATCGTAAGAGAAGTGAAAGAGAGAAAATCGCGGCTGTCTCGCAGAATTCGACGCTTGAATTCTTTTCATGGGAAACTCTGACTTTTTAATCCTGCCTTCGACTGGTCGAAGATAACACTAGAAAATGCCTCTCGCCCCTATCGGTACCTCTGGAACCGTGAAACGTGCGCGTTCACGATATCGCTGGATTTATCGTTCGCGCAGAAAAGGGGGAATTCGACGTTCGTGAGTGGCCTATTGTCGAGGGTTGCGTATGAAACTGTAGGAAATATTAATTGAGGCTTCCTGCCTTGAAATAAATAGTTCTATATACAGTCCCGTTCGTAAGTATCTGAATATCCATAAAATTCTTGTAAATTGTGTATTTATGCTTCAATAACATAACTATATCTAAGTTATAATTACCATAGATGAAATAGAGTGCACAGTATGTACAATTCTTATCAACAATATTTAAAAAATATTTAAATTTCTTCCCAATTTGAATTTCGGATATTCAGATACGTTATAATTTACATTTAAGCAATTTTTTAAATATTAATTTTCTTGAGTAAATAATATATATTGAGGGAAATAAAAATACTAAATGTAATTTTATATTAAAAGTAAATAAGGACGATTGAAACGATGATTTAGTCACATGTATTGTGAAGTATGTCGTCCACACAGATCGTTAGACAAGTATTCTGTACATTGTACTTAAGAAGCTGGAAGGATTAGTTTTCTAGATGATGTGCAAACAATTTTTGAAAAATTTCCAATTGGTAGGAATCGTGGGAAAAATAGTAAAGATCGCTTTTTACATTTTTTTTTTTTATCTGAGCCTGTAATATAAATAAAAAGGAAAAGATTCGTAAAATTACGTCAATTATAAGCATATAGAAAATTTGGTTGAGTTACGATGGGTTTTGTTGTTAGAAAAAAAAAAAGAAAAAGGTGGTCAGGATGGAAGATTACCAAGGTTCAATTACGGGAACAATAAGACAAGGTGGCAGTCTGGCAAGACGTGACGTAAACGAGGTCGATGATGTCACGTGCAGTTGCATCGACGCCTTGGAAAGCAGCTTTGCACGGATACCGAACATTCCCCATTAAAACTATTTACATAAGCTCCGTAGCATAATAAGATCGAAGAGAGATTTCACGTCCTCTTAAGTCACGAGTCCTCTTTTACCAGTCACTCACAGTCTTCTTAACTCGATCAAGTTAAACTGCAAGTTAACCGGCGCAGCTTGAAAAACATCTAACTCAACGTTACTTCATTTTCTATCCGCATTATCGACACAATTTATGAATAATAATAGCGTCCAGTAAAATCTACCTAAGATCTCCAATAAATAAATTAAACTGTAAAATAGTAAAATCATTTATATTATCAAAAATCGAGTTTCTTTTTTATTTAATTCGTAAAAATGGAAGTGTAATGAATTATCAAACATTTTTGTCCGTACATAACAATTAAAACAAAATAAGTTTCTGCTACAGTTGGTGTATTTATAAATAAATAGGTATTTTAATTACAATTTTAATTTAACGTACTACTGTTTTCCTTTTCAGTCATTCTTTTGTGAACCTATTTAATAGCAGGAAGTAATATTATGGTGCAATTTAGTTCCAAAACATCAGATCATTTAAATTATTCTGGTATATTTATGATACGTGCTGTACAATGCAACATTTTGCACGTGTGAGTGCATCAAATATAAAAAAAAAGTTTCCAGGTGAAAAAAAAACAGGAATCAGGTTGAGAATCCGAGAGAGGATCAGAGAATGCTTTTACAACGAGGAGCAAATGACTTCGAGAACAGAACAGGATACCGAATGCGGAGGAAAAGTGGCGTTGCCCGGCCATATTGGCAATCTCACGATTCTCTGCGTCACTGGTGCCTATCTTTGGACATAACCCTATATAGAGAAAGCGGCAGTTCGCCTGGATCTATTAAATCTAATCCTGAACCCTCAAGAGCCCCTAAGATAGTTTCAGGTCTTCTGACCTGGAAATGAAATAAATCGCGAAGAAACTTCTATATCTGGCAAGTGCACACACGGGGCCAGAAAGCTAAAATAAAGAGATCGTGGACCTCTAATTTATTTCTACCGGTGCCGAATGAAAAAGAAAAAAAAAAAAGAGAAACCTCTGACTATCCTCAAACTCGAATCACCCTATTTTCTCTCTTTTATTCTCTCTTTCTTCTTACTGTACCCATCAATTAGAAATACGAAATTCTACCAAAATCCATAGTTGAAGTAAACTCGAAACGAGCGTTGACTCGCGAAGGACCCGGAAGCATTCGACGGTAAATCAAACGTCGAATTACGACGCCGTGCCATCGAAGCGGCTCTTGTCTTTAAAGTTTCAACCCCGAATAAGACGACCGGAGGATTCACTCGGATCCGTTGAACCTATAATCCCGAGCCCTCTCTGTCCCTAAGACGATAGCAATTCCGGCTCCCTTGACCCGGAAATTCGCTGGTTCCCGCGGGAGTTCCAGATCCTTCTTTACCACCGTCGAGCACAGAATAAGGACGAAAGAGAGGCAGGAAGAGGGAGAGAAAGCGCGAGAGCTGAGAGCGCGCTGAAAGAACGCGAAGAGAGAGCTGAGAGAGCTGAGTGCGAGGGAGAAACAACGCGAGAAAAAAAGCGCGAGAGAAAGAGAGCGCTGAGAGAGAAAGAGCGTGAGAGAAAAGAGCACTGAGAAAGAAAAAGCGCGAGAGAAAGAGAGCGCTGAGAAGGAGAGAGTACTGAGAAAGAAAGCTGAGAGTGAACAGCCCCGAGATCGTGAAGAAAGAAGCGGGCAGAAGCGGAGAAGAAGCTGCTCGCGTGGCAGCGAGCACTTCGTCTTCCGCGGCGCGGAAAGGTTCGTGGAAAAGCGAGATCGGCCAGGAACAAAAGCGCAGGAATGGCTCTGAAGGAGCCACTCTCGACCATTTTCACGCGTGAATCGTTCCTTCCGTATGTACGGGCTGAAACACTCGCGTTTCAGCTTGGAAAATCGCGCAGGGCACCGAGCCGTTTCACGAGATACCTCGGATATCCGGTTGGTACGGCGACCTCGGCCAATGTAGCGTACGTAGTTGAACGAGAGGGTCTTTGAAAAGCGTGCAGCGGAGATGTTGAAATGTTCGAGTTTTAGCTGTTGGACTAGTTTCAGTTTAGAGTGGTTGTAGAAATTAATCTGATGAATTATTTCAAGAGGTTGAAATAGATTCTGTTAATATTGTACCTACACGATGTACCAGAGATGGAATCATTTTTAATTCAAAATCAGTCGCTGGAGTATATTAAACTTTCCGTTTCGTGAAGAAAGTTTCTTATTAATAGTTTATGTTGTACATTCTGTGTGTAATTTATCTTCACGGTCTTCAATGGAATATTTATATTTTCATTTATATTAAAAATTCACAAAGTTAAAACAAATGAACCTAATGTATAATAATATCAAATCAGAAAAAAATAAAAACTCAAATGTGACACGGGTTCCTTTTGTCCAGTCTCTCTAGAATTCTTCAGATATCATTTCCTTGCCAAGATGTGGTAATAAAAAAAAAAAAAAAAAAAAAATGTTGATACCTATAGCTAATATTCATCGTAATGTGTACACTCTCCTTTGTCACTCTTGTGTTCCTTCAAAATGAACTTTCACGTTTGCTAAAATGCTGCCAAGTTAACCAACCGTAAGCAACTCCCACGCGAAACTAAAATAAAAGCCAAGCATACAAAAGGAACTGAAGAAAACAACACACTTAGTTGATCAGTATGAATCATCGAATCAAGAATCAAGATCCAGTCATCCGTAAAACATCAAGCTGCTAGGAAAGATAACAGTTTCTTTTCAAAAACACGTTTCTGGTCTCCTCGTCCGTGACAATAAAATACATGAAACATTAACCAAAAAAAAAAGAAAAAAAAAAAAAGAAAAATACCCTTCGATTTCTATTTAGACCCGTCTCATACATTTCCAACAAGAATTACAAATACGTCCCGTTGCTCAACCGTGCAGCATAAAACGGCATAACAATAAATAAATATGCACATACGGAACGAGAGACGAAAACACCGGTAACAATATCTCTGGCCGTTTCAAAGCTACTCGATATTTCTATCCCTCGATGCATCCCTGCAAACGAAAGAAACAACCCCAGAAGGCATTCTACTCGCAAAAAAAAAGCAAACCTACGACGCGTACACGCGAAATCATGCTTTGCACCAGCTGCCTTACAAAAGCGTGCCCCAGCTGACCCTCCTCGCCCGCCTTTTCCGCGTAGAATTCTACGAAACTCTCCACCCTCTAAGCGTCGAAGGAACCAAAGCGGAAGAGGACGAACGGTTCAGTTCGATCGCGTGTAATTTCAATCAGCTGTTCGCGTACACGCGAGACAACGTGCGTTCTGTTCACCCAATGCATTTTTCATGGCAACTGGAAGGTCTGTCGACGAGTGTAGAAAGGGGGTTGGAAAAGAGGGGGAGGTTTCGAAACGACGAGAGGTATCGAGAGCACCATGGAAGCTCTGTGGTCTCTGGATTATCCGCCACTGACAGATGAATGCCAGCGCCTGGCTGTTGGCTTGATTGGCGTCCTCCATGTTCCACGACACGTTGGTCGAACGAAAAATATTTTATAAACGCACGGATAATTGACGCGTGGAGCGGCGGTTCTCGCGGATTTAACCAGCTTCGGCTTACCGTCGCTTTCGCCACCTTTCGCGTCGAATATTCACGCTCGTCGGTTCACACTCGAAACTATAGGAACTGCATTTCTTCCGCGCTACAACTCTGTTCATGTGTGTTATTTTTTGTTTTGTCCTTTGTGCGCGCGCTTGTATATTGTACAGATGAGTTGAATAATTCAGCGTGAAGTAATAGATCCGTTTAAGCCAAGACAAATTTAGTAGAATAAATGAAATTTAGGGATTCTGTCATAAACTGTCACGCACACATTGGATTTATCTCTGTCATGTTTGCACATTTTTCTTGGCTTTATCAACGTTCCTCTGTTTATAACATTTTCTACTTTTACTATACTCTTTTCCTAAATTTTTTTTTTAAGTCAATCCTTTACGTGTAATTTCTACTACAAAACATTTCTTGTTACGTGGCCACAAGTGACGTTAGACAGAACACGCTGTATATTCCATAGCAAAACAGAAAAAGACCAGAATCACCCCAGACCATGTGTATTAAAGTGTAAAGAAATAGTAATTAAGTCATCGATCAATAGTTTCTAATACAAAACATCGTCGAAAACTAAAATAAATCACGATCGCGTTATTAAGCCCAATTCTAAGTTTGATCGTTGCTAAAACGCGATCGAACTGAGATTAAGACGTTTCTCATCACGTTAATGCGTACAGTCTAAACAATAGAAAAATCAAGAGCGTAAATCAGACTTTAAATCGCGAATGCATAACAGTCACCATTTTTAATCAAAAAAATATGGCAAGACATAATTGCTCAATAAGTTTGTTAGATAGTTTATTTCACGAAGAGGTTGAGAAAAGGGAAACAATTCTATTGGATTGATTAAAGAACTCCGTTTAGAGACAACCCTCGCGAATTCTTTCGTGTATTTTTTCCACCGCCTCTGTTAATAACAGAGAAGTTCAGATTCAACGAGCGGTGATCACGACTCTTTAACATAATTATCGACCGCTCGAATAGGAGTCATTGTGCCCCGCCAACGCGTTCGTAAATGCGTCTCGTGTATAATGAGAGGGTCTTTTGTTCACGACAAGGAAAATCGGCCCACGTTCGTACGTGAAATGGCCAACGATTCTTCTTTCGTAGGATTGCAGTGATCGTCGTTCGTGGGACGAAATTCGCCATAACGCGAGGTTATATTGCTCCCTTCGATCTTCGATTCGTCGTTCACCACGACCATCTTTGACCGCCGACACCGGGTTTAATGGTTACCGAGATCCACACTGTCGACGGCTATACGCCGCGCCATTTCAGCGGAAATGCCGCCATTACGCGCATCTGGCCACGCTCATGGCAAAGACCGCGTCTCTGAGAATTGACATACGGTTAAACACAACCGTGATCGAGAAATTCGACGCTATCTGCGTTATTCCTTCGCCGAACGTGTTATTACGATTCAACAATTGTGATTTATTTGAACGGATGTTCAAAAACCACTTAAATCGTGGTACAAACATTTTTCATAACGTTAAAAGCAACGGAGATATTTAGGTGACCTCCGATAATTGAAACACCCTATCTATTAAATAAAGGCAAAGCTGACTGTGTGTACGGTTTTCGATTAATTTTTTTCACGGAGAGAAATTGCTGTGACGATTGCGCGAGCGAGAATTAATCGAATTTGTACGTCATGGCTAGATGAAAAATATAATGCGCTTAATACAATATTCAGCAAAGGAATATTCAAATTTATTTATTTTTTTGCTTACGTGAGAAAACCCATTAGTTAGTCTGAAAGAATACGAAACACATGATGGAATAAATATTACAATTAAAAATAAAGCTACGATGAACTGCAAAGATAGTGTTAGAAAACTGAGAGAAGATGTCGATTTATGTTAAAATTAAAACTGCACAAACAACTAAACATTTATAAAGACATCGATCGATCACTCGAGGTAATCGTGAATCTCCCTTTCCCCATGAAAACCGTGCACCAACCGAGCGATCAAAGAAACCGGAAATCCTTTCCGAGCGAACAAACCGAGGCCACCCTTTTAACGACGCGAATCCATCAGAAGTATCGCGATACGCCCATCAAGCCAACCGTTCTATCCGTTGATTTCGTTTCCCCCATAGATGCAAATTCCACTTCCACCCCTGTCACTGTTGAAGGGGTTTGCAAAACGAGAAGTAAAAAAGCCAACAGAACTAAGAACCCATTCCAAATCCAGTATGTACGCCACGATGATCGGTGTGTCTGGCCGTGTTCGAAACTCTCGTCGGCTCGTATTTCATTTCGTTCGATAACCAAAGTTATCTTTTTCACGGATCAAGAGCACACCCCGAGCCATCGTGGTCACCTGATCTCGCCGGAATATCGCGACTGATACGCCTCGGTGTCGTATTACCATAAATTTCAAAGGCAGGAGTGGAGGAACCGTTGGCCGGAGACAAATTGTAACGTAAGGACACGGGAGTTCTCGGTTGGCAACTTACTAGTACGCCGTGATAACGATGCAGTTTCTACGAGTGTGCCAAGAGGGTGGACTCGAGGGCGACGTAACAGAGACAAGAAAGGGTGAAATGGAGAAACAGAGAGAGAGAGAGAGAAAGAGAGAGCGGAGGTGTGCTATTATTTACGGGGCAAGTTGCAAAGTGAGAAAAATTACGTTGGCTCCGGCAGCTTCGCCGAGACAACGGTGCTTTATGCCGCGAGGGTTGACGCGTATATAGCGTGCTCTCTCGCGAACGAACAGGCTGCCGAGGATGTTTACGAGTGTTCCTTCGCGGCGTGCAGAACGCGTAGAAATTACGCTGCATGCGACTGCTGCTGTGTCTACGATCTCGTGTAGTTTGTATAGTCGCTGGAATAAATACAGTGAGATGGTAAATTAAAAGATTAAAGAGCGCCATTGATTGATACAGTAACACAAGAGGGTTGGTATTCTACTTCTGTTTTTATTGAGATTGAATCAATACTGTGGTTAGATCAATCGATAGTTTCATTTAATATCGCGATTTACAACATCGTTATAGTTTTTTTATTAATGCACTTTTTGTTTATCCCTCACTTTCCTCTTCTACGTAATTAAGAATCAGCAAAAATTTAGATATTGAAAACATAAATAGAAAATAATTAACACAAAAATAATGGTACAATTAGACATAAATAATCTCTCAAATAAAGTATGGTGTTTTAAGCACTATTTAACCAATGACGAATTAACTCGTCATTCCCAATTCACAGATTAACGTCTTGTCTTATAACAACGAGTCACACTCGTATTAATTTTAATTCGAATTTCTTTTATCATTTGTAACATTGAGAATAGCCAACTGTGATTAAACTGTAATACATTAGCGTTTCTTACGTAAAATGGTACGAAAACAGTAAATAACTGATGCTTAAATGTATAGTCAGCAAAAGAAATAATAGGTTAAAGGGTTAATGAGAGCTAACACGACGTTGACTTTGGGAAATCAATTGAAAAAAAAAGATGATGGAATGCGCGAGCGCTAATTGTTCCAGAGACAGTGGAATGAGTAGTTTATGATCAGACACGATGTGACTCGATCACTGTAACTGTTCGTAGTACGAAATTCAGTGTTGGAAACAGGAAACTATACATAGCAAGTTATTTAAGAATCTTTTCACGAATTCTGTATTACTCGAGTCTATCGAAACGAACCAGATTATTAACCGATCTCTGCGAAATTAATTGCCAGACAATAATAAATTTTTTTAATACTGTAAATTTGTCAAATGTTTCGAAACTCTCGACAATGAATAACAACGAGAACTCTTGATGTCTAACTAACAAAAAAAAAAGATAAAGAAATTCTTTCATCTTACAAACAACTTGTTTTCGACAGACAATTCTAGGAACACACGTACGACTGACATCGTTCGCAACTCGTTTCGCAGAACAGCCGTTCGATTCGACGATAATTTAATAAACACCGGTTCCAGCGGCCGATTTCCACGCGTCGACTAAATTAAATCAATCGATAAGCACTGATTGACCTCGCTCGATTGGAAAAAAAATGAAGGAAAAACGAAAAATGAGAGAAAGAAAAAATTGAAGCTGAACGGATCGAGTGTGCATGTCGAGGCATAAATAACAACCGTGTCGGCTCGACCCTCCTTTTTACCGTATTCAGTTCTGCCCTTCCGAACGATCTCGCGTGCTAATTTTAATTTATCGTTCCCGGGAGAAAAATAGAGGAAGGATCTCGCGCTCTTCCGACCGGTTATTCGGGAACATCGCCGGATCGATGTATCCGGCGTATCGAGCCTCGCTTATTCTCGTTTATCGTGCCAAAATTCTTCGTCGAAGAAGGAGCTAAAAACCAAGGGACGAGAGAAAAAGGGTGGAAAGGCGAGCGTCGACGAACGTGGCGCGATTAAAGCATCGTTAGCATCGATTGGCCTCGTGAAATTCAACTTTCGTCACGCTTTCTCGCGCTCCGAAATCAACCTAGCAAAGTGTACACTACACTCTACACATTCGTTTATATCAAACACATATTATCTATTTTTCCATCGAAAATAATTTTGTTTTTTCTTTAATTCTCTGGTGTATTTTGTATTTGATACAAGCATAACAGTACAGTTTAAACGAGGAATCTATTAATAAATAAATTGCTGGAGTTCGAAGTATTATTGAGCCAATAAAGAGGAATTAATAAATTAATTAAATGAAAATACCCATAAAAAAAAAAACGACGCGAGAGTGTCTAAGTTGGCTAAATTTCCGCTAAAATAGTTTAGAAAGAGCTATACAAAACTACATTATTTTCTCGTTCATTTTATCCCTTCTAATTTCGTCCTGCAGTTTACAAAACACGGGAATAAATCCTCGAAAGAATTTCACGCGAATTTCTCCAATATGGCGACAAAATGGCAACCATTCACTTTCGTGCGTGTTCTCGAATGTTAATCTCCTAACTCCTGCACGAGAATCCAGCTCTGTCGTAAAAATCTCCAATTCTCCGACTAAATCCCAAAACAACACACGTTCCAAAGCTCTATCTATCTCCGCATAAATTCTGTATCTCTCGCGACGACCGCAAGAAACAACGCGCGGACCATAACTCGTTCGTCTAGCGGCGAGAATACGCGCGGTACCATTCCACGGTTCTCCACCGGCAAAAAAACAATATGGTCCCGTTTAATCCCTTCCTCTGGCCACGGTAAATCTCGCGATACGGTAATACGGTTCAGAATCCTGAATCGAGTGCGTGCTGCTGGCACACGGGTAACCCACGGTAAATTCAAAGGTTCCCGCCCGTATATTCCGCGACCTTTAGCGCAATTAAGTCGAAATTCAGGATGCTCCAACGTTCTGGCTGCTTTTAACCAAATGGACCAGCGGTGCAAACTAGGGGGAAACTCGTGCTCGTTTTCCCTGAGGGAAAGAAGCTGTCTCACGGTGGCTGTGAACCTTCACCAATCTGTTTATGGTATTATTGTGTGACTTGGACACGATAGAAGATGGAAAGAAATAGAATCACTTGTTTCTAAGCCATAAAACACGACGTCAACAGTCGTGAATGTGTCAATAATGTAATTTTATAAAAATAAACAACCAATCACCACACGGTTTATCCATGACTACTTAATTCCTCATCATGACACATCAACAGGGAATTGATCAGCAACTTTCATGTAAGACGGAATATTTCAAAGTTCACACAGTTTTATGATAAAGTCGAATATCGATTTAGACAAGTAGAATTCGTCACATTTTTGGAGAAGGCTTAGATAACTTTTCGTATGCATTGCTACACTAGGTTTCTTGTTGTTTTTTTTCTTTTTTAAATGACAACTAATTTTTTCGAGGTTCCGTGGAACTTTATAACTGGCGAATTCAAATGAATACAAATGACAGAGCAAAGTCGTGACGTAATTTTTTAACTCGCTTCTGCAAGTTTCAACAACCACGCTGCCCCTGAACCCGCGCTCGGTGTCGTTTCAACAGCGTCCTGAAATCGATGAGATTTTCTTTTTAAACGTGCTCAATTTTGCACGAAACCCCGCGAACGCCGCTGTATCATGAATTATTCGATCTTGTAAATAAATCGTGCCCCATATAAATTCATACGGAATGCAGGTTTCTCGTCGCGGCAGAAAATACGCTTTCGGCGTGGTGAAAATAACCGTTCGCCCATTGAAAAGGTTAAACCCTCGGCCGATTTCTCACTATCGAAATCGAGTGACGTGGAAACCGGAGAATTCGGAATTGAGGTCGTTTATAAGCCCGTAGCTAAAGACCAAGCTCCGCGAATAATCTTTGGTCCACGTGGAAACGGGAACGATCGTTCTGACTGTCGAATAAAGTATCCTTTATCGTTCTTAATGCCCGTTTAACCGCTCGCGAATCGACCGGGAAACGCGGCGTTTTCTCACATTGATACACACGCGGGTAGAAATTTTGCGAGAAGAGGTGATTCTCAGTCTCGGCCACGTGCGCTCGTCGATACCAAAGAGGCGTTCTCATTCACGCTCGTTTCGCCACTTCTCCCGGGGCGTAAATGTTTAACATGAAAGAAAAAGGAGGGCGAGAGATAGCTGGGATTCGTCGTTCCTCGCGGTTAAACACATCCGGTGTAACGAAAGGTTCTGTTAGAACCTCTGTTCCTTTCGTTTATCCTCTCCCCTTTTGCTTCTCGATCCTCCGTATCTTTCACGTGTATCGTTGTGAGCTACTTTCACGTGAGGAACAGATCGATTCGGTGTAAATCTAACGATAAAAGCTTTTTTCTTCTTCCTGCGAGAAGTACATCTCTGACTGTAAGTCATGGGACACCTTAAGGTAAAGATTTTGTCACTCATTTCGATACGAACTGGAATTAAAACATTAAAAAATTAGATTCTATCCAAATAATCTGTAACTAACCCTCTGATTTATTACCAATAGATTAACCGTGTCAATTTAAACGTAAAGCTCAAATTAGCAGGTGTCTCGTAACTTCGAGTCTCTGTTTGTACAATTTTCAATCCATTTCAACCTTAAAAAACTACATTCCATGCAAGCAATCTATAAATGATCCTCTGATTTACTAACAGTACTTCAACAATGTCAATTTAAACGTAAAGCTGAAATAAGCAGGTGTCTCATAACTTCGAATCGTCTTTAATAAAACACATTAAAACCAGTTGCAACAATCGACACGATCTCGAACCAGTGATATGTCTCAAATAAACAGCGCTCAGAGTATTGATCATAAGACTTCAAGATTCGATACGCAATAATACACTATAATAGTAACAAAAACCAAAAAAAAAAGAAAGAAAGAAAAGGAAGAGAAATCAGGAAAAGAACGAAAGGAAGCGAGCGCGAGAAAGAAAGTTCAACCTTAGTCGTGCATCGTTGGAAATTTATGCGAACAGCTTTTCTAATAGGGTTCCCGCGAAGGACGCAACGGAAACGGCGCCATGTTTCTTTGTTCCTACGCCGGTGAGACTATTTATAGCGGTGCCTCAAAGGGAACATCGAAATTCAGCGCGCACGAATGAAATACGAATCCCCCCCCCATGGAAAATGGCCGACGCGCGCGCGAGAACCCGTCGTTACGAACCGGAAAAGGCTGGCTACGTGTTTGGAAGTGCACGGTCATGCGATACCTTCCATATATACTTGTTTTGATACAACAATGGACCGGCGCATCCGGAATGTGCAAATTACGTTTCAGAAGGTACCCGGGACCCTTTTCGCGTTGTTTATTGTTAAACGGACCTGTTAATGGATAAGGTTTGCAACGAAACGTTCCCTGTTGTTTTCAACATTCGATGAATCAGAATTAAATAACAGAACAACAATACGAGGAATAATTCGACCGTGACAAACGATAATTATAAAATGGGAAACTTCGTTCAGTTTCGTTTCGTACATACGTTCGATATTTACACGCGTTTTCCACGGGATGGGACAACTTGTACTCTAGACTTGTACAACAATCTATGAAGTTCGAGTACACACCAGAAACGTAGACACACGGTGTAATGGGAGAAATGTAAATTTCCACGGTAGGCGCGCGACAACCGGGCAACGACTAATTTCACACTTCGCGGATCGAATTCGAGCGTCACATTTTATCCGTGTCACGGACTCTTTCGGAAACCATAACTCTCTCTCACACGCACACATTCCAACTAACACTCGGTGAATTTGAAAAATCCTCCCCGTTTTTCCCGACAACTTTCCAGCTGTTCCTTTTTTTCTCTTTTTTTTCTCTCGTTTTTGTTTCAACGTTCTTCTTTTCTTTTTTTTTTAAATCATAAATACACCCGACACAGGTGAATTTGTTTCGTTGAAAATGTGGAATGTCAGAGTTGACGTGAATTTATTCGAACGAAATCACTGGGAACGAGTTTAGTAGCCTCGAAAGGTTGATTTGCACGGCACGCGTTAATCAATGTATTTGAAGTCAGCTACGATCTAACTAACATCGTTCCACGGGAAATTACGGCCACCGTGAAATCTCAAAATTGCACCCGTCCCATTGATTCCGCCGATTATTACTCACTCCCACGCTAAAACCAGAAACTTCGACCGAATATTCTCGAGTTCCCCGTTGAATGCAACAATGTAGCACTGAAGTCACCGGAGTTCGGTGCCCTTCGTACGATCTCGCAGTCGGTGACTAATTGAAACGAGGATCAAGCGAACGTCCCTTTGTTTTATACGACTGAAACGTTTTCAACTTGTGTATTTAATAAGTTTCGCGAATCCTCTTTAGTCACTTTACAACGCCAGCAGCATCTTTGTGGAAACTTCGAGGAGGAGCGACTATTAAATTTTCCTCTGCTAGCTGAAATATTTCAGGATGCAATTTATTCTTAGATACCCCGAAACTTTCACTTTTAAGTGGTTCTGGAAAACATTGCTTATTTCCGAAATTTTAGTATACTTCGAGCCACGATAAAGAAATGTTGTTATTATTCAAAAAATAATTCCTATTTACGTGGAGATAGTCTAAAAAGCCATTAACTTGATCTTAACAAATTTCCAAAGAACCATAAAAGAGAAAAATATTAGGTTGTCCGGAAAATTCGTGCCGATTTTTATGTAAATAAGTTAATTTCATACTTCGAAGTATTTTCTTTTTGTTCTATAAAGTATGGATTTTTAAATTTTACATTTTTAAATTTTGGATTTTTATTTGGCAAATTGGAAAATTCCATTTTACCAAAAACTTTGTTTCTTTATTTTCTTTAAGATCGAAAGTTTCAAAATATATAATAAAAATCAGAAAAATGTGAATGTTTATGAATATGAACCCCCGGAACCATGAAAAATGCAAAAAAATTCACTGTTAATAACTCAGTTTCGATTTGATCTCTGCTTAAAAATCAAACTGCCTCACGACACTAGAAGAAGAAAACTAAAATCGTGATAAACCAACTATGGAAATTTATCTGTTACCCCATATATTAAACAGTGAATTGTAATTTTTCTGTACTGTTAATTAAAAACAAAAATACAATAAAAAATATTTATCGTGCGTAAAGTCACATGGCGTCGTGTGAATCGAAGTTCTCGCGACAACCACGTCACGATCGAAAGATTCGGGATATTGAAAATTTATTTCCAAAAATCTTTCCCGCGTGTGTATTCGCACCGTGCAACTCTCGCGTTGGAAAAGGGCGCAAGAAATAGCGCGCTGCTTAATTTTCCACAATCGCGCTCGAATTCCAACGAACTCGGTGGACGATTAAGCGTATTCCATTAACTCGAAGTGCAATTAGAAATAAAGGAACTTGCTAGAATACCTGTGATTCTCGTCGTCCTCTTATCCGCCACCCTTGTGCTTTCACGAGCAACAAACCCTCTTTCCCCTCTTACCAAGTCAAGCCCTGAGGCGGCCATTGTAGGAAATCGTAGCGGCAGAATGTTCGGACCGGTGAAAATTAGCGCTTACCTGGAAAAAAGGAAACGAGAAAAGGAACGGTTAAATTTTGTTTTTCGCGCACGCTTTGCACATAATAACTTACGTTGATAAAAACCGAAGTTGAACGTGCAAAAACCTTCCTACTCATTTTTATTTTTCTTTATTCACGTCCAAGGGATAGGTTAGAACGCGTAAATGGCTAAGCAACTTCGCGTGTACCGTTTTAATCGTGAATCGCCCAGCAAGTAGAAATTAAACGATATCTACACGGTATTTACTTGGTTTACGTAGACGTCGAAAACTCGCGGATAATGTTAGTCCGAGTAGAATACTCGAGTAATTTGAACCGTCATATTATTCGAACGTCTCTACGAACTATCTAGAGTAAACTGCGTAAACGCGCCGGTGTTTCCTGTCGAAACAGAAATAATACTCAGGAGGTCTCGTGTAGAAGTAACCCACCCGGTGGATATTCATGTGAAATATCTCCCGTGAAATATCGTGCATACAATGTTCACGGTTTCCCTGTTGATCCAAACAATGGAGATTCACGGTACGTTCACGGTAGAAAATATTCTCCAGGTGAATATTCCTCTCGGCGATGAAAATTCCTTCGGAGTCAATTCTCGGAAAGAATGAACAACGTCGAAGATGTATCGACACCTTGGCGACCTCACGAGGGTGCGCCCACGCTCTTACCACTATCTCGCGAAATCTTTCTCACTCTTTCTCGCTATTCGCGAGAACTTTCAATCGATTACGATCGATTCTAGAGGCGTGATAATTATCGTGCTAGGTGTGAAGTAATACAAAGAGAGAGAGAGAAACAGAGAGGGAGAAGTTGGAACGAACGGTTACTCGCAGTGGAACGTTCTAATTAATAACGACTGGCTAAAAAGAGGCGAACGTTCGGTCAGGCCCGAGGCAAAGCTCTTTCGTGCGTCGAATAATTAACGCGGCGCAAACCTGTCCAACCGAGCGACAAAATCGGAAGTAACGACACGGCGGGTAATTATTATTTTGATCGTCGAGCCATGATGGCGAGCCACGCGAGAAGGGAAGAAGAATGGAGGGATCGAATCTCATATCCGAGCGGAGTGGCTCCATGGCTTTTGATCGAACTCTAACTCTACCCTCTGTGTCTTCCGGTTTTCTCGTACAACGTGTTCTGTCCTCTGGGATCGTTGTTGCTGGTAACGAGCTACGCGTTGCGCAGAATGTACGATTGTTTCAGAGAATTTATTGAACTGAAAGCGATGCATTTATTTCCTGCGAAATTGAAGGAATTAAACATTTGCATTTGCGATTGATTGACGGACACGCGTAACGAACACGTCTAATGCAATTCGCGGCGCGTCGATGTTGTTGAAATCATTTTTGTAAAATCTTCGAACGGAGAATATGAATTTATTTAAATGAAACCCCTTAATTTGATAATAATTTTATTAAAGATATTAGAAACACAAAGGTTACATAGAGAGAGAGAATTTCTTTAAATCAAGAAATTTCTACTGAAGTAATTAAAATTCATCGTACAGCATAACACTATTCCCAGTTTATATTTTCGTGTAAAAGCACGATTCATCTCTAACATTAATTAAAACAGACATCTATTGCACAAATATGCAGAAGATGTCTACAATCTTGTCCAAAATAAGTTGAACGCTTCGATCAATTTATCATTATGAAATTTACTTCAAGTAATAGTAAATATATATATGCAACAAATCGAAACGAAACAGTTTGCTGAGTTCTTTAAGGAAAAGAAAATCTCAAAAAGTGTCTAATAATACTCAAGAATAATACCAAAAATATTCCCATAAAGATTCAATGATTTTCACAGCATAGCGATACGTTACGTTCTGAACATTATTGCACCACGCAGAATTGTACCAACGATTCACGACGAAATTATGCCACAACGTTGTTAAACACAATGGCTACGGTTGTCAGGTGGAACACGGACCACGTAATTCCGCGCGGCTCTTCTTCCTTCCTCCCAAACCCCTCTTCTTCTTTTTTTTTTCTCTCCTCCGCCAACCCTTCTATCTCTGTCTCGCGCGATTCCGTAATACAGTCGCTATTATTCTCTCGACGTAACGACCTATAATTATTTCCAATTGTTCTGAATTTAGTGGACCGTGGCGTGCGGAACGTATCCTCGCGCCGCCATGCCGGCAGAAGCACCGGCGAAAATGCATTTCGAAGCTAGACTTCAACCGTTCCGCGAGCGGCCATTTATTCGCCGAACGAAGAAAGGTCCCATCTCTTTCGACGAATGCATATTTCGCGAATTACGATGATATTCGAACCTTACTTTAATACTTCTCAATTTGCCGCGTAACATCTCTCTCGATTCGTGTTAATCGCGTCGTTTAACCGCCTGCTCAATTTACACGGAGATCTCATTTGACGAAAATGGACTGAATCTGTATACAGAGTGTCCTCAATTTAAATTTCGAAGATCGATAAACCGCCAAAAGGAGTTCTTTAGAGGTTCGCTCATTTTTTAAAGAGAAAGAGTAAAAAGATGTTCGTTGTATCATGTGCCATATTTCTAATCCAAGAGATTGAACGGAGAACGACTTTTTTAAATTATTCAAAGGATATTCTCATGCAGCAGCTGACTGAATTGTGTCGCTCCAGCTCAACGGAAGTCCAGTTCATTATAGCGAAGCTGTTCGAGCACGACTAGAGATAAATTATCCACGACGATGGATTAAACGTGGAAGAATAACACTTGGACTACTTCGATCACCTGATATAACACTCGTAGATTTTTTTCCGTACAGAGAAAGTTTATTCGATGCCATTTAACTCAAGAGAGCAACTGAGAGAGCGAATCGTAACTGCAGCGTAGCTTTGTGTCGCGATTTTCTCGAAAATGGTGGAAAAACGAAACGTATTATACCGAGTCCTCTTCAGACCTCTTTAGAACCTATCCAAATTTTTTGTTCATCGCGATTCAAGTTTGCAACTCACCGCAAATCGACACGAGTACACTCTACACTTGCAAATACAAAAAAAAAAAAAATAAAACAAGATCACGAACAAGAGGAAGAGACAAACCGCGACTTGTTAAAACCTCCGTCGATTACCATATTCCTCGCTGATCGGTCCCGTTGATTGCAAAAGCAATTTCTACGAATAGACCCGTTCTCGAACGCCATTCGAAAACGTCGTTCCTTCGCGTTCCGCGTGTTCACCCGCTAGCTCGAATATTACGGCGTTTTGCATACATTAGCGGCCTTTTATTCGTCTCTGGCACTCTCGTTACGCCAGAGACAATTCGTTCGTCCGGTAACGGCAGAAGCCTGGCCCGTGCTGCTACCCAGAATGTCCGAATCGTCGATGGGAAATACGTTCATCGAATTCGTTACCGAGATTAGGTTACACCGGGCGGCCGGTAATGCGAGCGGCCGATGCGCGCGGATAACGCGAGTTCGGCGTTCCTAAATTAAGGCACGGCGAAATATGGTGTGTGTTGCCATACGGCCGCGCGCCGTTACACGCGTACCGGCGAGATAGCAGAATTGGCAGGAAATTGCAAATTGCCGGCGAGAGGCCGGGTCGCGCGCGGCTGCTGCCTCACTCGCTCGCCCGCCATTTCGAACCTACGAAATAACCTGACCTGCAAATTGAAACCGGTCGTCGGTAGTTGAGCGAGCTCGACCACCGATAACCGGTCGTGCACCAGCTGACGACCATCTCTACCGAGCCTCACGGAAAAATACACGACCACAGCTGATCCGACGAACGAGCTGTGTTACCTTTTTGCATTCTTTTCTTCTTTTCTTTTTTTTTTTATCGTACGTTCGTCGATCATAGTTACGCGAGGGTTAGATAGATGCGTAATTTATCGTAGATTCAGGTGGATTGTTTGGTGATATGTATTGTAATTGCGTGTTGCACGCGTCGATACACTTAAGGGATGTTTGTGCACTTAAAATATGGTGAATTATGGAAACGAGATGTGCAAACTATGAAAATATACGAACGTATGCTGAAATGAAATTACGAGGGAATGTTTGGGATGTGTAATGTGTGCATTGAAAATATTCCAAAATAATGCAACGATTGTTTTTATTTATGGTTTTGTTTTATTGAGATTTATAGACAAACTCACAATCGGCGCTTTCACCGGATGTTTTAAAGAATTAGGTAGATCTGGCAATATTTTTAAATTTCACGAATTTATTCGTCAAGTTCATCAGGTTCTTCTATGAAAATTCACCCCGTGGTGGTACTCCGCGATAACGAACGCGCGGCGCGTCGATGGCGGCACGCGATGGCGTCTAACGAACCAGCTGCCACTCTGAATAAATATTTCAATACGCGGTACCAGAGCAACGTTTCCATTCGTCGCGATAACATCGGTCGTTTCGGTGGAGGGGAGAAAACACCGGCGTCCCGCGTAATTTCGTTCCGCTTTTACCTCTATCCGCGTCTATCCCGGATCACATTTTCGTCCCTGGAATAAATGACTTCTTCCTACTGGTCTCGTTCACGTTAACACCAAACTATCCTTTCCTTTTTTTTTCCCCCCCTTTTCTTTCAAATATGAACGAGGATTAACAGTTTCGATACGGTTACGTCTTTCGCCGATAGAAATATAGACAGATAAACACTTAAAACCATGGAAAAAAAAACTGTATAAAGAAATTTTTCATCCAGTATCAATATATCCTGTGTTAATTGTGCAATTGCGTCGTTTTCGGAAGCCTAGTTTCAATGCAAATATAATAGTATGTACTCTTAGGTATCGTAAATACATTGATCATTATTGGAGAAGACAATTTTCCATTTCTCAGTTATTTTAGTAATTCCGCTTTTGAAAAAATTCTTATCCATTGGATTAAAGGATTGATCTACTGTGAACTGTAATTTCATATTCCTGAATATTCTGCTATTTGACTAGTTTTTTAGCGGAAGAAAACAATGGTAATCTAATGGACATCATGGACTGTTGCGATTAATTAAAGCGCCACGCGATTGTCACGTTTCGCTTCCAACTATTTCGCAATCAAAGGGCTAAGCGTTAAATTCGCGATCTCTTTACATCGTAGCCCGAACTATACTCAAGTCGCGATACTAAAAACTCTCTATTAGTAACGATCGTAACAAAAACAAAATACTCGTCAAACAGAAAAACTCCATAAAAAAATAACAAACTAAGCAACATTCATCCAAAGTTGCGAATCAATTGGAAAATTTAAACAATTGTCTACAGTCGCTGTTAAAATACACTGAACCAGTGACCACGACTATAGTCACCAATATTATCGAAAGGGTAAATTATTTCTTTCGAACATAAACACACAAGTCGGCCAGCAATTCTCCGTGTCGGTTTTCCCGAGAAACAGGGAGATAGAGGAGAAGAGCGGCTTATGCGAGAGAGGGAATAGGAAATTTCCTGGCGTTGCTCTCACTACCGTCTCCATCGGAACACAGCCGCCGGTTGTGTGTTCACCCTTGCGCCAGTGTCAAACCCGGAGCGTAGCAGGGTGCAAACGAGCTCCCCATGGCCTCGTATTCATGCGCTGGCTGGCCGCGCGATTATTTACCTTTAATTAGGAGCTTCGACCTATTGCTTAGCACGAGGCCATTGCCCAGGGGTATCGTGCTCCGGGCGTTGGAACAAGCTGCACCCCCGCGCGTTTACGATATCCATAAATATGCAGATGCATTAATAAACACACCGGTATACCCCGAGATTTTAATATTCCGCTCGGGATCACGATGCTGTTAGTTTTTCCATGGAGTGGCCAACTGTAGGCGACAGTAAAGAGAAAGGGAGAGAGATCACTGCTGTGGGATTAACGGGGAAGAAGATTGGCTTCTTCTTGCTCTGTTATTCTGTGTTATACGCTCGAAATTGCTCGGATCGTTTCAACTTTCTTGTCTTTTCTCTTTCACGTTTGATTAACCGTAAGAAGACGAACAGTTCGAACTGTTATACCCTGAGATCGTTTTTTTTTTTTTTCTTACTGTTTACGATTAGTTGCTCAGTTTCACTGTTACTCCGACTGGACTGTTCATCTTTGAACTCTTTAGTGTAGTCATAATTCAAAGTTCATCTTCTCTGAATTCTTAATTTGTTAATTGGGTTCACTTCACGAATGAAAGTTGAATCTCTGCAGTCTACAATTGATAATCAACGAAAGTGATCAGCAGTTTCGTTATTTTGATTTTCGTAAATGTGAATATGATGTATTTTTGATTTAATACAAGCAGGACTGAGTAATCTCGTGATAAATAAATTGCTGCGTTCTACGTATTATTGAAACAACGACGAAATATCCAACGTCAAATACATTCTTAAGTGTTTTAAATTAAGTATTATACCATCCACTTGTTCTCTTGCTTTCCAGAGCAAGAATATATAAGAAATAAATTAAAATAAAATTGCGAATATATAAACTCTGTCAATAAAAACCATAGATCTTTGGATTGAAATGAAACGAAAAGTACGAAAGATAATTTAATACTCACTAATTCATTTTAAAGTACATTCGATTGCATTGATCCCGTTGAGGCGAATTTACAAAAATATCGTGGATCGCAAAGATTAACGAATAAACTTAAAAGCAGTCGACCGAGGATTAATGAAACGAGGAAGGATTTTTCTCTGATAGAAATCTGTTCTCAGGAAAAGGGTAGGAAGTCTTGATACAGTTTTAACGTCTTTAACTAATTCCAATGACGTCGATTTAATCAATAAATCTCCCGAACGAGAAGAGTCGGTATATCACGATCGGGAAAAAACGTACACGTATCCGATCGTATCGCGATCGAAGAGATATCAACCAGTCACGTCGAATGGCATCCGGAAGAACGACACAGTGGTGCGACCTTAAAGGAAACTTCTCGTACGGCTGGCTCCCATTTTTAGCGTTGTCGATACCAGGAAAAGTCGACGGAGAAGTCGTTTCGCGGTTTGTTCGGCGTTGCTTATCCGTGAGCAGGCATCAAACGATATACACGAGAGCCAGGGACCAGTCGAAGACCGCAAAACCGTTCTTACATGTCCGTGTACGGGACTTTCCACACGGAAATCGGCACACGTCGCCACCTTAAACCGTCACCGACGCCACTTCATGCCGAGGGGTTCAATGCGAGACGTTGGAAATCTCGACGAAGTCTTTCAACTTTCGAATTTTCCTACTGCCCTAGAAAAGTCGCGTAGAAAACTATTTTATTTCTTTTTCCTTTTCGATTACTCAGCTCTTTCGGTGTTATACTAACACATAACTATTGAATGGACATCTAAGATCGTGAAAAAGATTATTAGATAAATTAACGAAGAACATTTATATTAAGAAAATTGAACTATGGTTTATTATATCTGACAATGCTACGAAACAAAATTTTTTCAAATGGCACACGAGAATAGAATATCATTCCTTATCAGCGATAGATTTTGATTGAAAATAAGAGACTATTTCTGCAATTATGTATTATGTATTAAACTATTTCACTTTAGAACCAGTCTCCTTCATAAAAATGCAAATAGAAGATATTAGATGAGTGATAAATAACGTAATAGTAATTATTTGTCATGAAAAGAAGAGGATTTTTCGTCGATATAAAACTAAATAATTAATTTTCTAAATTAACACAATTGATAAGAAATGTAATAAATAAAAATAAAATTTCAATTTCACTCTAAAACCATTCGTCACCTTAAAAACACAACCAAACACTTCCTTCATAAAATTCCCAAACGAACCATCCTTATTATCATCTCAATTTAATCCTGTAAAAACACGCAAATAGGCAACGGTACATCTCTCTTCGAAATTACAAATCACCTTACAGCGTATTCCATTCAGCGAAAAAATTTATTTCCCCGGTTGGTCGTCCATCGATCCCCAAGACAAGAATAGAGTCCGGGGTCCGATCGGACGAGTAGAGCCCGAGTTGCTATGAGAGATCCGAAGAAAAAGCGCGGCCGCGTCAGCAGGTGAGAGTAGACATAAATCTCGGCCCCGTTGCTCCCTTCTGAAAAATAAACCTTCCGTTCTTTTCTTGGCGAGGCGCGTTGCGACGCCACGGCCGGCGACCCTGTTTCCGTGGCGGGTGGTAGATGAAAGTTTCCCTTTGTGCCGTGGCTTGTCACGCCGGCCATTTCAACGAGCGTAGAGAAAACCCGGAGACTCCTTGCCCCTTAGGGGGTTGCGGTGGTGGCTTGCCTCTGTGTACACATATTCTGAAATCCCGGGGGGTCTGGCCGAATGCTCGCCCCGGAAGCTCGAGTAGAACGAGAGACCCGTCGTCGTTCTATCCCCTTTCTCGTACGCGAAAAAGAAAGTTTGACCCGTGGAAAGAACGCGGACCAGAGAAGACCAGACCGTGGAAGAGAAATTTATCACGCTCGATTCTCTACGAGAATTCTTCACGAATTAACATTTAACCATTTGAGTGCCAAGCGACGCGATAACGCTTTTCCTGTTCAATTCCCAAAAGTAATAACTAATCGGTTTGTAGAGTTGAACTAACTGCACGTTCGAACTTTGTCAATGCGTGTCTTTACTGTTACGATTTATCGAGGTTCTATTAAATTAATATCTATGCTTTCGTAAGTTTCGAGCTGTTGTTAAAAAGGATTTTTTCATTTATTAAAAATTCAAAGTAACGTAAACGAGAAAAGGAGAGAAAAGACGAAAGAAGCGCGATCGCGTCGCTTGGCATTTTCTGAGGTCTGTGGCACTCAAACGTGTTATAATATATGGGATACACTTCTAAATAGTGACTAACATTCGTAGATTTTCCATTTGTAAATGAAATTTAGAATGCGTGTTTATTTGAATGTTTTGCGTGATAATTTACTCTCGAGAGTACTCTCAAATTGTTTGTTCAGCTCTCGTGAAGCAGCCGATAGTACGTCAACTTTGAGACTTCGTATGTCGCGAATGGGTTATGCAAGAGTTACGTTTGTACAGTGTCTCGGAAACGTTTCGATGCCAGCAACGTGAAATATATGGAATGAACAGGAAACACGAAAGCAGTGAGAAAAGTTTCTATGCAGATGTGTCTTATCTGATTTTGTTACGAAGATTCACCAAATGGCCACCTCCTAGATTCAAGTTCGTTAGAGTATCATTTCCGAAGTCACTTGAAAACAATTGTGCATTCAACATCCATTGGTAGTGTTATTTTTCGACACGACTACAAACTTGCGTATAAAACGTAGCAATTTTGATGAAAGTATACAGTTGCAGATTATTGATACACAAAGATGTAAGAATTTTTCGATTTATCATACTATTAGGCCAAAAGCCGAAAACTTCGATTTGCAACATCTTCAACAATTTGTACCTCATAATAACGTCAATGAATTTTCGCGAATGTTCCATTTTGTAACTGTTTTATAAATTTCTTTTTAATCTAAATGTACAGAATTTACAGACATTCGTGGATGAAAGTGTACACATATACACTTTCTTTTACCCAGGCGTGATAATAAGTATCTCGGTTTCTTTCATTCATTTTCCTGAGTTCCAATTTCTACCTTCCAGAGGGTAAGAAACTCTTTCTTCGTCCGGGAGGAAATTCCACCAGCGGGGATTTTAATTCGTGGCTTCCGCTTTAAAGAAAGAGCAGAGGCTCGTGGAAATTCTTAATGAATACTACCGCGAACCCGGTGTTTACGCGAGCTACGTTCGAGAACCAACCGGGAGTCAACCTTTCCCGTGTTTAGTCAACTCTTCGGCTACGCGGCGCCGACGGCCTCCTCTACTTCCGGTCTGTGTACACCGGCGCGAAGGGTAAAAGCGTGGAATAGAAGAGATAAACCAATATAGCGGTTACGGCTACCTGGCCAAGGGCTCGGTTTAACCGTTCCTTTTTTCATTAAACAAAACAACCGAGCGGTTGCGGTTGTGCTCGAAGCAATTCTCTGTTGCACGCTGAAGAACCGTGCTAATCGCTTTGGAATTAAAGATACTAAGGATCTTACGACAATTCGAGAATTCTTTCAATGTTTTATACAACGAAGCATGGACTTGTGGATTGCAATTAGTTTCGTTGGATAACCAACTGTTTATCAACGTTGAATGATGAATTCTTCTTGAAAAGAAATCCTGCGATTTCGAAAACAAGATATTCAACTCATTCACAGTCTTTTCGAAGTTCTTTCCAAGCAAAAACGACGTTCACTCTCTCACCGAAATCTCATTTTCATAAATACACCTAGAAAATTCCTTGGAAAAGGAATTCTGCTCAGTTGAGTTCAGACAATTTAGTCGAACACCTGTCGTAGCAAATGCCACATTTTCTTCACTACTCGAATTTCACTCCTTGTTACAATAAATCCTCGTGAATTAAGTATCATCGTCGAAATATTATATTACTAAAATATAATCGATGTCTGACCTATCATCTAGTTTTCAACAGTAAAGGGCAAGTAAAATTGAAATCTAGCAATTCTCAGAATAACTTAAGATTAAGTTCCTTCAAGAATCAACACAATTTTTTCGACGTTGTTTCTTCACTTATTGAATTTTCTTCAGGATCAGAATATCTGTGTTCTTTATTCGCCAAATATTTCTTCGAAATTGCCTTACAAGAGGAGGGGGGCTCTAGAAAATTCGCCGCCCTAAGAAATTACAAAACTTCCACCTGCAATCGTAACTAACTCCCCACGCATCTGAGATTTATTGCAGAAATCTGGTTCAACTTCGAGCAGCTCGAGAGTTACGGCATCACACCTTTAACCAACTCCTAATAAAGACACTCGTAAAACGGCGATGCCGTAACGTAAATATCGGCGTCGAGCCGCGAAAGGGCGTTCATTTACCGAGTCGACACCGGATTGCGCGACTTCAACGTTCGAGAAGCGGATAGAGTCACGATGAAGCGGCCGCTCGAAACGTTTGCGTCGACGTTACGCAGTTTTAATTAACGCAGGTGCCGCGGTACGAAAGCCAAGCTATTAACCGTAGCGGCTGCGCGTTTCCTACGTCATTCTCGTCGACGCCACCGCGCGTTTAGCCGCGTCTTCCAGCAATCCTCGGATTTGGTACACGCGCAAGGTTTACCGGAGGTGAAAATTGCAAACTGCGAACGACCGGCGGCGTGAATTCACACGACAACACGAACGTGGCTTTTAATTATTCGACGCGTTGGTAATTTTCACCGCGAAACGCGACAATTTCGCTGTAGCGTCGCGTCGTGCCGCATCGGTGAAAGCGTCCACGACGAGAAACCGGATTAATCCGTTTGTTCGGGATTCGATTGTCGCTGCACGATCGTTTCCGCGTCTCAGAGAGGAGAAACGTGGCCGGCTGACGCGTTTTTGAGAACGCCACGTGAAAGAATGGAAAGCAAGTGGAGTTTCAACTTAGATGTACAGAGTGTCCTGTTTTAATCTCTCAGAATAGATGTTTGGAAATGTAGGAAAAAATGTTTTAGACGAAAGACAGATTTTACTGGGATTTATTTTGACTTTAACCCTTTGATTACTGTTGGCGCCTGTAGGCGTTTTGGAAATTTCACTCAGTTTTGATGTAACGAAAAGAATTTTACTATTATGCAAAATTATAAGTTTTTTAATTCTCAAATATTCGAAAAGAATTTGACAAATTTTGCTGCTGGAGGTTGAACATCTACTTTTTTTTTACTGAAAACTGCTGCAGCGAAAGGGTTAATGGCTTTGGAAAAACCTATCAAAGGTCAACTTTGCACTTTTAAATGAGAATATATACAAGGAGTTTCATAATATGTGGACTTACTTCAGAAGACACAAAAGCAATGAAAAAAGTTTACATAAACATGTATCCTATTTGACCCTGTTTCAAACTTACAGTCATTTTTGTGTCTCAATGATCAATAAGAGCTTTCATCTTCGTGGAAGGTGCTGGAAATATTCATTTTTGATTGGTATTTCTAAACAAAGACATCTTATCTCGTGGATATTTGTTCCTGTTGATTTCACATATTTCGAGAATTAAATTTTACTATCGGTTATCTCACGAGAGCTGAACAGACACTTTGACAGTGCTCTCGAGAGTAATTCGAGAAATATCTTTACTGTGCTTCCCGGCCAATTTCATATTTTTTGAAGAATATTTCGAGACTGTTTTATCCAATCTTCTTAGACGGTAAAAAGAATCAGTCGATCCGATTACCGAACAAGACTGTTCATAATAAGTTTCACGTTACGAATACCGGTTACCTTTTACACCACTCTGTCGAGAAAGCAACAATTTTGCGTAACACGGGAACAACTCGATTCAAGGCTAGCTCCAACGTCTGAATAACCTAAGGAACACTACATTCCTATCTCAATTAAAACCTACTCTCTTTTTACCCAAAGATCAAAGGAAAAATTTCACAAATAACCCACTGATAAAACTCGCTTCACAAAGTGTATCATTCAAACTCTAGCTACTTTCGATAAACATCAACCGAACCGAACCGTGATATCTTCAAGTACCATCATCCACTTGAAATCTCGCCTCGGAATCACCGATTCGTAAAACACACTCTTAGTAACAACCGTGACGCAACGTCTAGGCGGAATTAAAAGCAAATAACACGCGGTGTCCGAAGCAAATCAAGATCGATGAACCGACTCGAGACGAGGTTATTACAGCTACCGATACACAGAGGAAAGCGCACGCATGGAGCAGAAACGCGAAAGGATCTGTAGGAGGTAGAGAAATCCAGATACATTATCCAGTGCAACCGTAATAACGGCGAGCTGGACAATCGGTTCGCCGACCAAATGGAGAACTCCCTTGGTGGTCTCTCATTCTTCGTGTATACACGGCCTCCCGTATACTATGGGCTCAGCCAGGCTGCTGGCCTTACCTTTTGATCCTTCTCTTTCCACCCACAAGCGTCGGGGTGCACACGTACCAGGACGAAGCTGATGCACCCCCCACGAGCAGTCTCGGCGGGACCACACTGTGTTCGCTCCGTTAAAACAGCGGGACGCGGGAACGTAGTAGATCCACGCGTTGCACACTTTCGACCTGGTCTTGGTTGTTCCGTGAAGATTACGTCGACAGAGTGGATTGGGTTGGTGGTGATGGTCTTTTCGTATTTTTTTTTTTTTTTTTCGTGGAGATTATGGTTGTAAGGGGAACGAAGGAAGGTGGAATGAGTTTGTGGATTCTTTGCTGAAGGGATGAAATATGTGTATTTAGGAATATTTTTATTGGGAGCTGGAGGATACTTGTGAATGAGGATATTTTAGATTTTTGCTACTATGAACGGTTATATATTTTGTAATAATTTGTACCCTTTTATTATTTTTTTTTCTATATATATACAGTTAATCTTAGGATTCTTGAGCCTCCTGTCTCGTTTGAATTTTGTGATATCGTGTAATTTATCGTGTTCATATATAAATCAATGGTGATTTTAGAATATCGAAGTTAGAGGCGTATACGAATATAAATAATTTTTATTGGAGATTTTTAACACTGTGAAAGAAGATTGAATTGAGTATTTTAATGTAACTTTTTATCTTCCGATAAATATCGATATCTCGAAACAAATAGTACAACTGAAACAACGATGTGAGACAGAAGAAGGTTCACAAAGGAATGCTTGAAAGTAATAAAATAAAGTGAACTATATAGAACTCAGAGCGCTCTGAAAATTCAACTTACAGTTTCCATCGTTTTCACGAATAATAATCAAATTAATTAACTACAATTGAATCAAGTAAACAAAATTACTACTTGATAATAAGATCAACTGATTGAATAAATGAATTTACAAATTTTTTCGCCTGAATCGGAGAAATCTCTGAGATCTCTGTACAAAACATACTTTTGTCTTTTTTTTACTCAACAACTCGTTGTTTATCGGTTAGACCGAGGTAAATAAAGCGAGAAGCAGAGGATTAACTGGCAGAGGAATGTGGTTCTCAAGGCACAGGTCGAAAAGCAGGTAACCAGTTCTACCGAGTCGACACACACGGTGTCGCGAATGAAGAATCGATCGATTGCAAAGCGGCGGGTCGATGGGAAACACAGCAGCCGCGTAACATTAAAATGCGAGCACGTGTTTGTGCACGAGAACGCGTGGGGACGTAGGCCGCAACGGCGATAAAATCCTCGGAATTCCTGGCTCATTAAGCGACGCGAAGCACGACAAACGGGCGCCAGAGCTTGGCCGATCGAATGCACGCCGCTTGCCAAAAACCGCGCGAGTGTTTGGCGATTGCAAACACACCGCTGAAATATTAACGCAATCGCTATGGGAATTCGTTCTATCCTTCGGTAGGCTTTCGCCGACTCGTCATCGATTCTGGAACACAGCGAGCCGAGTGGAAATGGGTCGGTGGAAATCAAAATGTTAGGAATCAAACATCGTGGAACAATAATCGACGAAACTATGGAAAGAAATACGATTTGAACTACAGAATTGAAATCACCAAATTTGTACTCTATCATCAGTCCGTTCACTATTATTTTTCCTAAATTCTTTAGAAAGAATTCTTTAGAAAATTGGATAGATTTGAAAAAATCGGTAAAATGGATATATTTATGACGGAATTTTAGTGGAAAGAGGAATGTAATATAGAGAGAGAGAGAGAACAGACAAGAAAAGAAATGTGTTCTGCTTTGAAATTGGTAGCAGATTCATTAATAAAACTACTTGTTAGATTATTTAAAATGAGTGTAATTTAAGCGAGAGACAGTGATCGAGTGTTAGATCGTTAGAGAGAACATCGATTAATCATTTTTTTCTTTATAGAAGACGTTCAAAATTTGTGCGTCAATTAATGGATCCTATTTATTCTTAACTCGTAGCACGCCTGAAATACCATATTATACTTATGAAAGAGAACAAATCGGCGTGAGTTGACAAACAACTTAGGGCGGATCGGAATATTTAGTTTTCTCATAATCACGTTTGCCAATTTTTAAAATGCTGCTTCGAAGGGAAACACGGCAAAAGTTCAATTTAAGACTCAAACGCGCCACTTGATTTTGAAGCATACAACATTGTTAAAACCCTTTGATTACTTTCTATAGACATTTTGGAAATTTCATTCACACTCTTCTGTTATCGCCTCTTCTCTCAAGTTTTATTTACGACGCGTTTCCATTTTAATTTAATCAACTTACATTTTTAAAAATTCGAAAATTATTAATCTTCAAGCTCACGAAGATAATTTGACCAATTTTACGAATGAAAATTAAACACCTATCTTTCCACTGAAATTTACCGTAACGAAGGGATTAATTTCGATAATTGTACTTTCAAACTTCGTTAACCTTCAAACAATATTTTCAAAATATAAAACTACATGAAAATGCAAAAGAAAAGAATATAAATTTTTTTCGACCTGCCATCCTCAAAGAGCTCCTTAATAATTCCCTGCAAACCCATTACACTTTCACGAATAACGAGCCTCAACTGTAACCAGCGAGAAAGGTTAATGTCTCGTGCCTCCGCTGAAAGATACCGCGTCGCACCTTCCTCAAAAGAACACAATCTTCCACGAAAGAAGAAAAAAAGAAGAAAAAGAAAAAGAAATCACGCAGAAACGACCTGAAACTCTCGCACACCTATAAACGTATACACTCGTTATCACACCTCGTAGCAGCTAATTCTCCTTATCAGCAGCTGTCAGCATGGAACGAGGAACGTAACGACTTCCGGCCGCTCCTTTCGATGCAAGACCGATACCAAGACGCATACTACGCGACTCTCGCGGACACCGTACCCCGCGATGATTAAGGTTCCAAGCGACGAAGCGACATTTATCCTCGTTTAGCTGGCGAACCTGGCCATTTAAAGGCGTTGTGGGGTCCGCGAGCTCACAGCCGGTAGGCAGCCGCCATTAGGCGGCAATAACGCCGGCTGGCCAGCACGGAAGCGAGCTATTGAGGCCGTCGTCAGCTTAGCGCGCCGCCTGCAGCTCGCCTGTAGCCGCGATTACGGCTAAGTGCATTCGCTTCGCTGCCACACGCGCCCCTTCTCCCGTCATACTCCTGCACCGGCCGCGTTACACCGATGCACGTGCACCAAGAACACACCGGTACCGGCGAGCAAATGGACGCCCAGCTGATCACGAGATCGCTTGACGATCGTTCGTTTGCTCCTCGAACTGACAGCACCGCTTTTGATCGCCAGAGGAGAGGTACAGTAAGAGGAACTCGCTTTGGGAGTGAAGTATGGAGCGATTATAGTGAGTTAGGAGGTTCTGCTTAGGAGGACGAGGTATGAGAACCTGTCACTGAATGACGAGTGAGACGAGGGTGTTTTTCTTTTTCTCTTTTTCCTTCGAGATGAGTGGGAGAACTTCTGGATACCTGGGAATAGATGGGCTGTTCGGTTACTGGAGGTATAGTCGGTGGAAGAAATATAGCGAGGTAAATTAACCGAAGCGAAGTGTAAATTAAACCTCATAACTTGAACTGTTGAACGCGTGTAACTGACTAAGCAGTATAATCTCTTTTCTTCGTATCTAAACAATCGCCGATCGCAGTTGACGATCTGAGGAATACCCGAAAACTATATTCAACGAAATGCTTAACCTGTTAACAGTTAGATCTCTCGTAATTCGAAATCTACGCGGACTAAGGATCTTACATCGTTAGACTAGAGAATTGGCGCCAGTTTCTTCATCCAGATTCGAACAATACATCAGAACAACTAACTTTCTCGATACATTTTTTTTTAAACGAAGAAAATTCCAACAAAATATCACAGGAAGAAGAAAACAACATCCAGCTCGTGCTCCTAAAAACGGACACTTTACGTTCCATCCACGGAGGTCCTCGGATCCACGGAAGTGAGGGTTTCCAATGCACACGCGAGCACGTCCCGAACCTCCCCGGAGAGAAACCAAGAAAGAGAAAGAGAGGACCGTCGACGGAACAGCTGAAAATGGGGAACGGGTAGAGGGGAGGTCGGAGAATAAAGGAAAGGGACGTGTGTTTCGAGCGTGTGCTCCGCCGCCGGGGAGGATAAGAAGAGGAAGGGAGGGAAGAACCCGCTAGCCCTCCCGTAACATTTCGAAAGCCCAAAACCCCTCGGTCCGAGCGCACCGTATAAATAGATAGGCTTGAACGAGACCGTAAAAGCTTGCGGTCTCGTTTCGAATAATTGGATTTGCCTGGAACGGGACCGAGAGACGCCGACAATTCGCGCTCGCGAGAACCACCACTACCACCACCACCACCACGCGTGTGTCCATGCCGCGAATGTGTGCGAACGTGATTCATTCTACGGCGTGCTCGTTCTCCATTGCTGCGGGGCTCGTTTTGAATTCGTCACCTCTTTCTCTCTTTCCTCTTTTGCTCCTCCCCGCGATTTCAACCGGTGACCACGAACGCGCGCGCGTTCGACCGTGTTTTTCACCGTGCTTCGAGAAAACGACCGAGAGCCTGAGAAGCGTGAAATTTGAATCGTATTTATCGCCAAGTTTCGAAACTCTAACCATCTATTTCCCGATTTTTTTTTTCGGTTGTTATAGAAAAAAATGTGTGCAACGTGAAATGAACAAATAATAACCTCTAAATAGAAATTAATAATGAATTCAGAAGTTTCGATGGTTTTTATTCTAACGAATATACGTTTTGTAAATTGTACAGTTATAATAGTGTACAACGTTTGCACTTGTATGCTTAAAAGCTTAAAAGGTATTCGGGCGAGAGGCTTAGCTGAACGCTGCATACGATTTCCAGAAGTTAATTTAAATGTGTGTGTGCGTGAATATAAAAAATATTGCTTCCTGATATAACGCGAGCTGAAAAATTTGATGAAAAACCCGCTGATGGTATTTAAAGCGACAGAGTTGCTTGAATTTTTTAAATGTAACGAATTTAGTGAAAAACAGTTATCCAGAGTAACTGAGTGCACCGAGATGAACATAGATATTCCTCGTTATTTTATTATTATATGCTTAGAATAATAAAAAATTCTCTTCTGGACCTCTGAGAGCATCATGCAAACCTAACAGTCAGCGTGTTAATTAAGAAAACGTTTATTCCTGATTTTCGAATATTCTTGACTTCTAGCTAGTCGCGTAAATCCAGTATGGAACGAGAAAAATCTCATCGAAACGATTCTTTAGAATCTCACCTGATTCAAGCAACGTTCGACGATCTCTCATAAAGAGAAGCAGCAGCACTCGCAGCAACGACCGCTCCTCACATACCAGCGCAATTACACTTAACGCGGCCGGAATTACGAGGCATTCGTGCGGCACGAAAATCCGTGCGGAATTGCAAGCGTAATTTCAGTGGTTGGCCAAAGCTAAAACGTGCGGACGTGCACGCGATCGATCTGATATTCGGGGACGATCGTTTTCTTCACCCGGGTTCTTCATCGTTTTCGTGGATAATTTATACGCTCATAGCGCACCCCTGGCGCTTAGCTGAGTCATAAGGCTCGTTTGCATGCTCGCGTGTCGCGCGCTGCCTGCCCCAAGGGACGCGTGTCATGCGGAAAACTGGAGGAACCGTGCACTCGTTGCACGCACGCACCCTGCGTGCACCTAACCCACCTCTGATCGCGTTGATGGAAGTTAAAAAGGAAGTGCAGAAAAGTAGGGTGACTATCGGTTTTGTAGTAAATCTGCGCGGGCGATTTGGTTCAAATTCGCGAGAATCAAGCTTGATGTTCCGATAATGAAACTGTTGAATTATTTCGTGAAAATTGTGCGCGTGTGTAGTGCAATACAGTGATAAACTTATTCAGAGAAAAGATCGCGGTGAATGTATCGATATGTGACGCCCTCGTGGATTTTAACGATTTTTTACAATTTTTTACACGTTAGCTAATAAACTGATCCTTCTAATATCTCAAAAAAAAAAGAAACAAAAGTTCGAGTAGTTCCAATTAAAGAAAAAGTATTTTTCTTCTTTTATTGACAATCGTCCACAGTTAAGGGTCAAAATCATTCTCGAAGTTAAATGTAATTAACATTTTTGAGCTAGTATTTCAAACATTGTCAGAGACAAAGTGTGTATGGACGAATTTTATATTTTTCAACGTCAAATTTGTAAGCGTAGCTCGTGAAAAGAATACGTTAACTGTTACTACTCATCTTCACCAAGATTTGCTCTAACTATATCTATGTTATCAATTCAACATAAGCCACAGTTCTCGTGAAAATCAAGAGTAACACGATACGCAAACGAAACACTCGAAATTCATCTTAAACGGAGATTAGATTAGAAGAGCAAGCTCGATCGTTCGTTTGCATAATGTTTATCGATGATTTTCATCCTGATAAGATGCTCGTAGCCTGTTGAAGAAAAACGAGAGAATAAATTGGTAGTAGTTCGAGGAGTCCTCGAATCGAGTGATCGGCGATAAGCGATGGAACAGGGTAGAAAAATTCGACGTGACCAACTTTCCTCTCTCTCTTTCTCCCTTTCTCTTCTATGAGGACGATGAAAGGATCAGTTCGCGCATGAAAACGCGGCCGGTATCGTCAAGGCGAGTGAACCGTTTGCGGGGCGGTACTAATTAAAAGTCACGGATACGAAACGCGGAAGAGTGTGTCCCTTTCAGGAAGACGGAAAGAGGGACGAAGATAGTAGATAGTGGCAAATAAGGGTGGGGTGGAGAGGAATAGCGGAGGGACGAAGGGAGTAGAGCAGCCAATTTGATTACCCGATAATAATTAATTGCTCGTTACGTCGCGCGGCGCGATGCAATTAATCACTGTCGACGGCTTTTCATTTTTCCTGTCCCCATCTGTGTCTCTCTTTCTCCGTCTCTTCTATTCCCGTTCATCGTTCGTTCTTCCCTCTTCCTCTAGTTTCCTCGTTGCCTTTGATTCCATGGTATCGACTCGTTTTCTCTCTTCCTTCCATCGTCGTCCTTCTCTTTATTTCCACCTCCCTCTCGTCGTTCTATATTCTACTCCTCTCTCTGTCTCTCCGTTTGCGTGCACATTTTTTCCCTTCTCTCTCTCTCTCTATCACTCTTTTTTTTTTTTTATTCGTCAGGTTGGTTAGCTAGCTGCTCCGTGGTCGCACTCTATCATGCGAGGTTCATTAGGTTGGACGTGTCACGACCGCGTGGGTGACCGTGTGCCATCAAATTGCGAACACGGACCGTGTCCCATTCTACTGGACGAAGTACGCTTCAAGAGCGACCCGGGAAAGAGAGAAAATAAAGAGGGTTGGACGCGGAGGACAAAATAAATAAATAATCGTCGTCGTTGGCCGGTACACGGTACCCATTGGCTCACCCTTCCGTATGGCCATAGCACACGAGGCAGAGAGGCGCGGGATATAATCGATATTAAACGAGGAAACGTGAAATTTCCGCGGGACAATAACAACAAGCTATGTGAAATACGACGGGGGACACCGGCAATCTACGCTTGGAAGCACGTAATTGCGCGCCAAGCTTACCTACCCCCTTCCATCCTCCTCGGCGAGCTTATTAAGCTGAAGGTAAAGACGTTGCGTAATGAGGCGCAAGTGTTCCACCTTGGAAATTCTGATACCGAGAAGCAGCGGGTCACACGGATAAAAAGGTACGGAATTGCCGTACTGGCGAGCTCCAGGATTTTCATTAGAGCGGGGTATCCTTTGAAGTTGCCGAAATAACTGGAAATATTTCACGAGCGTCACGCGCGATTGATGAAACCCCGTTTGCGAACTGTATCAACGATCTATCGATACAGTCGTAATAGAAACTGATTCTGGCACACGTTTAGTTGAGTACTGCTGTGATTTACATGGAGGTGCGGTTGATTGAAAATATTCGAGAAATCCATTCGAGTACTGTCGTTTTTAATTCTTCGATAGTGGACTGTGAAACTGGTAGGCGCACCTCAGGTCCCTGGGTCAATCTGGACCCAGAGCAACGATATTCTCCCAAATATATCAGAAGGAAATTTTAAATTAAATATCAATGGTAAAAGGCTTTTGAGAATTATGTTATTTTAACAAATAAGAGTCTGAACACACATGTATGATGATAACGAGTAAGAGAAGTACACAAAGTGCGAACGAACAGTATTTAAAAACTTATTTCTGATCTCCACGATGATATAATAAAAATGTATATGTGCATATCGATCTCTTGTAATAAAAATAATATTGTAGTAATTAATAAAATAATTTTGTAGCAATTTCTGTGTGTCAGATAATTTTTCATTGAACTTGCAACTACGATGAACCTGTCTTCAATTTCAGTGGGTAGATTTCAATGGATTTTAGTGGATTTCCATAACTTTCAAAATAATTTCCATAAACATTAATAGAATACAATAGATTTTAATAGAATTCCAATAAATTCAAATAGAGTTTAACACAGTTTGAGTAAATTTCAATAAATATCATTATACTTCACATTCACTAAGCACAAAACACTCACAAACAACAGTGCAACGAACATATTTCATAGCAAAAGATCAACAATAACTTCTACTCCGAACTATTACACCAAAGGAACCTCCTACAGGAACTCTGACCACATTGTACAAACCGTATCGGTTTGTATTACCTCTTTTTACTCGAAGAACAGCAGCAACGTCCAACTGGACGAGACGAGAAATCATCGTACGCTGCTCGAAATCAAAATGTTTGACGACGCCAGTTCGACTCGGTGACGTGTGTATGTGTGTGTGTGTGTGTGTATTCACGTTAACTATACACAGTGAATACGGAAGGGTGCAGACACACAACGATCGGGGATCGAAACGCGTGGGATGAGTTTGACGGTCGGCGGCCAATCATCGGCATATGCCACGGCATGGAGTTCATGAGTGACGTGCCAACGCTGTCTATCCAGGACAGAATACTCGATATCGGGGCAACGGGGTGGCACTGACGATCGCTTAATATGCAGAGTAGGATTAGATGTGTATGCTTGATACACCCTCGATAGGCGACCCTCTTCGACCCACGGCGACTTCGAAGTCACGCGCAGCTTCTCGAAACCAGGGACGATGTGCCTGCAGGGCCACGATTAGGCTTCCTGACTGATGCTGCTCGAGATTCTCGAATATCCTTTCTTTCAGAGTGGTTAACGTCGTTGCGATACGTTCGAAAAGTATTCGAGATTCATTTCCAGAGAATAAAGTACATTGGCAGTTTGCAAGTGTTAAGACACTCGTTACTCCATAGTACTCGTATCAAAAAGAATTTATTGCACTCTAAAAGATTAGCTGTCCCATTTAATTTAAAAGAAAAATTAAATCGACATCTACGATAGTCTCGGAGAAAACTGCTTGTAGCACTTAATTTGATTTGCCCTGTATAATTTAACTTGTACCTTGTCTTTCAAATATTTGAAAAAGATGTTAGTACATTGTGTATCTTTTAGAAATTTTTCAATTAATTTTTGTATAAAATACTAAACTGTCATGTGAATTCGAATAGTATTAAAATGTTCTTCTACGTTATAATTTCACGCTAAATAGGTTCCGTTATCGAGGAATTGAAATTTCGATCGATGTCCCAGGAATTGGGGAACGCCGGGGCAAGGAAGCCGAGAGGAACGAAATGTTACGAAGATTTTCCGACAACAGGGCAGCTGTATGGCCATAAATATTTCCCGATTTTCCTTTTTCAACGCCGGTTATACGATCTCCCTTTGTGTCTGTATTTACCATCGGGAGGCCAAGCTGGACCGCGAAGGCCAGAGGTAAAATGTTTTATATTTGGTCGCCGGCCCCAGAGGCAGAGGCTTTGCAATCACACGTACACGTGCACGTACTCTCCCATACACACACAGCCGACGAAGAGCGCGAATTCGAAGCGGAAAACAGCAGGAGGTACGGTCGAGCGTGGTGTTCGCGGAATACTAATGCCTGTCAATCCCGAGGGTGCTGTTCCTGTGGCATATTGCCGATCGTATGGGAGACCCGCGCGGATGCTACTTCCTTCCAGGAGAGTTCTCTTCCTGCTATAGAATCGTTGATGATGACGAATGCGTGATCCTCTTCCGTTATTCTGCATGTTGCATCACGATGTCGAACAAACGTGAGATATCAAAAGAGGATGAAGAATGAATGGCGCCGTCGATTGGCAAAGGAAAAGAAAAAATGAGATTTATATAATATTCTAGGGATGTTTTAAGGAATAGTATTCTAAGGGGGATAGAAATTCTAGCCTAGGCAGAGATGTTTTAGAGAACACGATGTTCTGGTGAAGAGTACTCCGGGGATGATACCCTGAGAGCTTAAGTATACCATGGAACGGTATTCCAGAGGGTAACATTTTAGGAAATAGTCTTCCACGGAGTAACACTGTACAGGGAATTCAACGAAGGCATAAAATTCTAGGGTCGAGTATCCTAGGCAACAGCCAATCTTCTTTGCTCCCTATGACTATTCCGAGAAAAATCACTTACCCCGAAAGACTAACATTCGCTTGTATTCATACGACTCCGAGAAACCTTCACCGACAGATCGGGAAAAGAATTATACAAATATCTGTTTGTAAACGAGAATTGCATTTCGTCTCTGAAAGCTGTTACTAGTTGACTTTTTAACCCCTTGACCTATGCTTGCTTTCGCTATTTACAGCTTTAGTACCATTTTGCTCAAGAAACGTTAATGTGTTATAGATTAATTACAACTGGTAATTCTCAGCCTTATAAATTATCCAGAAAGTTAGGATTAAAATTAACGTTTGTTACTAATGTAGCAGTTTTCCTCGAATCTTCACCAGAAACAATTAAATGACAAGGGTTAACTGGGGAAGACGAGTTAACTCGTCATTGATTGACACGATAGTTTATCTATAAAAGTATTATTAATTTTTAATTGTACTATATATAAAACACATCATATTCACATTTACAAAAATCAAAATGAAGCAATTGATTTCTATTTTTGCTAATTTTTAACTAAAAATTGGAGATATTTAATTTCTCTTCGACACGTGAATTCAGAAAGGAACTTAAGTAATCCGAAAATTTCGATTTCTTAGAAACTTTGCAAGTTTATAAAAGAACCTAAGAGAAATATGGGAAAATTTTCTTTCCGGCTCTTTTGTGGTTCTTCGAGGTGAAAGCCCTTGAAGGAAGACAAGAAACCCACAAAGGGCCAACAAAAAAATCGTCGGATTTTAAACTGCTTTCCTTGAGGTTCTCCACAAACTTGCAAAATTTAAAAAAGGAATCGGAATTTTCGCGTTACCGCAATTTCTCTGTCAGTTGACATATTAAGAAACTTGTCCAAGCTGACGTAAAGCTTTCTCCAGTACGCTGGATGACAATCGAGGCTGAATGTACAATCGTGTCGCGCTAACGAGCAGCTCCTTTGGCTAACATCGTTAGGGTATCGGAGATGTAACTGTACTCTACGATTATTCATTGCGCGGGCGCGGAAACCGTTGCGTTTCCGCGGTCACGCGGTTCGATTTGTTCGTTCGATTCAACCCCCTCGTGGGCAGAGCTCATTACCGGCGATCCGGTTGAAATATGCGCGTGTACTAAGGCATTAATACCAAACCGATAAGGAGCTTAGCCGGTCGGCGTGGTTTTAATTCGTCTAACTGCCGTTGTTATCCAACCGCTGCTCTTCTCTCGCTAGTTCGATCGACTTTTTTAATTCACGGTGGTTTCACGGCTATACACTTTAGTTTCTACGTGTTGCGACACGAAATGATGACACTATCCTCTCATATCACACCCGTGGTGCAAATTGTAATCAAATTATGACAAAATAAACATAGTATCTCTGTTAAATTTGTACTTTTGCTCCAACATTAGCTTCAACTTAAGACTGACGATCACTGAATACAAAAATATTAAATCGATGCAAAAATAATTACGGTAACTATTTTAAATTTGGCGCCCTTTTATGTGAAAACTTTGTATCTAATTATGATTTCATAATGCACCACTTTAAAAGCGGTATCACTATGATTTTCAATATTCAATACTGTAGGAGGCCAAGTAGAATGCATATCAGGATTGCGAAATAAATATTGCAATTGTGGTTTTAAAAAACTGATAATAATGTATTATTAATTAATAAGGATAGGTATATTATACAGAAGAAATAATACTTTCGCACGAGAACGGTTTCCTCAGAAGACTTTCTCGCTTTTGTACCGAGCTGAGATTATTCTCGGTTTTCCCCCCTTTTCTCTAAATCCTTGGCTTTGTACATACTTTGTATTTTTCAAATACCTAACCCTGCAGGCTTCGGTGTCGCTGAGCCTTCTACTCCGCACATGGTTCGCCGGTTTATGGCAAATTAATCGATCATATCATTTAGAACTTACGTAATTTATTGATTTTTTTTTAACAAAATCGATTAATCTCCCGAAACAAATCGATTATATTTTTACGCCCGTAGGCCTCGTTGTTATCGAAAATGTCTACAGTACTTTTGAACTGAAGTTCTTGAATTAATCACGCAGTAAAAGCAAATTTACGTGTTTCTATTGCGGAAGTTTAAGGAGATGCAAAATAGCAGACTCTGTTCGAAACATCAACCATACTTCTGATCAAAAAACAATCAACGAGCGTAGATCGTTTATTTACAACAGCCATGCATGTACGAACGCTAAGATTATCGTGAATATCCTAAAGAGAAGAAAAGAAAAGAGAAAAAGGGAGAGAGACCGACGAAAACATACGATTCCATTGGTTTCTCTTTTTCATTTCAAGAGAAGAGAACCAGGTGGTTCGAGCGATAACTCGCGGCAGTGAACGATCGGCGAGAAAATTATCGCGCGGAGGGACGCGCGAAATCCTGCCGGAAGGAAAGTCTCGAAGGGAGGCATTAGGATCTCCTTGGTTCTCTCGACCGACCGGTTCGCTGGCTGACTGTCCCACTGGCGTCTGCGGGTAAAATACGATTGAACCGGGCGAGCCGATATCCGGTTGGAATCGGTCGAAGGTGTGGAAACGAATAAGAACGCTCTTTTCTCCGTGTAGAATAAGAACGGTAGACGAGGAACACGACGAACGGAGATGCAAGGGTTTTACGAAGGTGGAGAAACGAGCATAAACGAGAAGTAAAGAAAGAGGAGGAGGACACGGGTTGGCCAGTAGAGTTTACGAGAAATCCTGGCCGTTAGCCAAGTCGCCCGACGTTGCGTCCGGGTGAAAATTATTCGAGATATGAATTTACGGTCGACGCTAGCCCATAGGAAAGGAAAGAAGAACGTGGCAGAAAAGAGGGGTAAAAAGAAGACAGGGTTTGGTAAGAGGAGTGAGGAGAGGGTGTAGAGGAAGAAGAGGAAGTAGCGTGGATGAGGAGTCCCCGAGAGCTAGATAAGGCGAGTCGCGGTAGGACTTAATAAACTTAGAAACCCGAGCGGCAAACCCACCAGTCTACCCGAAATTCCACCCCCAACCACCGCCGCCGCCACCACCGCCAACCACAGTCAAACCTCGTCCCCTGCTTATCCCTCGGCCCCGACAACCCTCTCACGACTCTCAAATTACCTCAGCGTTGAATTTCACAGGCTGCGGTTTTTCGAGCCACACGCCGCCTCTCTTCGATACTCTCTCGCCTCGACCTCTTTCACGAGTCCGTCGGCGAGACGCTCGAAAATCGTGTCGCGAGCGAACAGGAACCAGCGAGAAGCTAGAGAAGCTTTCGCCGTTTTCTGGCCTTGATCAAAGGGCCAATTTTCGTGTCTTTGACGTCGCAACGGGATACGACGACGTCTTGCGATATTCCGCCGCTTCTATTCGAGGATGTTTCAACGATTTTTTTTTTTCTTGTTTCTCTATGTTGTTATTAATTTGTGTGTGTATTATGACGTGATTGTAATTTTGTGTGAATTAATCTTATGTGACTGTTGGATATATATTGTATATCTTAAAATGTATAATATCAATGTTTTTTTCTAATTGATTGTGTGTGAAGATCATAGAAAGAAGAAATAAAAAAAGTGGATAGGTAATTGGAAATTGGGAAAGTCTGGTGGAAAGAGAAATGAGGGTTTCAGAGTTCGATGGAACTCAGAGAAAAATTCAGGAAGCAAGGAACAGTGATAAAGATGAAAAGACTGAATTTAAGGTTGCTTTTATGACGAAAAAAAGATTTGCTTAGGCACAGAAAGTAAGGCTGAAAGGGAGTGAACTAAAGACAAATCCTAAACGATACAACTTGTATCGTAAGTCAAGTGAAGAATTGAAATTCGATTTTTCTTGCTTCAGATTAAAAATTAAAATTAAAACTACCCCTGTTGGCACAAGTTGAACACCGGGAAATTCAACGTCGGGTGTCCCGACAACGACGACGACGAAAACGACGACGACGACGACGATTCGCGGCGGTGAGGCCCGTCTCCGTGGAGAATATACGCCGCCCCTTAAAACCTTAATGAACTCTTGTCTGCTGTCGAGTAAAATGCCATCCGGAAGAGTCCGTGTAGCCGGAAATTAAGGAAGTCCTCGAAACGTCGCGTATCAAAAGTTAAGTAACTTCTTGGCGTGCACGTTCCATACGTAAAGCGGCGTTAACGCGCGGAGATATGGGTCTGAAGTCCAGTCGAATCGTTTCCACGCCAACTTTGGACACTCGAGGAATTTAAATCACGACACTTTCTGCCTCTCTCTCCCTCTCTCATTCTCTCTTCCTCTTTGCACCACAAACATTCTTAATCGTCTCGTTTACAGGAAAACGCGAGGCGGATAGAGTTTACTTTTATCAGACGTAACTTCATCTAAGATCGCGCGAAAACTTGATAGTTTTCGCCTCGATAAGAAACATTTCTCGCGACGTGATTCAGCCGAGCGTAGAAATATTCAACACGCGAAGTAGACGCGCAGATCTTTCGGTAAGAGAACGCAGCGCATAAAGTACCAATTTCAAACGTGATCTCGCGGCTTTACGTTTAAAGCCTGGAAACTTTGTAAACACGGGTCATGAAGTATGCATGTTTCGCGCGATCGAAGCGACGCTACGTCGCCGGCAGCGTTCGACTTTCCATCATACTGATGCGAGCGCGCGGCCAGAAACTGATCAAAGTTTTCTCGATACGGCGGGATTCGAAATTAGTTATTTATACGACGCGCAAGGAAGAAAGAAAATGACGACGACGCGCGACGTGCTGCTGATAGTGTATATAACAGATCTGATGGAGTAGGGGGATCGATGAGGATGGAATACAAAACTCGTCTGAAAAGGAAAAAGAAGGAGAGAAAAAAAAAAAAGAATTCCCGTATCCCTTGATTATTTATCAAACCTATTGAAACGTTATTGAAAATGAACGTTTCCATTCGGAACATTCTCTCCGAACGAATGATCAAAGATACAAAGCAGAAAGGAAATCCTCGTAATTTTCCCTTCGACAAACTTAAGCACGATAAACACGGAACATCGTATAGCTGTCGGCGGCTCGTTTCCTTTCTCTCGATTACCGCGCTGAACGTCATAATAAGGGTAGTATTATCAGATCCTCCGCGTCAGGAAAATCCGCAAATAATCCCTATTAGCGATGCCTGTGCAGCCCTTGGAATTTCAGTAGTTAAAGCCTAACGCGGTCAGACAGCGCCGGATATTATTGCGAGAGAAGCGGCGGTGCAGGTTATTATCGTCGCGATATCGATGTGTATACGTTCTACATTGGAGCAGAGAGAGAGCGAGAGAGAGAACGCTGAGATACGCTGAGACGGAGAGTGCTGAGACCGGAAGCGTTGAGACACACAGTGCTGAGACACATAGCGCTGAAACATAGAGCGTTAAGACACAGAGAGCGCTGAGATACAGAGCGTACTAAAACACAGAGCGCTGAGACGCAGAACGTTGAGACGTAAAGCGCTGAGACGAAGAGCGCTCAGACACAGAGTGCGCTGAGATACAGAGCGTTGAGACCAAAAACGCTGAGACGCAGAGCACTGAGATGCAAAGCGCAGAGACGCAGGGCGCTGAGACATAGAGCGCTGAAACACAGAACGTTGAGACACAGAGCGCGCTGAGAAACAGAGAGTGCTGAAATATAGAACGCACTGAAATACGGAGCGCTGAGACACAGAGCGCTGAAACACAGAGCATTGAAACACAGAGTGCACTGAGATACAGAGCGCGCTGAGACAAAGGGCGTTGAGACACAGAGTGCGCTGATACGCTGAGACCAGGGATGCAAAGCGCAGAGACGCAGAGTTCTGAAACAGAGAGCTGGGAGCGAAAGCGAGAGAGAAGGGGAAAAATACACGTGAAAGAGACGGGAGAAAGGTAAAAATAGGAACAGTAGAGAAACGCAACGCATTAGAGGGAGGAGAAAAACCGGCGAGGGAATACGAGAAACGTCGCGGAGAAAAACTCGTATGTATGGAGGGGAGAGAAAACACGCGGTATTGTTTTGCGCTACTTTGTTATGCGAGTGCCGGTCGCCGAGGGAACGTCGCCAACCTGACAACCTACATCCAGCACAATGACGCCTGGCTAGCTAGCGCGCGTACGCCGGCGTTGCCTCTACACGGTGCAATTGGAAAATAAGTCGAGAACGACGAGCAAGAAACGCGATTCCAAGATGGACGGACAACACGAAGGACTGTGCGCCGCCGTTTGAAAACGACCAGGACACGTGGATCGAGTTTATCGCGTGAACGTGACCGGTTCGTTGTTTTTAGGATCAACGCGCATTCCTATGCATTTTACTCTGGCGCCGGAGATAAGCGCCAGATTCTAATTAGGATTCACCGGACTTGGAATTTATCGTCACGAAGAAGAGTGCCCGAAAGGAGAGGAGGAGGAGGAGGAGGAGGAGGATGAAACGTGACTGCTGCTGGTGCTGTGATAGAACTTGTGACCCGATTTTTCTTTTTCCCCCCTTTTACTCCAGCTGCAAATTAGAAAAAACGAACATTTGTTTGGGATATATCCACCAGAGGAAAGAAAGGGAGGAAATTTAAATTGGCGAATAGCAGATCGGAATAAATTAGAGCAACCGTTCTAGAACTGAGAGGAGGATTTTATATCGTCGAATACAAATTCGTGCTTTCCAACCTCTATCGGAACACGACGCTCGATTCTACACACTTGTCAACCACACAGTTTCCAACCCGGCGACCAGAGGAATCTGTGCCGTAGTAAGAGCGGGAAACGGCCGCGTAAAATAATCACGTTAGCGGCGACAATGGAATCGCGAGGGCACTCGTCGCGCCCGGACAGAAGTCTCTCTTTATGACGTCAATTAGAAGAAGGGGCAGCTTCCACGAGGAATCGGCGGCGAAGCACACAGAGAGAAAGAGACAGAGAGAGAAGACAAGCAGTTTTACAGGAATTTTAATTCGAACGGTAGACACTCGGCCGCGAAACGAGCCACTCGACTAGTCGACGCCGGCGAAAGCCACGATGCGTCGCCGGGTGCCTCGCTGCGAATAGAAGAGATAACCGTCCCGTGGAAGCTGCTGTAAATTGCTGGAATTTTCGAAGTGGCTGACAACACGTAACGCGGACCGAAGTGGAGTGGAGAAAAGAAAGAAAAAATATCCGGAGAACTTTCCAAATTACGTCGTAATTAGTGCACGGCATAATATGCCGCGGGTCATGGATTGAGTGTTCAAAGCGTTCAAACCACCGCTGATGGAAGTGCAAGGGTTTCAGAAGAGAAGGATAGAGAGAGAGAGAGAGAGAGAAAGAGCGGTGTTTGGAAGGAATGGGAAAGGGAGAAACGTGGTTGAAAAATGTGGAGAGCGTGCTAGAGAATCGTCCCGGCGTCTAAAGCCACGGAAAATTCACGGAACGGAGGCGTGTACTCCTCGCCGTCCTCTCTAGACCTCTCTCTCTTTCTCTCTCTCTCTCTATGTCCCTCTTTCCCTCTCTCTTTCTTTCGAGAGCACTCGCTTGGATATCGAAAACAATTTCAATTTGAAAAGTTTAAATACTCTGGCCGTGGGCCGGTGTGGCGGGAGGAGGGAAAGTGGGAGGCAGCGCGTACGCTCGAGAGCCCGAAAGGAGATAGAACGGGGACGACAGCGTCCCGGTGTAGGAGAACCGAGGACAGGGAATTGTGAGAAAGGTAGAGGGAAAATGAGAAAGAGAGGGAACGCGCACAGGGGCTTTGTGAAAGTGGTCGGTATTTCGAATTTCCCTTTAATTTGAAATATAAGGATCCTTCTCTCCATGGTCCTTGCCGCCCGGAAACTCGCAACCCTCTCAAAGGCGACGCTATCTCCCCAACTCTTGCACCCTCGACTTGAAAGCCCGCCTCCTTTCCTCTTTCTCTCTTTCTCTCTCTCTACGAGCGGCGACCCTACGCGTCGCTTCCGCCTCCGCCAACCCGTTTTCTTCGGTCTTTCACCTTCGTTTCTCGCCGTCGTTTTCCCCGCTCGAAATTCGCGAATTAGTCTCTTTCAGAGACAACCTTCTCCAACCTCCTCCTTCTCTTTCGTAAACTCACAGCCCTCCCCTACTTTTCGCCCGTGGGATTGCCACCCTCTCGAGTACGTCTGCGAGAACGCGCAGAGAAAAGAGAAAAAAAAAAAGAAAAAGAAATTACAGAATCCCCGTGACGAGGACGTTGACGAGCTTTAAGATGAATTTGGGGAAATTGTCGGCGGCGTACACGATCGTTGTTAAAGTCTGATTAAGGAACCTTTAGGAGTTTTTGTATCGTCGATGGGAATACGATTCAATTTACCTACCTGAGGGGAAAACGATGCATTTGTCTTGCTGTCGAGACTTAATGCGAACATTCAGCGGCAAGGGGAACCACGAAATCTTCCGCAGACAACGGCGGCAATTAAGCGTAACAGCAACACGCGCTGAAGACGTGCTCGCCGGAAGTTCCACGAAAACTTGAATCACTGCGGTTGACGAGAACTTATTGTCGACTCGTAATCGCACGAGGCCTCCGCGATAACTTTAATCAACGTTTCGTAGAAATTCTTCGGAAACAGTTTCGAAGCTTTTGTCCTCGACTGTTACAGGGAGAAACGTAAATATGTGTGCAACTGCTGAGTACGCGTTAAATATAGTATCGCGTCATTCAATCCTCCGTGACATCATGTGACTTGGAAGTTACGTACCAAGTGTATTTATTAAGTATGTAAATTAATTTCCTGCCTTTTTTCACAAACTTGAATATCCATAAAATCGAACATATTTTTAGTGTTCAGAATAATCTCCAATATTTTGAATAATATTTTTCCATTTGTCACGTAACTGAGAAATTACTTCTTAGAAAAAATATCGCGACTTTTAATCGATAAAGTTATCTAAACTTTAGAAAAAAAGCATCGAATTAATTTGCATATTATTATACTGTTGTATTGTTAAAAATTACTTTCTGTGTAAAAGATAATAAAAGAAGAATGGATTAATAATTACGTCGCAATTAATAGTAATTTTTCTTCACGTGGACAGAGAAAAATCGGGTAACAGAGGGTTAAAACGTCGTTGAACTATCTCTCGCGTGTCAATGAACTGTCTCAGTCGATTCCTCGTGCATCGACAAAGATGAAACGAGGTGGTTAATTAAGCAAGCAGCGTCTATTTCTTCATCTGTTCCACTTTCACGTGACAATGCTAATTGATTGCACAATAGTATCAAATTCTCGACTAAATATTAACAGGGTTAGGAAATTTAACAGTTCCAGAAACTACAGATTGCGAAATACCGCAATACAGAATACAATGTAGCAAAACTAACTCGTAGAACCTCGTCACAATAACCTAAAGAAATTTTATTACGCTAAGTTGGTAATATCAACCCCTAAAGATGAATCATTTCGACGAAAACGTGACTCAGCGGCTGAGAAGAAGGGCCACGATTAAGTTCGTATCGAGCAATCAGATCAAGGATCGTTGAATCCTTATACGGCGACAGGACGAATGAGAGCAAGGAACGTAGTTCATCAGCCACGAAGACGTAGATCAGACGAGGTTCAGAGGGGAACGTTGTATTTTTAATAAAGAACCTTGTGTTCCTCTTCTTTAGCGAGTTAAGTCGCGTGTTTATACGCGAGCGTTACGCTCATCTCTGCGTCGCGACAATATTAGTTCGTAGTATGAAAAAGAATGGTCGTCGCCTCGTGAAGCGGAAGCTGGCGGTGTTGCGTAGAGTGGATGGAGAGGACGCGTCATAAATTTCATTTTGCGCCCCCCATACAACCGTCGGAGTGACAACACGGAGCGTTATTAAAACTCAAGTGAGCATTCATTAAAGGAGTTAATCCTGTAACCGATCCGATGTCTGACTGAACTCCGTTTGAAAGTTTTTATTAACGCGCGAGGGCCCTTCTGTTGTCTGCACACGTGCTGGGAATGCTAATAAGCGTTTTTCAGCGATACGCAGGAGACGTTGGAAATGACGAGTCGTACGAGTAAAAAGAACGAAAGCTTATAGTCATCCGGAGATTGAGTTTGAATACGACAAAAATGACGCCTACGAGACTAGCATTTAAACGATTAGATACCTTTGAAAATGTCAAAACAATCGAGTTTTCAAAAACTGGATATATTCTGTTAATAGGTTTTTGTGCCAATTAAAACAATTTATTTAAAATATATCTGGTATCGTAGACGATGTTTCAGATATTTAAGCCAAATTTTCGTGTAAATACTAATTAAAACAACACGTAATAAGATGTACCTGTTGATTTTTTAAGAAAACAATTTTATGTATAAAATAAATGATCGAATTTCCTTTATTTGTCATCTGTTCAAAAGGTATGTAACCCCTTAATTAACTCCTAACAATTCTGTCCCCATGCTGCCTCTTCCACGAGTGCTTCCTCTCGGTCCAACGAAAATAATTGTCGCTCATAATTACGAGCTCTCCCACCTAGTCGCCCTCCTCTTGTCTCGTTGTTTCCGGTGTCTCTCAGTCTCTCCCATCCCTGTGAATTTCATCGACACGCGAAACGGGAACGAAATTAAGCTTCTTCGACGTTTTAACGGGGGCAGAAATTTTCAAGTGTCGTGGACCGGCCACTTGCTCGGAAGCTGTTCGATCTAGGAGAAAAGATTTCACACAGCTACGTCGCTCAACGATCCCTCACGCCATCGCTCCCCTTGTCCTCCCTCCTCCCCTCTCTCTTTTCTCGTCCCTCACGAAATAATTGCTTCTGAAACGAAAGAAGTTAAATGAGTCCCTCGCGAAAGTTCAACGAGCAACGAGCGGCAGTCGAGCCCGGGCTGAATCGACGGGTTGGACGACAGATTTTTCAGGGACGGCTTGCCGCACCCCGACCTACCTCGCTCGATCCCGATTCAATGCGAGGATAATGAAATTTTTCCGCTCGTCGATCCCGACCATTTTCGCTCTCGTCTTTCTCCACCTAACCTCCTCCATCCCTCTCCATGCTTCTTCCCCACCTATCTCGTCTGTCCCTTTATTCTCTCCCCACTATCATGGCCCACAGCGAACATACCTTAACCCCATTTATCACTCCCCTTAATATTTCTCTCTCTCTCTCTCTCTCTCTCTCAGCTCTCACTATCTCAGCGCTCTAACTCTCAACGCTCCGTCTCTTTCAGCATTCTGTCTCTCTCAGCGCGCTCTCTCTTAGCTTTCACTATCTCAGCGCTCTGACTCTCAGCACTCTGTCTCTCTCAGCACTCTATTCTTCTCAGCTCTCCCTATCCCAACGTTCTCTCTCTCAGCTCTCACTATCTCAGCGCCCTAACTCTCAACGCTCCATCTCTTTCAGCATTCTGTCTCTCTCAGCACGCTCTCTCTTAGCTTTCACTATCTCAGCGCTCTGACTCTCAGCGTTCCGTCTCTCTCAGCGCTCTGTTCTTCTCAGCTCTCTCTGTCTCTCTCAGCACTCTGTCTCTCTTTCAGCTCTCACTATCTCAGCGCTCTGACTCTCAACGCATTGTCTCTCTCAGCGCTCTGCCTCTGTCAGCTCTCTATCTCACCGCTTTGTTTCCCTCAGCTCTCTCTATCTCAATTCTATCTGTCTCTCTCATCTTCCTCCGAATCGTGTTGTTTACACGAACGCGTGCCGCTTGCACGCGAAACGGGCGAGCGTACAAGCAAGCCGGGGGATGAAACAGCGTGGAGAACGCGAACGCGGCCGAATAGCACAGTGGAGGGGAGTTGGCGTGCTCGATAGACACCGCACGATGGGGTATTAGAAGGGCCGCGAGCCAGAGACCGACCGCCTGCCTCTGTTTTCCCTCTCGTTCCTTTCTTTCTTTTTTTTTTCTTTTTTAACGAGCCAGTCACGTGTTCCCGCAATTAAACCGAGAGCAGCGGCGAGCCCTTCGACAATGGCCTATAAACACGATCGTGTACGATGAGCAAGTGTACTCGCCGAACAAACTTGTGTGTACATGCCGCGCGTTTGTAGACCATCCACGGCTAAGGGAATAATTAATCGCGTGTTAATTCGTCGTTGTTGCTCTAGTCTGACAAGGAATTCGTTTACCACGAAGAGGAATTCAAAGTGAATCGTATAAAAATTTGAATTTCGTAAATATATATGCGTTGTCATCAATGACTGTCCACCCTAAATTTTTCTTTCGATCGCTAGATTAATGTGCAACAGCGCAAAGATTAAAAAAAAAAGAATTAAATGACTATAAAATTACACCTCAACAGTTGTAAGGAAATTTTCAAAACCATTGTTACAGTTCCAACTAAATTACACGATACACAGTAACCTCGGAACATAATTGATTCTATACAAGCTAAAGCGATACCCCATACCTTTCACAACTCTCTCGAGAGAAACATCTACCTAACGTCTATTTTCTCCTACGATCTTCGTAATTCTTCCAGGGAAACTGTTATTAGTCTAAGCTCCCGAAAAGTATCAGCAGCTACGGTCTCCGTATCCAAACGGAGGACTCTCGAATCGTGGGAGCGGCGCTTTTGGGAACAGGTGCATATATACACTCGGGTCCACATACGATAGGATCGGTGCTTTCGGAGTCGCCATTCCGGTGCTCACGATTTCAGTCGAATGGCCTTTAATTAAGCCAGCTTTAGGGGCGTAAGCTCGTTATCTTGATCTTGGAGGGGGTCGTCGAAGTCGTGCAGAATGGGAAATAGAGGGGAGGGATCCCTTTACTTACGGTTCGAACCCCCATACGAACGGCCGCACGTGAGTGTCCGCCTTCTCGGCGTATTTCACGTTCACCTTAACCCGCAAACACCGTACCCTCTCCATGAATCACACGTTATGATTCACTATGCGTCGTTTTCCAACGACGACCTGCTTTAGCTTGATAATTACAAGTTTCGGATGGGGGGGAAAAAACAGAAACTATACACGATCGATCCATTAACTAGATTATCCAACGGCTACGTTGTTCTGTAAATAAAGGTGTATCCTTGATCGTCGAACGAAGCTACTACATAAAGTGACAATTAACTAGAACGTAACAAACGAACAGCTGGCGAGACAAAACGACGGCAAGGATGAAAGATAAACTTCGCGAGGAAGCAATGAAAAGGAGATATAGTAGATTGAGGTTCCCGCGGGACATTTCACTTGCTGTGGCTTGTCTGCACAACGTTAGAGGAACCCATCCTTACAATTCTCACAACGTTTCTCGAATACGCGTGGTATATATGTATCCATAGATGAGAACACGTCGGTCTAGGTGTCTAGGAGGACAGGCTGACGAGCGAGAGAAATAGACGAGGTCTACTAGAGTGTAGGGAAAATGAAAAGAGGAAAGTACCCAACGGTGGGGGGGAAAGAAACGAGAGAGGGAGTCAAGAAAATTACTCCTGCGGGATGGACGGTAGAGGAGCGAGAGTAGATAGATGGCGCCCAAGAGGGTGGTAAGACTCAGCTACCAAATGGGACGAACATCGTCCAGATGCATCGTGTACCACCGAGTATAACTCCTTGCGAACGGGACGCCTGCTGCAAGCGCAACTAGAATCTTCATCTTCCTCTATCTCTCATTCCTTCGTTTCCAGCAACGATTCCTGATCGTGCTCTCGATCCAACGAATTGCCTCGTTCTCGTCATCGAACCTAAAAGAGCTGAACAACCGCACGCGAAAATCGATCCTGCTTGAACCTAGGTAGATAACGAGAAGGTACGAGATAAAGATCTGGAGAGAGAGAGAAGGAAGAGGTATTAGATCGTTGACAGAAACTGACTGGTCGAACTAGGTAAGAATACGTGTATATACACTATCGTTCAAAAGTATTTGGACACTTGCGAAATATGCAACAGCAACGCATAAATCTTACCTAATCCTTTGACTTACGATTTCTTTCGCTGACTATACATTTAAGCGTCAGCTACTTACCGTTTTAATACTGTATTACGTAAGGAAATCTAGTGTACTGCAGATTCATTAGACTTGGTAATTTTCAATCTTACAATATGTAAAAGAGGTTAGAATTCAATTTAATTTTTTTTTTTCAAATTCAAATGTCTAAAGTAGTAACTAAAATCAACCTTCATTACTTTCTTATGGGATAACTGATGTTTCAAATTAAAAATTACTTATTTGAAAACTTGCCAATACTATAATAAAATTAAATACGAGTTCCATCGACGTATCCACTGTGATTAGGTTAGATTAGGTACTGATCTTAGGTCAGAGTTAGACATTGCTATCTTTCTATCAATATTATCATTGTTTCTACGATAATTTCTAACAATTGCAAAAGATAAAATGATTCCAAATGCTTTTTCTACTAATCTACACTGCATGCTTCAGAGAAGAAGGAAATGTTCGGATATTTTTGAGCGGTAGTGTACATAAGACGGTCCTAGTTCTACTCGTGAAAACAGCTAGGTGAACGAATGTTACCCTCCGCGTCGCGAGAATGTCGAACGTCCTCGTGCTCGTCTTGATCGTCGTTGTCGTCGTTGCAGACGTTGTCGTTCGGAAACGAGGGACGACGATGGTCGCGAGGAATCACCGGGGTGCAAGAAACGCTGACGCCGAGCGTCGTCCGGCGAATTCGAAATGGCTCGGCGAGGAGGATCGAACGGAAAGGGGATGGAAATGGATGAAAAGGGGACACGGTATCATATTCGTACCGCGTTCCCATTAGACGTTCGAGCGGTAGCAGAAAGATTTTTTGAGAAAGCGAACGTAAGGGAAACGCGAGCATTCGTAAAATCGCACGTAAGAACATGAGCAATCTCATAATGTTGTATTGAACTTTCTACGTGATCCTACTAAGTATGAAAGAAATAAAAAATAAGAACCTGAAAAATTGTTAAAATTGCGAAAAACGCGACGCAAGATCGAACGACGACCAGCTATCTCATAAACTACATCCTGTCGTTCGAATGCTTCCGGAAACTTAAACGATTCGTGGAAACACGATAAATCTAGCAGTCATGTCGTGTTCGAGTTATAAATCGAACTATTCTACACGTGTCCGTGAATCAAGTTAAACCTAACCTAACCGTTATCGTTAATAATCCTCGCAGTTCCTCTTTGACAATCGATCTAACTTCGAATATGTTAATTTTCGACGAGCTTAGACACAATCTTCCTCGCTTCGAATCTCAAGGTAGAACACAATCAGCGAACATACGCGAAGTCGAATCAAAGCCAAGGTAGTTTCCAAACGGGCGCGAAATTATACGCGCATATTCTCAGATCAGATCAAAAGACAGAGAAATAGAAGAGAAAGAGACAGAGTAGGTTCTTTGCGGATTTCTCGAGGACAAGCGTGACGAAGGAGAGACGCGAGCTTTAAGCGGAGGCATCACCGTGGAAAATGAAGTTTCCTAGTGAAATTTCCTTCAGATCTTCGACCCTCCGTATCTGGAGAAAGAGGAACGAATAAGTTGACGGGGTGAGAAGTGGTGTAGCTTGGCGAGAGGAACACCGAGGGCAAGGATAAAGATGAGCGAGGAGAGGATAGGAGAAAGGCGAGTGGTGTCGTCGATTCACAGGAATAGAGGATCGATGATATTAGCTCGATTATACAGACGCTCGATCCACAATTTTCCGAATCACCAGCATCGCGCGCGCGCCATTAGCTCTACGTCCTTTTTTGCGTCGATTATCGGGAATGGGGAAGACGTCTTCCGATCTGGAGGAGTGTGAGTACCCTCAGGTTTTAGCTAACCCCTCAGCTAGCATTCAGCTCCCCTCCACAATCCTCTCTCAGCCACTGGCGGCATCGAATCCTAGGGGAGGTCGCTAATGTGCCTCGAACACGCCGCGTGTCTCGGCATATTAAACACCTCGCGAGGCCGCAAATTCAGCTGGATACACTTCCTACCCTTGGGATCTGAGCGGAGGAACGCATAGGAGGCGCGCCCGAGCTGCGAATACCATGGTTCACTCGAGTTATTTCGAATGAATGGGTTAATTGCGCTGAGGCGACGAAGATGTTGCCTGTTAAATATTACTCGGATGGTGTACGGGTAATTTTGAAATCGTAGTTAAACACCTATTTACGGATTTCGTATTGTGCAAGATGAAGCACAGTAAAGTCTCATGTAACACGATGAGGTAATTATGATAGAGTTTGTGTAACGCGGTTCATATTTTTATAATGTAGCAAAATAATGTAGCAGTAATAATGAAAAATAGAATTTTGCCCTTCTGGCGAAGCTATTAAAATAACTAAAATAATAAAATTAATTTCGATGAAATAATAGTGACTTACTGTGCATCTAATGTATTCGACGTAGAAATATCATTTCTAAATAAACAATATAGAAAGAAACCTTCGTTAATGTAAAACGATATATCACCCGGAAAAATTAATAATTATTGTACAGAAAAGAGAAATTTAATTATATATTATAATACACAATTAACTAATCTATCTTTTATAAAATAATCTATGTGACTCGTATAACAAGGAACGTATCCAAAGTATTATACGAGGATTTACTATACTTGGAATGCAATTCCTCTTTGTCACGTTTAATTACGAGCAAATGCTACACGAAGATACTTTGGCTGTAACGTGAGGAAACTAAATCAACCGATATTCAATCGCACGATACAAATTCCAACATCCGTGTGCATCATCATCGTGGAATAATATCGAACAATTCGAATTCTTAATAGCACCGATTAGACGTAGACAGAAATACTCCCATCCGCTCATTTGTACGTTATATCAGTAGCGAGGAGTTATCGATGCAACCGGTTTCTTGACTAATTCTCGCGGTAACGAACCATGACAGTACACCATCCATTCCATCGGAATACACAGAGCAACGCGAATTACCTTCCCGACTTCGATCATCTCGAAGCAGCTTCCTCTTTCCATTTCCTTCTCTCGGCTGTAAATAATTTCCCCGTTTCGTTCTACCGCAGAAGTATATAAAAGGTGAACGCAATAACGATGGCCACGAAAGTTTCTGCAGGCAAGGAGGAAACGCGTTGTCCGGCGTCGTAATTGCGAACTTTCAGAAGGAAGCGCAAAGGGGAAATATACATAAAAACGTGTTCTTGTACGGCGTCTCGTTACGGTTGTTCGGTCAAAAGCGATACGTCGTCATCCCGACGGCGCGGCGCGGCGTAGCAACGGTGGCCAGCTAGCGTCGCTGGTGCCCGCATAATGAAACGCCATTATTAAATTGAAACACCGTTTGAGGCGTGTACAGGCCGGAACAATCCTACGTTCTCATTACGCGACCAACCCTGCCCTTCTACTCTTCCTCCCTTTCTCTTCTAACAGTATGGGGTATTCCAGCGGTACCTACATACACGGCGCACATTCTACACATATATTTTAATTCAACGCAGTGCAAGCGGGAGATTAAATTTCGCGCGTCAGAATAGGGTGTTACGGCCGAGAGAAATTTCAAAAAGGGACAGACCACTGCCCCTGAATTCATTTTAGGGGCACGCTCGGTTATGCGGAGAGCGCTGAGAGAGAGTGATCTGAGAGAGAAAGAGACCGCTAAAATATAGAGCGCTGAGACAGTGAGCGCTGAGATACAGAACGCTAAGACACTGAGCGCTGAAACACAGAGCGTTGAGAAACAAAGCGTTGAGATACGGAGCGTTGAGACACAGAGCGCTAAAACACAGGGCGCTGCAACACAGGGCGCTGAGACACAGAGCGCTGAGACACAGAGCGCTGAGACACTGAGAGTTGAGATACCGAGCGCTGAAATATGGAGCGCTGAAACACAGAGCGCTGAGACACTGAGAGTTGAGATACCGAGCGCTGAAATATGGAGAGCTGAGACACGGAGCGCTACGACATAGGGCGCTGAGACAAAGAGCGCTGAAATACAAAGCGCTGAGATACAAAGCGCTAGGACACAAGGTGCTGAGACCGAGAGCGCTGAAACACAAACGCTGAGACAGAGAGAGAGAGAGAACTATGAGACAGAGCTGAGCGAGAGAGAGGGAGAGAGATTACCCCGGGGAGGGCGGAGATCGTTGGAATTTTATGCCGCGTCAGTGGGAAAGTCCGTCCCCCGGCAAACGGACGACGGCACCCGACGTTACTCGCCAAGTAATACGGCACTGGCTGCCTAGCCGCGTAGTCGGCCGCGACCGCAAAATTGTTGGAGCTGACGCGTGATTTTCTGCCGGGCGTTTCCGTACGAACGACCCGTCCCGACGCGCTCGGCTATTTAGTTTCCCGTTTTTCTTCGTGTAACGCGCGCTTGTCTGCGGTGTCCGTGTTCACACAGGATCACGGATAGTTTCTCGTTCAAGTTCGACAGAGACAATTTTTCGTCTATTTTCCTCTATCTCTCTCTCTCTCTCTCTCTTTTCTTCCTTTTTTACTTCTTTTTCTTTTTCTTTCGCCAAAGTTACGATAGAAGTTACCGGTTGCTTTTGTAACCTTGTTTCCACGGGAGTAGACATATATATATATATATATATATATATATATATATATATATATATATAGAGAGAGAGAGAGAGAGAGAGAGAGAGAGATAGAATCGACACAACCTTCGAAAAGTTCCGCGAGCCTTCGATTTCCCGCGACACCCGCAGCCGTTCGATACCTGCCAGATAACGAGTACGAGTGTCACAACTCGACGTTCACGTATCGGCTTTCCATCCAGTCTTTACTTCTATAAATATTTCACGTATCACCAGTCACTATTAATATAACCGACAACCTTGTCAAAAAGACCGAGAAACCCCCGACGTTCGACGATTGCCCACTCGTCCTCTCATTTTTCACGAGAAATCAACGAGCCAGGAGAAAGAAAGGGTACGAAACGCCGATACTACATTTGTTCGATCGTCAGCATCTGCAGAATTCACGGTGAATTAACCGTGGCCACTTGGTTCCAAGGCGTACGACAATAATAATTGAGAGACGTCTCGGTGTCGCGTCCAGCGGGACGAACGTTGGAACGAAAGAAGCGAAAGAGTACGATTTCTTCTTCTACTCCACCTCCGCATCTCCGATCCGCGAATTATTTATACGATTTCCGCTCGAATTCAGACGATGGTCGCAACCGAACGAAGGGTAAGAATCGACGACGGTGTACGATCGATAAAAAAGTAGAATCGTACAGCCCTCTTGTCCCGATTCTATTACACGCCAATAACTCCTCGTGCGACGAGCTACCCTAATTTCCATCTCCAGCGAGCGGGAGTACGAGCTCGATTTAATGCCGTTCTGCGAACTTTTATCGACGTCTCGTGTCACCGGTGGACGACCAGTTTTGGACCACCAAGAGACAGAGAAATTAGACGGAGAAGTGTTTCGAGAATGTGGATAGTATTTAAAGAACGAGAAACGTTATAATATATGCAATGAATGATCAAATTATTACGATCACAGAGGAATAATTAGAAATATATTTTTTCGGACTGAAGTCATATAATTCAGTATAGTTATACATATCGAGATACTTACTATGATATTCACGGACGGCTAGAAAAATAGCGAAGGCAATCATAGCACAACAGATGAATGTTTCAACGAGAACTATGTTTCGGATTAACGCGTTAAGTGTTTAGTTAATATTAATGGGTTCCGTTGAAACCGTTTAAGGCTTTCCTCTCCAGACGTTATAAAGTAATCACTTTCTCCGTTAAATTTATCGTAAAATTCTTTGAGAAACTTTCGAAACTGAACAGCTAAACGAGAAGTTGATCGAAATCAATGTATCGCTTAATGTGTTTAACAAGACCTCAGGTTTGGAACCGCTTTAGGATTTATCGCTAAAGTACTGATCAGTGACATGCTAGATACCGATTTACTTGAAAACAAAGCCCTAAACGAAAAAACGTTATTCTCCTTTTTCGACTTATTTTTTCACGCAGATACACCTCCAGATCGATGACACCCAGTATACGTATCTTTTAATTTTTCTATTTTCTTTTTTTTTTTGGAGAGAGTAATTACGAAAGGGTGAGAAAGACGGCCTCTCCTCGAGCGTGGCTGTTCTCGAGAAAATTAAAGTGCGAGCCGAGGAGTCGCCTCGCCTAATTAAGAAATCCATCCACATCTTCGCCTTTCAAGATCGGAGCAGCAGCTGAAAGCGACGAAGATAAGACCTGGTTGCGGAAAGAGAGCGGAGAGGAGAGTGAACGAAGAGAGTAGACAGTGGAAGCGAGAGAGAAAGAGAGAAGGGGACCGAAATGGTAAGAACCGTAATTAAATCGGAGCAAAATCCCGCGGAATAATTAATTGGAGAGCTCCTAAAGTATACCGGGCGCGTCGGTGGACGCGTAACGTCGTTAGCCAAGGGCCTTTCGAGGGTCGTAAACCCCGTAGGCGGCCCTTTGGTAACCGTCCTCCCACTTCTCTCTCAAGAGGGCTCGCCTCGAGAGCAAAATGGAAGAAGAAAGGGTGCCAGTTTGCTTCTAACTTCCCGGAAAACTAAATTATTCCTGTTACGCATGTACGAGTTCCTCTCTCTCTCTCCCTCTCTTGCTCTCTCATTTGCTCTCTTCTGCGTTCTCTCTCTCTCGTTTGCTCTCTTCTGCGCTCTCTCTCTCCCTCTCTTGCTCTCTCATTTGCTCTCTTCTGCGCTCTCTCTCTCTCTCCCTCTCTTGCTCTCTCGTTTGCTCTCTTCTACGCTCTCTCTCTGTCTCTCACTCTCTCTCCCTCTTGCTCTTTCTCTTTCTCTCTTTCTAGTGAACGAACGACGTGTCTGCGGATGAATGGAAGCGCCGTAGAACCGTACGCGTTCTATTTCCTTCTCTTTTCAGCATGATTTTTCCACCATGTATACATTTGGTAAAAAAAATGGTCAAATATACAGGGAGAGATTCGATATGTCGGTAACGGAGTATATACAGTTTCCACCTACGTTACACCCGCGTATCTGGAACGAAAACGACACTCCAGTTACGATTTAGCAAATTTTTTTCACTAATCGAACGTGCTCAACTTCGATACACGGGAACATCGGGTTACACAACGTCAAAACGATCGTTTAACACGGAATTTCAGTTCGTTCGTGTTCGTTACCATACAGACGAATTTCATTTTTATTTTATCGACGTTTCATCCTCCCGTTGTAAATAGATCTAGGTCATTTACCTACGATTCCACCGTGTTACGAATATCTGGCCAAAAAAGAACAAAAAGATGAGTTTGAAAATTCGAAAAAAATTCTCTCGTCTCCATTTTTGCTGTCACGATGAAATAATTATTCGCAACTACCACGAGAAGCAGCTATTGGAACTTATGAAATTTCACACAGAGGTGCGAATTAACCCTTATCCGGTGTAACAACATTCTCGTAGAAACCCTATTCGCCTGGCGGGTAGCAAACCTTCTCGTTCGACCATTAATTTCGAAGAAAATTGGAGCAGCCTGAGGGATGTTCTGCACGCATGCCGGCCACACAGAAGCCAGGACCGGTAATCGAGTGTCGGAGACGCGTTTGTCGATCCGTGAAGGGCCAGCGAAGGGAATCGAGGTTCGAAACCGCCATACTGGCTTCGAGCGTCCCTTGTCAGTGGTGAGGCCATCGTTGTCCGCGCCGACTGTTCTCCTCAGCTAGAACGTCACACGCGAGGCCCTGAGATTTGTGCGGCTGCCTGGAATGCGAAACGTTTGCGGTTCGACCGTCTGTTCTGGCCCTCGTCCACCTACGACGCTTTTGGACTAGCTCCAACCAACGCTAATTAGGGGGAACAGGGGGTGTCTCTGATGCGAAAAGATTCTTCTTTCTCGTCGCTAAGTTTAGTAACTTCGATTCGAGGACAGACGTGTTAGGAAATTAATCAGAATTGATTGGAATTGAGAGAAGATAGGAACTGTGACGTCCATCTCGGAAAATTGCAGAAAGAAGCGATAGAAAGTGTCAATGGCAGGTCGTTAACTCCAATCTATGCAAATTTTAGGGAAAAAGAGATGTCTCAGATACGAAAAGATTTTTCTTATTCGACGCTAAGTTCAGTGACTTCGATTTGAAGATGAACACGTTTGAAAATTAATTCGAATTAATCGGAAGTGAGAAAGAATAAGAATTGTCATATCTATATTTAGAAAATATAGAAGAAAGCGATAGGAAATATTGATGGCAAATCGTTAACTTCAATCTATGCAAATTTTAGGGAAAAAGAGATATCTGAGCTACGAAAAGATTCTTCTTCCTTAATACTAAGTTTAATGACTTCGATTTGAAGAAGAACACGTTGGGAAATTAATTCGAATTAATTGAAAGTGAGAAAAAATAAGAATTGTCATATCTATCTCTAAAAAATACAGAAAGAAGCGATAGGAAATAATGATGGCAGATCGTTTCTCTTTAAGTGAAGAAAATCAGTTTCAATCACGTAGTAATTTATTTAAAAAAAAGAAGGAAAGGTTAATTATTCGTTTCACAATGAACGGAAAGTTCCCTCGTCGATATATTCCATGGAACGATCAGAGTAACAAGGCCAAATGGCATTCTGCGCATACTTCATCGTTCGAATAAGGGTGGAAGCGATGCATCGTACGAATCGGTGACACTTGGTCGCGACACGGGCCACGGGATTGCAGAACGAGCGACGCGGAAACAGAAACGGACGATAAACGGATCCCGCGAGCTCCCTGTCGATTGCCTCCCAACGTACGGCTCTAATATATGTTCGTCTGACACGTCGCAAATGCAGTCGCCAGGGAAACAGCCAGGGATCGTTTATTACGGTCGTTTGGAGATTCATACCGCAATGGTGGACGACTTTCTTGCACGCTGACTACCGACAACGTTCTCTCGATTTTCGGTGCAACGAAAATTTCGTTCAATTCTGCGAATGAGATTGAAATTTCCAAAAACTGTTCGATTTTATTTATGGAGAAAAAAGGAAGGCAGGAAATTATTATTAAAAAGTAGAACGAAACCATGCAACGTGGTAGAAACGTGTATATTCAGCTACAATAGGATATTTAATATATAATATACAAATTTATGCAAAGAGCATGTGAAAAAAAATTGCGTGGATATGTGACTAAATTTCCGTATTACCACTTTTTCCTTTCTCGCACTTTCAGTCTTTCAACCCGGAGAAAAATAGGAAACAGGTCGAAATATAATAGTAGGAAATATATTAGTTAATTAAGGCCACTTTGCTCCTGTAGGCAGGCTTAAATATTTCCCCCGTGTCTGAATGTGTATATATGTTTCACAATTATGTTGTTTTCTAACAAAATGTATCGAAAAGAATTGATAAAGAAAGATGTAAGAATGTTACTAAGAAAGAAGTAGATGCAGAAAACAAAAAACAGAAAAGACTGACAACATTGGAAGATGACAGAATGTTTCGACAGCGTCGCAATTTCTCCTCCATAAACAGCGTTGCACGTTTCCCCCATGCACGTGTCTATGTGTTTTAATTCCTTTGGATACATTACGTTATTTTCCAACAGAATTTATCGAAAAAAATTGAAAAAAAAAAAAAGTGAAAGTAAGCATGTTACTAAGAAAAATGTAAGAAAAAGCAGGAAAGGTTGACAACATCGGAAGATGACAGAAGTTTTCAACAGCGTCGCAATTTCGCCTCCATAAACAGCGTTGCACATTTCCCCCATGCACGTGTCTATGTGTTTTAATATGTGTCTATGTGTGTGGATACATCACGTTATTTTCCAACAGAATTTATCGAAAAAAATGGAGGAAAAAAAAAGAATGTAAGCACGTTACTAAGGAAGATGTAAGAAAAAGCAGGAAAGGTTGACGACACCGGAAGATGACAGAGGTTTTCGGCCAAGAGAGTCACAATTTACGACGTCGCAATGCGGCTTGGTTGCATTTAAAATCGACCCAGTTCCCCGGTAATCGCGAAAATCGACCAACTACCACCGCACTTTCGGTCCTCGACGAATATGCGTTTCCGTTCCCTTGGCGCGGGTTCCTCAGCTAGTGTACGGTACCTTCCATGAGAGTCTGGTCGGCGACACGACGCTAGAAAGCCGGATACACGATTACCAAGTGTGCAACATTTGCATGATTTCGTAGTCGCATAACCGTCGTGATACGGATTGCTTAAGTTATTCCGTTTAGAGAAGGCGGTTACATTTCCAGAATCAACTTTGTACGTTCCTTTGGCTCCATCACCGAAATAGCGTACCGTCGAATGCACAAACAGAATTAAACAAACCGTTCTATTAGAAAATCCGCGGGATCCTTTCTACCGAGAAAGAAAGCACATATCTTCACGGATTTAACCGGTACGGTACGTTGACTCTTGTCAATCGTATAAATTTCACATGGCACGCAGAGAGTTTCCTACTTGCCAATGGCACAGCGACGAGACGAATTGTAATTTCTTAATCAAGGGTGTGTGCGCGCGCGAGCGAGCGAGCAAGTCCTCGCGTACACACGAGGTGAATAGCGGTTGCAAAGCAATCCACAGCGTAGAGTTTCTCGTCGCTGGCCCGAACTTTGGCAAGATTACGGCCTCTATACGGACATTGTCTGGCTGTGGTGCGCGTAACACCGCCTCCTGCCTGCCCCGGAGGTATTTCATCCACGCAATAAACACACAGCCATGTATATGTATATATATGTATATATATGTACGCAGCCACGCGGAGCCAAGGGCTTTAATGTGCTCTCATTTTCCACCGGCGAATATATCGCATCATCGCGCGCGCTTGCTTTCCCCGAGCATACTAATTCGCGCTTCAGATGAAAGGAAAAAGAGGGAAAACTTCTCATTCTCTCGCTCTTTTCGCAACTACCGCGAAATTATTCCTCCTCGCGATGGCAACAATGGTTTTCTACTCTTCTAGAATTTTCAAGTATAACGTCGAATTTTTAATCGATTTATAAAGGTTGATATTAACCCTTTCGCTACTGCAGATTGTAGTAGAAAGGATGTTCAATTTCCGGTCGTAAAATTTGTCAAATTGTCTTCGAAAGCTTAACACGGTAAAAATGAACAGCTTCAAATTTAGAAAATAATTCCTTATTATTCGTTAATGGGTTCCATTGTAACCGTTTAAACAAAGATACAGCTTTCCTCTGAAAGTGTTATAAAATTGCCACTTTCTTCGTTAAATTGATTATAATATTTTTATACTTTCGATAGTTTCAAAACTGAGCGGCTAAATGAGAAGTCGATCGAAATCAATGTGGCGCCTAACGCGTTAAAAGTTCGCAAAATTTGTTAAAATGTAAACTTTGTTTTGTTGAATTAAAATGGAAGTGTGCAATAAATAAAATTCGGGAGAAGAGGCGGTAATAGAGTAGTACGAAGCTAATTTTCAAAACTCATATAGGCGTCGACAGTAATGAAAGGGTTAAGGATTATCTTGCATAGCTTAAGAAATTTTTAAAGATGAAACGAGTTTCATTTGGATCCAAAAAACAAAAAGAAGAAAAAGGAGAAAGATGCTATTTCAAATCCAGCGAAGTTTCATTCAAATTCATACGAAACTCCAGCAGCAAGGCAGCTTAATTCTAATTCAGAAACTCCGCTTTTATTTAACCTACTTGCACACCGCCGAGACTCGGCTGTGTGACGTTCCGTCAAGAAGACTCGCGAAAGTTTCTCCCGTTGCACACAATAGCGCGAAGTCGACGTTTATATTCCCTCAACTGATATAACCGAATTGAGTCAAGTGACGGAAGCAAGTAAAAACATTTTCACAGATGAGACAGAATCCCTGAGATTATTTCAGGCGAGAACGTAGCGTTAACGATTATACGACTAGCGTTCGACTAAACGCGTATCGTGCACCGTTATGGGCCTTACGCGAGCTTCTATTTCGAGTAAGCGTGTCATCGTCGTCGTCCTCGAGTAGAGGCGGGAACAAGTTCGTGGCGTTTACGAGCTCTTCATGAACACAGAGAAAGAGAGAGAAAGAGAGTTGGTAGAGCTCCTCTTCATTCATGCCGGGGAACGAGCGCTTCATTGGCCCAGATTAGAACGTGAATAGTAGCGGTGGACAGCACGGTAAAGCTGCCTCGCAGGTGGATTCGATTTCCGCGTGCACTCGACCTCTGGGAAACTGAGTCAAGAGGACGAGCGTGAAAGATTAAATGGGCTGAGATACGAGTCCGGAACAAGCAGAGGGAGAGTGCTACCACCTCTTCTCTCTCTCTCTCTCTCTCTCTTTCTCTCTCTCTGATGAAACTTTCATCAAAGCCCTCGTGGATACGTTACCGTCCGACGACGTTTCTTTCTCTTAACCCCCGTAACCAGGCATAGCTAACGTCGATACCTCTCTGTCCAGTTGAAGGGTACGTACCTGAAACAAAGGGAAAAAACGGGTTAGCTTTGGTTCAAGATATCTCTGGTTGAATAGAGGGTCGTGAAATTTGAATTAGGATTCCGCGCGGGAGATATTCCTCGAACTGTGAAGGACTGTTTTTTGTCCAGTGTAATGTAGATTGTCGTTTGTGGAAGTGTAGACACTTCGTTGAAGAGTTTTTCTTGATAAATAATTATTGGTGATTTGTGTATTGCCATTACTTTTTTTTTTTTTTTTTTTTTTTGGCTAGTGGAAAGTATGGATAGTTCGTTCAAAAGTTTCTTTCGATAAAATATGTTCATATTTTAATGCGTTTACTAAATAATAAGTCACTGACATTTAATTTTCTTAAGATCTATATAAATTTATCCCTAGAAAACATTTTTCTCTCACGTTCGAATTAGATTCGAATTAGAAAGAAAATAGATTGGTGACTTTTTTATTAGTTCGACATTGTTCCCCCTTCTTTGTGTGTCTACTTGACATTTTTATTTTACATTTGACACTCTGTGCACAAGTGCAATTCTATTTTAAAAATCAACGTTCAATTATATTAAAACGTCGAGCATATTGTTGATATTACAAACGTCAAAAATTTCGTACCATTAATATACATTGTCTAATAAGAACGAAGCACACTCGTGGTGAAAATTATGGTCAAGATATGACAAAAGAATGTTTATTAAATGTGCAATTTTGCTTAAGCTTCAATTTAAGACTGAGAATCACCATATACAAATTTCACACAATATCCTGACCTTTTTTTATTTAGCCATGCATTAGAACAGTGAAATAGCCTAGGTTAATATACGCGGTGACCTAAAATCGTGAGGGGTTAATGATCGTTCCCTTGGTATCAGAATATTTTCAAGAGGTAACTGCAGTTCGAAAGTACACTTTGCACACTTTGTTCAGTTAAAATTCGAGAATAAATGGCGGTGGATGCGTTAACCATGACAAGGACACGCGTGTGCCATTTATTAAAGGAGGGAGGAAAACAAATTTTAGTTTCCATACTGGCCTTGCCAGAGGAGATGCTTAAAGTTTTCCTCGTTTTCTTATCCAGATATGCCAGGCTGCGACGGCAAGGACATATGTTTTGTTCCACGCGTCTCTTGAAGAGCTCCTCGAGGGACGGTTGAGCGCGCGCCTACGGCTGAAACTTTAGCGTGAAGTTTCCCACGAAGCTGCAGCTGTTATCCTCGCCGGGAGCAACGTCATCGTCGCGGAACCGTGGCCTGCTGCAACGTCCTCTCGAAGCGGACCGTGTTACGACTTCCTTTTTCGAGGTAACGACGTCTTTGAAACTCGCGGTGCGCTTTGAGCACTTAGAGAAAGTTAAAAATTCTGCGCACGCCTCCGTAACGGATCTACCAAATAGCTTTACTTTCATGAATTACAGTTCGAATTAAAGTTGCATTTTTGAAATACTTAAAAGGAGACTCATGGAAATATAGTATTCTATTTTTATCACGAGATAGTATATAGAAACTGTGAAATTCGGCACAAGGTAACACGTGCCATGTAGAACACGAGTTCCATATTTCAACCGGGCTTAAGTGATTCATTTCATAAAAGCCAGTGTCTTCGCTACACCCTCGCGATCAAGTGTAAGCAGGATTTACGAGCTCGTGAAATTCTTATTGGAAATTACAACGTACACAAAACGAGACACTAACAAATCGACGTATACATCTCATCCAGTTGTAAAGAAAACAAGAAACAATCCACAGCTTAGATATTCTACGTTTAAAAGAGAACCCTGAGGAAAACACGTGAGAGAGAAAAGGTAGCAACTCTCACTTATTCATCGGTTCATTTAATTCTTTAAATTCCATTTGCCAGCCGTGTTTTGGTTCCAGCCGTTGTTCCACCCCCGTTGAAACATTCATCGAAGTCACAGAAAGGGGTTTGGGCTGAGAGGAGGAGATCCAACCGTGTTTCAGCCTCCTTATTAAATTTCTATCGCGGTCGCGGCATACGTTGCAATAAACCGGCCGCTTTACGAGACCGTGGCAACGTACAAACATCGACCAACCCCTCACGGCTATTTATACAACGCACAAGGGTGGAAAACGTAACAGACGCCTCGACTGTGTCGGATCGAATCGTCGATCCGTCAACTTGTCCGGAATTTGCTCGTACTGTGAGTCCAATGACCGATCATGGATGAAGGGAGAGCACTAGCTAGCTAGCTGTTTCTCCGTGTAATTCTAACAGACACATCTGTTACGTGTTATGGTAATAAGCGTCATCGACTCTGCACTGTGTTTTCCGATTGGTTTCACCGAGAAGATGAGCTTTGTGTACTACTTGGGGGATCCTTGTGGATTTTTAGGGGTACAGGGAAATTCTTCTGGCGTGAAATGGAGGATCAACGCGTTCTATTGTGTGTTCGCTTAATTGGAAGTCGTTACCATTGAGATTCGTAGCGATTGCAAGGGGGATAAAGCGATCGGTGATTTCGAAATTGTCTCTGATTGACGAAGGGAAAGAAATTCGCTAATCAAACCTTTGAATTTCTTTACATAAGCTGCTTTCTACAGTACGAACTACTTGAAACCTACGGAATTACCATTTCTCCGTATCTTTCAACATCTGATTCATCTCTCCATCCAATGGATCCTCTATTCCATGCACATACTCCGACCCATAAGTCCTTTGTACACCTAGGTCCTCTCTCTAATCAAAGAATCGTCTGGATTCCAGCTGCACGTGAACGCAATCAGGGACATCTAGGCGAGGCCTAAGGAGCCCGAACAAAGAGACAGACCGTCCGGGTTTAGGAAAGAGGCGGTGTACGTACGCACGATAACGGATTGCCGCGGGAGAGAAGAAAAAAAAAAAGAGAGAAGGAAAAAAAACTGTCCTTTCAGTCGCAGACGTCCAGAGAGATCGCAATCTCTCGCGGCTAGCCTGGCCGGAAGGTCAGGTCGACAGGTTCGAATGGTCCGGCATGGCTATTTCCTCGAAAGGGGATTCCATCGCGACACACGGCACTGCGGAAACAAAGAAGGAAATGTGACGGGACGGCGGAAGGCGGAGGGCAAAGGAGAAAAACGGGGGAAAGAGGCGCGCTAGACGCGTATATCGATTACCGGCTTGCTGTCTCGAGGCTGAAGCAGCGCACACACAGGGAGGAACACAGTTCGAAGAGGGGAGGACGTGACGCGTTCACAGAGAATCCTATTCCTCTCGGGCTACGAGCAAATCCTTCTGCCATCATCCGGTCGAGCTTTCTCCCCCAACGGCGTCGCAACTGGAATCCCTGATTTTCTGGCTGTTTTTCGAAAAAGCGCGACGACGACGGCTCTGCTCACCGACGCGACGTGATTCCGAGGATTTACCCAACCTCGAAACTCACGTGAATCGTTGCACGAAGAATTGAATAGACCATCGATAATTCTTTACTTTTTCTTTTTTCTTTTTTCTTTTTTTTTTTTACGTATAATAATTTCACCCGGGCAATTTCGATCTTGCGGATTTGAGTGACGTTCGAGGAGGTCGCGTGATTGGACATCGGTTAAACGTGTGTCTATATATATATATATATAGGTACAGGTTCGAGCAAGGGAAGGTTAATAGGAATTTTCCTGATCGTGAAGATCCTACGGTTCTCAGACGCCACAGAAGACAGAGAAGAAGCTCGTTCGTTCGTCCATTACAGAGATTAAAGGGAGCGGCGGGAAATGTCTGAAAGAGGACATCTCTTGGTTATTCCATTCCCCGTAGCCTTCTTACGGGGAAATCCTCGAAATCCGGTTAGACGTTTCCACGCTCGATACGTGTCTCCTTCTCAGCTTCCATATATTTATCTGTTTACGGACTTATTCATTCCACGTGATTCGAAATCAACAATTGCCTTGGTTCACGCTCCAGTTCACTGGTTACTTTTTGGTAAACGCGAAAGAAGCGTCGTCTCTTCGCTTTTCTCGCGACTTGAACGATACGCTGCCCTCTTTAACTTTCACGATGGGGAATATGCACGGTTCTGTTTCGCTCGATAACCTAATATCACCATCGCTTAACGTTGCTGCACACAGACACATTCATGAAAAGTGTGCTCTACTAATGTCACCGTTTGCCCAGCCGTGTTGAACAGATTACAGTGTGCATCATCTTGCACGATTCATGAGATGTTTCAGCATTTCGTGCGTTGGAAATATATATTTACTATTAGGATTCAACATTATGAGATAGACATTCACTCACTTTGTTATTTTTAAGAGTCTTTAGTTTGATTATTGTAGAATTGCCTGACAACGTTTCCAAAAACGCTTAGAGTTCCTACTATTCTAATGCAAAAAGTCTCTCGAGTGCAAAGAATTCCTCGATGAAAGTTGAATTTAGTATTCAACTTTATAAACTTTGTTCTAACATCTAGCTCTTTACGAATTTCCTCGTGATATCCATCGACCACGTGAAAGTCAAGCCGCGTATATTTCACAGACGTTCGCGACGGATTACGCGAGCGTTAAAAAAATATCCTCCCGCAGGGAGAGGGGAAGAAAAAAGAAAAAAAGGGGGGGATGAAAAAAAGAAGAGAAAAGGTATCGGAGGATCGATGACACGGATCGATGTCAGCGAGCTTTTAAAAGTGGCCGGGAAAAGGAGAAATGGCTTCGACCAATGCGATTAAACGGCGGGGGCCACGTTAAAAAGCGCCGCTAATTTGCAGCCTCTTGTGCCTCTTCGACCTTTTTGCCACGGTCTGGGCGTTAAAGCGATTATGGTCGCGGTAATTCCGCGAATTAATTCCCTTCTGCCTGGTACCAGCAGCCAGCCACCCTCACGGCGATCTCTGCCTGAGCTACATTGCCCCCTTTTCCATCGTTACCTCCACCAGCCAGAAGTAGAAGCCAACGAAAGTCGTTACTCTACCAGCAAAAATTAACAATCGGATCTGCGAATTGATATTTCACCAAAGGGCCGATGTTTTGCCACGACATCACAGGCCACTGACAGCGAGCAGACCAAGCAAGATATCAAACGAGCGCTGTTCGCAGGATTGAAAATCCGATATCAATTAACCGGATTTAATTAAATTCATGAAACGATTTCCATAAGAGGTTGGTTATAACCTGAAGCATTTCCGAAGGACACGACGTCGCGGTGTAATATTTTCCCTTTCTCTGTAGAAAGTAGGGGAAAAATCTCTCACCCTCCCTTCTTTCATTCGTTGGAACAATATATTTAAACAGCTTTAAAGTATCGTGTGGTTTATTAGGTTGAAAAGACGTAAGATATAGGCGAGCACGGGCTTGTAAGCAGCGCAATACATTTTCGAAATTAAAAAGGTCAACTCCCCTACCAATGGTTGAACCCGTTCTCTTTATCGTGGCGTGTCAACGACGTATTAATTAATGGCCAAAGTCGCCGCACCACCGGTTAACGCAACTTTTAATTGCTTTCACTACGAAGCTACTCGTTCCGCGGAAGATTGAACGCCTTTTAAATCCAACGTTATAATATTAACGTCGACGAACTCGTTTCTTGCACTACTATTCCGGCTTACGTCTTTTTTATCTTATACACACACCCTCGGTTCGTAAGTATCCGGCAATTACGCGTTTTGCATAAATATCTCTCAAAGTTAGCTTTCTCCATGGATTTTTCACGTTGTTCTACAATTTTCATGCTATTTTCCAGTGATATAAGCTAGACGTATTTATAAGGTTTTAGTCGGTTTTGAAAGAGAACGCTGCAATTTCAGAAAAGAGACTTATTGGGAACAATTTTATTTTTCTGCAAGATAACGATTCGAAACACACTGTAAACGCGTGTAAAGACTATTTGAAACAATAAAAATTAATTTCAAGTGTTCTAAAACTAAAAAACTATGTGTGGACAATGTTGAAAACAATTTGAAAAGAAATGTTAGGAAGAAGTGTTAAAAGAAATTTAAAATTGCTGCAACTGTTGCAACAATTATTTCAAAAAGAAGATAAAAAAACAATTTAAATATTTTTACGCCATTTACTGATAAGAATTGCATATATTATGCACTCCATTCCCTCTACGATAATTACATCTAAAATAAACATTACTTTCATTAAGATATAGTCATGTTATCGTAGCATAAATTAGTAGCACAATTTATATAAATTTGATAAGTGTCCAAAAACTTATGAATTACCAGGGTGTATGGGCCAAAAAAAAAGAAAAAAGAAAAGGAAGAAAAATAAAACAATACAATTTGCGAGGACATTTTCCCGATGATTTGACTTCGTTTGAACAGATTACGACGGTTTTATCCCCGTGGTATTATCGCGATCCACAGGCATGTTTATACCGCCTTTAATGACACACCACCCTCCCTCTCGTGGCTCACGCTTGGCCACTTAAGTATCCGGCTTAATGGGGCGGAATTAAGGCGAAGGAATAACTCATTCGTACGCGTAACGTCGATAGAGGGGGATACACCGTCAGACTAGCATTTTTCCCCTCCCAACCCTGTAGGCTTTAATAACTTTATTTCGATGCGACCACACTACCACCCCATGTCTATCACCCTCCCGAAATCCCACGAAACGCACCCCGAATTCTCGACGAGCAGTTAAGTGGATCGGTCTTAATTCTTCCGCGCCGGATCCCGTGCACTTTTGCCGACAAAAGTGTTCCACGTGTACCCCACCGTTATTCCCCTCTGGTACGTTGCTTTTAACCCCTTCGAGGGAAGCAGCTCGCCCGCTCGCGGTTCCTTTTTTCTCTCCTTTCACCGGATCGTTGGGGAGGATAACAAACGGCACTTCTTCATTCTCGATTGTGCTTGCACAACCGCGGGATCGACGGTGGTCTCTTCGTTTGAATGCGTACGCCGGTTGAAGAGCAGAGCGATTTTTCTCTTCTCTCTCTCTCTCTCTCTTTTTCTCTTATTCTCTCTCTCGATGGGTGAAACGATCGCGGTACCAACTCGTTAGGGTAGTCGGCGAAGCTTTTCGAACGCTTCGCTTTGGAACGTTTTAACGTCTGAAGAATCGAATTTCTGAGTCTTTTAATTTTCGAATTTTCGAATTTCTCAAGTTCCGAATTTTAGAATCTCTCAGGTTCTGAATTGTTGAATTTCTGAATTTTAGAATTTCTTAAGTTTCGAATTTCTGAATTTTAGAATTTCTTAAGTTTCGAACTTTTTAATTTCTTAAGTTTTGAATTTCTGAATTTTAGAATTTCTCCAGTTCTGAATTTTTGAATTTTTGAATTTCTCCGGTTTTGAATTTTTAAATTTCATAAGTTTCGAATTTCTGAATATTAGAATTTTTGAATTTGTGAATTTCCGATTTTCTGAATTTTTGAATTCCCGAACTTTTGAGTTCCTGAATTTGTAAATTGAAACATTTGAATCTGCACGCCGAACGGTTTTCAAGTGAAACCTAACCGAGAAAGTGGTTCCGAACAGAGATCCTCCGAAATCCAATTCACAAACCGAGGGGAAAGACTTCCATCGATTTCGTCAGCTTGCTTTCCGCAGCTATAGCCATGTTTTACGAAACAACTATAACAATCCAGGTCGAAATCTCAACGAACAACCGCGAGCATAAACAACCGACCGGTGAATCCGCGGAACGGAAAGGTTCGGCCGGATTTCCAATTAAACTTTGGCAATTGCCGCGTTAATTATCCGCCCTCTGGTCATTTTCCAGATTAAGTAAGCTTCGATGGGAAAGGCAGCCAAGGGACAGCCGGTATTATTCGAACTTTCTACAGATTGATTAATCATCGCCTAAACTTTTTCCTACCATTCTATATAAATTCCTAATAATTTCTCACCAGGATAGAATCACGCTTATTACCATGAAACTAGTATAAATTCAACTAAAATTAGAATCACGATTCTAAAGAGAATTAAACAACGCCTCTAGGGAAACTATATATCTAACATAAGAAAAGTCTCTTGTAGGAAGAGTGCCAGAATTGCAAAAGACTGTACGGAAGACAACGGTGTGTTCTGTACTCCAACAGGTAGATTCAGCAGGGCCGACAATGCTCCGCAATGCAGTAAGGAAATTCGCACCTCGTGACTGTTATTTCTTCCTTTCCATCAAGTTTCCCCCTGTGTCAGCGCGTTCGTACACCGTGCTTCTGTTGCATAGCCGTGTTATTAGGGTGCCTGGGAGTATCTCGATCCCTCGCATTTCGTCCCAACAACGACGACAGCGTTTCTAAGTATTTCAACGTGGGCATATCCTCGAAATTCCCGTTTGCTCCATCGATTTTCCACCTTGCAAATTTACCGTACACAGTAAAAAAAATAAAAATAAAAATTACAAGAGACGAAAGAAAGAAACGAAAAATATAACAGAAGAATAAATGTTTCTTTTTCTTTTTCACAGTTTCGAAACAGATTATTCTTATATTAACCCTAGGACGCTTAAAATATTAGAAGGTGTAAGATCAGCTTAAGGGAGAGTCATTTTGTGTCCACATAAGAAAGAGTGTTAAAAATGTATTTTTTTTTTTTCTGTTTGAAGTACATTTACTTATATTGTAAAGTAATATCAAGCATTTAGAGTCTAAAACTAAAAGACTTGCGTTAAAAATTTGGAAACCAGAGGTTCCCTCCTCAAAAGAAAAGTGATGAATTGTTCATAAATTCCTTTAGTTCATTTCTTTTCTTAAATTCTTTTATTTGAATATCAATGAAACTGGAATGAAGTTATGATGTGTATTACGAATGTCACCACAGCAAAGCCAATGGAATGCAAAGGATTGTAAGAGAAATTATATATCCTATTTGAACACGGTGAGTCATTTACAACTACCATAAACAATTTGAAAGGCTTCGCTCGATCCGAAATCACGAAGTGCGCGTCTTTCGACGAGGATCCTCGCGTATTATAAAAACACGACAGAGTGACGCATTGCAAACGAGACAACACGTCCAAGAGATGTGGCAATTACGTCGTTCCCGTGAACGCGAGTATCGGTATTCGGTCGTTCGAACAGGTTTGCCGAGTAGGAATCAAGGACGAAACGGATGGATATGTCGTAAATTACGACGCATCCCAGAAAACGTCTCTCGAGAGGTTAAGAGTGATCGTGAGGGAAGGTAGGAAGAGAGTTAGTATCTACCCTCGCTAACGTTTCCCCTCTTCGAGCATGGAAGACGACGAGCAATAAAAATGGACATGGAAAGCGGATAGAAGGAAAACGTGGATGGTACACGAGCGAACAGAAAAAAAGAGACGGGATGAAATATAATAAAGAAAGAAAGAAAAGAAATAGAAAGGAAGAGAGACGCAACATACGATTGGAGTATCGTTGAGATCCGCTACGAAGAGCGGAGAGTCCTCCCACGAGGGACGCGCGCGGACAGAGTGGCACAAAGAGGAATAAAGAGAGGCAGAGGGAAACCGGTTTCATTCAACCGCCATTTAAAAATTCTGGAACCGCGACTCTTTGAAAAATAATCAACGGACGAACGGGCGCGGGTTGCGTAACTCTTAGAAAGCGGCTCTCCGTGTCTGGACCAGTGCCGCAAGAGAAAGAGAAGTCGAAGAACCAGCAGAAGAAGAAGAAGAAGAAGAAGAAGGTGAACACTGTGAGTCTTGATGGAACAAAGAGAGAGAAAGAGAGAATATAGCGAACGTGTACGATACACACAGAACGTAGATGGAATATCGTAAAGCTCTCTTCTGTGTGTCTGTGGGGAACAAGTAGAATTTCCTCTGCCTTTGAATACACCTATACGTGTACATAGACTACTCGCACGTGCGCATATCGCGCTGCCTCTCGACGGACATTCCGGTTCCGGTTTTGCCTTTGATAACGAGTATCGATTATCGATGGAGAGAGAGAGAGAGAGAGAGAGAGAGAAGTACATCTTCCATTCGAGTACGACTCCAGACATCGGAATCACTTTTTCTCCCTGGCTCTCTGCTCCTTTTCTTCTCTCAAAGGAGCGAGCCTTTTCGCGTGCACCAGCAGCGGTTTATCATCGACGTTTCCGTGCTTTCCTTTATACCTCCCTACCTCAACAACCTGGGTTATTTCCTGAACGACCGACACCCGCGACCACGAACAACGAAACACTGTGAGATCAGGGACGAGCACCTTATACTCTACGCGAAGTTTCGTTATCTGTACAGTCGATGGAAGATCGATCAAACGACGGAGTATATAAATACGTAATTAAAGCGAAACTGCAGGTTGAATGTGATTAAACTTCGTGTATTTGAGAAATATATATCTTAACACATTGAGAGTGCTGTGTGAGTCATTGGTAACCCACAATAGTCTTTTCGCTCAGTTTCGTAATTTCGTATGAAAAGAAACATTGTCGTTAAATTTCTTTTGATAATATAGATAATTATCATATACAGTGATATCATACCGATGATTCACGTTACTATGTTCTTTAGATATCTGCGTTATTTTTATCAATACAGCATTTGACGATGGAACCTTAATATTGTATATCTTTAATAAAAGATTATAAAGAAAGATTTAAGATGTTAGTTCACAAATTTTGTATGATCCTCTATTAAATAATTACGAAGCTCGTTATTAACGTTATGTAAAAGACCTACACTCTTTTATATCCAATTGTCGAATTCCGCTGGAAAAAAAAAATTAGAGCCAGGTAGGAGACATCGAGACAGCTCTAGATCGGGAAAGGTCACGAGACATTTTTTAGCCCGCGGTTCAATAATTCCCGATCCGTCGACGCATAAATAATGAACGCCGCTCCGGCGGCCGCGTAAATCAAATCGACGACAGCCATTTCATTTCGAGGTCGATTTGTCTGCCGCACTCGGCCGGCTCCGATCTTCCAGCGAAATAGCGGCGCAACCCGCCCCTTCCCGCTGATAGTGGAAGCACGTGTTCGTGAAATATTGCCGCGCGTTACTTCGAATGCGACGGCTGTCCGCGTCCGCGGGTCAATGTTGATCCGCGCGGAGGATACACCCGACGAATTTTAAGACGCGAACAACCGATCCGTTGCTACGGTGTCTATAAACGTTTCTGTTTTGTTGATTCTCCAAGAAGAATCGGAAAATTCTACCTTCTTTAGGCATTTTAAGCGCTTAGGGAGGGAGATAGAGGAGAAACAGCAGAGATGGAGTAGAAACAAGAGATGGAGTAGAAACAGCAGATGGAGGAGAAACAGGGAGAGGATAGAGGAGAAGTGGATAGAGTGGAAATAGGAGGAAAGAGCGACTGACCGTTAGTAAAGAAGTTTTGGAGTACGCAAACGACAATTTGTATTTTTATTTGAAGTCTTCAACCCTTCCATCTTCCCAAACTCCCTACACTTCTTTTAGTTACAATAACAACATGTTTATGATACAAGTAAGATAAAAAAAAGAAGTGTGATGGAGACACTCAGATAAAGCTGCAATTACGTTTTTAACCTTTCAAAAACACTCACGTATAAATGTACGTTCAACTTTATTGAAAATTTCAATACCTGTGATTGAAAAGATATGAAAATACACTCTACGCTCATAGCCAAGGGTATTAATTTAGTTTCAATTTTCCTCGCCGTTATTATTCTTATTTTACGAATATAGAAGCCCTAATTCTGCAGTGAAAGAAACTTTTACATTTGAAAATTCGCATAAAATAATAAAATACCTCTATATCCGTGCCAGTGGAGTGGAAAAGGTCAAATATAATATTACAAATTTCAGGTACTACGTCATTGTTAAAAATACGAGAAAATTAGCTATCTGATTCTTCATCTGCGATTAATCCGACCTTATTTAAGTCTCCACCTACGCTAAAAAATAACGTATATACCACTGATTACATCGATAGACAGAAAAATAAGAGACGAATCACCAGGAAAAATCGCGCGGTCACCCTTGAAACACACAAATACATATCAAACAGCCTTCACCCTACGAAAATAAAAAAGAAGAAAGTCAAGAGACCAGGGCTCCTCGACAATTTCCACAGGCTAATTAACGGAACGATCGATCAGACACGCGGGTACAAAAGCGCCGGCTTATTGTCGCGAATTAAGAACCGTCCAAGGTCGTGGTAGCGGCACATAAGAACGGGCCCGTTTCTCCGTGACGAGCTGTAACGAGCCGGTCGGACGTTACGTCGTTCGTTAATTAAGTTAACGACCGTTCAAGTGGCCCGCGGAAACGAGCAGCCCTCCCACGCGCCACTGTTATCCACTCGGTGTGAACGAGCCTTTACCTACGAGATCGTGCTACCAAGATAGAAGGAAGAGAGTTGAATGAGAAGCTCGTGGGTGGAATAGAGAAACGACAATGTCTCACGGGTTCGCGTTACCGTCGTTGAACATCTAGACTGGACGTGGTTATTTATAGTTCACGATTAAGCATGATCGAGCTGAAGTATCCGCGCCGGTAATCGTGGATTCGCTTTCCGGGTTTTTCTTGCGAACATGATCGAAGAATCTCGGGGAAGAAAGTGTTCACGTTGATCTCGTGTTCTATAAGGACGAGTTTCATGTTTGAATTAATTTTTTAATTGATTCAAATTAAAGTATCATCTGCACTTTTGGACGAGATACAGTTGGATTAATCACACGAGAGATTGTGCTTGGGTCAACTTGGACCCGAGTTAACTACTTTCCAATGTGTCTTAAAAATGAAATATTTAATTTTTTCATTTGTTTATTATTTTCTCGATAATATATAAAAGTTTGCTTTTGGGTTCCCTCTTAATACTTTAAAAGCTTTTCCATCCTCTAGAAATACCTTGGAAAATATGCATTTTCAAAGATATTTATTAAAATCAATTTTTAATTTTTTTAAAGTATAGATAACTTTATACTTTTTTTAAATTTTATTTCTCATTTTTTCCCCAGTGGTATGGTTTTCCACAGGGGAAATTTATTTTACAAAAATAAGGCATCGTTAAAATGGCGTATGTTAAAATTGTGTTACATATAAAAATCAGAAATATTGGATCAAAGTTTCAGAAGAGAAAAATATAGCAGATTTTTCAGCTGTTGGTTACTAAAAGGATGGAATTTCTATTTTTGCTTCAACTTCTACTTTAATTTAAGATTATCAATGTTGAAACAGTGAACAACGACTAAAAACTTGTAATGTATTAATGAAACGTTCTTTTTCTGTACATTTAATGATTATAATATTTAGTCGTTCGATGTACGTGAGAATAATCTTACTCTTCTTCGTCGAACAATGAACAAAAGTTGAAACGAGACGTTAGTACGTGTAATTAAACGGGCGATGGCGAACTTCTGTAGGATATCCGCCCATTACGTTAACACGGGCCTCGACTAACGTAACACCATGGAACAGAATAACGTTGTGCCGATGTAACGCAATCTCGGGGATGGAAAGATAGTCGAGGCGAGAAAGTTGTAGCCACGTAAAAAACGGGGAATCGAAAGGGTTCTGAAGAGGACTAGGGCGGTCGCGTCGTTAAAAGTTAAACGAAAAAACGTGGATTTCGTTACGAGACCGCAATCCTTTTTTCTGCTTTTCCTTTGTTCAAAATACAGGAAAAAGGAAAACGCAGAATTACGGTATAAAATTATATCTCCTACTAGATGTTATAAAAAGCACTACAATTCTAAATCCTGTACAATTTTCCACCTTTAAATCTCCTCTAAACGCACAAAAATTAGCAGACTTGTGATAAGTATGGTAAAAAAGAAAACAAATTCACGAAAAAAAAAAAAAAATAAATAAAAATAGACAAATCTGCATGTTTCAAAGAAACACGCTCCAACAAATCATAAAACGCTTCTCTACCAGACAACATTGAAAATCACCAACTCGAAACAGCGATCGAGCAATCGAGCAAAAATAATCGGCAATCAAACGGTGATTACACGATTACGCGGATAAATAATGAATCATTACGTAAACGCGTGTCCACGGGTTGCGCCACAACCGATACGATGACTCGTCCACGATTTCCCAGACCGATACCACCAAAGGCCTCTCCGTGATTTCGTTCTCACAGAGGGCCGAAAAGCGTCCTCTCCTCGTCGTTGTCGCATCGCTTTATAAACGCCGATACGAATTGGTCTTTGCGTGTGCATGCACACGAACGATCTTCGTTCCAACAATCTCTCCTTCCTCCTCTCTGTGGCATTATATCGACGCTTGCGTAACATCGTCGTGTTCAGCCTCTAGATCGAGTGAGTGTCGTACGACCGACGACGACGACTACCATAAACTGCGATACAAAGGCCGTGAACATGGCGAGCGTTCGGAAAAGAGAGAAGAAGAGAGAGAAAAAGGAGAAAGAAAGTAGGAGAGCACGAGAAACAGCGGGGAAAGAGGGTGGAATGAACGAAAGGGGTAGAAAGAGGGAGGCAAGGGTGGAGGTGGAGAGGGGACAACGGGAGAGCCGTGAATGGAAGACAAGCGACGAGAAGAATCGCGCGCGAAAAGAGAAACGACGGAGTAGTAAGCGGTCGGTGGAAAGCTTGGGTAGAAGAGGAGAGAGGGAGGCGGTGGAGGCAGGATACCGAAGGGAATGGGGGGGCGTTATAACGGGAGTTTTACGACAGAACGGTTTAATTGTCCGTGCTTCGTGGTCGGCGGCCATTCTACGTCGAGTACTCCGGAGTACTCTGTGTGTGCCAAGGCACAATTCGTATCTCTCTCTCTCTCTCTTTCTGTGGCTTGTACTCTTCCACCATCCTCTCACTCGCGATCACTGTCTTACTCTCTCGTTCTTTCTCTCGTTCTCACTCTCCCGCCCCCGTTCCCAGGCGAACAACGGCACGAAACGCGAAACCGTTTCATTATCAAGCACGGTCGGGCTCGCTTTTGTGGCGTAGACTACAGAGAGGCCGGAGTCAGAGAGAGTAGCAGTAGTAGTAGTAGTAGTAGTAGTAGTAGAGAGGAAAGAAGAGACACGAGAGAAAGAGAGGGTGAGGTGGCGAAGGGAGGACAAAACACAGAGAGAGAGAGAGAGAAAGAGAGAGTTGGAGGGAACACAAGGGACAGAGAAACGAATCCAGATGGTCGGGATGAATCCATTATGCGGCAGGATGGCTGATAACGCGCCTCTCTATCTCTTGTAGCCGGGGCAAACAGTTATCGTTTCGTAATTGATAGCTACAACGAGTGCGGGATTTGCCCTTCCAATCTCACTCGTTCTACCGTTACACGTCACCTCTTTTCTCTCTCTCACGTGCCACCAACCTCTACTGTACAAGCTCTACCGGCTGGTCCGGCGGCCAATACCGCCCCGTAAGTGGCGGCCAACGAATTACGAGCAGCAACCACTTTGTTACCGGCCAAGTACCGACGCTCTCGTACCCAGCTACTACTCGATTTTGCTTCGGATCGCTAGCCCTCTCTCTCTCTCTCTCTCTTCTCTTAGCTTTCTGTCTTCCTACAGCTTCAAACTAACTGACGATCATCGACTGTGAGAAGCGTTGCGAACTCGTTTTACGATAATTGCAACTTCAGATAAAATTCTTTCACGTGAACAACGTTACTCTTAATTTTTCATCTCACTTGAAGCTGCTGCCTGCTTTTGCTATCTTCTTTTCTTTCCTTCACCGAGTATTACTGTAATTCTAGAAATTGAAGTAACAAAAAGTTCAAAGAGAAAGGAGAGTTTCGTTCGATGCGTTACCATAAAGGGTAGAAAAGACAAGCTCATGGTATATACTCAAGCATGGTTCGTCGTCTTGTTAGAGACTTTCTTTAAGAAGAGAAGTAAGAAGAAGAGAGAGAGAAAGAGAGACTTTATCCTTCGAGGAGAGCCTAATGGAGCCATATCGTCGTTGGCGTTAAGGTTCGCGTGCGCGGCGTTTTTAGAGTCGCAATAACCGGGCGGGTCGCCGCACGTGCACCGAGGCCAGAGTCTTAAGGCTGCACCGCCGCCCGGTAAGAGCCTTAGATATGAATATGCGCATAAATGTGTATGCATGCGGGGGCCGCGGTGGTACACCGAAAGGGCGTTTCCAAAGCAACGTAATCGCCCTTCTCTTCGAATCATTTGCACAAGATCCTTTCGCGATACTAGCCTCGATGTAAAAAAACAAAAAAAGAAAAAAACACGACACAGGAGGTCTCTTAAATTAAATTAGAAACTCGAATCGAGTTGGAGAACAGGCGAAGGTGAATAAGTATAGTCCAGGTCATGATATACATTCTCCGATAACACTGAGAATAATTTCTATCAGTGAAGAACTTTGGTTGAAAGAAATACAGCAGACTCCTGTATAACGCGCCAAAAATATTGCAACTACTGTTGTCACATAACACGATTCTTCGTACAACGCGTCAAATGAAACAGGATTTAGCTGCATATGAGAATTAAATCTACTTTAGATGAGCGTTACATTGTTTTCTTAAAAGACATAATACATAAATTTGTATAATTACATTTTTATTAAATTTCAATGAAATAAAAGATTTTTTACATACGTTAATAATATAAATGTTTTAACCAATTGCGTATATATGTCATTTATTTCTAAAATACTGTCCTATTTGATAAAATATAGAAAATAAATGTTGGTATAGCAATAATCGTTTCGATGTAAGCAATAAAATTGGAGCCGCTGTTCTTACGTCCAGTCGCTTGACGAGATATTTAGATACGTTCATCTTTTGTATATTTTTGTGAGAAAGCTATATGTAACGGACCACCCAAGTATATACGTCCACTTAGGCTGCACTCCTTTTTTTCCTAAGGCATTTTTTGGGAGAACGAAAGAAAGTTTCAGTCTTAACCAGCACGTAGCACAAAGCAAATAAATGTAACCACTACTAATTATTTTTTTTCTTTTTATTAAACCCTTCTCAGCTCGACTGCCAGTCATTCCTGCATCAAAAATTCCTGTACACCACGATTTCCTATAGCACATAACACATTAACCGCGCTATACGGGAGTCTGCTGTATCTTAAACGTTGCACTTACGCAACGTTAAGAAGAAAAGAGTTAATGGAACCCCCAAAAGTAGAGTGTAACGCAAAATTAATCTCTACCGATTCTTAAGAGTTTCATTTACCATCTCGCTTGTATCCTACAATATTCCTCGAATTATACTACATTTCGCTTCGTTTCACACGTTACGAAATCGAAATTGACAAATTTCGAGGAAAATCACCGATTCGATTTGCATATGGTGACGATCACAGGAGGAGTAAAGATTCCTCGCAGAGGAGGGGTTGGAAGAGGGATGGAACGCGATCAGGCGGGTATCACGTAGCCGATTTCGAGCTCGCGTGGCACTCTTAAAACCGACTGGCGCGGCTCGAGACGCGGTATGCGGCAACCGGAATTCACGGGGTCGTAACCGCGACCTATCGGCGAATATTGGATGCCGTTGCATGCCGCTGCTCACCTCGGCATACCAGCCAAGCATACGAAGGAATGCGTGTCCTACTGCACGATGGAAAGCTTCCCGTCCAAGGTTAGATGTCGACGAGGAGAGAGTACGTGTGTAAGTACACGCGTGGCCCCTCTGCGCTGCTGTTCTCCGAGTGAATGAGAGCTGGGAAACGGGCCGCGCGACTCGGCTCGATACATTCCAACTTTGCGCCGCGAAACGATCCACATCGCTCGTTTTCTGCGAACACGACTGTTTTGTCCTACGCTCGTTGTTTTCTTCCATTTCATTATGGCGAGAGATTTTACGGTGGAGAACATACAGGAACCTCGGGGAAATTACACGTAGTGTCGAAGATTCGTGCTGACACGAGATTTCGTAAAGTTAACTGTACGGTAATTGCGATCGGAATGGAAATTGTATCGTACGAAGGATAAACGTTTAAATGGAAACGAGTGAACTCGTTGATGAGAGCATGCTTAACCCTCCAGAGGCAATCTGATGAAATTACATGCTTGTATTTCTTCGAAACGAACGAAGAAATAGACTTTCGCGCGTGTTTCTGTTTTTATAGAAAAAAGTTTTATCAACGTTTCCAATGGAAGCAGAGTTTGATAGGTAGTATATGTGATAAAAGATAGATGTTTAATTCTTAGCTGAAAAATTTGTCAAATTCTTTTCGAAAGTTGAACAATTAAAAATTCGCGAATTTGTGGAAATTGAAAATTTGGTTGGTTAAATTTGAAATGGAAGTGTGTAAAGGATTAAGGCGGTAAGAGAAGTGTATGACCTAAATTTCCAAAGCGCCTATAGGCGCCAATAGCAATTAAAGGGTTAATGCAAATATTTGACTAAATTATGCTGCAAATTATGCAAATTATGTTGACTGAATGCATAAGTGAAGTGAAGGACCTAACACCTTCGATATCCTTCATTCAAGTGAACATCCTAATACATTATTCTAAAGCTAATCTCTCCACCCTAATTACCAATCTTGTTTCGTTCGTTAATTTTCGTAAAAATTTCTTTAACAATACAATTTTGTTACCACTCTCAGCGATGAGTGATTATAGTAGCCTGTAGTGTATCGAAAGGTTTAAAGAGCAGTTGTATAATACAGTGAAAACTTCGACAAGTATCTTAGAATTTTTTCACGCTTTTTTAAAGCTTAAAATAGTGCAAAAATTAGATCTGAAAAGCTAGTTGTTAATCTAGAATGCATTTACTGCCAGATAAATCGAATTACTCGAACAGGTTATCACATTTGTGGTGAAATGTCACCTGGCCACTGATTGTGAGACCAATATCCTTCTTACAGAACCTGAATACGAAATATCACAGGAAAATCCAAGCTGTAGAAATAGAAACTCCGTGTAATTGATATTTCTGTTTCCCTGAAAAGCGTGGAATTTCGCGTTGCAACCGAGCAAAACAACGTCGAGTTTTCCTTCTAAGAAGAAGAGGCCAGCTGCATCGCGATTGCGACATCGAAAAGTCTATTGTGGCTTGTTGTCTGCTTGGAGACAGCGTTAACGAGCTAATATCAAGAAGACGCCGCGCGGCGAACAGGCAATCCGTCACGTTGCTGTTGTCGTTTTGCATCAACTCTGATGGATTTTCTGCGAGTTAGCCTGCATTATTATTCATTACGTTCGCTAGAGAGATCGAGAGGCGTTACGACCTTCGATTATCCTTTCCTCACGAGGACACTTTGCAAAACCACGTACAATTCGACGAATCGTTTCACTAGCTGGCGCCCGCTCCGCCGTCTAACGACTCGATTAAAAATGCAACGGCGGTTAAGCGCCGACTCGTGAAACGCTATTCGATCAGATGTGATGACCGTTTAGCGTGGATTACGATCGTGGGATGTTATATTCAAGAGTTCATGGATCTGGTGTATTTTGGGAATGTGCAAAAAGATTTTGAACTCTGTGTTAAAAATAAACGTGAATAATACACATTTTGTAATTGATATTTTTTTCTTAACCTTCGAACACCATAAAAAAGACATTATAGCGTGTCTCAATGTATCTTTAAGTTTAATTATATGTTTTATATTCTTTGTATATTAATGAATTCTATCCCACAAGTAATAAATAAATAAATAACATGAGATTGATCCTTTAATCTTTCGAAAGAGCCTCTATAATTCTTCCTTTAAGTTGCAAAGGATTCACACTATTTCTTGCAGCTATTTCTTAACGTGAAAATGTGAGCAAAAGCAACAATTTTCACGAAACCTTGAAATAGTCTATCTGTGCTTTAATAAAAAAGAACAAAATTTATTATTATTTAAAAACAGAGATGGATCAAGTGTACATTTTACTATTACTGAAATCATGATGTGACCGAAAATAAAAAAAATGTATTTAATATTTTCAGCCGATTCTAATAATTCGATCATTCATTATGTTCTTTATTTTCGATTTATTTGTACATGTAATATCACGTTGTATTTCACTTTGTGTATAGTTATGAAAATTTCAACAATGAAACACAGAAACTACCGACACACAATTTCTCTAAAAAGAATTCAGAAATTCCTTTAGATCTCCTAAATTACTGAAAACGTCCAAATTCGCCGGAAGACATCCATCGATGTCCTTTATCATTTAGAAAAATCTAAAATGTACTCGTCATTCTCCATGCTGGCCAGAGCACGCATTTCCGAAAGCAACGGGCCCTGTAAACTTTCGCCAGGCCGAGAAACGGCAATTGAAATGCACAGACATCACTCCGGCTGGAAGTCACTTTCGGCAGCCCCGAAATAACAGTCCGGGTGGACAACGTGCTAAGAATCTGTCGCTTCCTGAAACAGCCAGTCGCGTCGGCGAGATGCGAATTCGTAATTGGCACAGGGACGATTTCACTGGGTCTCGCTGTAAACACGGCCTCGTAAAACGAACAATGCCGGACTTAAGTATCCAACTGTCGCGTTCTCGTCCCTCGTTCGTTTACAATTTCTTCGTCGCGTTTCGCTTAATTTCGCGCGAAACTTCACGCGGAATGTTCGCAACAGCTCGAATTATTCACCGTGTATCCTTTCGATTACGAGACCAGGTCACTACATATTCTCTCAAGCAGAGTTAGCAAATGTAAAAAAAAAGAAAAAGAAAAAAAAATGTATATAAAGAGGAAAAATATTTCCTCTAATATCAAACTCGGGACATAATTTTCGTCAAAGAGTGCGTGCGACGAGGCACTACCCATTTCATATCGACGAAAACGAATGGAAAGGGGACCGAAAAAAAAAATCAGAAAAAGTACACGTGAGAGGGGTAGATAAAAAAAAAAAAATTAACATCCACAGGAGAAATAACTAGCGCGCGTATGTATATACGTAGCTCGGTTTGAGTCTGTTCACGATGTTACATTCGACGCGGCTGGAATCCGGTGAAATGGAGCAAGATAAAAAAGATGTAAAAATGAAATGAAGTCAAACGGAGCCGAATATTTTTCGAAAAATATCACTCGCGTGTATCTACACGCCTCTGTACGCATTTATGGTCCTACGACTACCAGTGAGATTGGATGACTCGAAGCGAAGCGAAAAAAACGATAAAAAAAGGGAAAAACAACAGCAAACTGGGGAGAAAGAGGAGAAGAAGTAGAGAAAGGGGTACGAGGGAGAGAAAAAAAAAACGAAAGAGAAAGCATGGAGTAAGGGAAGAGAGGGAGGAACATTAATGCCACCACCAGTTGCAACGCTGCGTTCGAGGAGTTGTGATGTTCGTACATCCGTTGGTTAGTCAGGAGAAATGCCACGACACGTGGCCGTATAAAAAAATGGCCACGTCGTCGGCCGATGAATATGCATGAGCGTCAAATGATAAAAATCGTACGCATTTCGTGAGGTACTTTTTCTAAAAAAAAAAAAAAAAAAAAAGTGAGTCCTACAAAAAATAAAGCGAGCCCTCAGAACGAACGAGCCATTAGTGTTCGATACACGGTGTCTAAAAACAGCACATCGGCGATGCGTGCCTGGAAAATCGACATTTTTATAACGTTTTCGTTATTTTTTTCTTTTTTCCATCTTTTTTTTTCATTTGCTCGCTTCTCGCTCGTTCCTCCTCCTCCCTTTTTTGTTTTTCGTTCGTTCTATAGGGTGTGATGTAACTGTATCGAGAGGAAAATCGAACGAGGGGAATGAGAGAGTCAGTTGTGAACGTTAACCAGTGCACAACGAAGTAACGATGGTATACAGGCGTCGCGATTTACGACACCACCCTCAGCTATCGTTGACTTGAAATTTGCGGTTGCCGCACGGGGTGGTTGTGCTTAAAATGCGATTACAACGCGATCTAACGGCTACATTCTCGCGTATCTTCCGTTCGTCGGTTATTATAAAAGATTGGAAGACTAAAAGTGGTGACATGGGTTTTTAATCCTTTATTTACAGCAGACGATCAATTCCAACGATATCTTGTAACTAATGTGCGTCGGTTCTCTGGTTAATTACTAAATCTCATACTATTTCTCCAGAAATGAGGCTTGAAACACACAAATACGTAACTTTTACTAGGAGAATTTTCTTCTCCATGTCACAATTATTTCTAATACACAATATTTGATCAATCAACGCGAGATATCACGATTTTTCCACGTTGATTCATCCACAAAATCCACAGCTACATAGTCCGCATACACAACGGAACTGACCTACACGAGCAGCTGTTGCACACACCCCTTTCTCTCGCCTGCAATCCCTTTACCATCCCTCCTCGTCTCTCTTTAACACCGTCGTTGTCACTCTTCGTCTGCTCGTTACTCGGCGTGGCTGCGAACGGGCCTGGCGAGGTGACGATAATTATTGTTGCACGAGTCAGACGGCCGGCTACGAAGCGATAGCTCAACCCTGAATCGGTAGGGTTGGGTTTTGGAGTGCAAGCCTCGTTTGATTGGTCGTAACAGCTGTCCGACCGAGGCTCCGAGAGGATTGTATTCTCGATAAGACGTATAGCAGATGGATCGATCAGAGGTAATGAATCCGGTAGGACTGTGATGGGTTTATCATAATGAGAATTAATAAATCCTTCTTGATCGGGTATATTCGAGAGCTTAACGTAAACGTTCGAAATTAATTAACGAAATGTTTATTTCGAACGTTGAAACGTGGAAGAGGAGGTGGGATCACATTGCTGATGAAAGGAAAACTAAATCCCCTCTTTTGATCGTTACACTGAGCACGGAAACAGTGTCTGTAATAAAATACACGCCGTGCAAGCACGTCGGAAATGAAAATTAACAAAGAAGAACAAGGCCCGTTGAAAAGAAACAAGACGATTATAACGTACAACGGACAACGTTTAATTCGTTTTAATTGTCGCAACAATTGCGCAACATCAACGGAATTGTTCCCGTCTTGAACAAACAAAGCCACCCGGGAGGCATGACTTTTACCAGCGAGAGTGCAATCGGGGGAAAAAAGGGGTCGGTGATCGCGTATCCTGTTCGCGGGCGGAGAGAACGAAAAATAAAATAAGAGAGAAGAAAAAAGAAGGTGAAGGGAACATTAAAGCCTTTCTTCTTTTCGCCTCTTCTCGCTGACGCGTTTTGCTTCCTCTGTCTCGCGGTGAACCCCGGCGCCGCTTTTTCTTTCCTTCGAACGTCTCGCAGAACTTCGCGATACTTCACTCTCTATCTCTCTCTCTCTCTCTTTTTCCAGCCAGTTTTCTTTCTCTCTCTCTCTCTCTCTCTCTCTCTCTCTCTGTCATTCATTCGACGTACTCGCGTACCGAGGCAGGCGGCTCGTTAAAAAAATCAAAAGAGAAAAAATAATTATGAGTACACGAATCCACCCTCGTAACGCTCGCTAGTCAAAGCTCACGTGACCCGGGGCTTTCGACCCACCCTACCCCATTGGTCCACTTTCACGGTAGGTCTCGACACGATTTCGTGCCCGCCATGCGTAACGAAAGAAGCGGAGGAAAGCGAGAGAAACACACGTTAAGAGAGAAAGAACGAGAGAGGAAGAGGAAGAAAGAGATAGCGACGGGTGCGAGAGGAAGTGAGCGAGATCAGGGAAGAGGAAAGGGGGAGAAAGTGAGGGTGGAAGAGAGAGAGAAGAGAGAGAGGAGAGAGAGAAGGAGAAAAAACGCGCCGTTCCGAGAAAGGAGAGGAGCTGCCGGCAAGGCGGGATCGATACGCGCAGCGTTCGAGCCTTCCGTTGCGCAGTACTTAGAGCCCTTTTCTAGAAATTAATCGATAGGTGAAACATACGAAATATCTTTCACGCAGGGTCGCTCGCGAATGGTATTACTTTTCAAGATGAAAAGTGTTCTCCAACCGATCACCTGTTACTGTCTCGTCGATATTTCTGAGAGAAATATCTGCTTCCTCTTGGTTTGGTTTCAACTGAAGTCTCATTGCCAGAGAAATACGAGAAATTTTATATCTCGATCGAGAGGAAGATTAGAAACGAGGGAAGAAGGATTCTTTAATACATTCACTGTCTCGTGAATTATACATCATCAAAGTCCCTTTTATCCAATATTCCACAAAAAAGAAAATGAAACATTGGAGAAATGTAGCTCAAACCACTCTAATCAATTTTTATTTCGACAATGAAACGGTTTTAGAGGTGGAAACACCTTTTCAAAGAAATTGTGAGCTTTCATATTCTTGTGAATATTTACAAAGAAAGTCCAACTCAAAATTTCTGTGATTTTCTTCTGCATTGTGGTGGTAAAGAATTTCCAAGAAACTTTTTTTTTTAATTTACCTCAACTACTCTGTCGTTGCACTTTTTATGAAGTTTCAAATTTAAACATTTTTGTTCTAAACTACGAAGCTTAAGATTTCGTCAGATTTTCTGGCGGGATGCAAATACAAGTATGAAATAAATTTCCTGAACATTTTAATTACGAACCCCTTGTCTTATAATAACGAGCCACACTCGTATTATGATCAATTATGTCAAAAAACAAGTATCATATCTCTATTATAATTTGCATTTTAACTTTCACATTTAGCAAATAGTTTTGCTGTAACCTCAGTTTCAATTAAAAAATGACAATTATCAAATAAAAATCCTTTACAATACCTTGCCTTTTTCCATTTTACACTGTTACTGAAACGACGACTACAAACATACGCAACGATTAAAAAATTGTACAGTAAAGTGTTGAATATTTATTAAAAAATTACTACAGTCTTTCAAAATATATAAAAAGCAATCTGATAAAAATTCCTTCCTCTCAGAAAAAATTCCAATGCGTATCAAATCTTTCCAATCATCGACAACAGTCGACGAGAGAAACAGCACCATTAGTCGATGCAGCCGGCTGGTCGTCGACAGTCTGTGGTCTCGTCACAACCGCCGACAGTTCTCTGGTTGTCTCATTGACTGCGTCGTGGTTCTATGAATAGAATCGTGGCAGTCGAAGCGTCTTCTTCTGTGGTCGGCCCCGGTTGGGTCCATTAAGCGTTCGCGGACTCGCATCCAAGATTCTTCGCCAGAGATGCACAGGATCGGGGCTTTTGACCCCCTTCGAATACGCGGCCGGTTGCGTAACACTTGGCACGATTGCACGTTATATCGAATGAAGCTACGCCGGCGGCTTGTGAGACAAAACGCGGGACGCGTTGTTCAGCGATTCGGAATGATTCGTTATGTAACCGATTCGACGTTGATCGAAGGGGATTCGTGTTCCATGAGGCGGTGGAAGATTGAACGAAGGATGATTGGACGTTTCGAGGTCGCTCGTTTAATTCAGTTACACTGTACAATCATGGGATAGAGCAGTGTTTTTCAATCGACGTGAAAAATTTTGTTCGTGTAGCTGCTTTATGACACGCAGATTTTAACCAGTTAAATGTGTTTGATGACTATATCCGTCATGGAGATGTGGCAGAATTTTGTGTCATGACGACTATATCCGTCATGCGTAAAATTTTGTTACAATTTGATATTTAAATTGTAATTTTGGCGAAAACTAAATTATATTCGTAAATTTTAATATGTTTAAAATGTTTAGAGAAAGCAAATAAAAATGATAAATAATTTGAGTTGGATTCATAACTTCCTGAGAGCTAACTCGTAAGCAGTGCAGTAACACACACTGGTGTGCGGTTTGCAAAAAGATCGCCACAGTTAACTGGTTAAGAGAGAATAATTGTTTTTAGAATTTGTAATTTTGTAATGTTAAATGTTATAAATGAACAATTGTCTATATTGTCTTTAAAAATGTTTCTTGTTGAAATGGTTGAAGAACGTTGAGGTAGAATGGAATAAAATTCCACTCGAATTGTAATTCATCTCTTTCCACGGTTTGTTTTACACACACTGATCTTTAGTTTCACCGTGTTACCGTTTCGTAACATTTCCAGGAGACTTTCTTCTTCATCCCCGTACACTGTAAGAACGTTTGAAACTTTCACCTCACCACTCGACCTGCTGCACCGCGCTATTCTATGCGAATTTTTCTTTTTTTATATATGCAATATCGAGCACAGGTATTTGGACACTTTCACATTATTGGAAATGCACGAAATGTTTGTGCAAAATAAACAAAACGACGAACATATAAATTAACACAATATTTAACCCTCATCGTGTACCTTAAAAGTTACATATCCATTTATCTGTATTTTATTATCTTTTTACATTTTACATTTATTATTTTTATTATTATCGGTCAATTTCTTTATATCAACTGTTAATTCTTGTTTCTTAACATTCGTCAAAATGTAAAATTTTAATCAATTGTAATTTTTCATCTCACGAACATAGAAAATTCGAGCTATAGTAATAATTTTGTAATAGTTAGAATTTTGAGACTTTCGCGATCCGATTCAATGAAAGTAACAGCGTTTTTTAACGAAAGAATATAATTTTATCTTTTGATAAACAGTACCCGTAAAATATTATAAATATATCTCTGCATTTATTTAGATGTTGATATCGATCAATCCACTTATTTCCTGGGAGAATTAAAGCTGCACCGAAGTGGTCGAAAACTTTCCATCAGGAGTGTATATTATAAATTTCAGAAACATTATATAATGGTGTAATTAAACGAAACACTCACGTAATAAAAAAAAAGAAAAGAAATTATATCTGTGACACATATCCTGCAAAACTGGATTAACAGCGGAGACAAAAAGATCTCTCCCCAAGATAGTAATAATTCACGCGTCGCTAATGCGTCTCTGTATCACGAATTTCATTCCACGTTTCCTCCTTCTTTTCCCCCCTTTTTTCCCTCAAGTTTCCACAAGCAGGAAACAGTGCTCAGAATTCCGAGTCGACGACAATTTCAACGATGAAGTTTCCCTCGCAGCAGAAGGAGGGAACGCAACAGGAAACGAGTGCGTCACACTTGTGCCCAACGAATTTTTCGAACTTTCGTCCGCAACTTGAACTATCCCGTGAAAGTTTCGAAAGTTCGACGATTTTCTCCGACGCGGTGTTTTTTTGGCCAAAGGCCATTAACGCGTTTCGAGACGAAGCGTCGATGTTAGGGGATTTTAAAAGGAACACGCATGAAAATGCAGAGTGACGATGGTGCATTTTTTTTTTCTTCATATAAATTCAAAACGCATCACTTCGCCGCGTCCGATTTTCTGCTGCAACCGGAAACGTTGTAAATGCATCTGTTCGTTACGAAATCCGTCGTACGTAGATATGCAGATCGTGTTACATTTCGGGACTCGTCGTTGCGAGATCGATATTATAATTAAGAAACCGCGCACCTCGATAATACCGATTACGCACGTGACACGCGGATATTACGAAACGCACACGGTCGACGTAATTTGCTCGAAACGAACACCATTTCGCTCCTGCTATTTTTAAACGTGAAAATAAACAGGAAACGAGAACTTTTTTTTGCTGCTCATCGTGTTAGGTTTCTGCAGAAAGTATTACACGATTCAAATTACAAATTTGACGTTGAAAAATATAAAATTCTTCAATGTACACTACTCATCTGTCTCTAATATACGTTTACTATCTTTAACTTTGATTGATCTTCGCTTTTTGACTGTAAACGAGTCAGTAAAAGAAAGAAAACAAAAAATTCATGTAAAATATTTTACAGAAAACTACTGTGTATCAAGGTTTCGTGAAAATCGGTGATTATCACTTAAGAATATTTCCCTGCTAGTAACATTCTTTCATTTAAGTACCTGCGAAGAGTAAATAATAAAATAACAATTAATTAAGTTTCTAAAAATGTGCTAACCTTCGAAACAAACGAATTTACGCAACGATCCATTTTTTTCATAACATGGCGAGATCTCTCCGATCGATCAGCAAAATATTAATTGAACATAAATGATCCATCGTGTGATGTAACAAAAAACCCTTACGAACAAAAGCGTACACAAAATTCTACTTGTCAGAGTTCGCTTCTGGAAAACAATCGAAAACCAAGGAGCGAGCAAAACGAAGAAGATGGAAGAAAGTCAATAAAAGGAAGGAACACGCCTCGTTGCTGATACGATCCCTCCAACACGCAGTAGAAATGTAGAGAGCAATTATCATTCGTACGAAGGGGAGACCTGTAGCAAACAGCATCAGACAACAGCCACGTCTGATGAATCTCGTTACGGTGCATCAACGTACGGCCACGTCGAGAAATCATGATTTCGCTGCTTTTCTGCCCACATCCGCCTTCTCCTCCATACCAACCAGCTCTATTGTTGGCATTATCTTCGGGCACTGACCACGTCGAGATTAAAGTTTTAAAGTTCCATAGAGAAGCCCGTTGGAGGAACCTAGAAAACTGACGAGAAACGCGTGCTGCATGCAGAGGCAAGCAACGCGTCTCACAAAGGCGTGAACATCGATGGACGCCACGGGATTGGAAACCAGCCTCCATCTCTACATCCCCCTTTCTATCGTTTTCTGTATTTTTCATTTCGATTCAATTTCACCGGGCTTCCTTCTCCTATTGGAATCGATTCCCTCCCACTAGCGTGCACGATACGAAATAAACCCTGAAACCCGATGGAAACAATAATGGCACTTCGCGATACCCGAACGGATTTCCTCTCGTTTCGAATATTATTTACTCTCCCTCGTGTTTTCTAACCGTTGTGTAAATGTTTAAATAGAGTCGAGTAGGATGAGAAGAGTTTCAACGTGAATATAATTAGAATGTAGAAAAGGATGTCAGATGGTTGCAAAGTGCTCGAGAAATTTCGATATGTACGTGTTTAATAGAGGGTTTGTTTTAAAAGTCGCTCTTCTCTGTGAGTAAACAGAGAACTCTTCGAATGTGAAGGACTATTGTGTCGGATTGCTCCGGAGCAGATTTTTCTACTCTGATTTTCTATCGAACTAAATACCAATAGCACTTGTTTAGCCTTTTTAATTCCGCGAATCGATTTCGAACGAATCGATTGGCACTCGAAGTATCTTTCTTGGTGTTGTTGGATGTGGAAAGTTTTATTTGAGTGTTTTGAAGAAATGTAGCGTCTGGAAATTTTTTAATAAAATTTTCTTATGTAATTTAATTAAATTTCTCAATGAAATTGGTATTTTTGACAAGAGCTGAACAAATCTATTTGTATCTATGCATTGAATCAATGTCAAATTGGTGGGGAGTCAGAGTAAACATATTCCGAGTGTTTTAATAATGAAATTGAAAGAGATCTGGGAAAATAAGAAACCAAATCCTCAATCAGAACTGCATAATTATATATCCACTGCGTCTATGCAATTATCCCTCGAATTCTTTTAATCTTCTATTTCACCTCTATTCTATCTCAATCTTTATTATTCTCTACCAATTTCACATTTATAAAATTCAACTAATTGATCTGCGTTCATCACACAGCTTTACGACACGTCAGGCACAGAAAGAAACTTCAAACATCAGTACACTAGGTGCCACACCAATTTCACTTAAGTTTTCATTTAATCCTTCAATTTCGAAAATTTCGCAAAGATTGTTACAATAATGAATGATAAGATTACTTTCCAAATTTGATCTTTAAGGAATCAAACAAAATTTGGTCCTCAATGAACAACCTCTCTTAAACGAAAAATCTAGCATTAACGTTTTAATCATCGTGTCATCCTATTACACACATCTTACAAACTGTTGCCTTCACTTGTAACTTCAATCTACTTGCTCGCAATATTTCTTCCACCGACTGTACCTTTCTTCTAAAAATGCTTCGCAACCACGTTTCCTGGCGTAACAAGAAAACGCCAGGTAAGATAGGTATCGTGTGACCAAATCCACATGTCATTCATCCGGATCGATGAGTCACACAAACGACAGAACGAAGACACCGCGTGAGTTCTACGCCAATGGCTTAAGTCCTCGTTACATACAGCTCCAGAGTTCATGAAAGTTCTATTGGAACGAAACTCGGCCGGGGTTTCCAGCCGGACGGCTGTTTCTCGCCGTGTTGTATTTCCGCTTCTCTCTTATACTCTTCTCGTTGTCATCGTCATCATCATCGTAGTTCGCCCCCTCGAAAAGCCTGGATTCACAAGCTCGCGCCACAACTATGGAAACACTGTCTCGCTCGGCAAGGATCTCCAGGGAACCGAGAAGCTTCGCTGCAGATGCTGGAAATACCAGTCGTAGACTGTTCTCCACCTCCATCTCCTCCATCTCCTTCTCCTTCTACTCGATATTACTTTATTGGACGTGTCGTATTAAGTCACGTACGAAGCATCGGATACCAAGCCGATATAAACGTATATTCGAAATAATTCCCCGGCGAAATTGGTTCAATTACCGGCGAGTACCACCGCTCCAAATATTTAGATTGGCCACACCGATCGACCTTCTGTCGAACATCGAGATCGCCCGGCGATCCGTGCTCCTTTGCGAATTTCGAGGTTCGTGTCTCTAAATATAGGGTCGTACAAATGCGACGCCTAGATTTCACCGGTGTATAATATTTGCACGGATTTTCAGATGACATAAGCCGGTTTGTTTCAGTAGAAGGTAGTGCAATTTTAATCATGCACGTTATTCAAATTTATTATGAAAATCGACCGGTGTTTTCGTGAAAAATTTTGGTTAGTAACGAAGCTCGTTTCGCAATGAGTGGATTCGTTAATTAATCAAAATTGTCGTATTTGTAATGATAAAAATCCTCGTGTTATTCGTGAAAAATCTCTGAACCTGCAAAAAGTCACTGTTTAGTGTGCATTTTGGGCAAATAGAATCGTTGGACCGTTCTTCTTCGAAAACGTTGTCAATGTGAATGTTGAACGATACAAATTAATGTTGAGCGACTTTTAATCGTCAGAATTGTCACACAATTCGAGAAGACATTCAGTTTTCGCGATCAAAATGTCGTTAATTATTTTCGAAATAAATTAATTTCACGAAATGCAAATTTCAATTGGTCTCCAAGAGCATATAATTTAACACCGTTAGATTTTTTTGCAGAGATTTTTGAAAAGTCGAATCTGAGGAAACATGTAGACGTGTAAGTTAAACGGTCTAATAGAAGCAGGATTTTAGAAGCGATGGTGGATCCAATTTTGTAGAAACGGACTCGAAGTAGCTAGCGGGATCTTTGTGATTTGATAATTAGCGGTTTTACCTTCGGGTCTCTTGGTGAGTTTTGCTCGGCCAACGCGTGTCTCTCGACAGAATCCCAGTCGAAAGGAATGCACACACGTGATTGAAATTCTATGCAACTGACTGTCAAAGTGCTGTGCCACGCTGCTGACTTCACTACCTTGTCAGCTGTACTGTACAGCGTATGCTACAAGCGAAACACGAGATTCCTAATGATTATCAGCGGAGAGAAACGTGCGGTTCATGGTTTCCCTTTTTTCGTTTCTGAGAAATTGATACTTGATAGCGTCGAATTTACACGTGTAGAAAGAATTAACGAAAGGAATGTTATTCGTGCATTTCTCCGTAAACCATTTTGTACCATAAGAGGATATTCTCCACCGGAGACGTCATTTTTGAACAGTAATCGCGATAAAGAATTATCAGATTATTATAGACAGATCAAAAAACTTGATATTTCACATACGTGTTTAGATATGTTTTAAGAAGGCATCGTGTAATTTTTATATCATTATTTTTATCGTTATTTGTATTATTACATGTTTCCCGCAATGTATCATTTTGGATTTGTCGTATTTATCACAAACAAAAAATCAAAAATAATCTTAATTTCTATGAGCATGGTTTTTATCACTTTTATTAGAATGAAGCAAATAAAAATGTATCTATGTAAACCAAAACAGAAAAACGTTTTTATCACGAAAATTTTAAGTTCTACGAATGATAATAAAACGATTTCAAGTATTGATATAATTAAAGTAAGAAAGATAGATGCATCTATTTTTTACGTATGGAAAATTTAAACGAGATTGGTCAACACAGTATTCAGAAATCGTAAAAGCCAATTTTAACGAATTAGTACTTTCATTAATATTTCGGGTGCATGCATCTAGAAATCTTTTTAATTAATTGGTTGAAATTATCAACCGAAAAATCGTCGAAATCATTTAATTCAAAGATAATTACATATAAATAATTCGCAAATGCGTCTTCCTCTTACGTTTCCAACATCCACATTCACAAAATCGTATTAAAATTGATCATTTCTGAAGCACAAAATTTCAAAAACACATTTCCGAGATATTCAAGTTTGCACTTATAAGAAAATACAATAAAAGAGAAAACATCTCTTTGTCCCTCCAGCAGAAGAAGAATATCGTAATCGAAAATCATTCTAAAAATACAGAAATAACGTTGATAAGAAATCCAGCTTTTTCCTATGTCGTGAAGTCCGTTTGATTAATGCGACATTTCCTGTGTAGAAACGGCAACCGCTGATCGATCTAGAAATCTGTTATCTGTTTGGTCGTTTCCTTCGTGCTGCAGCTTCCACTTCCTTGTCCGGCGGGTGGGAAGCAGTCTTCGACAAATCGTCCAAGCCAGTGGGAGGACTAATTACACCTACCACGGAAGGACGATTCGCTAACGAGTTTCCGGCCGGTGCTCGCGACCGATTCGCGCCGGAATTAAACCGACTGCGTCGACGATGTACGGTCAATTCTGATCCCGGGTAAACGTCGCCAGGCTGAGTTAATCTCTTTCATTAAGGTCGACCATCGGGACCCTGCTTCTCCGTGAGGAATTGCCTCGGCGAGCCAAGATGGCGCGCAGAACGAGGAAATGTTTTCCAACCTCTGGCTGACGTGGAAACGATAATCACCTAGCTTTGTTTCCGTCCTGTGATTTAATAGATAGGTATATACCTTTTTCTTTCCTAGATACTATAGAAAATTGCTGATCTTATTTCTCCTATGATTCGACGATTTAACGAAACGATAATTATGTACACAACGAGTCTCGAAAGTGTTCGAACGCTTTCAAAATGATATGTTTAATGCTTTAAGAAATGTACTTCCGTTACAAATTTCGCAGTGTATTTTATAGAATAGAATAATGCAAGTGTCACGATTCTACATGTAGAATTTGTGGAATATACACCAATTAAGTTAATAATATTTATGAGTATTTTTTGGAAATAGTAATGATATGAAGGCCACAAAAGTATACGAATGAAATGAAACAAGACTGACATCGTAAACAAAATTTATTATTCTGCGAATTTCGTTATTATTTTATTTCAATAAATGTCACGTTGACTTTCTTATACCAATTGATTACGTGATCTATATTCTTCTTTGATACACTTATTCCTACAAAGTTCGCCACAGATAAAAGTCTATTGGCATGAGATCGAATATTTCGTATTATTACTGTAATTTTTTAATAAAGCTTTTGGAAGATCTGTTTTTATATAACATTTTTCGATCCCTATTAACGTTTGGGGATAACCTGTACGTATATATCGAGAAAGTATAGAAACGTGGCTATTATTAGACTCGAGAAACAATTACGGTCTGTATATCAGAGGGAAAAGAAGCGTAATACGTAGGTGGATTTGTAAGAAAACCTGTGTATTATAGATAAGCGTGAGGGAGAGAGAGAAGTAGGAAGAATGAGTAGTAACCTGGATGACTTGCGAGATCGGAACGAACCAGGTTGTAAAGATAAAGCGAAAAACACGGCGATACTATCTGGTAAATTGGACAGAAAATATTTAACCAGCCTAATTTCACGCGCAGGAAAGAGCCTCGTTCACGTTGCCTTTCGTCATCTGGTTTGAAATTAAACTGGTCTATAAAACAGTTAACATTACGCAACGCGAATTGTAAAAAAAAAAAAAAAAAAAAAAGAAACCAAGCGAAATAACAACGCAACTATTAACGACTCGTGTTAGTCTCGGTTTTCCTCTTTTTTTCCTTTTTCTCGGGAGAATTCCGTTCCGAAACAATTACGTACGATACTTCCGGCGACAAAAGTCAAGCAAAAATTCACAAGGAAATATCGCGAGAATTTACCGCGTGATAAAAATAAGATATTCCAACGTTCTCGCTTTTTCTCCTCCCCCCGTCTCTGTCACAATTTTCTTTATTTCTTTCCCTCTCTTTCTCTCCGCTTTCCTTTCCGGGATAATAAAATTCCCTGCGAGCAATTAGCCCCCTGTAACCGGCGGTTGCACGGAGAAATATAGATCGGGCCGACATAGATAATTTTCGAACTTCCTTGTTCGAGTTAATTCGACGGTGCGCGGGGCTCTGTCCGCGGTCGTAACACCGGACTATAAATTACCGGAAGAACGACCTGAGGAGTATCGACCCGGTTCCGGGCTGGCGTTTCGCACGATTATACTGGACACTCGTCAACCGACCGCCTACGCACTAATGAAAGGCTGGCTGGTCGTAAACTTTATCCTTAAAAAGAGACTTCTCTCTCCCGTCTCTCTCTTTTGGCTCTTCCCTATTATCTCTTTTTCTCCTCGCTAGTACTCTCAGCTCTCTCAACTCCCAGCTCCCAGCTCTCTCTCAGAGCTTAGCTCTCTCAGCTCTCTCTTAGCGCTTAGTTCTCTCAGCGCTTAGCTCTCTTAGCGCTTAGCTCTCTCAGCGCTTAGTTCTCTCATCGCTTAGCTCTCTCTCTCTCTCTCTCTCTCTCTCTCTCTCTCTCTCAGCGCTTAGCTCTCCTCGCTCTGTCCCTCTCTCTTTCTTTCTCTCTCTCTCTCTCTCATTCTCTCGCTGTGTCTCTCGGTCTCTCTTTCACTCTCTCGCTGTGTCTCTCAATCTCTCTCTCACTCTCTCGTGCTATCTCTCAGTTTCTCTCTCACTCTCTCGCTGTGTCTCTCGGTCTCTCATTTTCTGTCTTTGTCTCTCTCTCTCTCTCTCTCTCTCGGTCTCGATTCCGGCGAAAAAGAGGCTGTGGGCGGTGAAAAAGCGAAGCGTTGTTACCCGAAGAGGATTGATGAAACCGAGGGAAGCTCATTTGTGGTACACACACTTTGCCTGTTGAACGTTCCAATGGATAACGACAGTACGTCGATCCGGAGGATTTTGCGAAGCATTTGGTACCGTAATGCGGTGTACAATGGAAATTTCAATTGGATTGTTCATAGAATAGAGGAAACAGGGCGAAAGACGAAATACTTCAAACATCAGCTATCTATATTTTAAATCCATCTCTTTTAATCCATATGACGAATATGAAAATATGTATTGTCTACGTTTTTCCAAAAGAAAGGACACAAAAGATACGAAGCATCTCTAACTCTCGTCAAATTGTATCTTCAACGATGAAAAGAGAAAATCAACTTGTTAATTTATACTTATAATATCACTCGAAAAATGTACGAAGATATTCAAAGTCTATGTTCGCGATTAATCATAATCACATTAACGAATCCCGATTTAAAAAGTCCACTTTAAGCCTGCTTATTCGATATTCACTCTCTACCGTTATTTTACTTTCTCGATACTAATGGAAGCATAATCCCTTCTCTCATCATCTCTGATTTCGTGTAATTTTTAATACCTCCGCGTTCCATTCGTTGAAATTCCTCTGTCCTCGTTCTTTCTGTGACGGTTTTCATCAGGAATCGTCGCGAAATCCTGCAAAGGAAACTCGGTCTATGTACTCGCGTATTTCGAGACGTGTGCGTACGAGCATAGAGAGACGTATTGTTATTATTATGCCGCATTCTCGTGGCAGAATACTAGGAGAGGTAAGAGAGGAACGGAGCCCCACCGCGAAATTGCTTTCTGCCGTTTGATCATAATCCAATCGTTCCACCACGGACTAAACCGCCTAATGGGACGCGGAACCCCGACATCTCAGCCGGAAAATTTATGAACGCCTGTTTCTCTACGCAAAGAGACCGCCCCGCGGAGGAATGCTGGCTGCGCTGTGCGCCACTGTTAAATTAATGCAGTTTCTGCCCTTTAAATGGCGTAACGCGTGTGCACTATCGGAATATCTAGCGCGGGGAAATCGAATTTTCCTTGGATAAGAGGGAACATCTCTCTGGGAATACTGTTACATCGTCTCGAGGTCGCGTTTTCTTTTCTTTGTGTTTCTTTTCTTTAAAGAGACACTCAGAAATTTCGACATCTTCGAGTTTGAAATTTTTGCGTTCTGAAAATGTCTCTGCGAATTTTCAAAGCGAAGGTGACATGTTAAATCTTCACTTTGGAAAAGTTTCGCTTGAAATGTTACAAGTTCATTCGACTCACGAAGAATTGGCTTTTCTTAGAGCCCAAAAACTGAGTGATTTTTCGGCAGAAAATTGATAGTTTAAATTTAGACAGCTGTTAGTTTGTTCAAAGACAATTTTTCAGAAAGAAAAATGATTGCAACGAAGACTACGTTTATTTATACAGTTGAAGAAAACTGTCGTTTTCTCTGTTTCGGAAGAACCATGAAGAGATTTCAACAAATGTCAAGAAAAAAAGGAGGAAAATATTTCTACACAAATAATTGCAGCATAAACGCTGTTATTGCAAAATTTATACAATTTGTCCACTTCTTAACAGTTCAGAAAAGGGAGAAAAAGAAGTTTCACTTTTTTCTCAAGTAATTCGTAAAAGTTAACCGTTTTATGTTGCTCACGCCCTCTTGAGTATAAAACTACCCTTAAAAAAACATAAAGGAACGGAACAACGTAGATAGAGAAGAATTTTTTCTTACAAAAATCGATGAAGAAGTTAAGACAGCAAAATACAATTGGTAACAGTATCCATCTTTACCGAAGTAAAAGGTGGCTCTTTAAAAAATGGAGAACTTTTTCGTAAGAACAGCAAGAAGCTGAGAGGAGCAAGGAAACTTTCGTAAATTCGAAGAGAGCATACCAGCCAAAGAAGATTCTTCTCCAGCAGGTTACACTGAAGGCGAGAGCATCAAAGGCGAACTTATCAGCTGAAGAAGGCTTTAAAAGTCTCGCGGTATCTAATTGCTCCGGTTAACGTTTATCGCGTTGATATGCTCGCTTTTTATGGTCGGGCTCATTATCTGCGCGCAAAGACGCTCCAGCAACCGCGACTCGCTCGTTCGCGTTCTGTTGCTCTTAAAATAGACAAAAAAGGAGCTGCTACTACCAAGGTCTCCAAGAAAAAAAATAAAAAAATAAAAAAACGCTCGTAATTATTACGCAACGTCTCTGAGCTTCCTTCCATTAAACTATGCATTTTGCTCGTCACTAAAACCTTCTCGTTCGCTAGAAATTCGCGAAAACTCAAACTTGAGCATTCTAAACACTTTGTGTGTGAAATCGGTGCAACTAATTCCTTGGAAAATATCGAAAATGCTGAAAGTAGTGGTTTAATTTTATCGGTAGCTTGTAATTACATCAAAAAATATATTTTCCTATGGAAAGTAAATAAATTATAAATCTGCATATTATCAATGTTTCTCTATTTTTTTTTTTTTTTTATTTAACTGCAATTGGTATAAAATGAATAAAATGTAACTGCACCAAAAATTATAACGCTCCCTTCGAACTGAAGAAATTAAATAAATTATAGCTTCTAGTCTTCCTCTATATATTAAAGAATAGATGTAAATTTACAGTACTGTTAATAAAAAGAAACGAAAATTCTTAACTAAGTCCAACGAACACTTGTGCAAAATTTCATTCAAATCGGTGTGTATCAGTCACTAGATTTCCCCTGTAAGTTTGAAAATGCCTAAACTAACACAATTCATCTTTGCACAATAAGTACACTCTTCTTCTTTCGTCATTGAACAACACAAATTTCTCTCGCGAAACAATCCACACTCATAGAAACAATTTCCTTCTTCCTCATACCAGAAGAATACCTTTCAATATCCAATAAAAATCTCCATCGTTCACGTTCGCACGATCGAAAACAAATACCGCCGTTCTATCAGAGAATCCCAAGTGAAACAAGCATGAACATCGAATACCAAAATGTCTCCCGAGAAATATCACGATTGCGCGTTATGAAACGACGGTGATCTCGCGAGTCCGCAAACTGGTTAAGTCGTATGATAAAATATCGGTAGAATCAGGCGTAGATTTTATCTCTGGCTCTCTTTTAGCATATAGATCGAAGCAATACGAGGAGAGAGGGGAGAAGAGATGCGCGACGTTCGAGATGGAACCCTAAAACGTGACAGGATACACTATCCCCGTGTATCATGGTCTCATAAAATTTTCGCGGGAACGAATCACGTCCGAGGATCGACTTTAAATTGGCGTTGGTATCGCCATGGGCGAAAAGAAAGAACGAAAAGTTCGCGAAAATTCGTAAAACTGGCAGCCATGCGAAATTCACACCTTCGTCCCTCGCTGTTTCTCGGAACGAGCGTGTGCGTCACGCTTTTATATACTCGCGTCGAAAGTGACCATCACTTACATAATTTTCAGTACCAGCATCGAAGCAACGTGAATTTGACGACGTTGGAATTACAGGTGTTAAAACTGCAATCGGAAGAGGATTTTCGTGGGAAAGAAGGGGAAAAAAGAGGTGCAAATTTGTTGGTGTGAATGGAAGTTTCTATTTCAACGAATTTTCGATGATTCGTGGAAACGAGAGGAAGCCTCGTGATTATGGGGGAAAAAAAGATACTTGGAAGGAGAAAATTTTAGAAGTTGAACGTTGGATTGAAGTCGTTCCTGAAATAAGACTAGTCGCTAGTTCTATGGAAATGGAACGGAAAAGTCTTACAAGATGTCGCGATAAGAACTGTGTGAAACGATCTTGTTATATTTGTGAAAAATGTGAAGAGCCGGATGAGAAATCTTTCCACACTTAATTACCGCTAATGTGAAACAGCCACATAAGTGGACGTTACGTTTGTTTTCTGTATTTGTGTATTTGTTACTTGTTTAATTGCTTTTCATTTAAATCGAATAAAACATACCTATACAAAAAATCGCGACATACTTTCCTAATTGTAAAAAAGCTCGTCCCTGAAGAAGTTAAATTAAATTATAACTTTGTGTATCATTGAAGTTATGTTTTTTATTTTTATTTAACTGTAATGAATTTGAAACGAATAAAATATAATTGCGACAAAAAAATATTTTCCTATGGAAATTAAATCAATTATAACCCTGAGTATTATAAACGCTTCTCGTTCCTTTTTCCTTTCATTTAACTGCAATTGGTATAAAATGAATAAAATATAACTGCACCAAAAATTATAACATTCCTTTTGAAGTGAAGAAATTCAATAAATTCTAGCTGTTTGCATTATTAATGCTTCTAGTCTTCTTTTGATATTCAATTGCTGTCGATGTAAAATGAATAAAATAGAACTATAAAAAAAAAAAATGAAAAATTGGAAAATTCTCTTCCCGCTGTAAAAAATATCGTCCCTGAAGAAGTCAAACAGATTATTCCCGATACTTGTAAACACCACAAGAAGAACCACCTCGTGATTCAGAAAAAAGAAAAGGAAAAAAAAAGAGAACTCTGTTGAACGAATTAGGCACGGTTCGATGTCAAGAACGAGTCCAGTTTCCACCAGCAGCAACAGCAACAGCATTAACAGCGTCCATGGTCAAACGAGTCCGTGGCTACTGGCGTTGATGATGTAACACGACCAGTCTCTCTCTTTCTCTACACCAGGTTAAATCCGCAGTCGTCTACCTCGTCGCAAAACGTGTATATGTGCGCGCCCACCTCTTTTTCAACTTTCTCTCTTGACGAGTAAACAGGACGGTTCAACTGTGGTACTGTCGTGCCAGCTGGTCCGCGTACCTCTGCGGAATTTGCATTTTTATTGGAACCTTACGTCCCACGGAAAGACGAACGGATATCGTTCGTGATTTCGCCTATCGAATCCATCGTTTCTCGTTTCTCGTCGTGTAACAACTACCTCGGAATACGAGAAACGGGCGCTGCACGACGAACGAAAATTATCTTTCACAGAAAATGTATTTCATTTTTATTCCGATTGTGTAATATTTCGTTTCGAAGAATTTTCTACGGAGAAACTAGAGACGATTGCGAGAGAGAGAGAGAGAGAGAGAGAGACGAGGAGAATGAAATAGAAAAGGAGAGAAAGTGAGAGAGAGAGAGAGAGAGAGAGAGAGTGAAATAGAAAAGGAGAGAATGAGAGAGACAGAGAGAGAGCAAAGAGCAGAGAGTGTGAGAAGAAAAGAGAAAAAAGAGAAAAAGAGAAGAGAGAGAGAGAGAGATTACACGCAACGAATTAACATAAAAAATTCTCTGTTAGCGAGGCGAGCAAGTGGTAACGACGCTTTGAAGTCGAAGGAGAACTCTCTATCAGATCTTCTTCAAGGCTTGCGCTCATAAAAGACGACACGTACAAACGTTGAATGCAACCCGGTGAATACAGCCGTTTGTTGGACACGGCCTTGGACCAACGAGGAACGCGGAGAGACGGTGTTCAAGAACTGGTAAGAACTGTTGAGGACACCCAAGGACCTGGAAACAAGTTCTAACCTAACCGCGATCCTAACCGCTGCTATTCTATTTTTGAGCCAGTCCGGTATCGCGTGTCGCCGTTTCTCCAAAATAGCCTTATTGCTGCGTTTGGTTCGCCACGGTTTCGTTGAAACCAATTCTGTATGGTTTCTAGAAGCACGAGCGGATACCTTCAGCCCTCGTCTGATGGTGAAATTTCAGTGGGAGATGGGAAAATATTTTCTACGACACATTGTCGCTCATATTTATACCGGTGATTTTTATTCGATCCACTGTCGGTGTGTTAGCACAACGAATTATCATAAGTTTTACTATATGGTCGACGTATTTCCTATTTTTCAGTATTCAGGTATTTCATTTTGTAGCTCGTTGTTAATTTTACAATCAGGAGAAATTACTGTTACTATTATTGTTATTGTATCTTTCGTGCTGACAAATAAATCAAAGATTTTGTTTGCTAAATAACACGATTTCGCAAAATGTGTAGAAGACACATTGTGACGTTTTATAAGTTTGCATCAGTGTGACAGAGTTGACGTTCGATTTGAAGTTGTACAGGAAATTTGTCGGTATATTATACAAGTATAAATAAGAAGAAACATAAACTTGTTGAAATCATTGAAATTGAATAAATGAAAGTGTTATATGAATAAGGATCGTTTAGAGGTTTATTAAAAGTTTAGAAATGACAATAGGGAAGTAGAAAAAGATTACTATGATACAAGACAAGAATGACACTGGCGGAAGTTACATTCATCAATCTTAACGACCACAGGTAGTAAACGCAGCTTGCATAAACCGACTGGATGTAAATATCGTCGGTCTATTCTTACTTTGCATCAGAGTAGCCGGAAATCCGTGGTTGTTCCCTTTGTATTTCGTATTTCTCTTGTCACTACTTGTATCTTCTTTCTTTCTCTCTTATTTATGCTGCAACTTACAGTTTACAAAATTGCTGAAAAGCTAGTCGAGATCAGTTTCTAATTAACGATCAGATTTTTAGATTTCCTTTTATATTATAATACTTTTATAAATATTATATTTACGGAATATATTTATATTTGTAGATATCTAGATTATTCAGAATTTCTACGTTTTACCAATTTTCAAAATTAATATACAATTAAAAAATTTGATCAGTGTCTATCCGCAGTTCGATACAATCTTTTTCTTCACGAAAATGTGACAAAGTCCAAATAGAAAGAAAAGTCAGATCGAAAGGGTTAATCCGCTGATAGCGGAGAACACGATCGATCGATTTTCCAGCAGGTCGTGCACCGTCAGTGACGCGTCTAATTTACAGCCTCGCGAAATTTCCGCTCGTAGCCGGCCACCGGTCACGTCACGGTTCCACTTGCTAAACGACGGAACACAGCCTGTGGCTTTCGAGATTTCTTCGCGATAGTGACTCACGCGCATACGCACGCACTCTCGCCACGTCAGCTTAATTAACGATTATGCCTCGGCCGATCGATTGACTCGCGTGAGACCGTGAATACGCGTCTCCTTTCCTCCCCCAGGACGTATCAATTAGCAGCAAGACGATACTTTGGAAATGGAAGTGTCGAAGGGTAGATCTTATCCGCTGATACATTCGACGATCCCCCTTTTCCGAACACTGAAATTTCCACAAAAATATGGACAGAAAATTCGTACGATCTTCTCCGTTCTTCACGTTTACTTACGAAAGAATTCATTTTAATTCGTTTTCAGTTGTTTTACATTGTCAGATACTCCACAATAGACACATTTAACAATCTTGGAAGAACATTTGAAATCTGGCAAAATTTTAATATTAAATATCTCGAAAATCGTTCGAGATGGAAAGCTAAAATTTTGCACAGATTCATTTCCAAGATGTCCAACATATTCTGCAAGTTTAAAAGAAATCGGTAGAAACTTCTGAAACCATAAAACATCGAAATCTTCCGGATTTGTATAGAAGTATTCTAAATAATTATCTACAATAAAATAACAGTTCAGAATCGTGCAGTGATCGACGTTCCTCCGTTTATTCTCCTCCTTTTTTATTCAAACGCGAATAATTCTTCAATTTTCTACCGGCAAATAAACAAACGTGTTGGAGTAGAGCGAGAACGTCCAGTTTAGAAAACGACGAGGTCGGAAGGTATCAGCCAAGTGGTTTCAGCGATTCCACAGGTGCCGGTACGCCGTCAAACGACTACGCTCTTTATCGAGAATGAATAATTTCTCCGCAGGCGAGGAGGCGCGCGCCGAATCGATTGGGCCACTGATTTTCCCAATCCCCGGGAATTTCCTTGGGGAAATTAGCCTCATCGGAAGATTCCCATGGTTCACGTCAAGCGAGATCGCTGGATTATAGGGAAGGGGCAAACCGGGGGTGGTTCAGGGGTAGCTTTACGAAGTTTCACATCTCTCGAATTCTCCTCGAGCCATCCGGGGCACACTTTGCTTCTCGGTGTCCTCGACTTTATTTCACCTTCGCGATCGCCGCAGATTTTCTCGCGTAATTTGCACGCTTCCTCTCCTTTCCTTCCTTCTTCGTCTATTCTTTCTTCCTTCCTTCCTTTACTCATCCTTATTCCAAGTTCGTTCCGTCGTAGTAGATCGTTCCATAGATAAATCACTTGAAACGAAATACAGTGATCCTCTGGTAGCGAGGGAAGGTCCCTAGGTCACGTTTATCGCGATCGATGGCGCTGTGAAAGTTCCACGGCAAAAGTTACTTTTCCAATAATCGCGCTCTGGGATATGGTAATTTCTAATGAACAGAATTTTAATTAAACGTCCAGCAAACTCGCCACGGAAGTTCGCCACTGGCCGTTGTCTCATTCACGTTTCACTCGAGTCTTTTCATGGAAATGTGAATTAACAACACCGAGAGAATTACTCAGCTTTTACGTTATTGAACATTCTCGCGACACGTATGAACATTGTTCTGTTTCTTTTTCTATCTATCTGGGTAGGATTTGTTTTTCTAATTCGAAAATTCCGCTTTTTCTTTCAAACTTTGCTGATTTCTAGGGGATCTCGAGTAATTTCTTTTTAACCTTCCTATGATTCTTCGAGGTGAAAGTAACCCTTGAATGAACATCTTTAAAATTATATCGAATATAAAAAAGAATATTTGTAATAAAAATTTGATAGCTTTTCTATGCCTCGTAAGACAAGATTAAATTGATAAAAATTGTCTGTATAAATAAAATTTCGAATTTTCTATCATATCGAGAAGTATGTCAAAAGAATGCAGATAAGTGTGTTAAATATGTTGAACTTATCGGATAATGTGACATTTAAATAATTTTAATCGATACGCGATTTCCGTGAGTTCATTATTGCACTTCGAACGGTGCACAATTCCGAGATGAATCGTGAAAGATCAATGACAAAGGCGGATCGATATTTCCCGCGACTCTCGGCGTTCAATTAAAATCAAACCGGCGGGAAATGGGGAAAGGAATCGACGGTGAAATTCAATTAAGAGCAGCCCCTGCTGAAAGTAGACGGACGTGGCCCCGAGGACCACGAACCAGGGTTCATTTCGAAGGATCTTTTGGCATTCTTTGTCCGCGTGCCAACAGACTTTGTCTCTGAACTGATCCATCCAAACTTCGATCGTCTACCCTCTCTTTTTTCTGTTTTTCTTCTTTTTTTTTTAGGTAGCCTTCTATAAACGATATCTGTGATATCGCTTCCGTTGGTTCTTCCACTTTGAACCTCTCGATTTTGACTTTGTAATATCCACTCCTTTAATCTCCATCGAATCGTCGTTCTATAGCCGAACTTTTCATTCCTCGAACATTCGGGAAATTGTGAATGCTGCGTGCGCACTTATAAACTTGAAATTTACTTCGTTCACAAAGACTCTACTATATATTTTGCATAAAGCTTCTTTTCTCCACTTTTTGCATGCGCATTTTTCGTCATGAATTCTTGGATTGCTTCATTATTAGGTATCAGAGAATGTTCGGGCAGATTTTCTGTCAGTTTAATTCTCGATAAACTTGAAAACTATTAAGAATGTCGAATGGGTAGATTTAGTATATTTTCTGTATAATCTAGACTTGTCTCCTTGCAACTTATCGCTTATTTTTATCAATGTCAAACATTATACTTAGTTACTTCATCTTTTTCCCTCGTTTCCTCCACTAATTGTCTCCTTTTGAGAAAATCCTCGAAAAGCTGGTTGTCCCACGACGACCACGAGACGCTCGCGGCTCGAAGCTGAATATTCGCATGAACAATTCTAAGAGAACACGCGCGCAGGCGTCAAGACTGGTCGAATCTCCCTCGAAACTCTAAATTGCCAGGAATGCTCTTCATCCTTACAAAGTAACAGTGTTGGCCAGCATCCACCGAGCATAAGAACACTTATAAACTGCAGTTTGTTTGCCTGAACGCTTATAAAAGAGAATTAAAAGGTCTTCCCTTCTTGGACAGACGAGGAGAAGGTGGAAGGAGGAGAAAGTATTCTTCTCTCGGAAATAAGAATTCCGCGGAATTTACAAAGAGGCCAGTTTGCGTTTGACCGAGGCCACAAGTGTACCTTTGAAATGAAAAATCGTCGGATATCGTGTTCTTTCGCCTTTTTCCTTCTTTCTCCTTTCTCTCCGCATTTTCAAGAGACACTCGATCAGTTTGGCCTTGAAATCGTTTTTCCCTCAGGACTGTCTCGTTGTTCCACATTGTACATACACGATCTAGGCCATTGCTACGAATAATCATCGTTCAAGAATTTATGTAACCAGGTTCTCTTTCAATTATCGTATGAACGTTCATTGATAAAATAACAGAGAAATAATTAGGTCATTGTTTTAACGTTATAATAAAGGTGAAATCGCGTGAGAGGATCTAGATGTGGTTAACATTGATTCAGAGACGTCGAAGAATCGATTAGACGTGAAACAAAGCGTTTGCTATCGTTCGCGACCTTTCATCCGTAATTACGCTCATTAACGCTTGTTCCCGCTTGATAATTAGCTGAAACGTACGCAACAAAGCGTGGAAACGCGGCCAGCATCAATTGGCCGCGGTTCAGGCCTAACCTCGACCAACGAGCACACGTCATCCCACAAGAATGTTAATCGCGTCTTGCCGCTTGACTCGATCGCGTCTGGATTCTTCCTCTGAATGTGAAACGTTCTGCTGAATGAATCAGTCTACTTCCTTACCACGTCACTTTTATTAATGTTTCATATTATCTTTATCAATCACCGCGCGACAGTTGACAAATTTAATTGCTCATACCAAAAGAGCGGAGAGAGAGTTTCGTGCGACTGTTTGGAGAGTTTCATAAATGGAAATTACTCGAGATTCGAAAGAAGAGAGTACTTGAGAATATCGCGTGGATAAAAGTGGTATGGTCTCTTGAAGATTGGATATAAACGAATATTCTCGAGGAATTTCTGCGTAGAATGAGAGATAAATGGTAACAGAAAAGGAAAAAATATTTGAGTGGCAGAATAAAAGAAAGTGAACGATGCGTGTATGAGCTTAGTGTCGAGAAATTATAGTAGCAAGATAATCTATGGGTTGGAGAGGTTAAAATTATATAAAGTTTAATTGTACTATTTAAGTATTCATTAAAGACATTTTTCAAATTAAAATTTTCACCAATTTACGTGATGGAAGTCGACAAACTTTACGATACCTGAAGTTTTAAATTTAGTCATACAGTGGGTGATCAAATTATTATGAACAAATGAATAAATAAAATCTTTTGTTTCCTGTGGTATCGTGATTTCAATAACACTAAAATATATCATTCTTTCGTTGTAATTTTGATTAGCTAAATTCAAATTTTATTCTGACGTCTTACCAAATATGAATCCAATATGTAACTTATGGAAATTATTGAAGCGTCTAATTGAATCAGAAGTGATAACTAATGAACAACGAGTGATTTAGAAACTTGTACTTGAATAAAAAGAACTGTGAGAAAAATAGGGACATGTTCAAAGAATTGTAGATAAAAAGTGTGAATGACGAAATATTAGTATATGTAGTTTAAAAAATTCTTAATAATCCGTACAAGCTTTCAGATCTGTGCTATATTTCATTAAAAACGTAACGATACCTTTTTAAAGTGTATTTGCAATTCTATTTTCGTTCAAATTTCAAACGAGTGATACATAATTCCGAAGTGATCATAATAATTTGATCACCCACTGTACTAAAAACTGAGCAACATCTGTCCCAAAAAAAAAAATGGAAACTTCATTTCATAATTACCTACGAAAGAAATTCTGAAATTTGACCCACTTCCAAGCCACCTCAGGAAAGTGTATCCCCTTAAAGGAACTCGTTGCATACTTCAACGCCAGTGAAGAAAAATTGCGAATCGCATTAGAACGTCGAAAGAAACACGCGCATACCAAAACCAGAGGGGAAACATCAAATTACAAAAGTTGCACAGCTATTAATTTCAGGCAGTTCGATGGAAAGATGAAAAGGGCGGGACGCGAAAATTCTCTGCTCCTTTTTCTCAATTACCAGTACTACTCGAGGTTCGCCCGTGAAAAATGGCGTTCTTAAAGAGCCGCGGGGGCGACCGGTGTTTAAAGAGTTTACGCGGGCGTCGTTCTAAAAGATTCACGCTCGCCGCAATAAGTAAAACGCTCCCAAGTTGAACGAGTGTGCCGGCGAGTGTCTCGTTAGATTTGATGGAAATCCGCTTTAAACGTAACAGCAATAAAAGGGCGATGCTTCTCCGGTAATAGCACAGCTCGCGATTGAAATTTTTATCGTTCCCTTTCCCTTTCGATTCGCCTTCCTTTCTCTTCCCCCGCGATCGATAAAAACCATTCTCTCGCTCGTGTCCCGAAATTCGCGGTTCTCAGATTTATACAGGAAAAAAAGAGAGGATGGTAAGATGAAGGGAGGAGGGACGATTATAACGACGAATTTGCATGACAAAGTGGCCTTCCATGCCGATTCCTGGCTAAGTGGATCGTCGTCGGACTCTCGTTCGAAGAACTCCATTTACCGTTCTTATCCTGTCGCGGTATCCTTGAGGACGAAGCTCGGCCCGTCATTGAGTGAAAGAGCATCACCAATGCAACGACCAGAGAAGCTTTAATTGCTCCTGATCGATATTTCCCGCTCGACCTTGTGATATCGAAGAAAATGGAAGAAAGACGTGATAGAAAGGGATACCTTCTTCCTTCGACTTCCATTTGTCGTTCAAAGTCCTTTGGTGGTTATCACACAAGCTCACAAATGGAAGAAATTTAACCTGGGTTTAATTCAATGTTTTTCTTTTCCTCTTCTCTCTTTTCTTTTTTATCATTTGTAGAGAGTCTATTAAGGTTACAAGAGGCAGGTGCAGTCAAATAGATATTTCGTGCAATAAAGGACCTTTTACCTTTCTCTTCCCTGACACACTGACATTCCCGAGTTTGTTCCACGAGCTCGTGCAAAAAAAAAAGAAAACGAGAGAGGAAGAGAGAGAGAGAGAGAAAAAAATTCCATCCCCTCAAAAGGACTCCGAAATCGCGTTTGGAAACGAGACCAATATACGCCACGTCGTGCAAAACGTCGCACTAGGTCACGTTCTGTCGCCCGGTAACTTTTTTCATTTCCCCGTAGCGACAGCCTAATTTCGAGGCCGTAGCCAGCTATCAAAGGCTTAATTATTCGATGGAAGGTGGAAAAAGGTCGCACGCGAAACACCGACCCGTTTCCACCGAAACTCGATCGACGTTACGCTTCTACCTCTGTCGAGATAAGAACTACTAGATTATACGACCAGGAAAGGCACAGAGAAAAAGCAGATTGACACCCTTCTTTTTTTTTCCCTTCTTTCTTTTCTTTTTCCTTTTATTTGGACGTGGAGTATGTGTGTGTATGTGCGTGGAGGGGGAGGACGAATTTAAATTGTAAATGTCGAAACATAAAACGGGCCGCCTCGGGAGAACGCAACAGGCATCGTAGGCGTACATCATCTCAGCACTGCACTTTTCGATGCACACGTATACTTACACACACACAGACACAGAGGTGTATGTAAAAGGAGGGCGACACGCGACGAGAGATTTGCAACATTGTCTGGTACAGTCAGACGACGTCTCTTGGCCGCTCGAGCGTGTAATCGACCGGTCTGAGCGTCCCCTTGTACTATACGCGCCCCTGTCCACGTGTGCATGCACCAAGAGGGTTGCTAGCTGCTGCTGTTGCTGCCAGTGCTCTCCGCTTTGTCTCTTGTCCCACCGCTGTATTACGTTCTCGTGAAAAATGTGTTTTGCGGATGATACACTTCACGGTAAGTGGGCCACGCGACATCCTGCTGCACTCCTGCCTCCTGTAATTTCCTTGCCATAGTATATACGTCCTCCTGATTCCCTTAGCCTTGGCGGTTCAACGATCGTTGGGGATTAGTGCGTGGCGAATCGTGATTTTCATGGAACATCGTTGAACACGATACGATTCTATTACGAGTAATACAATTTCAGTTTATTGCACACTGTCAAAGAGGAAATTGCCGAACAAAACAGATCTTATCAACAAAGATTGGAAAATCATGCCAACAATTTGGCAAACAAAAATTCTGCACATTTGAAATGAACAAGAAAGACTAAAGAGCCATTTCTTACAGCTACTATATAGATTTAGTGATATGAATTAAATATTTCCACAGTGATACATCGTTGGGTGTTATCACGCTCGTGTCAATAAATTCTTAAAATAAATGTTGAATATCGTTGTATGATAGATAGCACCTAAGTAGAAAAATAAAGTAAAAAAAAAGAAACGTTTATTGTAGATAGGAAAAAATGTCGTGTAAGGAAATTCGTAACTGTTAACACTTTACCGACCAGCTTGTTCTATCCAATACTGGCTCAGTTTTCACTGTCGCGCTTATTTTTATAGCTCTGAAAATTTTCAATCAAAACTCGTGAGAGGGTTTATTATATATCATTCACTTTTTCTTATTATAGGGTAATTCATTAATTTATGACAGTAAGAAATCGATTAATAAACCGCTTAGTTCGATAAACGTTGGCAGCAAAAAAGCCGATTAATAGGCTTCCGGTCAGTAAAGTATCAATACGACACAGGGTGTTATGTTCGACGAGAAGTCGAGAGTCACCAACGAAGGAAAAGACAATCGTTTTGTAATAGCACAGATCAGAAACCTGCTGACTGATCGACAAGATCGATTACTTTGTGCGAATATTTTACATACCGATACTAATTGGTTTACAGTCATGTTTTTCTTGGTTATTTTGAAGAGGTTGTGAAAGAGAAAATGAGATCAACAGGGACCTGAGTAAAGAGAAAATGACGACCCACGAGGTTCGCTGATACGTGGATTATTTTTAACGGAGAAACACTGAAATAGTGTTTGATATATGAATGGAGAGAGAAAAGAGCTTCTTTCCATGCAGATAGAAAATGATTTTCCCCTTACATATATACTTTGGATATTTTGCATGAATAAATTTGTAATATTACATGCATTTTGCACCTTTAAATTCCCAGTAAATGCATAAAAATTCGCAGTTCAATCATTGTGAACTATTATGTGAACTTTACAGTTGCGTAGAACCTGTTCTCATCAAGCCTCCAAGCAAACGAACCGTCGATCCCACTTGAGGAATTCGATGGATCAGACAGGCACGTTAAAAATCCACAAAAATTCGTCTGTTTTCTGTCGGACAGGCTGAAGGATCGGTCAGGACACGAGGTCTGTCCCGTGTCAGCGCTTGACTGCTTCTGTTGAAGATCACCGTCAAACACTCGTACGATCCTCGAACGTCCAACTTTCATCTCTCGGTTTTTAAAGAGAGAAAGAAGCAGGTCGAAAGGTCAATCGATTTTTAAAACTCCTGTCACGAAGGAAACCATCGATCCTTGAAAACGAGTCGACAAAACACGGGATAAAAGTTGACGGTTCGAGGTTTTCCGCTTGAAAAAAATAAAAAATAAAAAAAAATAAATAAAACCGCTCGGTCTCTCGGACATTTTCCGAGCGACGTGAAATTAATCCGAATTACGAGTGCAAAGGGGAACGGTGAAATTTCATTCTTTCTGTTGAGCGACCGTTTACCGAACCGATGGACGACAGAACGCACTGCGAATGGCTTTCGTTAAAACGATTCCAGGTTGATCGTCATAGCAAATTAACGACAATTACCAGACCGGGCACCGACCACCCGCTAGGAAATCGCGATTACGAGTATGTAACCAGCGTATCCGAATCGTTGATGTTTATAATCAACGGTCGATGGAATATTTACGGGAAATATTATAAATTCGAGAGGGCTTGTAATATCAGCCTCGCTTCCGTTCATGTAGATTACGATGGATAAATTAGAGTAGCATTGTCAATGAAGCTTTAGTTTCGAATTCAAATTGTAATTAACCCTTCGCAGACAAGCTGGATTGTTCATGTTCAATTGTCATTTTTTCACTCTTACCGGTGTTTAAAATATCTGAAAATGTTTTGGGGTATTTATCGAAGTCTCTGCTATATGTAAAGTCGAGGAAAAATTTGAAGAACTAACAGGCTGCGATTTTGAACTCATAGCGAAGGCGCCTTTTTAATTTTCTCGCTGTTCCTTTTTTTACGAACAGAAGCCCAGATTCTAAATTGTTCCCTAAGTGAAATGTTTAAACCTGTCTTTCGATAAAAGTAAAAATAGTTTATATAAAATAAAATATGTATTTTAAATGTTACGTATTTTTTAGGAGCTTTTTCGCTCATTTCTTCAATTTGTTTGCATAATATTGATCATTAACTTATTTACCGATGCGACTGTACGTGTATTGATACAGAAATTACAAGAAAATCGTAAATCAAGAAATATAAGACACTTCTTGGAACACAAACTTCGAGGTTGATCATAGTGAGCTATTTTACGATTAGGAAGAACGAAATCAAAGAAGATCTGGCTCTTTAAATTACACACATACGTTCCACCGATCTTCTACTTCTTCGTACGATATTCAGACTCTCAATGTGCTATTTGCTGTGTGCCAGTTTGTTCGAATAGAAGATTTGACGATAGAAAATAGTGGCAACATTCAGTGTTTCATGGAATCGTAGATTTTTATGTAATGTCGGCTGTAAGAAGTCTTTGACAGTTGATACATTCCACGTTTCCTGTATGCACGTGTGTTTGTTACGTTTCGAAACTTGCAACTTCATAAGGAACACAGTGTGGATACAAAATCCTTTTTCACGGCGTCGTGACGTTCATAAAGAGAAAATAGTCGAGGGATGTAGGGTGTTACGATATTTTTCAGAAGTCTTAATAGCAACATACGGGTTATCTCGCGGCCGAGAAAAGATCCGGGAGCAAAAGCCTACAAACGTCGCCTTGTTCTCAGCACTCGAGTGCATTGGGCAAACAATACCGGTAGTGTTCAATGCGAAAGTTTCACGATTCCCACTTCCCCTCCTCCCGTTCCCTTCCGTTCGACCCTTCACTGAACCCTCTTTCACTCAACCAGCTCGACTAACGAAGACCAGAAACTCCTGGAACTAACCTTATTTGTATGGTAAACGCATGTGAGCCTGGATGGACGCGTAATGAATGCGTACGTTTGTATGGGAAATGAATGAAGTCATTCTCGCGTGGAGGCGGCCTCGAATCGAGAACGCACAGCTTCGATATAATGTTCACGTATTGAGTTGGTCCATATGAAAAATGTCGTTTTTGTTTTTAAATAGAACTTTAGATATACGTTCTGTGTGTTCAAGGAAGAATGCATTTAATCAAAATCATTTTCACACGATTCAATACACTTTTCCGAAAATTTTGTCGTTTTAAATCTATGTAAATTATTAGTTCCTGAATTTAAAAAATTCTTCGAATGCTGCAGTCTTCGTTTCGACATAATTTATTTGCACAATTTTCTCAACGATTATCTACCTTCGTTATTCCAAATTTATATAGATTATTAAGCATTGAATTAAAAACATTTTTCAAAAATGCGTTTGCAGGGTTTTTATTTTCGGAATAGTTTATATTGTTGAAAAATTGTTCGAATGTTTGAAGAAGTTGTAGTCTGTTTGAAAAACGTCTATCATGTATACAGGAAAATATGGCAAAATTTCATATTCTTCCACGTGGAATGTTTCTATAATAACAATTTTTCTTAAAACCTTATTATCGACTGACCAATCTGGTTTTCCTCTTGACTCATTTTTCAATAAAAAGTCATCCTCAGTTTCGCATACCAACGTTGAATCGTCTTAATATTGATACAATTTTCCCAATTTTCACAATGTGAAATTTATATTTTCAGCAGTTTTTAGGGAACTTTTTTCAAGATTAAACTTGCACTACAAAAATTACACATAGCTTCTGATTACGTCTGAACAATCTTATCATGATTTTCTTTTCTATTCAATACATGTGTACTGTGGAAAAATCTTCCAGCTTGACTAATGTCTAAAAAAAAGGTATAATTGGTCGAAATTTAAAACACGATATCAACCGACATTTCATTTGCAGAAACCTAATAAAATCCTCATCTACAACGAAGAATATTTCGAAATTGATATCAATGAAAAGATTGATTATTTACAGTAAGGAAAGTAGAAAGGGAGAAAAGGGGAGGATGATCAAAGGAGGTGAGTAGAATTGAATAAGGATTAATTCATTCCGACAGAAATTCTCCGTAACGTAATCACACGTGTATAATTTAAACTGTGTAATACGGGAGGAAACGGAAATTACGGTGGACGTAAATAAATCGGTGGACGTTTACCCGTTCCACGGTTAAAAATTACATTACAACCGGTACGATAGAACTGATTATCGCGTTGCAACCCTCTGGTCTGGCGTTTCACGTGAAAGCAGACCGATTATTTATCACGCGACGTATGAAAATATCAATGAAAATTGGACCGCTGCCACTCTCCACTCGAGCGTGAACACCTGTGTGTACGGGTGTATCTCGAAACGCTCGTGGAAATGTGTAACGCGGCAAATTACCCCGAATTCATTGTAACGCTGCGGTTGACGAGCAAATTCCCGATACTCGACAACCATGACCCGCGAGCGAAATTTACAAACGCGTCTCTGAACCTTCGTTTTTCGAGGATTAAAATATAACACGATAACTAGATCGTCTTTGGTTTATCGCTTTCATAAATTCCATTTTTTTTTTTCTTTCTTTTGACGAGTTCATGTAAAATGTGTTCATCGATTAACCCCATGAATTATGATTTCGTTTGCTGAATTGCAAGGAACGAGTGTTCAACACAATTAGCAATCCTCAGTCTAATAAATTGAAATTAATGCTTTTGTAGAATCTTAGTCACAATCTGTGTCACAAATCTAACTAATTGTTAGAAGGCAAGGGGTTAATGATACTAGTAGGTTTCTATAAGAGAAATAATAGCAGTAGATATGCTGTTACACTCCAATTTTTAATATTCTACATAATAATAATTTTATTTCATTAATGTACAAATTTTAATGCACGAATGGCTACAGTTTTCAGAATTCTTGTTTGTTAAGAAGCTTCTATATCTAATTCAGTTAGGTTAGGTATGTTCGACGTCTAACCTAACCTAACTTAACATTTACGAATGGTTCAGAACTCTTATTTACGGTGTAATGAAAGTACAGAAAAATCTTAACTTACTAATTTTAGTATTTCCTTTACGAAAATTCGGAACTCTTAGTCTCAGTACAGTTTAAGTATGAAAGTTATTCAAGTGTATACATAATCGTGCAAGGAAGATAATTCTTACATGGTTATTAAGCATTAAATTATTTCCTATATACAAAATATTTTTCCATCTAATATATTTTCTATCTTTCTGCACAAAATCATAAAATATTTTCTATCTTTCTATTCAACTTGTTCAAATTAAAGCGCTATATAAAAATGCGGGCCGAGACTTTTAACGAAGGTATTACAACGAACGATAACAATTTGCAGGCGATTATACACGGATAAATTCCGCGACGGCACCTGGCGACCCATTTTCTCGCGGCTCGGTACGTGTATACACGATTGTTGGGATAATTAACGACCGATCGATGGATGGAATCAACGAAATCGTGCTCTCGAGTAACGCGACGAAGCGTTGGTAAAACGAACCGTGGAGGGAGGCCTAACGACGAAACCGAACAGTGGACAAGAACAATCGAGGCATCGAGAGGATGAGTTTCGAAGAATGGAAATCGAATTCACGCAATTAACAAGCTGACGTCGTATACACGTTGTAAGATAAGCGTGTTAAAAATACACCTAGCAGGCTGTTAACGTTTGCGTGGGTTGGAGAGAAATAACCGGGCTATATCGGTTGTAATGTAACTCCTGATAAAACTTATCTCCGCGAGTGTCGCTGCCAAGGAATGGGACTATCAGGCGTGTACGGCAAAGCAATTTGTCGCAAACAAGTGTTATTAGCGTCGCGTTACGAGGCTGCTTTCCAAGCTGTTATGCTACGTCGTTCGTAGTTGTATGTGACAGGGGAATGTTCCTGGGGGCTTCTGTTCAACAGTGCAACCAGAATGGAAACGAACGACACTTTCACGATATATTATAGTAGTAAAGGAAGAAGTTTTGGACGTTTCGTGCTTGATTCGCGATCAAATTATAGCTGATGAAAGTGTACGAAGGTAAAGGCGGAAATGTTCGAGTTATCTCTTAATCTATAGTCTTTCAACGCGTTAACTAGTGATGTCGACTGGCGCCCCGTGTTTCATTGTCGACTGGCGATCATCATGAAAAACGTCGTGAAAATTACATTTCGACAAAAAATCAATTGCCTGAGAGACATCGTCGACAGTGTATCGACAGTGCATTGAACGATCATTACTGTGACATAAAAAATTGATAAGTTTCTATGCAGATTGATGACTAGTTCTTTAACCACTTAACGTCCAGGTACGTAATATTACGTTGATCAAACTTGATGAAAAAAAACTACATCCGTAATATTACAATGGATTTTTCAATGTTTTCTTTCTTCATAGTTTTCATTTAACACTTAATTTTTTTGAATAGTTTTTTTAATGTAATAACATTGTCTTCAGTAAAGCTTCTTACAAATTAAAAGAAAAAAAGTAAGGTTTTTTTTATCCGTTTGCTTTTAAATGAGGATCTTAAGTAATTAAACTTTGGCCCTTTTTTTTGCCCCCTTTTCGATACTTCAGACAATTGAAAACAGCTCTTAACCCTATTTTCCTGTATATCTTCGAAAGTATAGTAAATATAAAAAATGTTACAATAAAAATTTGATATTTTTTTATACCTCGTAAGACGATTAAATTAGTAAAAATTGTTTGTTCGAATAAAAAATCTTTCTCCACCGTTATTTTACGAAATTTCGATTTTTCCGTGATATCGAAAAACATGTCAAATATACCAGACAAATATGCTCAATATGTTAAACTTATCAGATAATGTGATATTCGAATAATTGTAATATTTATACACTTTTCGTGTAGTCTTTATTGTACTTCGAACGATGCGTTATCAGTTACAAAATATATGTGCGAACCTTCGGTATACTTTCACCGTATCTCTTTAAAATTTGTGATAATCCACTAATTTTCATAATTTATCTATTTTTACCATTTTTAATATCTCCATTCAACGGCTGTTTTCACTTCGGAGAACAAAAAGGTTTACCAAACAAAAATTGCTCGATGCCTCTCTTTAGGTCCCCTACAAAATCCTGCAAAGTTAAAAAAAAAAAGAATACAAAAATCAGGTTACCGAAGTTCCCTTGTTAGCATCGATCGAACCGATAGTCCGCCTACTGTCCTATAAATATAAAGTAACGAGATTCCCTATACGTCTACTAATAGCGTGAAACTGAACTTCAAATGAATTTCCAATTATCCAGAGCACCGAGGAACTCATCAACCGGCCACGCTCCGAATTTCACCGCGAGAGGTCCCCGTAAAAAAGACCATCCAGCTCTCCAAAGTGAAGAAAGAAAAAAGAAAAAAAAAAGAAACGAAGAAGAGGAGGAGAAAGACGGTGAATAAACCGATGTCCCGTTGTGCACGGTGCATAATGACTCGATTGTAAATCGTCGGGGCGCGCGCGCGACCGCGTTGCATCATTCATGGGCGAGCTGAGGGCGAGGGCGCCATATTTGGTCGCATCTCATCCGAGACCTCACGCCACAGGGAGGGCTATTTGTTCATTAATCTTATAACGCAACTTCTGCCGTATGAATTACCGATGCCCGAGGCTCTCGCTTATCTTCGCCCCGTGCGTCACTCGCGTGTACCAGCGTGAAACATCGCGCCGATCCCCGCGTCGAAAGGTTTCAATTAACCGCCGCGGAGGATTCCTACGGACGTTGAAAAAGCATCCGTACGTGTGGGACGATGTTCAACGAATTGCGAAATTTATGAAACGTTACTCTCTCTCTCTCTCTCTCTCTCTCTCTCTCGGCGTAGGTTTGTTGCGATGCGTGGTTTCAATTGAACTTTGCGTCACTGAGAATCGTGAGAGTTCAGTTAATTTACGGTTTAAGTTTAGATACCGTAATGGTTATTTACCGTGTGCCTCTTTTGCTTCTTTTTTATTCTCTCTTTCTTTCATTCTTTATTTCAGTTGATATATGAAGATGATTCGTTGAGTGGGACGTAGCGAATGATTTATTACCAAAGCCAATGTGTATTATTTCTTCTTCTTCTTTTAATTAACGGATACAAACGACCAGTCTGTTAGTAGGTCACACAGCCTCGTTGTCCATTTCCAATTCTGTCGACTCCTTTCGCAGTCGGAGAAATCCCGGCGTAGTAAAACGAGAAGAAATAAGGGTTGCGCAACAATACGAATATCCTTGACCATGCATACAATAGGAAATGAGAAAGTTCACGGAAGAAAGAGTTCCCATTGTGTCCACTGATAACCGCATTTAAGAAAGCTAACCTCTATCTCCAGTGTATCAAACTACAAAAGGAATCTGAATAAATCCATTTCATTAATAATATCACGGTATAATCCATTTAACGTTTGAACGTGATTCGCAACGTTAATAAATGGAGAACACTTGTCAGACCATTCGCCGTTCGCGGACAAAAGTGTCCTCCCGTTGTTCGGCCGTTGTACACGCTTCAGCAGCCTTAACGTAACCTGGGAGTCACTGATGAACAGGATGGCTGGTATACACTCTCACGTTATTCCACGCTATTATTTCACCGAATTTACTTTTCAGGGGACACGCGCACCGAGCAGCTGACCCAGTTTCCTTTTCGAAAGAAAAACACGTGAATATGACATTTATTAAAAATTCAACCGAGTGGCTACTTGGCACGCTTTGCGCGGCCGAAACCCAACGCTAAGCTGCCGGGGTGAAACGCAGCGCGACGGAATCGCGGCCAAAAATATTCATTACAAGAAGAATGGAGCACGAAAGAAAGCGTCTGCACGCGACGATGGTGGTAGAGGAGAAAGGGAGAGAAACGAGCATTCTGCGGAACGCTTTTTTGGCCGGTGGGTACTTTTTCCCTCGACAATCTGGAACGTTCTCAATGGCGGACCGATCGAGCCATCCGTGGAACGTGCATCGACAGATCGGTGTCTAATTTGTTCTCCTTCGTGGAAATGAATATTCGTGAAATTTAATAAGAACCGCTGGTGAGAAGACAGAGAGGAATGCGAGACGCGTTCTCTAACAGGCGTCACGCGTCTCAGCTGGACGCGACGGAACGGAGAGAGGAGAGGATTTTTACCATGACGAGCCTTTAATTGGAATGCCCAATTACCCGGCGATCGTCCGCAAACGAATATTAAATTCTACCAGTCTCGGACACGTCTCTCGAGATGCACTCGAAAGAGAGCGAGAGAAAGAGCGCTCAGAGAGAGAGAGAGAGAGCTCAGAGCTGAGAGCTGAGAGAGCTAAGAAAGAGAGAGAGCTCGGAGTTGACAGAGAGAGAGCTCGGAGCTGAGAGAGAAAGCGCTCAGAGAAAGAGTTGAAAAAAAGGAGGGAGCTGAGAAAGAGGGAGAGCTAAGAGAGAGAGTTCAGGGAGAGAGAGAGAAAGCTAAGAGCGAGCTGAGAGCTGAGAGATCTAACAGAGAGAAGGAATTCTTCGGTGAGCAACAAACGCTGCCTCGGAATTAGAATTCTGCGTCACGGCGACGGCGCACCGTGCGACGCAATAAAAGGTAAGCAAAGCGAGACGAGCGGCTCGATTACGTTTCTCGCGCACCAGAGAAACCGGTCTTCCGTAAACCTAGAACGCGGCGTGCCCGCGTTTCTCCGCGACGATTCACGCGTTTCCCTCGTGCAACGGAGAGAAACACCGTTGGTAACTCCATCCGGCTGTGGTTCGTCCTCGTAGCGGTTTCGCGAGGTGATTAGGAGGTCGTGAAAATTCGCGAGAATCGCTTTTACCTCTATGACGAAGGGGAAGAGGTAGGGGATGGCGTTAAAATAAATGAATACTCGTACAGGTTGCACGACACACTTTGCAGCGGTGCACAGAGAGAACGGGGCCTGACTTTCCTTCGTGACAATGGCAAGTGTGCCGCGGGACAAGGACCCTTCACAATGGCGTAACGCGAAACGGTACGCGCCGGCAGCTAAGTGCGTCGCGCTTTGACGAACAACCATCGGACCAGCCGTTCCGACCAGCGTCTCTCAATGTGATCTTTTCAAATTTACCTTCAATCTTGACTGAGTAATTCACAATGTGAAAACGAATGTTAACTGAAAAAGACACGAGACTATGGTATAATTTAATGATAACACTGTTCCATTTTGTACATCTCGAATGCTTAGAAATAGAAAAGGAAGAATACTTGGGTAGGATAGGTATAGTTCAGCAAAGCGAACTTGAGACCTCAGGCATAACAGCGATATATCGTACCCTTTATGTTAGAGATGTAGCGTATAGCTAAGCGCGTGCTAATACGGGTTAGGAATTAGTGTACCTAATGGTATACTAATAGGAGGATAATTGTAATTAGTATACCTAAACCGAGGGTCAAATGGTTCACACAAAGAGCAATAATATATATAAAGAAGGACTCAATAAGGGTTCAACTAGAGAGTAACTCAGAGGATTTCGAATTGAATAAACGTTGTTACAAGACGACACGCTTGCTATTTGTGTAAGATTTGATAATCTACGAACCCACAGAGCCATGAATTGTGGGAATTGACAAATGAATATGAAAAGAAATGAGATAATTCTAGTATTATTTCTAATAAATAATAATGTTTCTGAACAATTTTTTCCCCCGTATATCAGTTTATTAAAAGATACTATAACAGAAATTAAGGAACTATGTTTGCAACCAATAAACTCGTACATTTTTCAGCAAATCAGAATAGTAAGAGTGGTTATCTACTCGTGTACTATATTTGAGGAAAATATAATTTCGATATGATTTAATTTCAGGAAATGAATTAACCTAGTTAAATGTTGTTCAAGCAATCAGTATTTCGGCACGGTGCTCTATCCACAACGGAATATTGTTACACATACAAAACCTCGGTTCTTCACGATTTTACAACCGTCCATAAAACGTAACGACTTTCGTGTGGCACATCGTTAAATTCGTCTCAACGAACTCTATCATATTATGAAGAAAAATAGCGTACCTCTTAGAAAAATAAACTTGATTTTGAAATCTCCCCAACTACTTCTATTTATATCACATTGTATCCCTCGTTATATCGAGCAGTATTTATAAAAATGTATTTTTCGATAGCTTTTGTTTCTTTGAAGATATTCCTTTTAGCTGAAAGAAACGTTCTCTTCAGTTCTACGTTACTAATTTACGCAAAAACACAGCTTTTTCTCTGGAAATCTCTTTATTCTCCATTTTTCATATGGTATGTCTTCATAATACTGTACAATATTTGCAAAAACGTACTTTTCGATAGCTTCAGTTCCTTTCAAGATAATTCCGCCGTGTCTAGTTGAAAACGACACCCTCTTCAGTTCTACATTACTAATTAATAATATAGAACTTAATTTCTAATTATTATACAACAGATTTTTATGCAAACTCATATTTTTGAGAATATAATAGAAAAAGGTAGAACTTCCACTCGTCACCAGTTAATGTTAGGTTTAACCTATTTCTTTCCCTGACTATACATCTAAGCATCAGCTACTAATTCTTTCAGTACCATTTTACACACGGAACGTTCATAAATTATAAATTAATTACAATCTACAATTAAAAGTAGTCAGAATTAAAGCTAGCATCCATTACTAATACAACTATTTTCCTCGAATCTCAGCCAAAATCTATGTCACGAGTCTAATTTGTTATTAAACAGGGCAAGGGATTAAATATAAAAATTCAAGAGTAGCTTGCACATTCGTTCACAGAGTTTTACTTAGTTTCTCTAATTACAAGCGAGTACGTTGCTCGAAAGCATAGAAAGACCTGTTCTATCGGAAGCAAACAGAGTACTCAGAGACGTTTGAGAAACGCTGAAGCGGTACACATCAGCCGGTGGTTCTAGGGCGGCTGCAGGGCTCAGAGGGGTGCGCTTAGGAGGGCCACTTCTATAGAAGCTCTTTTTTTTTCGCTTCTTTCATGCAGGCAGCAGCACAAGTGGAGTCAATGACTGCCGCGGGGCCCATTCATGAAATTTATCGAGGTAATCGGCCGGTTACGCTCGTGTACGAGAGAGGCTACCGGGGTTCGTCGTGGCGTACTGCGTGCACGCGCCACGCGCTTCCTCACCCGTCTCTTCCTCACGATTCTCCTAGCTCGCTATCGAGTTTCCTACGCCGGTACCGTGTCATTCCAGCTGACAGTGGATACCTGGAGAGCTCTTGGCTTCCGGGACAGCTGTCGACACACGGTTCGCTTTCGATTTACCGAGTCGAAGGGTGGACGATTGCAACCTTTCGCGATGGTGTGCGATTACTCTGCGGATGTTCGAAAGATTACTAAAGGAAGATACAGAGGTAAGAGGAATACATCTGTTAACTCCTTGACAGTCTAATAAAATTATGAATTATACAAAAGAAATGTATCTTTATACACGTGTTTATTTAGTAATTACTTCGTTCATTTTTATGTCGATTGAACCTGACTCGAAGCTTAAAATGTTGCTAGTCTTGGTTAGTTTTGAATCTTGACAGGTTTTGAAAGTCTTGATACATCTTGACAACTTGACAGATCTTGATCGCCTTGATTGCCTCGAAACTTTTGATAGTTTGAACGTAGCAACAGTTTCGACAGATCTTTTTTTTAGTATTCGATATTTTAAAAGCTTTCTAATTACATTTCTTCAAGCAGTATCACTGACATCAAATATCACAGATATTAATTACGAAATTATCTTTGATATTTTAATGCTAGGACACTGTTCGATCGGAAGTGATCGAAAAGCTCTTAAAATATCGAATATTCAAGACAATCTAGACTTTCAAAGTCCTGTCAAGATTGAACGCTCTATTTTTCAAATTGGCAAGCACGTCGTGCAAACACAAAGGGTTAATACTTTAATTCACGTCCTCGTTCTATCGATTCCATTGACTATACACGCGGCGTGAGTCGTTCCGACACGGCTGAATTCCAAGCTCCTTTGTAGCGTTTGCACGCTGGGCAAAGCAGTCGCAGCAGCGATGTTTGCCCGTTGATCGAGCCTACGATCGATCCTCTCTGATCGATCGAGGGTTGACGCAGAGATTCGCTCGCTCGCTCGCTTGCTCGCTTGCTCGCTACTGCCGACAAATATAAGCCAGCCGATTGCGTTCTCATGCGAAAAGCATACGCAACGTGCAGCTACGCCGGCGTGCGCGTTGTTGCATTCGTAAAGGCGGCTGCTGGTGCTGGTGCTGCTGCTGCTGCACCGGAGAACCGCCGACGCGGACGTCAACAAACGCTCGCGCGATACCCACATTGTTGGGAGTTCAATGCGCTCCGCTGACTTTGACGGAAGTGGAAGAGCGAGGGTCAGCTGGACGGGGGAAACGAAGTGCATACGGTGCTGTGACGAACGTATGCGTGCATGTGGTAGATGGAAAATATTGTTTTTAGGGTGATGAGGTTAGGGGTGGCTGATAGATTAGATTATCTCGCTGGAATTTTCTTTTTTCTTTTTTATTAAGTTGTCCCTGTTAGATTTTTGCATAAATCCCTAGTTCATATTTTGAAACAATATTAAACGCCTTCTTTGTATGTTTTCTGTCTAGGTACACACAATAAGTTACAAACGTGCGTTCGATGACGTTCTAGCATTAACGAGGGATAGCGTCAAAACCGTCGTTTGTTTCGTTTCTATTTTGTTTTTCCCCACAGAGGTCCGTGGATCGAGCCACGTTCTGTTACCACTTCTGTACCAGATTTTGCAAAGAAAAGTTGCTACCCACAACTGAACATTTATACATAGTTCTTCTATTTTTTTTTTTTTATTATTTTAATAAATATTCGCTTTGGAAGCAAACTCTGTAATTATTCAACAGTCCCAAAAGTGTAAATGATCATTTTTTAAGAACAACTATTTTAAGGGGTTTAGTAATACAAATAAAAATATATATACTAATTGTTTAAGGTTTTATTTCAATACCAATCGTGATAACATAAGCAACAATAAGTCATTTTTTGCACAGTTTCTGGAAATGACATATTGTCAATAATATTTCCAATTTCTGAGTCTTTCTAGGGTTGAAATAATCCTGTGAGGAAGAAGAGTGGCGAGTTCCTTCTGCTTCCGGAGGAAAACATGGTGAGAATACCAGTGAAGGGAGAGCAGCCAGTATTTTGATTAAGCAACTTTATGCTGTGCTCGACTTTGCATGCAGCATCCGAAATTCTCCATCCAAGAAGCACGTAACACCGGTGTATATACACATGCAACCATAACCTTTTCCCCTCTTTCTTTCTCTCTATCTCTCTCTCTCTCTTTTTCGTTTGAACGTCTCTCTACGTAGTCGGAATGCAAACCGAACTTTCCGTGCTCGTAGCGTGAAAAAAATTTCGAGGAAACAGGCGGTCACGTACACTAGCCAAGGGCGACCTGGCAACTTTCGTATCGCAACCTTCCTTTCCGTGGCCGGAAACAAACCTTTGAGCTTTTCCTCTTTTTTTCCCTTTTCTGTTCTTTTTTTTTTTTTTCTTTTACTGACGTCGCTTTTGAAAAGTTCGAGGCGTGCCTCTGGAGTGTATTGTCCGTGTGAAACGACACGGAGCAGCTTGACTTCCCTTATTCCACGTCCTCTTTTTTTTCCGCTTGCTCTTTTTATTAGCTCTAAGAATAGCACTGATTTTGACAATCTCCTTTTTCCTTCGTTCGACAAAACGGAAAAGAAACGAATACACACGGTTTTCCAAAGCGTGGGATAATCGAAAGGAAGTTCGATGGTAGAGGAATAAAATGAATTCAACCTAGGAACACCGATCAATCTCAGACATTATACTCCATCGCTAAACTTGGACCACGAAAAGGTCAATTTATCGAAGCCAAGTCTTACGAGCGAAAGATCAAGGTTCGACTCCTTTTTCCTGTCCATTCTCGAACTCTGGTTTGTGGTAATTCTTACCATTTAGTATCAAATATGCGTTGAACGATTAGACGAAACTATTTTACGAAGAACTAATTTTTTCTCCATTTCTAATCTCAGAATTGAGATTTTACAGTTAAGAATTATTTCGGTTACTAATATTCATGATAATACTTAACACATTAAACGTTGAATTTTAGGCAGTGTCAAGTTTAAAAAGTCAATTTTATTTAATATCGAATTTTTTATGATATGAAAAGATACGTTTACACTTCTTTAATGTATTTTGTTGAAACATTTTACACCTTTTCGATCATTTCATCATTTCAAAGTGAAACTTCTCGTTTTCAAAAGTTTCATTGCAAAACTGTGCTGAAATCGATCATATGAAAAACATGCTCGAAGTGCAAATGGTAAAATGTAGTTACATAAAAAATTAGATCATTTCATTTTTAATCTTATAAAAATCGTCCCCGATTATACGGAGAACCTCGTAAAATCGACATGTACTAGATTAATTAATCGTGGAAAATAGTAAAAATCCAACTAAATATTAAATTCGCATATCTTTTAGCTCTTTGACGTCCGCACGTATGATAGAAAATCTTTCATCTGCCTATTATGTCGTAGATTCTACTATCTGTTACCAGCTTTTTTCGCATGATTGTTCATATTGTAATTACAACGTACCGTATCAAGATATCATGAAAATTTGAATAACTCTTACTTGATCCTGTCACTCGATTTACACGAAATTTCCAGGATCTGTATAAATAGATGTAAGCTTTACTTATTACAATAGAAATGTTTCTACGCGACACCAACGTGGTGTCACCGACATTTCTTCGATAGCTTTGCATACAACACCAATAGTGTTAAGTTAACGTTTAAGTTTTATAAATGAACACAAGTGGATCACTTTTACTGAGTTTCATCTTCCTTGTACGTCTTATCACTATATTACAGTTCCTTCGTAGTTATCACACCACCATAATATTCTTCTCCACGTATAATTAAAACGAGAGAAAAGAAAAACTTGGAAAAATTTCAAATAGTTTGTGTTTTACTAAAAAGAAACACGCAGAGCGAGTAAGTTGGATGACCCTATATTTGCCAGTGTTTCACGATCGCAACTTTCACCCTTCGATCCTCCACTTCAGCTCACTCCTCGTCGTTCTCCCCGTTTCGTCTACCAGTCTACTATAGTCGTTACATTCCCGTTTCATCCGCGTCGCGAGCGTTATATACGATTACACGGCGGAGAGAATGTCGGAGTCAAACGACGTCGAAAGGAGAATCGATAGGCAACGATATCTCGGCTGCTTTGTCCTCGTCTTCGAGCAATATCAACCGCGCCGACTAAATCGAGCATCGTACAATTCCGTTCATCTCCCTTGAATTTCTCTTACTTCGAACAGAAGAATGCACCGAAGAGAAGATGTTCTCCGATGAGTTTACTCGAGATTGGACATGTTGATATTCTAATTGTGGATACATAAAGCGTGATAGGCTGTGTGATAGGCTGTTGATAAGTTTATCATGTCTAAGCGTGGATTTTCGAGGATTTTCCGCGATTATATCATCGTGGAAATAGTAATTGTAACTGATTGCTATATACCACGAGAGATCTAAGCTAATCAGAATCTTGATTTAACGCCTCCCTTGCAACTATGTACGATACGATGTTCACTAAGCGAGATCATCATTTGGCACGATTCCACGGCTATTTTCGCCAATTTCACCGTGCTTTTCGCGACGTATAATCACGTCAGCGATGTATCGCTTCCGTAGCGAAAGGAATTTTTCCTTTTTCTCCGTGGATGAAACTCTGTGTAACAGAGAGTGTCACGCGCGAGAGGGTTGGTTAACGTTGATTACAGCGTTTACAGCGGAACGTAGAATAATAAGCGAGTAGGTTCGTTCTAAACAACTAAACACGTGTATATACACTTACACCTTTGTAGACGAGGAGCGCGACGTTGCACAGCTCGCGACTACGAGACGGGAGTAACTAGATTTATGATAATTAAAATACGCGAGCCGTTTAAGAGGCTGTTTTGCTCATTACCATGATAATGAGGGTAATAATAGCAATGATCGTGGATGATGACTCCGCGTGCGAGGTGTTTTTACTCGAATTACCGAGAAATCTTCCGGTTAGGTGCATATATAACTCAACTGTCCGCCGGCTTGTCATGCAAATCGCGCTTGCAACGCTGTTGCGCACGAGCTTTTTAAGAACACCAACTGTGCAATTTACGAGTAATTTCGAATTTCAGAAATAAACAAACGATACGGAAACAATGTGACAAGAAAAAAAAAGAAGAAAAAAATCGCACATCCTGTCGGAAAATTCAGGAGACACAAGTGTCGACATTGTTGCTATTGTTTCGCTAAGAATCGTGCAAGAAGAGAGAGAAAAACGTCGCTGCTTGACGTGTCGCGAACGAATTATAAAAATAAACACCGCCGACGTGTTCAGAGCTTTTAAATTTGCACGCGATCGTTGTTTTTCCTCTCGCCATATCTGAATCGATTGATCTACTTTTTCCCCTGTTCGATCTGTCGCGTAAGATTGTTTATGTATATATATATATAAACGATACGATCTCGCTCGAAGAAGAGGAATTGCACTCGCGTAAATAGAATCTGTCGTTCGAGTGGTGTTTGATCAACAAGCGACTCTTTTCTCTTGTTCTCGAACGACAAAACTCTCTTTTTACCCAACGTTCGGCGGCTATCTTTGTAATCAAAGATGACGATTGCGAAGCACGTCATCCGTGGCAAGTGGCAACATTGTAACATCGAATCGGATTGTAACAGGAATATGCAGGTCACGCGCCGATGCCAGTGGATAACCGTGTCATCGATTAAATCCTATAAATACGACTGGTGCCTCGACCACGGACCATCCGCGCAACAATCGCCACGTAAAGAGTGGCTCTCCGTGATCCAGGAATCATCCATCGTGTTCCATTGCTCGCGACCTGTGTCTCTTCTTTTAACACTTTGATTAAGGAGAGTTCGAAAATGAAATGTTCGAAGGGAAAAACTCGTGAGCAAATTATAAGCGCTGATAGTGTTAAGCTAGCGAATAGCTTGCGTTGACGGAGCGTTGACAGAGTTGAGCTTGGGAACAGCTCGCGAGCAGATTAAAAGCGTTTACAGTGCTAAGCTCGCAAGTTGTTCGCGAGCAGATTATAAGCGCTGACAGTGTTGAACGCGTAAATAGCTCGTGAGTAGATCCCAAGCACTAATAGTGCTAAGCTCGCGAGTTTTTCGCAAGAAGATCACAAACGCTGACAGTGTTGAGCGTGTAAATAGCTCGCGAATAGATCTCAAGCGCTTACAGTGTTAAGTTCGCGAGTTGTTCGCGAGCAGATTATAAGCGCTGACAGTGCTGAGCGCGTAAATAGCTCGTGAGTAGATCCCAAGCGCTAATAGTGCTAAGCTCGCGAGTTTTTCGCGAGGAGATCACAAGCGCTGACAGTGTTGAGCGTGTAAATAGCTTGCCAGTAGATCTGAAGCGCTTACAAAGTTGAGCTCGCAAGTTATCCATGAGCAAATTATAAACATTTTCAAAGTTGATGACATGGTTCGCAATCTGCTTGCGAATTGCTCGCGAATACCAGCGTGTAACAGGTATTATAATCGCTATTTGCACCTAGCAAGCAGTTAGCTCTAGCTATCTTCAGACACCATTCGCGAGGGATTGAAGATACTGTAATGAGCTATAGGATACCAACTGAAAGATCGGTACAGAACGTACTCGAGTACAGCTTTACGTTCGTGGAAAATACTCGAAGAGGATTCAAAGAATTTTAAATAAAAATGAGGAAGTTATTTTTGATTGTGTAAGAGAATTGTCGCGCGAGTTACTCGAAGGTATCTCGCGGAAGGGATTGCAATTTACAGAATTCGATGTGAAACGTACGATTCGTCGATAGGAATAATCGATCCACAGCTGAACGTACGAGATGAAATCTGCATGGTAGAGAAGCAAGAATTCCTTTTTTTTTTCCCTCGGAAATTTCGTGATATTCGATACGTGCCATCGAAGCTCGCGCGCCAGTTCTCCTGTATCAACCCGGCGAGATCGAATTCTTGCCGTACCAATTAAAAGGTGGCGTAATTGAAAAATTTCGCCAATCTATCCCCAACGATCATCAAATAATTCCGTGTAATATCGATCCCGGATTCCGTCGCCGTGGTGATTAGGAGAACGCGGTGCACACTGGCACGTGGGGCTCGTTCGACGATATTTTTAAATAAAAACTCATCATACCGTCCCCGTTTCCCCCATATAATCCCGATCTCTCGCAATTACGATCCCTTTTTGCAATCTTGAAAGTGACTTTCATGGAAATGTCGTAGAAAATGTTCGCTCGAAATAGAAGAAAGAGAGAAAAAAGCAACAGAGAAGCAAATAGAAAAAAGAACAGGAAGGGGAAGGAAGATGGTAATCATGAAATAAAATATATCGTTCAGATAGAAATCGTTCGAAAGAAAAAAAAAAAAAACGCCGTTAACATCCGGTATACCAATAGTAAACATCAGATAAGACGTCAGGCTTGGCCGATTCGAACAATTTAGGGAAGATTCGGAATTGCATGGGAAAATAAGATAACAGAGGAGGACGAGGGCACGTGCCATCTGCCACGAGGTCGTCTCTCCTTTTCCTCGATCGTCTATCTCGACCAGTCAACGACAAACGTGGCCACCATCTGTTTTTGCAGATGTTTCATCTACTTGACGTTCCCTAGCCTCCGAGAAAAATGTTTAGTTTCGCGGCCTTATCCCACGGAGGATCTTCACGGAGGTCTATTTTCGGGGGAGAGCCCCGGGTGAAACAATAAATAGAGTAACCCTAAATAAATCTCATTCGCGGAATACACCGCGGCCTAAATCTATCCTAACCTTAATAACTCTCGAGGAACAAATATAGAGAAGGTGGATTCTCTTCAATCGAAATTCACGATCTTATTCTCTAGAATTCGAAGGAAAGAAATTTTACGAAGTTCGAATCATCGAAAGATTCACCTATGATCTTCCTCGTTTCGAACAAAAAGAGGCGGGATATTTGAATCGACGAAGTAATTTTACACAGCACGGATTATCGATTCGGTGGTTGGCCTTTAACCTAACATGTCTGGTGTGCACACGCTGATTAAACTATAATATTTCAGTGAATGCACGGTTTAATTCAAACCCTGTCTAGCCGTCTAAAGGCGTAATAACCGAATGGTGGAACCTATATACAATGACCAATCGCGTGCGATCGTATCGCTATTGGAGAGAAGATACCACGTGTTATAAAAGCGTTCCAGGCTTAAGCGGCCCGATACGATTATAATATTCAATCGGTAGCAACGATAATACTCGACACGAGCATAGAGCTCGCGCACGGAAGCGTTTTGCCCGCGAGCAGATAACATTTGCACCGGTGAACCGCTGCCGTTCAACCGGTGAAAACGTTTTATCAGCACGTGGTCGGGGTCGTATTGTACGATACGAGCAAGTGTTTCTCACCCTCTGCGGCAATTTCGTTTCGGGTAAACGATTCAACGTTTTCATAATTGCGAATCAGCCACGACCACTCTTTTTTTTGCTTTTTTATATCGTCTCTGAAATCTGGAGGTGTACTTGATCGAGTTTTTTGCTTATTCTCTGAATTTAATCACTAAACTGCGGATGAGCTTTCTGCGGAGCTTTGTTTCAGTATGACGGTGTTTGACGCGGTTTGTGCGTAAATAATAGAGATGGTCCATTTAAACGAAGCCATTTAAATGTCTCTTCGAGTCGCTGTGATGCAAAGAATATTTTTGACGTAGTTTAAGAGAAGGAAATTTTTTAAGAATTTTTTAATGATTTGTTTTTTTCACTACCAGTTATATTTTTCTGATGTATTACAGTGTGAGCGTGTTTTTCATTTGATCATGGAGCTGGTAAAAGATACATCCAGACTTGTGTAATACAATGACCTCGAATCGAAATTATTGTTTTTACATCTGGTGCTTTGTCGCGGATTCTGAACGAAGAAGAAGTATGCGTGCGAATAATCAGGTGTATTTACGGAATGAGAAGTATGTTTACAGAACTCTCCAATTAACAGTGTAAATGAGATAACAGACGAGCGGAGAAAAACCACTATAATAGCGGAAAGATTCCGATGACGAGTATAAATAAAAAAAGGCAAAGAAAAAGAAACGAATTATCTCCAAAAACGTGAAAGGAAAATTACATGGAATTAAAATACCGTCTCCATAATCGTCGCAAAATGCCTCGTTAAATACCTTCAATTCACCAATGCAGATATTCTGATTAAGAACAAAAAGCACACGTGGCAAAGTGTCGTTTCGCGTGTTTGCGTTTTCACTGGATGAATATCTAACCATATCGCGACTTCCTGACGCAAACTTTCTCCGACAATACCGCAACTCCCCACCTCTTCTATCCTTTACACCATCCCGCGTGAACCTAATCATTTTCACCCTGTCGTCGAGGTTATAGAACGAGAAAAGCACGTCTCGTGTGCAGTTCGTGCCTAATCTCTCGTCACGTGGAAAACAAGAGAAACTTTGCCGTGGTTTCTACGTCTTCGTTCACAGCAGATCGACTCGGGGAATCGAAAACGAACGTAAACGAAGACAGGATGAAAATGGACAGATGACGGTGCTAGTGGGGTAACGTTCGATGCGTAGAAAATATTAGGGTGGCGAAGTTTCCGCGTAGAACTCTAGAACCTAGCCGAGGCCGTTGTTCTCCTTTGCCCAATAGAGACGCGGCATGAAATTTCGGAGCCGCGTTAAGGAGGGCGTTAAGATATTAAATCCAAGAGCTTCGTCGGCTTCGGGTTCCTAACTAATTATGGAGTTCGCTGCAACCTTACACCCACTACTCCTCGACTCTTGCCTATTTTCCGGCTGCTGCAGGCACATCCCATCCCCCTTTCTCGCAAACCTTTCGCGAGGCTTGGCCAGCAATTGATTTAAGACTTCACTCGCAGCTGTGCGGATGCAAAATTGCAGCTAGGAAATATTCGAGACCTACCTTCCGAGGTTTCTCTTACTTGAGGATTCTGGTGAAAAAGAGGGATTTCGGCGTGGCTTCTGTTCGCCACTGACGCTCAATCCTGAGCCGATGGTTGGGACGTGTTCTTACCTGAAAACAGATGAAAGAGAAATTCAGTGATTTTTGTCAAATTTGTATTAGGTGTGATTATGGTCGTGTAGAGTGTATCTAAATTAACTAGTTGAAAAATAAATCTTAACACATTCTACGCCGGTCCCGTATTATTGCGGGATTTCCAACTTATTGGCTTTCACGGATGTTCGATTTTTATGGAAACGTATCTGACGAATATTCAACAAAAACATACTATATATTCTTTCGTGAAAATGTATAAAATGTTTAATATACTTTTTTTGAGTGTCCATTCCCCATAAATAAGCAATGTGACTACCAGCACCCAGGTTTTCTCAGCTGCCGATAGTTAGCCGACGTACAATGTGTTAAGATGATGTATTATCTGAATACAAGTTATATGAAATCAATGTGTGTTAAATTATTTCAAGGAACAAATGATTTTTTTTTTTTTAGATTATTTCGTTACTTGGAATTCAAATTAAATCATTTTTCTTTACTTTGATTACTTGACTTTTTATTTGATCAGATATTTATTCAAATAATTTTTCAAACACCTTAATTCTATCATATGAACAACCTCAATTATGCAGAAATAGAGATTTTCGTATAGCGTCTCGTTTATTTAAATTCAGGACATACCTTGACACGAATTTTCTGAAGCGAAAATCATTTTTAGAGCAAATGTGATTGGTCTACAAAAATTCCTGTATTTTAAGTTTGTTAATTAATTTAGTTCAATACACTCTTCCGTCAAATTATTTGTTGCTTCATTTCAGCGAAAAATAATTTACTTGAATTAAACGCAAAATGAAATTAGTTTTTCTATGTTATTTGTAAAATAAAAATAATAAAGTATTTGAAATGATTCGTTATTTGTTATTTTACTCCAAATCAACTGTGTCCAATCTTTGTATGTAGATTTTTAAAGGCTTTTTGTGATTGTACTTAGTTTTAGTTTTTCTATGGCTTCCTTTACACTTTACGAAAAATTGTGATAAATGAAAATTGCAACTTTCATAAATGAAAACTTTATCTGCATTTTTCTGAGAGGTATGAATGTCACATTTTTTCTTTTTTTTTTTAAACAGAGCTACAGTATCTTTTACACATTTTGTATTAAAGCGAATCATAATAAGAAACGACACAAATAACGCATAAAAAGATCAAGAAAATACATGCTGCGTCGCGGTATCTGTTAGATGTAGAAATAAATTCTTTCCGACTGAAATCACGTAAGAAAATAGCTTGGTATTCGCAAGACAGGCAGAAAAACGGCAAAAGGTCATCAACGATAATTTATACATTTCACAATTTAAAATATCTCGATGACTGAACTGCTTTCATTCAATCATTCGTTACAATTTATTTCTACACACGATGTATCAAGACTGCTTCAGCTAAAGCTATCGCGACGTTGCACTAAAGATCAGTCGTTTCTTCCAATATTTTCTCTATTTGTAAAAGATACTAATATAAATAAAATATTTCTCTTACTGACACTTGATCAATTTACGAGCAGAGAAGGGTAGATTGTGATAGACTATCGTTAATAAATTAAATACTCGAAGCTATCACACGAAACGGCTAAAAGTTCGTACTGCCAGGGATTAACGGTTCAAACATTGTCACTGTGTTGCATAATATAGATTGTGAATAAAGAAAAAGTCTTAAAAAGTATCTCCAAAGGTAAACCTACACTAAAAATCGACCAATTCAAAATCTTCGTTTCGCGAACGACACAAAAACGATTCTCCCCTCCTTAGACTCTCGGAATTGAAGTCAGGTGTGTAGTACGTCGGTTGTTTGTTAAAATTTTCAACTGATCGTCAAAAGTCTTCGTTGCTCACGCGTACAGGCAACGATGAGTCACCAGCGATCGTGCAAGTATAATTAGCAAATTTAACGAGGCGTTTCGATAATATCCTCGTTTTACGAGCAGTCGAGGAACATCAATATCGTCGTGTTCGTTGCGTTTAAGCTACTAAAATCATTTCTACGAATTCGACACACTCGACAAGGCGTTAATTCGCAACGGTGTTGCACGGTAACGAACATGTGCACGTGAACGCATTAATCTTCGCCGTGTTTGCGCGTTCGATGATTCTTTCGCGGCTGGCGACGCATAATGCCGTACGTTGATACCTCGAGAAGAGAGGAAAAAAGAAGAAAAGAAAAGAAGAAAAAGGAAGTCAGCCATTTCCGTTATATATAAGAGCTGAGGCAGCCCTGTAGGAAAGTCGATATCGAAGCATACGGGATTTAATTACCTTCCAACGCGCTTCATAAAGGCTCGTTATTCGACTCGTATTGAAACAAACGCGATTAATGGCACGAAAGGGAACAGTGGAAACGGTAAACAATAATGACGATTGCCGGGGAAGTAATAATCGAGTGCCTTTTAATTGTGGCTTTAGATAAACACTTTAAAATTCCTGCTGACTAGACCGCCTCCGGTCACGTTGGTTCATTATCGAAACGCGGTCCGAACGAATGGAAAAATTTGGATTTCCTCGTTCGCATTGGTCTTGGAATATTTTCTACGGTTGTTCTAATGAAATTTCTTAGATTCCCCGTGAACCGCCGAAGTCTTATTTATGAGCTCTAAGTATTAACGATATTTTGAATAATATTTATTTAATTTATTAATAGATTGTGGATTTTTGCACATTTATAGAAAATTTAAAAGTGCAGAATTGCATAGAATGCAAATAAAATATCCACATTATAGTGCTTTTCTTTATACCTTATAGATGAAATAAATTTTTATCGAATTTCCATTTTTCTTCACTATATTCGCGAAAATGTGAATTTGCATGAAAATTCGCAGTCTGCTCATTACTGAAGTCTATCATCATCCATCACCATCTTGAAAATGGATGCATCTTTTAGCGAGCAAAAAAACAGTATAAGAAATAAGTGCTCTGTTATCAAAATTGACCATGTCAAAATGTCATTATCAAAGATTGCAACGTACAACAATTTACCATTAATATTTCAATTCTATTTTATTCTCTTACTAACCTCGTTGACATTGCAATTAAACAATTTCTTACTAAAACTTGCAAAATCAAGATTAAATAGAACTTACACCTTGAAACATACAAAATTAGATTAAAAAAACAAAGGAAAATTAATAATTCAATTTCTGTACGACATACTTCGAAAGAATTATCCATACATAAATCAACATTACATTTTCTACGATTACATGCCAATATCTCTTTGTTTACATTAGAGATTTAATTTGTTACAGCAACCAAATATTAACCAAACTCTGACTAATCTTGACTCAAACATCGTCATCTTAGAAGAGGAAGAAGTACGATAAACAATCCTTCGACGAGCAATGAAGAATCAATCAGAGAAGCATTCCATTCCGAAGGAATTCACAGAAGTATAAAAAAAAAGGAACGTGTCAAATTCCTCAATACCTCGTCGTAAAAAGGCAAAAGCTGGGTGTTCGGCGAGTTCGACTTCTATACCGACGCTCCAATTAGTCGACGTCCTAACGATTTAACCGATTACGCAACGAACGCCAGACGTCGTTTCTGGGAACGCGTCGGCCGTACAGGCTTCGCGTAGGTCAGTGAAAGGCGCTCTTCCATGGAATCGACGTTCCGCAGCGCGTTCCATCGCGGAACGACGGAGGCGACCTGTAACTTCTGGGAAAAGCCACGTGCAATAATAGGATTCGTGACGTTACTAAAGCCCTTCTACACCTACGTTCAATCTTTTGCGCCTCTGTCTCTCCATTTGTTCGTTTTTCGTTAGAAGTTTCGTTAAACACTTTCGAGAGTGGAATTTACTTAACTGTAAAATACAGTCACATTGATTAAACCCTTGCCTTACGATTTATTAGGCATTGCGTATATTTACCTCAGCTATTCACCTTTATATAAAAAGAAGACAGAATATGACAAACGATTTGCATTTGACGATCTTCAATCTTAAATTTGAGATGAAATTTGTGCAAAAGTACAAATTTAACGGGTATATCATTTTTCTTTTGCCACATCTTGATCATAATTTGCACTATGACTGTGACTTGTCATTTTAAGGAAAGGGATTAATATTTGGGAACGGAATAATTTTTTGAAAATTGCACCAAATCACCTGAGTTTCTTTTTCTTTAATCTGTTAACTGTGGATGACGAGTTAACTCGTCGTTGGTTAGATAATACTTTGAATACTAACAATTTATTTATTAATAGATTATTCATTTGTTTATTTACACTGTTATGATCGTATTGAATATAACGTGCACCCTGTTTACATTTGAAAAAATTAAAGCAGCGTAATTAGTTATAAGTTTTGTTGATTTTTAATAATCAGCTGCAGATTTAAATCTTGTTCGATAGACGAACTCAGTTAAATGGTTAAGAATGCCACACGTTTACCGTGTAATCACGAGAAAGGTGGTATACGACGAGCACGATGCACGCTGTTTTTCCAATGACGGGCCGGTTGCGTCGACGCTATAAATATTAATCCTATAATTGGCCTACAAAGTGATTTACTCGCCTTGTAAAAGCACGCCGCCGTTATTTATATCGTCGAATGCGCGCGCGTGCACCACGCTAACGGAATCTGTTCGCGTGGGCAACGCACGGCCGGGAAAACAACGCGAGACGTAACATTATGTGAGAAATTTTCGAATTTTCCGTCATATCGAAAAGTATATCAGACTTTCTAATAAAGCATTTGTATCTATAGTACACACTCGCAAAGTTTGAACACGAGACCTCTGAACACCATATAGAGGTATACAGTAATGATCACAGAAATTGCACCGTTTCAAAAATATGAAAGTTTGTCCAAGTACGTAATATTAAAAAAAAACAGATTTCTGGATTTTTCAATGTTTTTTTTTTTTCATAGTTTCATTTAACATTTAATTTTTTTGAATATTTTTTTAATGTAACGACATTGTCTTCAATAAAGCTTCTTATAAATTGAAAGAAAAAATTAAGGTTCTTTTTTACCCGTTTCATGCTTTTAAATAGGGATCTTAAGTGGTTAATAATCGCGCCTGTCATCAGGCATTGAAGGTTTCATTTACAGTTATTCTCGTTACTCGATTCGAAGTAATCCTTACAAAATTTGTAAATGAACACATAAATACGTGCAGAAATGAAGAAAAATTTTCCAACTTTAAACTTCATTGGCTATTCTGAGATGATTTAGCATTTTCTAGTTACCTCTGCGAGTCTTAATATCTGCTTTGCATCAATTGCGCATCGAGTGTACCAGTTTTTTAAAGAAAACGATGCAGCAAATGGATACACATTTTACTACACTGTTATTTGCATCGAATTACGAAAAATTATTACAAGACCGCGTTGAAATAACTTGTAATGTACCTATGTATTCGATAACCTGTGTTTTTAAAGAGTGCTGCAATTTTATTGGTCGCTATTGTATACCTCTCATCGTCCCGAAGTCTCGATCTTCGTATTTCCATAAAAGAATAGAAAAATTAAAACGAAATTGTCGCAGACGATTGAGAGAAGAGAAAAAAGAATGGAAGGAAGTGGGTAGAAATAAATGAAAATTTTCCCGCAGGCGAGAGCGACGTCGCGAGAAAGTTCAAGTGGCGTCCGTGAAATATCGTTCTTCGATTCGGGAATTTTCAGAAAGTTCCACTCGCGCCGTCTGCCTCTCGCGGTTTCTTGCCTCCTTGTACCCGGGAGTGCCCTTTACGTCCTACATATTTCATCCAGCCGCTATCTGAACTCGTTCAGAAACTCGATTTAATCCCGCCCTTAAAGAGGGGGACGAACGAGAAGGGACAGAAGGGAGACGAGAGAGAGAAAGAGAGAAAGAGAGAGAAAGAGAGAAAGAGAGAGAACTCGAAACCTTGTACGACGGTACACGTTGGATATTTTTCCTTTTTCTTTTTTTTTTTTTTTCAACCAGACCCATGGGTCGTCGTTCCTTACCCTCGTCTCGTTCCTGGAACAAGGGAGGAACGTTGATCGTTTGCACCGTTCGGCCGTTAAGGCTCGTCCAAGAATACCAATGACCCGGGGAAATTGCAAAGAAAGAGGGAAAAGAACACCATGAAATGGGGGAATGGTGGTGCGTGCGCCTCGTGCAACCTGACGTCCCGTGTTTTCGCGTGCTTCCATCGGCCATCATGCGATCTTGTTGCGTTAGAAAACCCTTAACGTTTGAACCGTGTTCTTCGAATTCTAATGGTGCATTTACGGCGAGCGATCAATGTGTTTAAGGAGCATTCATATACAGTCACACTCGTTAATATTCAGACACCATTTAAAATGGAATAATTTTTCTAAAAATGTGAAAAATTTGTAATTGGACGGAATCGCGAAGAATGTAACAAAGATCGCTATTTGTCTGAGCCTGTAGCGAAAATTCCAAGAATACGAAATTGGTTAATGTTACTGTGAATTCCAAATTATTAAAAATGGTAAAAATTCACAATTGTCACCCAACTGCGATAAATCTAAAGATTCTTACGTCTTTCAGTGCCTGTCGGTTGTTTCTGCATCGACCGATTTCGATGAAACTTTCACCCAATATAAAACTGACATAAATTTACAAAACATACTTTTAAAATTTTCATTACGAGCTCGTATAAATTCTATCCATAAATCACAAAATACGCTGGTGTAAAAACAGAAGAAAAACGTAAGTAGCGTATCTATGGCTACTGATCCTGGCTTCTACAAAAATGTCGAACTTTTAATTCAAATTACACGAGCACAAGCACTAAATAAAAGCCTCGAAGCGTCTGAAAGGATGTAGGTTCACCGGATTCCCCCAGTCAAATCCTAATCGATCTCCTCCGATAATCCCACTCGAACTACCTTTCGAAAAAAAAAAAAAAATCGAAACGTTCGTCGTTGAAAGCGGCTCACAAGCATCAATTTAACTCGAACGGGTGGCGTATCGAAGGATTTCTTCGTGATCGAAACGGGAAAAAGAAAGAAAGAAAAACATAGAAAAAAAGAAGAAAATAGTTCCAATTACTCCGGGGAAATTGGCTGGTTCAACAGCGCGTCGCGCGCACTTTTTCAAACGTTGCCGCCGCGCCACTCCGTAACCCAGTTTCGTCGCGACGCCGGTTCTTTTCCACCACTTCACGATCTTAATCCGAATGGAGCCGGGTTCTCGCGTGCGCCTAACAATAAGTAGCTGCACTCTTCCATATTCACGTAAGCGTGCACGCGACCAGCCGTGTATAGACGTGCACGCAGGCTGTACCATTACCGCAGCGGAATCGATACGCGTTCTTTCGACTTTTCCTCGAAGAAGAGAGACGCGTCGAGTGTTCGCCACGAAATCCTCCTACGATTCGAATCACTCGTTCCAAGAGTTGCCTGTAAATGGTTGGATTCGTATGCTCTTTGCTTAACCCTCTAATAACCAAGGATGTGCTCGTCGAACTAATTAGAATATATTGAAAATATTTTGTCTCTCTTATCTGGAAAATTTTCAAAAGATATTCGCTCATGTTATCAAGATTTTTAGTGAAGTTAGAAAAAGAAAAACAGAAAGTTAGTAGCTATATATATATATATATTTTTTTTAATCATATTATTCCTTTCCTTCGAATTTTTTTTTTTTTAAACACTTGCTCTTGGAGCATAACAAATTTAGAGGTTTTTCGGGAGTCCCTAACAAGTTGATAATTGTTGAATTGAAACTATTTCCTTTCGTGAAAAATTCTCGAAAGATTATTTACTGTCGTATACGTTTTTAAATCTGATATTTTGAAATCAGCATTGGTATATTTATGTAAGAAAAGAAATGTAAGGAAAAGCTCGCTTAAAGCTTAGAAGACCTTAGGGCTGATCTTTCACGTTAAAAAGGCTCGGATTAATGAATGGGCATTGCTTCGTGTTCTTAATGAAAAATTTTGACGATAATATTCAATTTTTTAACGCTTTAATTTACATAAAAAAAAAAAAATGATGTTCGAGAATAATTTTTCGATCGTGTTACATGGTGAAGGATCGAGGAATAAATTTCCGAGAGAAGACTGTTCCTTTTACCGAGATTTGTTCAATTGACCGAGGAAAAGGCCTCGTGAAAATCCATCCGGCGATTAGGAAAGCTTTAGACATCACGTCAGAGACTTTTACGACTCGAAACTTGATCGTCGCCTCTAACGGCTTCTGAGCCATAAACCGGCTGATGGACGAGCCGGAATATGAGCTACCTCAATACAACCGTTTAATATTTATTAATCAATCACCGGTACGTCGCCGGAATATCTGAACGCTGGGACACCAGTAGCGAGTAGGCTGTTCAACATACAGCTCGTTTCTCAAGTGTAGTTTAATAAATTTCGACGTTATATTACATTTACATTCCTGGCGAAAGTAATTCATTATTTATCAGCCTATCCATTATCTCTGTAACGATAGCTAAAAATTATTTAAACCTCTTTTATCCCCTCATAATTTTACAGGAAATAGCATTCAAGTTATATCTGATTTAAAAAAGAAAAAGTGACACTTTTCTAAAGTATCTAAGAACTAAATTTTCAGCATGTAATATAACTGACATAAATCTACGAAAGACAAAAATTAATTCTTAAATTTTCATCACAGGAAAAGGAAAAGTTGAGGAAAAGCGACTTTCTCTATTTTCTTCGTAATTCCACATCAATTGCAATCTTATCAAATCTTGCTTTTTCACACATCAACTAGTAAAGTAATCCTTTTAATTTCTCCAAAAAAAGACAAAAAAAAACTCACGTCGTTTTTAACCATTATAGGCGCTTTCAAGATTTTCTCGCGCTCCTTTGTTTCCACTCTTTTATCGCAATTTAATCCGTAACTGTATCCTCCGCGCACTTCCGGTATGATTACCGAAACAAACTTGAAATTTCGACACCCTGGAAAACAATCTAACAAATTTTACAACTGCGAATTGTACATCTACCTTTCGCTATGTACGTTACGCGCTACAATCTGCTGTAACGAAAAGGTTAAAGATATATAAGATATAAAGATATAATTAATGAGAGCCACTGTATATAAGCCTCCAGTATCTTCGAACCAGATAACAGTGATAAAATCCAATCTTGTATCAACACATCGTTAAGCCTTTAATCAATTTCAGCTAATTGCCTTGTTATAACTTCAACATACTCTAGCAAGCTCTTTACGTCGTCTTCAAACGAACATACACTTTGGCGAAGAGTAGTCTCGCGCCTTCACGCATCTCGTTCACGAAGGAATTTCCTAGCGATCGTGATCGCGAATGACGTTGCTTTCTTTTCCTCGTGCACGGTCATTCATAACGTTCCTGTACACCGTCGAAAGGTAACGATCGCTGTTTGTTCGTCGATTACTGGCCACGACGTGACATAATGCGAGTTATCGGTCAACGGGATGCGGCGCGGCGTTGGTCCAATCAATGGTCTGGCCAAGCTGGGGATATATATTTATGACCGTGGTTACAAAGTCCTCACGAGCCACCGATAGTCAATAATCTATATTTTTGTTTGCGACTATGATAAATGCTAATGTAGGCGCGTGGTTGAACGATGAATCAGCCTTGGTGGCCGAAGAAAATCTCACGTACGGCACTCCGCGTGCCTTCGCGACCGCGACGCCATTACGATATTCAACCGATCAGAGGAATTTCCTTGTCGCTTCTTGTTCCTGCGACAGCTTATCGTTACGATGCTTGTACTTTTTAAATGGAAAACGTCGGAATGCTGTCCCCTTGGTGTCCTTCGTCGTGAAATTTCCTGTTCCACGTGGAACGTTTTAATAAGAATGCTATGCAACGCCATTTCAAAATCTGCGGCTGAATATTGACAACCTTGTTCCACTATTTTTTTTTTTTGTTTTCATCTTTCTGTGAAATACTTTAATTTTATATTTTATATCTCAATTTTATCTCATACTTTTATCTACATATTATAATTTTTCTTTTTTGTTATCATACGTTACATTAACACTAGATTATGTGAATTTAACGGAATTGAGATTTCGCTAGATTTTAAAATTAGGGAAACTATTGTCATCATTTGTTAGCAATTTTTACTGACTTTTATTGATGGATCGGTACGATAATATATTCAGGTTTATGAGATACTTGTTTTTAAATCGACTTTTCAAAATTCAGATTTTCTTTCACTCGTCAATCGGACGAGTTTCTTGTACGAGAAAATTATTATTAAATATCATATTTCATTTCTAAACTTGTTAAACTGTGTTATTATTCCTTAATTTAGTAATGTATTCTCGAATCTACGTCTTACGCTCTTATCGAGCCGCTTATTAATAAACGCTTGCTAATAATCATAGATCGAAGGGTGAACGGAAAGCGCGGTGCAAAGTGTGTTAAACAATTCAAGTGATGTCACGATGGATAAATATAAATTCATTCGAGACATAAGTAGTAACTTAAAACATACTCAATTGATATATTTAACACTAAGAAATGTTTCTTTCGTACATGCGCTGTGAGATAAGTAAGAATTATACCTAATCGCAAGGTCGACACGTGAAACATTTCAAGCAAAAACCATATCAATCTTTGCAATATGTGATCACTCTTTTTATATAATTTTCTGCACTTCTCGTAACAAAATTTGCAGCATACCTGATCAAATTTTCCACAACAGGCTCGTTTATCCTTCTTTCAAATTTTATAGCCTAATCTTTTTCAAACAGCTATACTCGATAAGCATAAATCTTGCAGAATCTCGCATTACTTATCCAAATATCATATTACTTATAATATTTTATTTACCATCTGTTTAAAATAATAAAAATTCCTCCAGAGCAAAATACGAAAAATCCGCGTTAAATTTCGCAGCGAGCCACAATCGTAGGTTCGAGGATTAACCCTTTGAGTTCCGAGTAAATTTTCTCATACGATCGATTTATCAACTTCAACACACTTCTACGACGAAACTTTGGAAAACGAAAAAGTTCCACTTTGGAAAAAACAATTGTACACCGTCGTGAATTTATTTATTTTTATCTACTCGATCAATTTGCTTTGTTTAAGTATAAATAAAATTTGAACGGATTTATGATGTATGTTACGAATGTCTCCGTAGAGGCGCCATAGGAGCGTAAAGGGTTAAAACAAAGTGTTGCTTCATTGAACCTAATCGAGAGGCCGTGTTCAAGACCTGACACACACCGTCGATTATTCACGAGCCTACTACGGTCGATTATAATTAGCTTGCACATCACGGAAACGCGTTATGTCCTGTTATCGAGCAAACTTTACGCTCTTCTCCCTCCCTCTTCATTCCCCTTGGTCGTGTAACATTCTCGAATCGAGAACATCTGTTCGACGTCAAGCTTGCACGCGTGGAACGCTGAAAACGATCGTCGTCGGCCAAGCTTTTACGATCGTTTACGTAATCCCAGTGTGCAGCGTGCGTGCAACCTCGATACAGCTTAAGCGTGGATGCCGCGCGTTGCGTTAGACGCGATGCGTTCATACGCCCACGCGCCTCCAATTGCGTCTGGACGCAACAACTTTCGCCCCTCTAAAATTACCCGCTCTTTACCGCTTTGTTCCGTTGCGCGATAACGACCCACGTTCGACGTTTCGTCGCCTGTATTTTTTTTCTCTCCTCTTTTCTCTTTTTTCTTCTTCTTTCGTTGTATTTTTTCTGTTGCTTTTTTCTTTATTTTTTTTTTTTGTTCCGACACCGTTTATTATGACTCTCGGGTTTTACGAGCGCGAAAGTGAAATCGACTGACGTTTAGCGTCGTTCAGATTTCATGGATTTTTCAGCCTGGCTCGCGAATCGACGGAAATACGTACGTTAGCTTAATGAAAAGCTATCGCTTTTTTTTTCTTTTTTTGTTTTTTGTTAGCCGATACTATTGGAGGATCGGGATGCATATTTTATGTATGTGAAGTATGTGAACCGATAGTGTAACGGGACAAGCGTTTCTTTGTTTTTTTTTATTTTGCTCTATGTGGAATACGAAAATGGTTTTCTATCTTCGAATTTTCCTTGATTGCGATTCCGGGAGAATAGTCGATCGTTTCTGTGAAATGTAGTTACGGCGGATCTGCGTGTTACAGTTTAAATGCGTTCCTTGTTACACGAGTAGCGCTGGATAGATTAGGATGCAGGACGCATGCACTTCGGAACTCATATTTACGAAAATGTAAAATGTAAAATCACTACTTTTTCATGTGACAGTGAAATATTTCTCTACACGAATAGTAACATTAATTGCACAATTTCTATCAAAACACTGTTTTTCATAGAAATCTGAATATCTCGCAGCACTACTATTGTGATATAGATCCTTTTTACACTAGAACTTTCAATTATCTAGGCTAGGATTTTCACTAATATGATTCTCTGTACAATTTAGCTCAAACGAACAGCAACTCAAAAAAAAAAAAAAAACACCAGTTCCTCCCTTCTCGTTGAACGTCTAACGAAATTGAACGATTAACGAACGTTCGAATCCCACGTGAAAGCGAACACAGGATGTGCGGCACGAGGGCGAAATTAAAGACTGTCAAACAACCCACGATTAGATTACGTATCCGCGCGTCGCGTCGGTGGCGGCCAGGAAGCGCAGGCGGATCTTCGAAGGAATTCGTCTTGTTCACGTGCTCGCCGATGCATCCACTTTTCCTGGTGCAGCCATGCGTCCCGGCCAGTTAGGTATTTACACGGTACGCCGCGTACAGAGTCGACGCGTTCACACACCCACGCACCAACATTCAACTTCTCTCTCTCGCTCTCTCTCTCTTGCGTTCTCACTCTCTCTCTTGCGTTCTCTCTCTATCCATCTCTCTCTCTCTCGCGTTCTCTCTCTCGCGTTCTCTCTCTCTCGCGTTCTCACTCTCTCTCTTACGTTCTCTCTCTATCCATCTCTCTCTCTCTCTCGCGTTCTCTCTCTCGCGTTCTCTCTCTCTCGCGTTCTCTCTCTCTCGCGTTCTCTCTCTCGCGTTCTCTCTCTCTCGCGTTCTCTCTCTATCCATCTCTCTTTCTCTTGCGTTCTCTCTCTCTCTCCTTCTCCCTCTATCCATCTCTCTTTCTCTCTCTCTTGCGTTCTCTTTCTCTCTCTCCCTCTATCCATCTCTCTTTCTCTCTCTCTCTTGCGTTCTCTCTCTCTCTCCCTCTATCCATCTCCCTTTCTCTCTCTCTTGCGTTCCCTTGCGCTCTCTCGTTCACTTTGTACGCGATTGCTATTCGTGGGACACGAAAGAGAGCGTCTCGCTTCGGTCGCGCTCACGTTATACGGGATGTTACAATGAGCGTGACGTCATTTCCGGAATATCCAGCACCGACTGCGAGGAGGAAGCTAGGTCGGTAGGTTGGTAGGTAGCCAGATGGATCAAGCGCGGGTTAGCTGTGCCTACGTCCTCTATGTACCGAGTGTTCTGTGAATTTTGCACTCGCTAGTTGGGTATAATCCGGATTACGATGTAACGAGGTCGTAAAATTGCTCGGGTATTAAAGTAAACGTATTTCAGTTTCTCTGAGACAAGAGAATTTATAGAAATACAGATAGATAAGGATTGCATCGGAGGAATCTTTCATCTAGTACTGAAGTATAATATATGAAATGAAACCACATATGTTACAATTACGTTACAGGTAAAGCTTTCTCCGAGAATTTATCTGCTCGTAGTTTGTGCAGGTAGAAAATGCAGAAAGATTGTGGTCAAACACTATTAACCCTCAAATATTCAGTATTCCTTTAGAATACATAATCTATAAGCAAGAATTTCTAAATTAGCTGTTGAAATGTGTCCTAATCTACAAATTACTTGTAGAGAAGTAAGATAATTAGCTACTATTAATCCTCAAATGTCCAATACTTTCGAATACAAAAAGAAATTCCAAATATTTCATATAGTAACTAGTATTTACACATTTCCCAATTTGTAAATGGTAATCTGACCCAACCATTTACTAATTAGCATACCAAATCGTATACTACCATTCCATTGAAACCCTAAAGCAAAGTTCAACGCACGACCTATAGTGCTGCAACATAAATCGATGCTAATTCGTAGGAGATTAATCTACGACTTTGCTATATCCTAATCCGAACTATACACTCTTAAAAAAGCTTTAGCCTAAATCCATTTAGTGTCCATTTTTTGAATAAAGAAACACAGAATATGCATGAAGATACAAACACCTTAGAAGAGAGTTTAGATGGTATACATTACGACGGACTATATACGCATCCCGTAAATAAAACACTCTTACCTACTACCTCAGAATCCCTGTTTTAAAAATACCAATGAAACATAATCAATCGTGAAGTGCTTACGAAGAATACCAGAAACCTCGACATTCCAGAAAACAGAGAAAAAGAATAAATAAAAAGAAATCAATTATTCCCCATATGTAAATCGAATAAAACTCTTCTGAAGTCATATTTCGCTGAATTATTTTCGACAAGTCGCGTAAAATTTCGCCACCCTGTGTGCACCAGGACTGCGCGGGCACCGAGCGTGGCCGTATCCGACCGGTAACTCCGAACTCGCTAGACGGCTGGCTTTTCTCGCTTACCGGAAATTACGAAATGGCGTTACTTTCCGCGTTTCCGTCGGCGTAACGCAAATACGAATCCCATCGACACCGTGCCCATTTCCGTGGATTAGGAAGAGACGAGGGGCTGGCTCTGTAACGTACGTACATAGCTACGTATCGATGGCGTAGGAGAGATGGTAGGTTCGAGGATCGAGAAAAGGGGGATGATGGTGCTCTAGCCACAGCCAGAGCCAAATGCCACTTCATACGTCGTTCCTACAGATCGAACCACGACTCTGGCTAGGATTAAAGTGACGATCGAACCATGAATTACTACCTCGAGATTGACGAAGGAAAGTGCAGAGAGATTGCAGAGAGGTGGAAAAGGAAGAAGAAGGAAGACAAACCGGGGAAATTGCTATCCGTGTCCCGGTGCATACCGAAAACACTTTATTTCGTTCGAACGATGCCGGAAACGCTCGAGGCGTTTCCAAGTTTTCCCCCGTCTTCCGTCAAACCATCCTTCTCCCTTTCCTCCCCTTCCTCCGCAGCCGTGCTTTCCAAGGGCAAACCGTATCTCGTGAAAATATTTGACGGTACAAATTAAGAAAACTCCTCCCGGATGGTGGAAACGGCAGTTTCGCGGAACCAGCCGCGGATTTCCAGGCTATTTGCACGGAGAAGGGGGCTGCGTAACGAGCGATCCGCCATCAATGTTTGTACCGGCGCCCGTCGCTTTTTGATATCCCCGATCGCCGACACGGATTTTCCGAGCGACGCGTGTTTTCCACGTCGGTTCAACGAACTCGTAAACACGACCCGTACTCGCGCGTCTGTTTATCCTGCACTGTTTTTCTTTACAGAGATTGATTGGTCGAATGCAAATCGACGAGGTTCGAGCGGGGAGTTGCGCCACGAACCGGCCTTGCCACTTTCGACTCACGTTGTTACATCGTTCTCTATCTGTGTTGTATATATGTATGTGTGTTACATTGGTAGTTTTCGTGTTACTTTCTTTTACCAGTCGCGTTTCTTGGATAGAGTTTGCCCGCAGCTAATCGTTCGAACGGGATGGAACGGTGGTTGGTAAATAGCCAAGAAGAATATCGATCGTTCGGTATTCGATGTGGCTTGTCAGTTCTTTTTCTTTTTTCTTTAAATCTATGTTACATTTACAACTGACTCTGTTGAGGTAACCTGAGAATTTGGTAATGTGGGTATTTCCACTCCATTTCTTTTCCTGTGAAAATTTGATGAAAATTCCTTGTGAGACGTCAGCTAGGATCGGGTAAATTTTGGAAAAACTGCTATTTTGATTGACGTGAGAAAAACCTTTCGTTTAAATATGAGCTAAATAAAGTACAATAACTGTGTGGGATGTGTTACTGCTTGCAATAATTGATACAAAAAAAAAAAATTGAGCTTTATTGAGTTTGCACATGGTGTACCGACTTTATTTTAATTTCTTTAAATTATTTTATTTATTTTTGCTTGATTTTGTGCTATGATTCTACATGCCAAGTTGTTGAAAACTTGGCTTATATCTACATATGAAGATAGCAGAATATATTTTGTGTTCTTCAAAATTATTTTCAATCTTATCGATTATTCGGTGTGACTTGATAAGCGCCGCTTGTAAATGTGGCTAACGAGAAGATCATCTACGATCGATCGTCGATCCATCGTTCGTTATACACGCACCAGGAGATAGAGGTGACGATCCTGGTAACACGGTCAGACTTCCGGCCGATAAATCACACCCTATGGATTAGCCACGCTAATAGCGTCACCCGGTAACGAAGTTTGCGAAGTTAATAAAGCGGGCAGAGCCACCAGCCGACACTGGGAAATCGTTTCCAATGACAACTTTGTTCGCCAGTAACTACGTTACCTAGCTAATTGCTATTATTTAACGTCGCGTGTTCGTGCCTGGACATTGTCCGGTACAGTTTCAATAGATAAAAAAAGAAAAAAAAAAGGAAATAACGTTTATCAGTGGAAGTAAAAGTTCGTGCCTCTAGTTAGGCTCGTATGAAACGTGTTTGAAACGAACGTTCACATGTATGAGGTACTTGGAGTGTTCCACGAAGTCACACCGACGAATAGAGAGGAGTGTTTCAAACGAAAACGTGCGACATCGCACGCTATTCGCGCCACCGTTATCATCGTTAATTTCTGCGACGATTAGTCTCCAATTACGCTAATGACAGCGTGACGAAGCAATGGCCCCTAATTATCCTCGGCCAATCGGAGCTTCTGCTTGCCTAACGATCCATTCGTCACCCTTCTTCCGGGATCTAATCGCGACAAGACTCTCCGAACGTTCTCCGGAAGTCGTGGTGGTTTACGCGAGAACCGATACACGTCTGTTCCAATGATAAAGCAAAAGAAACACAAGAGAAAGAAAAAGAGAGAGAGAGAGAGAGAGAGAGAGAGGAGGGGAAAGTAAGAAAATAATGTAAGAAAGAGAATGATAGGAGTATACAAATAGATAAAGACACAGAGAAAAAGAGAAAGAGAGGTTTAGGTTCTGGGTAAGCCGACGTTTTTCCCAGTGCCATCATCCAGAGTTCGCCCGAGTCCGTTTCCCCCTTTTATGGCGCATAACCGTGGCCATTTTCAGCGAGCCGGCGAGTAATTCAATTTATAATTGAGCGAAAACCGCCGGTAGTGGTGCCATCGCGTCTAGCCAGCAGTCTGTTGGCCCGACTCCGTACGGGTCATTAGTACGTCGGCATATCGACCGCCATTTCTACGGCCCCCTTTCCTCCTTCCTATCCAGTCAGTCGACAGAGCAACCCGTCGCCCCTAGCCACCCTGGCTAGTCATTAGGAAATACTTCCACAGTCCATCCATTCACCGGTCTGGCCTCTTTTCGACCTTGCTCGCGTGCCTCCTAGAACGGAGAAATCTCCGGGAGAATAGCAGTTTCCACGAACGACAGATCGAACATTCTCAATGAATCGATCGTTTCGGAATCTTTGGATTAGCGGCAGACAACGTTCGCGTTCTTTGAATATTACGAATCGAGAGAGTTGAAGAGAGAGGGAGAGAGAGAGAAAGAGAGGAAATAGGAATTCATCGATGGCTACGAAGTAGGTCACAGTTGATAGAGAGCAATCGTGGTGGAAAGGAAACGATTTAGCCACGAGTCCTAGAGGAATCCTTTTGTCCTCGTTCAGAATAGGTGTCCATCAGCTTGAGGATTTATCGTCATTCGTGAGGTGTTCGTTTGCTAGGAGTGTTTACGAGGTTTTCTTTTTTTTCATCTTTTTCTCTTTTTATGCAAGAAGGATCGTGAGTGTTAGATTAAGCTGTTCCACATTTAGGTGAGAAGAATCGACAAGACCCGACGTGATTCGTCGCGATTTCACAGCTTTATTACGCGGAGAGTCACGGAGCGGCACGCCGCCTGTTAATAGACTCGTTAGGTATTCATCCGATTACGGATGGAAATTGTAGGGAAGCGTGGCAAAGATGAAAATCGTGGTTACGTGGTTTACGAGGGACTAGCGATACCGTCATGCCCCGGAATAGACCTTCTTCGATCAAGGTTCTTTCTTGGATAGATGAACAGATACGCGGAAAGAACGATAAGAATTGCGCCGTGAGAATATAACGGCATATCGGATCGAGAATCTGGAACTTCGTGCATCAGTACACAGAGGAAAAACTATTTCCCACAACGGAGAACTGGTTTTCTCCTTGAATGATACCAAGCACCTCGCGTTCCTCCAAGGTGTTATTCGTAGATACTAGCTTCGAATCTACGCGTTATGTAAATTCTATATGCGTTTATGTGTGATTTTTCTCACTTTAATCGTCGCGATTCTTTCGACGCTGTTTCAACAACCGGTGTGCGCGCGTGGTTCTCTAAAATACGCGCGCGCACGCGTGCAAGCGTAATCCATACTTTCAAGTTCCCGCGGGAACCCGCCGCGACGCGGCTTTAATACCATTCCACTCTGGCGAGCGTAATCCGCGGAAGATGGGACGCGGAGGGAAGAGCGTAAGAAGCAACGACCAGCTCGAGGGAAACGCTTCGAGTGCATAATATCAAACGTGGCGACTTTAATTAAACGAGAAATAGTCTCGGGGTACCTTCGATAACTTCGAGACCCAGGTTGATCCTAAATATCCAAGTATTTCTTCCTTTGGATTATTTCTTGAAAACTGTCTCACGAACCGGTGAAATAAATCATGCACTATTAAGGGGGCAGACGAGTTAACTCGTCAGTCGAATTGTAGATTTCATTATTATGCTCAAAGGCAAGTTTATACTTATTTGAATCACAAAAAAGGAAATTTTGTAAATTCCCTACTGTCATTTGATGAAAAAAAATTGATCTTCCGGACCCGCTTCTTAAAATACGAAATTACATTTTACTTAGAGGAGCTACAATTAATACTTAATTATTGTAAATAAATTTGCTGGTAATAATGTGATAGTACAACAGTATAATGCAGTCACGTGGAGTCATGGAGGGTTAACAGATTTGATATAAGTGTCAGTGTTTGTATCTGACGTATTCGTCTTGTTTATGTAAATTAGAATCGCGTCGATTAACGTACGAAAAAGTGAAAAATGGTATCAAAAAACCGACAGTCTGCTGTTTTACATGTAAGACTTGTTTCGTTGAAAAATGTTTGTATTAAACTATAATCAAATTCGAACGAAATTCTTTTACAAATTCAAATATGACGGCATAGTGTAGCAGGGGTGCCATGAAATATTAATACTGCATTTGAGATAGGAAGGGATAGTGAACAGAAAACACAATGTTGGTTTAAATATTCAGATCATTTTCTAACGAAAAATATATTCAACAGTGAACGTTCAAATTTTTATAATAATAGCTAAATTCGCTTGGAATTAGTTGACAGAACGTGTTCAATCTGCCAGAACTTAATTCGATTAAGGGAAGAAACATTGCGATTAATTAGGATTTTACATTTTCAGAAATGCTGAAAATCATTATAAAGAAGTCAATTATTAATAATAGTAGTACAACAATGCAATAATACAATAATAAACAAAATAGACAAATAGATATGTAACTTCCAAGTCGCAAGGAGCTATAAAATTTAGTTTCCACTTAAATGGAAGACAGGATAACAACAACAGCAACAACAAAAAATAATATCTTCGTAGTACAAATAAAACAATACCGGTGTACCAGAGAAACTCATCTATAGCTATCATTATACTTAATCTTTTAATAACTATAACTATCAACTTTCTAAACTGAGACAACAAGATCGACTGGACAAAGAAAAAAAAGAAGAGAGAAAAGAAAAATAAGCTGTCAAGCCAAAGGAAGAGCTTTCTCAGAAAGCTTCCACCTCGCCCGTAGGAACCAAAGAAGACAAAGGACACAAAACGTAGGAAGGTCCCATAGAATCCAACAAACTTCCCCACCTTTCTCATCACCGTTTGCGCCACGCTCATCCGCTCATCCCCGTGCATGCGGGGCGCAATGAATCAAAACAACGAACGAACATTATCGCGAGCGTATTGTTCGTGCAATAGAATTCGAACCCAGAGAAGATCTTCTCTCTCTCTAAGGACGAACTTGGTACACGTCGGTGTAACCGTTCACATCCTCCCGCTCTCCTAGCGTCGCATAGCTCACCCTTTCTCTTCCTCTGTCCGTCTTACTCCCTCTCGCTCAGCTGTTTCTATGGAAACCAGGACCAAAAGCACCGGGACGAAGCTGCACCTAACCTGAGGCGAACGAACATACCCTGAAAGTACAGGAAGAAGGGAGAAGAAGAAGAAGGAGGCGCAGCTAGAGTGTAGAGAAGGGTTAGACTGTGAAGAAGAAGAAGAAAGAAGAGACGAAGGACACCGACGTCTAAGTCTACGACCCGGAAGGCAGCAGCCAAGCTAGAGGAACAGAGGGAGAGAAAAAGAGAGATTGAGAGAGTGGAAGTGAGAGTGAGAGGGTCACGGAAAGCAGGGAAACTTTGTAGACACGACGTTTCCTATAGACGAGGACCATGTACAGCCGCGCGAGCGAGCAAACCTAACGGTCGCAATGTGTGCGCGAGCGAAACGTTCGGCAAAGTTCCTGGGGATGGTAACCGAGCAGCAGCAGCGAGACTGCTAAATCATGTAAACACCGTGTAAATCCACAACGTGGGTTCCGTTCGTAACTTGGTTGCGCGGCTGTAAAACCGACGCGGATATCCAAGCGACGCGTGGCGTCTCTTCCTTTCGATGTGTGACTACTCGCGTTGTTCATTCGGTGCGTTGCATACACGCGATCCATTTGGTCGCGTGCTGCACGAGATTGACCATGCTTCTGTGTATATATACGTATGTATGTGTGTGTGTTGGTGGATAGGACGATATTTGGCTTGAGCCGAGCTTGTAACCGTGTCAGGAGAGCATTAGATTCGAACGGATTTACCGATAATAAACTGTCGTGCAGGGAGACGCGATTTAAGGTACATATTCCTAGCCGGGTGCCGATACCAATGGCCAACCTATTACTGACGTTGCCTGATATATGGTACGGTCTGGTCACTATTGACTTCAATAAAGGGCCAGAGAGACCGATCGTTCTCTGGCTTTGAGATTATTTCCAATGATACGCTGCGAACATTTCGTCGGAATTAGAGGCTAGACGGGTGTTGGGCTTCGCTTAATTTTCGACCGTGAGACTTTGGGAGAAATATATACGTGGATCCACGTGGAAATTCCAAAACGGTTTGGGAAGTGTAATGGAAAATTTTCAAAAGGAAAATTTCCAGACGCGAGGTAAACTCAAGCTGTTTGATAGATCTGCCATTTTCTATCAGTATTAATTCAGAATGAACGATATTTCATTCTGGTATATTTTATTGAGATTTCGTTTTGATATTGTTTGATATACGAGGAGTATCACTAGCAATGTATATTTATTTACACTTCAAGTTCCTTTTTATATAATCGATCGTTAATTTCAACACACTTTTGCAACGAAGCTTTTGAGAATTAAAAGCTCCATTTAGGAAAGAAAGAAATACACGTGTTTATGAATTTCTTTATATTCATTGTTTGGTTAATTTCTTCGATTTCAATGCGAATAAAATTTGAATGGACTTACTTGAATATACAACAGCGAGAAAAATGTGAAAATTCGTTACAAGTGTACAATTCCTGTACAATGAATTCAAAAAATGAACGAACAAAGATACTTCGCTCAATTTTATTATAAACGTTTCTAATCATTTCTTCGGTTAATAATCCATTAATCGTTCATTTCTCTTTTTCCCACAAAATTTCAGAATTAACTTTTCAACAATGTCGATTTAAATACCATTTCCCACCTGTCACTATTTTTATATCCCCTTCTCATTGTCGCAGAACATTGCAATTGTGCGCGAATTTGCGTCGACCGCTCGATACTACCCCCTTTACAAATTCTAAACCACGCGACGCACCTAATGCGATTACCGTCGCGTTGTTTCGAGAAACGCGCAGCGACTAAAGCGAACATACAGCGACAGACTCGCGAGAGGGTGAGTTAAAACAGGTTCGTCTGTACGCACAGAGACTCGCTTACCAAAAGGTAGTTTATCGAAAACGTAGTGGTGGATAGCAGCAAAACGACGATATTTCCAAGTTCAGATCTATTGCAGTATTTTAACAGAGAGATGATCGAGAGTTCGAGCTGAGGTGGAATAGCTTTCTCTGAACTTATCATCGATACCATCGCAGCACACGCCGGCAACTTTATAGAAACGAACTTCGCTATCCACGCCGATCTATCGACCTCCCCTCTCTATATAATAAATTGTTTCGAACGCGTCGTTCATCTTCCACGGCGACAAATTCGTACGTTTTTCCCGGCGACCTCTAAATCATACGGGAATCGCGCTAAATGGCCGATCTTACCGCTTGTTATTTACCACCTCGGCGAAGAGGGAAAAATCAAGGGAAAAAACACGAGGCTGGCGTGAAATTCAGCGAGACGAAATTTTTCGTAGGTTGCGAGGAACGAAGTGTAGTGAAAAGAAAAAAAAAAAAAACGAAAAATCGTTCAGCCGGATGGTTTGGAGTGGTGGTGAAAATAGAAAGGAAAAAATATACAAGAAAAACCGCAAACGGGAAAAGCGGGTAAGGTTTGGTACGTTGGTCGCGTTACGAGTTGTCGTTCGCGCGTGGATAATCCAACTTAAGTTCATTAAACAGCCGCGCGTTCGCCGGTTGCGCGAAAGCGAGAGAGAAAAAACGAAAAGGAGAAAAAGAAAGAAAGAAAGAAAAAAATTGCCACGGACAAACAACGCCGGATGCAACCGGTGTAATAAGCTGCGTAAATGAATCTTTTCATCCCGCTCTCGGGCCGGAATACATCCCCTCTGCACGCCTCGCTCGCTCGCTCGCACGCGGCCTGTTGCGTCGACGCGTAATTTTCGATATTAATATATCATCAGCACGGATTCGCGCCCGTTGAATTATGCACTCGCGAATGAACACGAAGAGTTCATTAAGTGGTCGGCCAGCTGTGTCGATTAAAAAGTTTCGCAGGCAACATCCCTTCTATCCCATTTTTTTCGGTTTTTCCTTTTTTTGGAAACGCGGTGTGAATCGTATCTTTGCGCGCACGAATATTTTACACACGCTTCATGTAGAAATAATTAATTCTTTCTGACGAATTGTAATAGAAACGATGATTGAAGTGATAAAGAAATGTCTGTCGTGTTTGAAAAGTGATCACCTTTTCATTTTATTCGAGATAGAGATGACCTAATGCTGGTTCTCCTCTGTTCATCCCCTATATCAATTCTCTGGCTTCGCGTATTTTATTCCCCTGTCGCTATGAAAACGGCCAATTTGTCGTACGGCAACGACGGTACCTCGTTTGATCTCTTTTCGATATATTTGACCATTACGATTTGAAGAGCACTCGAAAGTGGTTGCCACGATGATTTTCGTGAATTTTCTTATCTGCGTGATTTCACCGAGCACTTTGCTTCTATTGCGAATAATGCAAGAAGATAGAGAACATGGGAATTTCTTAGCAAGTACTTTGTGACTAAAGATCGTGTTAAAAAATTCGCGATACGAGAAATTAACAGTAGAACTAACGACAATTAATGTATATCTATTTCAAAATGACTGGTTATTTAAAAAATGTTAGGTATTTTCGACTGAAGTCAAGTAATCAGTACAGTCATTCAAATCGAAATATTCGCAAGCTGCCAGAGAAATGGTAAAATGTTATCGACAATAATTATCTGATTTGATTTTTTATGAATAAAATTATGATTATACTCAAAATTTCTGAAATACATCTTTATTCATATTTTCTTAACTTTTTCTATTGTTACAAAATATGTACATAATACTATACATATTTATACTACTTGGAAATACACCTTTTCCATACTTAAACGCGATAAATTTATTATTAGGAAAGACAGTTCTTTAAATAGAAATTTAAAGCGAGTTATTTCGGTTGGTTTGGTAGTTTCAGTATTAACAGAGAAATCCAAATAAGATAATTCTTTCATATTACTTAATTAATCCTTTATAATAATTTTCTCATACTTAAACCTAGTAAATTTATTATTGGCGAAAACAGTTCTTTAAATCGAAATTTAAAACCAGCCATTTCGATTGCTTGTTAATTCTAACGTTAACAGAGAAATGCAAACAAGGTAATCCTTTATAATTTTCATACTTAAATACGGCAAATTTATTATTAACGAAGACAGTTCTTTAAATGGGAATTTAAAACCAATCATTTCAACTGGTTTGCTAGTTCCAGTGTTAACAGAGAAATCCAAATAAGATAATTCAGTTTTATCACCGACAGTTTCGCGTTGTCGAAAATTGGCCTGTAATTTTTCAATTGATCCTTTCCCCCTCGCATATCCTCGAGTTACTATCGAGATAGAGTCATGAGTATAATACGAGGAACGTTCTACTACATAACGATGGATCTTTGGTGCGCGTTCCCTCGCGATGCCAACGGGCTTGGACATAATTACGCGTAGCGGCGCGAGTTACGCTTAAGTGCGTAATATAATCCACCGGCATTAACGGTACAATGTTATTACACGTGTTAAATTTGATCGCTGGCTATAAGTTTCACGCGCGCCTCGAGTCGCGTCTTAACAATGCACTATAGCTCTCTCTCTCTCGCTCTCTACGTCTTGTTACGAAATCAATATCGATTTTCACCCTCTTACGAACTCGCCTGTGCACGCCTGTAACCCCGTTCAATCTGCGGTTAAACGGCCTCCGGTTAGAGTTCGACGTTTTCCATGATGTAGCCGCGGCTGTTTCATAAATAAATAACACGATGCGTCTGGCATCAAATGCTAGCCTGTTCGCATCATTTTCAACGATAGCAACGTTGAAATCATGATTGAGAACCGGTAAGCAAACCTGGGCTGATTTTTTCATTTGATACTTCATATTATTAATAAACTGAAAGCAAAAGTATTTTTTGTAAGCTATTCAGATGCGATATTTAACTTTATTGTTGAGTTACAGCGGATTTTCGTTGAATTCCTTTCTTAATTCTCCTACCATACGAATATTTTCACTTTTTACAATTTCCTCGCCAATTTTCTTCCTATACTTTCTCTTTTGCCAATGAATTATTATTTGTTGAGTTATTCGAATGCTATTGTTGACAAGAAAAAATTAAGCAGAGCTTCCAGAAACTTCACACATCTATAAAAATGCAGATCTCCAGAGATTTGTGTGTTCAGATGCAAATAGTATCCATTTCGAACACTTCCTACGAATCTAAGCAAACACAGTGTGTTAAAAAAAGAAACTCGCTATACCTCGGACACAATATCAAACGTTAAATGTGAACTTTTCCTACTACTCTCACGAAACGGACGATACAACGGAGACACCCTGTACATAAGACTATTCTGAAAACTGGGACGAGCTATAGTCACCCTTTTAAATGAAGAACGAAGAGAAAGCAACAAAGTCGATCCTCCTGAAATAGACATCCTTTTGAAGTGCCCGCAAAAACCCGATACGCAATTACAAAACAGGTTACCATAGACGGAGGTGTTTCCACGGAGAAAAGGAAAAATTGCGGAATCAGATACAGGGGATACAAACGTCTTAGGAAAAAACCCCTAAAAGCACAGCAAATAACAGAGGGGTTACTCGTCGAAATGCCTCCAGGGCAAGTTATCATCAGTCAACCGGTCGGCGTAAGTGGTCGAAAAAAAAAAAAAAAAAGAGGAAATTGGAGTAGAAATCGTAAGGTCCTAAATGGTGTCGTAGTGTTGTGTCATTCGTAGAAGAAGAAGGAACGATAAAGAGTAGATGAACGCGTGAGGGAGGAAGGTAGGATGGTTACAACGGAATTTCAGGGACGAAAATCAAACTAAATCCCTGGGCTGGCGATGGGTCGAGGGATGTTGGACCCTCCATGATTTATGTCCGCGGGGGTGCTGATACAATGGGAGAATAATGAAGTTGAGCTACCGTCGCTGCGCTGCTCTGTCCGACCGGTCCCGACGGCTTAGCTTGGCAAATTAGACAGAGAATATGGGGCGAGAGTCTGTCGGAGCGCGGGGGTGGCTGTCAGAGGTGGAGGTGGTAGAAGAGTGGCGGAGGAAGGGCGAGTGGGAGCTCTCGCTAGGGGCACAGAAACAAGGGGCTTCCACGTTGCGATTACACCAAAGGGAGATCCATATTGTGAATGTCCGAGTGACTGACTGGACCGTCCTCCACCATTCCTCTCTCACTCTCTACTCGCGTTCTATCTCCACGCTTTTCTCGCCCCCGTATTCTCTGAACCCTGATTTCGCTCCCTCTCGGCACGGCCAATAGCGTATCTACGCGGCTGCAGCTACGATGGATATGCATTTTCGTCGTGCGTCAGGCATTAAAGGTAGCTCGATGAATGGCAGGCTAGCGCGACGTCAAATTAAACGCGTCTCTAATGAAGCGATCGAATTGCTTCTCTTCGATGTGTGCGGGGTAAGGTTTGCGAGTTCGTGCAGGGTTGACGAGTAAATATTGCACTTTGAATATTCGTATTAGTATCTTACTGATTTATTTATTTATTTTTTTTATTAGGATGCGCTACGTTTTTCTATTTTTTTAACAGTTTCGAGAATTTGAGTTAATAGAGAGGGTGAGTGAAGAACGTATTCGTATCAGGGTACCCGTTCATCTGAGAACTCTGTGATTTTATAAGGAATTTAGAGATACAAAATTGTATAGAGTACGTGTACTATGAAAACCTATCAAAATTATAGTGCTTCCTTTCACTTGCTGGATGAAATAATTTTGGACCGAAGTTCCACTTTCTCCATTACACTCTAAAATATCTACAATCTACCGATAAGTTTAAAAAACTTCACTTTCGAGAGCAACTCGCGATAGTTTCACTCTCAAATCGACACGTTTCCTAAACCATTGAAGTAACTTATAACAGCAACCTGCTTATTCGAACATCCCTCGTGTCACTGAGAAATTCAGTCTTCAAGATATAATTAACACAGAAAAACAAAAAAAAAACAACGATGAACTATAACGTTTAAGTAGTTAACGCGAAGCAACTCTACCTAAGGAAAAAAAAAACAAGAAAAATCATCACAACCAGACGATGGCTGCCTACACCCAACCTATTAAACGTTTAACGGTACAACAGGAGTAGACGTCGTTAATCACTCGGAACATTTGGCTTGGACGTCATTGGTTCTCGCTTTCGAGACTTTCCGCCGTGTTAGAACCCGGTACACACGTTCTTCACTTCCAGCTAGAAACGACTTCAGCCTCTTCGGCGATGATGCACCTGTCAAGCGCAGAGGTAGGCATGCGACGACACCTGGGCTCATAGAGCTCGAGGAACGGATGCCGTTTAATTCCATGGCGACAGGTGGAGGAGGGGGAGGGAGGTGAGGCGTCGATTCGACGTGTTTACATCGCGACGAGGACAGGACCATTAATTGCATCGTAACACAGGGCGGGCTGTAATAAAACGTCACGCGTCGACGGCAATCTGATATTGTTTATTGCGTCGTTCGTCATAATTAGGAACCGCCAGTGAGGCGGAAGCGCGTAATTAAACTGCCGTAACGATAACGCTCGTAATACTTACGAATTAATTACGAGATAAACGTTCACCTCGTTTGTGTACACGCGTCCTATTCGAAGACGTGTACCGTGTGCTTTTTGACAGAATCTCTCGTACACAGGAAGAATTGAGCCGCGCGACCTATCAGCAAACTTTTTGCATAAAATCTAAACTCGGTAATGAACCTCCTCTGGTCTGACGGTTACACCTCGCCGTTCTCCTCCCCGTGCCACGCTTCTGGAGTTCTTAATCGGCGTATTACAAAGGGTATCTGTCGAGCGGATAAGGTTATCAAAGCGAAGCCCAGGGAAAACGCGCGACGACGGTCGAGAGATAGAGTATACCGAGAGGATGGTGAGGGCAGTGGATGATAGGGGGAGGAGGAGGAGGAGGAAGAAACTTACAACGATGCGACAAAAAGGCAACGAGCCACGGAGCGCTACCTTGTTAAAAAGTCCCTCTTAACGAGTGCGATGTAAAAGCGGCGTCTCGACGTGGAATAGGATGCTTGACATTGTTTATCGGGGGATAGCGAGTCCGCGTTGTGGTACGGGCAAGCCTCTTCCACGGAGTAGCGAAGATAGCGCAGTTGAAAGCCCTTCTGAGGTACATTGGAACCTCGACCGATCGGTCGATCGATTACGCGTCTTCTTTCGTTGACAGTGTGTATATAGGGTGTCCCATAATTGACAGTACAAGCGAGCAATAGCTGATTCTACGTGAAAAGTGTAGAATAAAATTCAGTCATTTTGAGATTTGTTTTCAACGTTGTAGCGATATATTTGATAAACATCAACGTTGCTTAGGCAGCAAATCTATTCAGACTGACTAAGAGTTGCGTAAATGATTCGAGAAAATAAATGGAAGCTTCTATATCACTATAGAACCTGAAGTCTGTCATTTTTGCAAGTTTCATGATTCTAAAATATTCTTCAGTAGAATTTCTACACCGACTATTTCGCTCGTTTCGAGTTTATCAGCTTCCAAACAGACACTTCCCAAAAGTAAGCAACCGAGATATGAATCAATCGTTGATTAAACGCGCGTTTCATCGTCACGTAGGTTTCTGCGCGCGGATCTAATACACAGTTCGGCGTTCGAGACAAACTAGGAAGAGGTAGCGTGCAAACAAGGGGCGAGCTCGTCTCAGGAATTACGACTTTACGAGCGTTTCAATTTCTCGGCTTACGTTCCACCCCCCACGTAGCCTCATCCGATTAAGCGACTTTACGATCCCGTGGTATCTTAAGAGGAAGACGGACAGGGTAGTTCGGTTTTCACCACTTCCGCCGCGACCTAACACCAGGGGTGGATTTCACCTCCCCTTTAAATCTGACTAACGCGCGGCGTGCGGCCGAGTGGAATTACGATCAGTCGCGTCGCCGACGTCGACAAACGGGTCAAACGGACCGTGACCTCGTGAATGTGAAAACGCGAACTTGACGCGGAGGTTTTCACCTTGAACCCGTTGAAGTTAGGACACATCGCGACGAAGAGCCACTGTAAAATTCTGCCGCATGGCGGGAAGATTCAATTTATTCCGTCTTATTCGATTACTCGGTTTTATGAGGCTTGAGGGCCGATACCATCGTGCAAGCTTTATGGCCACCTTTTACGAGCGGAAACGCGTGCGTGTTTCGTCCGAGAGCCATCTGATATTCCGGCCGCTTTGCCGCGCCGCGGCTTTTCCGCGGAATTACTCGCGTCTGACTGCTCGAATGTTATATTGCCCGTTGTAGTTTCGCGGAGAGGAACTATGAAGGTTGGAGATGGAAGGAGGGAAAGAAATAAAGGGAGGATAGATGGAAAAGGCAGGAGAAAAAAGAAATAAAGGTAGACTCGTCAGATTTAGGTATATTTGATCAGAGATCGGTAGATATTAGTAGAATTCTGTAGATTTTAATAGCCTTCAGAGAATTTTAGTAGATTTTACTAAAATTTTAATAGACTTTAACAGAGTTCAGTAAATTTTATTAGATATTAGTAGAATTTATAAATTTTAACACTATGCCGTCTGGTGGCATCACGTTGCTGGCTCGTAAAAATATTTCTATTGTAATAAAAATGTTTACATTTATTTATACGTATCTTAAGGATTTCGTGTAAATCGAGTGACAGAAGTAAGCAAGAATCATTGAAATTTTCATGTTTTAATACGATGCATTGTAATTACAATACGAACAATCAAATACCAACGACAGATGATTTTTCACAACACGTGCGGACGTCAAAGTGTTAATAGACCTCAGCACACATTTCACTATATTTAAATCGATCTGAGCACAACTCGAAATATATTTCGATAGACACTGATAGAATTCACTAGAGACTAAGTTTCGTCACATTTTTTTACAACACATTACCAACCACATTAAAAAAAAAAATACGAACTTGTACGAGATTTTAACGGGTGGCGGAAGAAAACACCCTCACCGGAAATGTAGAAGGGCTCTTTGAGTCTTTCAAGTGAACAAGATTACTACTTCGCGTCGTTTGTGAAAAATACACGGTTGGTTAAGTGATAACATGTGCCTTTGGTGACGAAACATAGAAAGCACCGTCTTAAAATGTACTTATAAAACTACATACCAATTTTCTCCTACAGTTTCTTTCGAAAATTCTTCCGACACGAACTTATATTCACTACGTTAACACTATCCCAGCCATTAATCACGAGAAGACGCGATGGATCGTTGGAAAAACACCGCATAACTCACCCCCTCCCGATGTTATGAACTTCCTCTGGATCGATATTTAGTTTCCAAACTACGAGCAATTTTCCTAGCAGTTAATTACAAATAACGACCAACCAGCGCGTACAGGGGGAGAGTATGGAGGAATCGGAATGTCGTATCGGGGGCTAGAAGTTTTCGATTAACGTCTCCAGACAGTCCCCGTGTGCAACGCGTGCAGGACCGTGGGCTATTTATCGAGGTGCAAAAATCGAAGCTGTCTCGACCCAGCTCACAGGATCGCTTCTATATCCTCTCTTCTCTCTTTCTACTCTCTCTTTCTCTCTGTATCACTACCTACCTTTCAACGGCCGCGCTGTAAAACCATTACGGGACCCATTAGAGAACCCCGAAGCTCTTTCCATCGGAATCGTAGAAAAGTTTCGCGGTAACCCGGGTAATTAACGAGGCCGTGGAACTCGTTCATCTCCGATATCAGGTCGAGAATTCGAAACGACGACCGTGTCTCTGTTCCGTCTACGGGTAGATTCGCATCTAAATCGATTTCGTCGGGTTTAACGGAGTCCGATAATTGTCGCGTTAATCAGCCCCGGTGTCGCCGCAATACCTTCCGGGATGATGGTAAAGGAGGAGGGGCAATTACATGTATCAAGGTCACTGAAAAAATATTCGTCACCGATCTACGCTCTGGCTTGCATCGAAAACGAACCGTTGAATAATGCAGGATCTCTGTAGCTTGATCTCATAGCATCGAACGTTTTTCATTGTTATATATATATATGTGTGTATATGTATATATAGTGAAAGGAGATCGATTAATTAGATCACCGATAGTCACTGTCTTGTTAAAGACGCTCCAGATGCAAAAATACAAGATTTAACGAGGAATTATCGCGAACCCATTTCTTACACAGGTAAACATCTGCTCGACTTCGAACAGGTTTAGCCAGAGGGATCAATATGGTAGTGCCCCCTTCGCGTTTCCTGTCAAGTGCCTTTCCGTCAATCTCTATTTCCGGCAAGTTCTCCGCTGCTCGAGAATTTGTTCCTTTGTGAAGATTCTGAGGTTTAACGTGGAACAAGTTGCTCGTTGCAATTTTGAGAAATTTCTGTTTTAGAGTGAGCTGATGGTGGAGCATAGACCACAATATAATCTCGAAATGTGGTATTTGAAGTCGTACACTTCATTTTGTTATTTCATTGGATTATATATTTTGCTATTGTAGGGAGTTTGGGAAGATGGAAGGGTTGAAGACTTCAAATAAAAATACAAATTGTCGGATGATCGTTTATCGGTTGCGTACTCCAAAACTTCTTTCCTAACGGTCAGTCGCTCTTTCCTCCTATTTCCACTCTATCCACTTCTCCTCTATCCTCTCCCTGTTTCTCCTCCATCTGCTGTTTCTACTCCATCTCTTGTTTCTACTCCATCTCTGCTGTTTCTCCTCTATCTCTCTCCCTAAGCGCTTAAAATGCCTACACTATAATTATGCACTTAGCTAGAGAAAATTCAAGTTTCACTCTGACAACTTGCTATTTGGTATCTATGGAAGTGATTAAAGCGTCAAATTGAATCATAAGTAAGAACTGATAAACAATTGTTCGAGAAGTTTGTGCAAGTATGGCATCGTTAATAAAAGAAACTTGTAGAAAAAAATGAAGAGCTGTTCAAGAAATTGTAAGTGCAAAGTGTAGAGCAATAAAATATTAGTATATGAAGATTACAAAATTTTTCGTGATTTATCCACGTTTCAAAATCTTTGTTACATTTCACTAAAACCACCTTTATTTCATGTGTATTTTCAATTCTACTACTTTTCAAATTTAGAATAAGTGATCCATAATAATATCATAATTTTATATAACTTTTACGACCTCGCTATCGTCTATATCTCAGACTACGCCGAAAAGAGACGTACTCGTTTGTTTTACTTCTCACCTCTTTGTTACTCTTTCATTTCGATAGATTGCAATTGTTAAATAATCCTGGGTAAGATTTGCAGAGGTAACGATTATCTTATCGCGATCACGTGCCACGTGAATGAGTAGGTAAGCCAATTATCGTGGAGGAAAGTGAAGTCTCACAGGTCGATCGAATTCACGTATATAACCACGGAGCGTGCGTTAACCGATAAAGATCGGGCAAGCCGAATCGTTCCGTCGAAACTGGCTACAGGATCATTTTTCATAAAACACCGTAAGCCTCTAAACGTCCATTTTTCTCTGAGAATTTATCGGTACATTTACTCCATGGCGGAGGCACTCGGGGAGACGACGGTGAGCTCTCTTGACCGAGTCGAACATGGCCGTGTCCGTGATACGAAACGTTGCCTCATAATCCGTCGATAAATCGTCTTAAAACTTGGCGACTCGTGCTCGACTGCCGCTTGATACCTGCCCACGTGGGGAGAAACCTACGTGTCTCGCAACGACAATGGACCAGTGACTTTTTTTTTTTTTTAAATAAACCTGGGTCAACGACTTACTCTACCGGTGTCTTGGGAATGGGGCTGAAATTTTTGTTGAACTGAATTTTTATATGAAACTCGAGACTGCGAGATCTGAAGAAAAATGGGAATAATTATCCAATATTTCTTTATTAAGTGGAGAAACTGAGCATGTCGTGCAATCCTGTCTGTAAGTCATTGGACATTCGCCATTTTTCAATACAACCTTTATTGCAACTACTTTCGTATATCATTATGCAATAGTTAATCTTGCTTTATAATTAATCTCTCTAAATAAATCCTTTGAGTGTGTCGAAAAGTCTGAGTTTATTTCTATACTGAATAGAATAATCTTCTATACGATTATTTTGTATAGGAAAAGATAAACACAGCACTGAGGAATACTTTACTGTTTCTGCATCTATAAAACAATCTCTTTTCTACACTTTCGCGAGGCATACTATACATCTGTCTCTTCCACGTGGTTTTCAAAATATTGATTCATTCAGACGAGAAACAATTTAATTAATCTTACTTGATTATCTGTTCGAAATCGTTGCAGTATCCTTATTGTTTCCTAAAATATCAAATTGTCGTATTATTTAAGAACTTCCATTCGAAAAACAGTCCTCAACTCTGTACAATCTGCTCGTTCAATTAAAACTTCTCACTATCAGAAACCGAGAAAGCATAGAAGACACATTAAATCTGTATTAAGGTCTACACCGTCTGACTTTATCGATTACAAGTGACCCTCATTATTCGAACGCGTTCGTCTATGGACGAAGGGGTGTCGTTTAAATTTCCTCCAGACACCGTTTACCGAGTTTTACTGCGGCCAGCGGCGAGAGGCCAACTAAAAGTTCGAGAGCGTCGGGATCGCGGAACGGTAATCCCTCGGATAATGCGCGGTAAGTCCTGGCCGCATCGTGAACCAGGATAGTTACGTTCCGCGGAATCTCCTGTAACCCCGTTTTAACCGTCCATAGGACAATCATTGATTTCTAATCGTCGAAGTGTTCTATTTCACGCATGGACCACGCTCGATGCATTTTCTGCCGGCTGCTGAAGGATCAACTCGATCAGAATCGTGGCGCGAGTCTCGATCGATAGACGTTCGAAAAAAAGGCGTGAAATTGGGTAACAGGAAATGAAACTTTCATTAAATATTTGAAACGAATTGAAGCATCGAGAATTAAAACACGATTATCATTTCTCTGAAATTAAATGTTTGCAGATTTTTATGCAAATTCGTATTTTTGAGAATATGGACATATAATTTGGACATTTTGCATATTTTTTCATATTACGCGAAAACTTCCCTATAAATGCATAAAAACACTAGTAATTACCATGTCTTGTAATTACCCTGGAAAACATTAAAACGTGAAATACAGGCTTCCTTTTATACCACTGGGAACAGCGAATGAGCAATAGAAATGGGAACAAATAAATACACAGATATAAATTCCTTGCTTTCAAAGTAAATCCTGTAACACTTTGACAGTCGTAATAAGCGCTGCAACTAATTATCATGGAGGAATTTAAAATAACGACGTTCGAATTCTCCCCCCCTTTTTTTTTTTACATTACCAACAGGAAGAAAATTAGTAGCAAAGAAAGTAACATAAATCTTTTAAACCTTTGACATCGATAATACGCGTAATTACGACGATGAAATTGAAAACACAAAACTCCAACTTTTTTCCATATTACCTACTACAAAAAAGAAAAAAAAAGAATCCAAGGAGAAAATGATCAAAAAAATCTATTCTTACTTAAAATATTAATAAATATTAATATCAGCTATTTTAAAATTTCTCTTGCAAGAGAATGGCAAAGTTTTCCCCCTGTATAAAGGACGCTCGAAGTGCAAAAGGGTTAACATAATTTCGTTCGATGGCGCAATGCTCCGAGGAATAAAATCCATCGAGCAAACCAGCTAGCTGATATCTTTATACCACTCGTCAGAGTCAGCAGTCTCGAAAGGAAAATCCGCTAGGCGCTCAATAATAAATTAGCCGCGAGCCTTCGTTCCTCCTCGACGCCACGCCTTCGAAGCTCACATCCGGTGCGAAAGCTACGCGACGGAATCAATAATAAATCAGAAATGCAGCCGGCCTACGGGGTGTGTTTATACCGCAGAAGGAAGTCCTGAAATGCACGTGTATCTCCATCGGCGAAGGCGTCTTCGCGTACACGGGTTAGGAGAACCGATCAGTTAGGGACAATGGGAGCCCCGTTTCAATTCTATTGTTTGCGATCGCGCTGCATGAAAATTGCCGATATATATTTTCTGCCTTGCCCGTTGTCTTCTTCGTACTCGTCCTATGAACATGCAACGAAGAAGAGGAAGAGGAAGAAGAAGACAGAGAGGAGACAAAAGAGAGGAGTGAGGGTTTGGATGGGGTAGACGTAAGTTTCTCGAGCGGATTTAGCCTGACCGGGAATATTGGCAGATAAAGTAGCCCGATGAAAGCAGTTTGCCGCTTTGAAAGAGGCGAATCTCGTAAAATAAATACCTTTCGTTACGACCAACCTGGGTAATTTATTATTATACGTTACAGTGTGCAAGCGGGGAAAAGGGAGACATAGAGAGGAGGAAGATAGGGGAGGGTGTATTAAAAAGAAGCGGAAAGCATTAAGGAGACGTTCGAACAAAGTAACGTTTAACCCTTTGTCGGAAAGGGGGCTATTAATTTCTCGCGAGAGCGCGCAGTTTTATTGAAGAACGGTGATTAATAATCCCCTCCTGGTTTCCCTTTCGCTGCCTACGCTTCAGCCGTGCGTATCAACGGGAATCGAGAGAGATACGGAGAGTATCTGGGAAAAAATTCGAATTATCCAAACTACCCTCCCGTCGTGCCACGTTTCGTACGTTAAAACACAGGTTCTGTACTCCAAATTAATCTTGCTGCATCTGAGCGTGTTACAAAATCATCCCCTTGCTGTACCTAACGATAAAAATGATTTTACCAATTTTTCTTTTCTTTTCTAAATCGATTTGGTATTTGGTAAAAAACCATAGTGCTCTGCATTGGCGTTTGCTGTCATGGTTTTCCTCTTTGCACGTTCTGTATACATGATAACACCTCGTACAACATTTTCAAGAAATACTTTCGAAGCTCCACTAGTTCTTTTAACTAATTCTTCTTACCAATCGTCGAATGGAGTTGATTTATAAATTCTGAGAGATAGTTGAAATTTCCAAGCGATCGAGGGTAATTACCAGCAAGATGGCTACTGTTTCGCTATGATATACGCTTTGTAATCGTGGCGATAGATATCTGGACGTACGAGAGAAGCGTTGATTTAGAAGAGTTAGAGTGAAGATCAACCGTGGCGTTTCACTCCGGATGAAACTGGCACGAGTTATCGTCTATGCATCGATCATTAGCAGAACGAGCTTTTTCGCCTTTCCTTTCCGCTCGACTCGTCATTTTTGGCTCCTGTCAGTTCGGTCAGACACGCGTTCACGGCGAACGCTCTTCGTCACGATACATCGGCCGCAGAGGGAAACGAGTTTCTATCGACTAACGGCCGACATATATCTTGCCGTGTATACGAAGCGCACTTTCGAAAAACACGAGGTCGTTGATGACGGCACGACGACGACGACGACGACGACGAGATGTCGGATAACGCGGGATCCGCGAATTCTAACTGGCTGCTGGCTTAATTCGACGAGCGGACGTGATCGACGCTCTCGTATCCCCGTCGCAATTGCCATGAAAAATTGCCGCTTTTCGGAATGCGACGGTGAAATATCGTCGATTGAACCGAGAGCAAAATTCGTTGGGAATTTCAACCGGCTAGACGAGATTGGAATTCTGAGAGCATTGAAACAGAGCGATTGTTTAACACTTGGACCTTCGATGGGTCTTTTCAGACCCAGGAATCAATTTTGTCTCTTTCACTTTATTTTTTCCCTCTGTTTTCTACAATGTTAAAGACTTTTTCTTATTCCTTGTTTACCGAAACTCTTGCACTGGTCAAATGTTTTTAAGTTGCTGCTGACTATTTCTACGGACTGTTTTATGTTTCATTTGTTTTATAAAGGTAGATGTTGCGGAACAAAGCTTGCAAAATGAATTATTTCTAAGTATAGAACGTGTGAAAAGGTTTCTATAGATGATATGCCGGTTTTTATATTTCCTTATTTTAGTCGAACAGCGAGAACGTTAATGTTTTTCTTTTATCAAGAATTACTGCTCTAGTTTCGTAGTTACCAGCAGACATTTCTGGCGTAACGAAAGGGTTACTAAATGCGAAATGCGTTTACAAGGAGAATACCTTTATATTTCCTTATTATAGCGAACAACGAAAGGGTTAATGTTTTCTTTCAATCAAGAATTATTGCTGGATATTCGTAGTTGAAGGAAAACAATTCTTAGCATAACGAAAGAGTTTAGCAAACCCTAATACTTCACAACTTCCAAATGGAACACTTATATATTCCCTTATTTCAGTAAAGTAAAAAGTTTGTTCGCTATTTTTCTGTTTTACAATAGAGTTTTCTGCTATCAAGAGTTACTGCTGGATATTTACAGTTACCAGCAAAAATTGCTGCCACAAGAAAAGAACTATCAAACCCTAATGCTTCTATTTCTATGGTATCCAACGAATACCGTTTCAACATTAATTCACAAGTTTCTATTTTCTCGTACATTACCACGTTTCTACTTGTCCCAGTTTCCTCGCCTGTTCCGATACGGAAACGCAACAGTCCTTAATCTCTTACCTGCAAAAAAGAAACAAAAAGAAAAATTAATCACTCCGTATTTACAAAAACGACGAATGTCGAATCACGCGAGAATATCTAACGTGAAAACGTACGTCGAAGCCGAATTGCAAACGAGGTTAATTTGTTCGAGTGCCATGAATGTTCGTCAGGTGACTCGCGTTGTTTATCGTGAAATTAATTAACCGTTTGTGAGAGTATATACGGTTGCTTGGTAACAACGGCATTTAATAGAACGTCATCGGACGATCACGACTATCGCTCAAGGGTTGCATCTTCCTTTACGAGCGCACTCTATTACCAACGCGTAACAAACGGTCCTTATCGACGAACATTTTTGCTTAACCTTCCAACTCTCTACAATCTCGATTTTTCTTCGTTTACGAGAACAAACGTTCCGATTGATTAGAATTTTACACTTTTAGAAATGTCAAAAATCAAGAATTAACCCAAATCAGACTTTCATAGCTGATTTACCGCTGTCGTCAATTTAGACAATACTCGTTCAAAAAGTGAAACAACATTATTCAAGTAAAAAAAAACATTTTATTACGCAAAATCGTATATTTAAAAATTTCAAGAGCAATTTAAGATTTCTCACTTATTCGTATATCTTGTCAATGTATGTTAGTTTAAATATTTTCTACACGATACATGTCAAACGTGATAAAGTTTACAATGTCACAAACATAGTTAACAATTTTTTAAGAATCTGTAAGAGAAACGATGTTCCAAGTTGCCATTTTATTTTACGAGTTTCTACGTTGTAGTCGAAACCCCCGATACTGACAAAGACTTCAAGCATTCAGCTGGAAGTTCTATATATTCGCTTAAGTCACAGTCGGAAAGTAATTACTGAAAGTTATTAACACGTCGACACGGAATGAAAATCCTTTGCGCTGTCAAGTTTTTTCCCCCAGCAGCTCCGAAATGTTTCTAAAGGAAAAAAAGCTAATTTTCCAGGGGTTAATATCGCAACGAAACCACGTCACGGGGACATGAAAAGTAGCCCGTGTAACAGCACACGGGGTAGGAATCTTGTTCGCGGAGAATCGTTCTCGTATTACCTTGCCTCGAGAGAGACAGAGAGAGAAAGAGAGATTCTCGTTAACAGGGAGGAACAAAAACGACATCCACGTGAATTTCAAGACTTTTCTTTCGGCTCAGTAATAGCTATCGTAAATAGCCTCGTAACGCGTTTCGTCCTCCATCTTGTCCATCCTGTGAGCGTGCGTTTCACTAATTTAATCGATATCTCGGCCAACCGATAGCCAGTGTACCGTTACACGGCTAGCTGCCTGCAGATAAGTGGTCACGATAGGATCGCGGAACGTCGTTACGTGGTCGTCCAGCTTGGGACATGGAAAAACGCGATTGTTCACGCGCGCGTACGTGTCAGCCGGCCGCGTACGGCAGGTCGTGAGTATGCAAGCTTATCGCGGCGAGATACAAAGCGGAAAAAGTCTCTCCTCGCGGCGTACACACGGTTATCTTCCGTGGCGGCTCGACCGTTTCGTAATCGACGCGGAACGAGTAGAAGAAGAAGAAGAAGAAGAAGAAGAAGACATCTAGGAGGTTGAAGGATCTTTCAAAGTAGTCTCTTTCTCCATTCAGAGTTCGATTCTAATCTTTAGTTTTATTAGAAATGTAAATTTCAAGCATTTATATATTCTACGTTGATCGATCGTAAAGCGATCTTTTTCTTTGTTTAATTATTGTACAAGTGTCTTTCTTGAAGGCTTTAAGTTTTTTTTAATTTTCATTGCAGAATTATATACACACTCAAATCGAACTATTCACAATGATATTCGCAAGCTGTTAAGAAACTGGCGAAAAGTCATCGTGATTAATTTGTTTTTTCTTATTTCTATACGAAATTTTGATTTTATCCAAAAATCGGAAGTAATTTATTTCTACATTTAGTATTTGTTATTTCACATATCAAAAATACAGTTTGCAATTTCACCAGAAATGTCATTCACACGTTGCGAAATGAAACCGTCAACGCTGTGACGCAAAACATACGTAATTATCGAATTTCTCCTCCATTTATCGAAGTACACCATTCATTCTGTTTAGATTATTGCTCACTCCTGGGAGCGTTCGAATCGGATCACGATAAGCCTTGGATATCCCCAGGAAATTCGTGGAACTTCTTGTTTAAACAGGGAACGCGATTACGTGGAATGGCTCGCCTCCCTCTATCGTCACAGGTGATCGATGCGTCCGTTGCTTTTCGCAACCACGGTATCGGATACATACATATGTCTCACCTGACGATCAACCGAGAGGATCGATATACGATACGTCGATACGACTATTTAGCCTCTCGAGTACTATTTTTCCCCTGCATGACACATCACACTATTGATTTTACATGGTTCACATGTAAGTAGATGGTGTACGAAAGGTGTTTCGGCTTGTGGTTGATCATCAGGTGTCCAGTAATTACCTTAAGGACATGGTTTCCTGCGATTTCAATTTTCGCGTACTAAATTTTATTGGAGGCACGTTGATTGATCGTTTCAAGAAGCTAGGAGGTCACCAATCAGTGTATTCTCTCCTTACACCATTAGCACATTAATTTAAAAAAAGGGTAACCATAGATTTTAGCGATAACAGCGAGAAATTTCCTCCAGATAACGACCGTGTGGATCGTTTTAATCGTTAGAATTAATTATCAAGTAACTCTTCAGAAAACACATTTATAACGCATTTTTTTGGCAGCTGAGAATGAAAGAAATTGCTTTCTGAGCCTTCTTCAGAATATACTTTAATTCCTGAAAACATGCTAATTATGAAACAAACTCTGAATATTACAATTAACCTCCATTGCAAACTTTCGTATCATAAATTGCCGCGCTAAATAAAAGAATAGAGAGAGAGAGAGAGAGAGAGAGAGAGAGAGAAAGATCGTTTCGTAGATCCAAAGGAGAGAGGCTAACCAGGATCGATGATATTAACCCCTGGATGAGGTGACGGAACAACGGACCAAGCAAGCCGCCTCTGTTGAGCTTTTCTTCTCGAATTGAACGGCCTATTAGCAGGCTAACTACTTGATTGCACTTGAGTAGCGCTTAATGCTTGACCTATAAACTGCTTCACCTTTGCACCTCCATCACGACATTGTTCGGGATCGAGGGCCTGAAGCTTGGCGAGCCACAAACGGCTCCAAACATCCGACGGCTGCGAAAAACGCGCGCACCACACACCGTCGATGCAATAGAAGAGGAGTGAGATCGATGCACCGGTTAGAATCGAGAGGGGAAAGAGGAGGAGGAGGAGGAGGAGAGGAGGAACTCGAATGTACTCGAGAGCCGGTGCAACGAGTGCTCGTCGAGAAAGGCCCTCGAAGCCAGGCAAACTTTTCGCCGCAATGCGACGACCAGGAAGCGTAACTTTCCTCCTCGGAAGCCTCTGCCGCGAAAAAACCGAGAGACTCTCTCTCTCTCTCTGTCGTCTCTTCTACGTGTTCTCTTGGTGTTTCCCTCAGTTCGTTCACGACGTTCTCAGTTGATACAGAACCATACTATAGAGAACGTCAGTGAACGCGATCAGCCTCTCCTCGTCCTTCTGCCCGCGTCCAACCGTGGCCGCAGTATTTCACGATCGTGGACGACGTTCATTGCGCCGTAACCGATAAATATGGCGTCCAATTCGGCGCCATTTCTCGCGTCGGATTCCGCCAAACGTGACGAACGGATCCTCTAACGCCAGGGAACACACGCTGCTCCCTTTTTACCTTCTCTCCCTCGATCGAATTCACTTTGCAACATGAACGTTATTCAATGTGGAGGAAAGAAGGAGGAGGAGAGAGAGAGAGTTAAGTATAGAGGAAGAGATAGGTTGAACGAGGATGGATAACGTCTTCTAGACGTCTCAATTCACCTGGAGAAAGATACAAGGATACAGCAGAAGGCGGATCGACCGAATGGAAAGAACAACGCGCGTGTCGAGCCACGGGGAGCAGAAAGTGGCTGGATAAACCGGTTGCACCAGCGAAACTTATAGTGGACGGTGTATACTACTCTCCTCTCTCTCTTTCTCTCTCTGGTTAGACGCTAGAAATATTAGTGAGAGGAATATTAGTGACACGACGATGGTGTGAGATGAATGCACATGGTGGGATCGTGGATAGATGCATAAATAAATACGCGAGGAAAGGGGAGAGGGCGAAGGGGAGTAACGGAAGTGGGATGTAGCGGGAGGGAATGAGAGAACGAGAGAGAGAGAGGCAAGGGAGTAATGTTAATGACATCAGAGGGTCGTGGACATCAAAAGGATCAGCTCTTTCGAGCGCTGCATATGGCTGCAAAGTGGCACGGCATGTAACCGCACGGATCTCTCGCGATATTGCGACACGGTCGCGCGATTAATTACGCGCCCGCCGCCGGAGCGGTTTCGGATCGAACGCGCCGCGGAACACGCCTGTTACGTAACGCGGACGGAATAATTGCTACGGCAAGATCAAGAGTGAGGATGTAGCGTGACACTTTTTAGATGAAAATGATTAAGAAACGTTTTGTGGAAAATGTACAATAAATTCTGCTATTTAATCGTACGGTTTAGATATGATTCGAACGTTTCGAGGTATCACCTTGTGTCTTATAGAGAATGATGAAATTTCGATCGTTCGAATTGAAGGAAATCGATCGGGTACTTCAACTTCAACTAATACGTCGATTAGTTGATAAAATATGATACGCGATCGTAAACTGTTAGATTAGGTTATGGTAGACACTATTTATATCATTCGAAGTGAGATACTTTATAGAGAATCGCAATAGAATTTCGTTTTCTCGAATTGAAGTGAAATCAGGTACTTGAATTTCGATTAATGCACCGATTAGATGGAGAAAAATGATAGGGGAACGTGAAATTTCATGTTAAGTTAGGTTAAACGTTATTTAGATCGTCAAGATTTAGACAGATTAGAGATTAACGGTAGAATTGTTACGCCGAGGATTAAAATGCTTCTAATGCAATAACTATCCCCGGATTATCGTCAGATCGAGGAAATGGTGAATGCGGAGTCACGTTGATTAGACAACCGTTACGCCGCGGCGCCAACTACGTTCTCCACGGTTGGTCACATTGACGAGAACTCGTAATCCCGCACATTCTATCGCTGATTACAACGTTTGCACGGGAAATCCAATTATAAAAACGGCGTTCGTTTGCTCTAACCGCCAATTGTGCTAGATAACAGGCCCAGATACTTCACTATCGCAATCTAAGATACCTTATCGAGAAATAGCAACGCTGTACTTCTTTCAGGCAACCGCGACGCGCTTCTAGATTCTGTTCGCAGGAATCGCGAGCTCTCGAGAAAATTGTCGTATCGGAAAATTCCCGCTGGAATGTAATCGAAGAATCTACGTTCAACGTAGATTCTAAGTATTCGGTAATTGACGACTGACAGTCTTTCGATTGATTTTTCCATAATTGACGTATCGAAAAAGATACGTGACCGTTCTTAAACTTTTCATCGCGAGAACGACGGAAGTTTGTAACGCGAGCGTCGACTTTTCTTACAGCGACGCGTGCATCCGTCGCTACCGACGCCACTGGACGCGGCGGAACGATAACGCTAATTAAATACGAGTCGCACTGACACCGCGTCCGCCTAACGAGGCCCGTAATTACGCGACGGCTTCATCTTCTCCCGGCAAAAACCCCGCCTCCCCGTCCTGGACCATTACTCGAGGAATAATCGTCGTAGAGGATGATTCGTACCAGCTTTCTTGCTGGGAGAAATAGAACTCTTTTGATATTAAGATTTTATATGTTCGATATATCTCTCGTAACAATAAACGTAGTGTACTGATTGTGAAGGAAAATTTACAATACATCTTATACGTCTTTCATAGTCGAAGGGTTAAGCACTTTGTACTTTAAAATCAACTCGAAGATCGAAAGATTAATTTGCAAACCGTAATACTTCATCGTCTTTAATAAAAATTCTTTTGGTTGTCAATTGATTTTTTTTCTTTTTTTTTGAAGATACACTCTGTGGTAAAATTAAAAAACAAACCAAATTTTTGCATGAAAGTGGAGAATATTTGAACTGTTATAATTTTCTGAAGAAAAATCGTGTAATATGAAGAGTGAAGTCTTCATTTTCACCTCGATAAGTTAACGTGTAATATTTTATAAGTTTCATTTTATTTGTCGGTGTAATATCATATTATTTTTAGCGAATCCTTTTTACGATAATTAAGCATTAATTCTTGCTATTCTCATTAACATGTAAAATTGTGTTCAACCATTTTTCTTCTCGCGAACGAGGAAAAATCGGGTTAGAGAAGGGTAATTCTTCTTGAAAATACTTTTTCTTTAAAAAGCGAAGTCGGAAATTGAAGATGTCTTTTCTCGAAAATTTTCGAACATCAAACGACAGTAAGAAATTTACAAAATTGTATTTTTCTCAACACAAATTAGTCGAATTGTAGATCTCGTTTATACACTCGAAGGCAAATTTATACTAACACGAGTTAACTCATCTTCCCCACTTAACAGTTTATTGCTGCAGGAAAACGAATATCCGAGAAAGTTTGAACTTGGTACGACGTTGCTGTGCTAAATTCAACAATCCGTCGAGCAGCACTTTGACCGCTTTAATTAGTCTCTCTATATTAAACTTTCTAAAAATACCTGGCGAGGGTATGTAATAATAATAGCAAAGGTAGAAGAGGGTTCAGTTTAGAAGGTAATCATGATAACGCGTTTGAAACTGTCGGCAACTTTGCCACCGTGTATTTCAATCGTTCATATATTCTACAGGGTAAAACGCCAACAGCAAAATAAATACAAACGCAACAGTCCGCCGGTGCACATTGTAATCCTAAAGCCTCTCTAAACTCGCCGGACAGTTGTTCCGCTCTCGTCGTGCTCTCTAAACTTCGCTCTCGCAACACACTGACCACCCTTAAGGACACTCACCTCTCGTTCATACACATACACACACGTACACACATGTGTACATTCAACATCGCCACTTATCCTAGAATTCTAACTTTCCAAACAGCCGTACATTTTGCCTTTCAAAGAACCTCTTCCAAAGTTGCGTTGCAACGTGCAAAAATCTCTCTAATTGTTCTCGTTCGTTTCACTTCTTTAGGAGTAGGTGTTCATCTGAGAAATTTTCTTAGGATAACCGCTCTCAAAATCACTGATAAATTTCACTCTCGAGAGCAACTCGCGAGAGTTTTGATCTAAGGGTAGATACACCTCTTTCACTTCTTTATAAGTAGCTGTTCATCTGAGAATTTTTCTCAGGATAAACACTCTCAAGATCATTGATAAATTTGGCTCTCGAGAGCAACTCGCGAGAGTTTTGATCTAAGGGTAGATACACCTCCGTTTAAAACTATCGTGAGTTACTCTCGAGAGCGAAGTTTGTCAGCGTCCTTATCGGTATTATGAGATCAGAATTCAATATCGAATTCACAGGAGCAGGAGAAAAAATACAAAATGTTTGCGTAACGCGTTAACTCCCGACCTGTCGACGATTTTCGTTGAGTCATTCAAATTTTTCCTAGGCTCCTACAATATTGAGAATACTCTCAAATTCATCTACTAGCACTCTCAATATTGTGTATATACACTGACAAATTCGACTCTCGAGAGCAACTCGTCGTAGCTTTAATCTAAGTGTTACTACACTGTTCTTTAGAGAACTTGTATCACACGAATCTAGTATTATAAAGAATATATTCATTTCGCGAGAAGTAGAAACGCTCAAGTTCTTTTGCATCCACTCTACTTTTGGCTCGGAATGTCTCTGACACAAGTCTACGCTATTGTCTCGAAAAACCATGCACCTTTTATTCTGTTTTCTACACCGACTTTTTCACTCTGACCTCGAGCACTCCTTTTTTTGGTAATTTCCCTTGTACCAAAGTTTCAGAGTTTCTAAAAAAGGGTTTCTCAGTAACATGCATTAAACTTAGCTTCATTTAACATGTAGCATGCATCTTAAAAACTCTCTCATTCTTGCACTCACACTCAGCTGAATTCTTAGCTGACCTAATTCAATCCTTCCTTCACGCGATACTTTTCAAACGATCTTTCATCGCATTTCAGTTGTTTCAGCTGAAGTATTCTCCATTCACGTGACTTTCGTTCCAAACGAAACAATTCTATTGCTCTTAAAGCACCCTAATGAACATTTCCAAGTGACGATTCGCACGTTTACGCATCGTCGTCGTTGTCTAGGACTTTCGATCGTTGGTTCGTGTGGAATATTCAGGACAGAAATTAAAGGGAGGCGATGCGAGTCAGGAGGCGCCATCGAGGCAATGTTACAAAAGCGGAGGACGCAGAATTGTACGACGCGCTGGCGCACTACCGTGAGCATGCGGGGCCAGATAGCAGGGAAAAGTAGCTCCTAGCTGTAATGTCAACTTTTATGTAACGGCCATTGTCAGCCGGCAGTCGAGTTCAGTGGAAGCGCGTTACGATTCCCGGAGCGTTCGAGCTTCGTCGCCCAGGCAGAAGTAAAACGCGTCGCGTTACGAGCCACGCACACGCGCCTCAACGGCGTACAATTTCGACGTTGTAGCGTCGTTGGCGAAACGCTATGGCGGAAAGTACTTGGGCGGGGAAAATCGAGTCTTGCTTGGGGGATTGTAAGGGAAATCTATGGTGGCCTGAGTTGCATCGAAAGGATCGTTTCTTAAGGCAATACTGGGATCTTTTTTCTTCGCGATAGTAAGCGGCATACGAGTTACATGAAATTTTCCCAAAATACAATTGGTAAATTAAACCGATTCGTTAAACCTGTTAATCCTTTGCCTTACGATTAAATCTCGGAGAATCAAATTTAGCGCAACTCTATGAATGGAGTTATCATAAAATGAAACTGAAATATTCTAGTTTTTATTTAAAACAGTTATCTACGATAACGTCATTTCATCTAGAAAATAAAAAAAGACAATAAATAAATCATAATAATTTTATTTTTACAGGTTAAAAGAAATTTATATTTGCCCGTCAAATTCGAATTTGGTACAGAGACGGGGTTAACTAGGTAAAGACAAAATAAAGAAAATTATGGTTGATTACTTAGAAAAAGCTAAAATAAATTATTACATTTTTTGCTAAATTTTAATTCCAAAATTAGAACGATAATTTTCGTTTTATTGATAATGGTTAATAGGTTAAACACTCGTAAACGAACGTAGCCAATTCTTCGCCGATATAAAATTCCGATGCATCGAGAGGCATTCAAATCCTCGCTCGCGGTCGACGACGCCGAAAATCCAATGAGCACATGTTCGAGAGAACCAAACGCCATTACCGGGCACGAGCGTTTGTGATATATACGTCCCAGAATTACCGGTAGGGATCAGATGGTGGAAATTTGATCGGAGCTAATCCTAAGTAATTAGCTTGCCACGCCGCCGCCACCGCCGCCGCGTTTATTGGATAAGAAAGAAACCTCCTGGCGAACCGGTCGTTCCCCGCGTATCGAGTTAAGTGGGTCTCCCGACAGGCATCTGCGTGGAAACGTGAATTTTCTGCGTCTACATCACCTACTTGTGTGAACGAAGTTACAATTTGATTGAAAGAAATCATACGGTTACGACAATGGCTGTCTGAATAAAGCTACTTTCTTGCTTTAAATTTTCAAACAAAATTCTGATAATATTTCCCATCTGCTCGACTAAACCTTTACAAATCCTCACGACTTTTATTCTGGGAGAATGTGTAACAGAACGTTGGAAAATAATTACAAAACCAAGTGATGACTACTTTATCAACTAAAATTATGTTTCAAGAATTACTTGAATTTTGTACTATATTATAAATCCACACAAATTTGTTTTGGTATTCAACATATATAGTGTACTATATAGACGTATGTAATATTATATAGAACAGTAATTGTGATAAAGAGAGGGAAGCTTCATAAGCTTCGGAGCTTAGCTGGAACGTCGCCTGTTTGAATCAATTACCGCTACGTCTAATATCCAAAGTCAGTCACAGTGACGTTTCCCCGTATCACACAGATCCATGTTTCCCTGAATATGTACATTCAACCTCCTTTCCGATTATCACATTGCGATCTAACATTCAAATACGATCGATTGTCGTTAACCTTCGAGAACTACAATCCTCGATCGATCAAATTTACACCGATCCATCTCTAAACTCTGTACACTGTTCAAAAATCATTGGAAAACCTGAAGAAAATCGTAAATCACACACAACTCCATCCATTACGTTCACTGTAAGCATGAAGCTATGTAGAGGGTGTCTTGTTAATCCCGTTGCTTCTTATGTTAGGAGGAAACAAGGCAAATTATTGTAGATTTAGCAAAATAAATTTTCCTTCTCTCTCTGCTTTAGTTATTTCATTACCCCACAAAAAATATTTATATTTCGAGTATCTAAAATTTAATGTGTAAAGAAATTGAATATGTAACTTTAAACAATTTTTAATTTAAAATTTGTTTTAAGATATGTATCGAATATTAAATATTTACAATTTAACAAATTTTTAACATGATCAAATTTGAACATAAATTGATTTCGCCTTGACTTCAGTTATCGCGTCATAGTAACGAAAATACAGGTTAAAGTAGCCGAATATGAGACCCATTTCTTTAAACAAGTACAATTCTCGATTAAAAATACTTTTATTAAAATACGATACATGTTTTAAATGTAACATATTAGAAATTACGACAAAACAGATAGAGAACCATCGTAATGAAATAAAAATGAAAAGTATGCAAAAACCATGACTTGAAAAAGTAACCGTTTAATATGAGACCCAGTTTTCATCTTGTCAAAACTTATTTTTTCTATCTTTTTTAACACATTATATTTAATTTCGTCTGCACTGCAGTCTTCATCAGCCTACCGTTAACATTTTACACACTGAACACATTGTTCACCAAGTACATCCGACGAATAAAGTCCTGTGCAAAACAAGCATTCTGTATCATAATTTTCATATACTTGCTCAAGACACTACGTTGTTTTCTACGCCAGATTCGAATAATGCAACTGAACTACGGTTAATTCTGAAACAAAAGACTGTTGCTGCGAGACTTCTCCGTAACGGAAGCTGAGATCTCACATTATGAACGATCTCACAGGCAACTTTACTCTATAGTTACATACGAAGCAACATCTACTTTGAAATCTCGAAATGAAAAACTAACTTTAAGAAAAGAATTATTTCCACTATAACAATATCAACCTTCTTCTCGAATCAAACAATTTTTCTTATCTAAACCAAATAATTGCCTAGCACAAAAAATAACAGAACTGTTGGGACACCCTGTATACACGGTGCACGCATAAAGCCTCGATTCCCTTGGAAATTTCAAAGGTCCCCTGAAATCACGATCAGAGGATGGGTTCATGGTGGAGGGAAGCGGGCACCGCCGGTCGGGTTCGAATTGCGGCTAAAAGCGAGGAGAGAATGCATCCGGGGGGGCATTAGCGAGGTGTCTATTTTCATTTAAGGTAGAAGCTGGCTAAGGGGTCAGATGGCGATAATTCGGTCGGTAATAGTCGCGGCTCGTATAAGCAGTCTGCAGGCTGCGTTCAGCCTAACACAGGTCTCTGTGTGACTATGGACAACCCAAGCCGTTGCTGCGCAGGGTTGAACCAGAATGGTTACCCGGGGGTGTAGAAGAGAGAGGCTTTCGAGGCACACCAAGAGGAGGAAGAGGAGGAGGAGGGGATGCTGGCGGCGTTGGATGCAGGAACGAGGGCAGGGGGCGATTCGCCGCGGGGGAAATGAAAATAAATGATAGCGACGCCCGTAATTAATTTAACGCGCGAGAACGGACTGCGAGGCGACTCGAGCGGGCTGCTTTATACGCGGCTCGCGTGTATAAACATGTTTCGCGTGCGTGTGCGTGTACCAGAGGATCCTACCTACGAGCAAGTTACACGTTTCCCTCTAGCTTTCTGCCTGTTCGTGGAAAAATATCCCTCTTGGTTCAACGTTGTCACCGGAAGGTCTTCGCAGAAGGAAAGAAAAAAAAAAGAAAAAAATAAAAGGAAGAAAGAAAAGAGAAGAAGAAAAATGTGAAATTACGTTGGACATTTTGATTACGAAAGGAAACACGGGAGAGAAGTTTCGACTATCGAGGATGTTTTCGGGGTGAAGATACCGGAAGCCACGATGTGAAACGTAACCTTGACGGTGGATAATCGATAGCGTTCTCTTCGTGGGAAGAGTTACGAGTTTGTTTTCCCCGTGCTGGCAGAGCGTTTATTGTTCAACCTACTTCGCCGATTCTGTTTCGCGTTATTACAATTAGAGAAGCGAACTTTCCGAAGCAACTTCGTCTCCGTTCTATATCCTCGGTGGATATCGACCCCGAACTCGGTCAACGTGCATACACGTTACTCGCGTGGTTGATGGTGAACGCTTGGAGTTAAGTTACGATCGGTCGACGCGAACCGCGAGAGATAGTATCGCGAGTCTCTAAGTATCGATATCGTTGTAATACTCATGATAGGGTATTCGAAGTAATACTTGTGTGATTATGTTATATATCATTATAATTCGTTAAAAGATTATTAATAAACGATAGGTTCTATTGTTTAGATCAGAGGAAAGCTAAATTGTTACGGTTGAATCTCATTAATGGTTTGCGAGGTTGGAACACGAGCGGAGTATTAAAGCTTCGGGTGATATCTAAACGACAAATAGCTTGAAATCTCATTAATAAATTGCTCGTGTGTACGAGTCGGGACAGCCAGCCATTTATCGAATACATACGATTCGCTAAACCACGACAATCCTCCTATCGCGATGTGTTATTGCGTGGACGCGTTTCCATGTAGACCATGCTGAACATTGATTTCTTTTTATATATGTATAATAATATACACTAGGGTGTCAATATCTGTTTGATAATAAAAAAAAATAATAGTAAGATATTAAAAAGGTAATTTTTTATTGTAAATTCGTATGCAGTGTCACTTAATCCCATGTAGAAGGATTTCAAAGCGAGAAAATTCATTTGTTACAACGATATAATCTAAACTATATCAAATACTAAACTTGAACCATGCAAATTAATAGTCATCAACATATTTGAATTTTCAAGCTGATCTTTTCTTGATTTTAAATACGAAATTACACTTGTATCTATTACAAACTGATTTCCTAGTTTAATTCAATTTGCTTTGATCTACCCTAAATATCTGAATACCAGGAAGAAATGATTTTCACTTCGTTCTCATCGATTCTCCCAATCTTCAAGTTGATTTTTCAATATTGTCAATGAAAATTTTACGTTGGCAACCATGGACTGAATTCTAATTTTGTCCTATACGTAGAATCTTTGACCTCGATGAAAATAAAAATTCCCATAATTGCCAAATGCAAGAAAAAAAGAAAATAAGAAGGAAGTTCGTTTCGTCAATGACGTTGCTACACACTGACGCATTTTCTACATCCGTTTCACCTCCGTCACTACATGCAGCGTCAATTTGCGTAACACAACGATACTCGGTGCGTGAAACGGTAATTCAACCTCGCAATAAAAGACACGTATTCGAGGAATGCGCGCGTGAACGTGAGTCTTAAGCCTCGTCCATGCGAGCACCGTTCTCGACGATAGGTGTTAACTGCGCGGTACATTTATTGCACGCGACTTTATTGAACCTGATAACGCAGTGTTCGTCGTGTTCCTCTGGAAAACAAGGTTGCACGAGTGGTGAAATAGCCGATGTACACGTATTTGCATAGGAACGAGTGGAAAAGGCAATTCGAGCTATCTAACCCACTGGTTTATTTCGTCGAACAGCGAAAAAGTTCAAGAAGGAAGATCAATTACACAGAACTATTCGATCAAACTTGATATCCTTATTAGATCTACAGTTATGTTTACAGAAAAGTGTTCCATTCGCTAATTTATCAGGCGTTCGAGCGGGTTATTGGAAAACGTTGGGATAGCTGTTGCTCAAAGCATCCTCTGTCCGTTCTTCAACCGGTGAAAGGAGGCTAATGTTGCGAATCAAGTTCGCAGACATCGAATCGACGTTGATCAGCTGGTAGAGTTAACGCTGGTGGCGCCTCAGGATCCTAGGGAAATTGACTTCGATCAAAAGTGTTTATCTAATACAGTCTATCATTCTATCCACCTCTTCATCTAACGATCGCTATACCAAAGTTTCACCATTCGAATCGAGCGAATAAATTTCGACGTGATGTTACAATCGTCATCTAATCTTGTTACATCATGAAGATTAAAGCGAGAAGAAGAATCTTTCCAAGAGTAACGATTGTACATCCGACGAATCTACTCTTTAAGGTGATCCAAAGACGCGAAGAGAAAGAACACGGACGTCGTCAACGCGAGCGGGCTGCTCGTTTGCACGGAACAAAAGCGCTGAAAGGCGAAAATCACGAATGTAACGGGGCACGTGGGCGCATATTTGTACAGAGACGAAACGAGCGAGGCCCTTTATTCCGGCTACTGCATTCTGGGACGTGAAAAAGCCCGAGAGAAAGAGTAGGGAAAAAAAGGAGGAAGAAGAAGAGGGAAAAGTGGGAAAGAAAAGACGATGGTCTTGGGTCGAGGTAGCGCTGACTCGATCCTTCTGAATCGATATTCACGTTTCTTCTTATTCCACCGCGACCGACTATTGTGTGCCCGGGATTTTCGATTGGATTATGCCGCGAGTAGAAGGAGAGGGAGGAGTTGGAAAATTACCGTGGTTATCAACCAATTTCTGTCGAACAGATTTCCCGGGGATGGAGCAATTCGAGTTGATTCCCACCCTCTGGTGATTCCGATATTCACGTTCCATTGGAAACAAACGGAGAACGTCTGTTCGATTCGCGGACGATATAAAAATCTTACTAAGCGAGTGGAAGGGAAATTCTCGGCAATTAACCTATTTTGCATCATACGAAAGAATTAAAAATACACTCTTATCAGTAAAATTGTTTTTTATTAAATCCAAGTACTACAAACTTAATATTTCGGTGATTTATGAAGAACGAAAATAAAGAAAGAAGTTCATATGTATTGAATGCATGAATTGTGAGAATTCGAAGAATAATTACACTAATAAATAATAATATTTGTGAAATCTTTTTTTCATAATTATTGTCACTGAAAGTGTAACTGGGAAATAAATTTCGGAGAAATATTCAACAAACATCGAAACACTTTATTCCTTAACACGTTCCTTTTTAAATTTCGTAATTATCATTTAAAATTAAATTTCTTTTCTCAAACCTTATCAAGCGACATCGGTTTGGCTCGACATTAAAACATTAACAAATACACGTTTTCAATAAATTACAATGATAAAGGAAGTGAAAGAAATTGCACAATTGTATATGAATAGTTGCATAATTATAACTTTGTCGTCGAAAGAGCACGAATTACACTAAATAATACAAGATGGCCACCAAGATCGCTGAATTTTAACTCCATCTGTCAAAGATATTTTCCAAAATCAAAAGAATAGCTGTCGAATATTTTACAAAATACTCCAAACAGTATTTCATAACAAACAACAGAGAAATCAATTAAAAAGAACGATTCGTGTGTGAAGAAACCCGATTGAAACCCAGTTAAGGGTTAACAAAGGTGGATAGAGATCGAAATGATTATTCGTGACGAAATTTTCGCGACAAACACGCTAATTTTCATTTACGAAGTTAATCACGTCGGTTCTGTGGTTGGCTCCGACGAAACCGCCACTTTTAAATCTCGTTTCTTGCGAGTTTAGACACGTAGAAGGAGCAAAACCTCCCCTCTTCCTGGCCGTGAGTGCTTCAGTTCGCTTTGAATTCCCACGAAGCTGTCTGTCGAAGCCAAAAGCAGACCCTTTGAAGCCCCTGTAATTACCGCGTCCGACTTCCCGGCGAATACGAGAAAGAGGGGAACAGATAGAATCGTGGAAGATAGAAAAGACAGACTGCTGCCTCTTAATGATTGCCACGTTTTGTGCGTGCATCGGGACACGGACGCCTCGAATCACGCGACTTCCACGGAAACAAACCACCCTTCTTCGTTCTCTCTACGCTACTTTTACCATAACACCCTCGTTGTAATCGTGTTAGGAGCATGTTTCTCCTTCCGTGTATGAGCAATCGCCGATCAGGGTAAACAGCGAAGGAAATTGAAATTGCAGTCGCATGTTCGCTGAAATTCGACGAAAAAGCTAAAGTGCTTACCTACTTTTTAAAGTAAAGCTTGCAATTTATTTCTTCGAACGTAGACGAATGCACTTCTTGCCGACACGATTTTATTATTCTGTCGTGATTTTTAATTCGTCAGATTCGCCAAAGAAACGAAGGAAGGGAGAAGAAAATTTTTTTTCTAATTTCGCTACTTTTCACATTCGATTGATACGTTAAAAAATGTATTATATTATTTAAAAAAAAGAAAGTCAATCTTTACGCGTCTAGTTATAAAAGGATATTAAAATCAGAATGTGCTGCATCTGAAACCATTCGATTTTACGTGAAACAGTTTTAATATCTGGCGAACCACTCTCTGTACAAAAATAGAGTTAGTGCCTTTCGTACTTTCGCACTAGAAACACTCTTAACTTCATCACTGTCGGAACGCACCAGATCATCCAACGTCACTTGCTCTTCTAACGATAAGGAATTCTATTTCTGGGCCGAAATCCACGAAACTAAATAGATTGTAGTTAGTTCGCAGCGTTGAATATTGCAAACGAACTCAGTGAAATCGACGGTGTCATTTATTCATCGCTAAAGCTATTATAACAGTCGTCGCTGTGACGTACAAACATGTATATAATCGACATAAATCTACCAAATGTATTTTTCAAATTTTCGTTACGAGCACAGATGAAAAAGTTGCCAAGTGCGACCGTTACTATCTCCACCGTAATTCTAACCGATTGGAATTTTTCCAAAAATGATTTTTACCTAACTAAATTCGCTTCGTCAAATTAAAAAAAAAAAAAACAGTTGTTCCGTTTTAAATGTGTTGATTGGTTATGTGAAATAAAAGGATCGTGTAGAATAGAAGATATGTAATAATTATGTTAAAAAATGACTATGGAAGAAATATATAAAGCCGCTCTAGGTGATTTGTACAAGACGAGCGCACAATTAGAACTGACTGCAAAAACATGGTGACAGTGGAATATTCGTAGGCGTCCCCAAACACTAATTGATCGACGTGGTAAAAAAACAGCCGGGAAAAAGAATCCGTTATTTCCGAACTACCTTTAGGATGTGGAGTTTTCCACGAAGTACAAGAAATAATGCTTTATTTTAACAAAATGTTGTTAATGTGAGTCATTGTACGTGCTGCAGGAACATACATTTCGAGGTTCCAAATGATTGATCCACGAACATCGAGAAGATTTAAGACGAGAGAGCCTTGCACACCAGTTTTTCGAACGTTCGGTCATACCGAATTCGCTTGAAAACTTTTCCCCCTTACTTCTACGGATATATATTGCGTGCTTCGTACGAGCCCATGAATCACGCAAAAGGCTCCATTTCCTTTCGATCGGATACCGCCACTACATCCCCCAAGGGTGATAAGGTACGAAGGTGAGGTCTGTGGAAGGTCAAAGGCCCTTGTGGTACGCAACAGTCTCGTATCGCGACATCATGCATCCAACAGTCTCTCTCTCTCTCTTTCTTTCTCTCTCTATCTCTCTTTCTCTCTGTACCTCCCTTTGTCCGTCTGTCACAGTCACCCACGCGCACTTTTGCGCGGCACCGGGAGGACGGAAACGCGGAGAGACGCTCCGGCTACAAAGTACTCTCTGTAAATCGCGTTTGTGAAACGGAAACGCGCGCGCGTGTACGCGAGCCAGGGCCAATGAAATACAGTTTCGGAGGTTGAAAGGGGACGCACGTCGGTTAATCGCGTCGCGATCGAACGACGAAAATGCTACAGGTATCGCAAACAAAAAGAACCAAAAAAGGAAGAAAAGCAATAGAAAAAAAAAGATCGTGAAAGAACAAAGGAAAAACGCGATTTCGTTTGAAATCAGCGAGGCGATAGACGCCCCAGACGCGTTACATCCATTATCGACTTGGAACGAGGACGCGATTGCGGGAAAGACAGATGAGGGAAAATCCTGACGCATGTTTCCCATCGAATTCCATGCAAGTTAAAGCTGGATTAACTTGCGGACGGATTGCTGTCCACGATAAGGCGTTTTGTCTTCGTTGAAAACAAAATCCTTCAATTTCTTTTCTTTTTTTTTTTTCCTATAATAATCAACGTTCACGATCGTCTCCTATACACGGTGTTCTCATCGAGCCACGATTAAGAGAGAACTGATCAGAGAAAGAGAGAGATCAGCGAGTAATCGAGAAAAAAAAGGTAGGAGAAGAGCGTTAAATACTAAAGAACCTGTCGCGAAATCTGTGCGTCGCTTATTTTCGTCGAATAGAATTTGCATACGGCAGCGCACGACACAATGCGAATTTATAAATCGACGGACATCCGTATGATCCGGCTTATACGAATATTCGCATTATTCGGCTGACACGGATATTGCCGACTGGTCGCGGATATTCGTATTATTCGGATTCCACGGATTTACCTGCAGTACGGAACATTACAAATATGGAAATATTACAAACAGAGAGAGAGAGAGAGAGAGAGAGAGAGAGAGAGAGAGAGAGAGAGAATGAGAGGGGACTGGGGACTGGCGACGCTGTCGCCTGAAAATTCGCGAATCGAACGGTAATACGAATAATTGCCCCGGTTACAGTATCCCGCGTAAATCCGACTATTTCGTATAATTCCCCCGGTATATTCGACCGGTTTCCCTCACGAACGATCCGCAGTTTTGCCCCCCGGAACGTAAGCCTAATTGCATTTCCCTCCTCGCTCTCTGTTCAATCTACCCTATCTTTCCTGTTTCCTTTTTTCCTTTGACTAGCGTGAAAAATATCGCGAAACCAGTTAATACTAATTAGCAAGCGAAAGGTGAACTTGCAAGAGGTCATTTTTTTACTCGATAAATTCGAACCTACAATTTTTTGTTTCGTTTTTCTCTCGCTCACCTACGTGAATTTTCGTATATTTAACCGGGTGTTCTCCCATACGCTGTTCGTTGATATTTAACGTCCTCCCCTCCACTAAATGTGTGCTCGGTGACGTCTATGTAACGTGTGTAACGTGTGCTCGATGATGTTTAACCGTGCGTCCTAATTGCATTCCGTTTCTCGTGTAAACATAATCCACCCTCCTCCGCCTCCGTGAATTCGATTCTTATTAACGTTTCGATGTAACCCTTCCATTTTGTTACAATAAAATCCATCCACAACGTGTACAATTTTATTTCGAAACAATTTCAAACGAATCTTTCTCTCCTTTATTGAAGAAGAGTAACGTAAACGACATCGACGACAGTCTCGGTAGAGAAAGTAGATGAGAAATTTCCTGAGCGTATCACTAGAACTACCAACCCCGTCAAAATGGCGGGTTCCGGATATTCTAGGTTAAAATTATCGACACAGTAACGTTTTAATCTTTGTCTACCTAAAGTATACCTAAGTATACCAAAACCCGTAAAAATGGCGGATGAATGAAATGAGTTTTAGATTATTACTCCATTTGTTGAAATTCTAACTTATGCAAAATCTACGAACGCGCAGATTCATTTTTGTACGAATTAAAGCACTATAATTTTGACAGTTTGCATATATTTTCATATTACTTGCATTTTTTTCACATTTGAATTTCCTATAAATGCATAAAAATCAACAGTCTACTGACACAGACGATTACCGTTCGTGTGATTATTGAACCAAGAAACTCTCGTATTTTGAAAGTGCAATTTCGTGCAATTTCTGTGACCGCTACTGTACGTATACACATTCACGCGTACACACGTTCAACAGAGACAAAGAAGACGCGGCGGGAAGAGTACACGCGGGCTACGACCGCTCATCCCGTTCGCGTGGTCCGCGCAAAGTGGTTTCTAAGAGAATAGAGTTAGCGGGAAAATGCGGTTGCCGTTTCAGCTACGCCGGGGGTAGGAAAGGAAGAAGAGACCGGTAGGCAGCCAGAGGCGAGGAACCACGCTCGACGCGATCAATAACACGTGTGTACGCACCGACACACACCGTTGCACGCACTTTTACATTCAACACCTGTGTGCTAGAAACACCCCAACGGATCCACACAACCACCACGACCACCATCACCCACCACGAACGCCATTTCCTTCCCTTTTCTGCAACATCAACGTTCCCCGTCTTTCTCGCTCTTACAAACTATACTTTCACGGTTCTGCTTCTCATCTTCCTCTTTTGCTTGTCAAACACGAAGCAATCTCACATTTTCTCTCTCTCTCTCTCTCTCTCTCGCTCTTTCTCTTATTATGGACGTTATGCACAAATATACGTAGAGACATACACGGTAGTACAGGCAGAAATTACACGGAGAGAAATGTATACCATCCACCTGGCCATTGGCGCCGATATATAAACGCGGAAACGTCCAGAGGGAATGGGAACGTGTAATTGTGTAAATGGTACAATGGCCGATGGCCCCTTGTTAGAGAGATCGTCCCCTCCGTGGAAACAAGATTCTGATTAACGTTCGAATTTTATCGTCGTTCGCCGCTTACATTCTAACACCTTCTTGTATCACGTGTTAGCGTTTCTCTTCGAATTCGCCGATAAGATGGCGCGTAAATGGGGAGCGACTTTTAACCTGTAGCTTAGTGCACCCCTTTCTGAGTTAAGAATTTCAAGAAATTTAGAAATCAATCCAGTATCGAGGAGCAAATACGCGTCCACGTTTAACCGTTTGAGTGGCACGGATCTTTGCGAAAGTACGGTTGAAGAGTGCAAATCGCGCTTCTTTCTTTCTCCGTGTTCGTTAATTCAACAGAATGGTGAAAGAAAATTTTCTTTAATGAAGAAAATTAAAAAGTTCTTTGAGCTTTGCACACGAAGTGTACAGGTATATGTACCTTCGAAAGAGCTTGTAAAATAAACTTGCTAAGCTGTGTTCTCGCAAAAATTCGATTTAAATGATCTCGTTGTTTCCGATAAATTTCGTTTTCGTCGGAAGATAAAGAGAAAGATTCTTGCAACAACAATGTTTGCACTCTTTGTCCAAAGATACACGTGAAAGAGAGAAAGAGAGAGAAAATAAGCACTGTAATTTCACGTGGAAATCCATTTAAAGCGATTGAACGGTGATGGTGGTGTAGTAGAATGAAACAAGGGGAGAGAAAAAAAAAAAAAAGAAAAACTGTTCGAATCGTGGGATCGCAAACGTTTTATCGCGCGATCGCGACGTTGGATTTAAATTTACTCGGTTTCAGCCAATCCAATTTGGCTAATGAAACGGTCCGAGCGACGCTGTTTGTCGCTATACGAGTGCATACATACACGTACACGCACACGCATCAACTGCATCCTCACTCACCCTGTACTGCTACGTAATGTACAGAGCTGAAACGGCGGGGTAATTAAGTTGTAATTGATAAGCGTGTTATTTCGTCGATATGGGCCTCTCGCGGAAAAGGAAAATTACGCCGATCCGGGTCGAGCCCGTTGAAATGGCCATCGTCTAGCGTTCGCTGGGGAGGGCAGCTATGGACATACTCGCGTTACGAGTCATTCCGCGCGTACCAGTCCAGCGGAATTTATGTTTCGGTTACTGATTAATCGGTGAATCGCGCGGAGTGTTGAAAACAACGTTTGAAAGTCACTAATTTATCTTGTATAAAATTTCACCGTACGTTTTTGATTATATTTGCCAAGGAATTCGATGAATAACCGAAACGATTTGCAGGAGTTCTCCGATACTGTAACGCGGGAAATACGTTACGTGTTATGCGGGATACAAAGTGCAAAAGATTTGTCTTTCATACGAAGAAAAATAATGTTTTATTTTACTTGGAAAGTAAAATTCTCTTCGTAGTGTCTGCAGAATAACTTACAGCGAAGGTGAAAGTAAGTGAAGGTAAAATCTAACCATCATAAAAATTCGCGAACTTTGTGAAAAATTATGTTGAAAAATTTCCTGTGGTCAAATGGAAGTGAATTCTTTCAAATAAAATAACAAGTAATTTGCTGTTTCATCTGAGCGACTTAATTAATTCTAATAGAAAATTATCTGAAAACAATTCACCTGAATTCCACACAGAATGAAATTAATTTTCTTGTGTATTTCTATAAATAGAAATAAACATTTGAAATAATTCATTACTTAAAATCGTTAGTTTTTACATTGTTCCAAATCAAATACGCCTCAGCCTGTTTCAAAATTGCTTCAAATTAAGTTCCATCAACATTTCATGTGCTCGTACAATTTCTTCGTCTGTTAAATTTTCCTCACCTTCGGAATTTCTATATTCTTCCTTTTATTATTCTTACAATCGTGTTACACGTGGTCCTACTGTGCTCAAAAATCCACTAACCGAACGAAAGTATATCTAGAAGGCGCGTAAACTTTGCGGTCGCTGTTCCGCCGTTGTTAAACGGAAGGGGATTTTTGGAGAACGTAACAGAGCTCGCGACGCGATTATAAATAGTGCAAAATACCACGAACAAGCGGTGCTGTGCACGCAGCCGTGGCCGAATACTCGCGAGTCCCGGATATGGGTCGCAACGGAAGTGCAGTCGTAAACGGGGCGCACAGGAGCGGGACCACAATGGCTCGTAGAAACTGTGCGCGTGTTTGTCGAGCAGTCGGTTGGCGTTAAAATTCACGCGTGTCCCGTGAACCATTCGTTTCTCGTCCCACGACAGTTAATAAACACGTTTATTGCCAACCGCGACTAGGGGATGATCGTACATATATATACATACATATATACCTAAATTCGAAACTATAGTTCTCGAGTAAATTGCGTATCGAGCAAATGAAACGTGGATTCCAATCGATCAGGAAGGCGGACGAGCTATAAAACAATATTGAAATTAATCGTCGTAGAGAAGGGAGGGGTAGAGAAGCTATTTGGAACGGGAAGCGTCGAAAATGGCGCGTGCAGCGCGAGCGAAGCAAGGAAACTGAGGGAAATGTCGATATAACGTCGCGCGCGTTGCGCGGGCTAGAAAACAGCCGCGGCAAGGTGAATGACACGCCGACAATCGCTGCAGCAGCTACAATAACGGTTCGATCAGCAAAAACCACCATGTTCCCGGTAATCTTGCAACATTCCGCGCATACCGCGCTCCTCGACGCGTTGAATAATAAATATATAAATACCGGATCCCCCGTGGAACCGTACAATTTCCTCTGTTAACGATTCAGAACCGAAACGACTTCCTATCCAATAGAAATACGATTGTCCTTTGTCGATATATGAAATGTTCATTCGAATTAACCAGGAAACTTGTATGCAACACCAAGAGGATTTATCGTCGAGTTTAATTTACCTAAAAAATATCATTGTGGCGATTCGAACGAGTACGAGACACCAGATGCTTGATGATTATACCTAGGAAGAAAAAGTCACGAAGCTGACGGTTTTACGAACGAGCTAGGAAAGAAAACTACGGAAAGGAGAATTGTTCTTGTAGATGGAACAACGAGGGTAGACCAGTTTCCCAGATAGAATTACGCGTTCCAGCTGCCTTCCTAATCGCCTTACGCGAAATTACGCCGGCACTGACGAGATCGCTCGACCGAAAACGTTCTCATTAAATTATCATTAAATTATCGATCGTCGAACACCGGGGGTTGGTTAAATTTTTTTCTTCTTTCATCTTTGCTTTTCTCTTTTGGTTTCTCCTCGTTGGTTCATCACCTAGGGGGCAAGTCGCGTACGGCCAATTAAATAAATCAGCAGTAGAGTCTAGAGCGGGGTTAGGTTAGAACAAGCGTCAAGTTTCGAAGGGTTGATATATTTCAGTTCTACCAGCCGCCCCTGAAATTCGTACCGTAGACCGTAGAATCTCGTTTGAACAACGACGGGGTCCGACGAATCGCCGTCGAACACGCGAACGTCTACACACACCCTAGGTTCTACTATGGCCGCGCGTGCATGGCACGCACCCATGCACGCACGCCACTGAGACATCCGGGCAGTGCACGTAACTCTCGTCTGTACATGCGCGGATAGTGTTGTATAGTTCGCGATGGTTGTTGGCCAATGGTGGAACGGTTGGGCACCGCGGTGAAAACTTGGCTCGCCTACCGGCCACCGTAAATAGCGGTTTCGCATAAAATTCGCCGCGAGTCCGCGGCAATGTATTCAAAAGCATCGGGTGCCGATATTATGCTAATATAATAGTCTTCTCACCCTGCTCGCGCCGCGTTTTCTATGGTGACCGTCTGCAGAGTGTGTGTGTGTGTGTGTGAGAGAGAGCGAGAGAGCGCGCTGAGAGAGTGGGCGCATTGAGAGATAGAGCGCTGAGAGAGCAAGTGCCAAGGGAGAGAGCGCTGAGAGACTGAGCGTTTAGAGACAGAGAGCGCTGAGAGTGTGAACGCGTTGAGAGATAGAGCGCTGAGAGAGTGAACGCGTTGAGAGATAGAGTGCTAAGAGGGAGCGCGCGTTGAGAAAGCGAGCGCATTGAGAGACAGAGTGCTGAGAGAGCAAGCGCTAAGGGAGAGAACGCTGAGAGAGCGCTCAGAGAAAGAGAGTTCTGACAGTGAGAGCGCTGAGAGAAAGAAAGCTAAGATAGAGTGAAAAGGGAGGTTCGACAGGGACTTCGACTCGAAAGGGAAATAGAAACGAGAAGGAAGGGAGCTAGGCTAAGATAATAATATGCGTGTACGTGAATGGTACTCGCATGTGCACCGTCTCAACAACGACGACGAGGAGGATGACGGAATTCGCGCACCTGCTCTCTACCGTGGCGAGTTTCGAAGGCTCACCTCTCTCGAGACGTAATTTGTGAGGTTCACAGGCAGCCATGGGTTCGAAGGACACGCCATAAAAGGGATTTTCCAAGAGGTAGCTAGCTAGCGCCGCGAGACCAACCGAAATCCAACGTCGTGCTTATCCTAGGGGTTGTTCCTTCAATATTCGATCCAAGGTGGCTAAATAGATTGACCTTGGCGAGAGTCTGGACACCCGGTATATATACTAGACCCTCGGAATCTTTCATCAGCTCGACCGAAGCGGGGGTAATATCATTTTCGTCGCGAGGATAAACTGAAATAACAGAAGGGAGCTAAGGGGTATCTTTCAAATGAAAACCCACCCTTTCTTCCCCTATCTTCGATGTAATATACTTTAGCTTGGGTATTTTTCGTCTGGAAGTAGCGTGAAAGGAGGGACTAAATACGTTATCGATCGACAATAGCTGGCTGGCTACGATGATCAACGGTTCCGTTATCGTTGATTCACGATCCTCGAAGATTTCCACCGTTTGTCAGCGGTGTAATCGACAGGCAATCGCGGCCTCGTTCGACGATTATCGATCCGCTCCGCGAGCTTCTACATGGCGGCTCCTCGAACAGCTTGGCGATATTTCTTCCGTGGAAATACACACGTACACGTGGATACCTCGAAACGTTCGAATATTGCTTCTCGTAAAAACAACGCTGATGGTACGAAGATACTACAGGAGAGAGGTTCGATTATTACAGGTAGACCAGGAGGAGTCTACTGTCGTGACTTCTACTTGACTCTATGTAATCATAGAAATTCTGATGCTTCGAGAGGCTAAACAGTGTTATCGCTAAAGACGAAACGATTACCTTCGTTTCCACGAAAGGTAGAGTAATCGCGGTTCATTCTTCAAGTCGAAGAAATTTTATCGGTAAACTGTAGGAAGCTCTGTTTACCCGGAAAGAAAAAGGTTTCCGTATTTTCCCAGTAAAGATAATCGATGTTGGAAATTTTCAAATTATCTCACAATCAAATTAATCCTATTTAATTCCAATAAAATACCTAAGAAATTCGTAATAAATTTCAAATAAATAATATCTCGAGAAGATTTCTTTCGATTGTTTCGATCGGTGAAATCGCGCTTCCTGGTCGAGAAATACGGAAGAAAAAAATAATGGGGAAAACGTGGAAACGCCAGGGAGGTCTCGAGCGCGACTTTACGCGAGCGACGGCGTAATAGGAGGCTGCGGTCGATAAGACCGAAAAGACGGACGGGTGGATGGTCGGATGAGCGAGCTGGCGAGCGAGTGAATTGCTACGCGAAGAGGGGGAGGAATGGTAGATCTGGTTACTCCACTCCTGTTATCCGTTTGAGGCAGTTACCCCCGCTTTCAGCTCCGTTAAAGACACATAACCGCGAGAGAAAGAGAGAGAGAGGAAGGTGGAAAAGCAAGGAGAAAAAGAGGAAAGAAGGAGAAAAAAAAAGAAAGGTGGAGGAAAAGAGTCGAGGGGAAAAACAACGATCCTTCGAAAGCAACGCTAACCCAAACTTTACCCTCGATCGTAATTAATTGTGTAGTATCTCCGTTTAATCGAGAATTACCTGAACCGCCAGTGATCGACGTCGAACGTCGCCTTCTTTTTTTTTTTTGTTCTTTTTTGTTGCACGTGGAAATATAACGATCGTATAGTTTTGAGAATTTAAAAAATTGTTTTCTGAATTCCGTGGATTGTAACGACCAGTTTTGATGGAGATAGTGTGATAACAGATGTGATAAAAGAAGAATTGTCGAAAGAATTCGGAATATTATGTATAGTTTGTGTTTGGGAATCGTCCATCTTGAATTGAAGCTGAAATTGGAGCAGAAATACAGATTTAATTAAAATACAAAGTTAATCTAACCTGAGCTCAAAGTTGCTTTGCAAAAAATACAAATTTGTATTTTAATTAAAAATACAAATAGAATAATACAAAGAACAAAGTGAGAATAAGAGATACAAACGAAAATTCAAAATAAATTTGTATTTTAATTAAGAATATAAATAGAACAATGTAAAAAATAAAATGCAAATAAAAAGTACGAAGTGAAAATACAAATTACACTGGTATATCAATCAAAATTCCAATAGAACAATACAAAAAATGAAATATAAATAAAAGTACACATTTAATTTGTAAGTAAATAGCGTAAATTAAATTTGCATTTTTGCTCAAACTTCAATATCAATTTAAAACTGACGATTACACATTTTGTAGAGTATTTCATTTTACATAACACTGTATGGAAACAAGCAATAGCAAAAAAGAAACTGTCACAAGTGAAAACTTTGCAATTTTCATTTTACCTTCTTTCGTATTTTCTAACACATAGATTTACCATAAGAAAGAAAAATATCAGAAGCTAAAATATAGTATTGTAAACGAATAAGCTACACAATGCTGCAATTAAATAATTTTCCAATTAGAAATTTTCATTTCTTTTTCCTCAAAAATATAACGTTTTCTCGCAACATTGTAACGAGCAGTGATTAAAAAATCGTAAAGCAAAAGGTTAAATCACGAAATGTAACAATAAATAATATCGTTACGCAGAAGATTTCGATTCGATCAGTAAAATTCAGCATTGGATAGGAGATTTTCATTCGAAGCAGCCAGTTCGCGGTCGATCGATAAAACACGCCGGTTATTTCGGTAGAGTTCGCGTAAAGCGGAACGAGCCGATCCAATCGGCAAGTCGAAGAAGCAACCAGTTAGAGGGAGGAAAGTTCAGCGAAAAGTTCTCTCTCGCATCTGAATCGAGTATGTACATCGGAGTGAGCCGATTCATGGCCACGTTAACGCTTCCAGCAATGCTGAAACCGATTTTCCGCATGTATCGGCGATCCCTAACGCGTCGGGAGCCATTATACATCCCGCGAATCTCGTCGATAAATCTTACTAATGGCGAGCCGCCAAGGCGATACACACGCGATAAGAACAATAACTCGACGTTTCTGCGGACGTTCACCGTGCCCTCTCAATCTTCTACTAAACGAAATTGCAAGTCGATCCGTGAATCGTTTCACTAACGCTAAAATTTCTCAGAAAAAAAGAAAGAAAGGAAGAAACCAGAATAAATCCGAAGAAAATTCGTATTTCGCGGGAAATTAAAAAAAAGGAAAAAAAAAAGAAGAAATTCGACACGGGCAAGTGGAAATTTATAAAAAAGATACGAAGATTCACTGTTTATCGTGAATCGTCCTTTTCCAAGAATCGCCCGCTTATCGATGTATTAAATGACTCAAACGATTCCCGATAATTTCGGTTGATATCAATTTCGTTAGATCATTGATCACACAATGATCCTACATTCCGTTACGATTTCTTTCCGATCGTATTTACACATGTTTGTGTTTACAAGAGGTATTCTCAGAACGCAAGCGTCACACACGACGCGAAGGAAAATAATCTACTACTACCTCGACGTTAATTCGCTTAATTCATTCCTAAATGATTCCAACGACCTACGAAAAAAAAAAAAAAATGTTCCGAACAGCCACACCCATACCATCCCCATAACTCACGCCCACAATCGACGATCCCATACACGTTACTCCCCCTTGAAGAAGGCAAGAGAGAATCTTCTAAATATGGCGGGGATTAAACATCGACTACACAAAGGCTGTGCAGCTGGCAATATCGAGTAATGCCGCGATTAAATTCCGCAAAGACAGCTCCATTATAGCCCATTCCAGACACACGTTTCATCCAATCATTCTCCTAATAAGAACCATTTCTGGCGTCTCGAAGCGCGATAAAGGTCGCGGGTTTTCGAGAGTACAATTTCATCGTTTCCCAACCCCTTAATCTCATTTTATTCTACGAGCGAAAGAAGCACGTTCACAAGGGGTGTGTGAAGGGAGAGATCTTGCTAGTTCAACGAATTTTCCAAAGCTGACAAACAGTGCTGGTTAGAAAAGAAAAATTTCCCCCCTGCGTATTTCCCGTGCACGCGTTTCCAGCGTATCGCGTACGACGAAACGTCTCCTTAGAATGCAAATAGCCCCGAGGAGAGTTTGGCTAGCCGTATCGCTGACGCAATGATGCACGCGTGCTGAAATTCAATGCCAAAGTATGCATGCCCACGTGTGCCAGCGCGATAATGATATTCCGCGGGTTTATTCGCCGCACGGAATATAATTCCCAGTTCTCTCTCTCTCTCTCTCTCTCTCCCTCTCTCTCTCTTTGTCTTTCTCTGTGTCTCTCATCATTTGTTCAAGCATAGTTTTCGCTCGGAGAGCAACAATGCCATAAAAATCGTACTCGGGTTCATCGTCTTCGTCGAGGAAACAAAGGTTCGTTTTGAATTATCTATCCGCTCGAAGCTTTATCGAACATTCCCTCGTCTTCGGTGAGCAAAAGCAACGAGAGAGTCTCTTTACAACACGATGTTTCGTAACTTGGACAACCGTTGTTCAAACGTTCCTTTGTTTTATATCCAATAAGATGTACCAGTTGAGATGTTCGAGATAAAAAAAAAAGAGGAGAGAAAAAGAGAAAGATTCGTTTCGACGATTCAGAAATCGCTCGAAGGGAACGATGCCCCTTTTAGAGTCGCGATCAACCTGTAAACGATGTCAACGTAGACGAGAAAGAGTCTCTTTTGATGTATAGAGAACGATAGAAATGGTATTCAAACGAGGAATCAAACGGATTTTATCGCCAGTTCGTATAAACGCGTGCAATAATCGTGTACTACTCGTCGTGGCTCGAAGTCAATTAAAAATATTTCATTATTACCGGCGGGCTCTATGCCTGGATGAAATTCAATATAACTCGATTTTTCCATCGCTCCTGAAAATCGCCTCCCGTTATAATCAGCCCGTGACACCATATCGCTCGAATATCTAACTTCTCGATTCGCGACTGCGCCGCGGGGGGAAAAATGGCAAGTTTTTTTTTTCCACATCGTCCATTCTCGCTCGTCAATTTTAGAATTCGTTGTCGATGTATAGTATCGGAGAATTTCGCGAAGTGCCATCGGTGTTACTATCCTTTTTTTCCCTCGTAGCTTAAAATGAAAATTTTTGCTCGTTTGCAATAACGTTATTTAACCTGTTAACCTGAAAAGACGAGTTAACTCGTCATTCGATCCATCAGTATTTAAAATACAATATTTTGAATATTTAGAGAATCCTCATTTTTTAATTGTATTGTTACATTTACATATATCAAAAATAAAATACTTGAGACTTGCATTTACAAGAAGCAAAGGATGAAACTTCGTCAGATTTGCAAATATATATAAAAAAGATTAAACAAATTTTTGTACTCCTCTGTAACAACGTAGTATTTTTATTTATTCAAAGAAATCTCATTTTTAATTTAATCGTAGTATCTACATATGTTAAAGTAAAATACTTGAGACTTGCATTTACAAGAAGCAAAGGATAAAACTTTGTCAGATTTCCAAATATATATAAAAAAGATTAAACAGAATTTTTTATCTCTTTGTAATAACGTAGTATTTTTATTTAACTTCTTACCTGAAGAAGACATGTTATCACGTCCTTCGACGTATCAGTACTTAAAACACTATACCTTGTTCATTGAAAAAATCCTCATTTTTATTTGTCTCTCGTTATATCTGCATTAAACGTAAAATACACGAGATTTGCATTTACAAGAAACATATGATAATACTTCATCAAGTGTTTAATTACACATTTAATTTCTAACTAAAGAACGAACCCAGTTAACAAGTTCAGAGAATCTTCTCTGAGAAGTGAACTTACGAAAATTAATAATATAAAATTTCTACTACGTTTACTTGCAGTTTTTCTATCCATCATAATCGATAAGATAGATATATATGTTTCACCATCAACCTAATTAAATTCTTGTAACATACAACGTTTCGAAACACCACCCCTTTGTCTATAAAGCAACCAGGGCGATCTAAAACCACGACAGGAACATTGACTCCCGCTTTCCCGCATGGTACGCGTTTTACTACATCCCCCGGCTGGACGTCGGGGGTTGCACCACGCTGGTCATTACGCATTCATAAGCCAGGATTTAAGGTTAGGTCGCGCCCCGCCGCTAAGTGCATTAATATCCATTTTAAACGGGGACGAATGCACAGGGGTCTGTCACATTCACCCTTACACGCGTGTGCATGCATTTCAAACGCGTCGTCAAGGTGGCACGAATGGAAGCAAGTGAGTGACAATCATCTCCCCGAGAGGAATAGACAGTTCCAAAGTGATTCGATGAAACGTTTTATTATCGAGAGACGATAGAAAAAAAAAAAACTACGACGCTTAATTTCTTCAACATTCTCCTCGAAAATGTGCTCGTTTAATTGACCGTTTCATTGGTCAACTCTATGTCACTCGTATGCAAATTTAACGGAGTAATTAGGAAACTTTCCTACTCTCACCGACTCTCGATAGTTCGTTTGAAAGACTCGTCGGAACGACGATCTACTAGAGCGCACGAAAAGAAATCGATATTACGTAAATGTACTAAAAAAGAGAGAAATATACGTAAGTTTCTAACACAAAAGATTTTCACGAATTTCCCAGCAATATCTGAATCTCGATCGCACCCTCGCCATTCTCGAGAATACAATAGTCGACTCGTTACCGATCGCGCGGCCAGACGATATCAACGGGGCGCTGGAAGGGCGCGCGGAAGGGTCGACTAAGGGAAATCGAAGAGGGAGACAATCGGAGGCAGGAAAACGTAAGAAGATTCCAGAGTCGAAAGAGCAGACTCCTGTAGCTGGCGCGAAAGGTGAGGTTGAAATCCCCCATCCCCTCTTTCTTTACCTTCCCTCATACTCTTTCTCTTTCACTCTCCGCTTTCCACGATCTATGGCCGGCTTAACTCCGGCACGCTCGTATTTTACAGAACGCGCACAGAGAGAGGAGGCACCAACCAGTGTACACACGTACATATATAGAAGCAGAGGCACCAATACAAAGACGTGGAGAGAGGAGAACACCCCCTGCTGGAAGTGTCTCTACGAACGCTTCAGGCCTCCCTCTCCTTCCCAAACCCTCTCTGCACCCTCACCGTGGCCCATGGAGCAGAACGCTCGAACGCGCTGCCATCCTTCCACCAAAACCTTACCACCACCCCGTATAAGCTAAAAACGACTTGGTCGCTTAAGGTTTCGTTTAATCTTCCCTTATCCCAGGTCCTGGCAGGTACCCGTACGATCGCACAAGATCTCGCCCGGATCTTTTCTCTCTTCTTTTCTTTTTTCTTCCTTCTCTCGTTCTCTCTCTCTCTCTTAGTTTCTCTTCTTTCGTCCTTCCGTCTAGGATGGAACACAGGGGATCCTTACCAACCCCCTGGTAAGTTCTCGTGTCCGTGCGACGTTTAGGACGATCCCTCTTCCTGCCGCCTCTGCCAGTCCGTGGATTTAATATTGATGAAGGGTCTTGGCGGAGAGAACGTCGACGTGAATCGTCGCTCCTAGAGCAGAGGGGAGGATACTCCTTTTTTTTCATGGGGAGGTCATAGTTAGGAAGTAATTAAAAATAATGTTCCCCGATGGAAGTTAGAAGCTTCACGGGAATGTAATTGGTTCGTAATAACAACGAAGTTTACGGTTTGATTTTTACTGAAACGTTAAATTCTCGGTCTCTGATCTTCTCGTCTGTAAAATAGACGTGTTTGTTCGTGGAATATTGTCGCGAGTAGCGTGTAGAATCTACTAGGGCTCGCTTTTTAATCAAGACGTTAGTTCGTATTGACTTCTGTTTGGTTTGGAGGAACCGGAAACGGAGATGGACCTCCACTGTTGTATGCTATATGAAATCAACGTAAATAAATATCAGTTGAGAGATGGACCGTTGTGAACATTCCAGTCTAACCGTCCTTCGCCCATTTAGATTAATTTTCCCCATTCCAACTCACTCTGTCAACCGAGCAACAGTACTAATATCAATAGTATAATACTTCAATTGCCCAGTAAACTGCCCACGGCTCGCCGGAACTGAACAAGAGAAATATCACGGGAAACGAATATCACTTTCCATTTCTAAGGTAGCTTACGTAGCCTTTTTCGAAACACATTTCTCCTTCTTCACCTATCTGTCTATCTATTTCCTCCTTTTATAATCAACCACCATATCTGTTGAATTCTAACGATGATAAAATAATATAATCATTCATCAACTGGTCACGCTAGCAAATAAAGGTCTCACTGAACGACTCAGCGAGTACGTCACGCAAGAAAATAAGGGTTTCATTCGATGGTTCACTGTTCAGAACGTATTAAACGGAGAGTCGAATCTTTCTCTTCGGTATGTCCGAAATGAAACTTTGAACAGATCGTAATTCGATTTTCACCGGTGGCACAGCGAGACACGGCGCGTATTGAATTATAAGCTGTCACAGACGGAAGTGCATTTGTACCGTGACTGGCTGGCTACCGGAGCGGCGCGGCGTCTTGCTCGTTTTTCACGGCAATTTCATTATCACCGCTCTCGGATCCGGAGTCATTCGATCAAGCGTGCGCAGCCTACCGGGCGTAGTCGTTGGCAGAACACCCCACGCAAATAAATCTAAAGCCTGGCGAGGGTGACAAGACACACCGTCGTGTTCCTCTCGTCTGTTCCCGGCGAGATAGAAGTCGCTCGATCAGTCATTGCGGCAGCCCTCTTGCAACGATCTACAGACAAATCGGGGAGAGAGCAAGAATCGAATCGGTGAATAAGTTGGACTAACATGTAGGGACCTTGCGCACAAAGCTAATACGACCCTTTGTATTTTTTCTCCTGTGAATTTAGTAGAAAGCTTCGATCCTACACTGCAGATTCTAAAAATATTATTTTTCCGTTTCCATATTGGTTTCAAAACTATTCCAGAATCGATTTTCAATTGTTGTACAATCGACACGAGAACCGTTTCAGAGCCCACGTAAAATCGAGAAATTAATGGTCCTAGAACTGACGTGGGAATCGAAATAGATCCAATCAGAAATTTCAGTTCCTTGTAACAGTTATTTATTCAAACTAAAGAGTCTTCGTAACTGTTTCAAGATTTGAAATTCACCTTTCTGACCTATATTTGGTGAAACGAAAAATATGCAAGCGTAATATCAAATCTCTCGATAATACGATCGATTATTGGTGAATAGCAGTGAAAAGGTTAACAGATTTCGATATTCCCAAAAATACAAGAAGCTGATAAAATATTAAAGTTTCATCGAAGAACCTCGTTCTATAGGATCTAACAGCTACACGTTCGATTATCAGTCTCTTGGCGAAACCATTTCCTCCAGCCAAAGGATCAACTCCTTTTCCTCGGTCCGCTTTCCCCCTTCCATCCTCTTTTTTCCATCGTTTCCCACTCGTTTCCTGAGAGATCGGTTATAAACGCTGGCGCAGAACCGGCGCGCCCGATTTCCTCGACGCGGCACACGGGCTTTTCGCCGCTTTCGAGGCGAGTTTCAGTACGAGGAAGGAAAAGGGGGAAAAGAGCCAGCGGTGGACACAGTGTGCTCGTCGTTTGGTCGACGAGGCAACCTTTGTATCGGGGGCAGCGACTGTGAATCCGGTAGCAGTCGGTGTACACACCGCTCTTCCTGCTCGTAACGCGAAAACACGCGAGATTTAAATCCATCGTGGATGCGGTGCAGCAGGTTCGTCGACCCTTGCCCGAAATATTTTCAATAGGGATAATTATCGACTATCTGTTAAATGTTAAAAACATGGGATGATTAAGCTACTTAAAGCTACTTAAACGAGCTTCTAAAAAGCTTAGAAAAGCTTCCAAAATTCTCCATATATGTAACTGTGATAATGAAATAAAAATTTCAGCTAACTGAAACTAGCAGTCCGTAGTTGAAGAATTAAATCACATTTCTTCGCCAGATTTGGCTTCACGTTGTTTAGTAAATGTCCTAATACTTACGAACAGAAGCGTAAGTACATATCGTACAATTTCCTCCAGTTTCGAATTCCGGATTCCCACAACGCGGTATCGACAAGCGATTAAGAATCCCCTAGTGGCAAATTCAGGCTATTTGCCGTTAAATCGCGGAGAGAGAGAGAGAGAGAGATCGCGTGTGGACACGCTGTTGGAAAGCCTCTTCTTCTCGTCCTTTTTTCTTACCGTGGAGATTCAATTTTACCAGTTTGTGAAAACGGTAAATATCGCTGTGGAATCTTTATCATTTTTTCTTTTTTTCTGAAAAACACACAAGAGACAGAGCATGGATTACCGTGGGCAACGGAGGAGGAAGAGGTGGATCAAACGTAAACACCGCAGAACGAGCGAAAAGGAAGAAGGAAATCGGACGGAATGAGAAAAACGAACGGAGGCAGTTGCGAGAAGCGCAAGAACGGAACCGCGCTGGCGTGGTCAGCCGAAGGCAAAACAACGGCCACGAGCTTTATTGACTGGAACCGATGAAAAACGAGGAGAGATCGGCCACCAGCATCGTTCCACTACTCGCCGAAAACCTCCCGGATCCTCCTGGTCATCGTTTCGCTCAAACTTCTGCCGCGTCTGCTATCGATGCGATAGGTAAACATCCAACGATAGATACGCGACATTTACCAACGTTGGTTGCATATATGTGCGTTCGCTTTTCCGTCGTTTCCTTTGGAAAAACGCCGGAAATATCCGTACTATTCCACATACACACACATACACATAGAACATTTTCTTTTCCTGATCGATTAACCCCGTTGCGATTTTACGACGATAGCTGACTCAACGTCTGCCTTCCAACGTACCTAATGATACTTTAACCCTTTGCGGACGGAACGATTTGAAGCTGGACACGTTATAGAGCTTCAATACTTACTTTTTATAAACTATTATTTATGCTACATATATGTGTGTGTTTCGAATTTGTCAGTTGTATTCACGAACAACATATTTATGCTTCCTGGCTCTTTCAGTTGTTTTCTCCAAACGCATAAAGGCATTCATCGTCTACCATTATGATTTACGTTAAACGCATATATGCGTCGATCGTCCGCAAAGGGTTAATCCAAATCAATCATGGGTTAAAAGAAAAAGGAGAGAAAAAAAAGGTCGATTGAATTATTATACAATTGTAGGAAAAGGTGAACAACCCTAAAGGGTTCGAAGAGGAAAGTATAGCTGATAACGATGCACAGTTCGTTTTTCGCGAATTTCTATTTGACACGATGGCGTCGGCATGTTTTTTTTCAATCGCGTTACGTCGAAACAAACTACTACAATTGTTTACCTAATTAATATTTTCTGAAGAAATTTCGATTACAGTATTATAAAGAAGCTTTTCAAATACACGGAAATAGAAAGATCAATTCCGAGTTCAGATCGAAGATTAGCAATACTCGAGCTCGTTATCAATTTAAAATTATCGTTTGATCGTATGACTGATTTTACGAGCACGGTATATCGTTTCGAGCGACTATACATTCGAGGATAAACAATAGCACGATCGAAAGAGCAACGCCACGGTGTTCCCTCCCCTTTTCTTTCGAAATCGATATTGTTCCCTCCTTCCTCCCAACCCTTCTTGTCTCGCCGACGTGTTACACAATCGTACCTGGCGTATCGTACAACTTATCTCTCGCGCGACACGTTTTCCCGGTCTGGTTGCATAACGCGGTTTACATACCACAATTTAAATATTCCCTCTCGATGCGTCCCGTTTGCTCGCGTTTTTCCGCGAAACGCTAAACGCGTGCTTCCACCGAGAAATAATAATAAAGAACAAGTGTGTGTGTGTACATTCTGTGTATCTGTGTGTGAACTTTCGCGTGGTTCTTCACGTTTCAAGCGGCGGAATTACACGTCAGAAATAGTTGCACGATGCCGCGATGGGGGTGACTTCAGACTCAGAGAGAAATCGAGTTGATTTCTGAAGTCTAGAGAGAGAGAGAGAGAGAGGTTGGTCCCTGGTGCAATTTCAAAGATTGCATCAAACGATGACGACTGGCAGGCCGAACGAACGTCGGCTGCTAGATCGACTTCCGGTCCCGCTAGAAACCACACCGCGAAAGATTAACGACGTATCGTGTCTAGCGTCATGCTCGACGAGCATCGAACCGGTGGACAGCCCTGTCGATTCCTTTGGGACTTGGACGATGAAACAGGAAGAAGGGAAGACGATCGATCACGTCGTTCCGTCGCGAGGCGGATCGTTCACTCGTCGGCCGACGAATAATCGCTCCGCGTGTTCTGTTACGCGCGGGACGAGAGTTTAACGACGAAGAAGTTCTCCGTTTTCCGTTGTAACAGTTGCAATCAAATCTTGAACCACGTTGAGAAATTGTGGGATGAAACAGACAGAAATATTCGAAAACCCTGTCGAACGTCACAAAAAGATCTTTGGACTCTACATTTGTAGAGATCCTGGAGAAATTAAAAAAAAATTCATCGCAAATTTGGCGAAATTAGATCGAGCCTTCATCGTGAAATCAGAAAATTGAAAACTTTGTGTGCACAATTTTCAATATATTTAAAAATTAAGAAACTATACTCGACGCGAGAAATGCGTAAATAATCATTTGATTTAATAACACGTCGTTCGAAACTTGTAGACTTAGACAATAATTTATGACTTGAAAATTCATGATAAGAGATGCGTAGGCAAAAGGTAAACATAAGAGGCTTTAAACAAATTATGTTCGATATAGAATGAAGAAACGTAGAGTTCTTCTGAACGAGTACAGAAATGATGTACGAGGTGCATTTACAAGTGCACACAGCATTTAATCGTTCCTACAAATTCGAATAATTATAATTATCCACTCTGTTATCTAATTTCACCGCTCTTCCTCTATCTTCATCTCTGAAACGTCAGTTCCGATAAGAACGAGGATGAAACGAACCTTGGACCCGCGATATTAGCTGTCCAATCTCGCTCGTTCGTGAAACGTAACAGTTCGAGAAATAATAACACCGTTCGCTAAATCGTATAATTCCTTCGCGATTATTATCCACATTCAAGAAATCAATATCTCAACGTTAATCCTGTTGCAATCAAACCGGTTGTCCGATTATGAAACTCTGAAATTCTTCTGCGCGAGAGTGTGTCTGTGTCGAGAAGGAAGAGAGGGAATGCCCACGAAGAATCCTCTAAACGCTGGTTTTCTCTTGGCTTTGAAAACGTGCCGCGCGTCATTGAATCCTCGACGATTCCTCTCACAAAGGAAGTGGAGCAATTTTTTCGACGTGGTACGTGTACATACGCCTAACACCACGCGCGAGCAACGAGCTTTCGAGCTTACGCGTACCGGCGACGAATCAACGCTCATCAAGCTCCCGGTAGTGTTGATTTCGACGCCAATGGAGCCGACGCGGCATTCAAAAGGAGTGACACGACAACACGGAGTTGCGAAGGGTGGCGGTAATCGAGAGAGACAGGGAGAGAGAAGAAGAAAAAGGGAGGAAAAAGAGAGGAGGAGAGAGAAGAAGGATGGCGAAGAGAGGGAAGCTCTGCGTGTTGGAGGAGAGGGACCGCTTTGAGGGCGGAATGTTTTCATTTTAAGGTCCTCCAGCGTCCTTCAGAGCTTTTTCCACTGGAAGCCCCTTCCTCGTTTCTTTTCTCTGTTGGTTCCCTCACCACCACGAGAATCCATCCCTCCTCGCGAAACAGCAGCCGCAACGGCACGTCGACCACCACCACCATCGCCATCGCCACGAACGACGCCCCGCTGCCGCCTCGGGTTTTTAACCCATTCTTTCGCGCATTTGCAGCTTTTCCAGCGTGCCTTTGATGTGACTGCTTGGGGTTGCCCGCTAGTTTCTTTGTATATAGCTACCGCCGTGCACGTCGCGAGACTGGCAAAGCCCAAGCCTCTACTTCCTCCAGCTCTTTACCGTTCTTCCGGTCTCTCTGCTTTCTTCGCCCTTTGTTTACGCATCTACCTCAGCTGGATGCTTGGATAACGTGTACGGGAACAGGCTCTCTTTTTCTAATCGTTCATCTACCATCTTTCTGTAATCCTTTGATTTTCCTCCTTCTTTTTTTTTTTTGCTTTTGTTTCATTGTTAACGCGTTGATCGCTGTGTCACCTAAATTTGGGCGACAGGTATGTTTCCGTAGAAGTCCTGTTAAGTGAGATTCTATTTTCTTCAAAATAACAGCGAGAAGATAAATAGAGTCCTGGTTTTTTTCAACTGGAAGTTACCAGGTCCTTCAATTTTTCCCCAATTCCATAGTAAACATATTTTCTGAATTTCGTTTGATTCATAAAGTGAAGGATCGAAATATTTTTACGATGGAAGTTTTCGTTGATCAAGGAGAAGAGAATGTTTGAAAGCGGTTAGAACCAGGCCAAACGAGGAGAGGCTTCCACATTCTGTCGTTTAGCTCGTGAATCAACGAGAGCGATGCGTGTGCCGCTCGTTAAATTTTCATCGAACGCTCACGGCGTGACTAATTAAGCGTCTGTTCGAACGAATTCTCTAAGTGAAAACAGTGCCGCTCGTGGCTCGCGGATATATGTGTAGATACGTATAAGCTTAAACGCGTAAAACAGGCACGAATGGTAAATGGACGGTGAAAAGAAAACAATACTCTGGCAAGGAGAGGCAATTCCACCCTTCGTTTTCCTGTTTTTTCCCCGAGCCGTCTCTTTCCTCCCAGTTTCCCTGTCCTTTGCTTCCTCTCTCTTTCCTCTATTTCTCGCCCGACACTCGCAGAAACTACAACAGGAACAAGAACGAGCCTCGCCCGCTCGCGTTTTCATCGTGACGATCGTAATTTACATAAGCTTTCTTTTCATCTCGACGACGTCTCCAGTCCAGGAGAACTTAGAGAGAGTGAGTGAGAGAGAAGGAGAGAAAGCAGGGGTAGGAAAAAGCGCGGGAATCGAAATCCTTGCGCCTCTTCCTTGATGTAGCTTTTCCACGATTGAACACGCCATCCACCCCACTTTTCCACGTTGTCTGTCACGGTACTAACGTAAAAAGATTTAAGTACGGGAAAAAGTGCCCACGTCATTGTCGTTTCTTTCAGGGAGTAGATATTCGTCTGTTTCATAGTTATTTTTGTCACCGTTGACGGATACGACACGACTGTGTTGGTTCGTTTTCTTTCCCGTTTTTTTTTCTTCATTTTTTTGTGAAATTGGAATCATTCATTTGTCACATCCACGACTAACATTTTGTCACGTGCGTACCAGACATCGCTTGGGTATCGGTAAATCTTTTAGTGATAAAGGAAACCGGCGAAAGTTTCGTATGCAACTATCAATAAAACAATACATCTATTTTCCGATTTATACGAAAGATAGGTTCCTCAGAATACAGAATTATACGAAAACCCGCGTAAATAGAAAAAAACCCAAAATGCGTATAATTTACTCAGCTACTTCAGCGTAAAATAAAAACAAAATTAAGTTAAATATTAAATCAGTCTTTTCCTTCTTGCGTTGTTTTTGTACCACTGCGCAATCCAGTTTCTACAAAATTGTGCACGAAAAAAGAGGGTACACCTTAAGTTGAATTGCCAGTGTTAAAAAACTGTCTTTTTCTGTAGCAAAAATTGAAAGTTTAAAAAACCGAGAAAAGCGTCGCAGGGTATTCTTCGAACGAATTTTCGCAAAAGTCAGTGGCACTCAGACGATTAAGCGATTTAATTGAAAAAGAGGGACAACGATCGATTCGCGACGGCCATGTCGCAATCCGCAACAAATTCCACAATATCTGTGTTTATTTTGCACACATTCGCAACGGAACGATACTATCTTTACAACCAGCACGATAATGCTCGAAAGATGACCAAGTGTAATCGAAGAGATTACGTGGTAGAAAAATCACGCAGATGAGTCACAAGTGTACGAATGAAAAGAGAGAAAAAAAAGATAAATAAATAAATAACATCGAAGATAAAGCAACGAAGATTTTCCAATTGCGCTAAGCGAAGAAACTGAACACGCAAAAAAGGAAGAAACGATCCTAGAAGAAGCTGCGTACGCTACTTTCTAGCAACGCGAAACTTCTTCCCAACTCTCCTCCCTTTTTCTCTCTCTCTTTCTTTTTTTTTTTAAAGCTTTCGTTAAAGGGCAACGGTGAAATTTCGCAGCGCGAACCGGCACAAGTTCCCGCGGATGTCGGCTGGGCTTCCGTTTGGAACGAATCCATAAAACTGACGGCAGGATGTCGGTTTATGGAACCAGGGGGGACTCGACTACCCTTTCGAAAAGATTCGAGAAGCGCTCGCGGTTCCAACGAGACAGCATGATTTTTGTATGCAAAGCGGGGTACGACACGTAAAACCGTGGCGGTGAAGCTAGCTCGTAAAAAGGAAAAAAGAAGAGGAGAAAAAAAAGAGAGAGAGAGAGAGATAAAATAACGAATGAAAGGAGAGAAAAAGCTACAAAACAAATCGTGGCTCGACTACATACACCCGACTTTCGGTTATTAGTCTATCCGTGCAGCCAGAAGAGATAATTGAAAAATCAACCGTAAAGTTATCGATTTTCTGTCAAGCGAATAACACCCTATATACAACCGGAACGCGAGATACTCGGTGTTCTATAAGCAAACCACCGGCTAGATGTCGACGTGTATTCAACAACAGTTTTACGAGCGGTGTCCTACTCTTTTATCAGAAATAAACATTTGACTACCGTGAACGCGCGCGCGGGCGCGTGCTACGCAATCAAAATGCTCACCGATCTTTACAACATCGTAAATAAAATTGCGCGAAAAGATGGCCGCTAGTTTGTCTTCTCTTTAGCCTCCTCCTTCTCCTACTTTTCTTACGTTCTAGAGGATACCATCGTGAAGGCGTCCCCCGAGCAACTAGTATGTACGCCCCCGCGATTACGTTTCGCGAGGCTCAAACATTCTGACATATCAGCTTGGTGCCATCGCGAGGCGTATAAATCTCCACGATAATGTAGCTCGCCTCGTCGAGTCTGCTGCATTGTCTCAGACTACCCATTCCTACTTGCTATTATTAAGAAGAAGAAGTAGAAGAAGGAAGAAAAATTACGGTGGAAGTTGAAAATTCGAGAGGGTTGCACGATGTGTACACGCGAGACATCTTACTCCTTGCGTTTAGAAACGAAGAAGGGAATTTTGATTTTCTCATTTTCTTTTTTTTCCTCTTATGAAAATATCCACGTTATGCGACGAGTATATTCTCGAGGGATACAGTCGCGGAAGTGGAGTCTCTGTGACACAAACAACTTTAGAAGATTGCTCTGCGAATTGTGGTCAGGCATTTTCCTGAAGGGGGGAAAAAAAATAAAGAAATAAAGAAAAAAAGAAGGAGAAGAATGAAAAAAAAAGGAGAATAAAGAAAGAAGAGGGAGCGAGCAATCGTCGCGAGCCAAGAAACACACGCGAGTTCCACTGAAAGTTTCTTTGCTCTATATCTGATAAGCCGGCGTTCCACTTTTCCAACGATATTATCTAGTGTTTTGCAAAATCGACATTCCCCCGTTCGCGATTCTACACTGCGGAATAGCGCGCTTATCACACAGATAAACCTTCGCGCCGGCGCGAGCCGATTTCTATCTAACGTACGATGCGTCGGTCTTCGTCCCTCTCTATTTGAGAAACGAGCTCTCATCCATGACGATTCATGGAGCAACGAGAACAGGAACACGGTTTCCATATCGATGATAGATATTTCACCGAGTTGCCTTTACCAGGAACTCCTCGATTTTCTCCGCACGTCCCGAGGAAAACACGGAAGACGCCAACTTGCCCAGAATTTTCCTTCCGCGTTCAGCTGAGTTCAGCTTACAGAATAGCGGGACGTGCGGGAAAATTTTCTACGGAAGGAAAACAGAAACTTTTTCCTCCCCACCCTCCTCGACGTTGTTTAACGTTTCTCGCGAGCTGTGGAAATTAATCACACTTTTCTTTTCAACCTTTAAGTGTTTCGCTAGGGTACATTTGAGTTGAAAGAAGTTGATATAAAAAAGAAGGATAAGTGTGATTGAAAATCAACTGGTTCGTGATTGGTGTATTTTAGCGCTGAGATCAATTTTCAGTCAGTGAAAATAAATTAGACAGGTGTGTAGCGAGGTGCGTTACAAAAACTAGTATATCTAATTTGTTTTATGAAGAACAGTATGTGTCAGTTTATCACGTAAAGAAGCACACGTCGTCGTTTCTTAGGAATATTAACACCTTTGGTTTTCCGCTGCGAAAACTAACTCATTATACCGTTTTTTCCACGAAGAACATCACATTTTTGATCGTCAACTGATGGCCAGTTCAATAAATTGTTCAAATATATTTTGAAAATATTGATTAATAAATAATAATTCAAATTAATCTGCGAACAGAAAAGGAACGAAATTCTGATTAAATTAGATTCGATCACATCTGACTTATACGAACAAAATAAAGAAAAAAAATCGAATCGGTATTAATTTAAATATGCTTTCTTCCGTGGCCAGCCATTCAAACGTGCCACTTTCAAGAACGAAAAATAAGACGTGATATTGTTCGTAACAACGAACATAAACTCTTATAAGGCAACTGAAACGTGCCACTTTTCGTAAAGCACGTCGATATTCGTACTCTTGGTAAATAAGCGACGCTATTCGTTCCATTAAAAAAAAAAAAATGAGTCAAACCTCAAAATCTCCTCAACTACTATAACCACGTCATACCAAAGAACTTTTGTAAGAAGATTTGTTCGATAACCTCAGTTCCTTCCAAGATATTCCACAATGTTCATATTACATGACAAGATAATAAAAAACAAATTGTAGTTATCGAAAAAGATGATTAAAAAATAAAATTTCTAAATAATTTTTTCCTCCCTCTGATTCACCTCTTAAAATCGTACAAATTCAGTGAAAAATATTTCTTGCATCACAACTCGAAGAGATATTTAGGTGGCCTTATTTAACCGAATCAGCTTGTACGTATAAATCCTTCATAGCGAACAGGTTGAATCTCTCCGCATCCACCTGCAACGGTAACCGTTTTCCAAGAAGATTTTCCTCCGTTTTCCCTGGAAAATCACGAAGCTCCAAGAGAATCAACTCCATTCGAACCTGTATCTCCTTATGCAAACAACCGTTGCGTCACAGTTGTTCCTTCTATCGGAATCTCGTGTATATACACCATCGTTCGTATTTGCCATCAGCGTAGACACGAGCAACATAGGGACACCACGTAAGAGAAAGAAAGGAGGACGAGCACGTGGAACACGCGAGCGACCTGTCGTGACCGATAAGTAGCGCTCGTCTCAGCTTGAAACTCCCGCGATGACCAAGCAGCCCCTTCCAACCTTAAATCGTCTCTCCTCTCCGCCTGATTTTACCTGGCACGAATAACGACAACGTGCACGTGTATCGAATACCGAATTCATGGGCACACCGAGGATTTACCGTACGCTCGTGACGAGAAATAAATGTTTTATTCATTTTCTATTTTCCACAATGCAGACGTTCTGTCAAAACGACACCTGTATTTACCGAAGAATTGGAAATGTTCTTTTCTTCTTCTTTTTTCTTTTTCTTTTTTTTCTCTAAGCGACGGTAATTATGATTTATAATTTACAAGTGTTTCCTGCCTCTTCTACTCGTCCCGTGAGATTTATCTAACCGTGTTGCTCTTGTTCGCTTTCGAACGGTAAAAGTCGCCACTTTGAATAACATTTTCATAGCAGCTATTACGCGAGAAAGTACCAGGAATTTTTCTTCTTTCTATCAGCGCAGATTTCTACGGAGCCATAGTGTGTTACCGGTGCTATTCCTTCAGACGAGTTACGAAGAACCAGTTTCCCCACTGACCGCGTCCGAAACTTTCAAATCTGCCCGCCGATTGCTATTTTCCTTCCCCAAGGAATTCCCCGGAGTCGCGAGTGCCAGCTGAAACGAAATCAACCACGGAACGAGAACGAAATCGAATTTTACAGACCAAAGTCCACGAGGTCCACGAGAATTTCTACGAAGAACGTCACACGGTTCAGGTGCTACGAAGATCGAAGGTACAAGGGAATTCGATTCTTTCTTCTTTTTTCTTTTCCTGAATAAAATTCTGCAGATCTTAAATTTCGTCACGAACGTTGCTGAAATAGCCAAGTTTCGAGTCGTATTCCCTTAGAAAATCCTATCTCTACGTGGAGTAGAAGTTAGCCGACAACCATAATTTAGAACGATCGCCTAAGGAACCCCTGTGCACGTATATACACCGATCAGGGATGTCGTAGACAGCCGGAGCAACAGTTTCGGTACACCGAGCCACTCTGACTCGTAAAAATACCGACCAAAGGGACCGACCGACCGAGCCTGGTGAAAATAACACTTCAAGAGATCTTACTTACGGAACGAAGAGGAGAGAAAGGGAGAAAATTCGAGCGACGAAGAAAAAGTAGCTGGAAAGACACGATGGAAAGGGAGAGACAGGGCCGTGTGACAGAAAGGGAGCTGACGTTAAAGTGAGCATGCATGCATTTACCCTGACGCGAGCGTGCACGCGTCTTTCGCCCCACGACGGAGAAATGAGAAATTCATACACATCAATTGGAAGCTTTTCTGACAACACAAGGCATGGCCTCGTGATTTCGGGAATTTTTGCGCGAAGATAATCGTAATTAAATTGGAAACGACAAACTTTTCTTCGTAATTGACACACATTCGGCAGACTTTTATATCTACCGTTATTGAATTTGATTTTCTGGTAACATATCGTTTCTCCGAAAAATTGGATTCGACGAATTTTGGGGAGGCAGCTTTTTCAATTTTAATTACACCGTATTTATATGTTTTTAATTTTTCCAATTTGCACTTGTAACGTCCACAGTTTTCTTTCTTTTTATCTTTTTGGACGAGCGATTTTTGCGAGCACGATATTGCGAAGTAATATATTTTATATTTGAAACTGGGCTGTTGGAAATTGCGCATCCAGCTAAGTTTCCACCGGATGCGAAAGTGTTAACATTTACGTAGCTTCGCGTCGTTTTGAAGTTAATAACTAGTCGCAGATAGAGTGGTTCTACATTCCGTATTTACCGTTATTAAATTTCGTTTCTATGTGAAATCATTTTATTACTTCTCCGAAAAAGTGTATTAAACAAATTCGAAAAACTTTTTCCATTTGGATGTTATCATATTTACACATTTTTATTTTGCTCAATTTCCATCTGTAACGTTCAAATATTTTTTTCTACATCAAGCAACAAATTGTTGCTTTTCAATGTCTCTAGTGTGAGAACTGTTAAGTGTTAACAATTAACGGATTGATTTTCACCAAGGAATTTTCACGGTGATAAAATGCTTAGAGAAATAAAAAAGAAAAAAGAAATACAGCAAAGGAATAGAATTAACTTCCTGGAGTACGCTCTTGTGCATCGATCTGAAAAAAAAAAGAAAAGAAAAGAAAGAAAATCACGAGTTCGTTTAACCGAGTTCCCAAGAGCCAGCTCATTCGCGCGCGGAACATAAACGCGTTCATTCGTCAAAGTGTCCATTGTGTTTCGTCCAGGCGAGCGGCAATTCACCGGTGGTTATAATGGCACCGAGTGGCCGTCGTCGCGGTCCATTTGGCCGGCTGTAAAAAATCAAGCGCGCCTCGCGATGCTATCCCGAATTACACATAAATTTCTCTTTAATGCGCATTCAACGCATTAAAGAGGGGCGAACGACGCGAGGAAAGGACTTTTTGGCACGGCGAGAACCTGGCTCTGGTGCACGTGGCTTGACGCACGATCTCCATCGTGGATCTCGCGTTCTATGCTCTCTCGAGCGAGGCGAAACTCCAACGAAACTACACCCCCGTACGTCCCCCGGTGCTTTTTACGATCACGAAATTACTCGGTGAATTCGAACGAACGCCACTGCAGGGAAATCTCTGCTCCATAATGCGACCCGACTACTCTCTCTCTCTCTTTCGGTCTCTCCAGATTTCTCCCAGTCTCTTCGTGTCTCTCTGTCTTTCTCTGTTTCTCGATATGTCTCCGTCTCTTCACGTCTCTTTCTTTTCCTCCGTTTCTCTCTGTCTCCTCCTGTCGTTCCCTGTCTGTCTGTGTCTCTTCCTGTCTCTCTACGTCTCTCTCTCTATCCACGTCTCTCCATGTCTCTCCATGTCTCTCCGCGTCTCATCGTGAACGTACATCGTTATATTTTCGGTATCGTCGTTCAGTATCGTGGTAGAATCTTCGATAAACCGTTCCGCTATTTCTTACGCCAGTTATCAGACGGTACATACCTGTTGGAGAGGTTTGAACACCGTAGTCGCATTATCGTTCGTGTATTACTGATAAAAACACCCCTCATCTCTCTTTCTCTCTCTTTCTCTCTCTGTCGTGCGCTACGTCGTTCACAATCGACGTGATTTTTTTTTTCTCCCAGAGAAATTTTTCCTTCGCGAGCTGGACTGACGAGTGATGTACAAGAGCGCCGAGTGAGGAATAAGAAATATCGATATTGCGATTTTAGCTATTTCTCACAATCGTTGACGTGGCGAAACGAAGGTGGAAGAGAAGCGTGTTCGAGACCATGTCAAGTTGCACACCGTTCCCCGAAACGTACGTAGCAGAGAAGAACAGAGAAGGCTGTGTGTCAAAGGCAGAGCTCGGTAGTCAAGGAAAAGTAACGTCACGTGCGCGAGACGAGAAGAAAGGAATTGGATATTCGCAATAGGAACGGGCCGGCACGATTACTCAGACGTGCTTTTCAGCATTGGATCAAGCAGAGAGAAAGAAGGAGAAGTTAAAAAAAAAAAAAAAATAAAAGGAAAAAAATAGGAAGGTTAAGGTGGCGATGTTTCCCTTCTCTCGATGCAACCTTCTCTCAGCTCCATGCTTCACGTAGAAATGCTCTTTTATACTCCCAAGACGACGACGTATCCACCGACAGTTCTCTACGACTGAATAATTCGTTTTGTTCACGCGAAGGTGTTAATATCGGCACTTGGTCGCTTCTCTGTTCCCTCTTCTCTCATCTTCGATTCATTCGAGACCTATCGCTCCCCCTTCTACTACTAACAGACAAAAGGGGCTGAAGTAGAGACGACAGGAATTGTTTATTAACTTTTCCCTGTACGTCGATCCGTCTACCACGTAAAGAGAGGGAAAAAAAAAAGTGTTATCAGAAAGAAAGATGGAAGAAACAGAGGCAGTTTTCTGTTAGGAACTCGCGCCTCGCTCGCCAGGGTGAAATAAAATTAACCTTCGCTGCGTTTTATATAGCCCATCTCTCCTCTTTCTCTCTCGCGAATACAGGCGAGAGTACAGCCGGTAACAGCAAGGAAGAAACGAAGAAAAGTCACTCTGTCTCTCTTTCTCACTGAATGTCTGTGTCTACTATCGCCTCGAAGCCCTCCTTTCCAACTTGGTAGCATCGTCTGCTCCACTATGCCGGTTCCCTCGGCGTCTCCGGTGCCGTCTCTTGCCTAGCTGGGTTCGAGCTTGTCTCATTCTTACACGCAAACTCCATTAGGAGACCCCTGAACTCGCGGGGAATATCGTATTATGACACCGGAGGGCTCAGGGAACGGCTCAGGGAAGGAAAAAGAAGCGCGCCGTGTGCCGGACGAGCTTGGCGATTCGAGACAGAGAAGAAGGCGAACACGTAAAGAAATGGGGGGGAAAGTACCGTTCGTGGAAATACAAAAGACGTTTCTCTGTTCCTTTCTACTTTTTCCTACGAGAGTCAATTGTTCGAGCGACGATGCTCGTAAGAGAATTCTTCAAGTGTGTATGAGAGAGAGAGAGAGAGAGAAAGTGATTTTATAGACGATCCGAGGAATATTTCGGGCTTTCAGGAAACGATATTCAACCCTTCAACGAGGCCACAGACTGGTTCGTCGCATGCAGTAACATTTGGAAAATGAGAGATAGCGTTCTGCTGCTTTTTCTTTCGACGTGAAGCAAACTTTTGACGAAGTTTCGCACATCGACCTACAAGATGAAAAAACTACTTCCTTATTCATAATATGAAATACTATAATCACACCTAAACAACAGAATATTCAAAATCAAACGCAGTCACATCGTCGTATGATACAAGTTCTGGAGAACACCTGACAAAAATTAAACCTCTACAGATTATAATTAAAAATCGACAGAAATGATAGATAATCGGGTTATTTTGGATTTTTCAAATGTGAATATCTATTAATCTATTAATAAATAAGTTATTGACGTTCGGAATATCATCGAACCAACGACGAGTTAACTCGTCACTCGTAGTTCACAGATTAATGAAAACTTGCTGAAAAAAGAAAAATTGCGAGTTAAACTGTCCTCGCAACAGAGGCATGCAATAGTGGCCAAAGATAAAGCCGTATCGGAACGGTTGAAATTGAATCGCGAGTGAACGAGTGATATCACCAAAAGCAAGTTGTAATCGTCGGTAAGACGCAGCACTTATCGCCGTGTCGATAAATACCGTGGAACGATGTCGATAACATTTACTAACGCGAGAGAGGCCTGTGGTATCTCGCCGGAAACGTCTCGGTATTTTATTGATAATACGTTTTTATCGTATTCGTACACTCGTAAATGGGAAAGATGGGGGGCGGGAGGAGAGAGAGTGAGAGGACGGACCATGGAACGCATTATTATACCACCCCAAAGGACTCTAGTCGGAAACGCGTTTTTAGAAATTCCCAGAGAGACGTCGTGGTAACGTCTCGGTACATTTCTTTTTATCATATCCACTCGACGAGAGAGGAGAGAAGAGAGCCTAGACTCCGCTCGTTCTAACGTCTCAAATGAAATACGTTTGAAACGCGCACACCTGCGCATACACTATGGCCTTACACATGTTCTCTTCTTTTTTTTTTTTTAAATAAAAGAGAATTGTTTAGGAGATCGTTTCGTGCATCGAAATGAGAAATACATGGTCTACCGTCGGTATGTCAACCTTGTTCCGAGCTTTTTACGCGTACAGATCCTCCTTCGGTCGCTGTACACTGTCGGAACCTCGATCAAAGTACAACGAGTGAAATTCTTTTAATTTCACCTCTCTACTTCGTCGTAGCCGTAGTCGTCGAGAATCACCGTTAGAAGAGGGAAAACGGACAAGCTCTGCAGAACGCGTGGCACCGTAAATTCACTTCTGTTTCCCTCCACCTTTTCTCCCAGCCGCTTTTCCATCCTACCACCCCACCTCCTCGTCACTTCGAGCTGGCTGAGGGAAGGCAAAGAGAATTTCACGAATCGAAGCACGACGAGTGCACCTTCTTCCTCGAAGGTACAACGACGACGTAGACGACGACGACGACAACGCTCTGAAGAAAATCGATAGTCCGCCTCAGCCTCTCTCTTTGAGAGTTTCTTGCGATCGCTCGTCGAACTCTCACCTCCAACCACCTCGAACCACCATCGTTGCTGCCTCTCACCCTTCTCTCTCTCTCTCTCTCTCTCTCTCTCTCTCCCTCTCTCTCTCTCTCTCTCTCTCTCTCTCTGCTACTGAACCGAACGACGGCTCTCAACTTATCCCTGAGCCAACTTCGATACGTTCAGACTCCGATCCATAACGGTTTTTGCCCCGAAGCTCTCCGACGAGGCAAAATAGTTCGAAACCCCGGGTCATCCATCAAACGAGCGCGATTCTCGACGACGACCTTTCCCACCTAAGATTCCTCAAACCTCTATTTAGTTCCTCTGCCAGATATAACGGTCCTCGAGCAGCGTTGCTAGGATGATGATGCGCGTGAGTATATCGGTGGAAATCTGTAACGCAGGGTACAACACCACCGTTCGGTTGGTTTTATAGGCGACGAGAAATCTCGCCGCGTTGAAACTTTTATCAATTTCAAGAGGCGACATTCCCCGTTCCGTACCCACTCCATGGCTGATTTTATCACGCCGTGACGCGTTTGCCAATATCGTCCGCAGGATCTTCGGGGACGAGCCGTGTACTTTTTAATTGCTATCTTTGACCTAATTTTTGCCTGGAGGAATTAAAAGGGTAATTTCGTAAGCTTTTCTTCGGTTTTTCTTTTTTTGGAAATACAGAAAAATTTTGCGAGAATATTTTGTGTAATATTAGTCAGAAATCTTGTTGACAGCAGTATAGTAAACGTTTGATTGGAGAGAGATCTTTGCTATGAAAAATGCACGAAGATTTATAGAAAACATTTTCTAAAACATTTTAACGTTTATTTTTTCTTTTTGACGTTTATTATCTCGTAATTTTGACGGCAAACAATGCTTTTGGAGCTGTAAATAATATTACTGAGTTGAAAATTTCACTGTCACATGCTTCGAGTCGTCAGCGACGCGCTTCGCTCCGCAACGAGTACATTTAGTCAGAAGTGCACAAAAGCGAAAAGGTTAATGAAAATGGCTCTGCTCCATTTCTACAACTCTCTCCTTCGCCGTCATCGAAAAATAAACGAAGTGTTTTGCAAGACGTTCAACTGTACTTCGTTACTTCTGAATCCACAGGTAAACGTTCTCCATTTAGGTCAGGTGACACTCGTAACGCTAGTGACGAAATTTCGAAAAGAAGGGTTACATACACACACACTGTGTGACGTCACTCACGCTTCAGGTTCTCGTGAAAGCGTGTGTGTGAGAGAGAAACAGCTCAGAGAGCGAAAGAGCGAAAGAACGAAAAAGCTCAGAGGTAGAGAACGCTCAGAGAGAGAAAACGCTCAGAGAGAGAGAACGCTCAGAGAGAGAAAGAGAGAGAGAACGCTCAGAGAGAGAAAAAGAGAGATAGAACGCTGAGAGAGAGAAAGAGAGAGAGAAAGAGAGAACGCCCAGAGAAAGGGAACGCTCAGAGAGAGAGAGAACGCTCAGAGAGAGAGAGAGAGAGCGCTCAGAAAGCGGGAATGCTCAGAGAGAAAAAATGCTCAGAGAAAGAGCGCGCTCAGAAAGAGAATGCTGAGAGACAGAAAACGCTCAGAAAGAGAATGCTCAGAGAGAGAGAGAACGCCCAGAGAAAGGGAACGCTCAGAGAGAGAGAACGCTTAGAGAGGGAGAGAGAGAGAGAGCGCTCAGAAAGCGGGAATGCTCAGAGAGAAAAAATGCTCAGAGAAAGAGCGCGCTCAGAAAGAGAATGCTGAGAGACAGAAAACGCTCAGAAAGAGAATGCTCAGAGAGAGAGAGAACGCTCAGAGAGAGAGAGAGAGCGTATTTAGAGGGAGAGAACATTCAGCGAGAGAGGACGCCCAGAGAGAAAGAGCTGAGAGAGAAAGCTCAAAAACAGAGAGCTGAGAGAGAGAAAGGAATCGACCGATTTCGGCCATAATAAACCGCGTCACGGAGGAAAATAATGAAACGCGGCGGACCTCTGTGGATGCAAGTTTTCGAGTAGGCACTCGCGGGAACAATGGCGAACGGGCCCAGCACGCAACGGAATAACAATGAGCGATGCAAGAGCCAAGCATAGGGGAAGGAGGGCGAAACTCGCGAGTTCAGCCTGGCGTCCTAACCGAGCGTTTATTACGACGCAATCCAGTTATCGAAGTTAAACCGGCGGGACAAGTTGATTGCAGAATAATACGGTGTAATATCCATCCGTGGCGAGCTTGGCTCACGCAACCCGACAACCACCGGCAGCAGACCGTCTGGCTCGTTGGCTTTCGAACGATGACATACTTTCATCGGTATCTTTCCTTCACGCGTCACCACGCTATTTTTATCGATCTCCAGAGTGTCGAGTTCACGCGCCTTCTGTATACACGGACAGTCTTGCGTAGAAAATAGAAAAGAGATCCTTTACTCCTTGCCTTCGAACTACCCGTTTTTCTTATTCGACAGGTTAACCACGTTAATAAGTCGCGACCACGTAAGACAAATTGTCGCAAACTTTTCGACTTCACTCCAATGACACAACGTTTCTCAATTTCTTCTTCAATTCAAACATGAAGAAGCACGGACACGAGTTTAAAGCAAGGTGGTGACTTTCGAGGATATTCAGCGGGAAAGTCACGTTGAATGGGCGACGTTGAGTCGAAAATAAAGCGCATAAAGGCTGGAAGGAAATTATTCAACCCTCGTGACTGCCTCGTTTTCTTTCTCTTTTTCTCTTTCTTTTTTTTTTTTTTTTTCATACGTTGGCCTCGCGAGTACCGCCGCGTATATACACTTGTCATAAGCGAGCGTAAAAACGGGTCACACGAAACGAGAACATCCATCCGCGACGCCACGCCACTCTGACATCAATTACCGAGTTCGCGCGCAAACTTGTTTTCCCACATTCGCGCTTCCTGGATACTTAACTTTCCAATTAACGCACCTGCGCTTGAATCAGCCCGCGAGCAACGGTTGGAATCGGCTCGAGTAAGAAGTTCACCGTTTATACGCGTGCACGACGGGAAAACGGGGCGACGGTTCGCGGAGAAAACGAGAGGAGATTTAGGTTAAGGGAAGAAAAAGAAAAAAAAGTAGAGGAAAATAACGGCGGAATGAAGAAACGAGAGCGAAGCGATCGCGATTTATCGCTCAATTTGTCGAGAAAGCCTCTACCACTCGTTCTATCCTCGATTGCCCGTGAAAATCCTCGCTTGTGTAATTATCTTTCAAGGTCTCGGTCTCTCGACAATCGTAGAACGAGAGCCTAAAAGCTGACGATTGGAACGGGACATCAACGACGATAATGAAAAATAACACAAGCCACCGCGAGTGGCAATGGTTAAATATCAGCCGGTCCGAGTGTATTCTTAAAGCCGGCTGGTGCCGGCCCTGTTGGTAGAAAATGGTAAACACAATCCCATATTTACCTCGTTCGCTCGTTTAACGCTGTGTCCACAGAAATTATAATACGCCGCGGATACACGTCGAACAGTTTCTCCATCGAGGCAACTCGTAGAGAAAATTTCCATCGAGCATTTAAACGCGTAGCTGTTCACCTGCTTAACTTTACAAGCCCGGTGGATTTTCTCAATGATAACGTGATACACGCAAGAAACGAATATCGTGCAGAGAGAACGACAACTACTACCGTAGACGTCGAAGAACTCTCGCTAATTGCAGCCACAGGATAGTGATCCTGAGTTCCGTAGCTCTTTTTCTTCTTCTTCTTCACTTCCCTATCATCGATTTCTCTCTGCTATTTATAAAAAATGAGGATCGACTTTCTCGTTAAGACCAGCATCCTTCTTACCAATGTCTCGAACCTAACCGCGATATCACCGACACTTTCCTCGAACCATCGTGATATAAAGGAGAAAGAAGCGTAAGTGACAGAAGGTAGGAGATAGCTGAGAAAAGGCTAGCTAAAGAGAAAAGCAAGTGTACCCCGGTGTGCAAAGCAGCAGTAGCAACACCAGCAGCAACAGAAGCAGAAGCAGTAGCAACTACGACGACACGGGGACACGGTGTACGCGGTTAACCTGCATCGAAGATAGGCCCTAACGAGCTGTAGTTTGCTACGTAATGGAGGTTACGTCTCGCTGATAATTTCCGATAAGTGCTCGGCCGCGTTAACTGGAGCAACCGCCCTCCGGGCTCCTTGCCTCTCCACGATCTACACATAGTATCGGCGTACTAACAACACCTATACACCTAAACACGAGTGCCCCTCTTCTCGTTGCTAACGTGCCTACGTGTGTATATGTGTGTACGTGTCTCTATATCCAGCGCGGTGATTAACCGAGCCACATTGGCAGCCCTAAAGAAGATGAAAGCCGTGCACGAGCGAGCAATCGGGTTATTGCTGTCGGTGAAATTCCATTTTAAAGGGGTCCGCGTCGCGCTATACCGGTGTTACTGCTGTTGCTGACTGTTCGCTGCCCGATCAATTCGTACCCGTGGAATTAGTCTAGTTGGTGTGTCGACTACGTTGCGTCGTCGTGGTGTTTTATTCCGAACGAAGAGAATGATGGAAAACGGTCGATGGCTATGAAAATTCCTTCACACAGAGTCTATTACTCTTTCTCTTTTCATTCTTCTCTATTAGGGTGGGTTTTTAGGTTGAGATATAGGGACCAGATATGTCGAGACGAACGATTCATCGATTTCGCGGTCGATCGAACGGATTAACTGCGTACGTACACGCGCGCTCCTTTTATAAATATCAACCAAGTTCTCGCGTCCGTCGCGGATAATAGAGGATCATATGAGGCGAGTCGCGAGCGACGTAGCTCGCCTTAATAACGGTAAGTAACGCCACATGCGAGAAAGACGGGGACGAATGTACCGTGGAACTCGTGACCAATGGTTGGTTTCAGCGATCACTTTGTCAACCGACGAGACGCGTGTCTTGCGTGTCTTTTCCTTTTGTGTTTCTTTTTTCTTTTTTTTTACCTCGAGGACAAAGAAACAATGTGCTAACGTGAATGGAACGCGACGTGTAAGTGTGTGTGCGTGTGTGTGTGTGTGTATGTGTATGTTGTTACGATTTATTTTCTTTTCATGACGTCTCTTTCGATTGATCGTGAATCAGTCTTAACATTAAGCTAAATATCGGCTGCTGAAAGCTTGAGGTGGTCACATTGCTTGTTTATGGGGTTAGGACATTCGAAAGAAAGTACATTAAAAACTACATACATTTTCACGAAATTGAAAAACAAAAATACTATATTTTTACTTAATATTCATTTCATAGTTTCGATAAAAAAAAAACTACTTGAAAAAATACCAAATGGTTTGTGTTTTATTAAAAAGAACCTATACGAAGCAATCTGCTTCGTTCGAAACGAACAGCAACGCAATCAGTTTGCACAAAGTTGTACAAATAACTATGACAAGCGGGAACTCTTGATATCTCGCGTTTTCGCCGTTACCTCAATTACCTCCACGATTTATCATAGCCGATAAAACGTTACGCGCGAACGACCAGCGCGCGAAAATCGTGAAACGTTCTGCGAGAGAACGTTGAATTGTGGGGAAACGAGGAGGGAAACGTAAGAAACGAAGGGAGAGATGGGGTGTATAGAAGGGAGGAAGACGTTGCGAAGTTGAGGAAAACTTTGTCGAATCGAGCTGGCTCGTTTCTCCGACAGTAATTGTCCCGATCCATTTCCGGCGGCGTGGGTAACGCTGGGTCTGCTCGTTATACTAACGGGGAACAGAGGGGTACTCGGGGAGGAGTATCGATTATTCTCAATTATAATAACAAATGCAAATCAGGAATAACGACTCGACAGTCCGGTAATAAAGTTTCCCGAGCCCGGTTGTACAAACTCCGTTGCTTTTGTCGCGCGTTCCAACCCTTTCGACCGAGTTCCTTCCATTCTTACCGCGTCAAAATGTTGCAATTCCGGAAACAATTCCACCTGTGGCGGAAGCGAACTGGAGAAACGAAGTATTTGGCCCTCGTAGAAAATACGCTCGATTTACGCGATAAAAGAGGAACAGAAATCGAGGAAGAGATCAATCTGATACAAACGAAGGATAATTGAATTAAAATTCGAAAGTTACTCACAGGTGACTTTCCTCCGGCGATCGAGATTACGGCAACGGGACGACGCTGAGAGTGCAACAGCACGGCGTTCGTAATTACGACGACGTAAAAGGAGAGAAAGAGAGAGAGAGAGAAAAAAGAAATATTATGCAAAACGAGCTCGGCCTAATTTTCACGTAGCTCGACTCGCGCGACACTCGTTCGTTCACTCGGTGACGACTGATCGAGCCGGACCAGTAATTACGCTTAATTACGAGGCACGATTCCAATGGTCTTTGAGACGTTGCCTGCCACCTTCGCCAAAAAGTAATTGCTCTCGCGTGGAATTTTTACGCCGACATTACCGTGTCGGGCTAAAGCTTCTTTCCTTCCCTTTTCTCTTCCATCAGGTAGATTCGTTCGCGACGAGAAGAGAGAAAGAGAAAGAGAAACTGAGGAGGAAAGGCAGAAAAGCAGGCAGAGGACCACTTTTGCCACAGCGTCACGCCGCTTAGCATGGCACGTCGGACACTCGAGAGGGTCACAGAGAGTGGAAACGACACTGGCAAGGGAGACGGTTCTGGTAATGGAGAGACGAAGAGCATATCGAAAGAGAGAAAGAGGGACCGAGAGATTATGTAGGAAGGCTCGAAACGAAACTCGAATAGAGAGATAGAGAGAGTGAGAGAGAGAAAGGCATAGAGAAATGAAGAGAGGAAATTTCGAGCTGTGTGGGGGGATGGAACGAGCGGGACGATTACCGCGAGTAATCGCGATAATCGTCACGGGACCTGCAGCCCGGAGTCACGACATCGACCTCAGCCCGCCGCCAATGGCCGAACGAAGCAGAACTGAATATTCATTAGCGATGATAATGCCACACGATCCTCCCGTCCCGTTGCAGTTTCAGTCGTCTCGTTTCATCTCACGTTAGCTTCAGTAGCTGGCTCTGTTAGCGTTACCAGACGATCCTACCAACTACTCTCTCTCTCGCTCCTACTCTTTCTCTATCTTTTCACCCTGCCACTGTTATTTTTTCCTACCATCTAGCTACAACCTTCGAGCGTCTTCTTCTTTTCCTCTATCCTCAGCCACTATTCATTACCGTTAATACCAGCTCCGCCCTTCTCTACGACTCCCTTTTCCTTTCCTACTTTTACCAACCCCGTACACACACACACTGATGCACACAGACCTCTCTATTTTCCCGCCAGTTTCCATATCCATTTATTTTCCACGAATTCCTGCATACCAAGCCAATTCGTATGCGCGCAATCCCACGGATTCAAGCACGGTTATCTGGTGCGTTCAAAGGGGACAGCAAACGTGGAGGTTGATTATTATTCAGAAAGTATAACGCCTCGACCAGCCGAATCGAACTCGATTACGTTTCCGCATAACTTAAAGAGGGGAAACAGCCTGCGGTCGCGTTTCGCGGGGATATTCCTGGGTGAAAAGTTCGTTGCGGTCGAACGAGCCCGCGTACCGAAGATCGCGATAAGCGACGAGCGAGTTTGAAAGCTGCCCGCGAGGAGAACGCGCCATTATCTTTTGCCTCGCGCAAACATGGCGCGCGGAGATCGAGGACGAGGCAAGGATAATTGCTCGTTTGAATGGTTTTCACGGATTTTAACTTCGACAAAGTTTACCGGGTTTTATTATAATTGCTCAACACTAGAACTAACAGCGTCGAATGTATACGTAATTCTACGACAACTATCAATTCGACGGGCATTTGAAAAAATGTGCTTTATAAATTGTGTAATTTATTTTGAAATAGAAAATATACAGAAATATAGTTTTTAATTGAGATATTTATTATTCAAATAATTTTTGTTTATATTTCGCCTATGGGGCAGGACATCTACTTATAATCAAGTTTCTATTTAAAAATCATTGCAGGTATAATCTTTAAAGGAAATATATAAATGTTCATTTTTTTTAATAGTAATAAAATAAATTTTAAAATATGTATTATTATGTGTTGGTGAAAAAATATGTGACATCAGAAGAGGATTTTAGTGCAAAAATATTTATATTTCAACTGCATTCTTTGCAGATAGATCCTTTTTGAAATATACATTTTCCACAAGCATACTTTTTGCATTCAAGGCAAGTGGAATTCGTTCTCGTTTTTGTTGCACAATCTTTTGAATTTCTTTTGAACTTTTTGAAGCGCAGTCATAAAGATCAAAATGTTTCAGATAAATAACGCTGTATCTTTGAATAAACGAATGGATTTATATTTTTCGGTCTACAACTTGTTTCGCAACTCATTTTACTGACCCGCCATTTCGACGGGTTAGGTAGTTCTAGTGTTAAAGATCGACAGATTCGTTAAGAACAGTTGTTTCCAAGTGTTTTGACAAGTATTCACCAAACCGTAATTGCCTGGGTCGAGTCTGCTCGTGTTGGATGATTTATGGAAAAATTGCCTTGCTGGAGCTTACCTGAAATTAGAAAATAGAAAACGTTGTAATGATTATTAGAGGCTCGACAAATTTCTAGATTTATGAAGAGTGATTTCAGAAACGACGGTCGAGAGAATACGAAATGACTAATACACATTGACTTTGAGAAGTCAAACAATTCATTAATGTCCTTTACTACGTTCTTCTTTAATGACTGTGTATTAAATAATATTTCCTCGTACATGAGTAATGCTCGAACTGTTCATAGGCACTATCTCGCGACTCGCAATTAGAGACGCAGCATCGCGTCGGAAATGAGTGTGAACGATGTGAATCACCCATTGAATCATCATTGACGATTAATTCGCGACAAACGAAGCGAGACGGCCGGTTTGCTCGCTGAAATTATTTCCTAAAGCTAAGAGAAGACTTTTCGATAAGATTTATCCAAAAACTGATTTGACAATATGGAAATCTCAAGTTAGAAAATGTACCATGAGTTATAGAAGAATAATTTGGGGTTCATTTCGCGTTTCCTTTGGTCTACGTTCTCTTCTACCCTTCGTCCCGCCATTTTTTTCCTTCCTGTAAGGTTCATAGGAAAGATGGTGGCACGGAACAAAAGGAGAACATTGCAGAGCTGTGGCACGAGCGTATGGCGGAAAGAAGCAAAAGGACGCAGCACGGAAATTTACAGCTAGAGCGAAAAGAGGCAAAAGGGGGCGGTCCTCTGTGGTATTGCACGCGTGCAAAAAGGAGCACCCGCGCGGAGCATGTGTGGCTGCACGCATTCGTCTTTCCGCGCGACGAACCAGCCCAAGGGCTCGCGCGACCTAAATACACGCGCCACCATCGTTCCAAGCTTCTTCTCGGGAGAAAGAACGTTGGCTTCTCTCTTTTCCACCGCCCGTTAGAAACGCGAGCCGCGCCAAAGGGAATCTCGAAAGAGCCAGACCATAAATCTTCGTTTTCCTCGCCGCGAGAGTAGTATCCCGATTTTCAGTCCTCTGCCCTGACAAGAAAGGATTTTCTCTTCTCCTCTCCTCTCTCTTTCGCTCACTTGCTCGCTCTTTCTGGTTTGAGAGTATGTAACGTTCAAGAAAAAATGCCCCCTCTCTCCCACTCGCTCTCTCTCTCTCTCTCTGAGTTCTCTCTTTTTAAGATCTCTCTCTCTCTAGGTTCTCTCGTTCTGAGCTCTCTCTCTAAGCTCTCTCGTTCTGAGCTCTCTCTTTCTGAGCTCTCTCTCCCTCTTTCTCTCGCTAGCTCGGTCGCAGTGCACGATTCTCCGCCGCATCGAATCGAGTCACCGAAGACACGGTTCCTACAGCTCGCGATCAAGATCCCCCTCTCCTAATGACGTTGAAATGTGTGTCGATCAGAATCCGAGAGAAGACGCGAGCGTATACGCTCGTGATTCATGAACCTCTATCCTAACACGTTACTCAACCGTCTGAGTACTGGACAATGATGAATCGATAATTCGGATTACAGCGAAAGAGATATTGGCAGTAGTGAAAATACGTCGAGTTCGGGAAATTGGCTTAGTTATGTTAATTTCGTGAACAGTACAAAATGGTAAGGAAAGTAGAGAAAGAAAGAACAAAAGAAACAAAAAATAGAAGAGAGTTAACGCGTCGATATTGTTCTCGACTCGCGTGTATCATCCCAGCAAAGATATCGACATTTGCATTTACAGTTCGAACGCTTTTCACCGGGCATTGTGCGCACCGGCGATCCAGAGTAAAAGGTTCGATAACGGATCGCCTTTTAAAGATCGATTTAACTCGATTCTCTTTCCATCTCGGTCAAGGAGTCTGCTACAACTTCTCATTCCCTTCGTTTCGACAAGCGGACCCAACACACACACACACACACACACACACATACACATTCTCTCTCTCTTTCTCTCCTCATCGATGATGTCATCCCTTTAATGCGGAACGTCGAGCAGCCCGCGGCAGATGAAAATATACTCAGACGTGCGCTGACATTTGAATGGTGGGCATATACCCGAAGGTTAAGTAATTCATTTCTCCAACCTCCCTTCAGACGTTCGTTATCGAACTGGTCTCGCGAAGAAGGAGGACAAACACGCCGTACCTCTTTCGTGTATTTTTGTACAACTTCAATTTTCAACGTTTACAGTTGGTTGAAGGGATATACAGTTAGGTCGTAAAATCGGTAAGGAGCCAAAACAGTAATTGGAGAGAAATAAAACGCTCGAGGAGTTCAATGTCAAGTTAATTTCCAACGTGTATAGTTGATGGAAGCGATGTAATAAAATCGTAAAATTTGCTAGGCATTAAAACAGCTGTTCAAAGGAAGTAATAAATAATTGAAGGTGAAAATTAGTGTTACCTTTGCAACACATCTAAAAAATTTGTCCGCGTTTAAATCGTTGGATGACTATTATTTAGCAGAAGAAAAATGTTAAAAATTTTTCAAACTTTCCTATTACCCAAATTCACCGAAACGAAATAAATTAGTTCTTACGAAATTAATCGCAAGTGCATAAAAACATCTATAAATAATCCTAAAGTTTTATGTACATTCTATCAAACCCTTAATCTCGATGCAGTAATTCATTTACATTAAAAAACATTCATGTAAATTGATCGTAAATTAATCGCCTAAGAAGAAGTCACATTTACGTGCGCAGAATACGTCACACATAAACGACCTTGCAATACCTCTCGAATACGACAGGAGATTATTAGGTGTATAAATTAAATCATAAATTAAATCGTAACGTTTCAATTTCCTTGAACGTTAACGTATCACCGAAATTACATAGCACACGGTAATCCCGGAGAACGCTTAATCATTCTTCACCCTTCATTGACGGCCGTGGTGGAACGAAACACATCGCTGCTAGACAAATGGGCAGGCGCAAGAAGCAGGAATGACGGGAGCACGTGGATGTAAATCGTCATTACGATCGAAAGGTGGAGCCTTCGTCGGCCCTCATGCAAATCTTATCGAACGTAAAAGCCTCCGGAACGGCACGGAGATGGCAAGAAGATTGGAACTGGCCGTGGAAGAGCGGTGTCATTCCTTATCTGCAGCCTTGGCCGCATAAATGCATCGTAACGGGCCGCGTTCGAACGCCCGGCCCGCCGGTTGGGGATGCGCCAACCGGCTGCATCGTACACTTCGCCGACACGCTCGCTCAAACACATTCAAACGCAGAATCACACCGACACATTCAGAGACACAATCGCACGGACACATTTAGAGACACAATCACACAAACAACGACCCAGGGAGGCACACAATCGTACAAATAATCACACACAGAGAAACATAATCATACAAACACTCCTACACACAAACAAATACATACAGAGCACTCATACAAAACCCAACGCATATGGAGACACTCACAGACACATAAACCAACGCACACAGAAACTCTCGCATACGTAAATGCATACAGAAACGCTCACACGCGCAAACAAACGCGTAGAGACACTCGCACACTCAAACCAATGCATATGGGGACCCTCAAACACACAAATGCAGACTCACAGACATAAACGAATGCATCCAGAGACATACAAACACAAACTAACGCATATGGAGACACTCATAGATACAAATGCATACAGAAACACTCACACGCATAGATAAACGTGTATAGAGTCACTCACATGCAAAAACAAACGTGTACAGGGTCACTCACTCGCACAAATGAAGATTTAGAGACATACATAGAAACGAATGCATGCAGAAACACATTGAGAGACATGCAGAGACACTTATACCGGGACGAAGTTTCCACAATGCCCCTGTACACTCCAACAATGTCCGACGTGATATCTATAGCACGGATGATGACTGGCGAAAGGGTCGAAGATAGAGCGGCAAACGGCCGAAGCATTGTTTCATAAACATCATTTGTGGTATCTCGCGAGAGCGACATTTTTTGAGCGGGCTTTATTTGAACGCGTTTAATATGCGTTCCCCGCGGTATACCAGGGCTAACTAGCTTCGTGCAATCTACCCGGTGTCCCTGTTACCCCATCCCCCTCCTTTCGCACGGTTATCGCGTGGTGGATACAGTTTTTGCATGCTACGAAGGTCTAGTTTAATTGTACTTGGCTTTTGACTTCGTTTTTCGCGGAGGTTTATTTTATATCGTGCTATTAGGGAAAGTTTTGGTTGGCGTGTCTAATACTAATGCGAGATTCCGTTGAATTGCTGTGTATCATGGGAAAGGTACAGTCGGTGGAAGAAATATTGTAAAGTTGTGAAAGGGCGACACAACTAACGAATTTTTCTAGGAATCAGTTTGAAATTTTTCGTGATAGAAAGTTATCGACCCTCTGTAACTTAATTATTACAATTATTTGCAATTTTACGTACTTGAAAATATCGTAAAATAAAGATTAATAATTATTATAAGGAAATTGATTCATAATAGCGTAACAATACCACAATGCAATAATATAGTAACAACTAATTAAAATGAGACGTGTAAAATATAGATACAGGTATTTGAAAATGTTTCTTCCACCGACTATACTCGTTAACCTTCCACCAGGATTCTCCTCTCAAATAAAAATTCAATCTCTGCAGTTCATAATTAAATATCAGCAAAAGTGTATTAGTTATATTATTTTTGATTTTTCTCAAATGTGAGTGTAATGTATTTTATATTTAATACAAGTATAGCAGTGCAATTAAAAAATAATTATCAATAAACAAACTATTTTCGTTCCAAGTATTATTGAACTAATGTCATCCACAGTTAGCAGGTTGAAGGAAAGACAGTAGAGGTAACCAAATAAAACGTGTACCGTATGAATTACTCGTCAGAAGCCAGAGAGAAAAGCAGACATCAATATTCACTCGCAGAATCCTCACTATTTAACCAAGGTGACTGTCGAGTGTTCACGAGCAAGTTAATTCTCGCGCAGCTCGTGGAAACAACAAAAGCAGGCTACCACGTCGGTGGGAACAATGAGATGACCAGAGCGGAAACGGTGAAATTTGAAATTCAGCGCGAGGAAGGTGCGTAAATCGTGCGCAAGCGGGACGACACCACGGGACAACGTTCTTCACGGCGTGAAGGAATAGGAGCGTTGGTTTTCCTTGCGAAAATTACCACGTTGCGGATTCAGAGTGTATTTACGAGGACGTGGAACAAACCTGGCGCCGTGAGGAAGGGAAAATGGAACGTTGGACGCAAGGATGCGTGACCCACGGGGCGGTAGACGTTGCGCGTCGAGTCCCCAATAGCAAAACCACCCTCGTCGAAAGTTCGCGCACGGAAAAATATTCGGAAGCAGCAATTAAAAGTTTCGGCCTTATCTCGAGCCGAATTCGGGGATTCGAGAATACTGCAATTAAACGGTCGAGTGCGGCGTGGGAAGAATTGTAAAACGAAAAAAAAGAGAGAGAGAGAGAGAAGTAAGAGCCTGAGGTCCTCTCGTTAACCAGACTAGTTAATGGAATTTTTATTGCGTTACACATCCGTACTCTTGATAAGACGCGGAACTATATTACCATCCACCTATCTTTATACCGTCTTCTTTAACTTAATTGTCTTCACTGAGATTTTTGAGCATTTGGGAGAAATGAGGTCTTACTATATGTGAAAAGCGGCTGGGACAAGTAAATTGAAGTGTTTTTACAGTCTTATAAAGCACATTGGATACTCTAATTTTACTTGAAACGAAATTTTAAGTATATTAAAACAGCCTTAGAAATAAAAAATTTATAGATAGGAAATTTTAGGTTAAGAGGGCAGTATAGTTCGCAGTGTCCACGCAAATATTATGCAACTGGAAAGAAATTAAGTTGAGAGTACAAAATATGGTTTTTTGAATATGAGGCTCCATTTTCGAGAAAAATAAATTTCAAAATCCGCCAGATACACATATGCAAATTGTAAATCTCAATTTGCAGACCTCTGTTTCTGCTCGTATTTCCATTTAGAAATCTGAACGATTAAACGAGGCTTTATTAAAGTCTGAAGTGTACCTTAACGCCAATAAAGAACATTGAAAATTTAAGAAAAAAGATTATCCCGATATTTCAAGAACTAAAAACCAATCCACACATTTGACTTATTTTTCCAACAGAAAAACCAATTACATCGCGATTGCACGGACACCCTATACGGAAGAATTTTCGAAGCAGAAGCGTCGATACTTCCGGGCGCGCGTCTGGTCTCTGAGCGTGATCAATACTTTGAACTTGAGTTAGCAGAAACAGGGGACAGAAAGCGGAGATGATCGTTGCTCTAGCCTGGTGACGTATAGCATCGTGGGATCCGCGACATTAACGTTGATGTAGCGAGCCTTCCTTCCTTCGTGTAATAATATCGTGTCGCGTATAACCCGATACACTCTAACGCACGATTCGATATTACTTTTCGTACGGGGGCGGGGGTGTGTGTATACGGTAGTGAGGGAGGAATATAAATTCGAGGCGACGCACGCCGCTCTAAAACGTAAATATAGTCGGGAAAATATTCGAGCCCTTTCGAAATATATTATCTTCCGTCATAGTCCAACCGGGGAAGCGACGCACGCCGACTGGCAAACATTCCGGCAGCTTTTCATCTCGCGATAGTAAACGCTACGCTACGCGTCCCTTGCGTTATCCTGCACATCGTTCTGCTACAGAGGTAGAACAGGGAAAAAGGGAGAGAGCTGAGAGAAAGAGAGCTAGGAGATAGAGAGCTGAGAGAGAGAGAGAAAGAGAGCTGATTGTGACCGAGAGCTGGGAGATAGAGAGCTCATAATGACAGAGAGCTGCGAGTAATAGAGGGCTGAGAGAAAGAAAGTTGAGAGTGGACAGAGAGCTGCGAGAGAGAACGCTGAGAGAAACAGAGCTGAGACAAAGAGAGCGCTGAGGGAGAGAGCTCTAAGACAGAGAGTTGAGAGTGACAGAGCTGAGAAAGAGAGAGAGCTGAGGGAGAGAACGCTAAAACAGAGTGAGGTGAAGGAGAGAGCGCTGAGAATGACAGAGAGCTGCGAGAGAGCGCTGAGAGTAACCGAGCTGCAAAAGAGCATTGAGAGAGAGAGGATGGTGAACGATAAACCGTGGAAGGAAAAAAGGAGAAAACTACGAAATAAGGAGCGAACGGTCGCGAAATCGCGCGACGAGCGGAAGGAACAGCAGCGAGTCGAAGGAGCGAGAGGGGAGGATGTTATCGCAAAAATAGAGAGACTTTCGTGGCTTCTTAGCGAGGGTGGAAGAGCACGGACACAGGGGGAAGTGGAGATCGGCGGCGGAACGGCAGTAGAGGGGGCACGAGAGAATTCATTAAGGTATGAATAATGCGTCTGCGATGCCAAGGCTGCTGCCGAGAGCACCACCGTGCATACCATGGCCTGGCCACGGCACGGCTGGAAGAGCATGGCTAAAATTAAAGCGGATTCATCCCCTCCGCGGCTACGGTGGCCTCTAGGCGAAAACGTTCTTCGCCACTCACGGTCGCCACGTGCTTTTCTTCGAAGGAACAGCGTACGCCGGACGAGGGGGAAAAAGAAGAAAAAAGAAAAACGATGGAACGCGCGCGGAAAGGACGAAAGAGCAGCCGACAAAAATGTCTACCGTAAAGGAAGAATTTTTCTGTGAACAGGTTAAGGAAAAAGAACATTCCTCCACGTGTGTTGATCTTCAAACCCGTCGACAATTTATCCCGTGTTAGGAATATTAGCAAAAAGTTACAATATACATTACTTTTACCGTAATTCATAATTTCATCAAACTGTCAAAGGATTAAACACACGTTTGTCAATTGCATTTCGAGTTCTCTGTAGCTTCGCATAGATCGATCGCATCTGAGATGAAAGTTCGCTCTTAAGATACACTTGGACTTTCAAATCCGTGACATTTTCCAAGAATACAGCAATACTTCAACGTTCCGGAGATACTTAATCGTTCAGATTCGACGTGCAGTTGCTAGAGAGGTGTTTATCGCGAACATCTAATTCCTACACACTTGAAAAAAGAATTTCAAGTAGACGTAGGTATCAAGCGTGAAGATCGTAATCAATCGCGAGTCACGGTGGCAACTTTCTCATCTATTCACCGCGAGAAATCACCGGAAGCTGCGTGGTGAGCACGCTTTAAATACATTCCAATAAAGTTCTCGCACACTGTAGAGAAATACGCTATGTCGTTTCTCCATATAGGTTATACACATGGTTCACAAGCCTGTTCCCTAAGAGCGGAAGAGCAAACGGCACACTAGACAAAGGCCAAATATGGAGGCAACTGGGTTTCACTAGTTCCACGAAATTGCTCAATCGATCGATACACACACGTTGCTCGAACCGATCGATCGATTCCTACAAAACCGTCGTGATCCACCCTTCGAAGTAAACTATACCCTAGATCGTTGATCCTGTTTATTTTCATCATGTTCAACACGCGGACAGAGTAGCTAAACAGGGGAACGATTGCGCAACTCGTTGTCAACAAGATTTATTCGCAAAGGCCTCGATGTTACGTAGAAACCGCGTGGGACACTGGGACACACACACAGAGAGAAACAGACACACACATATATATATTTCAAAGGTTGTCACGATTGAATTCGCGGCAAACAGTTAACGCGCCAGACGAATTTTACGAGCGTCGCGATGTGTCGAAGAGAGGCTTGCAAGGACGTGTTTCTTTTTCGATAGGAATCTTTTTTAACGATCATACACATCTGTTCGATGAAACGGGACAAAATGGTGCTCTGTTTACCGTGACGTGGAGACACTAATGACGTTAGAGGAAACGGGACGGTGTAAATTCATTAGCAGCTGGTGTCGCGTCCCGTTCTTCGTGCATCAAGAGACATTCTCGTCTAGAATGCAACTTTTTCAGGTTTCTTCAGAAAGGCTGTAAAACTTTTTATACGAATTCTAGTATATATATATTTATTAACATTTAAAATATACATATTATCTTTTTCAAAGTAAAATTATGCTCGTCTTAATAAATTAAAAGAAAGGGAAATATCTATAAAGAATGAAATGATATCTTGAATAATATGAATATAGCTATCATGTGAACCACAGATTAAAAATTTCGATAAAAAAAATACACTTGAACGAATAATCCGTGTAAACCAAGATAAATTGAAAATCTCCATAAACAGAAAAAAGTATATACGTAAATTCAAGCCGTCTCGATCACTTCTCTTCCATTATAAACCAACATGGTGCACAGAGCTTTACAAAACCATCTTTAAATCAAAAGTGCACGAGTGTAACGGAGCTTTTCCCACCACGAAAGTGCCACATTTTCACCGCAAGGTAGACGGTGAAGGAAGACAAAAAAAAAAAAATTGTTAGACTATGAAAGAGCGTGCAAAACTGCGCAGTTCGGGGATACATCTCGAAATATACCTAGATCTGACTCGCCGCAGCCGCCGGTGGCGTCCCGCGTGTATAGGTGTAAGAGTGCGCCAGGGCTTTTCAAGTATCCGGCGTGGATGCTTGCCAGATGTCTGCCAAAGCCGTGTTTCGGATGTGTACAGGCGAGTTAGTAGCCAGAGGCTCCGGTACGCCTCGGAAGCCGATGACTGAGCGACAGCTGGTATTAGCTAGTCGACGAGTGAGATAGGTGTACGGGAGAAAGGTGATCGTTTTCTACATTCGAAAGAACGCACCTAGAGAATAATGTCGGATCGTCTTCGGGGAAATTCAAGCAGAATATCCATATCTGAACGGGTCATCTACAAGCTGTGGAATTCGCAACATCATCGTGAATCGTTGAAAACTTTCCTCGCAGACGTCGAAGACAGAATAACGAATTTAATAAAATGGAGAATATCACGATCGATTTAAAAATTATATAAACACTAGACAGATCAACTGAGAATATGATTTAACTCTGGAATAACTAAATCAATCGAACTGACTGGTGTCGAATTTCTCATTTTAAATTTACTCGAAATTATGATTTTGAATTTCAGAAATTTTTCGTTACTTTTATTGCAATATCCAAAGAACTAAATTTATCAATTTGTCTTCTGACTTTCGTTAATATTCAGCCACCCTTTTAAATAGAATGACTTTTTAAAAATTGTACCAAAAAATATACAGCATAAAGAAATTTGCAATAAAACTATAATTCTGTTAAATTTGTGAAAAGAAAAATAAAATGAAACTTATTATGTAGTCATACAGAATACAAAGGGAATAATATAAAAGTTCAAGACAATATGAATAAATATATTTTATAAATAACCAACCCCATTTTGACTGATTTGCTAGAAATAGGTTTACACTAATTGTCGATAGTTCTACTATTAAATACGTGCGTCTGGATTACGAAAGAAACATTAAACAGTGTACATACTATAGCCTAAGTTGAATTTTCCTTTTTTATTCTTTTTTCCTTCGAAGCTGAATTCAGTGGCTTCAACGTGGGGTGCTGGTAACCCAGTTACGAGAGGAGGGCGCGAACGTTCCTCCATCACGATTCTTACGCTTCCCACCATGTGGCATTAATTAGCTAATTGACCGAGGCGTGCGGTTAATTAAACCTCGACTGACTGCACCTTCGAGAATAATAGAAGGCGCAGCCGTGCGTAGGAGGTGTTCATACCGCGAGAGACTCGAAAAAGGACCAGCTAGAGGAGAGTAGAATGGAAACGCTGACGCCGTTGAACGTTGGTGCATCGTTCTTCGCTAATGGAGTTCCAGCTACGTGTACACTGTTAAGTGACGAGTAAGTCGGACGATGCTGAGAGTGAAACAGTGGAAAAACCAGGGAGAAGAGGCGGTAGAGAAAGAGGTTGAGAAACTCATTCTTCGTAAAGAAATGAAGTAAAAAGAGAAGAAGCAATGGAAGGGAAACGAAGGAAAACTAAACGCTGAAGCGACGATACAGGTAGAGAAAACAAAAAAAAAGAAAAATAGACTGACGAAGGACCTTCTTCAGAAGGAATTCTCTATTTATTCGTGATATTAATTTCTCGTTAAAATTCGAGCAAAGACGAAACGTCTACGAAACACGTCCGTGGGGAACGTACTAACCGGAAGAGAAAAGGAGAAAAGGGAAGAGAAACTCGTCGCGCGTTTGTCTCGTTCAGGGCAAAGAAATCTTCTTTCTCGCGACGGGAACGTGTAATTACAGGAAACGAAGAGGCCAGCAGAATCATCGAAGCGAACTTTTATCAGTGAACATAGTAGTAATCCAGCATGGCGGTTGACTTCGTTGAGGAACCAGTAAAGTTTGCTCTTACCCTTCCTTCTTTTTCCTTGCTCCGTCAATCTCGCAGAAATATCGTTTGCTTACAACGAGATACCTTACAACGTGGCACACCATACAAGGACGTTACATGTAACGATACCACGAATAGTCGTAATTGTTTCATCGAAAGCGATTTATCCGGTGCTCGTTAGCGATCATCCATCAACGCGCGACGGGTCTGAAGAAACAACGCGATCGATCTTCTCTACAGGAGAATTCGTTTTCCGTAGAATTTTCCACCGATCTCGGACATATATATATACACACACATACTATATGTATATATACACGTATATATATCGAAGCACCCTCGTGGAGAGCACGTATATATACGAAGCTCGGCCTTTTCACGTGAATTACGGGCGAGAGACTACGCGCGCGCGCGACGGGGACCGTATTATTTCACTTTGGTGACAAATTTCACGTGGAAAGAAGAAAGGGTGGAAGCGAGAGTGGTAGAGGAGGAGGGTTAGGATCCTGAAAGGGCTAGAACGCGAACGGTGGAATCGCGTGCGACTATGGCGTGGTATGGGATGAGATATAGAGGGAATGGAAAAGAACGAGCGAAAGAGGGCGGGACGTGGAAAGAAGGGGGGAAAAAAAAACAAAAAATAAAAGAAAAAGAAGAAAAGAAAAGAAAGAGAAAAGCAGAAGAGGAGAAGATAGAGGAGATAGAAGAAGAAAAGGGGAAAAGACACGATGAACGCGGCAGCGTGCAGCCTGCGGAAGTACGGAAAACGACTGGCCTCTTTCTCCTCCATCCGGTTTGAATTACTATCATCCCGCCGAGCATTGTCTATTGTGGCGGAGAATTATTTTATTATCGCTCGGTCGGCCGACTCCGAATGCTCTCGGGAGAGCCGCGGGAGAACGAAAGAGAGAGAGAAAGAGAGAAAGTGGAGAGAGAGAGAGTAGTTGTGCAGCGAGGATGGCGGAGGCGGCGGCCTGAGGGGGGTCAGAGGGGTGGTGCAGACGCGGAGGAACGACCGTGCAGCCTCCACGGTTCCGCGATTTATTGATCTCGCGAAAGAAAACGAGAGGACCGTCGAAAAACGCAGCCGCTGCCGCGCCGTTACCGCGACCACCGCACCAACGAAGGAGGGAGGGGAAAATGGAAAAATATCGGACGGAAGTAATGCCGGGCTGCCGTTCGACTCACACCACTCGCGTAATTACCAACCCCAAACTCCCAACCCCTTCCGCTTGGTCCATGATTTTTTACGATCGTCCCAGCGATTTGTAACGGTATCTCGTGACCGAAGTCGCGCGTTTCAGAATGAATGCCGGTATTACGTGCTACAAGCTCGCCAAGGATGTTCGACGAAAAGGATTTACTGTCTCGGTTGGGCGAGGTACGTTTCGCTCTGGTCAATGTATAGAGTATTGTACATCGTGTATCTTCTTTTCGTGGATTATTTATGAGGGAGTGATTAAATTGGTCAAAGGTGGATAAAGGGAAGATTGAGTGCACGAGACGGGGAAAGGGAACGTGGAAGCTTAAAAGAACGTATGAATTTTCTCTTAATTGTTCTATGGTTGAATAAAGAAACAATTGAATGTCAGATCGTTTGGAATCATGTTTGACAATTTTTACGATTAACACAAAATGAAATCGCACTTGTACGAGATCTGACAGCGGAAAGTAATCGCTGGATTTATGAAATCACTCTTTGATTTATTCATTACGAGCTTACGAAAGGATTCTTGGAGAATTTACGTTTTCCCCCGCACATATGCCTAAACAAGAAATAGCAAACGCGAGTGTAATTACATCGAAACGCGTCGCGAGTAACACCAGTCTGTAATTTACAATTTCCATCGACGCGTCGATTACGATATCACGGCAAGGCATTCAGCGTGGTCCCAGGACACAGTGTCGATAGCAGGACAAGCGGGAAGAGCGATGGAGAGCGGCATAGCACGCGATTAGCCGGCGCGACAGCGAATTACCCGATAATAGGGCTGTCCTAACGAGCCTATAGCGACCTTTTCGAATTAATTAATGCTGCGGACCGATGCTCGTATACGCGTACGGCGAATATTCGCGGGGATTGTAACTTGTTAAATTACCGTAACGGAAAATACCTGGGTTTTGTCCCTCTCTTCCTGCCTTCGCTGTTCTCGTATTGTCCACGTAAACTCTGCAACTCGATTCACGAGCTCAAGAAAAAGGGTAACAGAAAAGGAGAAAAGGGCGGGAAAATTCGAAACTTCAAGGGAAATTCACGAACAGGACATATGAGTAAAAAGTTTTTGAGACATTTTGGTATTCACGCAGCAGGTATCAAAATTAATAGTTTTTGAAATCAGTAGAAGAATGTTAAGACTCATTTGAAATATTCAATTATTGTGTTCCATCAACGTTAGTGAAATATTTCTATCTATTTTTTCATTTTCTCGAAATTAAAACACGATGTAACTGATATTTCTATTTAAAAAATTAATTTTCCTTTTAATTTACAATGTATTGGTGAGATTATGTAGCCAACCTTATTCAGCAGAAAAATTAGCTCGAAAGAACGATCTTTATTATCCTCAACGATAATCACCCACGATTCGCATGCTCGAAAAAAAAAAAAACAGAGAGAAAAGAAAGAAAGAGCGGGAAAATTCGAAAGTCCAAGGGAAATTTCAACACGTTCTCGAGGATAAAGGACGTGGTAACGAGCTGAATACGTTGCGTGTATTATATACAACGAAAACATTCTACCGTGTAGTATCGATATCTCGGTTGTATCGAATTTCGTACAGGACAACGATACAACCAGGCGCGCGTAAATACGCTCTTCGTGTTTCACAGTGAGCAGTGTATGCATGCCGAACTAAACCTCGAGTGCCTTCCCTCTCGCGTTACAACTGTTTTGTCTCTCGAGGCTACTCCTATTTTACCCCGTAAATGAGCGGTTGGTGCACCGGTGTAAAACACGTTTCGTTCGAACCTCCCTTGATTCCGCCTGTGAATGATCTTTTACCAACCTACAAACTATATACGCTCTACTTCGTTAATGAATCTACCTAGACGATATTTAAATCAACGCGAGTTTCCCTCTGTTCTACTATATACTCTGTATGCTACTCTTCAATTGATAAAAACTATCTGAACGTTCGAAAATTGTAGTAACGTGGAAAACTCCGACGCTCAGGCTTACGTGGTATCCTCTCTCGTTTCCATCAAGCTAGGCCACGGTAAAAAGAATCGATTCGGCGCGACGCGACGCGGCTCGGCGTGGAGGCCGGCTCGTGATGCGCGCCGGAAAATTCTTACGTCACTGGAAACGCGCACGTGTACTCGTAGTACTCGCAAGTTGTACACACGGAGCACGCGCGCGATCAATATCTGTTTCCCAACTTCTCGTTTCGATTCCAGCCACTCTATATCCATCGTTTCTACAACCAGCACAGTTTCCTCGCGCGTATATACTCGTTCGTCCTCCCCTTCTCTCCCATCGCGCGCCTGTATCCCATAACGACGTAACTTCTGATAGGAAAAATCGAATCGATTCGCAGAGATGACGCTCGACCTCGATAACGCCGACAAAGCGACGGAACAGAGCGCGTAACTGCTCGACCGTTGAAAGTAACGAGGGTAATAGCGAAGCGCAACCTTCTTCCCTGGCAATCCGATTTCCTCTATCTTCCGTGAAACAGCCACGATGGAAAAAGAACGGGCGAGAAAATAAATCGCGTAGAGTACGACGAGACTATAGAATTCATCTTTAACAATTGGTTTCACGTGTCTTCTGGCTAGTTGTAAATTACGTTGCCAAGTATTATAGATCCTTTAATGTGGATAGATAAGTTATGCTAGTCCGTTTAACACCTACAATCTGTAGCTTAGTAGACGAGGGAAAGTGGCACACGTGAAACAATAAATTTCCATATTTTTTCTTCCTTTTCTTCTTCGTTTTCTTTTCGAGACTCAAGTGAACGTAAATAATTGTCCGTCGATTCTGTTCCGAGGCTACGTGTATCGTGTATCAACGCGACGAGCCTACGCAAGAGAACCACGCAGAACGAGCTAACCGACTGCTTGGAAACACGACGATTACGATTTTAAAGATGGTATCGCGACTCCTCCAGGTAAGAGAGAAAAGGTACACCTTTACGTCGGACGTGAATGGTCGAGGCAAAACGTTAAGAAAACTTCGGTTCGTTTTGAGGCTTGGTTGAAGCAATGGTAGAGAACGATTACTCATATATCGAGAAGAGGCTCGCTCAATTTGGCGAGCACGCTTATGAAATATTAATAGAATCGGTGAAACTTAATTTATTCCTACGGACAAGTCACCGACACGATATCTAAACGGGCCACGAGGGCCTGTTGTCGAACGGTTTAACACGCCGTGCAGACTCGTCTCGTGGTTGTAAGCTCACAATACTGTCCATCATCTCGCGTGACAAGAGAAATCATTGGTACGCTAGCGCGACCGCACGAGATCGTATAGTGGAACTGGTTACGCAGGATCGTTCCAGGACATCGAGGCTCGGTTGAATTGCGCCGCGACAAGATCGATCCAATAATGCTTCGAACGAATACGTTGTTTGTGCACGACGAGTGTACACACGTGTGTCGCTGGTTCTCAAACAACCTGAGAAACAACGTTGTTATTAACTTCCTCGTAACGTGCGCACCATGTCTATTCTTATTAAGAATTTTCAGGATTTTTGGGACCTGATTCGTTGCAGTTTAGACTGTTTTAGTGTTTCGAATGTAAAGTGTGTTCAGAAGGATAAGTTTTCTAATGAGGATCATTATTAGTATATCCTCAAATCCCTAATTAAGCTAGTTGCAATTATTGATGAGCGTTCGAAACAGAACTTTGAAAGGATTTGAAATTTTTTGAGAATGGAAATTTGTATTACTTTGAATATTATACGAAAATTAGAACTGTCGAATGTCTTAAAGATCTTGGAAAACTTGCAAATATTTGTCGGTTTGGAGATTGTTAAAAAAAATTCGAGAAACGCGTGATTGGATACCATTGTTACCTGGACCTGCATTTATGTATATTTAAGTTAAAAATGCTACTATAAACCTCAACTTTAGACTTTCAAAACAATCAAAACTTTCAAATTTTTCTACATTTGCAAGATTTCCTAGACTTTCGAAAGTTCCAAGCTCCGAATTAAGTTCGAAGTTAGACTAAGTTACGTTTCAAATCCCCCTACTACCTGCAATTATCTCCAAACACTAGAAAACTAAAAAAAAACAAAAAAAAAAAAAATAGAAGAAAGAAATCTAACTAAGAAAAAAGGGAAAAAACACTCAAGTTTCACAATACAAAACAAACAACACCTAAGAAACGTATATTATCACCTACGTTACACAAGAACGTAGCTTTAACTTATCATTTACCGACCATGCAACTCTTCCGATGCGTTTTCACAGCGATAACAAGGAAGGCGAGGCCTTCGGGTAAGAGATATCCACCTCTGTAAAGAAGTCGCGTGGTTCTTCACCAAGTATCATCAGATCCAACGCTTCATCGTAGCCCTGACCAGGCTCTCTGCCGTCATTGTTTATTAGCGAGATTTATCGAGCACGCTACGCCCCGTAATAACACGCCGCGTTGATTTATTCAGATTTCATTCATGAAATTACGCTTCCCTGGAGCGTGTGTGTACGCGTGTGCAACGCGTTGCACACTTCTTCCGCCGTACGTAACCTACCACCGTTGTTAATACTACCGTGGATCGCTATATCTCGTCATCGGTTGGTACACGCACGAAGAGAAGAGCCGGGGCCCCTGATCGTTCCAAGCTCAATAACTTTCAAACGCAGGACAGCTTTCCAATCTAGCTCATTAACATCAATGATGCTCCGTTACAACGCAGCCGCGCGCGGCTCCGAGAGTTGAAACCAGTGGCGCTCAATACGGCCATAGATTTCGTATACAAACCAATCACCGTCAACTACGACGATGGCCGGCATAGAAATTCAAGTATCAGATATGAAATCGATCGGTCGTATCGCGAGCTTTTTTTCTCTCTCTCTCTCTCTTTCTTTCTTTCTTTCTTTTTTCCTACGTATCCCGGCGTAAACAAATCTGGCTTTAAAGAGCGAAACGCTACGACCATATAGACGTGAGGTTCGATTGGTTCGTCTGGCGACTGGTCGATTTAAGGTTAATAGATTAAGTAGCTCGAATTCGACGTGATCGAGAAACAAATTTATTGGCAATTATTCCCTGACGACTTCGTTACGCTTCGTTCTTCGTTCGGTGGCAAATAATTCCGAGAGGAAAGGGAATAGAACGTTCCTCTTGGATATTTAGACAAGCCTGAAATATGTACTCCGGAGTGCAAGCTTTTTCACTCCGGATGATTTCTTTTTTCTTTTTCTTTTTTTATTTTGTATAGTGTGAACGGTTGGGAAGAAGTCTAAGTCAGCTACAACGTTATATTGCTAACAGATGCTCCCTAAACCTCTGAAAATCTTCAGAGTTTTACTTCTTTCACAGTTCGCGAGGAGGCAAAAATGTACGCGTGGGCAGACGAAACTGCGTCTCAGTCGATGAACTTCGATGCGAACGTTCGAAGAGGAACTGGCCCGCTCCAATTAGGTCTACCGAACGAGCAAGCTCGTTCATTATCGAATAACAGTTAACGCGATAATGTTTCGCGGTGGCTTGTTAAGCTATTTAAAGTTTACTCGATGTTCCAGGAAAAGAAGTGGATTAAAAATACTAGGTGTCTTTTTCTTTCTCGTCGAGAATTTCACGCGTGTTTTCGTGGAAACAGCTGGTACATTTCGTTGGAACATCGAGCTGATCAATCGATGCTGTCAAGGTGTGTGTCAATAAAGTTTAAATTAATTCGAACACACCTTCAGGTTATTTATGGCTGTGAAAAGACGAGAGGAATCGTGGGTGATACAGCTGGTTACTGTCATACTCTCAAATATTTCTTTTCATTTAGTCTCAATTTTGTTTGATTATTAATTATAATAAAATAACAAGCTTTTATTATTAATCACATTGTATTCTTCAATTTCGTTCTTTTCGATCCTTTAAATAGCCCTATTTTGTTCATTTTCAACGTTTTGGCAAAATGAACATCTAACGTGACAATAATTCTTAACTATTAATAAACCATAAGTGATATAAAAATATGTATAAGATTCAGTCTGCAGAAAAAATGTAAATTGTGCAATTTCATCATTTTTGTTAAAAAAGAATATCTAATGTGACAATTATTTTTAACTATTAACAAAAGCACAGATAATATAAAAATATTTGATACAAAAAGTGGTACAATTGCCAATAAAAACTCTGCTCCCCGATATATTAACAAAATTCTGTTTTCTATGCCACGCCGATCCTTAATTGTCTTAATTCAAATGCTACCCCTAAATACCTGTCCTAAGTTTCGAAGAATATTAGCAAAGTTAAAAGACACACACACACGCAGCTGTCGCAACAAGGAAGAATAATAACGCGAGGATCATTTGGAATTTTTAGACTAACCCGTAGTGGATTGGGAATTTTCGAAATTTCCACGAGCGATCGTCGATCTTCTCGCAAGCGACGACGCGTGATACCAGACCGGTGAATTCACGGGTGGAATGCGTGCACGGCGTTGTAACGACGATTCACGCCGCGACGAGCACAACCTTAATGTATTTACAGAGCTGAAACCCATTAACGCGTGTCTGCCAGTTGTTAACGGCGTGGCTGGCTGGCTGAACGAGCAGCCGACTTATCGTTTCGCTTCCGGCCGTGAGAACGCCGTTACGTTCCTCTGTACAGCTTAAGACGAGCCTAACGATCGAACTAAACTCTCTCTCTCTCTCTCTCTCTCTCTCTCTCTCTTCCTCTCTTCTACTCTTACAAAGCGTGTTTGTCGTTTGGCGAGCGGATTTTCAGCGTCGATCCGCTTACTCGTCTCTCCGATCGACGACGAAATTCCGCGAGCAAGATCGTTGCAAATTCCGGTCTACGGATCCGCTTAACCGGTACGACGGAGAAGAGACAGCGGAGAAAATTGAAGAAGAAATAGAAAAGCAAAGGAAGAGAGTTACAGCCGGGGATGAGGTGTAAGGGGATTTTAATCCCAGCAGCTACGGCGAGATTTCCTCGAATCGAAATATCGGTCGTCACGACGCATCAATATTCATCATCCTTGATATTACGTACGGGACGTGATTTTGTCGATTATGCAACGAAGGTAAAAATAACATCCGTGGAAATAAGAAAGTTCGTAATAGTTGTGTATTGTTGTGTTGTTTCTCCGCGTACGTGGTTGCACGTGGAAATTGCGGCGCTTAACACTTCCATCGCGGCGAAACTCAGAATGTAACATTTCAATTCTTAGCTGCGAAATTTGTCGAATTGTTCGTTTAATTAAAATGGAAATTCGCGAAGTGTGAAATTAAAGGAAAGGTTAATACAATGCGATTTTCAGGTTTTTTACGCATCTGTCTTCTAACAAATTCATAAAACGTTATAAATGGGTCAATTTCTCTTAGTAAATTTCATAACAAATGTTTCACGAATTGAAGCAATTGTACAAGTTTTCGATACTTACTTTTTATATCGTGATTATCGACGCTGGAAATGCAAAGCTCAATATACAGTGAAAAATGATATTCTATAGTTTCCTGCTGAAGACAATCTTCAAAGAAGAAATAACTTTGATAATACTTTTATGCGAGAACAGCAAATTTTCATTTTTTTAGAAAAAAGTGTTGAGAACCTTTGATAATTGCACGTTAGGAAGTATGAATTACGACGTGAAAGAGTAATTTACCACTTCTTTCAAAGTTTTGAAAAATAGGGATGAATTTTTTGTTTGAAAAATATCAATTAGTTAAGAAGTTATAGTAATTTCTTCTAACGTAACGCGATCGAAAGAAAAGATACGAAATTTCTCCATATCTGCGTTAAGCAGAGCTCCATTCACCTCTACGCCGATATATTAAGGGAGAAAACCACGGTGACGAATTGAGAAAGAATGGAAATTCTATTTGTATCTTTTCTTTAATAAAATTGCAAAATAAAAATTGATTTCGCCAAAAAGAAATCCCCAAATATAGCTTTTATATTTAGCTGTCACAGTGATTTCCCTCCATTAACACTAGATTTACGGGCTTTTCTTGTGTGAACCAGAAACTGAATCTTTCCTTCCAGAAATCGATTTGTTAGAGACAACATAACTGTATATTACCAACATATTTACAAATTCGGATATATTTTCGTATCATTCCATAAATAAAAGTAAGAAAAAGTTGCTAGGAAATAATAACAATCGTTTTTGTAATTTCTCTCGTGAAATCTCAAATCCGTCAAATTGACGTGTCCCGTAAATCTAGTGTTAAGACAAAAGGGTGCTGATTTGAGATGACAAGGCAAATTTCCAAAGCAAATATAGGCAAGAAAAGCAACGGATTAAGAAAAAGAATTAATAAACGGTATTCAGGATGATTATTCGATACTGATGATTCACCAGGCGTAAATTAAAAACTGGCTTTATCGATCGCGGTCATGGTGTATAAACTCCGGGGATGCTTATCGTTGGATCATAAAAATTTCGAGGTAAACGTACTAGTTGCGTACGACGAGTCTATCAATCATACCGGTTACACGTACCACGGTCCATCAATCAAACACGCAACGATATCGTGAACGCGTTTCGTACGCTGGCATCTTCCTATTTATATTTTCACTCGGCTCGACGCTCTCCCATCCAGGCACATCGATACGCCATTGCACGAATCGATTCACGATGGCAAATTTATGGTGAAATCGTGTCGTCGCGAATTATAAGGGAACATCCGGTCGAGAGTCAGCATCAACACGAGGGGAGAAAGAAGAAAATAAATAGAAAAAAAAAAATAGAAATACAAACAGGTAAAAAACGATTGGGAGGATTGAAATACACCTAACTTCCGATTCACATGGACGATCAGCTCTTCAGAATACCGTGTAGATCGAAATCATGGCATTTTGTATGGAAAATCGCGTAAATCGAAAAAAAAGTGCACATAATTTAATCAGTAATAATTATTGAATTATTACTGACTAAAATTAATTATAATCGTAGTAATAATTTTTATTGTAATTTAGTCACAATTTTTGTTTAATTAAATTCATTCATTTCCATGTAAAATAAAAATAACATAAGTTAAATATTAAATCTGTTTTTTCTTCTATTTTTGTAACAATACAGCTTTTCTTTTTAAGGAACATTTTCGTGATTTTTCTATCACTTCTCCGACATTGTAAACAAAAAAAAGTGGAAATTCAGCTTTTTATGTTTAATGCCAATTAACATAAGGCAACGTTAGGTTTAGTGTTCGTTTAAAAAACGTACGGTATTGAAAAAATGACCACAAAAATACGTGCGTAGCGTAAATTTTTATTTTTAACAGTATTTATTTTTGAAAATCCATTATTTTGTAAACAATGTAAGAAAAAATACCGTGTAAATCGAGGGATAGGTGTGTATATGTATATGGGAACGTGCTTTTTGAGCTTATTAAGCGGATCCATTTATTCCGGACGAATCGACGGTTCGGAGACTAAAATTAGTGACGAGACCTTCGTTCAGAGGCTTCCACACGACCAATCGGGAAAAAAGACCTCGTCGGAATGCAGGTGTTCCCCTCTAAGATCGAATTTTAAAACACGCCTGTCTTCCATTTATCACCCGGACCAGATATCCAATTAGCGTTCGCGACGTTTCACTCGTTAATATACTACCTCGGGAAATTATGAGCGAATAAGTGTCCTTGAATTAACGAGTAGACCGATGGAATAATCATTGCAGAGAATTAACATACAACATGAACCACCTAACGTGATCATCGTAAAATTAGGTTAGCATTTAATCCTTATACCATTCTGGGAAACTTAAAGGTTAAAGAACTGAAAAGTTATTATTTCTGAAGATCGTATGAGGTATAAGGTAAAGAAAATTATAAAAAAAGAAGAAACTAAAGGAGATTTTGAATAAAAATGAATGAAAAGTATATTATAATCATTTTAAAGATCTTCGTCAAGTTTATTATACGATAGAAAAAAAATTACACCATTTTTACGTAGAATACATAATTCTTTTCCTTCTTTTTCTCTTTTATTTTCACCCTAGGTAACCTGAAATATAGGTTTCACGCTTGATAGGTAAACAGACGTTCTACGCGGGAAATTTGAAATTTTTGCACGTGTAATCGCAAACGAGGCGTTCAGAAACGCACAGACCGAAGGCGCCACTCTAAAGTTAGCCGAGTCGCTTGTTCCCCAAGCTCTAAGAATAACTTTACCGTGTCGTCCTGTAAACAAACAAAGACCATCTGACATGTTCCGATGCTTGAGCATTACAGCTGCGAGCGCATGTGCTTTCGGTGTATTGCGTTAACATTCGCGTAATTACGCAATTTCATATCTATGGTGTATATAGGTAAGTACGCGCCGTCGTACTGTTCCATGGAAAATTTCAATTCGACACGTTGATCTCGCTACGGATATTCGCTTGTGGCACGAATTCGCTCGAACACGATTTGCAAATTGGAGAAATCTCTGGTCAAAAGGGCGCGTAATCAGAATTTTTAAATGCAAACATCACCACTCGATATTTTTCATTCGAGCAAAAATGTATGTTCTTTCAAATTTACCCGCGGAATTTTTTAATATTTCTAGTTCGTGGAAAATCAACCTTTTAGTACTTGAAATTTCGCTGTACGAAAATAGTAAATCAAAGCTTTTCTGACAAAAAGTCGACGACATTTCCCCCAACTAACATAAATGGAAATCATACATAAATTAGCGAATAAAACTATTTTATCTTTACATTGTTAATATTGAATGTTGCATTACATAATTTCGCTTCGAGTAGATATTTTGCTAAATATTCCTCAAAATAGTGCTCTTAATAATGAAAAGAAAATATTTGGAATTGAATCATAGTTTTTATCCCAGTTCATTGTTTTGTACAACACGAATTTGCATAACACGGGATGTTTCGCGGAATCTAACTGCCGTATTCTATGGGGGAATACCTGTATTCGAAATTTCTGATCCTATAATCCTGGCTGCATGCAAAATGGTAAATATTTAACCTGTAACGTTTCCCTTCCCACGGAGGGTTCAGAAGTCGAGCATTGTCCGTTACCCTGACAACATGCCCCTTAGAAAACACCATCTGTTACATTCCCCGAGACCGTGAATTAACGTGGGGTTACTGGGTAAACAAGAAATTGTACACCAACCCCCGAAATTAAGCGGCTCTTTATGTTTCTTCTGTTTGACAGCGGGCTAAAATGCTCGACTTTATCGAACAAAAGGCTGATATCGGCTAGGCACGGCGAATCATTTTAAAATCTGGAATAACGAGAGCATTGAGATATCGTTTGTGTTAAAGTTTCGTTTAGATTAGAACAAAAACAGAAAGAAAAATTTCATAACAATTTTCATTAATGAGTGAAATAAGGCACAAATTTTTTTACGTATAATATAATTCATTTTAAGCGAATTACAGAAAGACTTGCGAATTTTGCTTTTTAATTATTCTATACACACACTATGTTACTGTATGAAAAGAAAAAAGTAGGAACCGGTTGTTTAATTCGCTAACCAAATTTATTAAAAGGCGGGAAATTCAACAGTTAAATCACACATTATTCAACAGGTTGCAATAATGAAGAAAATAGAAAAATATGAAAAACAGGATCCTCTAAGTTTGATAAATGTCCTTCTGAGCTTGTAATTTTTTAATTAGCTAATCAAGTTTATTAAAAGACGCAATATTCAATCGTTAACTTATGCATCATTCGACACAAATTGTAATAGCGCGAAAAATAGAAAAATGATTATTGGAAAAGCATGGAGAACAGGATCCTCTAAGTTTGATAAATGTCTTTCTGAGCTTGTAATTTTTTAATTAGCTAATCAAGTTTATTAAAAGACGCAAGATTCAATCGTTAACTTATGCATCATTCGACACAAGTCGTAATAGCGCGAAAAATAGAAAAATGATTATTGAAAAAGCATGGAAAACAGGATCCTCTAAGTTTAATAAACGTCCTCTGAATGCTGACGTGTCGTGCTTGCCTTATGTTTTCGCGCGTAATTCGCAACTCGTAGCTAATGAGGTAACGCAGCGATTCTAACAACGTTCACCCACAACGCGTAACACGATTCTTTCCGTTTAAAACGCATATTTTAACGCGGCACACACAATGTGTGCGTGTATGCGTGTGGATATTTACACGTTACACGATCGAGACACGTAACGGCAGGGAAACGAAAAACGCGAACGTTTTCAGAAACAATTACCCGAACCTCGATTTCGTTTTACGAGGCTGTTCGCGGTAATTGCTCGGTGACGTTACTGAATGATTCTGCTCTAGCAATTTTATCACCTCGTGTGAACACCATGTTTCACGTTAATTTCTAAAAATTCTCCGATTTATGTATAATATCTAAGATCGGAGCGAGGCGACTCGAATCAATTTCTCTTCAATTGTAAAGAAACAATAGACAAATATTAAAAAGTTACTTTTCTATTATAAATTTGTATCTACTACCCAGGTTTGAGAATGAATAATAAAAAATTGAAACAAACTTAGAAATCTTTCTTCTGCAAACACAAAACGTAGAGCTGGGAAATATTTCAGGGCGAATTGGATAATTCAGAAATCTCTGAGAAAAAAACTGAAATTTCCACAAATCTTTGTAAATCTTCGATGAAAATTTTCACTTCGTTCTCATTGACATTATCGACGGTCAAGTTGATTTGATAATACTGTCAATTCAGATTTTTTATAGCAAATATGGACCGAATTCTTATTTTCATCTGATTCCACCCTGCGATTCGAATCAACCTCAATTTATCTTACATATCGACAGAATTGTTTTCTTTTCTTTATCTCTCGCGATGCAGGCTTCAATTTTCAACGTTATAGCGACACAACAGCAGCTTTAGGTAGCTTACATGAACCACGGGACAAACGTTGAAAAATAACTATAAAACTATGAGAGAATCCCGTACAAGCGCAGTGGAATTGTCACGTTCTATTGTTGTCCATCGTTCGACGCGTAAGAGGACAGTGAGAGAGGAACAATATAACAATGGAATGCGGCGAGGCAATGATCGTAACGTGCATGTAGTGCATGGCTTTCGAGTGAAACGAAGTGCTTTTCCACAGAAATCTCCGCGACGATTGATTTCGTGCAGCTAATAACGCGATGGTATATAAGCGAGTTCGCTGACAGCAAAAAAGCCAACGGAAAAGACGAAACGGCGACAGAAGCAAGCGATATTACAACGCAAAAAGAAGAAACAAGAAAAGAAAAAAAAAAAGAAGAAAGATGTACACACGGATCGAGAAAAGTAATGGTAAGGTAATCGTTGTACTTGTCGCAGCGTTATCTTATCTAATCGCGAGCTACTCCGTAGACCCAACTTCAATTGATCGCAACAGTAAATCGCACTTTATATATACGCCTCTTGTCACGTCAATGGTTACGTTACGTGAGAATCGAGAAATTTATTAATTGAACAATTGTAGAAATCAGCTGAAAAGCATAAACGTGACCACGACGTGACACCGTGATATCGTCTGTCTTTCTTTCTTGTTTTATCAAAGGAAGAGACCTTCCTCGTGTAATCGATGTAATTAAGACTCAGATTATTTATCGCCTGTTTTCGGCGTAGAATCTTAGAGTAATCGTTCGACGAAGATGTTTTCTTTCTTTACTTTCTTTTCGTCTCCGTTCTATCGTGCTGCATCGTGCACAAGCGTTGATATCGAAGCGTTTTCAAAGCTGAATGGCTTTGATAAATTTTAATAGGATTATATTTCTTTTCGCCGCAAATGTACGCGCGCAACGTCGAAACAAAACGACCACAAAATTTGTCTGACCGATCAAACCGACGGACCGAATGACGGATAAAAGGGGGTGAGGAGGGAGAGCGAGGAGAGGAAGACCAATTTGTTTTTATCGGTCCTTTGTTTCTCTCTTCGGTTTTGTACCACCTACTATCCTCTCCTCGCTGGACCCACTCTCACCCTCTCGTGCGCTACTCTTCCACACCCTCGCCGGCTGTCGCTTTGCACCGATACAACCGGCACCAGCCCGTCCGGGTTTTACGCAAAGCGCGTTAATTCAACCGTGACTATCTACGCAAATTTTCCTCTCACGATTGTGCCTTCGACACAGAATGGTCAACTATTAACGCGTATATAGACGTACGCAACCAGCCTGTATCGTCGCGACTGATATAATAATAATAGGCTCGATGAATCGAAATGGAGAGTTGAAATGTACTATGTACTTTCGAAATTAATGACGTTTCATTCACTTGGATATGCGGAGATTGGTAAGAGGACCTAGAGAATGTATACTTGTTCATTGTTCCTATCGTTTCCGCAGAATTCTTACTTATAATATTAGTATAAAAATAAAAAAAGAAAAGAAAGAGAAATTGGAGTTGTAAAAAGTGATCGATTTTGGACAATGAAAAATTTGAACAGGATATGTTTCTGTACCTTTTAAACAGTATGAAATGCATAATTATTTATCTGGGAGGAGGTAGGAAAATTATAAAAAATACTCGTAAACTTTGAAACATTCATTATATTTATTATTCTATTTACAAAATATTAATGTATTTAGAAGTTCAGCAGGTGAGTTCGTCGTGGATTGGTATCGAGAATATTCAAAAAACCATAAAATTATTGATGAGTAATTTAAACAAAATAATAGTTGAAAACTATAGTATTCTATCTCCTAATAACTGAATAATAAATGTTAACAAACAATTTGCTCGAAGAATTTGATGTCGTAGAGAAAAATAGCGTCGAAATCCGCCATAATTGTACTTTTCGGATTCTTAACTTCTTTCGCAACCAAATTCCATAAAAATGGAAACTTTCCTCGCAAATTGAGGTAAATTTCTCAAAGTATCGACGCGTATGTAAATATGACAAGTTGGTAGAGTCGTACGATCACCTCGTGACGAAGGATACCGAGAGTTACGCAAAAGCCACGCATCTCGATCGCACAAACGCAGGTTTCCAAGAGAAGCGGCCAATGTCCTTCCACGACGTCTGGTCTACTACGCGTGTTATACACCGTGTGTATACCGACCGGTTTATGATCGGCTCTGTCGCCTTTTTCTGTCGGCTTTCCCAAGCGTTTCTCTCATCTCTTTCCCCTTCTGTACTCCACTTCTCTTACCAACGAACGCGCGTGCTTGTCCCGTATACGCGCGGGTTCCCTTCCCGCATTTCCGGTTTCCAGCACTTTACCGCTGACCTCCGCGACCCGGATCGCAAGATTAAGCGCGAACAAATCTTTTTCTCTCTCTCTCTTTTTCTCTCCACCTATCTATCTATCTATCTACCTTTCTGCGTCGTTTACTCCGGATATCGTGCAACACATCTACTACATACCACCGTGGTAATAAGTTGTTCAGATAGAGTTCGATTAACCCTTTATGATGTTCCAATCGCCATCTCTCTCAATTCTACATAACCCGTCAGTTTAAAAGCGTTTCGAATGGAAAACGTTTCATTTTTTATGCAATAATCCTGCCATTGATAAATTCATGTTAAAGTTAGAATTTAGCACAAACAGAATTTACTTTTGAAAGAGATTTTTGTCTATCGGTTTCAACAGATGTTTGATACTCGTTCAAACGCGTATGGCGAACATTCAGTAAAAATACAGTAAATTTTTCTGACAAATATACTGTATACTAATTCCTGAAAATGTATGAAGCTTTTTAATATATTTCCTTCCGGGTTAGGAAAAAAAATGTATTAAAATATACAATATAATTTCGATAAAAACATTTTAAAAATTTAAAATGATTATTTATTTCTTTATTTCTTTCCATTCCCCGTAAACAATCAATTACTGACACTAGGGCTTTTAACAGCCGACATTTAGCCAGTGTACAATGTGTAAAAAGATAAGCAGAACAATCCGAGTGTGTACCTCAACTTTGTGTTCTCAAGGAGAGAATAAGAATTAACGGGATACGTGAGTATAACGACGAGCGACAAGACTGATTCTGTTATTACGGCGAAACACACGTGCCATCGTAGTGAGTGCAAACTCAGAAATAAACCGCCGCGGTTCGAGAAGCGGTCGTGTTCATGTTGCGTCCCCCTTCAAAACGTACCGGGAACGAGGGATAAGCGCGATTGTAGCGTAACTACCGCGAGAACATCCTGCGTTCGTGGTGTTCACGGGAGGCATCGATATTTCCCATGCGCGGAGCTGCGCAAAATTTTTACGCGATCGCTCTGGGAACGTTTGATTAATTTATATGATAAATGTACGATTTTATTCACGAATTGATAAGAAATTAAATATCTTCCGCTTATTTCACGGGAGAAGAGCACCTGTCTTTCTAATTTCTTTTTATATCCATCGAAGGATATTGTCATAAATTCCACAGATTTCTATATAAATATTAAACACAGAGGCGATTTCAATAGAACGGCAGATAGTGTATTTTAAAGAATAAAATTGAATTGGAAGTTTTAACCTCTGTGAACTATATGTTACAAAAATAATATTCCCATGGGTTGGATGAGTTTGCAAATCTGTTCACAATTCACATTAAGTCATTTATATTTGAGCGTATATATACGTACATTCACATTGTGAATGAATAGCAAATAAATATACGTAATAATTTCTTTGACTTTACACGTTCCTTTTTCTTTTTATTGCAGAGCATTAAACTCTTATTGTAAACTAATCGATACATGATACATTAACAATAAAAAAAGAGAAGGCAAAACACGTATAACTACCTTGACAATGTTACTAACGTAATGCAAAAAAATTAATTTGACAGCAAAGGAATAAAAAATTTAAATCTCATTAATAGTTTAATACTGATCTGACAGATATCAGGTTATGTAATTAAGGCAGCTAGAGATGTGATATTTTACGTAATAGAAGTAATATATCCATCGAGTCTATTTGCATAAAAAGGAAATTAAAATGTTTTTTTTTTTCTAGTTATGTCGCTATCAACGCCAAGCAACGATATGAAATTCTTCCTTCATTCTCATCTCTAAAAAAATGTACTGAAATATCAACTCCGTAATACTTTCTCAAATATTTCTACATAAATTTAATAAAAAAAGAATTTTATATTAAGAGCATATTTTTCATTCTTTCTTATAATGCAAATAGGTTAATGGAAGAAGGAGAAGAAGCAGTCAGATATTTCCATCGCGAAGACAGCTAACAGCTCAGAACAGGCTTTAATAATACACAAAACTTCCGATGGAATGATTTCATCGATCGACGGTACATGTAGTCCCAATTTCAAAGAGGGATAAAAGTAACTTTGCAAAGTTACGTGTTCGCGTGACTTTATCGAACATTCGACGAGAACCGACGAGAAAAAGGTGTGCAGAAATTACGATAGTTTGGCAAGCGACATACACGAGGCTCGAAGAAAACGCAGCAGGTAAGCGTGGCTAGAAAAGGAGGTTGCGCCATCGAAGGTTAACAATGCCACGTTCCGTAGCCACGGCTACAATGGCATCTTTCGCATCACTCACATTGCGAGCCATTGTACCGGGGAAACCATTGTTTCTCGTCCCATTGCGCGCATCGGTGGCCCAGAGGCGGCTTGACGGGAGTGGGTGGAGTAGGAAAGGTAGAATGAGAAGGGTAGAGAGAGAGAGAGGGAGAGGAAAAGGGTGATCGAGGGTGGAAACGGTGCGCGGTGTAAGAGGAGTGAGGTGGTTGGAATACGAACGGGACAGAGTCGCGTACCAACGGGCCGTGTTCGAGACAAAAGAGTTACGTCAGGCCCATTCACCCAAAACGCCTTTGTGCGTCCGGATATTCTTATTTCAATGCCAACAAGAGAAACGGAACAGTGGAGACACTGGAAGAAGAGGAGGATCGGGGTATACACACCGGCAGTCGGTCAAGTCACCGAGTCGTGTGCCGTTTAAAGCCGCCTGGAGATTTGCTCTTTTCTCTCGTACGTCAGGAATACATCGTGGACGAGAGAGAGAGATATGGGGAGAGAGAAGGCGCGAGAGAGTAAAGGCGCCAGAGAGAGAAAGCGCAAGAGAGGGAAGACGCCAGAGAGAGCACACGTGAGAAAGGCGTGCAAGAGAGAGAAAGAGAGAAGGTGCGAGAGAGGAAAGGTGTGAGAGAGAACGCGCGAGAGAGAGCACGTGCGAGAGAGAACAAGCGAGCCAGCGAGGGAGAGAGCTTGACAGGGTAAGAGAGGAAAAGCAAAACAGTACGATAGAGAGGACTAACGGGAAAACTCGTTTCCAACAAAGAGAGAGGGAGAGAAAGAGAGAGAGCAAGGGAGGAAAAGCAAAACAGTACAGATGGAGAGGTCCAAGGGGGGAAACGAGTTTGAAAAATCTACTGTTTACCGGTGAAACTGACTCGCGTATCGTTTCATTCCGTCCGGGGATTTCGCCCCTTTCTATTAAAAAAAAAAAAATCCCTATATACGTATAAATATATATATATACGATGTGTGATGGGCTATTCGTGTGTACGTGAATGGAGAGTTTTTGCATTTCGCCGAAGCGATAAGCGCGAAATAAATATGCAGAACCATTTTCCCTGGGTTGCCTCGATTCGGTCGCACCGGTGTACCTTATCGTTCGCGCTCTCCCATGGAAATACACGCGAATCGCGGACAGCAGACTCGATCACCTCAGATTACTCGCAATTACACAACCACGTCCAGGGAAAAAATTGGGAGAGTGTCAAACGGTGTTGTAAAAGCTACATATATATATATATCTATACATATGTGTATACATATATGTACATGTAAGCATCGAGTATGGAATTAATGGATCCCTAGAAGCGTTGCTCATTAGAGTGTGACCATGTGATCGTGTAATGAGCGCAGGGGATGCGTGTCGAATATTTCGCTGATTTTCATGCGCTTCGAGTGCTCGTAGCTTGTTAACAAACATATCACACACGAGGACGCGCGTCCTGTATTCCTCGTTACCACGGGCATCGAGTGAGCGTGATTTCAGATGGATAATGAATCATCCGCGTGCCTATAAAAATATCTCTCTCTATATATACACACACACACACACACGCGCGAGATCTTTTCTCCAATAAAAAACAAAAAAACCTAACGGTAATTCGGAATAAAATCTGCAATTTATGCAATTAACGAAACCCTCCTCGTTTCCGACAATTTTCACACGGAAAATCTAATTCTCCCACTTAACTATATTTCACAAACAAACGCCCCTCTATTCGTTAAAATATCACTTTGAAAACCCCTCTTTCGAATGCAATAACACCTTCTCTCCCACTCACCAACCGCGCCGAACAAATTTTCAATCTCACAGTGGCGCGTGTATTCGCTCTCGTGCGGCTCTGGTTATTTATGGGGGCTCGTCTATAAAATTCGAAGCTCGCGAGGGAGAAGCAGCGATACACGTCCGGGTGAAAGTCGTGCAAAAGAAACTCTCACGAAATTCTCGATAGATAAGCGAATGCAACGGTTGCGCCCGGGACGAAGAAGAGGTGCACGAAGCACGGGATGGCGAAGGGAGAAAAGGGGGGAAAAGAGAAACGGAGCGAGATTGTCGTCGGCAAATACACGCGACAAGGTAAGGTAAAGGAGGGGGATTGTGAAACGTATATACGTGTTCCGATACACACGCCGTAAAATATCGCGCGGGCCGAGCAGTGTCGTAATACGCGACGTGAAGTGGAAGCGCCAACTCGTGTATAAGGAGAAAACAAAAATATCACCGATGCCACCACCACCGCCGTTGCCCACAGTCGCCGCCGCCGTGGCTGTCACGAGCGTATAATTCATGCGAGCAAAAGTTTCGCGTGGCCCAACGCGTGTTCCCCTTAACGCGGATCTCTTGTGTTATTGCGCACGTGTCACGCGTGAATGTAAAATGCAAAGCGCTCGGTGAGACGTGACAACGTTAGAAAGCGACTTACTACTTTTCTTTTCTTTTCTTTTTGTTCCTCGTTTCCCTTTTTCTCGTAAATTTTTGTGATTCGAATCGATCGTGTCGCTATTGTCCCAACGAAATGAGGGAATAAACCGTGAAAACAGAGAGACTAGGATCGAAACACGATGCAAAGAATTCAATTGTAAACATCGTGAACGCATCTCCGGTTAAACAGTGGAGAGGGAAAGTAGCGTCGAATATAAAAAAGTAATTTTAATTCGCGATCGGTAGGTAGCTACCTACACGCAACGACAATATCGTGTCGCGTATTAATCGAGAAAGCAGACTGCGCTGGCACGCCATTGCGCCGCGGCGAAAATATGTGTACGCGGCCGCGATGGACTAGATCTAACGCTAGGACGATCAATTATTCAATCCGCTGAATTATTTACGAAGAAAAATATTTTCGCGCACGATCCGTGCAGCGGGGAAGGCAGACGAAGAACGAATGGAGAAACCTGTACGTTCTAGTATATGTATATGTATATACGAGAGGAATACGGGAATATTAGAGGCCTCTGGATCCGCTTAGCGTATCAGGAATGAATAATTCATCGGTACTCGATACGTAGGATGTATTTCAGTAATTGCATCAGGTGTTAGATGAAAGGAAACTTCAGCAAGGTCAACCCGCCACTTTGCCATTTGCTATTTTTAACGCGGTACCACATTTTTTCTTCTTTTTTTCTCTTTTTTTTCTTCTCTCCTTCCCCACCCACTTTTATATTTCTCTCTGGGTCGTGTTATTGCGTGGTCACCAATTATCGTAATTAGTTTGCATTAATATGCACCGTTTCGAAGAATTATTCGCGCGAAAGAATTGAAACATCGTCAATTGATCGATACCACGTTCGAATTCTCAAGCAATTTTTCTGTTATCATGTATTCCGATGGCTGTATACGTAACGCTGCCTTTACATACCAATTTATTGTAATTGCAACCTGTTTGGACGTTAATTAAGAAGGAAACATGAATTCATCGAATCAGAAAAATAGTATACTAATTGTGTGTTTTACAGCGACTCTCGTTAATACTCGAATATTCTTTAAAACAGAAGAACTTTTTTAAAATTGGGTCAAGTGACCTGAGTTCTTCATTTTTTGTTTTTTTTGTAATTGCAATTGATGCTGAAAATTACACTTGAAATCGATTAGTCCGAAAATTGCGAAAATCTGCGATTATTCGCCATCTTTTCACCGCTTCTAGCTCATAACAACGTTAATTAACTTCGATAGGATTCCGTTTTAAAGAGTATTTGAATATTAATAAGATTCACTGTATGCACAAACTCTTCAAACACGACGCAACGGGAAATCGGAATTTATTTCCAGGCAATCTAACTCAATAACTTGAAAAAGATAGATAACTGCTAAGTACAAGCACATACAACATAAATTCGCTCTAACACAGTCCGAAAATAAAACAAAAATCCCCGTAAAGATACTGCGAATACAATGGGAATTTTTAAATGCAAACATCGTTTTTTAATATTTGTCTCAGATCTGCAATTTTTTCCAAAATGTCTTTACACATCATTTAGTAAACTAACCTTCAAACTTCTAAAAAAAAATAAATAAATAAATAAAAACTTCAATGTTAAAAAAGTTATTCGGTGAAAAGATTGTTTAAATATTATTGAAAGTTACTGTTAAGTGTTTAGAACGAGTAGCTGTTTCGAGATGCAAAACACGATTGAATTTTCGCGCAGAAGTGTTATCAACGTCGTAGTAGCTGCACGATCTTGCCAAAATTCCTTGATCTCTCTCTCTCTCTCTCTCTCTCTCTCTCCTCTCTCTCGTTTCTCTGCTGTTGGTTCACGCCGAAAATCAACCGAGTTACATAGGTTCTGACGGCGCCGCGCATCAAAGCCCCGTACCCTTGCCGACGACGATAATTGCTGGCGAAACTGGATCGTGTAAAGTTCCGAATACAAGAATATACAACAGAGCACCTGTCGAATCGCATTATCGGTCACGCGACCAACGCTGTCGCGTTGTCGATGTGACCCAACCATCTGTTCGCCTATCGGATGACGCTGTCGATGTACATCAGCATGTACCCTTGTGAAAACGGTGCCCGAAACGTTCAGAAAAATAGTGTCACTTTTCGCGAACCTCCTACCATGAGTTACATGGGAACTTTGATAACACGAAAATTCCAAGAAAATTTGCAACTTTGTAGAAATCTAGCTGAAGTGACGCTAATGATCTAACCTAATCAAAATTCCTTATTTCGGCAATGAAAATGGCCTTTAAAATCGATGGATCCCGTAAATCGAACGCTAAACTTTAAATTGTGCGATTTTTTCTGAATTTTTGAAATAAATTTCTTTTTAATAATTTTAATAATTTTAAAATTTCGTTCGAATTGAACTTTCCTTTTATATTTCGTACAAGAATTCACAATATCTTTGAAGAAGTGTTTTCACACTCAAGACAGTTTAATTACCGAAACAAAAAAATTGTCCCGTTATTACTGTCATTTCAACTACATTTCTGCAAAGTTTCTCGTCAAAATACTAACAAGAACTTCCTTTATTGATCTTATCAACGATACAACATATACATGACTTTTGTAACAATTTCTTTTTCATTAATCCTTTACAATTCTTTTGTTTTACTCCATTCAACTCCAGTTGTTCTAGCGTGAAACCACAAGCGGTTACACGACACGAGCAACGATCATAATTCGACATTTACGTAATACAAACACAATACGATTGTATAATAGACTCAGCTAGGTAGAACCATCTAACCTACATTGCATATAAATACGATCTTTCTACAGTTCGATAAAATAGACAAAGTGTAATAACCAGTGAAACTCTGCACAGTTTATTGTCAAACGTGAAAATACAACCAAGATAGTACCAGAGAAGGCTGTGTATAAACGTGTTTAAATAGACGGGTAGTTTCTTTCTTTGGAGAGGGACGGTTCGGCTTACTCTCCAAACACCGGTAGAGATCCCGCCGGAGCGTAGAAAACCGAGAGAAATTCCATTTAAAATAGTCCGCCGCTTCCGACAAATTCGATTCGAGCTGCGCAAGCGAAATAATGTCGCGGGTAAAAGGAACGAGGTAAATTAATGCAATCAGAAAAGGATCGTAATTGAGGAGGACAACGACGACGATTCTGTTAGAAGTAGAGAGAAGAATTCACTAGGAAAGATCTCCTGGTAGAGAAACGTTATTGCCTTCGACCTGTGGTTGGCTAGCGTGACGTATACTTCTTGGCTGATAATAAAAACACTCGATCGTACGGGCAATTAACGAGAAAGAGAAGAAAGCGAGTAAAGTGCCGGTCGGTTTTCCCGCTGGAAACCCTTCGAGACGTTCAATTAGGCACAGAGCCAAACTAAACCTCGGAGGAGGACAACAATGTTGCGCAGGTCAAATGTCGAGTGCCAAGCGACAAACCGAGATTTCCTCGCCATAAATTCACCACCGCGAACTAACCAACAGATACGTCCCCGCCATCGATAATTAAAGGGTGGATAATTAAAACGTATTTATGTGAACGATCGACTATGGAATATGTCGATACGCAATGGTAGAACGTGATTGAAAAGGCCATTTGTAAGGGACTCGCGTGAACTTTGTGATCATTCATCTGGATTTTAACGATGTATCTCTAATTTTCAAGCACTTTTCCCACAGTTAATTTTTTGGGTATATTTGACGACTGAAACTCGTCATACATTTATTTTGCTTAAGTGCAAGACGAGTCTAACTCGTCATTCGAGTTGAGACAATTGCACTCGAGTTGAATTTTTTTTTAGCTTCTTTTTAACATAGTTACTTGTGTGTGCTTTTTTACTGATACTCTAATCTTTCATTTTCACGAAGCAATTGTTTAATTGAAATTTCTCATTTAGGAAATTACTAACTTGGTCTTTAAATAATGTAAAATCAAACTCATCTGCGCTATTGCGATTTTTATAGCCATCAAAGACAGAGTAATGTATGAAATGATAATTTTAATTAAACAGAATGTTGTATTACGAAGTGCATATACGTGGAACATTTAAAATTTAAAGAAAAAGGACATCTGTTTGAGAAAAAGCGTAAAAATCTTTAGATTGGTTGAGAAAGGCTTCGATTCTCGCCATTTTTACGCATTTCTAGCTCATATTAGTGTTAATCGATTTTTGATTAAGTTTTCAGCATGTACACTGTCATGTATTAATAAAAATATACATAATTGCACTTGTACTTCGAGATTCTAAAATGAATAATTTTTTTTTAGGATAATTTTAAGTTCATTTTAAAATCATTCTTTTTTAGGATAATTTTTTAATGCTTTTATAATTTTATATTCAACTTGCAACAACAATAAGGCTTGTTTTACATTCGTTAAGTGAATTTTAATAGATTTCAATAGACATCTGTAGAATTCAGAAGATTTTAGAAAAACGTAGAAATTTCTATTATTCACAATCGCAATTTTTTCCAAAAACTTTTCATACGTCATCTAGTAAACTAATCCATCTAACTTCTCAGAAAACCTCAAACTAATTGTTCCAATAAAAGTGGTTCGAATATGTTCATGAATAATAAATACATTACTATCTATGATAATGAAAGATACTTTACGAAAGTTTTGTTAGAAACTATGCACCGTACGATTTGGCCACAAGTAACTGGTTACTTTCTACTTAAACTTTTTCGCGTTTAATTTACTCGATACAACTCACTCGACTTGATGAATATTCCAAGAATTTCAAGAACGTTGATTGACCACAATAGAAAAAAAAAAAGTCTACTCGATTTTCCAAAGAATCTCAACCATTCAGGAAATACCATTCGTTTCTGCACAATTCACACAAATTTCTCGTAACGAGAAAAGAACGTTCGCAAAATATTCAGATACTTCAAAATTTTTCGTAAAGAATTCACCGATATTGAAATTTCGCCTCGAACATTTTCGAACCGAATTGCAATCCGTCCCCATGCAAACGTTGAGATTTGCAAGGAACCGAGGCAGCGATTTAAAACGAGATCGAAAAAATAGATTAGAAATTCCACGGAATCACGGTGTTAGCGAACCGTTAAGACATCACGGCACGCGGGCTCGCGGCGCAACCAGTGACGTCACTCGTACTATTTTAACGAAGCGAGGAAACTGTTGTACACCGGCCTGAGATATTGAATGGAGAACAAGTACGTTCCTCCTGCCTTCCCCGGCCACTGGAAGGTCATTGCACACTCGTAAACAAACAGGACGCGCCGTCTATAGTACGGTCGGCCGCGTCACTGAACGTACACACCGATCTAATACCTTGGCTCAAGGTCGTCCCGTCATAATAGCCCGTTGCATATCGATAATCGATTTAAACGGTGCCTGACCCGAAAAATTCCGAGAAAAACTGAACTTTTCACGATCAAACGAATCGTATATTAAAATTGTACGAAGAAAAGATTTACGATTCTAACGGTAAATTAAATCGAACACATTGAAAATGTACGTTAAGGGAATTTTCAAGAGAACGAACAGCGCAAACGCGTGTAGATAATTTAGTTGGTGCGCGTCAGTGAACTCGATGGACAACGACACACGTATTTACTACGTTGACCGTTAGAAATTCAAATATGGCGGTCGAGGTTACGAGCGCCTTTTCGCGTTCGAAAATTCACGGCCGCCGTTTGAACTTCCTCGTATTATACGCGGGATGTAACATTAGACGACGCGCTACTAGTTTCTATATGTTTACTAACATTTCTACTATAACCAAGCTACGTGTTGTCTATGTGTACGAAGAAGTTTGATAGAAAAAGAAAAAGAAAAAAAAAAAGAACATAATAAAACTGCATTCTAACCTGTTGCCAATGATCCTCGAGCGACGGCTGGGCCGAAAAGTATCCGGTGTCGTGTATGTCCTGCAACTCCCTAAATATGTTCCCACTCGGCAGGATATCCATGGTTACGCCGGTGATCCGTTCGTAACTGGCTTCGTCACAAAAATAAGAAACGAACCCGTGGATCTTTCGAACCAAATATAAACCAACAAGCTGAATCAGAACAAACCAACAAAACTCCGCGGTAGTAAGATTTACTCGTGATACTAAGTCGTGGACTTAGATGGTAACGCAGCCCGGTCACTAACTGCACGCCGATACGAAGTGGCTCGCGACTCTAACGCACGCACGTACACGCAGCAGGTAGTGGCACGCACACGTGCTTATCATCGAAGAAGCACCGACGGTTACGACGTCACCGTAGTAGGATGACCGACAGAGACCGATACGGAGCGAGAAGAGAGGTTCAACCACAGGCACAACTCTGGCTCCGTAGAGGACGACGAGAGAGGGACCCGAACGACCGACCGACCGGCTAACCGCTTCCTTTTTCCGCGCGCGCACACAAACACACCAAACCGAAGCCTGTTAGAGCCAGCAGCTTCGTATATATGACTCGTGTAAAGAGAGAGCAATATCTGGCCGCGCACTACCGGCGTTTTATACTGTTGCTGCCACGATCACCGCAACGGTTATGTGTATACAGAAGCCAACAAGTATAACAATCGTTGGGAAATAATGAAGCGACCACGCGACGAACACTGCACGATTCTCGGGTTCACGTTTAAAGAGAGGTTGAGAAGTAAACGACTTCACTGCAACACCGTTGCTTCCACGAATCGACGCTCTGTCTGTTCTTGATAGCGTCGCGTACACGAGACACGCGCGACAGCATCCATCATACGTGGAACTTGACAACCGAGAGAAACCGTTGCAACTACCGAAAGACGAAACGTCAAAACGCCGGCACAACTCGCGACCCGGTATCTGTTCGATTCATTCGGCTTCTTGCTCTATATTCTCTCGTTCTCTCTCTCTCCCTCTCTTTCCTTCTTCCTTTTCCTGCTTCACTCGCTAGCCGTTTGTTTCGTATCTTTCTTTCAGTGTTACTCTTTGGATATTCTCTTTCCTCCGTCTATCTTTCTCTCTCTCTCTCTCTCTCTTACTATCTCTCCCCTATGTATGCAGCAAGAACGAAATTCGAGCTGAATGCACCCGTTGTCGTTCGATCTTCACTTGATCTTTCTCTCTGGTGTTCTTTTTCGCCTCGACAGCTCGTGTATGTAACCCCCCGTATACACACAGCGGTGAGGAAAACACACGCGGCTCGGCCGTCACCTTACCGGCTTTTTTCCCGCGACACTTGCAAGATCTGGTGTCGTGTCACCGTATTCAAACACGCCGGTCACTACGATCGCGAGCTAGATACACCGCGCTGGGGATGGATGACGATGAAACACCTACAAGATATTTAACACTCCGTTTAGGAGCGACGATATCCCCAACCGCTAATGCGTACAGACTCTTCCGCGCGAGCGCCGAAGAGTGACTGACGTTCCCTTGCCATAACTGTACGCGAGCAGGCCCGAACACAACCGAGTTGTACCGAGCGCGCTCGGCTCCACTGCCGGCGACGCGGTATCACGGCCGGCGACCGCTTCGCGTCGTGGCAGCACCGCTCGGTGGCGTCGCGACGCCGTTTCCCTTGCATTTTCCTATTTCACGTTACACGCTGAACGATCCAAAGATTCGCGTGCCATTTTCCTATGGAATATCCTTGAACGAAACGACCGGGATCACGATCATTGCGCCAGAAACTTTTTAGAGTGACTGCTTGATACGATGTAGCTTATAGATTAGATCGTTCTTCTTTTCTCACTAGGAAGATACACAGAATGTTGTGGATGAAATTAGACGAATGTGAATTTCGTGACTTAATTTAACGAAGGATTTTTGCGAAATCGATTTCAGTGGAACCAGATAGTCTAGCATTGGCATTAGTCCTGATTATATATCGGTTTGAGTGACTGTACATTGTAGCGTCAATTACACACGCCGATCATCGAGCCAAAATTTTGTCTGACGAGTAACAGTAGTAGTATTACTTTCAAACAACACTTGTTATATTAACATTGGACATAATGACTACTTCAGTAATACATCTTCTGTAATTTAGATGCACGAACAAAATGAACAGTTTGAATTGTTCTGCTAAAAATACTCGCGAAAAGTACGCCAAATGTGACGTACATGTGGACGGTTTATTTTGAAAATAGTGTGTCCATTTTTGAAAACAATTGAGAAAGCAATTTAGTGTGAACAATTCACACTTGATGTTTTAAAGTGTCCATATGATTCGATCATTTAAAAATTGGTAAATTACTTTGTGTAATCATTAATTATGAAAATGGTGGAAGTGTAGAGTTTCAGATACAATGAAAATTTTATTTAGAAAGAATCAGAATAGATCAATTCTCGAAATTTCTATTATTATCGATAATGTTTTTACTATTTTTCGCGAAATTTCACGAATACTTCGATTTTAATAGTTTTACCAATTCTGTGAATCCAGTTGGGAAGAATTTATTTCTATACCTTAATCAAATTAAATTCACAGAAACATTGGCTTTAGTACGCTTCGACAGTTCTGCACTTTTGAATCAGCCAAAAATGCAAACCTTCAAATATCGTCGACAGAACAAATGGAGTTACTTCCATATTATTTCTACCGACTGTTTCCTCGATTTAGTCATCGAACACGTATCTATATACCTCTATACGCTATATCTAGTATATTCATTCAAACGCGTGCGTTCATGAACGTTGTATAATCGAATCACCTCGAGAACCACGTCCGTCGTGATTTCTCGCGTTTTGTTTCATCGACTTTCACACGAGACAACCGAACGCGCCCGGAAGAATTATTCGCAAATGAATAATCGCGAGTAGACGACGACTATACAGACCGGAGCGAAAAGAGATGGACGCGTTCCGTCGGTCTAACGTGATTCATGGATTCTGCGCGTTCGTTAAAAGCTGTTTTGTAGACGCTGAGGCTACAGTGGCCGGGAATGCCAGATTAGATACGTAAGCGGCATTTATGGCGAATGGAATTAGAGGAACGGCTCCACTTATCACAAACTGTACCTCGTTTCCGTTCGAGCTATCACAGTGATCCTGTCCATCGGATTCGAAACGTTCTCTTTATTTCTTTCTCTTTCTCTTTTCTTTTTCTTTTTTACTATATTATCCTTATACGAACGTGTATACTACTGTGATTAAAAAATATCGGGATTTAAAGGGGAAACTAATGTGACAGCTGAATAATAAAGGCTATTTTCAAGGATTTGTTATTAGCGAAATTAATTCTTTTCCTTGACAATCTTTAATTCCTGCGGGAAGTGCATTTCTTGAAACAGTGTCTCTAAAAGTTTGATAAAAATATATTAATTACTGTAGTTATAGTAACCAGCGTGAGAGGCTCTCAGAAATTTGTAGAAAATTCTCCGCTGCAAATTGCGAAATGAAAAACTATACGATTTTCTTAAACTGTAAGATAATAGCTTCAGCTGCGCATATGGACTTTTCAGAAAAAAGTAAATTGTTACTAAATAGTATGCCTTTGAAGAAAAAACGTGGAGAATCAGTGGAAAATCGATATCCTTTTTTCAAGCATCCATTTTGAGATGTCCTATAAACATTTTTGGTGTTTAAGACATTCAAAATCTTAAAACCCGTTTTTCATCAATTTTTTTGTAATAAAAACACTTCAAGTTGCTACTACCCTAATACGAAAAACCTCTCGAAGGCGAATATTAAAAATCGCAGAAAGCACTTTCCTTCAATCACAAAACAGTGACGTGAAATATTCCAACACACGTTAGAAACCGTTCTACCGATGATAAAAAACAAAGGACGAAAGATTTCCAGACACAATTGAAGCTATTTAAACGCGTCAATCCCGAGACTTTGTGATCATAGCGTAGTATTTTCAACATATGCAACGTCGCTGGTATTCGTGTTACTGGGGCACGCGTAGATTCTCAGCAAGATTCAAGATAGGGTGAATCGATCTGAGAAGGGAAAATAAGAAGGAAAAATAAAATATCGCTCGTCTGTGAAAACTAATCGCCTTGACTTTCATTTATCGCCGATATACTCGATCTGATGAATTCTCAGCTCCTCTCTCGAACCGTAGAACCTGACCTCACGTAACCTCTCAACTTCGACTCTGTTTCCCAGAGATACATTCGGTTCCCTCAGTAGGTTAAGACGGCCCCGGCACCATAAATATGGCGGTTGTTGTTGGATCCAAGCCCAGCCCTCGAAAGCTTTCTTGTACACCGAGAGATACATAGTGATCGTCGATTTTCGCTGTTAGCTACAGCAGGAGAAACTGACAGAATAGTTTGTCAGCCAGGAAAATAGTATGTTCGCCGAAATATCGTCCTTGTGCAGAACGACCGTTTCGCCCTCGTTAATTTCATTCCCTATACCGTTTCCTCCTCTTCTTTTTTCCATATGGGAAAACATGAAACTACGACGAACTCGTCGATCGCGAATTTGCGAAACGCGTGCCGATGAATTTGGCGCTTTTCATCTTGGCACGGAAACTCGTGCACCAAGGCAAACATAACTGTATCGTTCGCGAAAGATCTGATACAGGAGTGCACATTACATATTTCCGATGATATCCTACGTAGTATTCTTCGTAACGACTGTTAACCTCTTTTAACGTCGTTTTGTCAACGCTCTTGTATGGCTGTGCTCACTCGTTACGAGTATTTCCGGTCAGCAGGTCCAGCATCACCGGAGAAGGTCATCCGCGAGTACAATGACCTGATCGTTAACCCTCTTTCGGTATCCTCCGCGTTATCTTCGCATAACTGTCTCCGCGTTCAACGTTTAATCCTCGGATGCTTTTCTGCTGCAGTTGAATGCTTCTTAGCTTCTTTTCAGCATAATTACTCGAGTTTCACCTATGACTTTAATCGATTAAAATTCAAAAAGTCTAATGGTTTCGTTTCAATTTGCAGCTATTTGAGAATCTGTGGTTTTTGCATCGTTTCTGAACTTTATTCTTCCTCAGAGTCTGTAGTGATTCTGAATTCTTTATCTTTTGTGTGCTATCAGAATTCACTTTTTATTATCACTCTAATCTACCGTCTTTTCAAACAAATTACTTAATTAAAATCTCTCATTTATGATATTATTGATTTGGATCTCTAAATGATCGAACTTATCTTCACTGTTACTAATTTCATCATTATTGCTTGATTTTTGTAAGCATTAAGGACAGATTAACACGACGAATGTTACGCTAATTTTACATGGTGGTGCCAACATGAATTTACGACACATCGCGATGATATAATCATTTACAATGTGAAGAAGAAGAATATCTGCTTTAAAAAAAAAATAGTTATTATCTTAATTGTAATTCGAGTTGTTATATCGAATCAAATGGCGACAGAGAGTCGCCTCTAGAGGGTTAAAACGATTATTTCGTTATGCGTTGAACAAAAATTCCGTGAATATTCCCCTGTCATTCGAGACCTTGGAAAATAATCAATTTTCAAGAATAATATATTAATTTGCATCTCTTAACGTTCGTCTGTATCTCCATAATCGCGCTTCGCTCAAACGTCTCCTCGAATAATTGCCATTTGTTCCTTCTATTTCTTTTTTCCGCACAATTAACGGAAACACTTTTTGCCTGAAATTCAAAGATATTACAACATTCGTTACACCGTTCCAGAGTGCAATTATCCCAAGTCACGCTTCCTCTCTCGCAGGCAAGCTTCAGCAGCCTCAAGGTGAAGCGCGTTCATCATTGCCGTTCAACATTCAACAAAGTGTATTATATTAAGTTGTCCCAAAAGTTTCTTTCGCTTTATTATTAGACACGAGGTGTAGAATCGATTATTTTGGTGTAATTCTATAGAATTCCAATTTTTCGTCTTCCTCTTCGAAAGACTTATGCTGCGATTTTTCCAAAATTGCTATGCTTTTTCTAGCAAAATATCGTTCAAGGTATTTTTCCGTCTGATTTAAAATTTCCGCCTCTAAACTTTCTGCATTGACTATGAACCGTTTAAACAGTTACAATACAATCCCAATAGACAACGTAAATCTAATTTGCAATATTCCAAACACTATTGCCTCTTATAAAGCAACACAACGTCACATGTTACAAATGCATTTCCTGATTTTCCATCTTTCAAGATGACACAGAAAAATCCAAGGGACACTTTATCAAAAAAGAAACATACTGTTGGAAAGATAGAAGACAATTAAAGACCATGAGTTCGATTTTACTCGAAACGCTGTCAGTCAAAGGTGTGCGTGAATATAACGAAAAGAACTGTTGGGACAACCTAATATTTTCTCCATTCGCTCACGATTTTTCACGATCGGTGAGCCCGGTGAGCAAAGAAACACCGTAAGTGTGACGTAACCTGACGTTGCATAATGCTCGGCAAAGAGTTGCTGCTGCTGCACGCGTGGCTCGCAACTATTCGTGTCAACTGTTATTCTTCGAACGACCCTCGCCAGGCCTGGCATGTTCGTATCCTTGAAGCTGGAATTTATGGGACGAGGACGCTAGGTAACACGTTGGATACCGCTAATGATCTCTTTCGGTAGCGTTCGGTAGAGTTCATCGAACAATAAAGAACACGGCTACACACGGCTGACTGGACCGTCTCGAGAGTATACAGAGACTGCTGTGTGTATCCACCGATCCGATGGATCGTTTCAGGTTGGTGGAGATACGCTGCTAGCTAGAGGACGCCAAGCGTCGTAAATCACAACGAATGCCACGAATACCCTGAGCGTCGAAATAAATTTTCGCATAGCGTCTTTCGAGACGACGAAGACGAAGACGACGACGTTAGAAACACGGGAAAGTCCGGTTACTAATGAGGAGGCACGCTTGTGCACGCGAGTGCCACGTTACCCCTACGCTATTTGATATCGTCTCCGAGTATTTAGTTGCCTGTTTGGGCTAACAGTGTGTTTGACTTGATAGAACTTTCTGTGAGAATTTAGCCATTACAAGCTTTGCTGCTAAAACACTGTCGTTCTCCTTTCTGTATATACAGTAGCTGCTAATAAAATTGCGCGACTCTTTAAAAACACAGTTTGTAGAATATGTAGGTACATTGTAAATTATTTTAACGCGATCTTGTAATAGTTTCTCGTTGCGTATTCGTAAAAAATTGGCACACTCGATGTGCAATGGATGCAAAGCGATTAATCACCATCCAAATGTTTCTCTTCTTTTTTTTTTTTATTTCAATCCATAAAAATACGAGGGAATTTTTAGCAAATACATTGGCTTTGGACAATAACACGACTAGTATAAGTATTACATGCGTGAAAGATTAAATAAGTAACTATAGAAGATCTACAGGAATCTACCAGTAGTTCAAACGTTAAAAAAAAATGTTGTTGCTTAAATTGTTCCTCGTTTTTCTTGAAAGAAAAGGACCAAAGATGAATGTTGTAAGAATGAAAAAGAGATTAGAGGAATCTGAAATTAAATTTCGAAGCACTCTGCTGAGAAAGCAAACACGTTCGGAAAAGATTCGCTAGGATACAACAAAATATCGCCAGAAACTGAGAATATTACCGACATAATCGAAAATGTATGGACTATTATGAAGATAAAGCTTCGTAGAAGGGCTATGTATACATTAAAACAACCAAAGTGTCAAGTAAGAACGACACGGAGATCTTTACCGACAGAATATGCAGAAAAGTTAGTGAAAAGTATGTGAAAACGTCGGGAAACTAATAGTGATTTTACAGAATATTAGATAATTGCAATATGTAGACCTGAAAATCATTTTTGAATTATTAAAAAATTATTATTTAAAAGTACAGTTAAACACTCTTATTAAACAGACTGTATACGTGTTTATGGGAGTGTCTGCGTGTACTTATTGCAATTCGAAGCGGTGACACACCGCTTTCTAAGTCCCTGCACGCCGCCGCGTTGAACGGTGAAAAACGACGGGAACAGGGGAGAAATTGCATCGCGAAAATGGAGTGGCTTTTAGCTGTATTTATTCTATAGGACGTTTGAGCGTGAGGAATTTTTATCGGCCTCGAGGCGGGTTATTGAATAAAATTTTACGATAAGATACAGGCTGCATAAGGGGACCGGCATAACACGTGCGACCCCTATGTCCACATATTAGACGAAGAGCAAGTGGGACAAAGAGGAGGACGATTTAAGAAACCTCTCTTCGCTTACGATGGTATAACACAGGCTGATCGACGTAGCTGTCTTCGTAGAGACTCGTAAAAATGCTCGATGCTAGCAGCGTTTTTCATGGAATTAAGGGACCCATTCGATTCACATTCTTTAGAATGATGTACGAGCCACGTTGTATACTTGACAAATTGTTGTACAGCATGTTTCATAATATGCGAGGCACACTTTAAAGGTGGACAAGGGAAACAAAAATAATGGAAAATGTTCAGGACCTCGTTTCAGACTTATAGTCACTTTTGTGTTTCAATAATTCGCTAGAGCGAATAAAAAGAAAGGTGATCAAAAATTATGATTAATACAGTAAACGGTTATTAATGATAATTCATAGAAAGTGCTCGAAATGATCATTCCCGTATTGTATTTGCGAACCATTCTGTGTAACTTGTGGATACTTCTTGTTCTTGTTAATTTCATACAGTCTGACGATTAAATTCACTCAGTTTACAGTTCCGTTCTGAAGCTTTGTTCTCTTACTAGAACTACTTAGTAACTTTCTATTTCCCCCTGTGTTAGAAGTTATAATTGCGTAATTAAGTAAATAGCAATGAATTCGCATCAGGAAATGGGAAATGTGCATTTACTGTATGGTAACAGATAGAAGATCAATTCTTTATTGAAATAGAAAAATGGCATTAACTTTGAAATAGTATCAAAAATGAACAAGATTGCTTTTGTGTCTTTTATCCACTTTTAAAGTGGGTTCACGTATTACGAAACACCTTGTATATCAAACGTTGCTCTTTTTCTTTTATTTTTCTTTTTACCGTGGTTGGTATAGTTACCTCGAGCCACTTTACCTACTGCGCGAGTGATTCTCATCAGAGAGCGAGATAACGTAATTGTTTTAATTCGGTTCGTTCCAATTTCCACCGATTGACGATGGACTCTAACGTGCTTGCTCCGCGAGCAAGGTGAGCCTAATGGCGTCCTAAGGAAGAATCGAATTTTCCCTCTCAGCAGCCTGGGCGTATGTGCAAAATCGACTGGTTAACCGCGATTTCATGTCACTTCTCGAGGGCGTGCTTCCTGTCCTCGTGACTTCGCCTCGGTGGTCCATTAAAGCCTGAGGAAGCAGGCTTGGTCGTCGCGAACCACAAAATCGTGCTATCTGGGACGGTGCTTTCAACGTGGCCTGTACTCTCCTTCTCTCTCTCACACACACGCACACACACACACACACACTCTCTCTCTCTCTCTATTTCCCTATGCATTCACGAAAAAACTTATCGAAATTTGCGGTTACAAAGGAGAGAAAACGGGAAATTAAAAAAAAAAAGAAAGGAAAACAAAACAAGCATTTGAATTGACCAAACGGATATAATGAGCGATTAGACGAAGCCTCTTACCTCGAATATCAACGCGGTTTAATATGAATTTTTCTTAACGAACCGTGATGGCGTGTATACACGCAGCGGCCACAAGTCCTGGTACCAGAATAAATTCCAGGAAAATATTAACACGAGGAAACACCTATGAACAATTTGAATTTCAACTTGTAGCCAATTAAGAGAATTATTCAAAATATTTAATGGCATCGTTTTATTTTCCTCGACGTATAACACGAAATCCTCGCGGTTACATAATTGCACATGGAAACGTATTATCCTTGACTTTACAGGGTACGGATACACGTCAGGTTAACGTAGGGTTTGAAAATGTTCTCGAACGTTCAAATGTTACGTGGAAAAGAAAAAGAAAATAAAAGAATTTCGCTCTTGTAATTCAAACAAATTTTAATCCGGTTTAATTACAGTAATAAGTTCACCAGGTAAATCTCTCCCTTTTCTACATAACGAACGAAGCCTGTCCTTTGCATATATAATTCCTGACAAATTTCCTATCTCGATCGGTTCAATCGTTCTTTTTTCTCTTTTTTTTTTTTTTCTTTAGGAGTCGAGATTTCACTGCAGCGAAAAAAAAGAAAGGAAAGGAGACACCCTGCCCCTTTGTAATCCGTTGCACCTGATAACCTGGCGTAGGTTACATACGAATTAAAATCACCGACGTGAAATCACTCGTGTACAGGGATTTATTCCCCTGATTCGACCTTTACGGACTGTTTGGCCTTTGGAAACTTGTCTCCATTAAAATCAGATAACATTTGTCAGGCCAGGGTCCACGCGCGCTTACACTGTGGTCCTTTTCCAGAATGGCTTCGAGACCTATGACATTCACGAGGGATTAGTGCCAGTGAAGTCAAACACGAGATAAAACACCTGACCATTGCTCCTCTTTTTCTTTTCTTTTTTTCCTTTCGAACGTTCCTTCAGGTGTATTGATAAAAGAGAAACATCGATAAAATATGGTATCGTGAGATGTGTGATTAAATTATTCGCGAAAATTGGAAATAAGTTCTTGATATACAAAATTATACAGTTCTTTGGAAATAAGTAGCAGTTCTTGATATACAAAATGCAATCTTGTATATATAATTCATACGTAAAAATTTGAAACTCGGTTTACTTAATTTGGATATATTTTCGTATCGTTCCGTTAATAAACGTTAGCAAAAATTGTTGGAAAATTATGACAAGAGTTTCTGCAATTTTCTCTGTATATGAATTTTCGGAAAACTTTCATCTTTATTTTTTAAATTTGCATTTTATTATTCGCTGTTTACATTAAAATCAATGTGCTGTTTGTTCATCTATTTGTGTGAATGAAATCACAAATATGTAATAAAAAAAGAAAAACACTGGTTGAGCGAAATCATGCAAACATGACAGCGGCTGTCAAAGTGTTAAGAACTTCTGTCTATAAAAATTCTCTGTAACACCAAAAAGTAGGAAACTTTGAATATGAGAACTCACACTTCGCCGACCTATCTATTTTTTATTTATTATAGTTAAACTAACATCTTGCACATTATTAAAGCCAGAGGAACAACATGTATATCAACAAATTTTCTATTTTCCAGCGTCGAATTTATAAGCGTCACTCGTGAAAAATACGCGCGATAAAATTCTAGAAATGATTAAAATTCTTTCCTCCGACTGTATAACCTTTACCGGAACAAAGAAACAATTACACGCGTAATAATTAATTTTCTTTTTGCTCCATTCAACTCCAGTTGTTCCAGCGTCTTGCTGGAACTTATTTACGGACGTTGTGTACCAGCTCTTGATATACAAATGCAACTTCATGTTGTATACATAGTTCGGATTATATAGCATTTGGTTATTACGCGTGAAAAACGAGGGCTGTCCATTTTTCTACGTATGCGTGTATATGTGTGTTAATACGAAGATATGGAGTTCGTGCAATATATCAACGATATTCCCTAGCCTCGATCCTTATCCCCTTTATTCGAGTCGTGGCACGCGTAGGTACACACTTCGCCTACCGCAAAAGCCTTCGTCACGCGGGACGTGCTTGCTTTCCTTTTTCCTTTTCCCTTATTCTTTTTTTTACCGATAGGATACACCCAACCGATGTTCCAAGATCGTTCATCCCTTCCTTCTTACCGATAGTTAAAACCTAACTGCAAAAAGTCTGTGGAAAATTCAACTGATTGATAGGAAATATTTCCTCATTTTCTTCGACTCTTCGTTTACTCTCGTTTACTCTCCTTCGAATAACTAACCTAACCACTAAAGTATTGCAACAACTTTTCTCTAAAAACTTCCTCCCGACCTCTTTCCATCATCCCTTCAACGTAAGATTCCACGATAGTTGCGGGACAAGTTTGTTCCACTTTTATCCGATAATCCTTCGTTACCAGTTCCTTTCTTTTTTCTCCCTCAATTCCAGCTAACAAGAATGCTTTATCGAATATCTCGAAAGTATCCCTCCGGTGTAATAAGAAACTAGAGATATATGAACGTTTAGAGTATCACTGAGATTAATTTCCCAAACTAAAACGGTTATTATCGTAACCTCGAGCAAGAATGAAATCGTGCCAAGTTCTTCTTCTTGTTCTTCCCGTTTCAAGAAGGCCACGAAGGAAATTTGGAAGTATCTCTTCCAAAGGAGAAAGATATCTCACGAAGCCAAGTAGAGAATCTTTTATTTCGTCTCGAAGACGACCCAGTAATGTTCACCGAGTGTGGAAATGAGCGTAGAGAGAAAGAGATAAAAGGAGGAGGAGAAAAAGTCGAACGCGTGGCACGAAATTTCACTTAGGCTTTTGTCCATGGGTTAGGGTGACTTGCACGGGGTGAGTCACCATGAGTATCCCTGTATTGAGACAAGTCCCGTTAGACGTATACGTTATACGTTGTGTTCCTCATGTATATTTCGACGATCTTAGTCGGGGCCAAGAGGCTAGAGTCTCGTTGATCCTTTCAAGGGTAAAAGAAGAAAAAAAAAGAACAGCCAGGCAAGAAACCGTGCTTTAATGGACGAAACGAGTTTCCAGTCACATGGAGCAATATTGCTTCCGCCTTATTTTCTCTCCTTCCACCATCTCCTCGTACCACGATGCTCTCCCTTCTTCCTTAGACCCTCCTCTTTCATGAGAATGAAACTTCGGTCCACGTTGAAACAACAACACTGATCACGCCGTCGCGTTGGTGTGTCTCGAGCCACGTATATCCGTGTTGTCGTTTCATCCCTCGAGCTTCTCTCACGTTTTCTTTACTGCGATCGAGAACGTCCTACGAGGAGAAGGAAAAAAAAAAGAAGGAAGAAGGAAGAGACTAACTTCATTTAGCCGCGAAATAGGCATTCTACCGACAGTGATTGAACGACACTTAGAGGGTGAATTTTTGAACAAATCTTGGCGAGAAACATGGGAGATGTTAACGCACTTTCCAACTGTGTGTATTTTTCGCGAATCTTGGAAATTGAACGCTGACGAATGGAGAATTTGTTAATTTACAGAACACTCCACTTGTATTAGTGTAAATATTATTTACGTTAACTATGTTTCAACAAAGTTCATCGGAATATATTCTGTCGTGATTGTATAAAAGGGTTTGTTACATGTGATAACATGTTCTACTTAAAATTAATTGTAACATCATCGAGAAACGTTATGTAGTAGCATGACTCGTCATTTCTGCACATACCAAAGTCTCCAAAAATTTTATTATCAAAAGTCCTTCTCATTGAAACTGAATAAGTTTTTTAAAAATCGACCAAATGGTGTGAAATTTCTTTTTTGAGAAACTAGAGGAATTAGTTTACTAAACGATGTGTGAAAAATTCTTTTAGAAAATTGCAATTGGTCGGAATTGCGAAGAAAATGATCAAATTTTCACAATTCTTCACAATTCTTTTATCCGAGCCTGTGATGAAAATTTAAAAACTACATTTTGTAAGATTTGTATATACTAAAAATTGCATCAAAATCTAATAAATAAAAACTTCTAACTTCTGAAAAAAAATTATTTACGTCGTTCGATGCAATTTTAAAAAAGTTATTCTGTATTAAAGCTGTGTTCGAATATTAATGAAAATGACTGTCTTCTGAAGTCGTGGAAATCGCACTGACGCAAACAGCGAATCACGAAAACAGGATGGAAAGGGAGAATTATGGTTGGTAACAATATCGGACACAATAGAATGACGTTACATCTTGCGGCGTGACTCTCATTTACCGGCGCAGGAGGATCAGCTTAACGATCGAGACGAACGGCTCCATGGATGATTCATCGATCATTTGGTACACGTGGATGGTGATTGGGCATCTTCTGAGAGCAACTGGGGTTAAGGCGGTTGAATATATTACAACGATCGTCGTGTCGTAAATTCGTAATCAATTCACGTAACGTAACGTTCTATCGCAGAAATAGTTTCGTTCAGAAGAATCATACCTCGTCTGTGTCTCATATTAAGACGAAGAAGTTTACGAGAAAACGGAGAACGAGATAAAGAAAATTTTTATCTCTCTCAATCGAAAGTAGCGTATCGCTAAGAGAGTTCAGAAAGAGTTAAACTTCATCGGTGACAGAAAGGAAGATCAGAAGGGAAGGGATTCGTTCTAACCCTAGGAACTGAAGTCTCTTTCCTTCCAATTATCGCGGTTCTTCGTTATTCCATTTCCGGTTAACCACGCCGTAGAAAGCGGTTACTCTTTCCCCTTGTGACACGATTTTCTCTTGTTCGCAGGTGCTCGAACTTTTCCCATGTCGCAATCCACTTGATAACGTCCACGTCCCAACACCGTTCCTCTCTCTCCTCCACTTGGTTACCAGGAATCGGTTTTGTCGGAGATTAAACTCACGGGTACACCCTATTCTAACGATCTGTGAAAAAAGCAAAAGGAGAGAAAGCAGGGTGTCCAGTGAATGAGCACTTAAACCACAGATCTGTTAAAATTAGAATCCGCAAATCGTTATTTAATCCCCTGAATGCTATTATTACGAGTGAGCTGTTTCGTTACTAAAGTGATACACACTGAAACACAATTCTAACGATCTTTGACAATTATAGCCTTAATTAAAATTCTGGCACTGAATTAAGTGACATTCAAACTAAATGATCAATAAACGAATGCAAATTTTTAACGAATGCACAAAAATACCCCAGTCGTGGTAAATCGTGGTTTTCAATGTTTGTTTCAAATTATTTTCAAAATACAAATTGCAGATGTCGAGAAATCAGCTTACGCCGTGAGTACAGATACTGAATAAAGGGAATCTAGCGCTGTATAAATTATAAGAGAAGAGAATATCACTTTTGCAAGATATCTGTGCAAATTTGAACGTGAAAAGAGCGTGATAGGTGTTAATTTTTCGCATAATATGAGCAAACGTTCATTCACTAGACAGGTCACTCTATAACAGAGAGATAGTCATTGGCAAGATCAAAGATTGCATAGGAATAAAACCAAAAAACAAAAAAAGAGAAAGAAGTGGGAATTACAAGAATACCAGAACAATTACGTAGACCTATATTTTCCACGCGATTGAGCCTGATGCTATCTACCTGCTTTTCGATTACAACAATGCTCCCTTCAGCAGGTTCAAGCACGCGTGCTCTCGTGCCCCCTTCATCCCCGCTCGACTGGCAATTATCTCGACACGCTTCAGGAAGGATCGTAGCGAGGGGTGCGAAACAGCAACCGGGCGCTTTCTACGTGTCTCGATCGGCATCCTGTACTGACGTATGTATACGAGCGATTCTGCGCTTGTGTTGTGAGTTCTATGGTTGAAAAACACGTCTCGAAGGGTGGTTGGACGCGATCGTTCCGGTGAAGGGATTCGATGGTCCCTACGGGGCTTGAAGGACAGGTTCGAAAAAGGGTGGAGAGAGAGAGAAAGACAGAAAGACAGTGTGTGACGGTAGGAAGTCTGCGTTGAGCTAGATGGATAGGCGATCGTTTGTCGTTCTTAACACCGCAGGAGGCTCAACGCCAGCGTTGATATTCACCGACTGATGCCGGAAAAATTACCACGATTAGTTGCTACACTATCTCTCTTCCTCTTTCCTGTTCCTTCCGTTCTGTAGTTAGTAGTCATCCTTCCGAATGCCGAGTTTCTGACCGATCTGGCCCAGTTCTCAATCCCATCCTGACCTTCGTTCGAACGCACCGGGAACAATCCTCTCAATGGTAGCGCGTAATGTACCCTCATTAATTAGGATTTTCCTGGGTAGAGAGAGAGAAATTAGCGCAAATCGTAGGTAAAACCACGACGGGATAGTGATTTATATTAGCTATCCCTTCTCTTTCCCTCTCGGCTCTCTCGAAGTTTCAAATTTCGAATGTTTTATTAAAGAGGAACGTGTAATTTGGATGACCCCATAGAATTAACCTCGCGTTAATTTTAACCAGAAAAGATATCCAAGAAAGAGATACACCAAGTGAAGGGTAGTTATAAAAAAAGGGGGAAGCTCGTTTTAGATAGCAACGCTTATCTTTGATAATGTAAGGGACAGAGTACGGAATGTGGGCCGTGGGATGGTGGGTTGCAGGAGGGTGATAAGAGTGGCTTAGGTGCTCTTAATAATTCGGATGCACCGAAGTGCACCTCATACCTACTCAGCCTAGACCCCACTGTGCACATATATCTACAGACACTTAGCGGCCGTATAAGTTGAACATCCTGCAGGGCAGAAAGAGCAAGGGCGGGATGTTAGTTGTGGCAGAGGAGGACGTAAATTCGCGCTATGGCTGCCGCGCCGCTACAAGACTTTTATCGTGCAGAAACATTTACCGCGACGGTATTTGCATGCAAACGCGATCGCCCACCATCTTCTCGGCCCCCCTTGGTTTCTTTCCTCGCGAAGGTCAACGCGTTACGTACTCCACCACCGTCCCTTCTTCAACCCTCTTCAACACTGTTTTCCCTCGTCTCTTCACCGGGAGAAATTAGCCCTCTTCTTCTCACCCACGTTCACTCGTCAGCTTGTTCCTCTTGTTTCCTTGTCTTTTATTTTCCTTTTTCTTCGTAATTCCGCGACACTTTTCTCCACACCGGTACATGTCATCACCCTCTCTTCGTTTCACCCTTTTTTTTGTGCCATTTGTCGACGCCACTGGATATGAGAGGCATGAAACGCGGGGAAAGATGAAAGAAAGAGGGAGAAAGAGAAAGAAACGAGTGAAAAGTATCGCAGGCGTACTCTACATGTATATAAAGCACGGTCACAATTGCAACGCTACTTTCCGTATATTTGTTCTCTCCTATACGTGCCATTCAACGGCGTATCAACAGGTTTTTCGGGGGCGCGAGAGATCCGTCCACGGCGTTCGAGGGAAATCGTCTCCATTTATTCTCAACCGTCCGCGAAATATACGTCGAATAGGATAAATGTTCGAGTGAAACCGCGCGATGATCGGGAATTATCGGTCCGGACATTTTTGTTTCTTTCTATTTTCTTTCTTCTTTTTTTTCTCTCTCTCTCTCTCTCTGCTCTCTGCAACGTAGAGCTCGAAAGAGAACGTCGGATAAAGAATAATAGAGAACGTTACACGGTTTCATTTCTTCCAACCGGGCCTTGTCGCTTCCAAATTTATGTAAAAAATTCCTTTCAACTCGCCGAATTTTCCCGAAAAGTATCCGTGAAGAGTGTCAAAGTCTATGAGAGCCTAGGCGTGAAACGTGAACGCGTGCGCTTCGAACTTCTCTGACAAAGCGTCTAGGATTTTAATAACTCTACCAAACACCGTCGTTTAATTCCATCCACTTCCTACTTTTTCTCTTTATACACACATCGATCGAAGTTCCCTTCCTTTAAAACAAAATGCACCGTCCTAAATTAACCTCCGGCACACGTTTCAAATACACACCCTACTCTCGAGGCGTTCGGTAATTTTTTTCCCCAAGCAAGACAAATTTCCCAATAATGCCGGGCTATTGTGTAACCAAGGGAAATGTAAGCGTGTTGGTAGGAGGAAAAGGGAAGGTAGAATGTTCCTCAGTGACGTATTAGAGGACGAGGAATGTTTCTCAACGTTGATGCTTCCTCTTCGGCGATGTCGTCGTCGTTTCTTCGTGAGTCTGGTTGGATATGCATAGCGTCACGGTCATTTGTAACGCTGAGCTCCTTTGGAACATCTCTAAGGGAGTTTCTTCGCGATGGTGACCCCAGCCGGTTGTTCTTTCCATACCTTCGTCTACCACCCGACGCTATCAGCCGCTTTTCTTTTGTGAAATGTGGAGGGTGACGTCACACGAGAAAGCGACGTATCACCCAGCGGCAGTCATCCGGTGGCTCGCAAAACCCTTCTGACACGACGTGACTCGCGACGTTAACCGGAGACAGCCAGGGGAAGGGATGAAGAAAGGAGAAAAGAAAAATCGAAACGACAGGAGGGGTTAAAATAAGGGAGACGAAGAAACGAGTTTTGCCACGTTCCTATCCCACCGCCGACAACGTTTCCCCAGTTTCTCCTTGTTCCATAAGGGAGAAAGAAGTCTCTTCCGCGTTCTTCCTTAGCCCCTCTTGTCTCCTGCATCCGGCAATCTCATTGCATCGGACAGGAAACGTGTCCCGCGGAGATAATGAAGCTGACGAGAGAAAGAGAGAAATGTTGTATACCTGGACGACGTGGAAAAGAACTAATGTCTGTTGGATATTTGTCGCGTGGATTGTTATTACTTGACTGGGGGATTTTTATGCAAATTTCTATTTTATGAGAATAACTGAACTTCGGTAGGAAAGTATTTCATCTAGCAGGTGTTATAAAGAATACTATGATTAGGATATTTTGTATATTTCTTTCTGTGAAATTTTACTCTTTGAATTTTTCCAATAAGAAGTATAGTTACTGTAGCCATTGAGGAACGACTTTTACTAGTCCGTTGGTAAGAACGTTTTCGAAATTTCTACAAATGTTTCGTAGATACCTTTTAATTTAGCTTTCAACGGAAACCTACCTATAAAACCTTAATTGTGATCCATTAGTTCCCCATTATCCGTGGCTCATTACCATCCTCGCTTGAACCAAAGTGCCCTCGTAAAATCTACTTACCTCGTACATTAGCTGTGTTTATAATTACCCTTACCGTTCCACATGAACATCGTCACGAACCAATTTGCACCCTGTGTAAGAAGACTTCAGAAATATAATGGTCTCGTAGCGAGTTACAATAATTCCTCAATTAACTTCTAACTACTTCTACTTGTCTACTCTTCCTCTTGCTTTCTCTCTTTCTCTCTGTACATACACAATTTCCTAAATTTTAACCCCTTGCCGTACGAATTTTTAATTACTACGTATGTTAGTCTCGGATGTTCACTATTCTAATACAATTTTAAATAAAGAAAGTCGAAATATTATATATCAAATTTTAGTTAAAAGTACTCTATCTTGAATTTAAACTAAAGTTAGAACAAAAATGCAAATTTGATAGATTATTGTTTTGAATTAGACCCGCCATTAAAAACGTTGGATAGTGGGTGCTTTTTTTTTTTTTAAACAGAGATGGTTTCGTTAAATATTTCTCGAAAGAATACAGCAAGTTGAATTCGTCTCTGGTGATTAATAACCCAGGATGAATCGTAATGCCGATAATTTTTCTGTCCGAGAAGAGTAGCCCCTTTCAACAGGGGAGAGAGTATTCATCCATATTCCACGCCATCATAAAAGCCCCTACACGCGCGCGCTTCTTTCCCTTGGATATTTTTCTTGGTCGCTTGCCAAGAGATGTCTCTTTCATTCCTCGTAAAGTTTCACGGATATAAGTGTAGCACGCCGCAGTGCTGTGCTCAACGGGCCGCCGCCACTCTGTGTTCCTGATCGTTTAATAGCTTGAAACGGTGCATCATGCCAATAAATTGATCCCTCTCTGGCACTTAACCGCGAAAAGAAGAAGCAGAAAGAAAGAAAAAAAGAGAAAAAAATAGCACTTCGGTTTGCTCATTTTCCAGCTTCTCGATGCAAATTGGAATATCACGAAGTTGCAATGTCTCTGTCTCAAAGACGTTGGTTATCGGATAATTAAACCCTTTAATCTACTTGGTATGTGACGTTACGTGTTTTAATCCTGGCATTCCCAAGGAGAGCGGTTCCTTGAATCTACAAGTTGGAAAACCTTGAATTAAGACTATTTTTACTTGCTGTGCTAACCTTTGCCGTACAAGAGATCATAAAAAATGTGTAATATAATACAATTGCCAGAATATTATGTATAGAAATCAATCGTGCACCAAAAGTGAATCGACAGGTATAAAATGTACGTATAATTCCAATCGTAATAATATGTTTTACACAAATGAAATTAAAAATTCCGATCTATCCGTACTCTTTGTTTAGAACTGTAGGTTACATATGAAATTTGATAAAAATAGTCCAACATTTTATACAAAACATTTGTGAAGAATGTTGATCTTTAACATATTTTTTTAAATAAACTAACTTTTCAAAAATCCGCTTACGCCATATTATTGGCCCTCTAAAACAGCGAAATTTGCATTTCGAACTTTTTATCTACGGATAATAGTTTCTGAGATATTTGTGAAAATAACTTTTTCGACCCAAAATTCAAGGGCTGTTTTCACCTCTTTAGAGTGGATATTCGCACATGAAAAAAAAATACGTGTCAAATATTTTTTCAATTTTTACAACATATAAAAATTTCATCGACATCGGTGTGCAACGTTTGGATGATAGTTAGTTTTTGAAAGAGGATTGTAGTTAGCTGTAGTGGTGGTACTTTAACCCTTTGATTACTATTGAAGCCTATAGGAAGTATAGTTTCGCAAATTTATTGTTAACGAATTCTAAACATTTTCATAAATTTAGAACTTATCAATTTTGAAACTTTCGAATACAATTTGACAAATTTTACGAGTGAGAATTGAACATCTACCGTTAATAAAAATTAAAGAAAGGGTTATAGGTTCTTAGAGAAAGATTTTATGGTGTTTGTGAAGCATACATCACTTGGTAGCCAAATTTGACTAATGAATAATTTGTGTTTTATGGCTGTAATTCGTTTATATATTACATCGCAACACCGGAGAAAAAATTTCACTTCAGACTTTCGAATGATCGATAATAATTGAAATTAGCGAGTGAAATTTGAAACGATCAATACGAGAAACAAAGGAACAATCTTCATTTCCTTTGCAAAAGAGGGACGACCTGGGTTGTAACGGTTGTCCGTTAAGGAGATCCGTTTTCGTGGATGATATCGATTTCCCATTATACTCTAAGCCAGCAGACGTTCAATTTGATCCTGCTAGCACACATTTGTCGCTACACGCCACTAGGAAGCCCACTTATTCGCGAGCTTGTCATATTCCCGCGATCGAATCACGTTTTCCACGAACTCTTCACCTGCACCCTCGAGATTTCTCCGCCTCTTGTGATCTTCTGAAAAATGTTCGGGCTCCCCTCCCCGTCCTTATAAATCCATTCCATCCGTCCATTCATCCACCATCCCTTATCCTATGGTACAAGCTTAGACACGACGGGAAATCTATGAACCGAGACTCGTCCTACTACAACGTTCGGCCACTCAATTAATTCAATCAATACCAGCATGTCACTAACACGCTCTGTCCCTACTTTCGACAGCCTAACCCTTCGTCGTCTTAGAAAAATCCCCAAATCATGGTCCAACCGCTAAGGAAAAAAAAAATTCTACTCGAGTGGTTTGATGATTGTGAATTAAATGGTCAATTTTCGAGATGTCACTAACAAACTTCTTAGATTAGATGAAGAATTAAACGTTAAGTGTACTGTGAAAGTACTTCCTTTCTAATTTTTTGTTTTTTTTTTCGTTAATCCTTGTAAATTTCGCGCAGAGACAATTCATATCCCCTAGAAAATCGTTATCCTCTTCAACGCGATGTAATTCAAGAGAAGTAGCTGTGAATGGTAGAAAGTTACTTCGTAAAGCTAGAAAATGTCACACTGTACGCGACAGTTAGATGTGCACCAGTGTCTTCTCTCATTTATTCGCGGAATCTCATAAAGAACGTTGAAGATCGATGAACGGCGAGTAGACGAAGGAAACAGGGGATTGGTGGTTAGAAGAATAGTAAGAGAAAACGAGTAGGAGAAGAGTGTGGTATAGGTTGGCGGTGAAATCTGCTCGTAGGGATTTCCATCGGAACGTGGAACGTTTTTCAAAGCAACGCCACGTGGAAACACTGGCTGACGGATGGCGGAGGCTCTTTATCTCGCGGAGGATGCGGTCTTTATCGGGTCGGAAAGTACGTTAGCCACTGGTATCCCGGTGAGATTAGGACGTCGAGAATCGGTAAGTTGGGTTAGACGGTCGTTTGGTTTGGCGCAGATAAAGCGGAACGAAGCCCGGATTCCCAAGTTTGCGAACTTCGTTTCGCTTGAAACCGATAATAAGGATAATGGCGGTGAGTGTGTACGGTTAGTTGGGTTACGATGTACGCGTTCTTCGTCAAGTTGGAGGCTGTTGAATATTCTCGTTATAGACGAAAGAAAAAAAAAGAAAAAAGAACAAGGAAAGAAAGATAATAAAGTTTCAAGAGTAAAAATCAGAAAGAAGTAGATAGAAGAACCCGACAGAAAATTGGAATGTTGAAAAAGGTGAATGTTACGATAACGTGTATCGTAACCGCGAGCACGGTTACGTAATAATGACTTTTAAAGTACAGCCTAGCCACCACGGGGTAAGGTCCCATGAAATTAATGCCACGGTGTCGTTAGGCAGAAGGGACTCCCTTTCCATCGAATCCATCGACCGGTTGTTGATCGTTCCCGCACTGAACTTGCCGCGAACTGCAATTTCCACGGAGTTAAGTATTTTTTAACGAGCTGCAGTTTTTTAATATCGCACGGCCACTTACCGGATTTCACCCGCGTATTTCGTAAATCCACCACAGGGGTGTTGGGTAGAGAAAGAGAGACAGGCAGAGATGGAGCGAGAGAGAAAAGGTGTGAGAGAGAAGAAGGAAGAGAGAGAAGGTACACGAAAGAGGGAAAGCGCGCGAAAGAGAGAAAACGCGTGAGAGAGATAAGGCACGAGAAAGAGTCGACGCGGGAGAGAAAATGCGTGAGAGAAACAAGGCGCGAGAGGGAAAATGCGTGAGAGAGAAGGCGCGAGAGAGAAAGCGCGAGAGAGAGAAGGCGCCAGAGAGAAAAGATGCGAGAGAAGGCGTGCGCGAGCGTAAGAGAGAGAAAACACGAGAGAGAGATGCAGAGAGTTGCTCCTGAAGGATTATTAGAGGCAGCCGCGATAATTTTCTAAGAACGTCGAACCTTCGCTGTACTTGCAACATCCACCGATCCCTCATTTATTATAGAGCAATATTTACGGGTCTGCTCTGGCCCTGTTCGTTCCTGTTCTCCACCTACAAACTGTAGCCTCTTAGGACAGGATAAGCTGGCTGGTTCGCTGGCTGGCTGGCTAGCTGGCTCTTCTTCGGGTTGGAATCTCGTGAATTAAACGCAAAGTTGATAAACCCAAAAGAATGTTTGGATTTTCTAGCGAGATGCTGTGCAGGAGGGTTGCAGAAGCCAGAGGGAGGTCGTGGAGGGCGGCAAAGCATTCCGATCCTCGAGGGAACCACCCTCGAGGATGCCTACCTTCGTTGATGTGTGGTTGTACCAAGCCACACTGTACACACATTTACCTACACTTATACCTACACCATCAGCATACAAGCGAATTCTTCTTCGTATGGATATGTTGTACTCAAGCACGCGGATACGTATCATATCCACTCGCATACGTTACCAACATTTTCGAGACCGAGCTAACGATTCCTCTGAACGTTCCGAATGAAAAGAAACGAAGAAAAGTGAAAGGAGGAAAAATGGAAAAATGGAGAAGAACGAACAGAAAAAGAGCTGAGAAAAGAAAAGGGGGAAAGAAGGAGAAGAGTATACACGTTGCAAGGATTCCGTTTCTCGGAGGGAGCAATGTTTCCACGTCGTCTCGAGCCTTCAATCTCTCGACGTCGTGGCCACGGAAGTCGCGAAATTATTCCAGGAAACGGCGTGTCACGCGAAATTTCAAATTTTCGTTTCGCGTCGTTCATTCAGTTTCTGGCGTTTCTCTCACAGACTTTTCACTCTCTCGCATTCCTTATCCTAGGGAAGGAATAAAGAAGAGGAGAGAGAGAAAGAGAGAGAAGGCGAGCGGGATTAAAGGTAAACGCCGGGCGAAGATTGGCAACGGCATGGGGTGTATTGACTATTTGAGAAAATTGCAGTCATGGCTGAATAAGAGATTCGACGACTGAAAAGAACCGTAGCGTCGGTCCGATGTGTGCTCAGCGAGATACGTTACCCGTGTAATGCATATTATATTTTCGCGAATCGAGCAAACGGCAAAACGTCAGGAAAGCGGCGCTTTCATAGGAATCATACACTTCGATAATATTGATATGCATTCGCCAAGGACGCGTAATCCCTGTCCTGAATCGATCGTAAAATACAAGTGGCCACGTTATCGGCTATAAAATTGTATTTGCCTGTCGGATGTAGCTCGTCTGGCTAGGAATAGAGTGGCAATAAAAACCACCGAAAGAAGAGATACAATAGAGAAGAAAGGAACGGGAAGAAAGAAGGGGAGAATATACAATATAAAGGATAGCTCACAAGAAATTGTGTGTAGCGTGTTGGAACGAGGTGACGAGAAGGATGGATGGATAGATGGGAACTTCGTCGTTCTTCGACCCCGAAATGGACGCAACTGTGCGACCACAAAATGGATGACGCGTATAGATGACAGTTGGGAAGAAAAAAAAAGGAAGCGTATGATATATTAGGGACCATTAGGTAGGAAACATTATGTGTAACTCCCTGCTAATGATATTTCAACGACGACGCCATTTTTCTTTCAAAAAGGATCTTCGAATTTCGATAGATCGTCGCGGTCCTAACAACGATTATAAAGACATTCTATGTAATCCGTGTGCAGGAAGTTACTTTGCCACCGTTTACTATGCAAATTCCAAGACTGTCAGGTCAGATAAGAAAATATTGTCTCGAGAAGCCAATCCCCAGGAGACCTTTCGTTGTTAACATTTTCGGCGCGTGACTGCAAACGCGATGCGATAGGCGGAACCTCGACAGCGAAGACCACGTCTACCGGTATTCTCGAACCGAACGATTTTATCTCTCGGCCGCGTCGCTTCAATTTTTCCGGGGAGATTGAATTAACGTCACTCGAAAAACGTGGCTCCGCGCGCGCGTTTCGTTATTTCGATGCACGCGAGCAACCGTCGCTGAATCTTCTTGAACTTTTGCACGTTGTCGAATCTCTTTAAAACATCGAGGTAAAATAGAGGAGAAGAGAAAGAGAGAGAGAAACAGAAACTGAGAGAGAGAGAGCTGAGAGCTCTGAGAGAGAGAGAGAGAGCTGAGAGCTCTGGGAGAGAGAACTGAGAGCTCTGAGAGAGAGGGAGAGAGAGCTGAGAGAGAGAGTTGGGAGAGAGAGAGAGAGAGATCTGAGAGCTCTGAGAGAGAGAGAGCTGAGAGCTTTGAGAGAGATCTGAGAGCTCTGAGAGAGAGAGAGCTGAGAGCTTTGAGAGAGGGAGAGCTGAGAGAGAGAGAGAGAGAGCTCAGAGCTCTGAGAGAGAAAGAGCTGAGAGTTTTGAGAGAGGGAGAGCTGAGAGAGAGAGAGAGAGAGAGAGCTGAGAGCTCTGAGAGAGAGAGAGCTGAGAGCTTTGAGAGAGGGAGAGCTGAGAGAGAGAGAGTTAGTCTCGCGGTTAGGTTTAATTAACGACAGAAAGATTCAGGATTCTCGAGCGGCCGCAGGCGATGGAAATCAGACGACAAATCGGGCAAGCTAATTGCAGCCGGCGTCGCTTAACAACCGTCCAGCGGCGAGTTACGTGCCAAACTTAACCGTAAGTATGCGCTGCTGCCGCCATTACCATTCGATCATCGTAGGCGCAACGCGCCGCTGTATAACGAACGAGTCGTCGGAACTTCGAGGCCTGCCAATGTCGGAGGGAATGAATTATGCAGTCCATCCGATGGATTATGGTGACCGGAGGATGTATACTGACGCGCGACAGCCAACGACTTATTGGCCACGATTTATATCCAATCCGGCTTGCATGTGTAACGAAGACACCCCGCTGTGCGTAATCACCCGCGGTTCGACGTTTTTCCCAACTGGAACATGGAAAACGCGTTTCTACTCTAACATTAAACTACTCACATCGTAAACGATTGATTGAAAATGATCCAGTTTCAGTTGAAGCGTATCGTTTAGCGTCGATTATTTATAGAAGTTTAACTTAACCAGGAAATTAGGTACCGTTGAACGATGTATTTATGCACATTCTGCCTCGAGATTATTTCGAAGCAGTTTGCTTATCAATGAGAGAATTGTAGAATGTGTTTTACAGGGTGTTCAAGTTATTTCTGGTGTTATATGTGTGAATCATTTAGTGCAGTAAAGGAAATAGGCGAAAATCTCGTATTCGAGCACATACCACTGATAAAGCGATATTTTCAACTTCGGTTTTCTGGACAGTATAAGCGAGAAGTTGCAAATACCATTTTGCAACATCTGCTCTGTAAACTTATTTACGAAAATCTTTGAATAATTTATAATTAAAAAAAAAAATCTAAAACTACTCTTTCCATTACCTCAGAAACCACACTTACTGTTGACTCATTTTGGAATTTTGACTGATTTTGAATTCTCTAGACCAACGTTGAAGTGTCTTAACATTCATGTAATTTTTTTTTTCAAATGGTAAATTAGTATTTCCAACAGTTTTCACGATAATTTCTTCAAATCTAAGCTTATGTAAAAAGAAAATTATACGAATATTCTGACTGTTCATCGCGTAAATAATAATATTTAAACAATTGGATCGTGAATTTTCTTTTACCAATATATATGTGCTATAGCAAATTCTTTCTTCTTGAAAACTGTGTAAAAAATTTTTGATCGGACCAAATTTAATACACGACATAAATTGGCCTTCAGATCATGCAATTTGACACAATTAAATTTTTTGGGGAGTTTTCTGAAAAGTCACCTGTAAGCTAACAAGCCAAGAAAGCAATTAATAATCCAAAGAATAACGTTCAAGTTTGCATTTCGCGACATAACTCCAGCAACATATCGTAAAGTCGTTGAAAATTTCCAGACTCAGTCGTGATGCACATTTGAATGTTATTCCGCTCTACGTGTAATTATAATAGATCATTCTTTCAATGAAAAAATCAACTTGAAAATATTCCAAATAGTTTCTACTTTATTAAAAAGGAAACATGCAAGTATGTAAGTTGAAAGACCCCATAGAGCCTTAACGAGGAAATTAACTATCATTAAACGAAGTATTTATACACCTCTTGCCTCAAGATCATTTCCAAGCGGTCCGTTTATTAATAAGAAAATTCTCGAAAGTATTATATTATACACCGCGCAAACACACTTGGACTATTATTCACCAGAGGCGTAATCCATCCCGCGGCTAAGCATCATCAATCGGTGTGCCCCGTTCCTGGAAACAGTTCCCCCGCTTCCATATTTCACGGACTTAGATCGTGGGTTAAGATAAATGTTCGAAAAATCCACCGTTCCTATTCGTATCAAGAAACGTCAGATTCCAGCCGCGTGATTGCAAGATATGAAGTCTCAGGGTTGAGCCGCGTCCGCGCGTGAATAGTTGGTGATTCTAGGGGATGATCGTCTTAGAAGGTTGTCCAACGTCACTGACAGCCAACCACGTTCAAGACGATATCACCAAAACGAGGATCCTTCTTTTCTCCACGAGAAACGTCGACGTTGTGTAGCTAAGCATTGTTGGTATCGCCCCTATTGTCTACGAAGAGACGAGGAAGGTCTACTCTCTACTATCTCTGAACGCGGCGTTAATGCACGTAAGGGTGGGCAACCTGGCGCCATCTTGGCCTGTAAACACTCGCAAGTAAATTTTGGCTTGAGTGCACGACTCACTGGAAGTGTCCCTGGTTAGGTCGAGTAGGTTAAGTTAGGTACTTCGTCGTTGCAGGGATTCTCATCGCCACAAAGATTATCTTTTCCCTCCTTTTTTTTTTTTTTTTACACGAATCGTCTCTGAGAAGCGTGGTCCGTAGTACGATTAGCTAACGCTAATTCAAACTAAGGGTAGATCCTTATCTCTTTCGCGCGGCGATGATTACGGGGACCAAGAAGTGTGCCCGCGGGAGCGGAACATCTAATTTCGCTAAGTAGAGACCGCGTCTCTTGTTAAGATTACTCCGAACGTTCTAGCGGTGCTTTCGCGAAAGGAGGAACGAAATCTTTGTATAACTCGTTACCATGTTCGAAAGAAAAGGTACAGAGAGTCTTAATATTGATGGTGCAACTGTGAAAGGGTTGATGCTACATGAGAAAATAAGGCAAGAGTATGGAATAAATTTTTTCCACTTGAGGCTTTGTTTTCTAGAAAATGGCCTTTGAATATTGCAATACACGCGAGTGCGCGTGCATTTGACTAGGTAAATACGTATGAAGATTTCATTCGGAGAGCACTATTCTGTATTCAGTACTGTGTCCAGAATTTTCAACAATTTCTATATTAACGCTAAGTTTACATTTTCTACGACAATGAAAAATTTTCTTAAGAAAATCGTGTCACAGCCAAAACGAAGAATTCTCTTTCCAATATCACATATATTTTTTGCATCATAAAAAGGCAAGACGAAGGAAATATGCAGGTGGCCTGCCTCGGCTGGGACACCCTGTATAAAGGAAAAAGAGAAAGAGAGAGATATATATATAGGAAACATCCTTGTAGTCTGGATCACAATGCCGACGAAGTTGGTCCGTTGTATAAAAGATAGGGGTCGGGGGATGATGATAAAGCGGGGCTTTTGATTCGCCGTAAAGTAAGATAAAGTTTCACAAGGCGGAAATGCGAAAACGCGGACACGAAGCGTGGCTGCGGCTATGGTTAGGCCAGGTTCTCTCTTTCTCTTTCTCTCTCTCTTTCTCTCTCTCTCTCGTGGGTTGGTATTCTTGCGAGGAATTGCGAGAGAACGTACACTTACGCAGCCGTGCAAGGACGAGGAGTTACGTTCGTACTCCCCGCGGTACTTATATCCGAAGCACGTTATCACGAGTTCCCCTTCACGAGGGTTGCCATCCTCGTACCTTCCGCTTCTTTATGTTACGACCAATTCTGTATTCTCCAGACGTTGTCTCTTTCCTCTCTTTTTCTCTCTCTTTCGCTCTTATCCACTAACCGCCACACGTATGCCACCTCTCTGTTACATTCTAGCACGCTTCTCTATCGTTTCGCGCTTTCCATCCTCTTTACATCGCGTCTTCCATCTCAACCCCTCTTCTTTCTTCTTTCTTCTTTTTGTCTCTGTCCTCTTTCTTATTCCTGTCCCTTTTCACACAACCCCGGTCTCGGTCAAGACCGCTCACTTTTCCTTTCTACAGAACCGGAAGCGAGGACCTGCCAGGCGAAATATCTCACCGGTCGAAATATTTTACGGTTTCGTGAGCCGTCGTCTCTTCAAGAGGGGCTATATCCCATTCCAGCGTCTAGTTCCGTGTCCCGTGCGCCAGATAAGAAAAAATGTACACGCGAATCTCATTTTACCAGTTTTACCCTAACCCTTCGTAGCGGAACTTGCCCTCGACCATTTCTACACGGACGATCCAACGGTTTCCATGATAGAGGAGTGTGATAGAGCTGAGACGACTGTGATTTAACCGACGCGTTCTATTGCGATAAATAGAGTTATTCAGCGATGTCGCATCGATCTTTCAAATGACACTTGTCTGTTGGATTTAGGAGTAAATTTCTTCTGAATTTTGAAACAATCAGAAATTTTAAACATACTTATACTGTACTTAAAACTACAAGATTGCAAATATCGGAAAAGATACAAATTCTATAGAAAAAAGAAATGGGAGAAAAGAGTTTGAAATATCTGAAGAAGTTTCAGTGATAACGTTACGATCGACGCTATACACGCTGAGTATTTTTTCTTATAATTCGGGCAACGATATAGACAGGTTGTAAATTAAACTTTTAAAAATTGGCATCAATTAGTGTTGCAACATTCAGGACCTTCTGTTTCATCTTTGTTTCTCGTCAAATCAATCGAAGTTTAGTCTTAAAAATCTACATCGTGTGTGATTGATCAGAGATCGTCATGCCCAACGATCAGCAGCCTATCAGTTATTGAAGAGAGATGCAAACGAAGATGGAAACGATTTTACCCGCATAAAAACCGCCACTTTGACGGAATTACTCCGGAGGCCGGTTTACTCGAAAGCATAGAGAACTGAATTCAGAAGGAATTGAAGCAATTAAGAACGAAGTCAGCCACGCTACATCGAAAGTAAAGGTTGGGCGCGTGTGTCACGGAGGTTGGTGCACGTTGCCAACGATAAAAAGGCAAGAGTTATGCGCGCGGGGGCGAGACGCGTAAGCGGCGTAATTATTTTTTCGGTGTAACGATTGCGGCTAACGCGACCCATGGGTTAAACGAGCGCCACGGAACCAACCGGTGACTCACCGATTCACTACAGAATTCGTTTAGCCTGCCTCCTTACTTACCTCACCCTCGCCTAACCAAACGAAAGGGTAATTACGTAATATGGCCGAAGGAGACATTAGGAACGACCGTTTAAGCGTGTCGAAGCAAACAGCGCAGCATGGGATGCCTCGCGGCTCGAGTAAATCGGACAACGACGAATTAGGGACGACGAGGCTTAATTAACGACTTCTCTACTCTGCGCCGCGTTGCATGCCGGACCCGTACGGTTCGTAACAACGCTCGTAAAATCTCTGAACTCTAGTTTCGTGGGCGTTGAAGTTGGTAAAAAGGAAAGAGAAAAAGATCAAATCGGGCGACATAGTTTTCGCAAGTTTGGAGATTTACCAGAAAAGTTTAAGAGGTGTGATTTAAATCGTGGTAAATTCTGCGGGGAGGATTGAAAGTATATATCATCGTGTTACCGAATAAACGAGATATGTTTGAATATGTAGGTGTACATGGATTTTTAGTGAAAATAGTGAGAAAGTGCTGTTGGAAAATTAACACTTTGTCTGCTAGGGTGGCTCTTAGCTATAAGTGGCTGATATTCTTCTTTCGACTTTTTTATTGAAATCTGAAATTGTGATATTTGGTAAGAAAATTATATCTGAAAAATTTCACAATAAACAGAATCCATGTCATATTTGAGTTTTTGCTGTTCTTCATTTATTTTTCTTCTTTTTGGTTGAATAGGATTATATCAACTCACCAATTTCATCTGTTGAAAATCTGACATTTCATTTGCTCACACTTATAATAAATAATAATATCTAAACAATTATATGATGAATCTTTCTCACTATTCCTTGTTCTTGAATATTGTTAAAAAAAGTTTATGATCGCACAAAATTTAATATACAATATCACTCTGTTAATTTCACTCCTGAAACGCCATTTGATTTGCACTATCTCTATTCACGATGAAAAAATTTTTCAGGTGAAAAACTTGATTGCCTGCAGCGAGGAAAATATGAGAATAAGAGAAAGGATCAAAGAAGCTGAGGAGGATATATTATAAGAATCCTGAGGATAATTTCATCCGGATAGAAATTCTCCTTAACGTAATCACGGTACACGTTATTCTACATTTCGATACAAGTCCCTGAATTCTGTTCTAACAGAGATTAATTTGAATTCATCAAGTTTCTACGGTAGAACATTTTACAACATTCTCTGTTCTCGTGTGAGTGAACATCACGAAGAACGACGACGAGGCCATTCGCTCGATTTCCCTTTGTTGCACGGCTAATTCCATGCTGGCGGCGTGTGCACACGCTCGTACACGCACCAGGGGCCCAGTTAACGGGGTCAGTCCCGCGTTCAACTCGCATATTCTTGACGGTGCACCTGTGCTCTCCGCAGCGATGCGTCGTGCCACTGATGCCGCCGGCTCGCCTTGAGGCAACTGGACCGTGCGAACTTTTTTTCCATCCCGAAAAACGAGCGCGCACGATGCACGACGGATCGACGCAGCGTCCATTAACCCACATTTTCAAGTACGCGCGAATCGAAAGTGCCGCTGTGTCAGTGGCCGACGTGCCGATCGAAGGCAAACCGATATTTATCGCTGTTGCCCGGCACTGATTCCAGAGGAAGGACTGGACACTGTGTCGATGACGCCATCGATAATTCTGCGCGAAAGATCGAGAACTGCCTCCTCTGATCATTCCGATAACCCCCTTTTCTTTTTTTAAACGCACACGTGAAGATTCCTCGTCGAAACTGCGTAATTTGCGTGACCCGAAAATTACATTTTCTGTTAAACTTTGCAAGTTTTTAGGGGACCTCAACAGAAGCACCATTTTGCTTTTTTGGGACCTAACTTCTTCGGTTCTTCTGTGTTTGATAACTGTTATCCTATTTTTCTCGATATATTTTTAAAACTGTAGTAGATAAAACGAAATTTTATAATGAAATTTTGATGGCCTTTTATGGCTCGTAAGGCGATGTCATTAAATTAATAAAAATTACTTGCTTGAATAAAAAATCTCCCATCACCGTCATTGCGAAAAATTTTGAGTTTACTATGATGACGAAAGAAATTTCAAATTGATGTAGATAATTATGCTAAATATGTTAAATATGATAACACGTGTGTTGAATTTCTACGATTGCGTTAAAAAAAGTTCGGTCCATGGAAAACTGATCCAATGAAATCCAGAACTTATCATTCGCCATATTATCTTACAAACGTTTAACGTTTAATTCTTACTCATGAAGCCTCGAAAATCGACCATTCAGTTTATAACCATCAGGAGTTCAATTCCGCGTCAAACAACTTAGGCGTCTGCAGTGTACTATGATTTTGTCTGTCGACGAATAGTTAGACTCTCGAAAGTAGGAATAGCGTGGACTATATTTACGACACTTTTATATTAATTGAATTAATTGAGTGATCAAACGTGTAGAAAGACAAGCTTGCTTCAGAGATTTTACAAAATTCAGATCATACGAAAAGAATAGATATCGTATCAAGTAAGAAACGAGTAATCTTGATAGCACATTAGTTGCCTTAGCGAAAGGGGGGTCATGAATGATTGTCACTCGTGGATCATAACGACGTAACGTGCGATTTCATTGTCGGATTTACGTCCCAGTTATATACTCGAAAGTACCGTGTTGGAAAAGTGCAGCTCGGATTGGCAAAGAGCGTCGAGAAGCACCACGTTTGCCGTGGCGTAACGACGCCGGTACGGTTGGGCTCGTCGCGAGCTTAATTAGCGGTTAAAAAGTCAATTAGCGGTGACCGTGTTTGTTAACCTTCCACGGGTGCCGCGTGACACGCATACCTACGGTTACGGTTTCTCGGCTTGACTGTACGTAGAATGAAACGAAACGAAACGGAACAGCAGAACCGGTGGCCATGCAAAGGGGCAAATGTCGTACGTGATCCCTTCGCCTCCACTCATCTGGCTCGTGTCCTTTCTTTCATACAATCCTGAGCACCCACACTCTTCGCGTGCTGCACGAGAACATAGTACAGCCATGATAAAAAGAAGTACACGTCCAATTAAACGTTGAATCACTCATCTCCTTCCTCCCTCCCTTCGTTCCAGACAAACCTAACCTCCGTTGTAGCGTGTCTCCCTATAGTTTCCTCCTCTCTCGTCCTCCCAACTGAGTCTCTCCCTTCGTCTTACCTCCATTCCTACAACACAGTACGGTACGGTATCGTTCCCGGACAATGAGTGCAATTGCTTCGGTTTCAGAAAGGTTAACGCACCGGGTTAAATGCCGGGGAATTCGGTGTCGCTTTCGGCCACGGGATCATCGTGTTACCCTACCCTTCTTCGTTTCTCTACCCTGTTCTACTTCAGCCTAAGCATTAAAGGTTCGTTAGGAGGGCTGGAGTCGGAGGCACCAGAATCCATGGGCAATCTCTAGCGAAACGATTCGATTCTCCCTCTTCACGTGTTTCACTTCCCTTCCGGTTTTTCCCTTTCCTCGCTTTTTGTCTCCTTTCAGACCCGATATGTAACATCTCTGTTATACCCGGCCGTGCTTTTTGTCTTCGTCGCTTCCGTAATCAGACTCGGGGCAGGGAGAGAGAGAAATGGAGATAGAGATAGAGAGAGCTCAGAGAAAGAGAGCTGAGAGATAGAGAGAACTTAAACGGAGAGTTCAGAGCGAGAGAGAGCTCAAAGAAAGAGGAAGAGACAGAAAGAGAGAGCTCAGAGAGATCGAACGCTGAGTGAGACAGAGAGCGCGCTCAGAAAAATAGGGCGTTGAGAAAGAGAGAGAGAGAGAAAGCTCGGAGAGAGAGAGGCAAGGTGTGACGAGTTTCGAAAACGATGCGGATGGCGACAAGAAGCTTGATTGGCGAATACACGCGTAATTTATCCAGGTATCTCTCAGCCGTGTTTCCATTCAGCTTGCTTGGCTACCGGCAAAAAAGCAACCGACTCGCTGGAATGCAATCCCCTTGCTCAGGCAGCGGCAACAGCAGCACGTGGTTCGATAAGTTACGAGAGATGATTCACGCTGGAATAGCAATCTCTGTTTTGCCGCGCGCCGCAGAAATTGCTCGCGATCCCCTGGAATTCGTATTCATCAAGTCGCGAGTCCCTGCAGATTGCCGCAGTGGACGATAGTCGAGCGCGGCGATTTCTCCGCGTGTGTGAAACGAAACGTCGAAACGTGCCGCCATGGATAAGACGATTTCGTCCCGTGAGACAGTTTCGTGATACCAGCGATCGTATTACCGCTTCCACTGTTTTCTCTTATGCAAATCTTTACGTTCGAGTGTATGCGAGCATCCAGGAGAAACTGTGTTCGCACGGGACATGTGAAAGTCTTTTAGAGACGGTGTCGATCGATTTTTGTAGTTGAATTTGACTGTCAGATGTAGACTAGCTGATAGGATACGTATCCATCTGAGAGATTTGTTTTTACGATAGTTGCTTTCGAGAGTATCATACCGGTCACGATATACTGAGATTGCGAAATGAATTTTGGAGTCAAAGTAAATATTTTCGCCTGAGATAGTCGAATTGATGGATATGAATAGTTACACTCTCGTTCAAAAGTCTCCGAACACTTTGTACTCTTAGATTAACAATCTGAGTAACACTTGATTTGTAAGATCGTATTCAAATGTGGTGAAAGTTTAAGTTTGCCACTCAGAGATGTCTAAAAGTAGGTGAATTTTGAGAATTTTGTTTCATAGGTACATACTAAGTGAAAGGATTCAATGTTTTCAGAAAATGCAAACGTATTTTTTGCAAACATTTAAACTTGTTTTCTTTTTGTAGAAGGATATTTTATCATTATAATTTTTATCACAATTATTATAAAATGATTACAAAAAGTTAACATTCACAGATTTTCCACTTGTCGTTATTTTATTCTGCAGAAACTCAAAATGGCGATGCAATGTAGGACTTCAAGTGCAGCGACGTCAATTGTTTTAATTTACTATACCCTCAAACTATGTACAACTATTCTCCACAACTCACAGTAACTTCCCTCTCGTATACCCATAGAATTATAACAAACATGAAACACATTACGCAAATATTTCACGTATACAGTCTCGTTTCATCTCGAGAATCTGTATTCAAGTATCGCCTAACGTAATTACGCGTCCAACAATTATAAATTACAGAAGAATGGCGATCGAAAGAAACGATTCGTCGAGCAAATCCGGCGTATCCTCTTTAAGCTGATCTCTCGATCTTTAAAACGATCAAGCTCGATCCCTGTTGCGTTCACACTCGAGTGGTCGTTGCAACGGTTGCAGATTGCACAAGAGAACCATGGCAGTGTATCTCTGCGTATTGCGATGGTACATACACTGCTATCCAAAGTAGAAACAGAGATGGAAACTGTTAGAAAAGTAAGAAAGAAAGATAGAAACAGAGACAGAGACAGAGAAAAAGATAAATAACGAATAAGAGATAGAGAGAAAGAGAGAAACGATAGAATGAATTGCAGTTTGCACGGCGAAATGCTGCAAGGTCATTGCTCCGGCATTAGGGACGACCAAACGAACGATCTCCGGAATGAGCTGGATGAAAGCACGGTCTCTTGATCGAAGGGAATGACTGGCCTCTATTTTCCTCTCTCGTTCCCTCTTTAAACTCTCCTTCCTTCTCTATACTCGCGTTTCGACTACAACTGCTACCCAGGCTGGCCGTGTACGCGACCGCGCTAAATCGCTCCATTCTAGTGCCAGTTAGAGTTCAATGAATTCTTCGTCCCACTCCTACGAGTAAAACGCTACCGCTGCTAGCTCGCTGATAAGCCTGGCTAAGGTTGTGGAACGATCCGTTCGTATCTAACCTCGAGCACTGTGCAACGATTTCTACGATTGCAATTTCTGTCCTTTCTACGGGTGAGGATCGTTGTTAACCGAGGGAGAGGTTTGATACGAAGAGAAGAAGGGTTCAACAGTGGATAGGAGGAAGAAGAAGAAGAAGAAGAGCAATGGAATGGATGATACGGCGTTTCATCCTGTTATCTAAGTTATCAGTAAATCTGTCTGGCAGATTTTACTTCGGCTCTGTGGGCATTTGGTATTAGGAGCAGAAGGGATCCAGCAACGTCGCTGAGCTAAGCTTCTGAGCTTAGAGTGCTTCCCTCCGCTCTGTCTACGGTGTGTCACGGTAACACTGACTGACGCTACGTTTACGTGTGAGAAATATCGTCGAACTGGAGCTCTTCTGTGCAAGCACGTGTTGATTTCTCTCGTTGGTCAATATGTTTATTATTTGTGGAGAGAGTGGTGCTTCGTTTCGTTTAAATAAGTAACCGATCACGTGGAGTAACTGTTCAGACCTAACCTAACTTTTTAGCCCTTTTAGTATTGAACAACGATATATCGTTCTATTTATGCTAAGAGACACGAATTTGTGGAAATTGATAGATAAATATGAAAATGAAGGAAATAATTTTAGTGTTATTTTGAATAAACAGTAATGTTTCCGAGAAACAAATTTTTTTCATATGTCAATTTTTGTATCATATTTATTGTGTGAAATAAATTTTGAAGAAATCTTCAACAGATATTGAAATACTTTCGGCTATTAATTCCTTTTTGCCCTTATTCTTTAACATGTTCTTTTTTAAATTTCATAATTATTTCTTTTTTCTCAAACTTTATTAAGCTATAAGATACTTATAAAAGAATTATAAGTATCTTAGTTTCTGCACTTCTGAAGCTCCAAAAAATCAGTCAGTCTTGAATACGCACGTGAAAACATGAGTAGAAATTAAAATAAACATGTTGATGCTACAAACGTGCATCAGTTAGATATTTCGTTTCAAATAAATGTTATTTTTGCGCTTTCTTCATTATATATATTCTTTCCAACCCCTTTCACGTGACATTAGCGATACTTCGGAGTTCCAAAGCTCTGGAAAATTGTAATGGTGTTATAGTTACATTCCGAATAATGCAATTACAGAGAACACAGAAAATAATTATAGAGAGAACGCAGAGGGGTGAATTTCTCAAACGAACCGAGTGAAAGATTATTTCCTCTTTCTTGATGAAAGTGGGCCCACGTGGAAATTAGGTTGATTCTAGAGGTATCACAGGAGAGAATAGCCGCGTGGAATAAAATTTTATCGATCGTACGACACAAACAGAACGTTAGGAAGGAAAAGGGAGAAAGTATGACAGGCAGCGACGAGCTTCAGGCTTTCGTGCAATTTCGCTAAAAGCATTAATTTGGATTAAAAAAGATCGTCTTCTACGTGCCGAAAAGACGGACCCCTTCGAGGCATTCGTGCGATATTCACCGTGGCAGAGGCTTAATTGCTCGTTGAACGCGCGTGCTTGCCGCGACGAGGAAAAATTTATTTAAGAATTAACCCGACTCCTTTAGACGAGGCGTGAGTGTGTCTGCACGCTTCAACCGCGTGAACCTAACCACCGCTCCTCATTTAGAAACAGCCACGAGAGCGAACGTTTATGATCGGATTCTTAATAGAGCGAGATCCCTTGATGGGATTATCGACGCTTCATTTAATCCTGCCGCGAGAACCAGTGAGTCACTGAGAAACTTCCTCTTCAACCGTTTGGTAATGAATTATTAATTAGTGTTAGTGTTTGATCAAGTTTCACACTTATAGTGCTTACATTTCATAGACTCTTCTTCATTCCTATTTATTATTTTCTCAACGATACAAAATGAGCTCTCTTTTCAAGACACTATCAGCTAAAGGTTAAGTGTCGTATCTTCCAGATGAATTCAATTTGCATCTCAACGTTAACGAAGGAACAAAAAAAGGGGGAAATTTTCGATTGTGTTGAAATTAGAAAGAGGATAAGTGTCACCAAGGCAACGATGATATCCTTTAAGCCGTGTCTCGGAATTCAACGATAGAAGGGAAACTTCAAAGAAGAACGTGGCGGCATGGCATGGCATGGCGCGAAAGTAGGGAGAGACTCATTAGATTCTGCGGACGATGCCTCGCAGAAGTTTACTTTCGAAATATCGGCAAACGATGAACGTGGAATCCCAACGAGGGTGAAAGAGAACGAGGCGAATCATTCTTATTGCAGTCGAGTGCACGCCGGTGAAATTGTTAGTTGCCAAACTTACGGTACCATAAAGCTCTTCGGGGACGTTGTCCTTTGTCCCGGTAAAGCCCACGAACGATACCGTTTATACGAACGTTGCGAAATTTCTGAGTTTCCGCTCGAACTTTCACGGTTATTCCACTTCTTGTCCGGTCATATTTTTATTACTCGTCCCGTCGTCGCGACGCTTCCTTTTTTTCTCTCTCTCTGTCTTCTTTTTCCACATTAATCCTTTTTTCTCGTCGCGCGTGAAACATCCTCGTTGTCAACTTCAGCGATAAATAAACGAAACAGGAGGGGAAAAAGCAGAGGATTTGAATGACAGAGTTGTGTAAGAGGATAATTCATCGTTTGTCAAGTCATTTTCCACGTAGTATGCCGCGCGAATTAACTATATAAGGTTACGAAACCATTCCATTATGCGACAACGTCGTAATTCACGATTCTGGCGTGGATGATTACGTTGTATTTTACTTGTTGTCGATCACTTCAGGATTGCTTGACGCATCGTTTACCAACTCTCTGTGTTCAAGTATTTACCTTCGAAGCTGAAACAATCATCCTAGACGAGTTTATTGAAATACACTTCGAGAAAATGATTCGAATATGAGATAGCACTTTCATTTCATATTGTTCTGATAATAACAATGTTATTGTTTGCACATGTACACTAAGAATTCACGCGTTCATTAGACAAATGGCACATGAATGATACATGAGCCTTATGGTCGAGCAATAGCGACGATAATAATTAAAAAATATACGCAGAAAAAGGTAACAAATCACTAGTTATTGTATAAAATGCTTAATCGTCGAAAATATTAGAAAATATATCGTACAACTATGTTGTCAATACTCAGCTATGGATTTTGAAATAACGTAGGATTAAACGACCAAAATTCTACAAAAAAAAAAAATTTCAAATGACATAAGACCACGTTAGCGATATTCAGCTGAAGAATTTTGTGGGTTCGTTGGTTATCAAACCTTGTACAAATTGTAAGCGTGTATCTTGTAACAGTATTCATTCAACTCGAAGTCCTCTGGGTTACTGACTCGTTGAATCCTTCTTTTTTTATTTTTTATTAGATGACTTAGCTGGAAATTTCATAGAACCGCCTGGAATAAATCCTGCTTATGTTCTGAAATATATAACTGACGTTATATAATCTGAATAGGTGAGTTGGTGTTGCAACCAAGCTTGATGCTGCAGTTTGTGCAGAAAAATTTTCTTATTTCTATCTCCTATATGCTATAAAAATGATTATAGAACCACTTTATTGGTCTCGAGCGTGTTAATTACTCCCACGTATGTCCGAAATTACAGAATAATTTTCAACGACGCTGTACGATCGTGTAGTACATCGTTCATCTCTATCAATATCCGCGTGCACCGCCTGCATTACAAGTTGTACAAGACTGTTCGCATAACAGGCGATCGGAGCTCGCTCCAGGGAGCGTGGAGCGTCGAAATAAATATATTACGGATGCAGCGGGTGGTTCGGTAAGCCGATCCATGCTGGAATCAGCGTGACGCATAAAAACATATAAATCTTCCGCCGCGCGAGAACTTTCGCTACACTCTCGCGCGACAGACACGCCGGAACAAAAACACGAATTTTCCATTCGAAATTTCACGGTGATCCGCATCGAACGGGTGAACACACATCCCACGTCCGCGTTTGATAATTCAACGGTGGAAGTATCGAATTGACCGGAAGAAAAGGCAACGGTGAATCGATGGCCGGAGGAAACGAGCGGTAGACGAGAGTTAGCGATTGAAACACGCACAGAGAGACGAAAAGATTGAAAAAAGAGGGAGACAGAGAGGAAGAATGAAAGAAAGAAAGAAAAACATAGCGACGAAGAGAGAAAATGAGAGGAGAGGAGAAAGATGGGGTTAGCAATGTGCGGTTGGTGCACGTGGTTTCCGATAGTCATCGCTGCATCGTATAAATCTACTTAACAATGGACAGGAGTGCACTTCCTGAAACGGGGCCACGGCTGCGTTGAAGAGCGCCAATAAAAATCGACCGGCAACCATTCATCGAGACCAGTGGGGGAGAGAGAGAAAAAAAAGGCACCGATTCTCCTGCATTTTAACTAGACGGCGTTTGCTCTGCATGTATACGTACATACAATGTACATACTCGTAGTTTAAACTCCGTGGATATACGTGTATAATTCGTGTTAACTGCAGCAACCTTCTTCTCTTCAGACGCGTCGTTGCTTGATGATGGATTAACTGTTGTTGGAACTCGAGAGGTTCCTAGCGATGATTGTCTTGGTTTGTGCTTTGAAATGCTGATGGAATGTCCATGTTGAATAGTCTCCAGTTGGATGTGCGCGGGTGGTAATTAGTTGAGTTATGCGGGACAGGGAGAATAAAGGATGTGATGGAAATTGTGGCTACTTGGCTCAACTTGTAAGTCTGTCGATGATACTCTTTGTCCAGTATAGAATATTTTTCTTTTCTATTCTTTCTTGAAAGAGTTGCAAGATGCAATTTATCGAACGAATAATAGTTCGGACGCAATTTTACTATTCTTTGCATCGACTTCTTAATTGCTAAATTAAAGTAATTTCATATTTTCCTTTTTTTATGGAATTTTCTAAAAAATTAAGTATCTCGTCCTTCCATCGTTACTTTCACCATCTGCTTAAGAAACGCCATTCCAAACCTCTCCATCTACTTTCAATCCTTCACCTCTCAAATTTAGTGATTTAAATTTTCGACATTTTCCAAATTTCCAATCAGTATTACAGTGAACACTAACAACCAATCTCCTCAAAACTTAATAATTTTATCAAATTATTAAATAGTATTCCTATTTTATCATTTGACTTATAGATTTGATATCCAATAGTTAATTCTAATATGCATGATTTTAAAATTATAAATTTGTATAATTTTGCTAGACTAATATTGCAACTTAAATAAATTTGTTATTGTTAAAATTTGTAATATCACTTTCACGATAATTCAAATTACTCTAGAAATAATCGTTAATAAATGAATACAGTTAAAATAATTAATAGTTTGTAGAAGTGTTAAAAAAAAAAAAAATGAATACAATAATCAGCATATAATTATTTGCGTCTCGAAGACATCAAACTTTGAAATGACATACGAAACAAATGACGTTCTTGTACGCCATAGGGTTAAGCTTGGTTAAAACCTACACGATTCTTTTTCATCGCGATCAAACTTCGCAACGTAGCACAAACCGTCTCGAGTACACGACACTCTTTATATATTTGCATTTCCATCGTAGGAAACAGGAGGAAAGCGACGGTTCTTCGCGTCGCGGATCGCGAGGAGATCGTCTAACCGCGATATTAAATAAAAGAGGAGCACTCGAGCGAAGCACAAGCCGATTGTCGATGGATCTAGCCTCTCTGTGAACAGTGTACATACACGTGTACATTACGGTTAAACTCTACAGAAACGCGTCCAACACTGTCTGCTTGGAAATGCACCACTATTAAAGCGCATCCCTCACATCCTTCCCGACGACGACGACGACGACGACGACGACGACGCAGGTGGCATTCGTTGATATGCAGACGATGACACGCTTTCCGGTTCCGGCAGATTTCGCACTCCCGTCTCGTATACCGCCGCGAAGCTGCGGGATCTTCTCGCGCAAATCCTCCGAAGAAGAAACGCACTGGTCCCGCAGCCTCGTCCATTTTTCATCGTAGCAGAAATACGCGGGCGATCGTTATCGTCTAGAGAACAGACGAGTACGTTTTATACTAGCTTTATCAATGAATTTTTCAATGAACGCTTTCTGTTTTCGAACTCTTTTAATGGATTTAATCTGTGCGTTGGTTTCCACACAGGCTCCGAAGCAGTGTTATTTAGAAAAAGTAAGCGTTTGTTTAGTTGATCGAATACAAATTATAATATTACTTAAACGATCTCTTACGAGATTTGTCGTGTTTCAATGCTGAAAGACCAGCAACGAGATTTCTTGTTTTTATCTCTTTTCTCTGAAAATTATCTGTTCTAACAGTAGTTGCTAAGTATTACAAAATATTCGAACGAATTCACATGTTTCAGGATTTAGTGAGTACATCTTGAGCATGCTGGACACTGTTTGGTATTCTCATAATAATTTCAATTTAAAGAAAATTCAATTCTCTTGAATAATGTCAAGAAAGAACCCTAATTTGTGTAACGAAATTCTGGAGTGTTATGTAGATGATTTATCAGTAATTTTATTACTGATTCTGAAGATAGTGTGTATGATGATGACTATTTAGAAAATTTTGAAAAGTGTGTCGGAAATAGTGATAACGATGACGAGATTATTGGGTGCAAACGTAAAACTATGCAACTAAATATAAGTTCAAGTGAGTCTGAAAAATCGGAAAATGAAGATGTTTAGATAAAAGACAGAACTATAAATCTAGAAACTTTTGAAGGCAATTCTGGAATCTTAGAGTAAACCTACGGGAAACAATATGCGGTCATTTAAGTGTTAAATGTTAACACGTGTCGTATTTAGTTTGTGTTATAATATACAAAAGTGCAAGCCTGGATGTTAGAAAATAATATTCCTGTAGAAGTTTGTACGAAAAATCCAAAAGTTCTTAGACAAAACGTAGTGTTTTACCAGAGGTTTCCTACAGAAGTCCGAATGTTAGAAGAGCCCCGAAAAAATCCAGAAAAAGTCCCGTGTTCTACAGAGTCCTTCAATCCTGGCTACAAAAAAAGTCCAGCAGTTCCCTTTATTATAAGCATCTGGTCCTTTTATATCTGTCTGCCTGTCCAGGAGTGTGTCTCGAGTGTGTCTTAAGTTCGGGGAAGTCGTTCTTGGTGTTCACGCCCTATCGTGTCGTCGGTACCTCAAGTAACAGTAAAAATAGATAATTTACGAAGTCAGTATGTCCAGGTCGTCCTATATTCGTCAGTTCCTTATCCGAAGAATAAGATTACGATGTGTTAATTGCTCTTGAGCAGGAGAGACCAAACACTTAAAAATCAATTAAGCGTTTGGCGTTTCTCCTGATTGTAAAATATAGGGAAAAGAAACGGGGTGTATTGGAAATAAGTTTAAGAATATATGTGTATAATCCTTTATTTTTTCTGCCTCGTCAATTTTGAAAAGGAACTGAATTTTACAATATTTATCCATCTATAAAAATACTTTTGCTTATAAACATCACTATACATCTCACGCTATGACTATGCTTTTTAAGAATACATCTATCCAAGCAATGGTCGTAAACCTAAGACCTAAACGGATGATCTCTGACCGCAATCTAAGCTAATTGTGACACAAAGGCAACTAAGTCTCCAACTGCTGTCTTTTTCATAAAGGACAATCGCACTCCAAGCACTATCCACGCGCACCCTGGTGTCCAATGTAACTCAAAATCCTTACAAAAATGAATAACACTCTACAAAATTAAATTATTCGAATTCTCAGAAATAGCAAACGTGTCGACCGTAAGTTAGAACAATCTGTTATCAGCGGCGTTACGAAATACGTAGAATATCCAACAGTTCCATGCTTCCATTAAAATAAAATCTCTACAGTACAATTTCTCTCAATCAACTTTGCAAAATACTCTCTGGCCACTGTACGGATGCAGCATCGTTCGCGAAATAATTGCAGACGATCACGTTCCCAGCGTCCCGTCACCGGCAGCTAGGATTTTCGAAAGCGAAACTTTCGTAATCCGGCCCAGGTGGAAGTTGCACGAGGAATCAGAACGGCCTGTGTACAGGAGGAAAAACAGGAGATTCTGTTACGTTATAGGTTACAGGCCGGCTGAGTTTCCACAGTGGTGAAGCACAGGGTTTTTGGCGGTGGATCGGAGGATATGGAGGACAGGGGATGAAGTCCCGACGGTGAAAAGTTTCCTCCCCTTTCTACCTCTCCTACGCTGCTTTGGAAACACGATCGGACGATACATCGCCTCTACGTGCAGAGTATATCGAAGCTGGCACCGGTTAACGTCGAGTTTTGTGCATACGCGGGGCCACAGCCATACGAAAAAGCTCCGCAGGCTGGCGCACGTGCGCCCTACGTACTGCATATGCGCTGTGTAGCATGATCACAGGAGCCTCGTGTACTTCCCGCCAGCCGGAGTCGAATTCATTTTCTTCCTTTCATCTCCCACCACCTTCGTACACTCTCGTCGTATCTTCTCTTCTTTGTTCCATCGTGAACAGTTGCAGTCTACTCGTGGATGATTTTAAGACTTCAGATGAAGAAATTGGCTCATTTTGAACGCGGTGTGCTGATTAATTAACCTATCCAAATTCTTGGATGGAAGGACCATCTCTGTGTTTAGGAAGACCAAATATTAAGTAGATCTGTGATTTCTTAGAGTATAACTATTCTGAACGATGGTCGAAATGATTCTTGCAAAAGTTGCTATATTGCATGGATTTTGGCATTTTGAGTTGAATGGATTTTGCAGATCGAGGTGAAAGGAAATTTGCAAGATTTTAATGAAACATGCTACACTAGAAACTGGGAAACTGGAGAAGTTAAAGTCTAGCAAGCAAATGTGGACAATAGCCACGAAGAAAACATAGGAATTCTGAGCGAAAGTTAAAATGCTCTATAATATACCAAATTTGCGAGCGTTTCGTGCCTGGAAAATGCATTAACAATGTAACAAAAAGACTTAACAATGACTCATTTTCTTTTTTTTTTTTTTTTCATTTCCCTGTTGAGGCTTAAGATCGAGTCGAGACTGACCCACGATGCATCAGCTAACGTTTCTCCTCCGCCAAAGACACACTTTTCCCCTTTTCTACTTGGCTTCACATCCTTCGGAGACAATGTGGCGTCTGTCTTCGAGTAGCGGCCTGGAAAATGCGGCATTGCGCTAAAATTCAACCGTGTCTTCTTTCTCTTTCTCCCTTTTTCTCTTTCCTCCGACGACAATAGCAGGAATTCCGTTCTTTTCCCGCTCCTTCGCATCCGCGCTCGTGCAAATCACATTAGCTCGAACCGCGTGACGTGTTTTCCTGTTTTGCGAGTGACTTCAAGCTTTACGATCCGCGTTTTCAGCTGGCCGAGCTCGATTGCTTCAGCTCCCTTCTTCGTGTGTAGGTCATTCGACCTCGTTCATCCTGGCACACGTTATCCTCCACAATTTCCGACCTGTTCTCCCTCTTTCTACCGTCGTCTTTGCTCGTCTCGTCTTCGTTTCGCGGTGAATTTGAAGGATTACGAGGCACTTGCTCGCGAAACGAAGTTATGCAACCGAAGCGCCGACCGAATGCGTGATTATTTCATGCGTGAAAGTAGCGCCCAGGAATACCGGTTGGCATGATAATGCTGAACGTGAAATTGCCCGGGCGAAATCTCGGTGACGGAACGTTTCGAACGTTGTTGTTCAACGCGGAATTTTTCGAAAAGTTAACCGTGGAGAATACAACTTCGGATACGATCTTTATCAACTCCTTTTAATCTGTTTATTTCCGCTTCTGTCCTCCTTTCTCTCTTTTTTCTTTTCTTTTTTTTGTGGTTTTTTAAGTAATTCGTTTCGTACGATGTGTATCTCAGAATGTTGATACAGCAACGTGTTTTTCCTACAACTTTTTCTATGGCTTTGAGTGGCCTTGGTTATGCAACTACCCATTCTTTTTCCATACGTTTTTGTGTTGGTATCCAGATGTTTGTTCCGCGAGTGAACAAACAGCGCTGTTCAAGGTGTTCCTTCCTTTCTTGCGCGGCTGGAAAAGTGTTAACGAGAACGTGTCACATTTTAAAAGGTTCCTTCTCGTGTCTACAGCAGTTTTAAATGCGTCATCGATCATTTGCATTAGAGTTATGTGTACACGTAACGAGTCGTGCAATGAACACAAGTAGATTCTGTACGTCACAGCGTCAATTGTTATAGTTAGTACAGGTAATTCAGGTTTTTGACCTAATCGGTGATAAATTTCACTCGTTAGTGTATTTCTCCATTCTTACACGTTCAACTCTCAAATAAAATGAACACATTACGATTCGAGCTGTTTGTGCGGAAATTGACGCGTGCAGCCGACATATTTTATGATATTCGAATATTTTATTTTTCGATATCAGAACTTTTTAATAACAATAATTTTTTCGATAAGGAATTGTTCATTTCTTATCAAACAAAAATGTAATTGTACTTCGTTTTGCTCTACTTTTCTCGTAAAATTTATAATAAGAGCATTTACTCTGCGTTCGACGTGTATACTCGTCATTGGTCGATTTTAATTATACATCCTGTGAGGGATTTTTAAAACTAAATTCCATAGTTAACTGGTTAATGGACTTCACGACAACCACGACAGATTTTTATTTTTATTTTTTTTGCGATAATAAGAGGACACTGATTTTGAAAATTGTTTGAAATTCCGAGAATCAGTGGATTGCACGAGTTTGAAGTTGTTTGAATCCAAAAATCAAATTGAATATATCGTCGATATACATCCAATGAAATTTCTATTGGTTAAACAATTTCGAGAAATGCTTTGGAAAAGTAGCAAAATTACGAATACATTTTTTCCATTCCTAATTCCTTCGGCGCATCTGGCAAACAGAGCGCGGTTTACTGCGGAACAATAAAACGGCGCGGGTAAGACGTGCAGTGGTCCACGTTTAAGAGATTAAGCTGTAAACTCTATCTAAAAAGTGTAAACTCTCTCAACTTGGAGCAACGCTTCATTTTACAACCCGAACTTACTGTTCAATTTACAAAAAACCATCTGTCTATACACTTACCGTTTCGTCGTGCTCTTTGATCTTCCTCTCGAGACGAAACAAAATAAATAAATAAAAATAGAAATGCAAAAAAAAAAAGAAAACAGAAAAATGCATTCCATCAGTATAGAAAAAAACATTTCAGTTATTGTAAAACAGGACGTTCGAGGCTTCGAAACTCGCCCATTGTAACCAACCAACTCCGTTACCACAGTGAAAGCTTGCGTTTGAAAAACTTGTTGTCCGCGGACAGTTTCTACAAAAACGTGCAGCTATAAAAAGAAAAAAGAAGAATAAAAGAAACAGTTGAACAATTACGTATTAATAAGCTCGCGGAACCTTGCCGATCTCTGCCGTTCACCGGTGAATTCGATTCGCATCGAGCCAACACCGGAAACCTCTTTTTCTCATGCAAACGAGCAATTAGTCGTACGTGCCTTCGCGATTGAGTCACGATCTCGACGTGGGACATGGTAACAGGCAAGGGGGAAGGGAAGGGAATGAAACAACTGGATGACGAGCACGGTCAGGACGAACGAAGAGGCGACTTACGCTCGCACGTACACGCACGAGCCGATTGCGCAACCGGCAGTAGCGCGCATAGCATCCGGTGAGTAATTTTAGATGCGTCGGTATGCGTGGTCGGTCAGCCGATGCAGTACTGCGATTCGAGACGAGGATCAAGCAGGAAAAAAGAGGGGGGAACAATGCTTTCCTCGTTCGTCAGCGGGAAAATTCGAAGCGATACACTAGGGACGGGAAGTGAGCGTGAGAGTGACGGTTAGGTTTGAGGATGATTGAGATGATTGCGAGGAGACTTTTTCTCCATTGACATCGTGGACACTTGGATTGGTGTAGATTGGATCGTTGATTTTGGGAAGTAAACTGAAGTAGATTTCGTAGAAGTCTACTGATTTTCTTTTCACGAGTACAGTTGCTCGGGTTTGACGTAGTTTTCTATAGTAGTTGAGTTTCCATGTTTCAAAATGTACGATATATTCGTGGGAATTGTGAAATAGTAGAAAAGAACTTGAAATGATTTTTCTAGTCCATGAAAATAGTAGTTGAAGCAAAGGATTGTATTCGAGCAATTGATATACGAAATAGGTTTGTTCTGGTTTGAGTAAGAAAAATAGAAACTAATGGTTGTCGAGAATTTTGGTAGAATTAATTTCTGGGTTGTTTTACCGATCTTTTCACGTACACACAAAAGAAATGCTCCCTAAAAATTTTAATTCACATTATTCGAGAGGGTTGACAAACTTCTAAGTGGATTTTTAGTTGGCTACGCCTTCAAACTGCTGTATTTTGCAAATGATCACCAAAAATGGCTAAATAAGAGAAAAAAGTTGATCCATTTTTAAGAATATGCATTTCGAACTTCATCTTTGAATTCTTTTCTACTGGATTCAACTATTCTACAGCTCTCACTGATTTTGAACAAATGTGGAGTTGTAGGTGAAAGATTAAAGGTCACATCCTGATGATCATCCTTGAATTTATTATCCAGTCCAACTGGATAATCACAAAAATGTTTGAACTACGAATTATCCAAGAAAATTTGCAAAAAAAAGAATAGAAATGTCTCAGAAAAATTGATAGGAAGCTGTTAACACAATTATCCACCATAAATATGTATAAATTTTCAAAATTACTCGTTCTTCTACTTATCACTTAACATTTCTTATACACATAGCAAAAAAACAGATTTCTCAAATTCTCGACAGAAATTACGTCTCACTAGTGAGAACTATTCCAAAAAATAACCATTCGTGATATTATTAACATTGCATAGAAAGTATTATCACATGTCCAAGTCTCGATACCTGAGATACACAGAAGCGAGCAACTATTCGCCGACGTCACACCAGGTACCGTTTACATTCCGCGAAAGAAGTCAGATACACTCGATAAGCGTCGCTGTAAATATCGAGATCGATCGTGCATAGAGAAGAACGACATCGACGTGGTCGAGAGTGGAAGATACGAGAGAGAAGGGGAGAGATTACAAAGCAATTGTTCCGGCGGTAAAGTTGCGCGCGTATAGCCAACTCCGCTCGATTCGCTCGCAGTTACATCAACGTGTAGCGGGAACGGGGCGGAGTATCATGTGCAGGACAAAAATTATCGCGAAACGACGTGACTGCCGTTTGATCATCCGTAAATCGAGTAATGCCTTTCACGTCGACTCGGTAAACGGGAACTTTTTCGGCGCAATTGTTCCGCCGCCACTCGATAACAGTAGCGTGTAGAGGTTTTGGCCCGGTGCTTCAATATTTACCCCAGAAGAGAAACCAATTAACGAATGAGCGATGAAAAAGAAAAAGAAAGAAAGAAAAGAGAGGCGACAAAGAGGACACACAGAGAGAGAGAGAGAGAAAGAGAGAGTTAGGTGAACGAGAGGAAAAAATGGGGGAAGCCTGTGGGGCGCGCGTTGCGTTCATTGTCAACGAACGGCACGAAAGGAAAACAGAACACGCGGAATACGAGTCAATAGAGCGGAAGACGGAATTTCCACTTCGATGTGGAAAAAGTGAAACTCGTTCCCACGCGGCGGACGATAAAAAAATATTAATGCTATCGGCTCGATTCTACCGTGACAGAGTTCGAAAGAAACCGCGACGAAATCATTTCCTTTTTCCTTCCTCTATGTTTGTCCTCCTTCCTTTTCCGTTTTTTTTTTTGTTTTTCTTATTCGTATTCGATCACAATGATTTATCTCGTCGTCCTTGCGATAAGAAACAGAGAGGATGCAGTTCCCGTGATATAGATACGCTTCGTTGACTAATCGTCTCGACTGATACACACGCGATAGACGGAAACAATTTGCGTACACCGAATTTCAGTTACAGTAGAGTTTCGTATAACGCGAGTTTTTACAACTGTGAATTCTTGTACAGACTAATGTTTTCATATAACGCGATTCTTCGTGCATTTCTTCGATTTCTTCGTAAAAAGAAAGTTTTACATCGAAGGGATGGAAAAGTTCGCGTGCACTTTTCATGGCCGAGCCGCGATAGCACGAGCAACCGGTTGCATCGGCGACCGCGAGCTTCCATTTGTGGGAAATGACGGAAGTTTGCAACGCTCGCGTATCCGTTACCGTGTTTCGTAAGCAGGAATTAGATGATAAGGGTTTTCAACCGTGGAACGCTGGAATTAACTGATTCAGTTTGCAATCGTTGATCATTGAAACATTCGATCCTCTCATTTTTCTACATTTCTCATCGATTCTCTTTTATCTCCTTGAGTAGAAACAACGAGCCTCGCCTGTCAAGATTTTCTGTACCAAATTCGAATTTGACGATCGTTGTATATTTTAATGTTTAAAAACCATATAAATTTCTTTTAACTTGTACAAATAAAATTATTAGTTGCACGTGGTCGTTTTTTTATTTTCTAGGTAAAATGACCTTATTGTAGATGACGGTTTTAAATAAAAACTAGAATTTATTTACAGTTTTATTTTCTGATAATTCCACGCATAGAGTTGTGCTAAATTTAATTGTCTGCGCGATTTTTCGAGATTTAATCGTAAGGCAAAGGATTAATCGTACGAATATTATTCGATTGGACATCGAACAAAGAGGTTCACCTCCGAAGAGGATATTTTCTGCTTTTAACCAGAGGCACCACGGTGAAGCAAACATTCCGTACGTATTAATCGATGACAAGGATGTCGCGCTCCTCCATGAATCATGGCGAGACAGCCGAACGCATAACACAGTACGCTGGAACGTCTGTTTTGAAAGATAATCGCGACGGCGGAGCATTGATATTCCTAATACGTGGCACGCGAGTCGGTGTCTGTTGCATACGAAGCCTCGATAAGTATGTTCGAACGAATACACGAAACTGCATAGAAAACTCTATCCGCGTATCTAGGATGCCGGTTGATCGCGACGACAGGCACACAACCGGCGAATTGGAACAAGGGTTTTGCTAAATAAAAATTGCAACGTGAGGTTGCGAAATCATTTCGCAGAAAACAGTATCGAATATAACAGTCACGATTTAATTTACTAATTGTGCTCACTTTTCCAAAGAAAAATTCAATCCATCTAGTTTGTAATTAAAAATATGTCAAAATTTTAATAGGTTGTATTATTTCGATTATTACAAATGTGAATATGATGTATTTTGTGTTCGATACAGATGAAGTAGTGCAATTAAAACTGAACAATTCGTGGATAAATAAATTGTCGTATTTTAAGTATTACTGAATGAATGGCGAGTTAACTCGTCTTGCGTATTCTAGTTTTGTGCCTTTGAAATATCAATTTTCTTTCCTCTTTCTTTGCATTTTCTTAAAGTATAAATATTCTGGAATATGTGTGCAAAAGGATTTGTTTGAATTCGTGAAATTAATTCAGATGTAAACGTTCGAAGGATGTAAAAGTTCGTACCGGATTTCGTGTTAAAGTACAAGCAACTTTGGCATGTGAAATTTTGTTTATTAGTCAATTCTATAATCTCCGTTGCTTTGTACAATTTTCTTCTTGCCTATCTATTGGCATTAAGCCTCTCTGAAACTTCTGCAGTTCAAATTCGTGGATTATTTCGCAGCCAGATTTATACCGATTAAGATTCTTCCTCATTTCTTTTATTCCATATCAGCAGAAAGCCATAACTCGTGTAATTTTGATTGTCTTCACTTTAACAAAATGTATCATGTATTTTAAACATCCATAAATATACATGTCAAATCTTAAAGCAAACAATTCAATGGTTCTTTCGAAAGAAAATCTTAAAAATTATTTAGAAAATAACATTCGAAACCAGAATAAACCTTAATCAACGAAACCGTCGAATTTCAATGGTCACCGTAAGTCCAAACGAATCTCACCCGCCATTTTGTACGTACAAGCGAGAGTATTCATGAATTTTTACGCAAAGTAAATATTCATAAATTGACCCGGCCTGTACCAGGCCGAAATAACGAAACGTCCGATTAAAACGTTCGTCACGGTGAATTATTTTTTCCGGGAAATTTAATATGCAAAACTGCCGACCAGTTTCGAAAGATTGTAGGATCAGTTTGTATAATAAAATCCATTGTAATTTCACAGAAGCGATAGATTAACGTTGTGTTCGTAGAATAGTGAGATTTTTCTGGAATATAGGCTAACATCAGGTTCGACAGTTTCTGGCAAGCTACGAAATGAGAATACTAGCCACCGGTAATCGTCTGACTGTTTTCACGTCGAGCACGAGAACTTTTAGCGAAGCAATGTAATCTTGCCGCTGTACGTGTCAAGTACCGCGTTGCGATAAGGCACAAAACGTTACGATAATTGAACGCTCGATTGCTTCGACCAATAGCGAAACACACCGGTGTGAAACGTTGCACAAGTCAATGGTGGTTTAGGTGGCACCTAACCTAGAAACATGACCATTTTAAGATGGCGAGAAGCTTGGTTCAAGCAAGGTTTCACGACGGATTCGAAGGAATTACACGCGATAAATTAACCTTGTTTTTAAAGTATTCTAAAATTTCTGGTTAACACTTTCGCTAATATGAAAAACTATAGTCGCTCGCTATCTCTGTGTGCTATGCATGACTATGGTCATCCTTCGCGAAATACTAAATTCTGAAACCTCGTAACTACATAAATCTCAAAACTTACTTAGTCATTTTCAAAAAATCAATCATTATTTCAAAATTACATTTCAAGAAATCTCTTAGCCATTTTTCTTAAGGGGAGAGAAGTGACGAGAAATGTAATTCTTTAGAATCTTTTTTTGGGACAAACTATACATAATAATCTACTATTTTTAAATAAGAAGTATATTTTTAAACTTTTAAAGTCGATTTTTAAACTTCCAAGGGTGTCAATTGCGAAAGCAGAAGAAAATTGAATGCAAATGCAAACTTGGAAACACGTAAGATATTATAGATTCACTCTCTGCAGAAAAGTGTATCCTTTAGTATAAAGGAAGTTCAATTTAAGTTCGTCAATTATTTCTTGAGATATATTTTCCACAATAATTTGCAAAATTCTTTCGAGAAAAACGCGTTTAAAATGTCACGTGACGAAAAGTCGACTGGAAACAATACTTCCCTCTATTCTACGGTTCCAGGTACAAAACATAAGTCTTTTGTTTCTTCGTGAAACTCATTTGGGGAGCTTATACTTCCTTCTCCTCTCATTTCTTGTTGTAACGACGTAGAATCTTGTTCCTCGACTGCACTAATTCAGCAAACGATTTCGCTTGCGAACCAACAACAATTCCCAATGCATTCATCATTTACAGTAATGGTAAATAACCATTGTTCATGGTGGAAATAACCAAGAAGGTAGAAATTTCAATGGTTTCTGTTCTACAATGTATTGCACATATTTTAGGTCGAATACGCAGGAATTATAACTTTTGTTACTATTCAATAGCAACAGTATTATAAGATTACATACATATATACATTATAAGTAAGAAATCCTGTATAAATGTATAAAATTATTACCAGCGTAATTGCATTTCGTTTACATGCACTATGTGACTGTTTTTTGACAGAGATTATCATAGCGAAAAAGTTAATCAACCTAACTGTAAATTTCGAGTTACTCGAAATACTCAAAATACCCATAAACATTCGCCAAAAATGCAGTACATTTTCGTTTCTTTCGAGAATAGAAACACTATTCTGTTCCGAAGAATCGCGACGAAGTTTCTCGATGCTTCTAAAGGATCCCCGCGGCGTTGACGCAACATGGCCGTAGGATTCCACTTTTTAAACAATCGACTTATTTCTTCTTTTTTTTCTCCCTCTCTCCTCAGTTCTTTGTCTCTCTTCTTTTCTTTATTTTCGTTACTTCTCGCGTGCTTCACCGAGAAGAATGCAAGCGGTAGTTCCTGCGAATCCAGAGGCGCTCGTTCCAGAAACGACAGCGCGCGACTCGACTCAACTCGGCTCAACTCGACTCGACGCGACGCTCTGAGAGAATGGGAAAAGAGGTCGGAACTGTTACTCGACGATTGTGTGTACGCGTTGTAAAGATAACGACGCTCTCATGGCAATACCTGCGCGGTTATCATTAAAAGACCTGGCTGGAAAACGTTACGCGGCCAGAGTTACGAGACTCTCCTCTTTCTCGTCGTCGTCGTCGACGTCGTCGACGCAGCAAAGCTAGTCATCCTAGATTTTTCGTCCGGTTCCGTGCTTACGCAACGTTTCCGTGAAACGATCGTAGAGAACAGAAGGAAAAAGGCGGGATGAAAAGAAAAGAGAGGAGAAAAAAAAGTAGGGTAGAGAAGAAGCGTATTTGTGCTTCGTGGAATTTGTGGATCGTAAACAGTTGACATTCGTCGGGATTTATGCTGCTATGAATGGCTGACATTTGAATACTACGCAGATTTCTTCGACGAGTATCGCCGAGGCTATACACGCAGCCTGTTACTGTTACGACCGTCATTAGACAGAAATTTATTCGTTTTACCGTTACACGGATTACTCCGTCGAAACTGGCCAATTTTCATCGCGATACGATCAACTTGTAATGAGTATTTTAAACTGGGAGGTACGAATTTTGATGGACCTGTTTGCGATCGAAGATCGAAGATCGTTCTATAGGTGTGTTGTAGTTTCACTGGCATTGTACGTTCGTGCGATCAGATTCATACAGGTTTATGGTAATTAAGTGGAAAACGAACGTTTTATAAATCGCGCGTTCGGCGCGATTAAAGAGGCGATAAAAAAAGAAGGCTGTGAAGGATTTCACACTGGAACCGGTTGTGTAACGCGGTTTACGCGGTGTAGTAAAAGATGATTCATACCGAGGAGGCACGCATTTTCTGAATGACCTATAGAGAACCTGTATTCCTGGCGTGTGTACGTGTACACACGGAATTGCTCAACACGAGGGAACCTTATATCATAGGTAATCTTGCCTGGTGGTGACTGGTCTCCTCGTTTCTTTTTTTTTTTTCTTTTTAGATTCCAACGATGATGTCATGATTCGTGGTTTACGTCTGCATGATGTGTGCCAAAAATTAATTTAAACGCGAAAACCACGACGATAGCTAAATGTAAGGCTATATTTAGGAATTTATTTTCGGCGAAATTAATTCTTTTCCTCTTTCACGATGTTTTGTGCCTTTAAATAGTGTATTTCCTTGAACTATTTTATGTAAGAATTCGATATGAAAATATTAACACTAAATACAGAGAATAAAAACTTAAAGAATGAATAAGTTCACGAATAAACGATATTGTGTTTGTTACGCTAATAAGAAAAGAAGCGAAACCGAGTATGTGTGATGGGAAATTGATTTATGGGAAATCTGAGGGTGCAAAATTGCACAAAGTATAGGTGATATGATAAAATATACGAAATATCGAAATTATTGTGCGTTTTATAATACTTGATAGGTGAATTAATTTTCTATCGAAGTTCTACCATTTTTTACTGTATTTTGAAAAACATGAATTTGCATAAAAATCCACAATCTACTCGTTACACATAGAAAACTGTTTCAATGTCTATCGTACCAAAACAGAGTTATTAATTTCTCAATATTAAATTTGTAATTTTACGCGGACTAAATTTTTGTATCTGCATTTACTATTATTTAAAAATTTACGATACAATTGTTTACTTTTGCCAATTTCAGGTAAAGAATGCTCATTTTTCTATTAAACAAAAGCATCTATAAAACATTAACATGTTTATTTATCAAATGAGTTAATTTAATGCAAGGAATTGTTACAAATATTTCTTCCCAACTATAAATGATAATATTATCAATACATTGTTTAAATCTTGTTTTTCGAATAAAAAGTATGGGAAGTTCTTTTGTTATCATTTTATTTTTAAACACTCCTATCAATTTCCCGCGTGTATCAACAATTTTGTGACTCACAAGTGAAACAGTCGCAATAAATTACTACGACTATCAATATCAACAGAAATTTATCTTCTACTATTTCGATGAATGAATTAAAGGAAAAAAAAAAAAAGAAAAGAAAAAAGAGGAAGATACAATTGAATCCATATTTCGTGGAAAATACTTGTCGTTCTTCGTAAGCGTTTCTTTCCTCGATTCGTCGCGTTAATGGCGACGCACGGAATGACATCATCGGTAACGAGCGACGTTTGTTCAAACATACGACACACGGTTGTTTCATTGACTGATTCATACGCGGTGCCGGCCGGCGTCGCATACCTTTCCACGTCGTCGTCGCGAACCCGATCACCTCGTGTTTTGCACGAAGAAAAAACTACGTTCAATGAATCGTTCTTTTTCTTTTTTTTTTTCTTTCTTTTCTTACAACGTGACGATGACTGTAATTGATGAGTGGTGATCAAAATGACTCACGTTTCTTAGAAATATATCGACATTGATATTTCCGACAGTAATGGAGGACAAAGAGAGCGAGAGGACTGATCGTATCGCTCGAGTACATTTTTGCTAATTCGTTATTACAAGGACACAGCTTTTCCACGCTGATCAGAGTGTCGCTAATGAGAACTTCGGTGTTCTCGTATGCAATGAAACGACAGGAAACTCTCTGGACGGGTTTGCCGGTTACGATTATCGAAAGATACCCCGGTTGGGTTGCATCGAGACACGCGCGCCTCCCTTTTAATAAATAGACGCTCTCGACTGCGACAAGATACGGGCGGCGCGTGTACAGGTTTAAGCGTTCGATCTGATGCATACGCGAGGTTGTTACACGGCTGTACAGGAGAGAGTAGTTAAATTGAAAAAGAGCAGCGGTCGAAGCGCGTTAGAGCTGATACACGCGATGCGATTTCGATGGTGACAGGGGACATACGGCTACATCCGCTGCAAGACGGGGTGAGATAATCTCCGTTGGTTCTTCGAGGTTAATGTAAAGGGAAGGATTGGATGATACTCTTAACTGATGGAACGTGAAGGTTTATAGATCTTGGATATTCAAAGGGGATTCTTTTCTTTTGTGAAATTCAAAGGTGGAGTGTTCTAAGAGGAATTCTAGAAATTCGGAGGAAAATCTCTGCGTGTAACTGTAGAATTAATTATTTTGTTATGTGTATAATAGCTTTGGATGAACAATACTGTGTAAAATGTGAGTGACGATGCTCAGAATTGATAAGAGCGGAGTTTATTCTTTTGCAATTTTGCCAAATGTATGCAGAGTGAATCACCTAATGTGAATCATCTTAGTCATCCATTTGTAATTTTTGCAAATTAACGTAACATTCAGATTTCGAGGAATCAGACTTCAAGATCCTTTGCAGAATGTTATAAATATTTTTTAGTGATTGTCCATTTTTCTGACAGCCAGGAAATACCATCGCAAACATTTCGATTTGAATGGCTGTACTTGATTATGCGATTCCAGTCGGAAAGAATGTATTTCTACACCTAATACTATAGATCCTAGTCAAAATAGTGTGAATGTTACAGAAAGGACTAAGCAATCATTTATTTACCGTTCCTATAAGTGTACTGCAGCTGATAGACACCATTTTGAACGCACACTGTGAATTTTCATATATTAAAAATTTAAAACGTGTCACATGTCATTCAACGTCAGAAAATTATTTCTCCTCATGTAGTTTTTTTCATCATATTTTTTATTATACTCTTTGAATTCGCCTCACTGGCAATTCCTAGCAAAGATACAAGCAATAGATACATTTGAAGCCGAGAAGAACGAAAGTATCCTTAAAAACATGAAAAAAGATGTACAATGATTATCTTGAATGTCTTTTTAAACCACACGATGTGATACAAAAAGAATTTCCATAAGTCCCACTAACAACCGAATAAACTAAGCTGATCGTGTTAACTGATTCATCCTGTACAGTCGAAATACTCGAAGAAAAATCTTTTATTCGTTACGATTGATTTTGTAAGAACGAAATTCGAAAAACAAAATGCTACACCATGTTTGGTTACACTTTTCGACACTTCGAACTTTTTCACCCAGTTTCCAACAATGGAACAACGTTTTCAGACACGTTGAAGTTATCGCAAATTAGGCGTTCGGTGAGTGTTATCAACGAGGGTAGGGATAAAATTAGTTCCCGTCTTCCTCATCGATTCTGTCTCTCGCGGTGTCGCGATTTCCGCAGTTTCAATCAGACAAACGCGCTCGTCCACGTTTATCGACGAGCCAGGTCCAGTCGAGGGAAAAGCAATTTGCAAATAGGTCCGACAGCGTAGGCGTACAGGGGGTTGGCACAGCGTCGTATCGGATCTCGCGTGACACGCGCGGCCGCGCGCGATACGCGCGAGATCCATCGCGCGTGTTCACGTCAAAATACTAATTAGTCGTCGAACTGGAACCAGGTTCTCCTCTGCTCGCGGTCGCGCTCAAGTATTCACCCCTCCGCGATGACGCATCGATCATTGATTTCAATTCAGATTTGATTTTACCGTCCGTTTCGTCCAGAAATTGGATTTTCCAGTTTCCAATCGGTAGAGAGAGGGATGATCATTGTACTATCGGTTTAGAGGGTAGTCACGTGAGAACGGCGTCCTACTGATATTTCGTTGAATATCGAACGCCATGCTTGCGTACGTGAAGCTTGATAATTAGCTCTTATGTATGTTTCTATTCGTAACTATTGTAGAATATGATTGTATAAGGTCATACAATTTACAGGTTTCTTTGTTTCTAACACAAAATTTGCGAAACCTATCAATATAACGTGTTTAAGATTTCTCAAGCAAGATTGTTTGTCGGCGAAACGAAATTTCGTGGGTTTGTACATTATTGTATGTCTCCTTTTCGGGAAAGATGATATTTTCTAGGATGTTGTGTGCTTTGAATTAAACAGTGATTTGAATTTAAAGTTGGTCACATTCGACTGTTGCGTCAGCTGTAAGAAACTATCTAAGATGAAAGGTCAAGGATCACACGACCATTATTGTGTTCTACTTCGTTCAATTCTTTCACTTTTCTTCTTTGTCGTCATTTTTCTTAGGTATTCGCTGTTGGACGTTGAAAGGAAGTGTAACAAAGAAATATCTAGCGAAACAAGTGCACGCGTGTCGTAGCGCTTACTCTAATCCAATAAGACCGGAAGCGAAATCAACGGCGTCGGTTGCTCGGCGTCCTTTGCAAGGATTTCCAGCAATAATACTCCGGCCTGTTAAAACGATCGCCTAGGAGATTATCCGTAATTGCTAATAGCACGAATAGTCGGTCGTAATATTAGGTAAGTACCTACGTTTACATTGCCGCCGACAGTAATACGATGGAAATTCGCGGTTAACGACGCTAAAGGGGTCGCGCTTTCGTTTCGAATTTCATCGAATCGCTTCGAAATTAATAAATTCCCTTGATAACCCCTCTCATCAACGTTCTCCTAATCTCTCGTTTATTCTCTATCGTAATCGCGAATTTTCAACCGGTAAAAAAATCACGTTAACCGTTTTATATGTATATATATCTATATATACATCAGTTTACGAAAGTTCATCAGCGACACGCTATCAATCTTGTTAATTACACGGTATAATTATTATTAAGGAAATACTCGAGGCAGAACAAACACGATAGCAATCTGAGATCGCGACTCGTGCAAAACTTCCTTCCGCTCGTTTAAGAAATTGCCAGAGATTAAGGCGACGCTCGATCCACGGTGAGACGAGAATTTCGGTGAGGGAACGCTGCCTCGTTTCGAAAACTCGAGAGCGTATACCAAGAGAGAGAGACGAATTGGAACGCTTCTCGGTTCCCAGCTCCGCTACGGTAATCCGTGATTCACGAGAGTTAGGCTCCGCGGCGGGGAACGTCCTTGCGAACGATAATCGCTCGAGAAAACGTTCGTGCGCCATTATGCAACCGTAACTCACTGTAGTATAAGTAACAACATCGTCGTTTTACAATCGCGATCTTTTTACTCTTTTTCCTTTTTTCTTTTTCTCTTTCGTTCGATAAGTTCTAAGAACTTTTCATTTACCTTTTATACGGAACACTAGCAATCGAACAAACGTTATTTCCTTTTTCTTTTCTTCTTTTTTTCTCTTTTCATACGTTGTTTCCGTTTCGTTATCAGAAGGTTCTCTTTGTCCGCGTCTTACGTTTCAATCGATGAATGAAATGCTCGATGTCACGCTGCGAGGCCTATTGTTCTCGCGACGGTGTTCAATTCGACTCTGTTACGCGCGTTTTTCACGCGGTTGGTGGTCCACCGTGAAAAAAAACCAAACGTTATTATTTCACACCGACATTTTCTGACCGATCCGCGCGCAATTATGACGTGTTTCTGTGTAGGGTGTTGAAAAAATAATTTTCGCGATTTTAGAGGGCGAATATACACCTGTGGATAGATAAACAATGACACGAAACGTTTTTTCGCTAACTTTCTTTCATTTCCAGCTATTTGCAATAAGAGGGACGCTTTTTCTATACAAAAAGTATATTTCTATATGAAAATCTATTTTTCTATATAAAGAATATATTTCTATACAAGAATGTACTTTTCTATGTGAATATGCGTGCAAAAAAGCATGTGTATTTTAAGCAAAATGTTTTAATAAATATTTTAAAATATTTTAAAAATATTTTAAGTAATAGAAGAAATTGAACTGCGCTTTTTTCTCTGAATTCGCTTTACCTTATCCAAGTATTTCCAAAAACAGTGCTGCAGAGTTCAGTGTACTTTTCTTGTTCGAAATTGGACAACGACAGAGTTACAAAATAATGATTAAGTTACAATGAGTAATACATGAATAATAGCAGAATATAATGAATAATATAAATATAATGAATATAATAAATAATAATGCAACGAATAATATAATATATTTAACGGATAATATAAACAGGTACAGTTAATTATCGATAAACTTTACGCAAGGTTTCAGTATTATTCTCTAATGCACGCTTATTTACTATTTTGTTATTTCCACTCCGATCTGGTATATTAATTTTACCACACTGAACGCTGTTAATGACTTTTCCACTCCTACAATACCATTACAGGTTATTTTCATCAATTTTCCATCTCCATGTTTTATCTATATTTGATTAAAATTTAGTTCATTTGTATTTTTAATAAATTGGAACGGAAAACTCGAAGCAATATGTCTAAGACAAATGTGATCCATCACTCAAAGTTAATCGTGAATTGTTCAACGTCGAATCATTCGTCTTCGCCGTACACTCTATTAACCCTCGCGAAATATTACAAATCATATTCATTTACGAGGTCTATTGGACGGTTGACGGTCTATAGAGCGTAATAAAGCAGCAAAGTGTCTTCTCTCTCAGCTTCCATCGATATTGCCGTTATCGACGTGAATTACCATAATTCACCTACATTTTCAAAGAACGCGTTTCAAGATGGGGGTCGATAAGCGTCGAGTAGAGTAAACGCGGCCATCCAACCGGGTGTGTACCTCTCTCGTTCTCACTGAAATCGCGTTTTTATTCTTCGTTTATCGCAGGTTCTCATGATTTCGCGGCCTTATCCGTCGCTCTCAGCCGGAGGTGATTTCTTTTGAAAGTCAACCGACGACGCGCGCTGAGACCCTCGTCGCTAACTACCGCGGCGCCCCTTAATTGCACGGCTCGACACACTTCTTACTAGAGTTAATTGCACAACTTGCCACACCATGGCCACGTTTACGTAACCGAAGTTTCATTCATGCCTCTACGAGTGACAAAAGTATCGCTTGCAACCCTGTGCGAACTGTATACGCGAATACATCATCCTCTAAAACGTTTCTTCTTTCTTTTTTTTTCGTACTTTTATTTGTCTTTCAAAAACAGAATCGATACGATTCACCGTGTTTCTCCTCCGGAAATGCGGTTTCCTTTCAACGGTGAAAATGATGTCATTCCCTCTGTCTGATCGTTCGCGAAACGTTCTTCTGAAACGATCCCCAACGTGGATGCCGGCTGTTTGGAAACAACAGTGAAATATTATATACAGAGAATATGGAAATGTTTCTATACTTTTTCTACGTGGAATATCATCGTCGAGCGTCGCCGTCGTCGCCGACGTCGTTGTCGTTGTCTTCGAGACTAATAGTACCTCTTAAGATGTCCTTACAACTTACAGGTCATTAAAGTGGATGTGCAGAAAGGAAGTGAAGGTTGCTGTCGCAAGGAAAAAAGAAAAAAAGAAAAACACAATGATATAACGTGTAAGACGATGCTGCTTTTAAGAGCCACTGTCATTCGAATGGTTGGTGAAACATTCGATATCTCCTTATAAAGAAAAGTTCGCGTTTATGGAGTGAATATTTATAACTCCGGTGGCTTTTAATTCCTCGTTTAAATTAATCAGCTGCCATTAAGAACACTCCATAAAGGAGAAACTACACGTCGAATTCTTCGCATTCCTTTCGACTCGTCTCACGTTTATTCGTTATTTCCTTTTCCCTTTTTACTTCTTTTTTCTTCTGTTTTTCACTTTTTCTTCGGTAACAGAAAAGAGTGCAGTTCTTGCTCGAATGCAAAATTCACGCGGCATCGTTGCGCAACGGCTGGTACTCGGCAAAGGGAGACAAAGTCGAAGGATCAGAGCTCGTGGATCGAGAGATCGAGCGGCCAACCGAGCAACCAGTTTCCTCATCGACGTGACATAACCGTTGCGAATCAATTACGCTCTGGAAGCCCGTTGAAATCGCTTCTGGCATATTCCGCTCGAATCGACCGGCGACATCCGCCGTTCTGACGCCGAAAGCCGATCGCGTCGCGCGTACAAACACAGACGCACATGAGTACAACCCTTCTCTCTCTCTCTCTCTCTCTCTCTCTCTCTCTCTCTCTCTCTCTCTCTCTCTACGATGTACGCGTACACGATATCCTTGAGCAGATCTGCGACGGTACGGTCGCCAAATATTTACCGGCATATTTCGGAGATCGTTAATATTGGTTCTCGCCAATACCTCCTCCTCCTCTTCGTATTGATCTCGTGTTATATAGCCTTATGTAATCTAAAGGCCGTATCACTTTGCGACGATTATCGCCGGTTCTTACGCGATCCACCACCTGCAAAATAAGCATCGATGCGTATCCCATACGAGTTTGCGCTTTTCATTCGCGGTGGTACGTCGATATTGACGCTTTTGACAAATTAGCGACGATATCGAACGTTTATTTTGTATGGTTCGTGTTAACGGCCATGTTCAAATTACGATATATCACTTTTTTCCTTTTTGTTTCTTTTTGCCGGATAGTGTGAAGTATTACGTTGCGTGATTTTAATTAGATTTCACCTGCTAGTAGGATACGTTAATGTAGGCACTAGTTATCGTAAGATTGTTACGTGGATCGTATCCTCGATCGTTCGATGAATTTTGTAGGTTTATAGGGTCATTCAAATGCGACGCTTAAATGATAGTACTGGTATAATATCAGAGGACTTTGAATTAATTATCGACTGTAGGACGCTGTCTAGTCTTTTCGTCAGTTTTGTCGTGTAATTATTAAATATACAGAGTTTACATGCTAAAGTAGCTTTTTTACAAGTCTTATTCATCCTTTTGCGAAGCAAACTTATTCAATTTCAAATTCACCCATTTTACACACAAAAGTGAAGTAACAGAATGTCATTTTGTAGTCTTTTGTGATTTTATTCGGTCTTACCAGCCCTTCTGACTAGCATTCGAAATAAAAGGCGGTCAATTCGTGTATTGCCTCGTCGATATGTGTATAAATATTTTTTATATTAAATAACCGTTTTAATTATAGATTTAAGTATTATTACATAGATATATGGAATCAAACTTTTCATTCGGAATAGGAACTTCACGTCGCATATCTTTCTGTTACAGTAACTTAAGAGAAAAAATTTATAGAAAAGCTTGAGTTGCAAAAGGCTTAATTTGGAGTGCAAAACTTGTAACAAGTCGAAGATTAGGAAACGAATTCAGCGTAATACAACAATAACTAACGTTTCCATAATAATATACACGATTAATAAAGATTAATTCGATTTCGTCAATTCATTCTTAACACATTCACTGTGGTGTCTTTTTTCGAAGATTTTCCTATTTCTCGGTACAGGAGAATCATGTCCCGTGCAGATTTTAATAAATTGGTCATATTGAATTTTCTTATTTGGCGATAAAGAGAAAGTTCATTCTCAATTTCGAACGAAGAAAGAGAACAACTTAACAAAATTCCAAATAATTTGTATTTTATTGTAAGCGTGTAAGTTTGATCCTAATGATTCTTCATTAATCCATCGTCATCGCGTTAATTTTCGAGCTAAGCGTAATTTCAGCGTAGAAACATTCCGGACTAGAATGTTTCTACGAAATGTCTTGCTACAACGTGATTCCAGTGTGATTTAATTAATTTAGAAGTTACCACGTTCCAGCTATGATGCACCGCACGTAACATTTATTCTGTCCATTATGATTAATTAGCCTCCGTGCAGATCAGCCATTTCTGCGCTCTACTTTGATTCGGAGAATACTTAATGGGGGATGCTTGGTTTATTAAGCCACGGCGATGTGCAACAATAATTCACCATATTAGAGAAACTCCTCCCCTCTTCATATTTCTCGATATTATAATACAGTAGAGCTTCATAAGAGAATAAAAAAATAGATAACTTTACAAATATCCAACTCTCATTAAACCCAATTTCATTCCTCTCGTTAAATACGTTCTAACAACCGCATTTGCAATTATACTAGATATGCTAATCGATGCTAGAAAATTTGCAATTACATAACCTCCTGGTTACTAGAGTGCTGATATTCGAATGTCCTGTCGAACTTAACCGCATTCAATGTTAAACTTTATAATCTCGCAATGCGAATTCGTTGATTTTACGCTCGAATAAAGCGAATATCGAAATGCGTTTATACGAATATCTGGTTAATCGTGACCACGACCAAACGATTTTGTATTTGTTCCAATTCTGAATCAGGTTAAAACACTCAGTGGATGCAACAGGAAGTTGGGAAAGTGAATCGAAGCGTTGATGATGTCTATAAGAAGCGTGGATTTCAGATCGTAGTAAAAGTAACGTTTATTGTTCCATGAATCGAGTGTTCCAAAGGGAACGTGAAAATAAACGGCGGAAGGCTGGCGTAGGAGGAGGAGAGCTGCATCCCTCGTTTCCGGAAGCAGCCACGCGCAAAGGAATTCCGTTCGCCGGCGTGTCACATCGATGCAACGTGTCATTACGTGTTTCGTTCATGTCACGGAATTATTACCAAGTTCCATTCGCGTGCGTCGAATGTTGGGTATTAATGCCGCGTAAATTCGGTTTTCTCTCGGTAAATACAGCGTTTTTTTTTTTTTTTTTTGTTTAACGAAAGGGAAGAAGCATTGTATCCAGTTTCCCTTTGTTCTTGATCGCTACTCTCTGATTTTATTTCCCTCCGGTTCTCACAATTTGCATACGTTGCCGGTTGGTGTCTGCCAGCTGTGAGTTCGAACAGAAAAATTCGCCGGCGATCCGGTAAATTTCAATTTAAATTTGAAACCCGGTTTGGCTAGCGGATTGCTTGATTCTTTTTTCCTTTCTAAATGTATAGAAATAGAGGAATCGAAAATTTTTCGGATGAAATTACAGATTTTTCGTTCATCTTCTTTTTGCGATATTCTTTATTACATCACCCTCGGAGTTTGCAGAAATCTATTTTTCTGTTTACTTAAATTAATGGTTCGTATTTTTAGATATATAACGCAAACAGTTTCGATGAAAAATTTTGGGTGGTTTTATACCATTAATGCTACGTCACCGCGCCGTCAATCGTTAATCGAAATTTCAAACGTGTCTTTCTCAGAATGACACCTTTCAAAGTTGGTGCTTTACTTCGTAACTTCGACAATTTTCACCAGATTCACTTGAAGTGCTCACTAAACGCTCTCTATTGAATAATCTAACGAAGTCCACAGAATTTTTGCAACGTATTGAAAATTGTTTCTGCGATCAATATCTTTATGCTACAATTTCATTTCAAAAATCTGATTTTTACATTATCTCTGTAAATCTCAATATTTTTTAGAAAATTCTCTTTTCTGCGATCAGTATCTTTACACTAAAGTTAGAGTACAATCAAGAATGTGATTGTATTCGTTATTTCTAGAAATCTCAATATTTTTTAAACCATGTATATGAAAATTTCCCAAATTAAACACAGGGAGAAAAAACACTGCGTCCATTCGTACCAGAAGTTCAGGGAGGCAGCTACAACACCGCCATTTTGTACAAAACACAGTTAAAAAGTACTTTCGTATTCCTCAAGGACAACATAATAAAGCCCTAATGAAAATTTTCGCATAGAGTCCATTACATTCTTAAAAAAAAAAAAAAAAAAAAAAAAAACTGGAAAAAGGGATTAAAACGCCGAATTGAAGTATCATTTTCAGACTTCAAGGGTGGTTTAATTCCCCAAGTTCAAACACTAGGATAAAAATTCACTCAACCCTCTCCAAGCTCGCTTGTAGGGAAAAAGCGTTTACACGTGTAACGTCGCGTACGATAAAAATTCAAATATCACATTCCTCCCCTTTTCTCTCGTCGGACAGTGGAACGAGAATAATCGTAACGGTGTCCAGTGATTTCTAATTGCCAACAGGAACGACGGTTCCAGCGAGGTGAAGCGCGACGGGGCGCGTCGGTTAAGATAAAACGTTGCGGCGCGTCGCCGGAAACGCCGGTGGCTCCATTTAAATTCAATTATACAGGTGTTGCCGGGGTGGTACGTAAAAATCCACATTAAACGCGGCATAAATTACGGAACGGAGTCGGGCGCGGCCAGGTTATACAGAGAAAAAGATGAATAACGAGGAACGCTAAGTTCGCGGCACACTGAACAACGAGTGCGGTGCACTTTACGGGCAGTAACTAACTCGTGACATTTATTTCAACGGCCCGTACACCGGGCTTTATCCGTCTTTTACGGCCACTCGTTGCCCCTCGCTCTTTTTCGTATTCCCTCCTGACCAGGGGGTGCTGGTGGACACAACGAACGTTCGTTTTTTCGTCATACGGGTAACCGCATAAATTTCGACGGTAATATATCGCATCGTCTTCCAGTATCTCGAAGAACTTGAGATTCGCTCGTTGTATTTGCTCTTCCTGTTTGTCGATCTTCGATAAAACGTCTGTGCAAGTGTTTAACCCCTTAATCTATAATTTCTTTTCCTCACTGTACATTTAAGCATCAGTTACTTAGTGTTTTAATACCATTTTACGTACGAAACACGAATATATCATAGATTAATTACAATTGACAATGCTCTTTAAATTAAGAGGAAAGTTAGAATTAAAATTAACGTTTGTTGCTAATATAACTGTTTTTCTGTTTTTCTCGACTTCGAACAATTTTAAAGGAACTTCTAGTCACATTGTACAACGAGAACAGAAACGAATTCAACTCGTCTTGGATGCAATAAGTACGTTTGTGAAAAATTGTTGTAACAATAAGTGTCTTAATTTAAAAAATATATTTTTGTATATTTTCTAGGTTAAAAGTAAATCACTTTTCCCATTGAACCTCTAAAATTGTTCATCATTGTTTACCATATTATTGTATAATATAAAAATTCATCTATTCGCCAAAATTCTCTATAATACTCCATAAAAGAATGCTTCCATAGCAGTGTTCTAAGAACCTTTGCTATCTATCTGTGAACGTTTTATGATCGTCCCACGAATTACTATGGCACGTTCTCTGCAAGCTTTCCGAGCTGGGTTAGCTGATTAAGGAAAATTGGCGTGTAAGGGCTCGTTAGAACAGCGAATAACTTTATTCTCGAGTTAGAGAGAAGGGATAGCGTACGGACAAGCACGGTGAGAACACGTCGAAAGCGTTTTAAACGGATTCAATCGAATTAGGATACGCCACCGCGGAATTCGACTTCGCGTTTGATCGCGAACACCGGCCACGCTCCGTCTGTCTTTGTTAATTTCACCAATCAAGGCAGAACAATGGATCCGATGCATCCGGATAACGCAAATACGTACAATGGCCCGTCTCAACAGGCGGGCTCTCTTTGTCGACGAAAGTCTGTTACGTTGTTCAATAATCGGCCTTTTGAATCGCCTGTGGAACGATTAGCGCGATCAACGGAATGTGAATGGGAACGTGTGATTATCGAACGGCAGAAAGATCGTTCGAACTTCCCCTCGCGAAAGAAATAATATCATCCAGAATCGATTGATTATGTTAGACCGAAGAAAATATCGAAAGTTACGTTTTGTGGGTCGCAAAAGTCTTCGTACTTTCTTTGAAACAGAATAATTTCTTTTAAATTGGACAAAACCGCTTGAGTTTCTTTTTTGAGAAGCTAGAAAAATTAGTTAACAAGACGACATGTGTGAAAGATTCTTTGAGAAAACTACAATAGATTGAAATTACGACGAAAATGATAAAAGTCGCTTTTCACAGCTTTTTCTTTTAATCTGAGCCTATAAGGAAAATTTGAAAAATACGTTTTGTAGATTTATGTCAGTTGTGTCCATGCTGGAAGCTTCATCGACATCAGCCGATGCAGAAACAAGCGATAAGTATAGAAAGATGCAAGAATCTTTTGATTTATTGCAGTTGCACGATCGAAAGTTACGAGAAGCTTCGATTTTCCACAAAATTTTTAGCTCGTGCATAATTCTTCGCAATTCCAAACAATCATAAGATTTTCAAAATTTTTAGTGTACATCATCTAGTAAATTAATCTTTTTAACTTCCCAAGGAAACTCAAGTCGTTTAGTCTAATTATAGGAGAGTTATTCTGTTTTAAAATGGATACGAATACTTCTGTGACTCAAATCTATCGATCGAGCATGCAATTAGATCTTTAAACATTCTTGACATTTCCAACCCTGCAGATCCTTGAATTTTTAAATTCCTGTTTACCCCCTATGCGTCCCCAGGAGACCAGGATTGTCCTTAATGGACGAACGATTAAGGGATTGGACAGGTGCATGAATCACCGATTCCGTGACGAGGTAGGGCTTCCCCATTTCAAACCTCTCATTCTATCACCCTTTTTCCAACAGTGTTTCTCCCTTATTTACCCTTAGAAAGCTTTCACAAGTTAGTGTTATTTCTCTTTTCTAAAATACATGATTCAACGAAGATCCCAATGCGATAGAACTTCGGTAGTTGCACGAAACGGGACTGAAAATTAGCTTCGATGTGCTGCATGTTGCCAAATGAAAATGAAACGTTTAATAAAATTAGAATTCACGGTATCTAAACGTATCTAATAATTTTGCTTTTCCAAATTTCCTATATTGATTATAATAATTATAATTATTTATCTGGAAGCTTCTTACGATCGTTTCTCTCGAGAGTACTCTCAAATTGCGTGTCGAACTTCTCTATCGACACTCTTAACACATTGTACGTAAATATCGGCTGCTGAGAAAGCCTGAGTACTGCTAGTCACATTCCTTATTTATGGGGAATGAACGGTGGAAAGAAAATATATTAAAAATTTTATACATTTTCACAAAATAATATATAACATATTTTTGTTAAATATTCGCTATACACGTTTCAATAGATATTAAACATCAGTTAAAACCGATAAATAGAAAATCCCGCAATAATACAGCGCCGATGTAGAATACAGTGTTAATACAGTGGTTCACTGATAAAGTTTACTCTCGAGAGCAACTCGCGATAGTTTTATTCCTCAACAAAATTCTCGTTTCTCTTATCATCGCGTTTCACTAATTTTTTCTTAACTTAAGAAACTACCCTCCCCGTGTTTTGGCGAAATTGCAATAAACGACATTCACATGCAAATATCGAGAGTGTAACTATCGAGGTTTCAACCGTAGTTGTTCACTTTCGAAAAAATTGCTTCCTGTAATTTCCAATCAACCAACTCGAAACCATTCGATTTTCCATCTGAAAAACGATAATCAATCTCGTGTATCACAATAAAGAGTTCCGGAAACGGGGGATTGTTACTCATTAACCGTATCCCGATAATCGGACGTCGTCGATGTCGTTAATGATACAGGAACGAAGCTCGTCGAGTGGTTCATCATCATTGTAAAGAGAGAGAGAAAGAGAGTTTCGATTGTTTCCCTGCGAATTTATACTTATCCACAGAACGTTTCGTTAAACAGGCATACCCGCACGAAACCGTGTGCGCGTAATTAATTACCGACTATAGTAACGTACGATATATAGTTATCTTCATGTTTGTGTGGATGTGTAAGTGCGTGCGTGCACGTGAACGTTTTGTAACTTGTCCCGCGCAGAAATATATCTGCTCTGGTTGCTCCGTGAACGGATAACGACGACAACGACGAGTTCTGGTAACTTTACTTTCTCTCTTCGGTGATACAACGTATTTCAAAAAGCTGGACGATTTCGCTGGCTAGTTAGCTACGCTTACCGCATGCAGCATTGTTTTTCCGCGATACCAGCGGATCCTTTGTGCTTACACTTCGCTCTCTGGTGTTAATTAACGCGTCTAAGGTACATTTTGTAAATTGGAAATACCGTTGAGGGTAAATGGGAATGATAAGTAAAATTTTCTGTATTTGAGGAAGAAACTTTGTGAACGTATTCTACTTATTATTTAAAATTTAATCATTCTTTTATAGTGGATTTTTGAACATTTTTAGCAATATTAAATGTTCGTCAATCTTGCCTCCTTTTCTTTATCCTGCACTTTGAATCTTTTTAAGAATGTTAAATTTTTACGAATCTTAGCTGTCTAAATGGTCGGTCGAAATAGTTAAGCAATCAATAACAGTCAAAATAGTCAAATTGTCTATGTATTAAGAACAAAGAAAAGACATTAAATTTGCATTTTATTAATATTGGAATCATAATACCGCCGGAACAAAGATCGTTGTAATTTATTTGGTCGTTCTAATTTAATCATCCGCAGTATACTACAGTTTAGGAACATGCTGAAGTCTGAATTTCGACTTGGAGCATACCACGATCGTTTTTCCCTGGTGCTCTCTATTCGAGTATCGTTAATAGATACAGAATAATTTCATGTCCCGTGCAGCCGATGATAAAATTGTTCCCCGCGATGAAACGAGCGAGCAACAGCGAGAAATGCAAATGGCCGTCCCTTGGAGTCATGCATACGGCAGTGAAACGCATAGCCGCCGGTTAATGCAGTCCTCGAATAGAAGACGGTCTTGTGCGATCGATTATGCATAACGGCGAAATGCCAGTTGCATTCTAATCGCGTCGTAGCATCGACTATTCTGGCTGGTTGTCTGTGAAGTAGTTAATCCTAGAACCTTCCACTTCTAACCATTCAATCGACAAAAGAAAAACAAAAAAAAAATAAAACAACGAGAGACACTTCTCATGGTAAATAGAACCGGAAGTGTATCGTAACGATATGTGATCAAGTTTTCGTCACTCACGCGGTACAATCGCTGGCAAAACGAGATTTATAAATCTCTATTACTTCGAGGCGCTGTTATAACCAGCGTCGCGGCTAATACTACTCTATTGCCGGTATTAGAGTTATAAATCCGTTGTCGGGTACAAAAGGTGGCGTAGTCCATGTTGGATAATCCTGTAATCACGCGATACGAATGAATTTAAGGCGGAGATCTGAATAAGTCCTTATTATAACGCCGTATTTTTTACGACTCCGTGCTGAAGTCGCTATGGGGGTTGCGGTGGACGTTTCTTCCGGTCATTTTTACGAACGTGGAAGCTTGTAGCACGGGTAAATAAATACACTCAAAGTAGGAAATATTCGTTCTTCTTCTCGACGATTTTTCAAAGACCCTCGAAGGTATTTAAAAATTTTCCGCACAGGGTAATAATTATGCAATTTCCACTTCTATTTGATGGATTTTTCAAAAAGAAGAAATCAAGAGATCAGAAGAAAATAGGCTGTTTGATAGGAGAAGTTTCCGTGGAATCGACGTTAATTAAAAGAGAGGCAAGGCGGTAAGACGTTTGTACGCGCCATTACCAAGAATTCATCGTGATCGAGCAGCTACGAGCTAGTAACACACCCCTGAGGTTGCCTTTTTCTTCGTGGCTCGTTGCTAGAGTTGTTTGATTACTCTCTTTAACGCGGCGGCACCTTTGCCAAGCACGCTTCGTTATAGCGGAACCAGTTGGAATAATATTATAAAAGTATGGAGCAAGGATTCCTGTGGCGGTTCAACGATACCGTACAAACCCGCGGGGAAACGACAATTGCTTTGATTCATGCAACTATGTGGTCGTTTCCGACGCGATGGATATGGTACTAAAGACCACCTGTGACGATGGAAATAGTCTGTGTGCGTTTCGAAGATGGCAGAGCATATTTTCTTCGCGAGTTGACGTTATTAAACAGATAGTCGGCAAAGAGACGAACGATTTTTCTGAAAATTTGGAATTGGTAAATAAAATTTTCTAAGTTCCTTATGAAATCACATTTTGTGCATTTTTAGAATGAAATTTCATTTACAGCAATGAAATTCTATTTTCTGTTGGGTGATTATAAAACTGCGGATTATTATGCAAATTCACACTTTTTCAGAATATGATAAAACGACGTAGGATTTAGGTAAAAAATTATTTCACCTCTCCAGGTACTATAGAAATCAGTATAGTCTGGATATTTTGTATTCTTTTCGATATTAAGTACATTCTACGCAATTTTGCATCTTTAAATTTCATATAAATGCATGAAAATCCACAATCTAGCGATTATGCATATTTTCATATATTTTCTTGTCGTAACTATTGGAATTTTCCAGGAAACTAAACGTGTACACAGTGTGTCAACCTTTTTTAAGGGATTTAAGTCACTTAACTGATAATTAAAATTGCAACTTGCGGTTAATCTTCGTATAATAATTTCAATTAATATTTTCATTACGTTTTGCAACGAATATGTTTCAATTCTCACTTTGCATATTCAGGAATGATTCACAGTGGACGTAGCCAGTTTCAAAATTACACTCCTCGAGTGAAATCTTTTATCAACGACGTTCGATCAATTATGATTTTCTATGATAGTTACACGTCAACTTTTCGCAATTTTCTTTGATTTATCGTTGAACCTTCTTGCACAAAGGATTATGAAATATTCAAGTTTTTAATTTTCCTCTTTGCCCGCATTTTTCCTCTCGAATGCAATTTCCCGTGCGGACTTTTCGCGAGCGAAACCCTTCGTTCCTGGCCTACGTCGAACCCGATCGTTAACAGAAGCGGCGGGATAATCGTTGCAGATAACCATATTCCGGTTTTGCGGCTAATTGAACCGCTGATTGATGTATTATCTTCCGGACGAATCGTTGCGCGGCTCGATTACCATTTGATCGGTTTCGTCGATGGGCGTGCGAGGCACAACTGTTCGTCAGCCGGGTGAAAACATTTTTTAACGATTGTGCGTTTGCACAGAGACCGCCATTCGCTTGTTCATCGAGAGACACTTCATTAGCAACGGTTTATTTGCCATAGAAATAATATCGATGTGTTTCTTTGATCATAACCGAGAGAGATAACTAAAACCGACTACCAACGAACACCAATACGATTGCAATTACTATTTCCCGCGAAACGTTATAATATTTGACGGGAACAGGATGAAAGAAAAATTTCGAAATCGTATATCGATAATTAAATCATCGAATTTATAAGTACTTAAATATACCAATTAAAAGTTTAAGACACTCAGTTTCAAAAAATGTGCCTTTCCCACACGTTTTATCGATATTATTGAATTGATTAGAAATCTAATTCGACCTTTCACTTCTTCCATTCGATCAACAGCCAATTTAATTACTGACCATTTACTTTCGCCTTTGTTAGGTACATTTATATGTTACACAATTATATCGATTAAAATTTAAGACAGTTCCAAAACATATACCTGTGCTTTTGACAAACTATCTAATTGTAATTGAATTTATTAGAAATCTAATTTGACTAACAGCCAATTTAATTGCCAGTCATTTACTTACCAACTTTGTTAGTTCCATTCATATTCACAATCGAACCAATTCAAATTTTATTAATTTTTTATTTCAATTACAGAAATTTCTATATGTTTCATCGAAGCTTATGCTTTTTCCCGAAGTGAATCTGTTAATTTCGTGTTATCCTTAAATCTAGCGAAATTCAATCGCATCAAAAGAGACGTCACATTTTCTTTGACGTTTCCTCCAATCTCCACGTAGTCCATAAAAATTTTCCAACGATCTTAGCCCCGCTGGAACTCGAGGTTCCCGTATAGGGAGGAAAAAAAGTGCGAGGCCCATTGTCGAGGCACTCGTGATGCTTATTTCGCAGCCACTCCCGCGGAGCGTCTCTCGAGAGGGCGGCTCGTCTCGCGAGAGGAGCATTGAATCGGAGCAAGCTCATCCCCTAGGGGGTTGTGCACACGGACGAGAGGTGGCGGTGGAGCGAGCGTGTACGAGAGCGAAAAGAGGGGCCACACTTTGCATTTTTATTGGCACATTACGTTCGCCGCGCCTCGCCACTGTAAGCAAGCGTCAAAACCGTCTTCGTTCGCGAGTACGTGCCAGCTCGAGTGGCGGGATGATTCCCCGGGCGAGTCTTATTGGAAATTTCACCGATAACCGGTGCTCCATTAAGGGGCGGCCACGCGAGCAAGCAAGCAAGCAAGTAAGCGAGCGAGCGAGAGAGTTAGAACGGGAATCAGCGAGGGTTCCTGCATTCGATGCACGAATTAATGGATCGACATGCCTCCTCACGTCTGATGGATTCGTTTACCTGTAGATTGCAGCTTGAAGATAGGAAGAATTGGATCGTACGCAGCGATTTCCTATCGCGATTCGTCTTTCCGGGATAAAAGTATCCAGGGTGCAGGTTCTCTAGTGTCTGGGATCAACGAGCGAAGCGGTTAATTGAGACCATCGATAGAGTGATGTGGAGAAAGTTATACTTTACGGAGATATTCTACTGTAGATTTTAGAATTAACGTGGGTGAATCGTGAAAAACGTCTGACGACTTCTCGCTTCGAAAACTGAGAATTGCTAGGCCTACGTAATTTCTTCTTTTCGCTAATTTTCGTTTAAGGTGCAACTTTCTTCGTTAAATTTATCTTAACGCACTTTGCAAAATTCTCAAAACCAAACTGTCGAAGAAAAGGTCACTCTTCTATGAGCAAGTTGCTGAGCAGCTCTGCTCCAGCTAAATATTGCACTCGTACGAATTGAAACCTAAATGAGAACTTCCTTAGAGACGTTGATACTTCTTTAGCGATTAAGTGTAAAAGTTACAGAATTACCAAGAACGTGTGATAAACCTGGACGAATAAAATGATTGAGACAAGTAGAACAGAACTCGTAGCTACATGGAAAACGAAGAACGATCTAGAAACACGTTATAAGACACGGAGTTTGACCCAATTTAAATAACGAACCCTATTACCGAGGGAGAAAAAAAAAAAGAAACGAGATATTCTCCGCTTCCACTTTATCCACAACTGCACGCCATTCTTTATGACATCATTTCTCTGCTGCAATTGCTCGCGAACCGAGCGTCCTCGCAAAAAGAACGAGAAGGGGAAAACTAACAGAGAGAAAAAAAAAAATAATGACGATGGCCTGCATCGAGCATAACAATCTTAACCGGTGCACGATACTATTTACCGTTTAATGCGGACACATCGCTCGGTTGACGTTTTATTAAGCCGCATCGTTCGTTCCGCAGGGATACAAGTAATTTCGATCCGGCGTGTGGAACAACGGGACGCGGATAGGCAGGGTCAGCAAGCGGAGAGAAATGTTTGCTCTTCCCGAGACTTGACGAGTAATTTACTGTCACAACTTACTCGGGACACAATAACGCGCCGCTTTGTTCACGAAGGATTAATTATATACCGGATCCCGTATCACGTCCAGGTGGACGTCCGACGTGTCTGTAAATGACAGCCGGTCGTATTTTCATTTCGGAACGAACCTAACGACGCGACCGCAGCTACTACAGGGCGATACGAGTTCTACACATCGTTAACACGAAATATCGTTTTCATTCGTTGTATTATACACGTGATTCGGTTTGATACACGTTCAGAGATCGCGCGTTGATACGCGGCAAATGAAAATTCCATCGGTTGATTAGAAGCCTGTGAATAAACGGATTAAAGAAACGTCGAAATGAGAATTTCTAATTTCACGCCAGGTATCATTCGAACCAGAAATTTGTCGAAGCGTGATATCAAATAATTAGATATAACAAATGTTTCGATGTCACGGGACACCTTACTGGTTTATAATAAATCAACTTTAGACGAAAAGTTTAGTTACTTGTTTAATTTCAGAAATATATTTTTATCGGTATTGCTAGTATGTTAGGGTAATTAATAGAAAAGAGATTAATGAGGTTCAACACTAGTTTTTGGAACGATAAATTACTGCAAGACTCTGCTGTGCTCACTGTAAGACATGGAGGAGAGTCCATTATGATTTGACAGTGTCTTAGAAGAAACATCGTGGGAGATTTAACAAAAAATCGACGGTATTATTTAAGTATCGCAATATCACAGTCATAAAACAAACTTATACAATTGTTCGAATTGGTGAAACATCTGTTATGGCATTTACGAAGAGATACTGAACTATTTACAGGGTTTCATGAATTTATTTCAACACAGATATGTGAAAATATCTCTAACGAGAATATCTCGTCAATGTATATTTTTTTAAATATTAAATGTACAAATTAATTCAGTACCTAGAGGAATTTATCGACTGAAAGCGTCCTTCCTTTTCAAAGAGGACTGCAAGAGGAGGTTATCCGATAAATGAAAAAAAAAAAAATATCCATCATAATGGAGATTATTTCGAACATGAAAATTGTGCTTGATTTTTCTCTAAATAAAAATTGTGATCTGTGAGGAACAGCACAAAATTAATTTCTACACGTAATACTTTCCACGTGACATATGTCAAATGTGGTAAAGTTTACTATATCACCTATCAGGTGACAAACGTCTGCTATGGTAAAAATAATATAACACACTTCTGATAAGGGTTAAACTGTGAGGTTCAAATTAGTAGGGTTGTTCCTTGACATATCGAGAATGGTGTGCACGCGTTATCGTCTAGAAATCACAGAGAAAGAATTTCTCCGAACGATCAGACGATCGAGTTGAAAACCGAAGGAGCTCAACGCAAAAGCACTTCGATTCCAAGCCACAAATCCCTTCCTTCCGCTATAAACCGTGTCCGCGTGATTCGCGTCGCGTCCGCGTGTCCGGTGACACAGAGGGAGCGATAAAGTGAGCGCTCGTACGCGGACAGAAAGACGTATAACTGTCTATCGCAAGAGCGAAGGTGAGCGACGGTTCGAAGTTGCGCGGGAGAGGAGGCGAGAGACGATAGGGAGTCCCCGAATGCAACGCGATGCCTATCGATCGGCCGCCATGTGTGAAATAACTCAAATAACGCACACGTTGAGCACCGTACACCCACGTACGCGCCGCGCCACCCTGGCGGAAATGCTCTTTCTTGCGAGTGCTCGAATATTCTAGTCTACGAGCGAGTGAGAGAGAGAGAGAGAGCTGAGAGCTCTGAGAGAGAAGGAGAAGGCTATAAGAAAGAGAGAGAGCTGAGAGCTCTGAGAGAGAAAGAGAGGGCTGAGAGCTCTGAGAGAGAGAGAGAGAGCTGAGAGCTCTGAGAGAGAAAGAGAGGGCTGAGAGCTCTGAGAGAGAGAGAACTGAGAGCCCTGAGAGAGAGCTGAGAGCTCTGAGAGAGAGAGCTGAGAGTCCTGAGAGAGAGAGCTGAGAGCTCTGAGAGAGAGAGAGCTGAGAGCTCTGAGAGAGAGAACTGAGAGCTCTGAGAGAGAGAGAACTGAGAGCTCTGAGTGAGAGAGCTGAGAGAGAAAGAGAGTGAGAGTGAGAGAGAGAGAGAGAATGCGAATAGGGTTGGAAGTAACGCGAGTGTAACGGCGCTCTCGACGCTCGAACCGGATTTTTATCCGGAGCCCCGACGATCATCTCATTGATGAATACGCAGTTTCCATGAATACCGTATGAGATTTGTCAGGACGTGTATCTTCGGCGCGACGCGACACTCAATACGATTTCGCGTGCAAAGAGAGGAAGAGAGAGTACCTCTCGCTCTTTCGAAACGTCGCGTCGAACTGTTTCATCTTTCGCGAGAGGATTTCCAGTCAGACGCGTGTGTCTTCGATGATACTACGGCGAAGACTCGATCGTCGCGCATTATTTATGACTTACGAGAACGAAATTGGAGAATAATAGCTGGCTGCGGGAAGAGGGAACGTGAAAAGACAATTGAGAAGCGAGGTTATTTCAGTAGATTATTGGAACTTGTCTTACGGATGAATCGTTTGAAGATTAGAATAGAGATTTCTTTCTTTTTCGATGCTCTTCTTTTCTGCAACTCGGTATGGAAGTTGATTTTGACAGGCAATTGTCAATAATTACTTCGACCGAGTTGTATGCTACGTGTCAATTGATATTTAGAATCATTACAGTAAGTCTATGCAATTATTGGGTTGTCCGGAAAATTCGTCCCGATTTTCATATAAATAACACAATTTCGTACTTCAAAGCATTTTTTTTTTTGTTCCATAAGGTATGTACTTGTTAATTTTACAATTTTATATGTTGTAATATATTCCAACATTACCTATCAAATATCAATATGAACTTTCTGGACGACCTAATACATTTCCCGTGTGCTACGTGGAATGATTGTAGAAAAAATGGCACTCAAAAATAGTCTAGACGACTGTCCGTGTCATAAACTCGAAAAGCGAGAGCTTAATTGTGTAAAAGGTGTCTATTATCACGTTCTGTATCGAACACCGTGTAGTCGATAAGGAGCGTCCATGATGGAAACCGTTCTGCAAGGCTGGTAATCTGCCGCGACAAGAGACGCTGTCGTATTTCTCGCTAGATAATAGATATAAATAACGAGGCGCTGATATTGAATGAGAGAAAAGTGGGAACCGGTTACAATATTTTCAGTGCATCGGCGGGCCGCGCGTTAGTCGATCGGCGTGTATCCACAGAGAGAGAGAGAAAGAGAGAGAGACAGAGAGAAAGAGAGGGAGAGAAAGCGAGAAAGAGAGAGGGAGAGAGAGGGAGAGAAAGCGAGAAAGAGAGAGAGAAATAGAAAGAGAGAAAGCGAGAAAAAGAGATGGGGAGAGAGAGAGAGAGAGAGAGGAAGAGAAAGCGAGAAAGAGAGAGGGAGAGAGAGGGAGAGAAAGCGAGAAGAGAGAGGGAGAGAGAGGGAGAGAAAGCGAGAAAGAGAGAGAGAAATAGAGAGAGAGAAAGCGAGAAAAAGAGATGAGGAGAGAGAGAGAGAAATATATAGAGAGAAAGCGAGAAAAAGAGATGGGGAGAGAGAGAGGAAGAGAAAGCGAGAAAAAGAGAGAAAGGGAAGAGGCGCGCCGCAGGGAGTGCGGAAAGGGCAAACCAGCGAACTGCAACATTTCGAATATAAGTTAGCCGGATATTGTTCGGCACGGGGCGAATGGTAAGGGGCTTAGCAGCTCTGGAGCAGTGGCCAATATGGTGGTTACACGAGGATGAAACGATATAAATCCCGAAACGCTTACAGTTATTGCAGATCCAACGTAATATCCACTCGAACGCCGGCCCGGCCGGCCGGTTTACGCGGTAATTCGCCGATGACAGCGTCGCGATAAAATGAAATCGGTCCGCGGCTTTTATAACGGCCGACAGCGAGCTAATCCCTGTTTGCCGGTAAGACTGACGACGCGACGTTGTCGAGAAGCATGGAAAATCAGCCGGAAAGAGAGCAAGGTGTGAAATTTTCACCTATGTTTTCGTTCCTGTCAGAATTTCGCACACTTGCAGCTGTCGTTAAACCTTTGAGCGTGAAGTACTTCAAAGTTAAACGCTGCACACGGTCGGAATACTTTCCCGCGTACTCGTAATACCGATTGAGTACACATGTGTGTCTAAAGTCACCGTTTTTTCCCTTTATTTACGGTAAATTGAACGAAATATTTTTGTATTTCTCAGCGTTTATATTAATCAATTTCCCGCCACATAAGACGCATCTTTTTGTTTACTCCAAAACTGTAGAAGATGGTTGCCTTTATTACAAATGTCGATAATAACACTGTTTTCTTTGTATAAAGTGTTGTTATTAAAAATAGGTACTTTGATCCTTTTATAGACCGGGAAATACGGCAAATCCCGACTTAACGCAGTATTTTACTTGCAATTCATTTTCAACAAAGTTTCATCGACAATTTCCATTTTTCTCATGTTGCAGTTACAAACGAAAGTTTCAAGACGTTGTTTAACATTTCTTCTTTCATCTATGTCCTGCAACTTTTCATATACTCGAACCTAGCCGTTTGCAGATTCATTGAAAATTCTGCATATGACTCTATTTCTAAGTACAAATACAGTGCAAGTCTTCAGAAACCTATCTGACACTGTCACAAGCTGTTCTTCAATTTCTTTGTTCTCCTTTCGAAAAAATAACCCGATGTTACATATCTCCGAATCTGAACATTCAAAAAAAGATTCATGTGAAGTCAGCCACAGCTGATCGACTGTTCCAAGGATGATCATACAGATGCAAGGAAGAAAACCGCGGTTCCCTTCAGGACACCACGCGTATCCAGGCTAGTGAGAACGGTGGTCCAGCTTGAAAAGAGCCCGACGGAACGTTCGTTGAATCGCGGCCAGTTGTTGGTAGGGGAATAGCAGAGTATTCTAGACGACTGGTTTTCGGTAGTCTGCCAGAGCTTTTCGCTACTCGCTGTTCTTCCTTTTCCCTCTTTCACGGCCGTCTCACTCGCTTCCTCTACGCTTCCACGCCGCATCCATTCCTGTACATCTCTCCTCCCATCGTCGTTCAACCTCCTGCAGCTTCTCTCAGTCGTGGCTTCATCCCTTTTCGTCGCTTCTGTCCGCCTCCTCGCGAAACGATAAATTTCCCGGCTTTAAATCCCAGTCCGCGGCGCGACCACGACCGCCGCCACCACCAAACGTTTCTACAATACGCCGCGCGTATATATATACACGGAACGGACGTACGTACTATCCGCTTGTACAGACTTCGCGTGCCCTTGTTTACCGGCCTGACGACATATTTATGAGACCTGCCCACCCGTCCTCCGCCCCCGATCCAATCTCGATATTCGCGTCACCTCTCGTTCGCGCGATACCAACCCTCTCGACGCTATTCTACTTTGCGCTCGAATTGTATATCGTACCATTCTCTCATCCTTGTGTTTCTTTTTTTTTTTTTTTTTTTGTATGTGTGAAACTTCTTGGAGCTCGTTCTTATTCTTGGCTGAGGTTACTGGTTAGGTTCTTTCTGTGTTGAAGATTCTCCGAGGTTTTGGTAAATTTTTGTTACTGTGTGTAATTTTAGGGTAACGTAGCTTATTGTTTCAAGTTAGGTAGGGGTTTGATAAGCGAAATTCGAGTATTATGTGTATCTGGAAAAAATTTGTTGGCTATTTTTATGTTGAGGTGGTGAAAACAGTTTCCAAACTTGGGATATTGAAACGTGTTTGCTTTGATACCTCGAAAACTATCGGAAACAGAGAAATTTGCATGGAAATGGATGAACATCTCGTGAAAATAAATTAAGGAAAACGTATTAATTTTGAATATATAATTTAAACAAATGAATTATTCTAAAATGTGATATTTCATTGAGAAGCACACGATCTTTACGTTTAATCTATTTCTCTGTCTCTAACAGTTTTCCAGATATTGAACCAGATCGATAAATTTTGACACTTCAACTTCGAAAGCTATTTTCACTCCCTCAACACGAATGATGTACAATAAAAGAAAAAAGATACTTAGATAATTTTTTCGAGATTCACATCATACTGAAATTTAATAAAAACCGTCGACTGACACTTGACGATATTCTCTTGCAAGTTACGCTTCGTTTAGTTTCCAATTTTTAATTGTAAACGTTAAACGATGCTGCAGGTTCTTAATACAAGGATAAGCAAATGAACGCGTCACGTCCTAAATTCAAGCTTATCCTTGGAGTTGAATTTATCGTGCAAGCTCCTCCTAGACGACGCTGGACCAGCTTGGGGCGGTGCTTCAGCGTATGCTCGTGTTCCGTTGCTGACAAGAACCCGTGTCGCCTAATTAATTCTCACCGACAATTTTCCTCCGACACTTTCCAATATTTACCATACATACAGACCGATAAAATCATTGTTTGCTATCGAACGAAGCATCCTCACCCCTCTTCGAATCATCCAGCCCTCCCATATAGTTCAATCTCGAAAAACAATCACGATATCTCTCGCTAAACGACCCCTACGGCTCGTTCTTTCGAGGGTTAAACGAGAAAAAGGGTGGGGGATGCGCGAAATCCCGTCCGGTCAGCGTTTCGATTCACAGCTATCGATCATTCGTCACGGTAGAAGCTTCGAGACGGAAAGTTTATTATGGGGCCATAAATGGGATAGGCCGTATCAGCGTGTCCCTTTGTGAACAGCACGAATCCATTCGAAATCCTGGTCACGAAACTTTCCCCTCTCTTCCACTCCTCTCATCGACGTCAAATCGACGGCGCGTTGCGCGAAATTTACCAAACGGCCGATCGATCTTCCTCGGTAATTGCGCGATCATCGAACCGAAGGAGCCGTTTTCACAAGTGCATTTGGCACGACCAGCCTCCCGGAAACCATCGAGATTACGTCCTCAACGAAACGACGATTTCTTTGTCGCGCCTCTAAAAGTGTCGGAGGATCCAACGGGACAATGTCTGTTACACTCGTGTCACCACGGTTTGATCCTTCTTGGCTCCTAGGGAAGATGAATTTTATGGAACCGGTTTTCACAACAGGATAAAGCGACGTCGTTTCAGATTTGCTAATGTACGCGATTCTTCTTCTTTCTTTTCTTCTCGAATACTTGTTTAACCCCTTGCCCTATAACAACGAGTTAGACTCGTGACACAGATTCTGGCTGAGTTTCCACAGAAGCAGTTATATTAGTAACAAATATTAATTTGAATTCCAACTTTCCTCTTATTTCCTACTTTCCTTGATATATACTTTCCTTGATTGTCAATTATAATTAATCTATAACACATTAGCGTTTCATATGCAACATGGTATCAAAACAATAAGCAACTGATGCTTAAATGTGTAGTTAGGAAAAGAAATCATAGGTTAAGGGGTTAACCCTTTTCTTTGGTTGCGTCACAGCGTCGACGGTGAATTTTGCGACGATAAGATAACGCGGACTTCGAACTGTTAATTTTGCAATTTCCAGTGAAGCCTTTCGAAATATGCGATATATATGTAATGAACTGTATTGATTTTTGAACGGATCAAACACAATATTAAACAACGATATAATTGTATTATAACTAATTTAACAAGGTATATCACAATATTGATGTCTGTGTCGAATGTGTATAATGATGTGTAAAAATGACTATGTTGGTGATTGTAATAATAATGCTCCTCAAGTGTCTGTGCATGCTATTTTATAAATTTGGTGTGTGTTTCTATTCGCTGTTTAAAATGTGTACTGGAAGTGGTTGAACTGTGTTGATTGGATTTTTTGAGTATTCCTGACGGTCGTGTCGATAGGATAGGGAAATTGTTATTAACTATTTGTTATATTGTAGAGTCGAATCATGGTTCATCTGGTCATTAGATAGGCTGTCGCTTCTGGTGGCCAGATGAGAGGGTTTCTTAAATAAGTGTGAATTTGCAAGTCGTGTTGCCTAAATCTTCGCTTTGAAAAGATTTAGGTTTTTACAAACGAACACCTTTCTCTACAATTCTCTTTGTATATCCAACCGACTGATATACTGGTAAATATTAATTCACTCCCTTCCAGTTTACTCGAAAAGTTGTCAGGAATGGTATAACAAAAAGAACATTGCGAAACAATCTAATACTGTTCGAGAGTCCTAGATTGTTTCGAGGCACGTTGTACAATGAAAATCCATAAATCAATTCGAGGATCGACGTCACTGTCGACGTCGAGGTTCTTCAATATTTCAGCAGTTTTTGAAAGCACAAGAACGCCATCATCGTAAAACAGAAAGGACAACGGACTAGCAAAGTCCTGTTAATATTACCGTGTGCAGAGAATAGAAGACGGAAAAGCGTCGACCTGAGTACACTTTTACGCTCCTCGATAAATGCTACCTTTTCTCGCTCCATTTTCCACGTATCCAACGAACTCGTTATGTGTATATACACTTATATATTCATATATATATGTGTATATACTTCAAAATCTAGCGCAATCGTACGTAGCGTTGATTCAACGATCGAAACATTCGAGCAACGATCCCTCACCGTCGAAACCCCAAATTTCCTTCTGGTAAAAATCCTCGAAATTTCTTAGATCCACAATGGCAGCACCGGCCGTTGGTATCGACTTGGGCACGACGTATTCCTGCGTCGGCGTGTTCCTCAACGGGAAAGTGGAAATCATCGCGAACGATCAAGGAAATCGCACGACACCGAGTTACGTCGGGTTCACCGACACGGAGAGGTTAATCGGTGACGCAGCCAAGAACCAAGTGGCCATGAATCCTACGAACACGATTTTCGGTAACCGTACAAAGTATACTCTCCATTTGAAAGCCACGAAATTGTAAAACGCTCGGCGAATCGTTGGGACAGAAATGTCGAAATATATAGTGATTCTGGCGAATGGAATTTTTTGATAATCGTGGCCGGGTTGAAACTTGGCAGCGAGTCTACGAATCTAAGAATCACTATCATTTCCGGGGTTCTGGGGTTGGCTTCCGGTACAGTGGCGTTGTGCATTCGCGGAAAGAAACTGTACCGGAAGCTGGTGCAACGGTTGAGAATGCTCTCGTTTCAACGCTGCCAAATCGAGTTTACCCGTTTTTACTTTCCTTTTTTTTTTTTTTCTTCTTTCGAGATCTGTAGTCATGGACGGACGAGGTTAGAATTCGGTTTAGAAATGATAACGTTGAACTCGGTCTCGATCTTAGTCGCGTCTGTGACCAATTATTCGATCGTTGCTCAACCGAGTTCGAATCGATAGTTAAGGGAAGCGTTAATGATATCGTCTGACAGACGCGAAGAGACTGATTGGCAGACGCTACGACGATTCATCAGTTCAAGCTGACATGAAACAATGGCCGTTCACTGTGGTGAACGACGCTGGGAAGCCGAAGATTCGAGTGCAGTACAAGGTGAGTTTGATCACGTTAAGTCTATGGACCAGATATCTTCGATATTGCAATTGTAGTATTGTTTGTGATGAACGTTTTGAGTAAAATATCTGCTCTTCTACAAGGTGTCTTAATAGAAAACAGATACCTGAATGTTATTTCCCTCATTTTTATGTTTTTAAAAAAATTGGAAATGTTTCAAATATAGTTTGAATAGTTTCCAAAGAGAAGTATCGTAAATGGAAAGTTTTAATTATGATTAAATTTTTTTTCGAACTTTTTTGGATCACTGTACCATGCAGATAGTGTTAAGACACATTTAAATATGTCTAACTTGTAACATAGAAAAAATAATGCGATAAGTTGGTAAGTGAATCTGCTTTTTATTTTACAAATACTCAAAGACATGTCTATTGACATTGACACATTGTCTAAACCACGTTCACAATCAATTTTACTGAATATATAATATTTTTTTAATTGAAAAACAGAGTTATTTTTAAGAGACATTTTTAATTCTGCACTCAGAATTTCTTTAATTAAATTTACTTCTATGTAAATATTAAATTATTCTAGTTCTTATAATTTTTTAAACATACACCTGCAGATAGAGAAACGCCTACTTTTGGCGTTACAAAAATACAATAAAAGTAGTTACTATCACTAATATTCGAACACCTTTCGAAACAGAATAACTATTTCAAAATCAGCTCAAACGACGTGAGTTTTTCCGAGAAGTTAGAAGCATTTGTTATTCCAAATATAAACTATTGCAATTTGTCAATCCGAAAAACCTGATAGATAAAAATCAAGTTCGCGAGATACCTGATTCGCTAATTTAACACTAAAGGTTTACGAGACACGTCAGTTTTACGTATTTGGGTTAAATTACAGAAACAATTGTTACTATTTTCTATCAAATTTTCCTCACTTTTATTTATCGAATGATACGAAAACAAATCCGAATTTGTAAGTACATTAATAATATATAAGTATGTTGTCTTTAACAAATCGATTTTTCGAAGGAAAGATTCGATTTCTAATTTACTTAAGAAAAGTCCTTAAACCTAGTGTTTAAGAGGTTAATGTATCCTGCACTCTGAATTTCTTTAACTGAACCTACTTCATCCGTGTCTGGTGCTCAAATTCTCGGTCAATATCTCATCGGGAGGATCGGTTCCAGAGCGAGACGAAGACGTTCTTTCCCGAGGAGATCTCGTCGATGGTCCTGACGAAAATGAAGGAAACGGCGGAAGCTTATTTGGGAAAGTCCGTGACGAACGCGGTGATTACGGTACCGGCGTACTTCAACGATTCCCAACGGCAGGCAACCAAGGACGCCGGTACTATCTCTGGCTTGAATGTCCTCAGGATCATTAACGAGCCGACTGCTGCTGCTATTGCTTACGGCCTCGACAAAAAGGGACGCGGTGAAAGGAACGTTCTGATCTTCGATCTTGGCGGCGGTACTTTCGACGTATCTATACTGACTATCAACGACGGTATATTCGAAGTAAGTCTGTCTGTCTGTCTATCTATCTATTTCGATCGAATGCTACGTTCCTCTAACCCTAGACAGTTCTTTTATATCCCATTGTTTAGGCTTTGACGATCGTCTGTGCTATTTGTGAGCTCCTTCTTTGTCAAACGCTCGATTAAGTAAAAGTTTTCATTTCTTTCATTTCCCAAGGTGGGATGCCCCACAGAGGGGCAATTTGATTGTTAAATTCGAAAATAAACTCGTCCAAAGTTTAAATTAATCGTATGCTAATAACTCTTTGCAGCAAGCATCAAGTGCAAATTTAAATAACAAATAATTACTAATTATTCAAATAATATAGAAAAATCTTTCATTAAAATTATTCATAATTGAATTTCAGTTCTCTATTATATGTTTTCAGAATTTACTTACTACGTTTCTTTAACAATTCCTTAATTTCTTCTTAAAATTTGTAATTTAAATTTCTTCAGTGAACAATTCAATTTTTGAATATTAAAAATTATGTATATGTTACATAGGGATCCATATGAATTTTAGAAAGGCTTGGAGCATGGCATAGAAAATATTGAGAAGCACTACTTTAGAGGTTCTAGCCCAGAAAGTGTTGAATAGTCACAGAAACTTTGTGTTCTGTGGATCATACACCTCTTTGGTGCTCATTCGTACATTTCTCAATAACTATTGGAGTGATACACTGAGCCACAGTCTCAGAAGACGAATCTTTTGACTCGCAACACAGCTCACATCCACACACTGACACTTTTTATAAATAAGCAAACATTTACAGAACAGTCTAACAGTAGATCTCAAACGTAAACGGAACATTACTCATAAAAATTGAATAAAAATCTATTACAAGTATTCAAATCACTCCATCTCAAAATCAGGAATCATCAATCTGCTCTGAAACTATTAAACACAGAGTTTGATTAAGTTCCACGACACAACACCCACCACCATTGGAATTATATTTCTCTGTCCTCGTCTTTTCAGAGCTGCGTGCTTCTCCATGTTAGCAAGAAACACGGGGAAAGTTTTTAAATAAAAGCTCGACGCGGTTGGAAGGTTTTTAATGCGGAAGTTACATAGAATATGAAAACGTCGGGAATGGAGTTTACGATCTTTATAATTTTCGCTGGGAGTAAGAAAGGGCTGTTACTTTTGTAGGTTTTATCTTGCGCTAGATTAGCAGTTCTGGTAACAATTTGATTACGCGAAGTTCTGGCTGTATGCGAGTCATAAAGGGATCCTTTTAACTTTGTTGTTCCTTGACCTGGTTCCTATTTGCTCCACTTACGTGTATCGCGGAAGGAGTTACTATAAAATTAGGACAGGTTGTACAGTAGAATGTTAAAATCGTTCGATAATAAAAATGACTGAAGTAACTGGGAAATTTCGAATGAAATTTTCTAAAAAAAAAAGTCGAATGTGTTCACCAGGTGAAAGCGATCGCTGGTGACACTCATCTCGGTGGCGAGGACTTCGACAGTCGTATGGTGACATACTTCATGCAAGAGTTCTCGAGGAAGTTCCGCAAGGATTTGACGAAGAACAAGCGTGCTCTTCGCCGGCTGAGAACTGCATGCGAGCGTGCAAAGAGAACCTTGTCCTCGTCTACTCAAGCTAACATTGAAATTGACTCGCTCCTCGATGGTATCGATTTTTACACGTCGATCACGCGCGCCCGCTTCGAGGAGATGAACCAAGATCTCTTCCACAATACCTTGAAGCCTGTTCAGGAAGCTCTGCGGGACGCGAACATGGATAAATCGAAGATTCACGATATTGTTCTTGTCGGTGGTTCGACGAGGATACCACGGATTCAGAGACTCCTTAAGGTTATTTCTTATTTTTGCAGAATTTATTATAAACGAGGGAAAGTTCCTGTGTGTGTTTATATTTATTTATCGTCGTACGTGTATCTGCTTTTTTACTCATTTTAGTAATCATTTCACGGCGTTGAGGATAGAGCTTGCATTTACTTATTTATTTTACACTAACGAATTGAATTTTTACATTTTATTTTCCTTAAATTATATATTTTATTCACCTTAACATCTTGAGCTGGAAATTAATTGGACGACATTCGAGAGGAATCCGTTCAAAGCAATTGGAAATCAGCTATCTTTCGAAATCGTTTCTATGGAAATTTTAAGCACGCTATAAGTAACCGAACAGCGTGTTAAAAATTTGTATTAATAATTTCGTACAGTATGAATATGTAATGAGACATTGTGAACGTAATAACATACCACCTGTACTAATTATATTTTGCAAAATTAGTTCCTTAACCCCTTGGCCTACGATTTCTTTTGCTGTCTATACACCTAAGCGACAGCTATTCACTGTTTTAGATTAATTACAATTACCAGTCCTCAATCTTATAAATTAAAAGGAAAGGTTGAATTAAATTTAATGTTTGTTACCAATGTAACTGTTTTTGTCGAACCTTAGCCAGAATCTACGTCACAAATCTACCACGTTGTTATAGGGCAAAGGATTAACATCGTTCAGCCGAAATTCAACACGTTTTTGTAAAACAAATGCAATTTTGCAACAAACGACGCAAACATTAACTTCATTCAACGTGTATAGCACGTTACAATCATCTTAAAGACAGTTACCAAAATACATGCGTTTGGTTCAACGCAAGAGGTTAAAGGATTAAGAGAAAGAAGCAAAAAAAAAAAGAAAATAAAGTCAGATACAAGAAGACCTGTGATTATTCACACTTTTTTTCTTTTTTACGATATTCCTCGCGATCTCCAGGTGTATTTGTTGCAACACCGAAGGAAATTGCTAGGAGGAGGGAACGCCGTTAACTTGTCCAGAGATAACGTTCGACACGGCGTGTCGGTTCGTTAAAACGAAATCAGGATGATATAGGGCAGGCTCGATAATAAAACGCATTAAAATTCGATTACGTTTCGTAGCTGAAAGGCCGACCCTAAGCTTTTTAAGTGTGGGGTTCGAAAGTTCTAGTACGAAGGGTACGAGGATCACGAATGACAGTGCTCAGAGGGGTAGAATAGGTAGCCACGACTGACTTTCCCTCTCCCCGTCACGGGTATGAACGTTACAGAATTAATGAGCTCGATGACAAAGTCAACACCCGCGTTTTTCGACCCTAAGTCGCATAGTCAGAGGCGTTACCGGTACCATTAAACGTACAGAGCCTCGCTACGAATATATTTATGGCGTCGGACGTAGGACGAAGGGCAACTCTCGAGACTTTTATCACCAGGACTTTCAATAATCGTAATTGAATTAGAGGCTACCGATGGCGATCCTAGCGATAAATTCTAATTCAGCTGGGTTCGATTTTAATTGCCCTCTCGAGCGGAAACTTATTAACCTAATGCTGATGGAAGGATATTAAGAAATTCTTGGTCGATCAGAAAAGATTGAAATATTACGTGCAGGGTGTTTCGTAGTATGTGAATCCTGTTTCAGGAATAGATAGGAGACACGAAAAAAGAAAAACGAAGAAAGTTCGTATATTGATTCGGTGTAAATTCTACCACTAACGATAGATATGTTAATTAGGTAGTTTTAACTTCCAAAACGAAGAAAATAGTGCTTCTAGTAAAAGACACAAGCGCTCAAATTGAATTATAAATTGAGATGAGTAAATTTAATTAACAGGATGTGCGAAATTATTCTATTAGCTATGAAATGGTGTTTGTAATTTTTCGACCATACGGTGACCATGGCTGTTCAGGGGTTTCAGGTTTATTTGGTAAAATATCGTTTCATCGCGGAGTTGCTCTCGAGTACGAGATTTTCCTTTATTGCGTTAGAATAGGGGTTTTTAAACTTATGTAGTCCGAGGACCCTCTCTTAAACATTTTTTTTGTGGTGCCACAAGTCAGTGATGGAAACCCGGACACTAAAAAAAAATTTTTTTTCGTACAACGTTTATTAGTTATATAGAATATAGAAACATGAAAAAAGTCAACTTTTGACAAAAATACAAATAATAATGCAAATATTAAGTAATTTTTAAGCAATATGATACAAAAATAAAAAAAAAATACATAAAAATCACAGAACATAATAATAATAGATTCATGTTTTATTTATTGACTTAAAAATATTTGTTTTCATCATCTTCTTGAACTGTTTGCAACCATTTCTCATAATTTCGACCACAGTTTAAGAAGTTATGTGTTAGAAAATTGACCGGTACCCGAGCGACGTCTGTTACGTGCTTTCCTCAAATATAAATGAAATAAAAACTAAAGTAATAAACTTGTATTATTGTTCATGCATCAAATAAACTCTTTCTATTCTTTTTTCTCCTGAAGTTGGTTTCGCATATTACGAAACACCCTGTATATACATGTACACACGATATTGTCCTTTATCTATATTAAATTTTAACATAATTCTGTGACTGTATAAAAATCCTCTGCAAAATTTCATAGGATTTCTTTAACGGAAAGGACCTAAACAAATCGATAAACGCGGACGAAGCAGTGGCGTACGGCGCGGCCGTGCAAGCGGCCATTTTGCAAGGCGACAAGTCCGAGACTGTTCAGGATCTGCTACTCCTTGACGTGACTCCGTTAACCCTCGGGATAGAGTGCGCTGGCGGTGTGATGACCGCCCTCATCAAACGCAACACTACGATCCCGACGAAGCAGACGCAGACTTTCACTACCTATTCGGACAATCAGCCGGATGTTCTGATCCAAGTTTACGAGGGCGAGAGGGCGATGACCAAAGGCAACAACCTCCTGGGAAAATTCGAGCTTACCGGGATCCCTCCTGCGCCACGTGGCGTGCCTCAAATCGAAGTGAGACTCGTTACTCGCTCCAAATTAATTTCACAAATCCTTGTCATTTACTTTTTTCTTTTTTAACCCTTTGCATTCCATTGGAACCGACACGGAAATAAAGCAAATTAATAACGCATACTAATAAAAATGGAAAATTCACTAAGGTGTATAAATTTTCCTTTCCGAAAGGAAACTTTTAATTTTCCAAAGTTGCAAACGCTTGTTGGCGTCGATAAATCGATCGTATACAAATTCTTTCTACTTTCTTTTCCTTTTTAAACGTTTGCATTCCATTGGAACCGACACGGAAATAAAGCAAATTAATAATGCATAGTAATAAAAATAGAAAATTCACGAAGGTGTATAAATTTTCCTTTCCGAAATGAAACTTTCGATTTTCCAAAGTTGCAAACGCTTGTTGGCGTCGATAAATCGATCGTATACAAATTCTTTCTACTTCCTTTTCCTTTTTAAACGTTTGCATTCCATTGGAACCAACACGGAAATAAAGCAAATTAATAACGCATACTAATAAAAATGGAAAATTCACTAAGGTGTATAAATTTTCCTTTCCGAATCTTTCGATTTTCCAAAGTTGCAAACACTTGTTAGCGTCGATAAATCGATCTAATAGAAAAATATTCGGAGCATAGAGGGTTGATTATCCTGAGGATGCTGTAGAAATAGTAATTTCGTGTGCACGTTTATAATGTACGATTGAGTGTCAGAGTGTTTAGAGATTAGAGTTCGAAAAGGAAGCGCCATAGCTATCAAACGTTTTGAGGTGAAATAGAGAAAGAAAAGAAGAATATATAAAACAAAGTTGCTCAATGTTTAAATCAACTCTTTACCTTATAACGAAGAGTCACACTCTTACAGTAAATACGCGGGAACAGAAAAACTGAATTTCCAATTAATTTTCATTCTGAGTCTAAATTTACCTTCAATTTATATCTGACGATTATAAAATACAAATTTCTACATAACATTTCGATTATTTTATTCAAAGCTGTATTAAAACAGCGAATGGTTGTGTCTAACAGATGTAAGGATGAAAAATTCGTAAGGCAAGAGGTTAATTTGAACATACAGCGATATTCGAGCAGCGAATCGCATATTTTCGAGTGACACTCGACAATAGAGCCTACACTTTCTTCAAATAGCTTTAACGACTGTCGACGTCATATTTGACCACAGATAAGCCTTTAATTTCCCATAATACACGATTCTGTCGCAATGACAACCAATATCAACGATTGAAGCGAAAGGGAACAAGGGGTTGGTCTCGTCTAGCCAGTTTCAGGCAGCAAGGATCGCTAATAAACGTTCCATAGGCTCAGGGCCAAAGATAAGAAAACAATTCCGTGTGGAGGGACGGTTGCTTTGGAAAAAGGAAATCCTTGGCATGGATATAGAGGAGATCCGTAGACGACGACGAGGGTTAGGTCTACGACTGGACAGGGTTTGGAAAGATCCTTTTTTTCCAGACGATCCTTCCGCGTGTCTCGAGATTTCTTTCTTTCTGCCTGTTGCCATCGGTGCACCAGGAGCTGGAGACGGTGCTCTATTGGAATTGTCAGGCTGTTCGGATAAGCATCGGAACGGAAAGTAGACGCGGAAATGAAAATGGAGAAAATGGATGTTGGTTGCGTCTGAAACGCGTAGAATGTCGAATAAAAACGACAGCAAAAGTAACTGTCGCCTATTCATTTCTATTGGATCAGTGTTAAAATTCCTGTCCAATTTTGCATTAAAATATAATTGAAATTTATTTGTTAGTCAATTACATGATCCTCTAGTCGATCTGTCGACGTTAAGTTTCTCTTCTTCGCAATTTTTTAGGTTCAAATTCGGGGATCATTTTGCAATAAATTAAGCACAGCGACATTGTTTATCAAAGAAGCTCGGCTAGAACGTGGCTCGTCGTTCAATTGAAAATCGCCATGTTTAAATTTTGCAAACCACTTTTTTGACTGCACAAAGTGTTGATACACGATTTTAGTGAACATCCTGAATCTTTCTTACAGCAATTCCTACCGTTATATATTTTCGGAATTGTTAAAAGTATGACAGGACGAGAATGAATCTTCTCTCCGCTCATTTTTGAGATCTTTTCTCATAATGCAATAACTGTAGAATCACGAAAGTCTGTTGACGAAGTAACAGTTGAATTTTGAACATTCGTGAACATTGAAAAATTGAACATTCTTTTTGTCCTCTATGAAATTTTCACGTGCAAGCAAGTAATTTAGTTTCGCGCGCGAACTTTTGCACTGGTCTAATATTTCCCTTTTTCTTCTGGTTCCAGGTGACCTTCGACATCGACTCGAACGGTATTTTAAACGTGTCAGCAGTGGAGAAATCGACGCATAAGGAGAACAAGATAACGATAACGAACGACAAGGGACGGCTGAGTAAAGAGGACATCGAGAGAATGGTGAACGAAGCGGAAAGATACCACGAGGAGGACGAGTTGCAGAAGGAGAGGATCACGGCGAAGAACAATCTCGAAGCGTACTGTTTCAACATGAAAAACACGATCGAGGACGAGAAGGTGAAGGGGAAGATCGACGTGGCCGACAGGAAACGCATCGCCGATAAGTGCAACGAAATTATCAAATGGTTGGACAGCAACGCTTCCGCTACCAAAGAGGACTACGAGTCTCAACTGAAAGACGCTGAAACTGTACGCATTATTTACATTATTTAAAAAAAAATAGTATATGCATTATTTCTTTTTTTTTTTTTTTTTTAATTTTAACGATGAATTCGTGAGTTCAAATTGAACGAACTGCGATTTGAAATTTTGTTGATTTCTATATTACCATCTACAGATCCCTTAGTTTCCTACTGATGGTTATTTGATTAAAAACACGTTTGTTTCCTTTACGACTGGAGATACACATTTACCATCTGACGATTAATAAACGTGATTTTTCATTTATTTATTTTCCAGACTTGCAAGCCGATTGTTATGAAATTGTACAACGGTCGAATCCCTACGGATGGTCCAACCATAGAGGAAATGGAATGAACAAATACCATGAGTCGATAAAGCCACGTGCTGCCATTGTACGGATTTAAACTTTCCGCGGGAAATTCAAAATTTCTGGTCTTGACAGCTCCGAGAAATGAAACTGAACGAAATATAACCCGGACTATCTCATAATTTTCTAATAGCATTATGATAATATTTGCACAGGATCGAACAATTAAATAAACGTTGCTCGTTAATTTCCAACGTGTTATTTATTGCAAGCGAGTTTGGGAAAAGATAGTTATCGTAATGATTTCGTAATACATTCGAAATATGCGATAATATTGTCAGACTAACACAACGACCTAGCGCCGCCGCTTACGTGTGTGTATGAATGTGTATGCAGCGTGATAAAAAAAAGAAAAGAACTGTTCAATCATCGAACGGTTTCTTCTTTTTCTTCTTTTTTTTTTTTCTTCGCCTCTCGCATCACGTTAAAACTAATATTGTTTATGCATATAAAGAGTATGTACACAGTTGGGCCTGGGGAGACACTATTAAATATTTAATGACCTTAGCGTACAGTAATATATAGCCTACGCATTAATGGAACGTTTCTTCTCGTAAAAAATAGATTATGCAGAGCACCATGGTTTCTTCGTCGTCTTCTTCGTCGTTATTCTTCATCCTTTTCTCCTTGATTCTATTCCTTCTCATCTCCTTCTTCTTCATTATCTTCTTTTCTCATTTCTTCATCATCTTCATCGTCGAATCAACTGGTTTTTACTTATGTACAAATTTCTCCGCGCGTCTTTGTGTCGCGAGCCGTCGCGATGATTTGCGACGCTGTAACGCTGCTTGCAAGCACATTACGAAAATGTGGCTGGTTTTCCGGTCGGTCGGACGGCGAGATTACAGTATCACCGCCGTATCTGCGCGATATCTTGCGAACAATCGAGAAACAAACGAGGAACAGAAACTGACTATAATGTTGCCGCGAAATTTTATGCCCTGTGTGCTCAGTCTTTTGACACGCTTGCTACAAGTATCTCTCTTCGTTCTTACTTTTACTCGCTCGTCCTTCGCGATACGACTCAGTTAGCATACCAATTCGATTAATAAGAACAGGTTTAAAAAGAAAAAAACAAACAAACAAACAAGGAAAATTCTGAAATATTTCAAAACATTCGATCGTGCCAGAAATTCCTTTTCGCGGCAGTCGTTTATGATTTTCTAGAGATCGGAAGAGAAATCGAGAATCACGTAAATTCGAAGTCATTTACCAAAACGTTATTACAGAAAACTAAGTAGATTCGTTCGAATTTCAACTTCATCTAAGATCTTCGCTCTACTGCCGCCAAGTAATTCGTGGCATTCGAATGTTCTCGGCTCATTTATTCCAACTTCCACGTGTGCCCGACTGGCAAATTACGCAATCGCGCCACGGAACCGTTCGCTGGAACGAGCAAAAGTGGAAAGATGGATTCCATCTCGGGAACTTTGAGTCTTCCAGTAAGTATCTCATTACCGAGCTCAAAGAACCGGAGGATCCTTTCTGCTTCGAATTTCTATACGCGTCTTCCTCGTCCTCGGATTCGTCGTTGAGCTCGAATATTGATTATCGATCTTGACGATCGTCGAAACGAGGAAGACGTAGACGCGAGGCCGTTCGACAAGGAACGGAATTCTCGAATGTGAAAAATATTTGAAAAAAAGAAAAAAAAACTTGGCAGGAAGAGGAGCTGGGACGAACACAGCTTTGGAAGAAAAAACACCGAGCTAGGCATAAAATTTTTCGTAGGACCAATCACCATGGAGGCTCGAATATTTTCGATTTCACCATTCGAATCGTGTTCGAGAGTCCTTGGTTACGGTCGTACAGAAGTAAGTAAGATCACAAGCGTCATAGAGACTCACGGGAGCCTCTGGGGTTAGAAACAAAAAAAAAAAAAAAAAAAAAAAAACGTAAAAAATAGTAATCGTTGTATACATGAGCATGTATAATGATTTTGTATATGCGTGTTTCCCACGCGTCCTTACGCGCGTGTGTTACTGTGTATGTGTGTCACGTGTATGCGTATTTATTCCTACAATGTATAATCGCTTAAATGCTAACTTGTTTCATTCCTTTATAATTATATACATGTTACAACGTCGCTACGGGTTCTGAATGTTTCATCGTCCTGATAATATTATCCGACGAGCAAAGTGACTCCTTACCCTTTATATCACATATCGTATATAAGAAGGCACCAGAAGTGTATATATTCTAGGTCAAGGTTCGTTTTTGTTCACGGCGCGTTAATACACACGCCGCCTCTGACATTATGCTAACCAGGTAAAAATGGAAGAAAAATATCCGTAAGCTGTACACGTGTTTGCTTTTCGTACGACGTCCGAAAGAACGGAGCGCGGCAAATAAGACGCTGTTCAATCGATCCACTCTGTAATTCTATTATGTAGAAATAAACCATTTCCGTCTTTTTAATACAATCGAAGTTCTATTTAAAAAGGACAGTTTTATAAAAACAGATCTATCATCGAAGAAAAATTCTCAATATCGTCGATGACTACTATTTTACCGAGAGCTCGCGAATATTTCTGATTATGCGACTTCGATCGGAGAAAGATTTATTTCTACATCTGATAATTAACCCTCGGTCGACGGTTCACTAAAAAAAATAATGTTTCTCTAGATTATAGAAAATCGAACGAACAAAGATAAGTCGACGAAATACAGAAAGAGCGATCTAAAATGTGCATCGGAAGATTGTTAACTCGGGTCCAAACTGACCCAAGTACATTTTCTAATGTGATCGGTCAAACTGTCCGTCCTCCGAGGGTTAAAAATTTCGATTCTCTCGATAACACTAAAACGAAAACAGAAAGAAAAGCTTTGCCCCTCCGCCAATTGGAAATTTCACATGGATCGAGGGTAACAACGGCGAAGGCCAATCAGGCAATTTCAAATCACACAATTTTACACGAAAACAAAAAAAAAAAAAGACAACGATCCTATAAATCAGTTCGTAACCATACGTGGGGAATAATTCCACTCGCGATCTCGTTTCGCGGGACCACGTGGAACACGGTACAATCGATGCGAGTCCAGCAACGACTAGGCACTTTTAAAGGGATCCTCAAGATCGTCCATATTGTCACGCGATCTCTGGTGACATCACTTCCGTATTATCATCGAACGTACGACGAGATGAATATCTCGTTCGACGTTCGCGTGAGTCCGTCTAGGACTCGAAGGATATGTACAAAGGACGCGTGTGTTTCTAAAAAAACAACGAAAAAAAAAAAAGAAAAGAAAAGCTACCAGCACGCCTATTCGCTAAGGATATCACGTTCCATTCACCGATCTTTGAAGTACACGCGTGAAGAAACAATCCAGGACCGTGAATAAAATTTCAAACGGGACTTCCGTTGTTAAATCAGCTGGATCTGTTTTGTTCGTTCTTTTCTTCTGTTTCAAATAGAAAAAAAGAAAGGTATCGTGCTTGATGAAAGAACACGCGCGTTTCGAAGCATAAATCACGCGTTCTCAGGTGACGATCACGCCTCGTGATCACATTTCGCGGCTGTTTACAGACTAGTCGATCGCTTCTCTCAGCGCGGCTAGTTGCTCCTCCCCGAGTTTCACCTTGTCCTGAATTTCACGGCCATCTACGATCAGCTTTGCCTTCATGTTGATGAAGTGTTGATAATCCGCGAACTCCTCTTCGTTCAGGTACTTCGACAGGATCGTCGACACGTTCACGCTGCGTTTGTCGATGTTGCTCTTCAGGATCTTCGCCTCCTCTAGCTGGTCCATCAACTTGTCCCTTTTGCTCTCGAGGATTTTCTGTAAACGATAAACGAGAAAAGATTTTTCACCGGTGTTTCATCGTTAATTAACCTCTTTGCACTCGAACGTTCCCACTTTCAGGGGATATAAAGAGTTTGTTTGTTGAATTTTCGCGAGTACGACGACCTTGCATGTCGCGAGATTTCTCCGGCGACAGTTCTTTAATTGTATAATCAACAGGAATTGCGTAAGATGTCTTCGATAAATCAAGACAACTATCTGCCAGTCGGTATGAGTAATTACACTTGCACAGCGTACGGCCTTCCTGTTCAACAATTACAAATCACCTGACGAGAAGCAACATTACCGGGAGTCGACGACAACCCAAGGACGCCGGGTAAATTTTCAATTAAAACCTGTACACGCACGATTACCGTCTCTGTTTGTTTAAAACGTCGCGGTGGTTTAACGAGAAATTATCGTTGCACGTTTCGATCGATCACGATCAGCCTTGTGTCGCGTACTTGTTTACTAAATACACAATCGCTCGTTAATATTCGGATACCCTTTAAAATACAATCACTTTGGAACAAATTCTGTGGTTTTTCTCTCCTTTTTTTGTTTTTTTTTTTGAGAAGTTAGAAGAATTATTTTACCAGATGAGATGTGACAAATTTTTTGGAAAAAATTGCAATTCGTTGAAATCGTGAAAAATATAATAAAGGTGACTTTTTGCAAGCTGAACTTCTTCAATCTTTTATCTGAATCCGTAATGAAAAGTTGAAAAATATATTTTGTAGATTTATGTTAATTATATGCATGTTGAAAATTTCATCGAAATTGGTCAATATGGAAAGAAGACAGAAATCGAAAGAATCTTTAAATTCTGGCCATTTTTAACTATTTGCAGCTCGTAGCAACGTTAACTGCTTAACATTAAAAATTCACATCATTTAGTCCAATTTTAGAAAAATAATTCTGTTTTAAAGGTTATACAAATATTAATCAAATTAACTGTACTCGTTTCGAGGTATAAAATTTAACCCATCGCCTAATTATGCCTAATTAATATTCCTGTCTTTAATCAAGTTTTCATATATTGTGTTAGAATACTAAAAAGTCGATAGCCTCGTTTTAAATGAAATTCAAAGACAATACTTAGATACTGGTATACAGATTTATTCATCAAAATATACGCCATTTTGTTCCACCATCTTTCGCTGTATTTGAAACAGTTTCACGATCCCATCGTCCCAGAAATTCGCAATTTTCTTTCAATTGTTTGATATTTCACGAATTTCAACGGTGTTGGATGACCAACAAATTTTGTTCGAATTCAATAGCATATAAAATTGAAATATTTCTCGTGAACACTTACTCTTTCCGTGTGATCGGCTGGCATTCCATAAAGGGCGTTCTCAGCTCGAGCCAGTCTGCCACTCAAGCCAAGAAGAAGGCTCGTAATCTTGCCAACTTCCTCCACGTGAAGTCGATATTTAGACGCTTCCGCTGGCCGAGCTACTGCTGAGATCCTCGTTGAAACTCTTGCCCCTAACGTTTCGTTCACCTCACCCTCCTCACGTACAGCTTCTTGCTCAGCCCTGAGTACCACTAACTTCTTGTCCAGTCTCATCATCAGCTCCTCCTGTGAAGAAAATCGCTTACACTTCATGAACTCGCCCTCCTCGTGTGTATAGTTGACGGAAGAAATATATCGCGAGGTCGTGAAATCGATCAAGCGTTAAAGTTTACATGGACGAGAATATCGATAAGGGAATCGAAAGAATCTTGAGAAGACGATGACTCGGAATCTCACTTACGAGTCGCGTGAATTTTCTACTGTATTCTTAGGAAAAGTTTGATTCACGCGTGTAATAATAATGCAAAGTAATTGAATTGAATTGTAGTATAGTTATAGGTGATGTAATGAAATTAATTTGCATGCAGAATTTTTAAAATATCAAAAATTTCAATGATCTATCAAAGAGTAAAATATATAGTCACGGGTGAATTGAATGAATGATAAATAATCGTTGAAATATGCGTTTTTTTTTTTTTTCGTTTTGTGTGCAATTTGGTTTTACCACTGTGGTGCCATAGAAAAGGTATAGTCGGTGGAAGAAATTAAACCAGATTGTAAAATCGAGCCTGAGGAGATTAGGACTCATAAAATGTATCGTATTTTTTATTCAGATGCATCTATATTTTACAAATCTGATTTTATTCATTGTTGTATTGTTGTTATGTATTGCTATATTATTACATTATTGTCAATGATTATTTTAATTTAATTTTTCCCTCTCTCGTTAATGGAAATTTTAGTCAACCGCCATCTTTCTTCTCACGAACGAAGAAAAATCAGGTTATAGGGGGTTAATACTTCAATTTACTACCTCGCTATATTTCTTCCACAAACTGTACAGCAGAATGGAACAGATCTTGCTCGATTTTAAGACCACTTTTAATTATCCACAATTATGTAATAAATAATTTTCATTTTTCTGATATTTCAAAAAGTGGAAGGTATACAAAACAGGAAAGGGAAAATGGAGAACGAATTTTTCAACAGTCTACACCACGTGTTTCAATTTAAACGAATAAAAATTTAATTCCCTTGCGTTTAATACTAAATTAATTTCTCACATAATAACCAAAATATGAAATCTTCCAAAAAGTGAAAGATATATAAAACAGGAAAGGGAAAATGGAGAAGGAATTTTTCAACAGTTCACACCACGTGTTTCAACTTAGTATAATAGAATAAAAATCCAATTTTCCTTGCGTTTAACACCAAATTAATTTCTCACATGACAACCAAAATATGAAATCTTCGAAAAAGTGAAAAATATATAAAACAGGAAAGCGAAAATGGAGAAAGAATTAACAGTTCACACCACGTGTTTCAACTTAGTATAATAAAATAAAAATCCAATTTTCCTTGCGTTTAACACCAAATTAATTTCTCACATGACAACCAAAATTCTCTCACCTTTTTCTGTCTGAGATCAAGGCTGTCGGTCGGAATAACAGGTGGCGCTTCCTCTTGCCGCGTCAATCCCTCCACCGTGACGTCTCGCGAGTATCTCGTGAGGAACCTCGCCTTCCCTTCGGACGTGGTGAAATAAGCAGACGTCGGTGACAAAGGACTCGTAGTTCCAGTGGACAAGGGAGTGACCGGAGCCGATGGTATCGTCTCGTGTCTGAAACAACGCAACAATCGTTTCGATCTCTTAAATCATCCTTTCTCGACTAGTGGTCCCGTAATCGTCGTGGAAAAATCAACCTAGACAAACTCGTGATCATGGACGACACGGATTACATCATTCAACATCATGACTCACGTTCGATCGGCACGTTTCACGGAACGAACGTCGGCCATGGATGATTTACAATCTACGATATCACCGTGGACACATCTCTTCTCGCGCCACGAGCCACATGGTCAAATGTTTATGTCTCTTAGTTCGTGGAACGATGAAAAAAGAAAAACAGGGGTAGATGGTAAATGGATCCAACTGTAATTAAACATTCAAAGGGGGGAAACGTATCTGTTCGAGATAAGTTTATCACCGAGGACGTGCAAAACACGTAAATCATTCATCGAAGAGATTTATAAAACAGGAGAAAGTGATAAAGAAAGGAAAGCAGCGTTCAACGCGATACATACAGTTATTATGCTCGTGTTTTGTTATACGGAGCAATTATTAAAAAGCGGAAGTGGATGCTGCTGCGAGGAATTGAAAGTGTTAAATGGAAAGAGACGTCATCAATGAAAATAAATTTATCAACTGTTACAATTATAATTCCAACACTACGAAACGATAGGATTAATCCTTTGTACCATAAAATCATCGATATCCTTCGCTATCTTTAATGCTTCGTCTGTTAAATATTCTCGTTTCAGTTGAACATATTGGCACTTTCAATGATAGAACACTTCAACACTTACTGCATAATTTTATTACATAAAACGAATACAGAAAACCGCGAAGGAAAGTTTCCCTTTTACATCCGCGAAACGTTCAATCGCCGATTAATTATTCTGTCGCGAGTCAGACAGCAGTGAAGTGTACGTTAAATGATTAGGCCTTAAATTTTAGAGACCGAGCGGGAATCTAGAGCTCGCCAGCTTTGGACCGACATGCCGGGAGACTTTAACGCCCATAGTCATGCCACGTTCTTGTTTTTAATACTCCTTATAATAAATAATACGGAGACCGTGATCCTACACTATTTTTACTATAAACAGGAAAATAACTAGCATGTGTAACGTGTTTAGGAGTCTGAAAATATGATTTCATATTTTTTAACACATTTTTCCTATGTTTAACACTAGAATTACGGGAACCATCAATTTAAAGGACTTCACGAAATTAGAGAAACAATTGCTGTTATTTTCCAGCAACTTCTTCTGATTTCTATCGGTGAAATGAAACGAAAACATATTCGAATTTGCAAGTTAACAATGTATGATTAAATGGCCTCTAATAAATCGATTTTTTTTTTTTTTTTTGAGGAAAAATTCGGTTTCTCGTTTGTTCAAGCAAAGTGAATGAACCTAATGTTAGCCAGTTATATTTTCGAAAGCGTTTATACTCTATCAAGGGTGTGGTAGGACGCTCTTTGCTCAGATTTCTCATCAAGCGAGCGAAGTAACTGTATTAGTTTCTACCTAATGCAGTGCCTTCGATAGAACGTTAGTCGAGTGGAACAAATAATCCGGGGTGTGTAGTTAAGTATAGAAGAGCGACTCGTAGCGTAACAACGGTTTCAATGTACTTCTCCGTGTCTTTGGTCTCCATGGTTCACGTGACTATTGGGAGAGAAACGTGGTGAAGAACCGCGAGTTAAGGATCGAGGCGAAACGATGTCACCGATCGTCCGTGGTAGACTGGAGAACGAAATGATGCGTAGACCACCGAGTAGCTAGCCTAACAATATCATTTATGGCTAGTTACGCAACCGTCTTGCGCCTCTGGTACTTTCTCTAGGCGCGTGCCCGCGGAAATATTGTCCTCGAGAGACGGTGGACACCGGATTGGCGGGAAAAACACGTTTCTCGATCGAAATTGACAGAAACGTTCGTTAAAAAAAAAAAAAATAAACGAGAACACGTATATACAGTAACTGTTCCACTAACTTAATCAACCGAGAAAATTTGTCTCGCCAGTTCGAAAAATTTTCAAACGGACAGAAAAAAGGGGAAGAAATTTTTCACGAAGTAAACGATGTTTAGGAATTTTAGAAAATATTAATAACGGTCTATTTCTGTTTATGAGCACTACGGAACGTGTATAAGTACACGGAAGTACGAGTGAAAAATGTTAGAGAAATTACTAACCCTGTGTACTTAGCCATTCGTTCACGTCATCGATTCATCAAGTGCTGCTCGGAAAAACGACAATTAAATCCCGACGCTAATGGAGCTCGTTTAACGACGCCTGCCTAGGAATCTCGTGGTCACGCCCACGTAAACGTTACTACGTCGACCAATAAAGGACCACTCAATGTACACACGGTGACCTCTTTAACTAACGAGGATCTTCATCACGTGCATAACGTGAAAACGAGAAAAGAAACGAAAAAAAAAAAAAGAAGGAAATTCCTTTGGGATCATTTACGATACGAATTACGTGAAAATATATCCATCTCGCGTAATTCTGTTGAAATCATCGCTGACACGGATCAGAGGTACAGCTCGATTGATAAAGCTACGTGATTCGAAGTGTTCGGTGAAAGTGGCAGTCACAGGTTCGCGAGGCGAGCAACCTGTGTATGAAATATCGACGTCGCGTATCGTACGGGACGATCGGTTTTATACATTTTATGTAACGATAATGAGAGGAAACAGCGTGGATTGCCGAGTGAGCACAGAAATCTCGGTAGTTTCTCAGTTATGAAAATTACACGATACGAACATCCTCGACTGTGAGATATCGGGATAATAATTTGCAAAGTGAAATTTAACGTTGAAGAGGGGTCTTTACGATTTCAATTGAAACATGTCATTTGTTTCACCTTTCGATAATATTGCCGAGTATATTAAGGCGTCTTTTTCTTTTTTTTTCTGAAGTAACTGAGCAATTTTTCCCGCCAAAAATTTGGTTCATATATTTATCCCGTATTTTGGTAATAATTGCAAATTTTATTAGAGAGAAACGATTCAAATTTATTGGTGGAGCAAGCGCTTTATAATTTAATCATTTGAAAGCCTTCTACTGTAAAATCCATTTTTTTTTTTTCGAATTTTTAGTATTTTATTGTAAAGCAGCTGAACGAATTTTTTCGTCAAAATTTGGTTCGTATGTTTATCCACATTTCGTCGATACTTGCAAATTTTATTCGAGAGAAATAATGAAAATTTGTGACAATGCAAGTATTTGAACATATTCGTGAAAAAAGTGTCTTTGCATGGCAATTTTCCTTGTACGAAGAAAGATAAACCAAAATGATTCTTAATTAGGCTATATCAATTAGTAGAATAAAAGAATATTTGCAAATTTTCTCCACAGAGCGCTTTCACTATCAACAAAACCCATTGAACAACCTTCTCCTTCACCCAATTGAAATCTCCTTGATAAACCAGTCTCTAACGCTACCAATCACAAACTTCAAAATTACAATAATAAAACACTCACTTTTTCTCCTCGTCCCCATTTTCAGAGCACGGCGTCGTTGGTTCCTCGAGGGAGAGTCGACGTCTCGGCCGAGGCTGCAAGGTCGCTTCCACCCTGAACAAACCGGAAACGTAGTCGGTGGGCTTCTTATGCTCTGGCGCTGGAACTGATAAAAGAACAAATCGTCACGCACGTCGATTTCCCACTTTTTCCATTTTTCTTTCCTTCTTCTTTTGTTTTCTGCATAATCAATCCTCGCGTGTGTAATCCTCAACACTCGTCGACCATTTTTAGAGCAACAAAGATAGAGGACTAGTGTAATTGAATAACACGGTTGGCCGGTTAGTCGATTGGTTTAACGCTTATTAAAATAAAAGGGTCGTCGGCCGGCCAGTGGACTCCACCTCGTCGCGGATGACGCAGCAACGCGTCAACGGACGCGTAACACACGCAAACTTGCCAATACTCTCGTGTACAGCTGTGTGTCGTTGTGTTGTGGGTAATAAAAGTCTGTCGCGGGGAAATCGAAGTCGACGTTGAACTAAATCTCCGATAAGCTGCCGGGGAATGAGGAAAGCCAATAACAGCGGTGTTTGCGTGGCTTTTGTTTGACGCAATCGTTGCGAAACCGAGTAATCCTTGAACGGTATACTCTGGAGGATTAGAATTCGCGTAAAACATCGCGGAAAATAGTAGAATCGATATTTTTTTATGAGAATTTTCAGTTTCCAGAGTTACACTACCTCTTTTGATATAGGAACTACTAATTTTGACGTTTTGCCAGCGTTGTAACCACCTTTATCAGGGTCTAAAGACCGATATTTCGAAGTCGTGAGAAATAAGCCTTATATTTCAGAGGGAATGTAACAAACATATAATGATACAGTGATCTAAAATATATCAAATATCAAACCATGTAAACTAATAATAATCAATCAAGATTTGAATTTTTAATCCACTCTTTAAAAAAATAAATAAATAAATTGACTATTACAGTGGACGTGGGAGAAAGATCTATCGCAATATGGCAAGCATGAACTAAATTTTCATTTTGATCCGACTCGTCTTGATCTACTCTCTAAAACCAATTAGAAAAATATCAGCTTACCTAGAAGAGGCACTAGTTTGTCGTTCGGGCTGAGCTGGCTCGCTAAATCCCTGCCCAACTCCTCACACTCGATCTCTTCGGGCAGTTTCTTCCTGCAAAGAGGAATCTCCTGAGCCTTTGTCGAATTTTCAAGCTCAGTAGTTTCTAGGATATCAGTCTGAGAGGCAGCGTCGCTGGTAGCAGCGTTCACTCGAAGCACTACTTCGGTACGTTGCACCAAAGTCAGCCCCTCTATTCCTGGCTGAGGGGATACACATGGCGATGCTGGCGGAGACGATCTGTTATCCTCTTCCACAGGTGAATTCCTCGGTGACGATGAAGAAGACGCCTTGGACACGCTCGAAATTGAAGACGTCGAGGACCTGCCTCCAGATCTAGACTTAGACGACGTGGACGATCTATCCACTCTTAACTCTATCTCGTTCGTTTGATTGGAACGAACAGGTGAGCTCGATCTATTCGAGGAACCGGTGTTGTCAGTCTGTGTAGGGCTGGAGACCTTTCTTTTATTCGGTGAGGAGTTCTCGATTTTGGAGAAACTGTTCGACAAACTTCGCGGAGAGATTCGCGGATCTGACGATCTGCTCGAAGAGGAACTGGAACAACTTCCGGATCGTCTGGGTATAGCTCCTCTTGGAATATCTCCTTCTACTTGATCTGGTGTTCTTGGTGGAGAAGTAATCGGAGGTGGTGGTCTTTCTGTGACAGGCGACGCCTCGATAGAATTCTGCATCTCGTGTCCGCGTGGCCAACAGCTGTCTGTTGTAATTGTCATTGTTGTGGAGGTTGAAGAGGTTGTAATACAGGTTGTGATAGTACTGGTTGACGTTGAAGTTGCGTTCGTTCTCTTCTCGTTCCGACGATTTAGCAGCTCGATGTTCTGTGAGGTCATTTCTATGGTGGCGCTCCGCTCGCGGAAGAAATCCTCCTCAACTACCGATGATGGCGCGTCCATGCTTCGATTCTGCTTCTAATTTAAAGACATATATACATATATTTGTTCCTATTTTGCAAATTTTAATTGACATTGTTACATGTCGATACATTCGGCGGTGATATTGACACATTCGAAACCGGTAACATATTTCTATATCGTTTCAAAAATTCTTTAGCTAAATACTGATAACGCATATTGACTTATGTATACTATTATTTCAAGGTTTACTTTATTTCCCTCATTTTTATAAAAAAAAAATATGGCAAATTCAAGTAACAAAAATAGTAGATCACTTTTTCACCAATTTTTAAAATTTTATCAAACAGCGAAAAGATTGAAAAGCGTACTTAACGAATTTACGCAGCTCTCTTCTAATATCTCCAGCAATTTTTCATCAATTTTTTCACCCTACATTCGCAAAATGTAATTTTTCTCAAATTTCAAACAGCAAACGATCACAAGCATCATTTTTTATATCCACACAGATTTAGACAATAGACCTCTGTAATATTTAACTATAGATTTTCATAAATTAAGCATCTCGTCCAAAGAACACCTGTCGCGAATGTGTCAGCTAAAAAATTAAACGAACATACCGAATACAATCGCGATTATTTCTCGCCACCGTACTAGTTAGTAGGATCAACGATGTTACAACGAAGTAATCCGTACCACCGCGAATGCAACGGCAAGAAGAGTAGCAGCGTTAAACGTCCAAAAAGAAATATTACCTCTCTATTCTGAGGTAGGGGTTCACAACTGGCCGCCAGCTTCCTACGTTCGCGTTCCAGCTGTCGGTTCCTATCGTTAAGGACCTCGACGCTCTGGGGCGACAGCCGTTCCCTACGTTGCTCATAATCGTGCCTCTTCTCTTGTTGCCTCTTCTCCTGATGCTGATGATGATGATGATGATGGTGATGTTGATGTCGATCCTCCAGGTTATCGTTATTATTATTCTCGCTGGTTCGCGATCTCACCTCGCTTGCCTGTAGCTTTTTGTTCAAATCGTGCGACAACTTTCCGATCACCTCTGCGGAATGTTGTTGCTGTTGCTGTTGTTGTTGTTGTTGTTGCTGTTGCTGCTGAGAGGATCGTTCTTCTAACCGATGATGAAGAGCGTCGACACTGTGCGACTTGGAAAGCTCCGGCTGCTGCGAATGGTGATTGTTGTGATGGTGATGGTGATGATGCTGCAACGGATGATGAGGCGTGACGCGTAGAAGAACCGGATCGTCGTGATCCCGCGGCGGTGACCAGTCCTCTAGGCGAGACGTCGGTGACATGGTTCGCTTGTAGCTGCCTTCTGTGTCGGGTGCTCCACGTTCACGCCGGTAAGCCAGGTAGGAGGCCTTCGATTGGCTCCTGTAATGAGAAAATTGTACGGGACACGATTAGGAAGGAGAGATCGTGGTCAAAATGAGATCTGAATGGTAGAGAAGGTAACTTTATCGATAGCCTGAAGGAGAATTGTGTTACTTTGATTACAAGAGACACTTTGTACAGTCTATGATTCGAACGATTCGAACGGATTATCGAGGAGTGATGATGGATCTTAACTTGTTGAATACTTCGAAACGAAACGTGTCAATTGCACGCCGCTTTAATTGTAATAGTTGTCCATATTTGTCTATGATAGGTGCATTATATTAGACATTATTGAGGAAGAAACACTGAATAGGAAGCGTGTAATGCAAATTCGTGAAAGGCAAGCTTGATAATGTGCATGGAGTTTTCTTTAAAGAAATGAACAATTCCTATCTCGCATCGCCAAAAGACACTGGTCGCAGTCAAAGGGTTAAATAATTCCACTAAATAGCATGCAACGTTTTTTATGAGACGTGAGATCTCTATAGATACCGAATTTACGTCTGAAAAATCGACGAGACGAGTCTAATTTGTGATCAGAATTTTTTGGGGAACACGAATTTTGTATTCTTATCTTTCATTTTTATTAGCACGATAAAAGAATAGGATCGTTCCTCGCGAGAATAATCCTCAATCTAGCAAGACAGATATCCTTCGTTCTCGAAAACATCGGATCGATATCATCGTCGTTTATATCTCGCTCGGCGGCACACCCAAAAATTTGCGTTATTACTCAGCTATCAAAAATAAACGCGACGTGAAAATAGAGCACAGCGATGTAGAGAACACGTGGCAATCCCTCTCCTTCGTTCGATACGTAAATAGTTAACGCGTCTGTTCACTTTGATCGCGCGATTGCTGCAAGGTTATACTTGAATTTTGAATTGGCACCTGGTTACAGACAGATTCGTTTGAATTTTTACGAGAATCATTCGTAGGAACGTCATTGCGGTATTTATCCGATTCGACGCGATATACATTGGAGAAAAGGAAAAATGGCCGTGCAGAAAGGAAAGAAAAGAAATGGAGGAAAAATGGCGTTTCTTCGAAACAGAACTGAATAGTTTTTACCAAGCGAATCACGTTTCTTGCTTACAGATTACACGCATACATGTGAGCAATTAAAGTGTAGACATAATTATACGCAATTACCTCCGGAGCTTGCCAGTTTCTTTCCCCGTGATCGCTAGATGCATTTATTTCAATATTTCCAGTGAACGGGGTCGTCAAACGGCAATAAGCATGAAATACGAGGCAATTCAGTAGAACGCGACGTTTATGTTCAGCCGTTTCGATCGTTACTAGTTATCCTATTAATATTCGATAGGAATTATCTGCATACATACATTCATAAGCGTAATTACTCTGTCGTGATCGATATTCGAGCATCGCGCCCGGTAGAACGAGTCACCCATGAACAAACGTGAAACATGAATAACACTCAGACATGTACAGTGACTCTCATTAATATTCGAGCACCATTTAAAACGGAATAACTTTTCCCAAAATTGGACCAAACTATGTGAGTTCTTTTTTTTTCTTTGGAATTAGGATTAGTTCACTAAATGAAGTGTAAAAAAATTTTTGAAGAAATTATAATCAGTAGAAATTTCGAAGAAAAGGAAAGGGTCCTTTTTTGTAATTTTTTTTATCTGTATTTGTGATGAAAATTTTAATAATACATTTTGTAAATTTATGTCAGTTGCATACACCAATTTACGTCAATTGATTTCAAGGAAATTTTCATTATTGGCTCTGATAAAAAAGTGATGAAAAATAAACTTTACCATTTTCTGTGCGATTTCGACTAATTGCAATTTTTTTCAAAACTTTTTGTACAAGTCAATCTTACAAATACTAGTTCAATCTAAGTTTTGTAATTTAATGTCACACATACGGATTTATACTAACACATTCCTCCTATCTAACTTATGTATACAAATTATTTATGGATTAATGAATATTCATTGATTCAAATATTAATCAATAAATGAAATGTTAGGATATAAGTTACATATTAATCAATATTATATTTAACACATAAAATTGGTAAATTTGTAAATAATCCGAGCTTTAGAAATACATTGATACAATACTTCCTCGTATTTTTAATTTATGATCGTGAAAACAATAGTACCTCACGTATATCCTAATACTTATAAATAATACTAAATTCGTTTAACTTTTATTGTACATTACATTATCCATCGAACTTAAAAAAAAAAAAAAACAGAAAAGAATTGAAAAAGAAAGACTCGCGTTATTTAGTCCAACGTTAAAAAAGTCATTCTGTCTTAAAACGTGTCTGAATATTAATGAGAGTGACTGCATACACGCGAATGGAATGGAAAATTCTTCGTCGATACCGTTCGCTATACATGCTCATATTTAATACACTTTATTACGATATTCATGTTTTCTGCGTATAATTGACACGCGATCGTACAGAATGGAATTCAAAGGAAAGTCAATGGAACAGAGGGAACACAACAACCGTCTCATTATCTTAACCCTTTTTATTCAATATAAATGTAATTTATTTGCATATTAACCAATCGTGCATGGGATTGGCGTAGAGGTTTGCCGAACGCGATATCGCGAGTTCCTCGAACGGCAACAAAGTGCTCTTTACGAACCATATGCCGAGAGTAAAAGTGAACCATTGTTCGGGTAACCATCTTGCGAAATTCTTACCGACGCATCCACGATGATTAATCGTACGGGGCGTGATCGATTAATCGAACGATTCTCTCTTATCTGTCGTGAGTATGTGTGACGAAGAATTCCATACCCAACTGATATTCGAATCAGAATTGTGAACGGTGCTCGATCGAGACCGGATACACCGGTCGATGCGTGTGCGTTACGTGAATCTCAACGAGCGTTCCGCTTCGAAGAACGCTCTCGATCCTTTCCCAGCGCGGCTTTTCCGCGATGACGCGATCCAAGCGCGCGCGTGGAAAGCGCATTCGATCCTTGGTTGCAAGGAGCAACGCACTCTTTATTCGTCTGTGATCAGACATTATTACGCAAGGCGGGTTTTGTTCGTGCGAAAGTAATCGTAACGGGGAGAAGTATAACATCTGCCTTTGGTACGAAGCATGTGAAACATGCTGGTTTTGTTAGAGACGAAGAAATCACGCTGGTACTTAGAGACGATGGATTTAACCCGTTAAGTTCTAAAGTTATGCTGACACAATTTTTTTCAGCAAATTTTCTGGAATAATTTCTATTTTCTAATGTTAACATTATGTAAAAAAGACAATTGTTTAATATTCTTTTTGTCACTATCTTTTCTTCCACATAAATTCTACAATGTTCCAAATTTTGACTATTTTCTTTCTTTTTTTTTTCTTTTTTTAATTATGAAAACATTCTTATACATCACAACAAACGCAACATTTCACTCGTAACTTTTTTTTTTTCAAAATTTTCATTAATAATTTCTACTTTCTTATGTTGCAATTACAAATGAAAGATTCAAAAAATTGCTTAGTATTTTTTTGACGGTATTTCTTCTTCCATATCAATTTTACAATGTTTCAAAGTTTGAAGAAATTTTAATTTAAATTTATAACACTAAGAGAAAATTATATGTTTTTTTTTAAATTATGGGGTAGTATCCTGCATTTTCTATACTTTTTGGCAATTTAATGGGAATTCCTTGGAAACTCAAAGTTGCGCGAACGCAACATTTCGTTAGAAAAAACATGGCGATCCAAAAAATTTTCGATAGCAATTATATTCTTTCATAAGTAATAAATGATTACACGTATAAAAATAACTTAATTTCTTTACTTGGAACTTAATGAGTTAAGTAACTTCTTCTTGTTGATTTAGTGTCGAGGAAAAGGAAATTAGTTTGATGTAAGAGTTAGGTACAATAAGTTCCACGGCTACCTGCACAATCTTTGGATCTTTTCTTTCGCACTTTTTCGTGGCGCGCGATTCGAAAGCGATGACAATCAGTACCAGTGTAATTACTTCAGACTTATCTCTTTTCGCAGCCGTTCAAGCGAGACCGATGATTTGTCATTAATTGGTGCCAGTTACAACGAGATTTCGATTTCTTTATAGATATACATCAATCTGGTGGTACAAACTCAAAGAAAATGAATCTACATGAAATAATAATTCGAAGAAAAAAAAGACAAATAATTCTTTTAAAAGACATACATTTTGTCGAAGTGTGCATATATGTTCATATGATTCTAATTACGTTTACATCTGAAGAATATTAAAGGATGAACATTGGAATAAAATGATCTTTTGATCAAAACTTTTTTTATTCATTCAAATATCGATGAAAATGTCCCTTTTTGTCAATAAAATCAAATCATAGGTAGAACACTTCTGCGAACATTTTCTAGGATGGATAATCGATCAATGATATTACTACGATTGTATCTATGTCAAATTTACTCGCTTCTATCGAATCCGGGCTGATATTGTCATGCTATGACTGTCGGAATACCGTCATCGCGTGCTGGATTTATGGGACGAAAACACGCGTGCTTTGAAACGCACGCGCGTAACAGGAGCAACACGAAACGCGGTTAAATAAGCTGCGAGGTTGAATCGCTTTCATGAATTAATCGATCGAGAACTCCCTATTGAATCGAGCACAATTTTATACTTAACTTAATAGATTTATTCCCTTTATTTGCACTTTAATGTAACTTATCTGTACCTTACGAATCACTTTCTTAAAATTGAACCAAACAACGTGAATCTTATCGAAGAGTTAGAAAAATTTGGAATCGTAAAAAATATAGCGAAGATCACCTTTTACAGAAAATTTAAAAAAATATACGTTGCAAATTTATCTTAATTATTTGCTAAAATTTTCATCGAATATAATTAATAAAGTTATTATGTTTAAAGAGTGTCTCTAATGTGAGAGGAAGTCGCTGTAGAGATTTAAATTTCTTTTCTTTCGAATTATATTTCGAAGAAACGAGTGTAACAAGTGAGGTAATTTTACACAGAGATTCTTGACCTTTTTGTCGTCGTTTCTTATTCCATCGTTTGTTCCGTTCTCTAGAAAATCTGTTCAAGATAATACGTCTACAAGGGGCGTTCTTCTCGGAACCCTATAGACAGAGATTCACACGGTAGTCTAACATAAGATTTCTGTCCCGTTCTGGTTTAGGATCGTGCGTGTGTCTGCCGGCGGAAAAGAAAGTTTTTGCCGTAACGAGGTGGCCCGAGCAAAGGACGAAAGTAAAATTCGCGTCTCGATTCTAATCACGCGGCCGACGCGGCACCATTTCGACCGGACCTCCTTCTGACTTCTCATAATATCAACGAGAGAGACGAAAAAGAAATAAAACAAAAAAAAATAAAAACACACTCCAAACGGGTTGAACGACTACGGTAAACTTTCGAACTCCAGAAAATTTTCCACGAGTCAGACCAATTCCTACGTAACAATATGACGTAAAAATTCTCATTTCTTTTTCTTACTTTCAACAGAATAAAAATCGAAAAAATTCCATCATATAAATTCCAAGAGATTCCAAATTCCGAAGTAACAGGATCGAGAATCACTCTGGAAAATAAAGAAGGTTGCTATCTCACGATATCGGTGTTCAAGCAGACCCGTTGCACTATCATTTCCGAAGGAACGATAGTTCAGCGTGAGAACGAGCCACGAAGAGGAAAAGAAGAAGAAAGAAAAGAAAGAAAAAATTTCTTCGTCCCGTATCTTCGAGCACGCGAATCGCTTCCGTGAATGTTCCTCACTTCGCTACACACCTGAACCCTTCCTCTAGCTTAACCACAATTCGACACTACTTCCTCGATTTTTCCTCTTTCCACGGTTCATCTAATCGTCCCGTGACAGCGAACGATTCCATTGTAAACTGACGCGTTACGCAATGTGGCCGTGTAACTCGACACGTTGCGCAAGCTGCGCGTGATAGCGAGAGATCTATAATTTTATAAGTATATACAATTATGTAAGAGGACACCGGAGACAAGAGTCGCGATCGTACGAGACCGCGATTTCCTGTTGCGTTCACCGGTATAAAATTCATCCGCGCCACCTGTGTATGAAATTCCTTCTTAATTATCCTCCGTGCTGATCCCTCGAGCTTTGGAAAAATCTAACGGACTCCTATATGCATGATTGTTTTCTTTTTCTGGGATGGAAAAAGCTAAGGAACTCGGAAAACGGATTCCAGAGAAAGTGATTTTTAAAATTAATTAGTGGTCGAAATATAATATACGCGTAGCACACTTTCAAGCGAGATTTCTTTTTCTTAAGGGTGGAAAAGCTCGAGAACCCGGAAAATGAATTCCAGGAAAATTACTTAGCAAACTGCCTTGTTATCGAATTATGATATACGCGAGGAGGACTTTTAAGCGAGTTTCCTTTTTTCTTGGGGGTGAGAAAATCTCGAGAACCCGGAAAATGGATCTCAGAAAAAATTTTTTTCATAACTGCCTCACGATTGAAATTTAATATACACGCGAAGGACTTTTAAGAGTTTTCTTTTTTCTTAGGGGTGGGAAAATCTCGAGAACCCGGAAAATAGATCCCAGAAAAAAAAATTTTCATAATTGCCTGGCGATTGAAATTTAATATACACGCGAAGAATTTTTGAGCGAGTTTTCTTTTTTCTTAGGGGTGGGAAAATCTCGAGACCCCGGAAAATGGATCCCAGAAAAAAAATTTTTCATAATTGCCTGGCGATTGAAATTTAATATACACGCGAAGAATTTTTAAGCGAGTTTTCTTTTTTCTTAGGGGTGGAAAAGCTCGAGAACCCGGAAAATGGATCCCAGAAAAAATTCTTTTCATAATTGCCTCGCGATTGAAATTTAATATACACGCGAAGGACTTTTAAAAGTTTTCTTTTTTCTTAGGGGTGGGAAAATCTCGAGAACCCGGAAAATCAATCCCAGGAAAATTATTTAACAGACCGTCTCGCGATCGAAATATAATATACGCACGGTTAACTTTAAAATGAGCCTCCTTATTTTTCTTAGAGGTGAGAAAATCTCGCGAACCCGGAAAACGTATCACAGAGGAATTACTTCACAAATAATCTCGCGGTTGAGATATAAACGCACGACGCACTTTTAAACAAGCCTCCCTTTAATTATCCTTCGCACTGATCCTCAGAGCTCTAGAAAATTTAACGGATTCCCGTATAAACGATTCTTTTCCTTTTTACAAAGGCAGGGAAAGCTCGAGAACCCGGAAAACGGATCTCAGGGAAAGTACTTAAGAGATTGCTTCGCGGCTGAGATATATGCCGCACGGCGTGCTTTTAAACGAGCCTCCTGGTAATAAGGTTCGTTCGTAAAATAAGTAACGAGCCATTTTGCCGGTCGCTACGGGTAGCCAGAGTACACACAGCGTTGCTTAAAAGTTACTCCCGGTAACGATCATACGTAACGATGTACACGCACGGGACCCCTTTCACGACACGTGTTTCACCTCTCTTTCTCTCTCCTTCTTTTTCCTCCCACCCTTTACTCGATAATTATCACCAGAGATAATGCACACACGCGAGCTACGACCAAGAGGAAGTTGTCGACGCCGTTTACCTTTTTTTCCCTCATTTTTCTTCTTTTCAGGGAAACGTATCCGCGCAAAAGTTTGTCCTACGCTCGATCGAGGGCTTAATTAAGTCACCGTGACACACGGAAGACATTTCGGTAAGTTAAGGCGTTTGTTCGTGTATAAACTCGCTCGTTCCTTTACGAGTTCCTTTAAGAAATCCCCGAACGTTTTATCGATTCTTTCGACTGTATTAATGGCACGATCAATTACCAGGCCACTTTAGCCAGGCCAATTTCGAGACTTTATCGGTCCAGTTTCCTTATTGCGATTGCCAGAGATTCTGTATTAGGGTGCAGACGTTTACCTCGCTTCGCTACGATTATCCATTTTAAAACTCCCCGCTGTAAATTTTCCTAATAATACAACTCGATAATAATCGATTCTCTCTTATTTCTCCGATCTCGTTGGATATTGTTCAATTTACACGCCGAGAAAGAAATAAAAGCAGCGTGACCGATAAGAAAAAAAGTTGAAAAACTCTCGTTACGTAAAGTCGCGCGATTGGTTCGAATGTTAAGTAGAAATACTCGATAAAATAGGCGCGATTGAGAAGAAAGAGAGAATTAACAAGGCTGATCCAAGGTTTGCAAGGATCGACAGGATGGAGCATCTTTTAACCGGTAGTCGTTGGTAAAACCAGTATATCACGGTAATTGATGGTTAACCAGAACATTTCACGGTCGGTCGCCTCCGATCTATAGGTTGCTTAATCTCTACATGTTTATCTGCAGAGGTGCTATCGGCTCCGTCCACTTTGATAACGCTAATGCAAACATATTGACCCCTTTTTTTCCCCTTTTTCAAAGATTCCATCGCAAACTTTTGACTCTGCCCACTCGTGCACACGAACCGCGATCGAACGATAACATTCCATGTAGCTTTACCTTTAGATATATCTTACGATAGACTTTAATCTTCGAAAGTGGAAAATTTGTGGAATTTTTTCGAAGTATTTCCCCTGTATTTGTATGTACCAGAGATGATCAAATTTTGTTAGATATACATAAACAGGAGCCAAATATTTTCCATCGAAAAATCATCGAGAACCACATTTTCTATAGTATATCCCTTTTCCGAGCTTTCGAATGAAAGATTAATTCCGAGCTGTTTCAGACACTCTGTTGAATTTCACGATACTCCACGATCTCGTAGGAATTTCATTGAATTGCAAGTGTTTCACTTTTCCGACGATATTTCATTTGCAAAATACTTCCCGTTAAAATAATCAATGCAGCCGACGTAACAGAAAAGTTCATCGTTACGAGTATCGGCCACTGTGACATTTACACACTACGATAAATCATGCTCGTTACATAGTAATATATTACCAACATTCCCGCCACTCGATCGCCAGAGCGGATATTAAAGAATAATTTACGCACCGCGCCGAGTTTTTGCGCGATCACTACAACCAGAAATATGTGCATTGCTTCTTTTTTTATACTGATAATCTGATATCGGCTACGATGATGATCATCCCGTGTGACTTGTACTTATTCTACGAAAGAAACTAGAGAGGCAATACTGGTGAAGTGCGTCGATTACCATAGAGTGTGCTCTTTCGCGGATTTCCGGTTACGAACGTGCTTATCTGCCTTATCGATCTTATCGTCGCTTCGATTTGACGCAATTAGGCGTGTTGACAGGCTGAAGAAAATCACGAGCGAATAATTTTCTTCTCGAGTGGTCCATTTGACCGTGAAGCAGTAAATTTCACTGTACTCCAATCTCAATGGTGTATCTTTGGTATGAACGATAACCGATCGGTCGATCGGAGAGATAAATACCTTGGAAACGTTTCAGTGAATCGTGAAATTCCAGCCGCGATAAATTAATACGCGTTTCGGGGATCAATTAAACGCGTGTTGATCGGGAAAAGTGGTATCTGCGCGTTATTTGGAAATGTCGAGTTGTATGGTGCACCTTGGATCGTTTAAACCGGATCTGTTTACGTAGGTGTGGTTGCACTGTGAACCTTCTGGATAATTCTTTGAACGTAGGAAATATTGCGGAGAAATTGGTGGATAATTTTGCAGAAACGACGATACAGGACGTGGCGCGAAAAAAAGAATATTCGAGAATGATAATAGTGATAAAATAGCAGAAAAGCAAAAAAAAAGATAGAAGCAAATTAATATATTCTCCAAAATTACTATGCTACAATTTCCAAAAGTCTATAAAACTAGTTACCTAATCTAATAATAATGAAAATTATTTCGATGATTGATAATTCCTTTTTAAAATAAAACTTCGACTGTGCTCGAAAATCGAAAAGAATTCATTTCTAGTATATGTAAAAAAGTATATAATTACAAAAGCAGTATCTCGATAATCGTTGCATCCCAAACATAAGCAAAATTCACGAATTTGTAAAATACAGGAAAAAAAAAAGAATTGTGTTACTCTAGACGCGACGAATTAATTAGGTATATCGAAGTATAATACATAAAAAGGATCGAAAAAGAGAATGGTTCAACGAGCACGGTAACAGCGAAGCAGTGAATGAAAGCACGCGAAGAGAGAGAAAATACGATAGAAATGGTAGAAAAAAAAAAAAAAAGTAATGGCAGGGTTTCACCGATTACGGCGGCCATTAGGCCGGATTTATAGGGAACAGACGGCGGCGGCGGAGATAGCGAGCCACGGCGATCAATTATTACGACACCTTGCTAATTAACTCAAACAGAGTTTGATCACGCGTTACTTCGTCGTTGGGGCGAACTGGCGAACGAGAGAAAGAGGGAACGGGCGAAAGAAGGAAGTGCGACAATTTAATATTTATGAGACCGTCCACCGGCAACAGTTTAGTCATTCGTACGGATCGCCTCTGTGACCGTCGCATCCGGTGACACGAAAGGATACCGATTCAAGCGAATCATCTGGAACGCGCGCGCGGCAATGTTTCCACAGGGTGATGTGTCTGTGTAGAGACTGGCTAATACCACTTAGCCTTTTTTAAAAGGCGCGCCCAAGTAGAAACGTAACTGTATCAGCTGGGCCATTAACGTAACTGTTTGTTTTACGAATCGTGTATATTAGGTATATAAAGTATTACGCGATAAGATTCTTGGTTAACAATTTTATGCACAATAAAACTGGGAAATTCTAATTTTTTAAATTGAAAGTTGAACCGCAATGAAATTTCACACAAGCTGATTTTATTATGAATATTTTAGTCCTTTCACTGCGGCACGCTTTAACGGAAAACGAATTTATGATTTCTGAATATAATCTTTATATACAGTAAAATTGAAAGAGTGCAATTTTTTTTTTTTGCGAAATTAAACCACTCGAATTCTTTCACTCTGCGGTATGCTCCAACGAAAAATGAATTTTTGATTTCTGAACATTAGAAATAAACGCGTCTCTTTTGCGAGAGAAATTTTTAAGAAAATTTGAAAAATTCGCGATATTCGACATTATGAGCCGTTTATTCTGGGCTAAGTCTATTTTTCACGAAAAGTGAAAATTTTGATAATATTTGCAATTCTACAGGATCTTTTTATTTTTGATAATTTACTGGCAATATATTCAACTTCGTTCAGATATTGTTAATAGAAAATAAGCTAATTAAAGAAATAGTGAAATATTTTACTTTGAAAATCGCTTAAATCCACAGTTGAAAACTAGAGTTGATCTATTCAATTGAATATTGAAGTATAAAAGAATATTGAAGAATAAAAAGTTATCACTTTTGATTTAACTGGATGGTTTTAATAATTCCCAAAACACTCGAATTTTCTTTCAGCTAATTAAACTGTTAAAATACAGTCAAATTATCTATCTATATATTAATAATAAAGAAAATTTTTGTATTTTACTGTTATTCAAGCTGCAATACCACCGAAGACATAAAATATTGCATTTATTCATCTGTTCACAATAATTCGATCATCGAACGTATATAGAATTTACAAAACACTTGCGACCGAATTCCATTAGGAATCGATAACATCTGCCTCTTTTATATCGCCACTTGTCACCAATCGAACCTCTCCAATATTAAACCATATGGAGTATTTCACGGGTTTTATCAACGTTATAATCCACTTGGCGTTTACAAGTGTTGGTACGCTTGAAATTATCTACGTTACCACACTTTGCACACTAAGGTTTCGTCTATCGTGGGGATACACAGAAGCCCTTGAAAAACGTTCCGATGGAACTCGATTATATCTAAGCTGATTTCATAGTATCAAACTGATCGATCGGTTGACTTTCTACGTTGAAAAATTTTCTTTCAAGCTGTCTACTGATTCTCGCTACGACGCAATTATTTCTGGCTCATTGTTTTCGCGAGAGCACAGCGCAGGTGTTAACTAAATACACATCGACGTTTAAAAGTTTCGAAAATCAGATCTCGATATTTATTCTACGTAGGATAAACTAATCACGTTATCGAAAGGTAGAACGCGCGTTTCTACGTCCATTTTCATTTCATAGAGCGCAAGAAATTGGTAGCCAGGTGTGTTCCTTTCGGCAATTTCGAACACGAAAAGCTAATTAGCCTGTTGCGCACAGGACATTGTTTCCCAATTATGGCGCAGGTAGAGTTAAAAGGAAATCACCGACCGTAGAAAGTGAAAACAAAAGGTGTGTGTATTTTTTTTTTTTTTTTCTTCACCTTCGACACATCCCGGAAATGAAACTCCACTTGAGGGATTTCAATTCGTTTTTCGAGCGAATTAAAGTATTTTTCTGTGTGTATGTTAAATGGAACAGGACAAGGAGAGGTTCGATTCGATTCTATTCCGTTTCTTTTTCCACGAAAGTACATGGGAGCAGGGCGAGTGAAACCTCCGGTCGCTTACACGAAAAGTAGGTAACCTTCGTTCGGTGTCGGCGATCTCGAAAAAAATGCGTTTCGACTTTAAGGATATCGGATGAAAGTGCGGCGAATTGCACCGGTCACAGTATACCGTCGAGGACAACACCGTCGCTTGTCCGACTGTGACTTTTCTTTTTACCGATCGTTTTAAACGCTTTTGGAAAGGAACTTCGCTCGAACAAAGTTTGCTCGAAACGAGATCTTTCTTTTTCACATTTAGGAAACTTTAATAGAGGTATAAGACCAAAGATTACACTATAATCTCAGCGAGATAGTTCTTAAATTTTATTACATTGCAATATACAGGTTAACCCTGTGGATACCGATTTATTTGAAAAGATTTTTACATTTGGAACAGATCTAATTTGCTGATGCACGGAATAATATATAAAAGCAGTAGATTTTGTGCGAGAATTTATTTATTTGGACGATATAATATCCCTAGTAATTAGAATTGTAAAACAAATATAAATTTATAAAAGAAACAAAATGAAAATAAATAAATTCAAGGAATCACAGACAGCAAATTACTAATATTTACTAAAATTCACTATCACTGCTCGATAAGCGTCTAGTGCATCTTTGAAATCTTGATATTATTTCACTATCATCATTTTCTAGTTTCCTACTGTCTTCATAATTTTCACTTTGTAATTCGCTATAATCGTCAATTAAGAACTTTTTCATCATATTTCTCAAAGTCGCCTCTTTCATTAAAACTTCCGTTATCGCTTTCATAAAGTATATTACTTATTTCTGACATTATGTAACACAAACAAGGTTCACTGAAGCACTGGAAGAAACACTCCATTGCAACTGATACCATTTACTCTTGCATGAACAAGAATGAATATGTTGAATATTGTCTAAATTTGAACGACGAATTAAACTCGTTATTCGTAACTTATGCAAAATAAGTGCATGACGAGTATCAGTCGTGAAATGTATCCAAAGGGTTAATATGTTACGTGTTATATAAATTCGCGTTTAGGAAATCGTGTTACACGAGAATTTAAGAACGTAACGTTTTCGAAAAGATAACAATGTTGCATTAAAGCAGATTTAATTCTTAAACGCAGATAATTCCTATGTTTTACTATTTGACGCGTTGTGAGAAGAATCGCGTTATATGAAAACAGTAGTCGCAAGATCTTTATCTCTTATAGGAATTCGCGCTGTAAGAATTCGCGTTATACGGGAGTCTACTGTATGTTACAGTAGTTCTCAATAAAAATATTTTACACACTTGACTCTTTCTTTATCGACAATCCTTCACAGTGAATAAGTGAAAATCGTGTTTAGAGTAAATATATTTGAGTTAATATTTCGAATATTATCAGAGACATAGGAACGGTGTATATTGACGAATTTTATATTTCTCAACGTCACAATTTGTAAGCTTCGATACGTGTTGAAGTTGGATAATCCTGTAATTTCATCGTTTGATAAGTATTCCTTCGAACGACCCGTAAAAACAACCGACTGAAGAAAAACAGAACGAATCCACGCGTGTGTTCTCCAACACCACGTGAACCACGTTCGAAAGACGCCTGAGTTCTAGTTACTCCGCTTGTTCCAAGGAACGAGTTTCCTCGCTGGAAGAAAATTACCGTTCACAGACCGTGACACATCGAGCAATTAAAGAATTTCCCGCGAATCTCTCGAATTTCTTCGTCGTCTGTCCTCTGATCTCAGTTTTCGACCTTCTGCTCTTCTCTCTCGTTCGTGGAAACAATCTCCGTGACCAACTCACTGTTTTGTCTACACTCGCCTCCTACGAACAGTTTAGAAACGCCGAGACGAGGTACTGTTACGAATAGCAGAATAAGCTGAAGAAACGGGCTCTCGCTATGAACATCGGTGAACAGGTATTTCACTGTTTTCCCATGCTTATGTACCATCGTCGGAACTATCGTGAATAAATCGCCACGTTACCGTACGAATTCCTCCAAAACGGTTCTTACTCTCGCGAAATACTCGTTACGTCATTCTCGCGGAGAAAAATCGAAACGATCGTCGTGGATGACACAGCTCCGCTAAACGCGATCTCCTTTGTATAGAAAATGTAATTTCGTCGCTATCGACGATGAAGTTCGAGAGAAGGAGGAAAGATCGCTTAGAAAAACGGATAGAAAGGAAGTAAAATACGAAGGCAGGCTCTCTGCTCACTTTCCATTGCCACGCTTTCATCCTACTTCGACTGGTACGCGACTCTATCAACAGTTCAGATCTTCGTAGGATTAGAAAGATTTGCAGCTGGCGTATTAAAAATAGGAAATGGAAATATACGTCTTATGTAAACGATTTCCATTCCCCTCTCTCTCTCTTTAGTCAGCGAGAACGAAGTTTATTTCCGACGGGAAATCGTTCGCCGCCTCCGTCGTGTTGTTATCGTCGCGCGAAAGCTGAAACGGTAACCGCGAACAATGGGATATATTCAAAGGTCGTTTCTGCTTCCAATTCAAATCAAGCGAATTCCAACCGTGTGCTCGTTGTAGTAAAGAGGTGGGCCATGAAACGCACCTTTGGCTACACCTGCTTATCAGCCTCGTGAAGGACAGAGCTTGTTCAGATAAATGGCTGACACTTTGAATTGACGATAACTCGAAGGCCAGGCGAAGGTTAAAGTCTTACAACGTGTCGTCAGGATTTTACAACCGAATTCGAGAGATATCCTGCCATTCTTTATCTCACGAAATAGAATCTTTCGATGTTGAAAATGGCATGATATCGAGGACGTGGCCTTCATTCCGATGGCTCATCCTTTGTTTCAGTATGACAACCGATACTTCGTTTGAGAATTAACGTTTTATGACGGAGGAAATGAACGGACAGACGGAAAAGAGGAAAGATGCGTTCCAGTCAGTTAGGTTACAAGGTTAGAAAGGTTAGACTTTAGTTGGAAGTTACATATACATGTATGTATACTAATAGAAGCCTTAGCGAGGACTAATGAGAATGGTCTTATGGTATATACGTCTCTCTAATGGTTGAGCGTAGGAGGCATAGTTGGTGGAAGCGATATAACGAAGTTCTAAATTAACGTATCAGATTAGTCCATAAATTTACGTGTCATTTTAGAAAATTTAATACAGTGCTAAATAAGACATTTTACTATTTCAATCAATAAGATATTTTCACTATTTATTAATCACCTGTTGCTATGTTGTAAATAATTTTTTAATTCCATGTGTGTAAAAGGATTCTAGTCGTTATTATGCACGAATTTATGAACTGATTCGATATTAACTAGTGACACCGATTAACATAGTACCATACCAGGGTTGTTCGCCATTTGTAAATTTCTATCAGAAATTTTTACTTAGAATCTTTCCGTTATGATATATAGTATTAAACATTCGTCTACTTCTGTTTAATTCACATGTTAATGGAAATTAATATGTGAATTAGTATTAAGCAGAACAGTAACACTAACTATGGGATTTTTAACCCTATAGTAGAGGTTCAATACTACCTCACAATTTCTGAGGAAAGGATTTCTGGAAGTTCGTGAAGATTTTCCTCGTGAAAAAAAAATGAAAATAAAAAATAAAAAAAGGTTCAACGAATAGGAGTTGGAGATAAGACACGTAGTGTTCCTGATTGTATCCTTCAGCGTTCCTAAATTCATCATAAGTCTTTTAGTAGGTAAAAATGGCAGTGTCTTTCGAAGATTTAAAAGAAAAAAGGAACGTTACAACGAACCTATGTAACATGTAGATATCCTATCAATAATTCCACTTATTTACAAACTATCTACAAATTAGTCAGATTTCCCTTTTCGAAAGCAAGGAATCATCTTATTCCTACTTGTATCAATGGATCCATTAGTTCCGCATGGACGCGTTTTACGCAACGGATGAAAATTTCGGAACGTTTCGATCCCCGTTATTATCGTACACGTATTCTTCAGCACGGAACAACGTTCCAGATGAATTTCTCGACACGCGATTAATAAAAGCCAGCGTTCTAGTTTGCAAACCGCGTGATAGCAACGAGGGATTCACTTTCGCGCGTCAGCCGCGGCTTATTTTCATTCAAGGTCCCCACCGTGATTCACGCGCGTTTATGAAATTTAATATGCACATTGCGGACAAACGCGCGACAACTCGTCAGAGGTTAGCTGCATTCGTTACAACACACATATTCGAGAGAGTTAGTGGTGGTGTTGTTTTCGTAACGAGTGAAAATTCGGGTCGAGCGCTCGATTCCTCATCCGCGAGAGCTCGAGCGCGCGCCATCACGATCAACGTGCGGCTACCAGTTTTCGTTTTCGATGGAGATATATACCGTCGATTTCGCTAACGTCGCCTCAATTTCACGCCATTCAGGTTGTACACATACGGGAACGATATTAACACATGTTCCTTTTTCAAGCCGAGGTTAGCACACTGCTATTTGATTGAGGAAAACTTCCATTTATTGCGTATCTTTCGCAACAAATTCTATTTCGTACATAAGAGATTTACCGATGTTAACACACGGTTCTTTCATTCTCTATAACTCAGTTTTTTTCTACGTTTATTATAAGAAAATTGAAAGTGAAATAGGAGAAAAATCATGGTTGATTGGAACCTTGCGTTTCGATGAAAGAAGTGGTAATTGGTAATAATTGTAAACCAATCGATTGGTATTCACGTGACAGTACGACATATTAATCGCACGAGAGTTTCTCAATCATTTCTATCATTTAAAATAAGAAATTCGAAATCAGAGATCGACCTAAGAAATAAGCAATTTTAACTACTTTTTATAATTAGTGTAAAAAGTATATAAATAAATTTCCCTTCATTGCAACTTTCAGAAAGTCTGTTCACAGATTAAAAAAAAGATACATTTCCTTAATTTAATAAACAGATACATGAATTAAGTCTAATATTAAATCACAGCAATAATTACACATAATTTTCTTATAGGAATACAAGTATCTAATGTTACTTTACACGTCGCGATAAAATCTCACCAGACGTACTTTCAATATTTTACGAAAAGTTAATTACAAATATTTCAAGTCAATGAAGAAAAAAGAAGAGAAAGAAATTCGACGAGAAAGTAGCTTAACGTCAACGAACAGCAACAATGAAGACGCGAAAGATTTCCGCACAAAAGCATCGAGGAAAAATAATGATTTCAAGTAACGTTCAAACCAGAGTCGCCTTTGTTTCGGTGAAAAGCGACGATAAAGCACGTCGTCGCGTGGGAAGAGAGGGCGCGTTATCGGCTTATCGAACCCGCATGACAACGTTAACCTGCGTCGTTATCGTTGCCACACTCGTTGCGTGGTAATATATTTTGTCGTTACTCTTTCGTACCGTTCACCCGGTTCTCCTCGCGTGAGTAGTATATGTACCCTTAGGAAAAATTCTACAAAGGCCAAACACGAACGTCTACCCTCGACGTTTGGCCTCGATCAATTATGTTATGTCCTTGGGGCGTTCTGCTACCACCACGTGGGAGAATTCTTAACAGGAAGTTCCAGTAGAAAAAAAAAAGAAGAAGAAGAAGAGAGAGAGGAAAGATTTTAGTTTGTATACACGTTTGCCAGTTTTAATTAACAGGCAGTTTATTTATGTTAATTACATTATTTGCCAGCTGGGAATTAAGCAGATAAATAAAAACAGGCTGGTCGATTTAAGTTTGAACACTTTCGTGTTTTCAATTCGAGTGCATCTCGATCACAAGATTTTATTGATACTAGGTTTACGTGATTTTCTTGTATATTTATTTCTATGGACACTCGTTAAATTGCCGAGTGCACGAAAATACGAGTTTTTCTTCGAAAAATTTATTTATTCAGTTTGGAAACTACTTAATGGTAAATTTAAATATATTTTCGTATTGTTCCATTAATAAAAGTGGCATTCATAAATTATTTATTAATGAATAAATATATATATATATATACGTAAATTATTTTTTAAATTAGTAAATATTTATTTATATTCATTAATAATATATTTAACGTATAAAATTTGTAAATGTACAAATGATTTATGATATTATGACGTGTTAAATATATTTTCATATCGTTCTGTTAGTAAAGGCTAGAAATTGCTGGAAAATGACAGCAATAATTTCTGCAATGTTGCACGTGAAATCCTAATTGCTGTCAAATTTATGTTTCGTAAATCCTGCGTTATTAACACGAGGAATTACGTTTTTAAACTTACAACGAATATAAAGATGAACCTATTGATTATTAAAAACTCTTAATGAAATTGTGATGAGCATTTTTTCTCGGTAGATCGTTCTGTTGTTAGTTATCGTCGATCTGCGATCAATATTCTCTTTTCTGTCATTTAACGTGCTTCAAAGAGGCTTTAAACATAATAATAGTATATTTTTTTCTAAGCTTTTAAAGTAACTTTCAATTTTTTCGTAAATGGCTCAACAATGTTTCTACGTCTATCTTTTAACTGAATTTAACCTAATTTAACACAATTGAGACGAGTTTGACAAACATGAAATATTTGTTTACCCTACCAGAATTGAAGAAATAGCGAAAAAATGCGTTAACAACAAAATTTGTTGCTAAATAATACGTTAATCGTGGTTCGTTTGACACTCGAGAATTAAATTCTCGTGTAATAGAACGACGTGTTAATCTTCGAACAATTAAGGCATTTACTTCCTTTCCGTCTCCTTGTTCGGTAACCAAGAACAATGAAAAGCTTCTCGACTATAGACTAATTAAAATAAAAAACAAATTAAAACTAACACGAACACTCATTTACGGTGGAAATGATTAAATATGATTAACGAGCTCGGTTAATTTAACAGACCGTTTTAAATACGATACTAAAAATGTTTATCGTATCTGGTATAATAACTCCGTTCCACGCGACGTGATCCGAAACGATATAAGCGTGCACTTGACACGTATTCCGAAAGCGAGCAGCATTTTTCGCTATTATATCATCAAACGTAGCGTGACGCGGCCGCGCAAAATTCGCAACGGCCTTTTACGTAATTTCGACGAGCATCGCGGGACAAACTGCGACACGTTTCTCCGTGTAATAAAAAATAAAAGAAGGACAGAAATGAAGAAAGGATAAAGGAAAAAAAAAGCAAGAAGAAATAACGCGTTTACGAGCTGGTTAGCCAGAGTACACAATCAGTACACGTGGTCGACTTTCACGCTTCTGCAAGCTTAGAGATCGGTTTTGAACCGCAGCCACTCTCAGTGATTTTTAGCATCACTATAGTCGTGCTAATTCTGTGGTTCAGCTGGTTGAATACAGGTGGAAGAAGGCTGGCTGCATACGATACGTCGAAATTCGAACAGACATCGAATCGAACGTGTGTCGAATTTCGCGACGAAATGTGAAACTGTTTGGCGAATTCGTCGCGAAACATGACGAAACGTTTCCTTCGAGTTTCTTTCGATTTCGACGTGTAATTTATGAATTACGAAACAAGGTGATTTGGTAATTTTTCCGAAGTACAATCGAAAGATTGATTTCCATGGTGAATCGATCGAACGATGGAGGATTTATGCGATCGAAAAGATTTGTATGAGTTAAGAAATTTTCCAATTCGCGATAACTCTTCGAAACGTTCAACGCTTTCACGATTTCATGGGGAACGATGATAAAAAAGTGCCTTGTAAATCGAACACCAACTATTAGCGGAATCAGACAGCATAAAATAGAATTCATTCGCGGCTATTGAGAACCACTTACGGGACCATTATTACCTACCACTCTATCGATTTCTCGCGAGTGTGTTTTCGATAACGACGACGCTTCCAATCAAAAGTGGTACCACTGTGACATTTAGATTACGATCCTTTGCAAATAAGTTTACGTACTGGGTGTTTTTGCTTTCTTTCGGAACGATTGCAGCACTGTTACGCGAGTACACAATAAAAATGCCAGAAAAATATTAAAATATAAATGTAAAAATATAAATATAGAAATATAAATGTAAAAATATGAATATAAAAATATAAATGAAAATTTAAATGTCACCAAAATGTTTTATTACAGATAGATATGAAAGATTATAATTAAAGATACGAAACAGCAGATTAATTTTCGTTTGATACAGCAAGAGAACAAATTGGCGATATTTTTACCTACGTTATTTCTATTTCAAAATGACAACTGTTTTTATTAATATGGGACTGATATTAATCGAAAATTAAATTTATTATATGGCGAATTATTTCACATTTTTGTTACACAAATCATTCCATAATTCTTTAATACAGCATTTATGAGGAAATGTCTGTATGATATTTTTCTCATCCTTTTACTGGTTAAATATGCTACCATCGTTTAAATATGCTAAAAAAAAGGTAAGAACACTGTATATAGAGGGTGAGTTTTGTAACACGAGTTCAAACAACTCGTAAATTATTTTCTGTAGTGTCTTGTCGGAGCTTCACACCAAACTCATAGAAGCGCAACGAGGAAAAATATAAAGGGGGCCTGATGGTGCAGTGCGCAAAGTCTCGGCATGTTAGTTCGGAGGTTGCACGCGTTCGATTCACAGCACGAACAAATGTTTCAAATAAAAGTTATATACACGATTTTCAAAATTGAATAAAGTATTTTAATCAATTTGTTACTTTGCATTTTTATTCTACTTTTTAAGTAATGCGCCTAATATATTTCTTCTCGAATACGAAAAAGCATCAAGTTTTACGTGAAAAAATAGCATAAGAAGTAGAGTTTAAAATTAATCATTCACTCAAATATTGTCAAATTAATTACTTGCATCACAAAAAAGAAATGCACTTAACTCAGTAATTGTCCACAATCAAAGTATAAAAATAATCCTCAAAATTAAAAATAGAAACCATATTTGACCAACTATCTCGAACATTATTAAAAAGCTGTATATCGACGAATTTAACCGTTTGAGTCCCAGGAGTCTTTGAAAAAAACACTGTTGAAAAGACTCAAGCAGCGCAATAACGCTTTCCTTAATTTGTCTTAAATTGAAAATTAACTAGAAACAAAATGTATCACTTATATCGTTAATATGAGAAATAAGTAACGTCGCGATGGACGAGTAGCAATAAAATTGAGCGCGTTGACTTCGATAGACTGGAAATACACCATCAGTTGTCTATATCGCTCAAAATACAGTGAATTTGCTTAGACGTGAAGTCTAAAAAGCACGATCGCGCTGCGTGGGACTCAAACGGTTAATATTTTTTATTCTCATTCTTATTTTTCAAATTTTTAAGCGTCTTTCGCGAGAAAAACGTTGACACTGAACAGAGTAAACAGAATAGTCGATGATCGGTATCGTGGCCTTGGTAAAAAGTGCGAACGACCATGAAGAGGCGACTACAAACTCGCGTTACGTTCCACGTATTCCTTCGAATACGTCGCGGCACAGTGATTCATGCCTGACCCCGGCGGCCCTCGGCTGGTCCGCCATAACGGTTCCAAGTCGATTAATACGTAATGGACTCCTTAATTGGTGGACGACACGTAACGCGTGCCTCCGCGCTCTGAAATCACGGAAGTCGCGGCCAGCAAAAGCGTTCTCCAGTTTTTTCCCACGCTTCGAATTAATTGCTCCTTAATCAGACACCGCGAAGAAGAAACTCTTCTTTCAACCGTTTCGTATATTCGGTATTCCAGAAATGGTAAAACGAAAAAAAGAAAGAATGACACGACTGTTATGGAATCCATTGCGTATGATTTACACACTATGGTGAAAATCCGTCGATGTCGCAAACGTAGAAACATTCGCGAAAGAACGAAATCAGACACGAGTTACGCTTGATTTTATCGATACAGATCGATTACCAACCCTCCTCTGTCATTCGAGCAAAACGACAGCGAGGCAAAACTGATTACAGAAGCGTACACCCTAATAGAATCTGATCTAGCATAAGCATGTTCTCCAAAGTGTCAACGAACTCAAATTTCTGGCCGTCTGTTACAACCGACATATGTACGACTCTGAACCTATTATCGAACTACCGTTTCAATATTATTCAAATCGTTCGAACGTGGATCGATTTCACTCGATGCACCGACAACTGGTTCGAGACGTTTCCTTCGTGAAACTCGAACAGCTTCGATTACGAATTAAATTGATCTGCTTTGAACGAGAAACGCGGCGGGGAATCGCGCGGCCTCGCAGCAGGCCTAGAATCGCGGGTTCGAATTAATGAGAGCACCAGAGTGAACGGCTGTATAGATGTAACAGGGACGAGTAAACGTTTCAAACGCATCGTTTGTTAATTAAAAAAGAAAATGAGAAGAAGAAAAAAGAGAGCGAACGTGCGAAGTTGTCGCGCGTTTAACTACACGCGGCACGCAAACGTGGCTCATTCCATCGTCACCGCGACTTCGTTTAATTATAGACGCGAAGGTAAAAAGGCGTCTGGCCGAGAAAACGAACAGGTCGGCCGGGTGTTAACGAGCAACATCGTCCAATAAAGGTCACATCATAAAAGCCCGTATAAAAAAGAAGAAAGAGACAGTGAGACACAGCGGAGACTGAATGTGTGTGTGTGTGTGTGTGTGTGTTCTTGCCAGAATAATAATGCCACGTATCCGCCTCTGAGATTGCTCGACGAATATCACCCACGTTCGTTGAGGTGGAGCAGCAGGAAGCCAAGAGTGTGCACGTCAAAACGAGGTTTATTCAACGTCGACACCTACAGTCGACAAGCTATGTCAATCATTATGAAAGCAAATTGAACTGGTGTGATAAATTTCGCGCGACGAAAGGAAGATATTTTGGCAACAGCTACATTGGCTACAGCATTGTGCGAATTAATATAAGCACAGCGTTATTTGAGATGTTTGTATAGGGTTATTCAAGTATGCATTGTGTAATTTTTAGCCGTTTTGTTTTTAGCAGACGGTAGTAAAACATGTTATTATTAGAATGGAAGTTCTTGGATATCATTGCAAGGAAATTTCAAGAAAATTTCAATTTTGTTTAACGATGAAGCTCATTTGGACCGTTTATTTTGAAACAGATGTAAATTCATTGTTGCTTCTTTAGAGATATTTAAGAGTTTGCAATTTAGTTGATTCAGAAACAATCAACAAAGTGTACTAAGTGTGACGATGTTTCTAGGAATTTGAATATATGCAAATTGATTACACAAATGACTATCTGGATCGTAAATAGACACTTTCACAATTATCGAACAGAAAAAATCGTAAAATTTCTGTTATCTAAAATACAATCTCACTTGAAACAAGTGATACAACAATTTTACTCATCGACGAATCCATCCATAGTGAAAGGAGCTCCCTCGCTAAACAAAATTTTACTCGAAAACAATGGTCCACTTTCACAGTAAATTTGAATAATATAAATGTGTTTCTGTAATATATACCTGTGCATGATTAAAATTGTACTACCTTCTACTAAAACAAAACGACTCATTATCACCTAAAAATACATAACCTATAAACTTTGTACAGTATTAATATCTAGGCGTCACATTTGGATGATCTTACATATAATATAGAATCCAGTAAAATGACGAAGACACGCAGAAATGGCGACAAGGGGACTAAGAAAAAGCGAATCGAGATTCAGAGGTTCAACGACGCGGCGAGATCAGTGTCAGCAGATTGGCCTCTTTTCCAAACCGAAGAAACAGCTAACGCGGAGGAACAGAGCGTAAACGTAACACGTAGAAAGCATTTGTCAAGAGGCCAAGCTGGCTATCTCTTCGGTGGCATGTTAAAAAACCGGCGAAACAAACTGCTGCCGCTGCCGCTGGCCACTCTGCAAAGAAGTACTCTCATTTTCCATGCTCCGTTGAACGGAGACAAGGTCCTACGAAGGTACAAAGATACATGCTAACGATACGCGAATGGAGAAGAGACCAGGTACACGCTTTGGAGAACAAGAGAGTTAGATGGAGAAGACATGTATGTGTGTATGTAGGATGATGTGTAGGTAGTGGAATAAGATCAACCCGGTGAATAGCTAATTGCCACGAGCATCAGTATAGAAGTGAACCGAGCCATGACTGGTGAGTTCGACTATGCGTGGAATGAACGAACCCGTCGGTTGACGGAAGAGAGCATCGCCGACGTTTTGTCCCGCCTATGGCTGCAACAATCTTTTTCCCGGGAACACGATTCTTAGAAACGACGTTCCGTCTGTTTTATTATTACGCTTCCTTTTGTTCCCCCTCGTGATTTTCTTTCCACTCACGGACACGCGAAGATAGAAATAAGAAGATCGTTAGCTTTCCTAGGGAAACGTGGAAAAATTGTGATATTCTCAGAGGAGAGTTTCTTGCTTCTCTTTCTTTATTTAACGCGCTGATGAAAAATACATTTTATTTAACCCTTTGAGCTCGACGAACTTTTCAGTCTGGACAAAGTAGCAACTCGAAATGATTTTGCGTATATGTAAAAATAAAATGATCCAATATACGAATTAACTTATAAAACTATTATATTTTAGTATTTCGTTTATATGTACACTTTTAAAAATATAATTTTCTAATTTCAAGTTCTATATTTCTTTCTCGTATGACAATTTATGAAGCATTCACTAAGATTTTTGGTTTATCCAGACAGATATCGCAATAGTAGGTTGCTTCCTGTCTTCCATCTGATTTGTTTCGACAAGAACAAAGTTTATGATTCTTTCTTGTGCCTGTTAGAATCACACGGAGCTTTCCATCATAATTGGAGATCGACGTTGAAAAAAAAATGGTCGAAAACCTCTTCTCAATTGTAACAATACTCCACTTTTATCCGTTAACGAAAGTTATGCATAAATAGAGTGTCGCCTCTCACTCGCCACTCGAGTTGCCGCGCGAAACGCCGTGGCGTTCGAGTGCAAAGGGTTAATAAAGACTCTGATATATTTTATTGAAATATATTAAACAGAGACGAGATTCGTCCTTTTTTCTGTTATGCCTAAGCATCTGTCGAGCGTTCCGCGCCGCCTGAACGCAAAGTGAAGCAAACTCGGCTGCAGCGTCGAACGTGTTAACACTAGGTTTACGAGATACGTCAATTTGACGGATTTGAGATTTCACGAGAGAAATTACAAAATGATTGTTATTATTTCCTAGCAACTTTTTCTTACTTTTATTTATGGAATGATACGAAAATATATCCGAATTTGTAAATACATTAGTAATATACAGTTATGTTGTCTCTAACAAATCGATTTCTGGAAGGAAAGATTCAGTTTCTGGTTCACGCAAGAAAAGCCTATAAACCTAGTGTTAAAAGAGAATTACAACTCTACCGAGGATTTAGTAATTTTAATAACGTCATTCCATTCGGATACGTGTTCTATTGAAAAAGCTTTTGCAAGACAACGAGAGAACAGGTCCTGGTAGAACAGGAATAATACTAAAAGTTGTCGGACGCCATTACGATCGTACGAGTGACGGAATCCTTATTTTTGAGGCGCATGCTCAAAGGAGAGATTCACGAGTCGAGGTTGCCATGGTTTTTTCACCGGTTGAAAATCGACGTGTATCCACGTGATAGGGATGGCCGGTAATCTCGAGACCTCGCGTTCCTCGCGTTCCAATTTTACTTTTCCCGCGGCTCGCGCGTTCACTGTCTCGCGACACGTTCGAGCGGTGAGCAAGCGACGAATCGCTCAGGTGAGAGTACATCCTTGCTGAGTATGCTATCTTCCAAATAGCTGAGAATATTTATAGAAAAGTATGTGTCAGAATACGAGAAATAATAAGATCCATCGTGCAAAACCTTCTTTTTCTATTTTACGAAATTGTACTATTTGCTTGTATTAAAGACATTTAATAAGTGAAAGGTCTTGTTCACTCAATAAATTGCACAATTTACCTCTTTTTAGATATTATACATTGCTATAACTATACATAATCATAGCAAAGAATTTTTCATCCTAAAGTTTGAACCAACTTTTGTGTGTTCGAATTACTGAAGACGAGATGTGGATTATAAGCAGATGTGAGAGAAATAATAATAATAATTCAATTAACCATTGCCTAACCTAACCAGAAATTACCCTAACCGAAACCTCGCTGTTCGAATAAGCATTGTATACTAAAATAATTGTCAAACAGTTAATCTAAACTCTCGACAGGGAGTTTAAGATTTTAGAAGTGTCATATTTCTAATTTGCATATTTCTTTAAGTCGATTTCTATTGAATGTTCCTCGTAACATGGAGTCGTTAATTCTAATTTCCTTGAAACTTAAAAAAAAAGAGATTCTATCCATCAATTCATTCGATCATCATTCAATCTCCACGAAGCTTCAAATAAAAAAAATAAAAAAAAAACTCTCGATCGCGAGAATCGTGTGAAAGTGTCGCGAATTAGTAAGAGGGAACCCAGCGATAGTTTGATAACGCGGAAACCGTGATAAAAACAGGCAACGCGTTCCCCTGTCTCGAGGCAGAGGAATTGTAGCGTCTCCGGGTTGCCAGTGACAGGCGTGAAATTCACGGCGAGGCATCCGTAGCGTTTGTTCCAGAAATTAATGTCGAACCGGATGACGAAGACTAATTGTAAATGGTGCTGCCAATCCGTGGGAATCCGCGCGCTGATTAAATCGCCGCGCTGAACGTCGTCCACAGCTGCCGCCGCCGCCGCCGGAGACGACGTAAATGATGAACACAACACAGTCGAGACACCATCGAGCGTATTAACGATTTCCTCGGAACGAATTAGGAAACGTCGATTTGATGGAACGACCTAGGGAGAACGTGACGGTTCACGTTGCACCGATGCACGACAGAGAATATCTTCTCACTGGATAATTAACGATCGCAAAACGCGCTTAACCCCCTTTGAACGCCGCCATTCGTGACGGTTCTCTTATTATTTCATTCTGTGAGACTTTGTGTCTGCTACGTTCCTTTTGCACAATTCTGTTGCACTACGTATTGGAATAATATCCGTGGAATGTGTGGATTTTTTTACAATTCTCATTGTTGTATTATCGAACGATAAACTGTTTGTTGATAGAGATTATCGATCGATGGACATGTGTAACTGTTCGATCGACGATAAATACGTCACGCGTAATACTAGGTATAGTTTAACTTGATGTATAGAATCTTAATACAGTTCATTGAAGATAGCAAAACGGTATGATCAATAGACAAGTACCAGGAGAATTCCGATTATCCGGAGTACTCGGAACATTGTTGGATAATCAAATATTCCGTGATAAAGCCTGATCCATGCTATCTTAATTAAATATTAAATATTATTCCATTGTTCAGATTATGCGTATATTTACTTTGCGAATAGTTTGCGGATTTTTATGCGATTTCGTATTTTTGAGAATATAGTTGAAGTAGAGATTTGATATAAAATTGTTATAAAAAGCACTGTAATTTCGTATATTTTTTCATAGTGCATTCTATCCTTGCACATTTAAATTTCCCATAAATGTATAGAAATCTCAGTTCGATCGCATCTTAATACTTGGCTGATTAGAGAGATCTCCCTATATTATAAAGAAAAGTAGAAATTTTCGATATATTTGTGAAATTATACAATTGAAATATTCCTTGTCTTTCTATTATCAATTTAATCCCGTATTTTATCCTTTGCACACTTCCATTTCGATTTAACGAAACAAATTCTCAATTTTTACGAATTCGAAAACTTTACATTTTCACATTTTTGAAAATAATTTGACAAATTTCGCCACACACGTTACGTACAAAAATTGGCCATAGCGAAATTCTCGCGATAATTCTCAAGATAGATTGGTAATATCTACGTAAAACCTACGAAAATATGGACGTTAAGTACATAATCAAAAATAAAACAAAGTACAAAAGAAGATACTTCTAATAGCGAACATGTTAATAAATGTAATTTAATTATAAAGAACATTTTTACACAAGACACATTAACATTCTTCCTGTTGTTCGTGCACGTACATACTACAATTCGAACAATTGCTCAAGTATCATAACCTAGTTTCTGTTAAGGTTCAATCGCGGCGATGGACAGTTGCGTATGCACAGGGGCAATCTTCCACGCTTGGTAGTTAGCATACAAACGTTCGTGAAAAACGATGAGACTCGTTCAGTATAGTATACAAAACCAAGAAGTCTGGTACAATTATAAACGCAGGAGAGAAAGAGAGAAAAAAAGAAAAGAAACAACAACAACAAAGAAAAATAAAGAGAACAGAAGAAGGATAGATGATACCTAGAGATGGGAGGAGGTAGATTGCCAGGTAAAACCACCACGGATGGAAAAGTAATGAAGCAAAATAAAGAAGGTGAATGGTGGGAACTAAATAGTCATTTCGAGGCGTCGGAAGACAAAGGATAACGGAAAAGGCGATTTTTAAAGGCGGTTAATGGAGGCGCGGCAGAGCAGCCAACGAAGAAGAGGGCAAAGAGGTGGAGGAAGCAGCATCGAGAGAAAAAGAATCCAATGCAGTTAACGGTCGCGATACGAAGGGGGCATACTGTTAAGCGCCTTAAAAGTCTCGGCTTGCACAGTGTTAAAGGTCTGTTTCCCTGCGGTATTACGAACATTATTGCTCGGATATCGCGTGAAAAGTGTGACGAGGCTGTAACCGCGCTCGTCCTCGTCGCAGCGAATCGTTTCCGTGTAAACTGAAGCCTGTTAAGGGTGGAAAGGAATACCGAGAATCTACGAATAGACTTTAATATCGTTCCTCCGGTGAATTACGATCTTTTACGACGAATCGAACAGTCTTTAATATCCTTTCCCACATTTTTACGAGACACTTCGAGAGATCGGTCGTCTTCTTCTAGCCAAGTGTAACATAACGAAGCCTCGTAGGAACTATTTATCTTCATGGTTAGCCAACACACCAACTAGTTTACTACTAGAGAAGGCGAAGCTTAGTAGAAAAAAAAAAAATAATAAATAAAGATATAGTGGTGTTGAACGACTTGCAGAGCCATCGATCCAATCTGACGCGCGTAAACGACGATAATCGATCGACCGGCAAAAAACCGATTTGGCTCACGCGTCGACATTAAGTCGAACAGGATGTTCACGACATTAGACAACGAACGAGCTTGATACACGCGAATCGTAAACTTGTATGTACGTAAATCTATGGTTAGAGTTGGTAGCAGGATAATTGCATACTCGTCGCGAAGGGAACAATAAATAAAGCTCGTACGGTTACTAGGTTGGATTACGAATGTAGGAATATGGACTAGAGAGTACAGTGGGTCACAGAAGTATTCGTATTTCCTTTAATCAAGTTTTCAACCGAGAAACCAGCAGTGAAAAGAGGCACTCGGCTTCGATTAATCCAGTCCTCGTCGTCCGAGAACTCAATTTCGCCGCGCGGAGCAATTACCACGCTGTAAATGATTCTCAGCTGACATTCCGCGGTAATGACAAAAGTAACAACCGGAGAGAAGGCAGAAGCAGTCATGGTACAGACCGATTTCCCAGAAAACCATCACCGAACACGTCTAAACAAAGGGTCTCGTTATTTTCTTCCGCCTACGAATCCTCTGGCTTTACCAACCGTGGTACACCAAAGCCAGTTCGTTCAAGGTAAAATACCGCTGAATTCCGATAGGTTCACAACGGTACAGATCGTGACGTGGCTACCGATATTCATCTATTCGCGAAGTGTCCTTCGCGTGGTATCCTTCGCGATAGCAACTCGAAGGACCAACGTGTTGTGCCGTTGTTTAATCCTCCTGAATATAAGCTGTTCTAAACGATGACATTAACACTTTGCCGACCTCCTCATGTTACAAACGAAATGGATACGCTTGATATATTTGTGAATTTTGCAATAGACCATTGCATGAATTTCGAACGAACGATTTTACTCCCTTGCTCTCTGAATTTTTTTCTCTGTGATCGATTTATCAACTTCTTTCATTGGAATCGGTTAATGTAAAAAAAATCGAAATTTCTCGCGGCTTTTGATCCGTAATTGCTAAAGATAAATCTTATCAACTAACACGCTTTTGCAAGGCAACGTTCAAAAATCAAAAGTTTCATTTTGGAAAGAAAAAAAAAATTGCACACGTTCATGAATTTATTTATTTTTATTCACTTGACTAATTTGCTTTATAACAGCATGAATAATATTTGAATGGAGTTATTGTTCGTATTGTGATCATCTCTGCAGCGGCGCCAGTGGAATGCAAAGGGTTGAAAAGATGCTATTTTGTTCAACTTATTTTTACTTTATTTCAATATTTTATCAAACACATCACTTCCACGCTTCGTGGGTGCTAAACGAAAGAGTGTTACTAGCAATAATCACCGATATCGACGAAATTTTGATATACATGGTTCTCAAAAACAAATTTCACGCGTATTTTTCAAGGGGTAAAAAATCATCCTCGAAGTTAAAATTAGTAAACACATTTGAGCTAGTATCTCAAACATCATTAAAGACAAAGGAGCAGTATATATCGAATTTTATATTTTCCAACGTCACAATTCGTAACGTTGTCCCGATGATCGAGCTGTTTCAGCCTGATGAGAATTATTAGAAAGCAGACAATCGTCAGTGTAAACACTGACATAGTAAAGTCCGTAATAAACATGTCGTAATTCATACAAATGCGCCCGTGAAAGTCTAGCTTTCGTTATCTGCCGGTTCTTATCCTTTTTTCTTTCCTTCCGTAACAGCTGATATATCGAGTATCATTAAAATAGCAGTACCGATGTGTTTTATTAGTATACGTAGGAGAAGGATTCTTAATAATCCCTGACAATGCACAATGTTACAACACATCTCGAGGATAATGAAAAATCTCTAATAATAATAATAATAATAATAGTACACGTTTCGATACACGCGTAGCGAAATAAAGTCATTCTTAGATAGACGGTAGAACGGAAAATAATGACTTCGTTGCGTGAACTCTAACCCCGTTCGATCACCATAGAACATTCCGCCAATCGTTTACCAAGTTTACAACACTTAACACCTGTACATCCTATCCATCAGCCATTGGAGCCAACTCACCCCCCTCGGGGCTATAGAAAATACCTGTAATCGTTCACACGGTGTATTTTCAAAGTCGAGTGCACGAAATTCCCTAATTACGCAGTCGCGATTAATCATCGTCGTCCACCTAGGCCAAGCGGATTCAGCTTTCTCTCAGCCGCGAAGGGCCTTCCTCGCGACTTTTCCGGCACGATCTATCCACCGGTTGAATCGATTACCTCTTCTCAGGATCGCCGGCCCCCGGAGCTCCCATAAATCAAGCCGGATGCTCATAGGACGCTGTTGGTGGGGCTTCAGGCCGTAAATCGCGAGACGTCTCTATCCGCTCGAAGATACGCGACTGGCATCACTTTCTGCCCGAGGCTCCTTGCTACGAGAACTTTGCACGAGGGCTTTTATTTCTGTGCAACGCTTTCAACGAGATTTTCTTTTTTTCTTCCTTATTCTTCTTTTTTTTATGGGGGAACTTTATGATTTACTTCACGTGGATGCACATCGCCCACGCATGTGTTTATTGTATAGGAGGTGGTGTTATCGAAATGGAGAATTGGAGGTTTTTGTAGCAAATGTTCTTTTGAATGAAGTTTGTTAAGGTACAAATAGGAATTGGTGAAGGAAGTGTACTAAATGGAGGTTTTTAATGAAATTGAAAGCTTCCTCCTAGTTGTGGAATATGTTAATTCTATTTTTATACTAATACACCTATCTTTCTTCCTGCTTACACACTTCGAGCAGTTTAACTACGTTCTCCGAGCGAAAGCATTAACGATTCCATTGCGATCAGTTGATTAAAGTCGAACACTTAACCGAGCTGGTCTCACTGTGTACAAGCGTACAGTGACTCTCATTAATATTCGTATTGCTCTTTAACACGTTATGTGCCACATCGATTTCGGTCAATAGACGGTTCAGTTTCGAAAACTATGCAAAGAATGTTGCAATAAGTTTAACGAAGAAAGTGGTAACTTTATAACGCTTGCAAGGGAAAATTATATCTTTGTCTAAACTGGTTTAATGAAATCAATTAATGAATTATAAGGAATTATTTTTTGAACTTGAAGCTACTAATTTTTCGAGAATCAACGCCGCTTAAACGAAAAGTCTAGCGTCGGTTTGCAGGGACCAGCGTTTAAAGTGTTAAAGCAGACTTATTTCTTCAAAATTGGACCAAAGAACTTCAGTGTTTTCCTTTTGAAAAAATAGAAGAATTAGTTTACTAGATGACGCGTAAGAAAATTTTTGAAAAAATTCCAACTGAACGAAATCACAAAAAAAGAAGAAATAATAAAGGTTGCTTTTTCGTAACCTTCTGAACCTATGATGAAAATTTTAGAAAAATATATTTTGTAAATTTATGTCAATTATATGTATGCTGAAAATTGCATCGAAATCGTGTTAACGTTGCTGTGAGTTGCAAACAGTTAAAAATGGCGAAAATCGAAGTTTTTTACGATATTGAACTTACAACAGCGATAAATTTAAAGATTCTTAGATCTTTCAGTGCCTGTCAATCGGCTTTAGATCGATCAATTTTGTCAAAATTCTCACGACGAAAATTTGCACAACTGATATAAATGTACGAAATGTATTTTTAAAATTTTCTTTACAGAGACAATTTAATTTTTCTAATTTAATATAACACATATACATTTATACTAACCTAATCCTTTTAACTTTTCCAAAAAAAAAAAAAACAGAAAGAAAATAAAAAACTGAAGTCATTGAATCCAATTTAAAAAGATTTATACTGTTTCAAACGGTGTTGAAATATTAATGAGAGTCACTGTATATTCCTTCACGATTCCGTGCCGAATAAAACTAGTACCAGCAAAACAGCTAAGCCACTTCATTTACGTCCGTTTCGTTCCGCGGCGAGCGAGAGTGGTTCTCGTTAGAAGTTCCGTGATGACAAATGCGTCGATTAAGTAATTATTACCCTCGATCCCCTTTCGATCTTCTCGTCCTGTTTCTCCCCGATGATAGTTTCATTTCTTTTCCTCTTTTTTCTTTTTTCCTCTCTTCTACTCTAGCCGCTCGTTCTACTTGGCGTTTCTGTCGCAATCGTTCCACCGATCACCCATTCAAAGGACCCAAGAGAGGAAACCGAACGCCGGCTAATTAATTGGCTTCAGTCCCGCGAGCGTGATCATTTTTTTCGACCGCTTAATTCTCCTTTGGCAACCGTTTCTCCAATTACGCCGAGAAACCCGAGAAAATCGAAACGGATGATCGAGCTAAGCTGAGCCGTAACACCAATGATCTTATCGCGAATGATATCCTGTCGCTCGGCGTCACAGGCCTGTCTGAGGGAATCGATCGCGCGTCTCGACTCGCTCGAGCTAATATTGACAGCCGGTGACACGGGTTCACCGACACGGACACGCGCTACAACGATCGTCGCCCCCAACCAGCTTGATGTAAATGCCTTCGGGAGACCATTTTATCGATCTCCGCACGAGCATTCGACGGCAAGAGGCTTCTCGAGTGGACATGGAACACAGAGGCGAAGGAATTCAGAGCAACCGCGACTCTGTGATTCGATTCATGTCGATTGTCTCCGCCACTGTGTTTATTTATTCACCGCTTTCAGGATACTATTTCTAAGTGTTCAGTGTGACGTGTGCGCATAGGCTTGGCCTATTGTGTCAATCGTGTGTCAATTGTAATTTTTATCGTTTCGTTCGTTTCCCAGATGGAAAAGTACTACCTCGAAGTTTTTCTTAAATGTACTCTATCTGTACTGAAACGTTTGGAAGTAGTTAAAGAAAATTTTAGAAAGATGTGTTAGAATTTTTATTAGAATTGAAATTTTATACGAGTACTATGTATATTATTGTATACATATAATAAAATATTTTATATTTTGTAAAATTCTGGCACATTTATTTAAAGTCTCGAAGAATGTTTGTAAAGTTTTCCAATAAAGATGATAATTCATTTAGAAGAAATGTAAGAGTGAAGTTTCACTTGGGTCACCAACGACCCAGATTGCCTACAGAGAATTAATTTTCCTGACACACGTTTCTTTACTAATTTATATTTAGAAATCTTGTTAGAACAGGGTGTAACATCATTTCAGCGATGAATTCAGCACACAGAAATAGTAAAAAAATTTCATATGAATGTTTGTCCTGTCAGATTTCGTTTTTGAGTTGCAACCATTTTTGTATCGCACTAATTAGTCGTGTCTTCACAGAAATTGATTGGAATTACTACTTTTGTGTCTTATCGTTGACCTTCTGACCCACGAGATAGCTCGTGAAATAATCAAGCGTTGCTTATTAACAGCCGAATGAAAAGCTCAATTTGTCAAAAAACAGAGCAAGAAAAAAAATTTACTGAAAAACAAAAACAGTTGCAATTTGAAAACGAGGCTCGATAGGACAAATTTTTATATCTTAGAAAACGAGGAAAAATTTCAGAAACGAACAGCTTAGTTTATTAAAAAAAAAAAAAAAAAAAAAAAAAAAAAAAAAAAAAAAAAAAAAAAAAAAAAAAATACTAAAAGACACAAACGATTGCAATTTGGAAACAAAGCTTGTAAGACCAAAGTTTATACCGTAGGAGACAAAGAAAAATTTGAGGGACAGGAAAAGCGAGACTCAAACACTTGCAACCTGTGGACTGACATGCCTCGACTCTAAACGCCCCTAATTAAGGCGCTTTTTCAATTTCCCCGTCGTTATTTTTCCCTTCCATGAATACAAAGACCCCAATTCTACAATACTCACTTTTAATTATTTTTCTGCACCGAATCAACCACTGAAATTACGTCCACGCATTATGATACACCCTGTACACTCCTTTTCCTTCACAATTTAATTTCCATTGTGCCTTCAGCCTCGTACGTTATTTGTATGCCGTTTTGAACGTTGTAATTAAGACGTAATAATACTAATATTAATAGACCCATAGCAGGCACGCGAGATTTCAAGCTGTGGAAGCGCGTACACAAGCATCATATTCGTATACTTCGAACCTGCCGAGACCCGGCGTGAAAGCTAATGAGCCAACGCGTCGCGATCTCGCTGGAAAACAAGCGACGGCTCATTACGCGCCGCGTTTCGAGCGGATGCGTGTGGCCACGTCGTCGCACGCATTGTTTGCGATGTTAACGACGCGTCGTATCATCTGATTCGACTATAGTCCGACGTTTTGTAACACGTTGAACAGGTGTGTATGTATGTGTGTGTGTGTGTGACGGATCGTTTCGTCGCGTCGATTTTCCATCGAGTGAAAAACCCGCGTCAAATATGCTAACCAGAATGCACCTTTAACTTAGACAGGCTATAACCACCATAACAGTCTACCGTTAAACATGTATACCCGCAGGCGTGTGTTCCTTTCTCTATGATGGATTTATTTTCCAAGAAGAGCAATTTAATTGAACCGTCCATTAGCGACGATATTTCATCTCGTGAGAGGTCGGAGCGTTTCTGATTGAAAGCCAGGCGAATGAATGGGTGTAGCTGTAGAAGGAGTCGAGACAGAATTCAACGATGACGCGTTCTTATATACAGACGATTACTGGAAAATCGCGAGAACTCAACAATCGCGCAATTGTTCGCGTTTATCGCGATACGCAAGTATCAATGATTTCAATTTTTTGTATTTAATATCTATCAGGTGTTTCCGTTTTCTTTGTTTGTTTTTCTTGTTAGTTAATTGTATAGAAGTTGTAATGTATACTTTTACGTGTGCGACATAAAACGACTAGGAAACATGACTAACGTGATAAAATTAACTGAGAACAGTTTTCTATTCCTACAGAATTTACTCGTTGCTGCTTGTAATACTGTGTAATTCTTATACGTCGTGTCTCTGCTATCGATTCGAATTGATTAATCCTATGGTGCAGCTATGGTGATGTTTGTAACATGGACCATTATTTCATACGAGTCTTACTTATATCAAAATAAAACAAATTGAGAAAACGAAGTTATAAGTATTGTTTTTTCGTTTCGAAATAAAACTTTTCTTTTGCGAAAGTTTCGTGGCAAAAGTGTGCTGAAATCGAAGATCGATCAATTGTGCAAGGATTGAAAATGTATCTGCATAAAAAAATTAAATCATTTTTTTTTCTAAGCTTAGAAAAATCGTCTCTGAAGAGGTTAATGACCATTTTCCTTCGAAGATGATGCCGGAAATTCTGTTACTGTGAATTCTGAGCGATATCAACCAAAGTTGAATGACTTTTTATATGTGCCTGATGTTTATTTCCAGTAACACGATGTTATGTCTCACAACTCGAGATAACTTTACGATATAAACTTCGTCAACGTGTAATTTCACGAAAAAGCAAATTTCAATTAAAAAAAAAAACTTGCAAAGATTCTAAATAATTTGTATTTCATTAAAAAGGAACATGTGCGCTTGTACGTTACATATTATATATTTTTACATCATTGAAAACATGACTAACGTGATAAAATTAGAATCGTAACAGTATTTAATATTTTTCAGGTATTTCTATCTACTTTTTTTGTTAATATACTGCATATGGTTTCAGTAGATATATTTGCATAAATAGAATAACCAGGAAGCATGACTAACGTGATAAAATTAGAATCACAATAATACCTAACCCGAGTACAGTTTCCTATTCTTACAGAATCCATTTGTTGCTGTTTGTCGTAATAGTTCATCTTTCAACAAGCATCGACACACACGTCTTCATAAAGGCAGCAACGATTATTCAATTACCCGATTGATCAATTAAAATTATATAACTCTTCTACCACCCACATTCACTTTACCGCAATCTGTACCGCGGAAAGAAACGAGCTGCTGTCGATTCACTGGCAAAGAGCCGGTCGTAAGGCCGAAGTCTTGCTCGTGAGAGAACAACGGTCCATTATGTCAGACACAACGGAGCGTGTCGTAAGGAGAGGACCGGAAAAGACTAGTCCGAGACGCTCCCATGAGAGATAGCGTGCTGGCTTCCGGTCGATTCTAATTGTTATTAATCGATCCGATCGGTGGCTTTGGCCCCGGGAAATTAGATCGAATGGTGGATATACACGTCGAGATATGGACAAGGTGAACGTAATTAGTGTGCTGAGACATGGTAATTGAGCGTTGATAATGTTACTCGGCTCACGAGGAAAGCGATCGTTGATAGCAGCGAAGCGACAAAACGGTAAGAGTGAACTCTCGTCGACGCTGATTCAGAGATACATAGGTGAAAAGACATCAATTCGAATGGGCAATTTTGTCGAATTTTTTTCTGAGGGTTTTTCGGTTCGAGGAAGTGGAACGTATGAAGGATTCTCAGGAAAGATGGAGGAGTTTCGGATGATTAGGAAAAAGTGATTAATTGTAATAGCTGGAAGGAAATTAGGGAAAAATTTAGAATGAAACTATATGAGAAAAATTAATTCGAGAATTTGTTAGATAGACTATACATGTGAAATTTACACAGATTTCGTTCAATCTGCGGTCAAATTAATCCTCTGATACTTAAAAAAGAACAATTACCAGTTTTATAGTTTCCATATTAATTTGTTCGCAAAAAATAATTAATTATAATAATTGAGAGGAAATTAGGGAAAGTGTGGAATAGAAATATCGTGAAAAATTACTTGGACAATGTATTAGATAGACTATACATGTTCAAATTTACACAAGTTTCGTTCAGTTTAACTAAAACTCTTAAAATTAATCATCTGATCGTTCAAAAAAAAAAATAATCATCAATTTTACTGTTCTTACATTAACTTCTTAGTAAAAACCAATTCATTACAACTGAGGGAAAATTAGGATAAATGTGGAATAAAACTGTGGAGAAAAATTAATTCGACAATTTATTAGGCACGCTATACACGTACAAATTTATAGAGATTTCGTTCCATCTAAATCGTAACTCTCAAAATTAATCCCCTGATACTTTAAGAAGCAATCATTATCTTTCTATTGCTCTTACATAAATTCGCCTGCCGGTGTACCCACCACGGGGAGACTAATTGCGACAAAAGAGGCAATAATTGTTTATTACCAACTGGTTTGTTCGCAATTTGCGTGGCACAGCTGCGCATCGTTTCCAGAAAGGAGAAACCAGTCGGTTGCGCGAAAGAAGGAAAAAGGACGGGTAGAAGTTTTGAAATGATGTTGCAAGTTGAACGGCGCGATACAACATTGGCATTTCACCTTTCTTGCTGTAATTCAGCCCGTGCCGCGTATACCCCACGTCGAATCCAACGAAATAAAAACATCCTATAAACTTCTTTTAATTACCTTCTCAACGAAATTGCTCTGAACAGAAAAAGAAGCAAAACCAAATCATTGACAATCAAAAAGAAAAAAAGATAAAAATTCCTCAAAAAACAAGAAAAAAAAAAGAAAAGAAAGAAGAGAGCGTAGCATAAGCGCGTTCAGAGTTACACGTTTAACGTACTGCAGCACGTAAATACGTACTGAAGAGGAGGGGAGCCGTTGCTGGCGGCAAGAAGCGGAAATAAATACGGCTGTCGCGTTGTAACGTGTAAACGTTAAATTAACCGGTTAAATATCCGTTTGATCCGGCAGTTAAATAACAACTTACCACACGGTGTACGTACAATATAGTTAAGTGATTGGGAGAAAGAGGTTGCGCGTGCGTCAGAGAAAGGAGTAGAGGAACGAAGAAAGATTAAATAACCAATCAAAATGAAACGAAAGAACAAATACATATATAATTCATGTCTCGTTGTTATTCGAGAAACGAGTGACAATATAAATCGATCGCGAAATCCTTCGATAAACCGTACCAACGAATCTCGATCATCGATCCCGATAAAATAAAGCGTCCTTGCGCGGCGACGCTACAGAGGATCACGAACCACGACAAATAGAGTACCAGAGGCGAACTACGAAGAGTCGGTGAACGAGAGACACGCTCGCTTTGCTGTTCTTTCTTGCCTCCTTTGCGGCTGTATCGAACGGATAGTTCCCAGGCTTCGCTCGCTCGGTTACTTCTTAGGCTACGTAAGCCGATTCCCCCTGAAACTAGCCGACCTATACCTCTATCTACGAACCGTATCGAGTGTATACGTCCATTCGATGGATGGGTTAATTAAAACGAGCACACGCGGAAACCCAGACACGCCACCAGTTTGCTCCATTACTCGCTTTTTCCGTACGCGGGAGACTGTCTCATTTTCCTCTTTCTCATTCTCTCTTCGCAGTCGTCTACGTGCCGGTTGAAACAGTAAAATTTTCGAGCAGAACCGCTAATTTCGCTTGTCCAGCTACGTGATGGACATTGTCAGGACGAAGAAACGACGTGGCTTTCGACCGTAGTTGGATTAGAAGAAACCATCAACATCTTCGTTAGAAGACAGGCCGCGTGTCTAGAGAAATAGACGATTCTTTGTTCGTTGGCTACCTTGGATGGCTTCGAGAAGAAGCGGGCAACGCGTGGAAGAAGCCTTTAAACGGTAACGCGTGCGTAAATCGTATGCGTTCCTTTTTCGAACGCGTCGCGTCGTCGTCGTCGTCTGTCATGCTACCCGTAGCAAAACACATTGAATATTTTCTCGATGACTACTACTTTTCGTTACGTGCTACCGGTTAATCTCAGAAATACCATAATACCATATAATAGTGTTGAAAGTAAAGAAATCGGTGATTAAATAGTTCGAAGATTGAAAATTTCTCTCTTGCTACCACGGATCCGGCTTCTATCAAGACGAATTTCGTTACTCGAACTTCTCTTCCTCCTTCCTCTGGTACTTTTCTATTAATTCGTCTCGAAGACTTTTTTTTTCTGCCGTTGAATCTCTCAATACGCCGGATCGCGCGGCAAGAAAACTATCCACGGCGTTCATCCATCACTGTCAGCCGGAAAGCGCGATAAACTTTCTACTTATCGTTGCCTACACGATACAAACGCGCACGCAAATACGCCGATAAAACTATCGGAAGAAGTGCCACCGTTATCTTTTTTTCCTTTCTTTTTTTGTTTTTATCTTAACAGGTGAAAATGAACGTAACGATAGCGCACGTGTTCCCTCTTCGTCTGAGCGAGGGTACACCCTTTCGGAGATTATTTCCATTCCGTGAAAAGAAAGGAAGCTGTAGAGGACCCGCTGTTACCCGCCAATTACGCTCCAACGAACCGAATCACGCTTCGTACGTGAGCCTCGCGTCTCCTTCGATCGATCAGCACACAAACTATCGGTCAAATTTCGCTTCTCGAGGCGAGATCGGTATGTACAAGTTTGCGCAAACCTTTCCGACCACGGTTTTTCGAAATAATACACGAGGCAAGTGTAAAATTTTCAATTGCCACGGTTCGTACGCCTATCGCTAAAGGCGAAATTCTTTCTCGACAGAGAGAGGGAGATTATTGATTATCGATGACACGGTGAGACGTATTACAAGTGTACAGGGCATTTCAAAAGTGCATGATAGTATTTCAAAGGATAAATCTACGCGTTGAAACTAGTAAAAAGTGTCGTATGGACATATGTCTAATATACTTTAGTTTTTTCTCATATATCTATATTTAATACTAGATTTTTCGATGATTTATCGAAGGGGTAAATGTAACTTATTTTTGGAAAGGGAAAAAAAGACGTGAATTTGTACGCATTTTTTTTATTTATCGAAAACTGAAAATAAATGTAATACTTTCTAAAATAATCTTTGTAAAATTTTCTTTATGAAAGAAAAAGCATTTTCACGAGTATGTTGTTATGTATGTATCATAAATATTGTTTGTTCTATTATTTGTATAATATTCTATTTCACACTGTCGGGGCTGTTGCTAGTGCATCCGAAAGCATCGTACACAAGCTTTTTTCTACAGATTTTCTACAACTTTTCGAGTCTACTCAGTTTTCTGAGAAAATTGTACGAGAAATTTTTAAAGTATCAATGAACCAAAATCTTTCCTGCATTCTATGAGCAGTGAAAATGTATATAACATGTAAATGTTACGCAAGAAAGAAGGAAAAGGGAAAAGAAACTTATAAAATGAATCATTCATGTACCACAATAAAAGTCACGAAAAATTTCAGAAAGTATTAAAACTGAGTAATCGTTGCCACAATATATCAAAGAAGTCATTTTGACCACCTTGGTAGATCTAACGTTTGAAATGATTTAACGTGAAAAGAAATTTAAATAGTGGTCTAATTATGCAAGGTATTTCAAAAATTTGTGTCAATAGGTAGTAAATCAGCACGCTAAAACGAGTAAAAAATATACGGACATATGTCCAATATATGTATTTCATGAATAATGAAAAACAATGTTCAAAGAGCCCTGCACTGCATGTTGTAGAATTCAGCTCCATTTTGTACCCTTTCTTGCAGATCGCGTATGTTATTCACTTGCATTACTATATGATAATTGATAATTCTCAAAAGTCCTCGAAGTTAAAAATCAAACGTAAAAATAGTCCAATCGAACATTTTCTTTCATCCTCCATATTTCGAAAAGTAATGTGACTTTGTTTTTCTTTTTTTACTTATATTAGTATATAAATTTATCTTCCGAATGATTAACATGCATTATGAAACGCCCTGTATATACGACACCAGTCGCACGATAATTCTATCCACTTTTGCTATCGATTCCGAGAGAATCCAGACGAAGGTAACCTATTTGAGGCGTTTTGTATTTACGATTACAATTTCGTTCAGCTGTTTACCAGTGATATCGGCGCGTTAATGTTCAAATCAAACATAACGAAATTCTCTCGAGTCTCTAGTGAGATTTTACGAGCGCCGATATTCACAAATGGGACAAATTACTAATGGCTCGTGGTGGCTCGTTCGTCTAACGGTGTCGGTGAGAAGAAGAAAAAGAAAGAAAGAAAAAAAAGCAAAAAAAAAATAGAAATCTGAACGGTGTCCATTCGAAGATGTTCCATTCGAATCTTCTCTCGTACCTTCGTATCCGAAATTTATTACTCCCGAAGACCATCGTGCCGATGCTGCCCACGACGTTGTAAATGCTCAGATTCAACATCTGTCCATCAGCCGTGTGCTCGTGCCGTCGCGTACAAAAAAAAAAAAAGAAAACAAGAACGACCTCAGGTCATCGCATCTCTCCACTGTTCGTGGGGTGTCACATTCCCTTCGATTTTATCACCGTTCAATCCATCACACATTTGCTCTATCGTCGCCGTGATCTCTTTAACTTTTCTGTCACTTCTGCTACCTTTCACAAGAAGAGGTATCAAACGAAGTCTCGGGACGAGAAAGAAACAAAACGGTAAACCGACGATTAAAACTCGACACACGTCACTGTAAATAAACGTGCTTGCGTGTACGTATATACACGTGTATATATGTAACAACGAAACGAACGCGTTCAACTGAACGTTGTACACCAAGAATATACTGTGTGTTGACAGCTGTCATGAACTTTCACCGAAAAGATCCACACGATACAAACGCCACGGACGCTGTCAACGGAATGACTGGAGAGCACGGGTAGCGATCGTCGACGCTGTAGCATTTGGTGGGGATAACTGAGCGAGTGAGAGGATAGATAGAAAGGTGGATAGACGGTGGACAAGGACAGAATAATACGAGAGTGTACGAAGATGCACGAAGAGAGACGAAAAGGGCCCACGAGATCGTGAGGCCTGAAGCGGCGACAGGTCAACGTGTCTCATTATCTTCCCCTGTGATCTGAACCGGCAAACTGTACGCATGTAAATAGTGCGGGGAACGTTCATGCTCGCACCCTTGAATCACATTAATGCCGTTGACAGGTCTGCCGCTGCCACTACCGTGCTACGGTGGAAACGGCACGAGATGTATCTGCCATTGGGGGAACCGGTTTAATTTGATGTCTAGAGAGCGGCTAATAAACTCAGAGATATGTGTGATTCGCCTCTTTTCTGGATCACCTTTCGTTTCGAGACCGGCACCGAGCCATCTCGAATTCGAGCTCACCCAGTCGATGGGGCAAAAGGATTACTTCGATCGGTGCAGTGAAATTGGAAGCGTTAATGCTCGGATTAAACGTCGCACGTTTGGATAATTTTACGAAGATCTGTTTCACTTTTAACGCCGTTTAGAATTCATTAACTGGGTTAACCTAACCTCTTAAGTATGGCGCGCTTGGCCGCAATTCTGTCTCTCTGGGACGGCGCGCCTGACTACGGATGGTACAAAATAAAAAAACGTATAATACCGTCCAAAATCATAATATCCACGAATGTCACTATAGTAACGTACAGTACTTAAAAGGTTAAGTAAACGTTCCAGTGCCATAAGTCGTTGTGGATATTCGAAGGAAAAGCGCCGAAAATATGGTTTTGTATATTTTCCTGTGACGTTTTTTGTAAAAGAAATTTCTGTATCACTAACGAGAGCAAAAGTGTCTACAATACTGATGCGCTTTTATAAAATTTTGTGCACCGTGCCATTTAAAAAATTCGATCTTTTTTTGTTTTACATTTTCTGAAACAATATGTATATGCAAAGCCTGTTAGCTGAATTTTTAAAATAAAAAAGTTATCCAACGTCTTTTTAAAATTTATCAAAAGTTACCTAATCTATCCTAAGCTACGGTTGAAGAATGTGATGAAATGTAAAGAAAGCAAATAAGAGTATTGGTGACAAAGGATAAGAGTTGAAATATCCGATAAATATAAGAGTAAAAAAGCAAAATTTTCACACGAAAGCAAAAATGCAAAAAAAAAAATCTAGACATATCAAACACTAACTCGATCGTCAATTCACCAGAAAAACTTCGAAATACCCATTAATATCCCTCTTGTTATACAAATAATCGTGCACGGACTACTTTATACGACATCGGTCGCCAAGGTTTACGAATTAATTCCTAAAGTGGGCAGTTGCACCAGTGTGTCTTATTACACGCGGCAGAACCTGTGATTCGCAAGGATTGCCACACCATCCGTAGCCGTAACTCGTCTCCTAGGAGGACATTGCTCGTAAGTTACGTCCACGGTGGGCAAGCTCGATGCCGCGGATGTTGTAATTTATACGTTACAACTGCCGAAGTTACGAAGCGAGAGTTTACGACGCGCGATCGACTCCGCGCCGCGCTGAATCCCTTCCGATCCCGCGCGTGAGGACGCTGTAAACGTCGATCCGCGGCGACCCGCGTGATTATCCTTTTCGCGTAATAAACATGGCCGAGGTATTCATTCGGGCAGCGATTAAATCTCCGCGTTGCACCGAACGCACAGCAAAGTCCACGCACGCGCGTCGTAATTTACGCGCCGGCCACTTGCAATCTCCGATCTTCGACAATGCCCTCGGATGATACAAGATCGCAGGTGAGCGTCGACAGGCAAGAAAAGGGGGTGGCTGAGTTAACGGACGATCGGATGCTACCTTCGATTTTGCCAAGCGACAGAAATACGCGGGGATTCTCTTGTATTTTTTTTCTCCATAGATCCTTTCGATTATTCTTTCCTTCTGAACTTTACGCACAAACGCACATCGCTTCGAATTTTCCATCTTTTTTCGAAACATCGAAGAGATTCTTTTCCATAAATCGAGAGTCTACCTTTCCATTATTTTTACCCTTTAAAGTTTACGAAGAACACATATCCATTTGAATTTTCAATTTTTTTTTAAACTTGCATGTCTTCGCTTCTAACCTAGATGTCTCGTTTTCGGGAAAAGTTAATTTTGCGACTCAACAGTGTGAATTCGCATAGAGGGTAAGAATATCCCTATGCATGATCTAACATTCCACGCATATACTTCCCAGAAATCATAGACGGTGAAATTTCCATCGACATGTCGAGACGGCCGCCTCCCAACGCGCGGAATCTTTTCTATATACGCGGCACGTCTACTCTTCCTCGGTACGTTAGCCACGTTTATTAGAGGCGAAGGGCGGTCAGGCGTGTTCAGGCAACAGGCATACATTTTTAACAGTTTCCTCGATCTGCGAAGGTCCGGTCCTCCTTTTTCGCATTCCCGTGTAATAACAGGTCTGCCCCGGCCGGTGGATCGAGCGGACCAGCTCTCGTCCCAAGACAGAAAACCGGCACAGCCCGCGGCGATTGTCGTAGGTAAGTGAGTTTGACGCACAACACGGTTGAATACTTGGCCAAGACCTCTCTTCACCCTTCTTCACCTTCTTCTTCCTTCTCTTTCACGCTCGAACGATCGAAAATACGTTCTCTGTTCATTATCGTTCATCTTCGTCTGGGAGATTCTCGCGTGGAATTGGTACCGTAAACTTGGGGAACATTGACAGCTATACACCCGAAGATATCGATGATTCTAGATCATCTACATATGAATTCCAAGAATTTGTAAACAGTAATATTAATATAATAGACGATAATATCTGCAAAATGTGTGTTTGTACTTGGGAAATATATAAAAGATTTGATTAAATGCAGCGTATAACGTGTTATTAGTGGATTTGCGGAACTTGTAATGGAAAAACTGACAAAATTTCTTACGAACGTCCAGTTTGTTTGGATGACGAGTAGATTTTAGTTAAGATGTAAATTAATAAATAAATTTTAGATCAAAATAAGTAATTATCCGGTGTCTTTAATTAACCAATAAATTAATTATTTTAAAAATACATTAAATGTCCGAATAAATTACAAAGTATAAAAGACAGAACATAAATTTAAGTGTCAATGTAACTTCAGATCAGTAAAACTTTCGTTATTAATACTATTTATATCATGTGCTAATTTTACCCCGGATACTGGATAGTTGACATAAATTGATATGAACTTATAAAATTAATTTTTTTTTTAATTTTCATTAAAGCCTCAGATAAAAAAGTTGTAAAAAACCACCTTTATTGTTTTCTTCTTAATTCCAACCAATTGCAATGTTCACAAAAAGTTTTGTACACGTCGTCTAATTAAGTAATCCTAACTTCTAAAAAAAAAAAAAAAAAAAAAAAAATTGAAGTCGTTTAATTTAAAAGAAGTTATTCTGTCTGAAAGAGGGTTTGAATACTTTCGTAAGCTACTGTGTATACACATATTGGGCTACTCGGAGAATCATCACGGAAACTCGACTCAAAACACGGTGGGACAAAGAGAGAAAGCATTCAGTTTGATTGATCGGGTGAAATGCTGCTTCGAGTCGAACGAGTCAAAATAAGGACTCCTCCATTTATCGCGTGTAGATGCGAAGAGGCGGTCGCGTGGTACGCGAGGATCGCGTCCACGATCTCTCGATGACGAATGGAATCTCACGGGGACGGAACGTGGTGGTAGCGATAACATCGCAAGATTCACGAGAGGACGGCCGAAGCAGTTGGATAAAACGAAAACAACGATTGGAACAGAAGAGAGAGAGAGAAAGAGAGAGAGAGAGAAGAAACGAGACAACAAGCTCGCCCAACCTGGAACCCGGTTTCACCTGATTTTTATGGTTGCTCTTGGGCAAAAGCCTGCATAAGCCCCACGCGCGATGAGTAATACCAGAGAGGCGCATGTACACGACACCGTTACTTTTTATCGTGCTCTCTTTCTCTACCCTCCGCCTCGTTCCCTCCAAAACACCGATGAGATACGATTCTGTTTCGATGAACAAACGAACATCGTAACGTCCGCGTGTATTTTTCATGGGGATAAACAAAGTTCGTATCTCGACCTCCTCCTCTGAATTCTGGACATCTATTCTGGCGCCATCAGTCTCGTGATTTTCGTCGAACGACGACACTGTACCGCCATTTTGGTACGGGCAACTTTCCAAAACTCTCGAGTTCCCAACGCGCTTTTCACCTTCGTTATAGTGAACACTAGAGGGTTCTATTCTAACGTTCCAGACAGATATTTCTCGTAAGGGACGTTATTGCGGCTGACATTCACCGGTTAAATGTTGCCACAAAGCGTTCCTCTATAAATAGTCGACTTGGGTGCTTAACGCCGCGCAAACTTTCCGCGGGTCTCTTGTTCTTCGAGGAAACGCGCGTGTACGCTTTCTGTGTTGATTTTAACTCTCTGGACCTCTGCCAAAATAATCGAGATTGAACGAATAATTTGCGTTAGAAACGTTTGTTGATGCTCGTGTGTAATAATCGAAATGGAAGCTTGAAGAAAAATGATGTATATCTGGTGTTATTGAAATAAGGTTGAAACACGAGGAACAGACGTCTTCGTGTAGGTAATTTGCTGTGCAAAAATCGCTCGAGCTCGTTCACATTTATCAATGGTAGTACACGGTTTATCGAGGCACTTCCGCGGACAGCTGGAAAAACGGCGCGGTAGAAAGTGCGTTTACACTTCGCTCTCGTTCCACCGAGCGGAATGACAGATTGCGAGAACGAGGGCAATGTATACCTCTTCGCGTAGATATTTTTCTTATCGTAATAGGCGAACGACGGCGACGCCTTAGCGAAAGTTCGCGCTTCGAATCGACCGCTAATTACCAGACAACCCATACGCCGCTGGCAATAAATGATTCCACGATGTTTAACTGCTCGTCAATTATCATTGAACGATAATTAAGTGAAGGAAAAAGACACTTGTTTTTTCGTAATTTCATCCGTATTACAGTGACGATAAAAATACAGGGTGTGTCGTGAAATTGTGGAATCTACTTCAAAAATAGAGAAGAGACAGAAAGTTTATATAAGCATCTGTCACATTTCATTCCGTTTCAAAATGATAGCCATTTTTCAACTGCTTCTTTTCGTGAAATTTAAATTTCGCAATATTAAAGGAAAAATGTTAAAACTGTAATCAACCGTGATTTTTCTTCTCGTGATGTCAGAAAAATCGAGTTTCAATTAGTTTCTTCACATCATTGCAATAACAACGATAGAATAAAAATTTTACAACTATCACAATTTATTTTTATCAAGTTCTTTCGCTAATATTCGCATCATCAATCACCTGCGACTATTTTCAACCTGTTATATTTTTCGTAACGAACGGAATTTACAAAAAAAAAAAAAAGAAAAAAGAAAAAATAAAAGAAATTCAACGTGTTATATATATATATATATATATATATATATATATATATATATATTTTTTTTTTTTATTCGAAACGAACATCATGCATTAATATAACCATCAGAATTCACAAACAAAAAAGAATTCAACGTATGATATATCCTTTTTTATTCGAAACGACCATAATCCATTAATGAAACGATCAGAATTCACAAAAAAAAGAATTCAACGTGTTACATATCCTTTTCTATTCGAAACGAACATCATCAATTAACGTAACGATCAGAATTTACAAAAGAAAGAAAGACAAAAAAAAACAAAAGAATCCATCGAAGAACCTCTAACGTAATGATCAGAAGGTCGCTCGCAACCGTGTTGAAACTAGCATAGGTAGACCATCTGATTTTTGCCTGCTGATGTCATTCGCTATTCTGGATATCGGTAATGCTTCTCTGATATAACAGACGTGTATACATCGCGGATACTATTCCGGTTGCTCAGCGACCCTGGATCGTCTCGCGGGCTTCGGACGTCGAAGCTATCAGTGCTGGGAGCAACCACGAAAGAAAAACAAACCGCGATTCGCGCGCCAGCGCCTTCGTCCATTAATCTGACGCGCCTTGTCCCTTTCATTTTGTCGGCGCGGTCTAATAAATTCACCGACGTGAGCTGTGTAATTTCGCAGCGGAGAGACGCCATTCTGTCGATCAGATCGAGATCTCCGTCGATCTTTACCGGCTACGTTTCTCCTTCATTTACCTTCCCATCTTCTGTTTCTATTCTCAGAAGCTGTGTCTATAGAACGACGAGATTTAAAGAAAAAGAGAGAAAAAAAAAAAACAAAAAGATTGTTCGTTGATTTTTCGCCCATGTTCGTAGAGAAACCGTGAAATATCGAAGATTGTATGTAAAAGCGTTGAATCTGGTTGCCAGATGACTTTGACGTCATCTGTTTGCCAAATTCTCGGCAAGGTCCAGGTAAGCTTTCAACATTCGTTGTCATTCCTCGAACAAATCCTGAAAGGTTTAGCTACGGGTGTAGTATAATTGTAATGCAAACAGCACCGTGTCTGGCATGCAGTACACCGTAGACAGCGGAACGAAGGAAATACATGTAGCTTTCGTCACATTCACCTCTACATGATACTGCATAATCTATTAGTATAATAGCATGCTTCAAGTTTGCACAAGTCAGACGGTAATTTACGAACATCATACTTGGAGGCCGTCTATCTATCTCTCTTTCGAGGATACTTAGATCATCGACTAACAAGGGGAATTCATTATCACTTTGTTTATATTATCGTTTCCCGTATTTAGACTGCTTGCGGTTGTTCTTTCTCCGCGAATTCATTTTTCTAACTTAACCTCTTAATCACCGTGTTTATTATCGTACAACTGTATCATTCACTGTGAATCACTTCTAATTCGGAACTTACAAGCTGTCAAATTTTTCTAGGGGATGAAATCTGTTAAATTGTTTAGTAGGACACATCTTTTTTGTGAAACTAATGCAATATTGAAAACGCTTACATGTCGCATAGAGATCGATTGTGTAAGTGAATATGTAAAAAAAGAAAATTTGAAAGATTCTTTTTTATTTCATAAAACAGCGGCACGAATTAGTTTAATGAAAATAATAAAGATCGCTTTTTAGAATTTTTTTTTATAAAAATGAAGGAAAGATACGTGTCGTAGATTTATGTTAGCTGAAAATTTTATTGAAATTTAATCCTTCGATTTATCGGAGGATTACTCTGAAAATCGTGAACAACTTCGATTTTGTATCATTAACCATTCGTAGCTTATAGCAAAATCAACTAATTTCAATAATATTTTCAGCATATATACAATTAACATAAATCTACAATGAAAAAGAACTACAGAAACGTAACTGTGAATTGTAACAAAACCATTAGATTTTTCGAATTTTAATATTAACGAAACCATAGATGGAACACAAGTAATTATGCTAAAAGGAAATTAAGAAAAATTCAACTTCAGCACAAAAGCTTAAAAAATGTCGGAATATTAATAGAAGTCGTAACCGATTAAACAAATCATTCCTTCGTACGGAAACATTTCCACTGAGCCAATAAAACATTTCTCAAACATGTCGAACAACCTCTTCTATTCCAGTCTCAGAGATTTTTCCCAGGAATCCAAAAGCGTCAGCATACGCGTCTTCCCTATTTATATCGCGGCGTTTCACCTCACACGCGGCCAGAACCGACGTTAGAGAACACCGTGGAAGATGAGCCCGCGATCTCTGCGGTTTGATGGCTAACTTTCCTACAGGTGCAACAGTCGTGGTTACCCTAGCAATGTCACTGACCCTCGGCAATTTTCCAGAGATCACCGGTCAACGATTTCCCCCGGCAATGTCGCGCGGGGTCTATGAAACGTCTCGTTTATGCGCTCGTACGTCGTTGGATCGTTCAGTTCTCGCGTTCACCACGAGCTCTGTTCTCTCTCTACTTTTCCACGGAGAAACCAACCGCGAGCATTGGAAGTTTACGAGGCAGGACCATTTATTGCACGGCTGTTTCGCCGCACGTGGCTCGAACAATCCAACTTCGGAAGCGCTTCGCCGGGCTAACGTGTTTTTTCGTCGAACTGCAGGACCACCCATCGTTGTAATGAAGTCGTTTCAAGCGACACACGTGTTTCACGAGAATACCTACGCATTGGTGGAGGTTTGATCCTCGGCCAAGTCGTATACAACCGAACCGGTATTATACAACGTTTTCCAATAAAACCGAGAGAACTTCGAATTGAAACGAAACGAAAAATACGGAAGATGATCTAGTAGTTACTGCTTTATTTTAAAATACATTCGATGGCATTATAGGTGAAATACAATTTTGTATAAATGACCATCACGATTATGATGAATTAGCATCTCTTCGAATTTGAGAATTCTGCTTATTGACAAAATAAGCTTCATCGCTGAAGATGATTTTCGAATCTGTCGTATTTACTCCACTAAACGTAATCATGGTGGTCATTTATATGATATTGTATTTCACGTTTAATATATTTTAACGCTTCGAAAAACTTACAGATGTCGCTGGTATTTTTCACAAGTTTGCGAGCTTATATAGACTAAAAAGTATGCTCAAAGATAAAAAATCGAAATAAAAAAACAGCTGGAATAATCTTTGATTTTTAAAATTGCATTTCATTACTCGTTGTTCGTGTGACAATCAGAGAATTATGCCATTGGTAGTTTTCACAAATTTGAAGATCAAAAACCAAACGAATAGAAAAAGAGAAATAGATAGTGTAAATGTGACTTTGACCATCTTTCGTACTTTTCGTTTCATTTCAATTCGAAGTGCTATCGCTCTTATTGAAAGACCCTGTGAAAATTCACTGGAAAGCTTCGAATTTCCAATCGACAGTCGAGAAATAATTACACCAGATGGATACTAAGGCACAGTGAAAGCTAGGAAGAAAGTAAAACACCTTCGAGATAGAACGACCGTACACGTACGCTACGTCGACACGGTGAATCGATGTTAAACAGGAGCCAATTAAACGAAACACCAGCGAAACTGAACTGCTCGACGCTAAGAGACAGTTGGAAGGCGCGCTTCGGGAGCGTAGGTGGCACGCGCGTTGTTTATCCAGGTGCAAGTGACACGGAGATATTTTTCACGTTGATGTTAACACATTCGATAAAGAATTAACTGGCCGTTAAGGATGAATGTGGGAACGATCGTATTCGAACGTTTTGTTTTTTTTTTTGGTTTTGTGTAAGATGGTCCAATGTGTTCGAACGGTACATTGGTTGGTTAATAATGGTAGGGCAATTTAACCATTTACTCCTGAGATAGAATGTCGCCACGAAGATACCGTTCCTCGAGACGCTCCCGTGAGCTCGTGTCCGGTGTCTCGACTCGCTGCCCATTGTCTACGTCTTCGTTGTCATTCTTGTGCACTGTCACTTGCATCCACGAGCTTCCGTGGATGCGGCTGTTTCCTCGTCAACGAAGGAACAGAGATACTTCGTTCGAAACGAAGTTGAAGACTCATTTAAAGACTCTCCATCGATGGAAGGTAAATTAGGCGGAGTTTGTTAGTTGTGATTTGAAGCAGAGTCATTTGTGATTGTTTGAAACGTTCAATAGTTTGACTGTTAATCCTTCGAGAGTTTATCCCGAGTGAGTTTTTACAGAGCGTCGAGTATCGAACCAGTTTAGATAGAGATTTTTAGGAAGAATGTTAGAAAGAAACGAAATATTATTTTTAAGTCTGTGATGTAGGGTTATGTACTTTGTGCTTACATAACGTAATTATTAAAAAAGCACGTGTAATATATAAATTTATTTTACCGTGATGCATGATTTCATTAGACTGTTAAAGGATTTAAAGATGTACAGTATGGATGCTTCGTTAAAAATGTTTTTCTTGATAAATAATTATTCATGATTTGTATAAAAGATGTTTATATTATTTACTAAATAATAAATCGCTAATATTTTACTTTCTTAGGATCTATTTAAATTTATTCAGCATAAAATAGCCTATTTATGAACCTAGAGATTTTTCTCTGCTTATCTTATATTCAAATCAAGTCGAAACCAATTAAATGCTCTCTTATTTATTAATTGGAGATTGTTCTTTTTCACTACGTGTTTAGTTGACATTTTCCTTCATTTATTTGACATGCTTTTTTTGGGCGAAAGAAAAATTTAGCTTTAAAAGTTTTCAATTCTTTTTTATTTGAATATTATTTAATTATTTATGCATAATTCGTTAATTGTATGTTTATGACATAAAAAACTGATCAGAAGTCAAATTATTCTGTGTTAAGCGATTTCTACGTTTATTTTTTCTTCATAAGAACACTTTTTCAACAACTCTTCGAGTTCCTTCTGAGATATTTCTCCATGTCAATTATCAAAAAGACATAATATCGTTACAACTGCTAAACCAATATCGCTAATTATCTCAACCGTCTTAAATACACAGTTTTCGTATGAAAAATACGGGTACGTTTCTAATTTTCAGAAATCGCGGCAAATAATTTTTCATCGGTGCTCGAAAAGAGTCAAAGGGGCTAAAAGAGCAATTGAGAAGCAGAAATGAAAGTGATTGGAGAAGACGTCGTGAAAAAAAAAAAGAAAAGTGAACGACGCATCACCAGAGGAAGCTCGTTACGCAATACATCGGCAAAATCCATATCGGTAAGCGTGAAAGCAATTTATAGAACGAGCCTGTCTGGTAGGGGAAAGGTATAATCATTGTATTACGACCGGCGATTAATTAAATATACGTACATCCAGTCCAATAACGGGTTATCTGGGGAATACAGAACACGCTCTCAGTAGGCGTTTCCGTTCCCCGTAAAAACCGTATATCGTTCGATTAGATAGACTAATTCCCGGGGCTTATTAACGTCGCGTATATGCAAGAACAGAAATTTCGTAACATATCCTATACAACGTCTCTAACAAAAGAAAACCGATCGATCAAATTATACATCGATATTTCTCTGTATTTCGACAGTTTTGAAAAATCAAAGAAAAAGTAAAAGAAAAGTACAAAAAGAGAAAACGTAGAAAATGCCCAACACAAAATGATGTTACTTTTTATCAGTTTTTCATGATATAACTTTTTCTTTAAATTAAAATTTCTTTAAATTTGAAATTGTTCACGTATACGTACTTCGTGATACAACAATGTGTTCAATTAAAATTACTATTTCATACGTTAGTCTGTCTTCGACGCTTAGCAAGATCGAACCAAATTGCGGAGATGAGAATTAAAGGGCTACAATAACTTTTGTTTTGTTTTCTTTTAACTTTCTCTTCACATTTTAAATGTTTCACGTATACGCACTTTATAAGACAGCGTTATGTTTAATTAAAATTATTATTTCGTACATTAGTCTGTCAATGATGCTTGTAAAGATCGAGCCAAATGATGGAATCAGTAACAGCGAAGATAAGGTTCCATTTTAAATTAATTAAAAACCAATTCAACAATTTTATACATGGAAAATTTGAACGAAATACTTGGTTCGATCAAACGGAAGATTAAAATGACAGTAAAAAGCGAAACTGATTCTGACAGCACTCAAGAAAGACCAGAGTTCAAACTCTGAGGAAGGATCAGAAAGAATAAAGTTCAGAAACGATAAAAAAAAAAAGCTACAGAATAGCAAGTAGCTGTAAATTGCAACAGAACTAAGAATAGAAGTTCGAATGTGAATCACGTGAAACCATGGACGAAACACAAATAATTATGTTGAAAGGAAACCAAGAAAAATGCAACTTCAGGGGAAAAGCTTCGAGTGTAGAGGATTAAACACTTTCTTTTCTCGTTGAAGTTGCTTAAATGAAGGCATCCAAGCTACCAGTATTACCACTATCGCTAAACTAAAACACGCTTAGAATTTGTCAGAACTGCATGCAATTGACCCCGTTCCCTGGCAAGTCGTCAAACGAGTCTCGCTACGCACGAAGAGAGGACGTTACAGAGTTAGTAGAAGACTGTTTCGAGGGAGCTCACCTTCCATCGTGCTCGACTTTCCGACCGACGAAAGTACTTCTCCTGAAACGAAACAGCCAGCCGGCGTTCGTTCTCGTTTTAATTACCAGGGATAATTAGCAGATGCTCCGTCGCGAGGCCTCGAGCTGTTGCGCCATATACGTGTCTCCGTGTCTTCGTTGCGCGGATAATCGTGCGAATAGTCGAACGATATTTTACAGACGATAAGTTCGCTCCTCGGTGAATTCACTATAAAAACGTTATTATTCCTTTTTCCTTCGCTTGGTATACGTCTGCTGTCCTCAATTACTATAATTTATTCACTTCTATGCTCCCACAAGGAATTTTAGAAAATTATGTTTCATTGTTCTACTGCAAAAATTAATTACGGTTTTAGCGATCCAATTAAATCGAACATTAAAATCAGGCAATGGTTGATCTTTTCAGTGCTTCAAAACGTCTTTCAGAAAGATACTAAGCTACTGTTAATATTAATTGTGGTTCTAGTGATCTAATTAATCGAATATTAAAATACTTGATTTTTTCAGTGCATTAAAAAATCTTTACGCAAGAGAATAAGCATTTTTAAATAATGTTCAATTAAAAATTCTTCACTGTTGCGTTTTTTGTTTAATATTGTGCTGTTGCTACTGTTTTAATTTTTCATATAAATAAATAAATAGATATAGGTGGATTCGCGCATGCATGGCCAGAACGTTTTAATTCTATCTCGTGATTAAAAAAGGAGGGAAAAAGTGATCGCAGTCGAACGATGCGCTTTCACGTTTCAAAGATCGAGTATCGATAGCTATAACTATATTGAAAAGTATATATATATATATATATTTTGCAGAGATAACTCATCGATTCCACGATCAAACAGTGATTCTTTTTCCTCCATTTCACGGTACAACGTTGCTCGAATGGCAAAATAAGATTCCTAGTTTCGAAATTGCTTATCAGTTGCCGTACGATCGACGGAGTAAACGAACCGGTGGTAAACATATGCGATAAATTTTTCCACAGACTCGATCGATTGCGACATACATATTTCTCCTTCATTTTTCAACGTCGATACTGTTTGATCAAGCTCGAAATCGAGACTTTATACGGCAATAAATGTGACGTAACAGGTTGATGTCTGTCGGAAGACTCTTCAGATTATCGAACATCTGCCGTCGTCGTTCGAAAGAAAAGAAAAAGGGTTAATTAAATGTACGATCTGATAATGGAGGATATTTATCGTGGTATCGTGATCTCACGTGTCGCGTTACAGTCAGGTTTTTTTAATTCGATTCAGTACCTTCGTCGAATTGGAAATAAACGAAAGAAAAACGTTCATACAATCCCGTATTTTTTAATTTTGTGAAACGATAAAATTTAAAACACATTTTAACTTGAAACTATCTTAATGAATGTGAAAATTCGAACTCGATAAATGCAACAAAAAGTATGGAAAATTTTAAACTCGTATTTTAAACAACGAAAAGTTCCATGTAAATTATTTTATTAGAAACGACAAAATTTAAAACATACCTTAACTTGAAAATATATTAATGAATCTGAAAATTCGAACTCGATAAATGCAACAAAGCTATGTAAAATTTTAAACAACGAAATGTTTCACATAAATTATTTTATTAGAAACGATAAAATTTAAAACACATCGAAACTTGAAAATATATTAATGAACCTGAAATCTTGAATTGAATAAGTACAACAGAAAACAGGGAAAACTTTAAACTTGTACTTTAAACAACGAAACATTTATTCTTAACTCATATAAAATACTGATAATAACAGACGATGAATAACAAATATGTCGTGTATACTTTACACTGACTGATAATAGTGACTGCAGTACGTGGGAGATCGAAAAGATTGACAAATGTTCATAGTCCATACTGGTAACTTTTATCAGACACTTTTATCCACGCAGATAACTTTCGCCGGAAGTAAATATGCTTCCATAGCGCTCAAAGGGTTAATTAAAATACAGAAACTCTGCTTCATATATCGATTCAGTATTTTTGTCAAAAAATCGTATGATTTGAATCATCTATTACATGTTCAATTTAACAATTAAAAAAAAAAAAATGTTAAAACAGATAATTGGCAATGATACATTTATGTGTATTATACTGATTCAAGAGAAAGAATGGCGCTCTTTTCATGCCTGACAGACGGACTAATTTTTCTTTGTCTGTCCCTATATCGATTGCAAGATCATTCTGTTCAGTCGTAAAGAATCTTTCAGATTGTAAAGACATAAAATACTCAATGACTTCATGACTGTGATAAAATGTCGAAGACCAACACAGCCAAACATCACATACGTTAACCACTTGCGCTATAAAGACGTGCTACACACGTCGAGATGTTTTTGTTTCAAAGTCGCTAACGATGTGCTGTACACGTCCATAGGCAGTTGTAATTGATCTTTAATCGATCCCAATTGTTTGTCGAAGTACAGTTTAATTAGTGAATATTGCACTTTTTAATGTTTACGTTTTATTTTGTAGGAAAATAGTAATGGCAACAGTTTTGACACGCGCATCTGTGAATTAATTGATAGCGCAAGTAGTTAAACGTACCTGGCAACCAGATTTTTCTATTATTATACATAAACATTATTAAACATTATTATACTTGCAAATGCACATTTTAATACAAAGTGTGTTACTCCAATTCAATCATAAATTTAGCCCACTATTATACAATACGAGAAACTACTACGAAGTAGTTAGTCATTTAATCGTTGCGAACATCATCCGTCAACGTTGTGACGCGTCCAATCACATGCAACCATTTAATGCAAGCGATATCAAGCCTGTAACCATGAAATCTCTATAGCAAGAGTATAAGAAAGACGCAATAAATTGCTACGAATATCAGTACCTATGAAAAAGATGGAAAATCGTCTAATTTCTGTCAGACGAGTAAAGACTCGAGGGAAGACAGCAACGAAGTAAGAAGAATAACCGAGACTCGCGATAATACGACACCACTATGTGCTATCTTTTTCCTTTTTTCTCGAGCAACTATACCATTACGTGGTGTCATCCAACATGGCGAAGAGTGGAGGCTTGACGATAAGTAACCGGTGTTAAGCGATACCTGGCATACTCGTTGGCTACCCTGTCGAGGTCGCGGTCTTGCAGCCGCAGGTGCCAGCCCAGAATGAAACGAGTTTTGCTTGTACACATCAGGAGAGTGAAGAAGAAGAAAAAAAAGAGGAATTGAAGGAAGGTACGATTGAAGAGTGAAACGAAAGAAACTGGGTAAACTTGGTTGAAGAGGTTGAAGAACTTAGGTCGCAACAGTGTGATGACGATGGTTAGGAATTGGTCCTTCGTTGCTTACTTATTAAAACAGTTCAGTGTTAAAATGAGATCAGTCATGTAGTACAATCGTGCTCTAGATCTGATAAAATGGTATAAAGGCAGTACCATCCGTGTGTTAGCAACTCGTTTTCCAAGAAACGCGTGTAATTTCGATCGTTGGGACTGCGTGACGAACAAGCTGGTGCAGACTGATGCACGGCACTGTGAGCAACTTTGTTTCAAAGGAAAATATACACATGTACCAAGTCGGTGGAACATACATCCTTCCGTTCCTTCGTTCTTTTTTTTTTTTCTCTTCCTCTTCAACCAGTTTGCTTGTTAAACGTTAAAATAATAATTCGAAAATGATGTGTATTGATTATTTTTAATCGAAACACGAAAATTGAGATAGTTTTAAGAAATTCTATGAAATGGAAACGATTAGAATTGTGGGAAGAAAATACTCATTAACAGCTTGAAATATTATACATAATTAAATTATTCATTAGGGAAGCTACTGAAGCATGTCGAATGCAAATGGTATTTGTTACATGCATAATCTTTGTCTTCTGCATTTTCTGTTTCTGCTCGTAGATTTCCCTGAATGTTCTCCAATGATGTTTCTAATATTATTAAAATTTTTTATTTCTTTAATACAGTTTTGCTAACATAATTAAGACGTATATAAAGGAAACTATTGAGTTTGTAAAAAATTAACCTTTAATGGAATAAAAGCTGTTACCAGGTTAAAATACATGCAATTCGAAGAATTCGTAAAAAGAGGAGCCTATTACAGCATCGTGATGTGAAAATTTCAGTATAATCAGCATTGGAATATACGGGTATACACGTAATTCCTCGTTAGACTGTTTGTTAATTTTCCAACTTATATGACTTCCGATAGTTCCCATTTTACAACGGTTCGTTTCGTTGTTAAGTGAAATGTGAACTCGTTTCAGAGACTGTTTAATTGCAGCCGCCAGGTCGAGAGACATTTCCTGTGAAAACACATTCCAACGTATTCGACTAGGCACACTCGAGTGCCCCTAGGAGTAATCGCAATTGCGCGATTAGATTACCACCGTCGCGAATGGGATCCGCGATCTGAATCACTATGTTTTCCCCTACGCTGTTAACTAGATGTTATCGAAGAAGAAAAAGAAAAATATATATATTCGCGCAATTTCTCGTGTAATCGTCTAAAGTGTATCGTGCATACAAGCACACTAGGAAGATATCAACGTGGCATTGTATCAAGCTTGAAATTCTCCACACACACACACACACATACGAGGGGAGATCTCTTATTGAACGAGGCCGAATAGTCGACGAATTCTCACGCGTTCAACTCTTCTATCGTAGGAGTGTTGGTGGTGTAGCGAACAGCAGTGCCACAGCGAGGTATAATCGAGCACCGAAGAACAGGCAAACACGCCCGTGGTGCCACGCGGTAACCTTTTTTCTGACATTTCTGCCTCGTGGCTCGGTTTAGCCGAAAGGTTAAGCCTTTATACTCGCGCTTCGGTAGACCAAACGAGAGAGAGAGAGAGAGCGAGAGAGAGAGAGAGAGAAAGAGAGAAAGAGAGAATTCTGCGAGAGAGAGAGGATTCTACGAAAAAGAGAACTCTGAGAGCGAGAGAACTTTGCGAGAAAGAGGACTCTGAGAGAGAGCGAGAATTCTGAGAGCGAGAGAACTCTGAGAGCAAGAGATTTCTGAGAGAGAGAAAATTCTGCGAGAGAGAGAACTCTGAGGGAGAGAACTCTAAGAAAGAGAGAATTCAGAGAGAGAGAACTCTGAACGAAAGAACTCTCAGAGAGGATTCTGACGGAGAGAGAGAGAGAAAACTGAGACAGAGGGATTTGACGGAGAGAAAGGGAGAATTAGGCACGCTTCTATCTGCCAAGTTTGTACAGTCCAATAGAGATACGGTCTAGCCTCTTCCTGTCGAAGGTCGAGCTACGAGTCGAACGTTGTCTGCTCCTTCGAACCGTGGAACAGGGAGGTCGGAATCTCGTCCGCGGTCAGGAGAGGACCGTTCGACCGTCACAGAAGTCAGCCTGGTCACCCAATCAGAGCGAGAACGAAACAAAAGAAAGGTGAAAAGACTTATCGCCCCGTGAGATCGAGCCTACATCCTGTGTATCCCTAACTGTCAGGATTGCTTTTGGAGCGATAGATCTTCGTGACTGTAGCAATTACTATTAATCCATCCTTAATTTCCCTCCTCATCCCATGATTTGTTTCTTTTTTCTTTTCGTTAACTGCTTATGTACAAATACTATCAAATAATGATTTCCAATTATTAAAATTGAACCAAATGACTTAATTTTCTTTTTCTTTTAAGTTGAGATTATTTTACTATACGAAAAATTTTGAAATTCTTTTATACTAGTTATTGACAATAATAAAAATTATTTCCATGGATCAATCTGTTTTCATTCTTTCTACACGAAACCTTAATTTCATCCACAAGTTGAAAAGAATTTATTTTTACATCTAATATAACGATAATAGGCTTTAATAAAAATCAAAGATTTGTCAAAATCGATGAATTTAAAATTCCGCGATAACTCGAAATAAGAGTAGAATGTGATTTCGGATATTGTATCATTCCATGATCAGGTTGATTCTATTCTGCTAGCTAGGTGGTTGTTGTGGCAGAAGTCATGCAGTCTTGCAACCAGTCAGGGAGCGTCTGGTGACCTAAAAAACCACGGACCGATGGACAAAGAGGCGCTGGGTCACAGAGGAGTCCCTGCTTCCGTGAAACGCGCTACTCGTTGCTCGATCACCTGAGTAGCAGGGCGCTGCATCGTGTGCGATCGGCCTTGCCCGAGTTCTTGCCTCTTTTCAAGAACGCGAGACGAGGACTCGCGTTAGAGAAATGCCATAAGATCACTTCAACTTGTTGTTATACAGTACTTAATTTCAATGAAACATGAATCTTCAGGTTTTACGATTTCTACCTTATTTTACCTGTTCGTTTTAATCGATCATTGGAACGGAGTAAATACAGCTGCGGTTAAATATGAACTTGTAAATTGTTAAAAAAAAAAAAAAAAAAAAAAAAAATAGGAGAAAAAGGTAAGAACAAGTTGCCCTTGTAGCTTTTGTATCTCGAGCTCGTAATGAAGGATTTACGGGGGTGGAACGATTAAAAGGATCATAAACGACATCGTCGCGGCGACGATGTCATTTAATACTCTCTGCTCGGACGCGATTCAGGGAAAGTCACACGCTCGTAAATCAACGCGGTAATGGGCACCGTTAGATTTGCAATGATAATCTCATGGTAATGCATGCGATTCGGTCGAGCGAGCGAACGAGAAAATAATTAACGAGCGAGCCGAGAGTTCGCCGAACTATCGGCATCGCCGAGCCTGATCCCCGGGGATTTACGAGTTCCCGGATTTAAACCGGCGCAAAAACGAGCATCGGGGGATCTCGTCTGGCTTCGTAGCTTGATAATCCGTCGGTAATTCTTGCTCAACGCTCGTACAGACGGCTAACGATTCCATAGTCTTTTAGTCTCGGTATTCGAGACTTCTTTTCAGTTGACATACGAGGGAACTTTTTTCCTCGTTTTTGCTTTTCTCCTTCTCTTAATTCCACGTTGCTGAATTAGAAGAACTAAATAAAATCCTGTTCTTCTGCTCTAACTATAAGGGTGTCTCGCCTAAACGTTTCCCTTTCAGTTACGATACGAAAAATTTGATCGCTGAAGCCTCTTATTCTGATGGAAATAAATTTCACGTTCAATTTTAATTTATAGAGTCGGAGGTCACTTCAGAATGATATTATTGCACACTGTTGAACGATTTTTAACGTCAGCTATAATACACAAAAAAGAAAGATGTACATTTGTATGCAAAAAAGCACTGGTGACCTGGAAAATCTCGGAAAAAGATGACCTTGGGACGAAAATATTTATTTCATGTTTAACATTAATTTAGGGAATCGAAGATCATATTATTATTCACCGTTGAACGAATTTTAACGTCCACCATAATACACGGAAGAAAAAAAAAATGTATTTGCGTGCAAAAAAGCATCGATAACTTTGAAAATCCTGAAAAAAGCAACCTTAGAACAAAAAATACTTAGTTTGCCTAACTTTAATTTAGACAGTCGAAGGTCATTTCAAGGTGATACTATTGCGCACCACTGAACGAATTTTAACGTCAGCTATAATACGCAAGAAAAAAGAAAAATGCATTCGTACTCAAAGAAAAAACATCGGTGACCTTGAAAATTCAGAAAGAAACGACCTTGGAACGAAAATATTTCCCGCGACATATAGAACCTTCGAAACAACGTGTGTTACATATGAAACATTTTTCGTACCATCAAAAACGAAGAAGATATCTAGGCGGACCGTGTCAGATGAAGCACCCTGTACATTCAATTAATCTCCTAAACCTACGATTAGCCCCTAAATCCTCGAGGAAGGAAACGAGACGTTCTGCAATTCTAAGCAATCCGGATAATTTCTCATCTTTCCGCGAACTATAAACACACAGAGCGAATCCCTGTTATTTATTATCCCCACCCGTGGACGCGACGTCGTCGAGGGATGCTCGACGAGTTTTCGCGACGTCGATTTCGCGAGTGATCTATCGATCTCCCCGTGCCGTTAATAAGCGTCCCGTCGACAGCGCAGGGGCAAGGTGTACCAGCGCGGTTACCTCTAATTCAACTGATCGATCGCGGGATAAGCGAAACGTACGATGGGACACGGTAATATAATGGACGATACTACAGAGCGCCAAACGACGGCGGCGGCCATTTACCATTCAATTACGCCGCAATTATAGGATCGTGTACGTTCCGCGGGCTCAAACCGCCCGACGTTTCGTGCCCCTCACTAGAAGATTTCTAATTGACGACCGTAAAACGAACGAGCCAGGCAAAACGGAGATTCTCGTACGATTGCGACGTAAAAATAGCAGCTCGTAAAACCCGTCGAAAAGAGACGCGTTAACTTCTGCTACCTTTGACATGTGCAAACAACTGTCGGTTATTTTTCTGTTCTTTTTCCGCTTGAACAGACTACCATAACATAGTCATGTAACGAATAAACGTAATGAAGAATAATGTTACGACTACGGTGAAGAAACGATCGCGTCAATTAAAAGATCATCAAACTTACCCCTGTAGCGCGTGAGGAGGAGCTGGTCGAGGCGGAGGCGGCAACGATTTCCTGCCAGGAGTGTTCTGACGTGGCGCCAGAGGCGGAGGAGGCGAGCTAGGTGATCCAGAACCACCATATCTATCCGTAGGACATTGCGGCTGAGGCTTCTGCTTCGGTGCGTCGATGTACTTGGGTGGCAGTGCGTAGTAATTCCTCTGTGTCACGTCACTGTGACGTTGATGATGATTAGGCACATACTTCGGGGGCTCGTGATACTTCTGCGGACTCGACTCGGATGGGAACATCTTCGAGTTCGCCTCGTAACCTGTCTTCACCGGACTACCAATGGTGAATCCGTGATTTCCACTTTCTAGATACTTAGGCGAGCACTTGGAATTCTCCGGGACTGGCAAATAGTTCGGTCTTGTTGCTTGATTAGATTGATTACTCGTGGCACTTTTATCGATGTTTTTAGGCACCTGTGGCTGAGGCCTTTGACCGGATGATGACTCCAATCTCTGAGCAGATTCGTTTCTAAGCAAACCTGAAACGTCTATTCTAGTTCCGTCTACCCTCATAGACTCCTGACGAATAATCCTCGGTTCTACGGGCACTTGAGGAGCTGGCCTCTGATTTCCAGAGTCGCTGTATCGCTGAGAGATGAGATCAGGTAGCTGAGCAGGTGGTCTGCCAGAGAAAGGTCTCTCCTCCGAGATTCTTCTCGCCGGTGTCACTCTACCGTTCACCATTAACTTCTGCGTCGAAGGATATCTCAAGCTAGACCGTCCTGTAGCTACCATTCTATGTGTGGCGAATCCAGCAGAGACTCCATTCTCCAATACCATCTCCGAATCAACGTGCTTCAACGCTATGGCTGCCCTGACGAACTGATGCTGTTCCTGTTCCTGGGACACAGTTTTCGTGGGCGAATTGGGAGAAGATTTCCCAGACTTTTCGTGCTCTCTCTTCGAACCATGCTTGGATCTTCTCATAGAGTGTCTCTCCAGTTTATGTCTGTCGCAGGATCTATCGCGAATCTTCGATTCTTCAGGCTGGTGATGAGCGTTGCCAGCCTTGCGCTGATTGTCCGTGAAGCAGTCTTCGCTTAGCTCAGGCGGCGGTGGAGGCAGAGGATCGTCGCAATCGTGAACCTCGTTCTCGGTCACTGTTGGAGGAGATGGCGGTGGTAAATCGGGGCTAGGCACGCGATCGTTGTAAACGTTTCTCAGATGTGGCTTCTTGGGCGGCCTCTCCGGCACCCAATCGTCGATCGATATAGCCGGCCCAACTATCACCGGGCCTAACAAGTCCGTGGAAAGGCTTCCACAGCTGTTGCTGTGCTGATGCTTCGGGCTTGATAGCTCACCGTTACCCTGACTCTGGTTTCTGTTGCCATTTTCACGCCAAGTGCCACTGGCGTAATCAGAAGCGGAACTGGCACGTCTCGAAGAAGGTGGTCTAGGACGAGGAGGTGGTTGTGGCGGAGGACTCTGAGGCGCAGGAGCTGTTCCTTGAGCTAACTGTGGCTCTGATCGCCAGGATGCTTGGTGATGTCTTTCATAGAAAGATAGAAGTGCTTTCTTCTGTATGGCCTTTAAGGTTGGATCAGAGACTCTGTGACGTTTCTCCGGATCCAAATAAGTGTAACGCATCTGTTGCTGTTGTTGTTGCTGCTGTTGCTTCTCCAACTCGTTTATACGCTCTGCTACCGTCATCTGTGGCTGCTGTGGCAACGCTGGCACCATTCTGGAAGAAAGATCGTTAATTCAATAATACATTAATTTCGCTGGCAAGATATCTGAGATAATATTGTTACCTTGAAGATGGAGTAGATTCCTGAGGCTGCGTGGTACTAACAGGATACAATTTACGTTGATTTCGTTCACGATCCAAGTACAACACACTCTCCGAGTGGTGTCTCTGCGGAGTCTGAACTCTGGCACTATGAGCGATCAGTTGCTTGCTGCAAGGAAGTCCATTTGTCTGACTAACGTCTGACATAGATCCGTGAATAGGATTCCAATTTTCCGGGCTCTGCGGGGTTGTTTGACCAATCTGCTGGCGTATGGGACTCTGCGGCATAGGCTGAGCCAGGGAACCGTATTTATCACCTTCGATTCTCACCGAATTATCCCATTGCGAGCTTCCTTGCGACTTGTCCACCAACGATTCCTCGTCGATATTAGATTCTTGCCATTTGCTCTCTCTGACTGTCGACGAAACATCGGCTACATTAGCAGACGTATTACAGTGATTGATCACAGCTGGCAAACTAGCCCTGCCTTGGCTCTGTTTATTCCGATCGTTCATCGAGACTTGCCACTTGTCAGGCCATTTCTCGCTATGTCTGCCCTTCGTTATCGGTGACAAGCCACTGGTACTGACGTCGCTCATTGAACCTTGCCATTTGTCGTGACAGCCGTTGTTCGGCTTCTGTGGCAAAATTCCACCGTTCACGCTGCTCACGTCCGACATTGATCCGTGGTGCCACCGATCAGACGCGCCTTGCCGCGCTGGCAATCCGCTCGACACGCTCACGTCCGACATCGAGCCGTGCCATTTCAGGGTCTCACTGCTCGAGGCGCTTCCACTGGATGTGGTCACCACGCTGTCTCTTCCCTCCCTCGAAGTGTCCTCCCACGTGGATGTTGGCCTCTGCGCCACTGCCTCGCTGTCTCTTCTCAATCTGCGCGAAAGAAACTCCTCGTATAAATAAAAAAAATATATAAACGAATAATCGAAGAATAAAGTGTTCGATTATTTACGATACTACCTGTCGAGGAACGGAGTGTTCGTCGTGGAATCAACGCTGGAAACGTAACTGTGATAGCCTTCCGATTGTGCGTAGCTGGCCTGCTGAGAGTGCTGCACCCTCGTGTACTCTTCAAGACCTGCTTGCGTTAGGGTTGACTCCCTATAAATGTCCACCTAGAGAAATAGAATTCAATCAATATTTCGATGCATTAACGGTGAAGAAATAACGCGTGTTGAGGTTGAAAAATCACCTGGGACACTTGCGGATCTTGATAACTCCTAACATAAGCCTCCAAGTCTGCATGGCTAAGCGTCTGAGCAGTTTGCTGTTCCCTTTCAGGTGGCGATGGTACCACATACTCGGCGTCGCCCAAAGCTTTGCCCTCGCGATCCACGCGTGGCCACAATCTCGGTTCCTCCTCCACGTTCCCTCTGTTACGAGACTCGAAAGTCTCGGCTGGGATCTTCTCGCAACGTTCCATCACCGTCTTCAGCTGCAACAGGAAACGATCGTTGTCCCTGTTAAGTAGCATTCGATGCGTTTCCCTTCCGTCCTCCTTCGCGTACATACACACGGTGCAACGTTACAAGAAGCCCGCGTAATCGATTGCGCAATCAGCGACCGTGTACACCGGTGTACAGAGCTGCGCGCGTAATTGAACTTAAGCTGTATCCCTCCACTCCTCAGGTTTTTGCTCTTTCCGTGGATCGAGTGTCAGCGCGTAATGCGTTTCGGTTTAAAATAAACCACGCGGGCAACGAGCTAATTACCGGAGCTTGGGCAAAAACTACGTCCAGCTAATAAGGAAGTCCTAAATCGAGTAAAAGGAAAGTCGAGTGAATTACGCCGCGTTAACGTTTTCCCCTCCCCTCTTTATACACAAAGTTGTTCTCCTGTTTGCTGGAAACGCTGGAATTCATAGTGTTACACAGTTGAATTGAAAGAACCGTGAAAGAGAGAAAGATACACATCAGTGTCCAACGAAACAGCGAATACCAACACCTCTCTGATCTCGAAATTACTGGCCTACTTTTCAGGAAGTCGCAACCGGCACAACAATCACGCGGCGGTTATGTCACCGGTAACACACGGCTATGGAGAAAGGAGGAGGGTGCACGGGTGTGGGAGATTAATTATACGTGTCGTTTTAGGGCGCAGCACGATTTACCAAGGTTCCAGACCTGCCCCGTCTCGTTCTCCGCCCAATGTTTAACGCGACACGTTCGACCAATTAAGTTTCCCTCGCGCACTCTTTCTCTCTTTCTCTTTCGTATAGATCGGTGTGCACGGAGACGTCGTGAAAGAGTTAACACACACGCCGATTACGGGGCGAGCTGAAAATGGTGCGATAAGCTCGATCGGCGTCTGTTGCTCGTGACTCGTTAACGGGCGTCGCGAAAGTGCTTCGCCACTTTGCAAATGAGTTTTCAATTTCGTAACGTCCTCGTAGCGACGCGAGGGAATGTGCTCACCATCTTTACACACACACATATACACGTTCTGTATGTTGCAGACGTAGGTATAGCTTTTGGTATTACGACCGTGAGAATTAATTGCTGCGCTGATGACGCATCGATATGGGGTGAAAAAATTTGCATCGTTCGAGAGGAAGGTTTAAAGCTCTATCGATTAATCTTGAATATAGGGTCATCCAAATGCGATGCCAAGATGTTGCACAAAATGACAGAGACTGTTTTATTTTAGTAGAACACATTTACATTATTCAAAATGAGATGTTATTGTCAAGAAAACATGCAATTTTTGCGTATAACCGGAAATTATTTTCTCGACGGGGTATACGGTGATCATTAGTGACCAAATGTTTAGAATAATTAAAGTGAAATGAATATTTTAATAGTCAACTAAAAAATGCATCGTTCAACAGTTAAAGATTTTCGTTAAAATTGTATATATTATGTTATAAAAATAAAGCATGGTGTATTTCATTGAACCTTTGATTACTATTGGCGCCTATACGCTTTCTGGAAATTTCGGCTCGTTCTCTTCCATTACCGCCCTTTCGCTCGAATTTTATTCTTCGCGCACGTCCATTTTAATCTAACGATACGAATTTTACATTTTTACAAATTTGAAAATTTCTAATTCATAAATTTTCGAAAACAATTTGACAAATTTTGCAACTGAAAGTCTATCTTTCTACTGAAAACTGCCGTAGCGAAAGGGTTGAAACATATTAACCATAAACGAGGCTGCCGTTTCGTTCAATTTTTGACAACCAATTTTCCGCGTCCAATTTTTTTTTTTCCGAACCACAAAATTCGCAAAATTCTTTTTGGCAAAACAAATTAAGATATATTTATTAACGTATAATTGTAAAAAATTCCAAACGGTTTTTGTCTGATTAAAACGATACCTGTAGGCGTGTTTCTTTTTTGGATGACCCTGTATAACGTGAAAACAGGAGTGGATAGATTCGAGGATACATCACCTGCTGCGTGAACGTAGGATTGGGCCTCTTCGTGTGCGGTCTGGTATATTGGGCAGGCTTCTCCTTCGGGTAATTGGTGTGATCGGTCCAAGATTTGGAACGATGGGATCCACTGTGCCCTGAACTGTGAACATCCTCATCAGGGTGTCTCTCTGGTGCGCTTGGCCATGATGGATATTTCTCGTGGCCAGGTCCATAACAAACACCTTTGAGGCTTGACGCGTCTCTAACCGGTGGCGTTGGCGGTGGCGACGCTTCGTCTCTTTCATTGAGAGGGAGCGTGTAGCTATCGAATCCAACACTCTCGCTGTACCTGTTCATATACAAACAAGGAAATTATTAATGAACGACACCAACACACCTCAACCAGACAAACAATTAGATTTATAACACGGATGACTGAGAACAGTTCTTTTTGATAACACATTATTTTGTAATAAGAACGCCATTTTTCAGTATTTGTAAAGTATGAAAGTTATAAAGTATATGTTAAAGTATAAACTGATTGCTTGACTCAATTATTCGAAACATGAAGATGGATACATATAGGAATCAATATACTGACGCACATCAGTATCAGGGCGTCTTTAGATCTTGACGAAGCTAGCTGCAATGATAGTGAAACGCCAGAACGAGCTTCCTTTTGGACACGTTTCCACTCGGAAAACTTTCAATTACTATTCAGTCGTAAAGGACCTCTCAAATTGCAAAGACACGAAATACTCAATGACTTCATGACCACGCCAAAAGTCGAAGACCAACGCAGCCGGACACCATATGCGTTAAACGTACCTAGCGATCAGATTTTTCATCCTAATATAACAAATCGATTGTTCGACAATTTCCCTACTCCTTCGACACGAGCATCACTCTCGAAAACATAGAAATACCAATCGTAACTCTTCAACCGCCTCCTACACAATCCATAAACGAATCACAACTAAAACATTAAGCAAGGCATCAAGTAAACCATTAAGTACACATTAGTAACACACTAGTGCAAGTAGCATACAAGATACGTTCATTCACGAAGATACAACATTCAAAGATATACATATACTTCAAACATTGTTATACTTGTAAATATACATTTTAATACAAAGCATGTTACTTCAATTTAGTCATAAAATATAGTCCACTATTATACAATTCGACGAGTAGCAAGCGTCGTTCAATCGTTGCGAACATCATCCGTCAACGCTGTCACGCACTCAAAGGACTACTTACTTATTATCGATCATTTACTAGCCTATGGAAAGTATAGATCGTTCGCGTGGGAGTAATTATACCGGGAATCGCGTGCGAATTACCGAGTGATTAGCTAGTGGCGATGTCGCGCGATGAATCACCGGACGGAACCAGTCGTGGATCACCATCTCCGGTAGGCGATGTCATTGAACCACTTTATTAGCCAGGATGCGTGCTCGTCGCGTAATTTATGGAATGGAGAACAAGTTCAACGTAACTGGAAATGCGTATAATCAGGGTATAATTGCGATGGTGTTCGCGGACTTCTTCATTGGTCCTGGGTAACGACGAGACGCCGCAGCGCCGTTGGATACACCACGTTTCAACCTATCGCGAAATCTAAGTGTGCCGGGACTAATACAGCCTGCCTCTAATTGGCTGCCGAACGGTATCTCTTATCTCTCGTTGCAAAAAGTTGCTCGATAAAACAGTCTACGCTAGCAGACTCGCGGAAACTCGTCCGCTTTCGGTGTGGGATAACCGAGGGGATGATGGGAACGATAAATTTTGGTGAAACGAAGAAAGAGATCATACTTTCGACGTATTCTTCCAACACCAAGGTATCTTTAGTTAGTTTTAAGTATTTAAATTATAGTTGCAGATAAAAAAGTAAAATTTGTAAAATATTTGTTCCTCCACTTGATTCGCCTCTTAAAACCATGTGAACTACTGCAGAAATCACAACAACTCGAGGAAATACTTTGGTGACCTGATTTATACACTCTATTCCCTCTACGACAACCCTATTTTCAATAAAAGTTACTTTCACTGAGACATAGTTACGTTACTGAAACATAAATACACAATTTACATAAATTTGCTAAGAGCCCTGAAACTTATGAACAGTAGTGTACGTCAGCTTCAATTATTCACTGTTTTCACAGCATTCTCAGTCAGGCTAAACTCGAAGCTGAATTTAGAACGCGGGAAAAAATTGTTATTAAAAAATTTTGAATATTAGAAAATCTAAGTTATAGTTAGCAATTGAGGAATGGTCGAATAGAGAAGACAAGGGGAATGGTAACGCGAAATAAGGGTTGATCGAAGATCGCGTACCCGCTGTCGTTCTTGTAGCCCGTAGTATTCTTCTTGTGACTCTCGTTGTAACCGGCAACCGTGGTGGCTTTCTTGGCTGTGTTGCCAGTCTCGTGCTCGTTCTCCGCGGACCTCCTGCCGTCGTTTCTACGCCGATAGTACTCGTTAGGAGGCACCGTCCGAGACGGACTCTGCTTAAGGCCATAGCCTTCCTGAGGATACGACGGGGAACTCTTGAAATTGGCAGGCTCGCTCCCGTGGCCGTGACTCGCGTACTTGTAAGGGCCCGGAGGACAGGAAGGTGGGCCTGGGGCCTCATCCTGGACTCGATATCCTGGCGGCGACGGCTGCAGTTCCGTCATCGTGTAACCAACGTCCCCGCCATCCGGGATACACCTGGCAAATTGATGGAAAAACAGGTTAGATCAGCCTTCGTCTTACTCATCCTGTCGATTAGCCATCGTGAAAAGAAGAAGAAGAGGAGGAGGGAAAAAGGGTAACGTATCGAGCTATTAGATCGTCCTTGTCTCGAATATTTCATTTTCTAGGGCACGACTGATTTATCAATTCGGAGATCCAGGTCAAACACTTCCCTTTTGACTATGATACTCGAAAATTACCGCTGTCCCCTCGTATATAATGGCGAACGATATGCACTGCTCTACATTGGTAATTTCATCCTTCTGAGCTCCTACTTTATCTTCATACTTCGACTATCGCGGTAGAAATGTACCTGAATTCATTCGAGAACTCGTGAATCTAGTACTAAATTTGCTATTTTTTCGTGAAATTGTTACCTCAGTAATAAATGCAACAAAAAAAAAAAAAAGAAACAAATCAAAGAAGATGCTAAATAAAAATCATAATGCGACCAAGATACCACTACTGCTTCGAACCCAATATCTCAAACATGCTAGAGCAATGTAATATTTATTTATTTACAATGAATATTTGTATTAAATGTAGGAAGAACGGAAAATGTATACACAAAATTGAATATGTCTTTGCATATTGTACAACTGAATTGTTTACAAATGAAATAAAATGATTTTTTAAAGAAAATACGTATTTCCTTTTATCCGTCGATCTGACAGGTGTCCGTAGACATAGAAATATACGTAAACCTAGCGTAAACAGTTTCTTTGCAGAGATAAACTATTCACCTCGTTCTCCATCGGGTAACATCAGACACATCCTGCGAATTAAATGGTTGCTTCCTATCGATAAATTCGACTGTATATACCGCGAAGCAATTTATACACGTGATACACAAGAAATTGCCTCGAGCTCCCTTTTTTTCTTTCTCTCGCTCACGGGGAAATAGACCAGTTCTAATTGAACGGTCAGAAGGTTAATTAAGACAGTAGTCTTAGAAACAGCCCCTCTCTTTGCCGGTGTATCGCGTATCGGTGAAACGGTACAGCGTAAATTAAAATCGTTAATCGAGTAACGTAGGTAACCCACTCGTTCTCGATTAGTCTCGGTTTCACGAATATCACCGTTGATCGACGACGGTCACGCGTAAATTGCTTAGCCGCGCGGTTGCTTTCACCTGGTGCACGCGCGCTGTATTTATAGATTCCCGTGAATCTAGATACCGAGGGATCTATCGGATCGCTAGTGTACACCATTTACGATCACCAATCCTAGCAGCACACGTGCTAATCAATTTGTTCGCGCGAAGAAGTACATTGTCTTAGGTGCGAACAACGTCGAATCGAATCGGTTCTGCAGGCGTTAACCGTGATAAAATCCAAACGATCCCTCCCGTTCAGGTGTTAACCTTTCGAGTGTATGGTGTTGGGAACGAGGCGCGATGAGTAGAGCTAATGGTGTATTATCGGTGGAAATCGGACGTTGTTCCCCCGAATTATGGGAGCCACGTTCTGTGTTTTACAATCTGGGAAGGTTTTCGCGCGACGAAGGTGTGTGCCTCGGTAACGATTCGCTAATGAGAACGAACGAACCGATGGGATCGTGGCGTGAATTTCAGAATGGAAAATCTGGCTAGGTTCCTGAAGAGCTTGTGCAGTAGATCAAAGATTTGTGTAAGTTCATTTGAACAACTTTTAGTTGAACGTTTGTTTGTTGCTGGTGCAGTAGTGTGAATAACATATTTAAAATTGTACCAAACAATGTCGGTCCTTTTTGAAGAAGTTAGAATAATGAATTGACTAGATGGTACGTTAAACAAAATTTTGAAAATAAGTAATTAATCACTTTCTACAACTTCTCTTCACCTGAGTCTGTAATCAAAATTTAAAAAGTATGCTTTGCAAGTTTATGTCAGTTGCGTAAAAATGGTAAAAATTTAAAAAAATATGTTTAGAAAGCTTATGTCAATTGCATGTATTATACCAATTTTTTTTACTACCCTTCATTGCCGGTATAACATTTTAATTCAAATAAAAATGTGCCGGTGAATTTGACTAATTTAGAGAATTGAAAGATCTTCATCCCTTAGACAGTTCCATTTCAGAAATTCCTGATTGACAGAGTGAAATAAGGGTCAGGCCAAAGGGGTGGGCAATTCTAACGGAACTCAGCTTGTGTCTGTACGTGATGGTGACTTTTTACGATACGTCAATTGCTATCGAGGGCGAACGTTGCGTTTCTACGATCGTAAAACGTTTTCCGTGACTCAACATCCATTCACAAAGAGACTTAATTTAACAAAGGCTTCAAAAATAGCAGAGATGGTCGTCCGTGTCGTAAAATCACGCCCTAACGGGTTAGCCTTGCGTCTCAGCAACATTCGAAAATTCACTTTAATTCTGTTTTACGTCCAATAACACTGTGGTATGTTAAAATTCTGATCCTATAATCCTTTGATCCTCTTAAGAGTAGGAAGTAAATGCTGTTATACCGTACGCGAATAGAACGTTATTCTTCTCAGCTAAACACCCACATTAACCCTTCGAATCAAGTAAGAATCGAGGGTGAACTTTGACACGCGATCCTGCATAACGGGCACATTACAAATGATGACTGGCCAGTTCTGGTGCGAGGCTTGTGGTTCAAGAAAGAGAGAGAGAGAAAAGTCGAATAAAGGATTGCTTTCATTTGTCGCCGATGAAAAATTGCTACCCACGCGCGGCCTCCGCGAGACGTTTTCGTTTGAAACGGGAACGCGTCATATTGACCGTCATCCGGATGTAGGTCGACTTGGCGAACGCTCCCGAAGATTCGCCGTGCACCGAACAATTGGCCGTATATCAACGGTTATCACGACGTATCCTACGATCGCTAGAGATATGGATAGGCTGTCCCAGATTCTTCCGTGTTCATCCAGGACCCGCTGTCTCCGCACAATTCTCTACGCCCCGCGCGATTAAGATCGATGGTTGTGTCCGCTACGTGCCCTCTTCGAGGAATAATTCTATGCACAGAGTTAGGTATAGTTGATAAAAGAGACACAGTGTGCTTGTATGATCAGTCAGGTGTCAAAGAACACGTTATTCGAACGTTAAAACAGAGATTCGAGAGAGATAACGATCTTCAGCTTTATTTAGGATCAAATAAGATATCAACTCTGATTTGCTTCTTTTGTTAGATCGTTACATTTGGAATAGCGGATTTATAAACGAAATTTTAGGCAACGATGATGCAGTCAGAATTAAATTCAATTGACATGTTCAGCGTGGAGTTGATTTTGCTGCAACTTTTCGTTTAGGCAGGCAGAAAAGATGGCAATCTTCGCTTCTGTTTAAAATGTTTCATTAAAATATGCTGAAAAAGGGTAATCTTGTATCTTTTTATATTATAAGAAACTTTATATTAAATGAAATTCATTTTTTAACTTTGATACTGTCGGTCCTCGGGGATAAATGATATATTTATTTATATATGCAGTTTTATAATTACTAATATAATAATCGTTATTAATAAGTAACCAAATATGAAACACAGATGTTAGATACATTTCCCATGGAAAAAAGGGAACAGAAAATTCTTTAATTTTTCTTATGGATGCACAGAAAAGAAAATCTCAGTGCAGAAAATTAAAAAAAAGTAGCTGTTTGCAATAATTATAGGGACACATACGAGAAACACGTCAAATTTGCGCATCGTCGAAAGTTTTCGAACAACAGCGAAACAAAACGATCTTATTATGTCACTGATGTCTGTTCAATTAATGAAACACAGCGTATGTAATGCCAAAATGAATGAGTGAAATAGCCTACAGCTTTTGACAGATATTGTTTGGTCAAATTTTAAAAAATCGCGCTATTTGTGGTCACTATTCTTTATAAATAAAAAATATATATATATACAAAAGATAAAAAGAATTGGACGAATAAATTTCTCACAAAATAAAACAGTAATTGATAAGATAAAGTAACCGAACACCCACTAAATGCACGGATCGTTCTTCACTTCTCGTTGGCCGACATAATGGCGGATGATCCCCGGATTCACGAGGAACGCGCTCATGTTCGCGAGAACCACGCGTTCCCGGCGATCCGCACGCATTCCGTCGTTCACGGCGGTTGCAAAATGCGGCGAAACGATTTTGTAACTTGAGCGAAAGTATGCGCCAGCGTACCGTGCCGCGAAGCGAAACGTAAAAACTGATAATAAGCGACCGTCTCGAGTGCCTCGATCTCAGCTATACTTGGCTAATGAATAAGCGCATGGCCGATTTAATAAATGGACCGAACATAGCAATGACAACTCGTAATAATCCAACGATATTTAATAACCCTCGACGATCCACGACGACGAATCACGAATTCGACGAAAGCTCTTTGCCCTGCCGCTGATCGTAAACAGCATTTAGTAGCTCCATGACTAATAAATTGAATATAAAAGCACATTATCGTCTCCCGTATACATTAGGAAACTCACGATTCTTACGCTCTCGCGTTAAATTGGATTGGTTATGGTGGGTGTGTCAACGACTCTGGTTTCGCGTAATAATAAACGAGACTGGATAAAGGTATTTGACAGACATACGATGTTTCTACTCGATTGAAATACTTCTCGTTTTGTAGAAATTTATTCGAGAATTCTCATATTCACGCGATACTAAATAAACTCTCCTTTCCCCTATAGTGATATAGAGAATTGTGAACCAGTAGGTCAGAGTGAATCAACAGAGTATGTATGTATATTAAAGGAACATTTTTTCATAATGAAAGTTGTCGCGGAGTTTGTAGGAGAAATGTGGATCAATTATCGTGGTTCCTTTGTACAACAGAGCGAGTTCCATCGTGGCTGACAACAAAATACTCCTTCCTTCTTGGAGTTTCTTGGTAATAGTTTAATAATAGTCGCGGTAATCACATCCTACCGGATTCCATATGGGGCTCGCACGCAATCCACCAATGGAACGTGTAATTTACCCTGTCGGAACCTTCCGAACTTTAAACGAGAGAACGCAGGGAATGAGGGGCATTAGAAAAATGAGGCCAATAGGATTTATGTCGATCATTTTTATTTCTGATTGATGAATAAAATTGAACGGTTTTCATGGTTTAAATTTAACGAAAGATGCAGGTATATTTCTGTTTAAAATTCTTCGAAACAATTGTTATAATTGGTAAGATGTTTGTAGGGTGAAATTCTAGGTTAAAGAGTGATACGAATTTCGTATCTTCGTGTGCGTGTCTTTCCCGCATGGTACTCATATGGTAAATCTACAAGGAAACGTGTAATCTTCTCGGTTATGGCCATCGAAAATTCCCGTGCACCCAATAATTCCTCTTCTTTGCACGTGGTCATTTGTCGTTCTACATCGTGCCAATACATCGTTTCTGATACCTCCTTTCAACGAACATTGTTGCGACTTCTGTAATGGTCAATAATCTTCCGATCCTTTTCTTGGAATCTTCGGATTTTTGACAATTTTGAGCTACGTGTGCATTTAGAAATAACTGACGATGTAGCGTGTACTTTTACAGACAGAAATGGATTCGAAATGCAAAAATTTCGAAATTTCAGATATTCAAAAATTCAAACTCTTGAAAATTTAAAAATTTGAAAATTTAAATATTTGAAAATTCGAAAATTTAAATATTTGAAAATTTAAAAATTCAAAAATTTAAATACTTGAAAATTCGAAAATTCAAAGCTTTAGAAATTTAAAAAATTCGAAGATTTGAAGATTCGGAGATCGAAAAAGTCGAAAGTCCAAATACCTACAAATTCCCGCGCTCGCCGATTGAAACACCCGGCAGTTTTAATTAGCACAATTTCTCCGTGGAAAGGCGGTTTACATAAAAGAGTCAAAGCACTAACCCAAGATCCCATCGGTGAAGCACGAATACCACAAATATTCACCAACGAGGGCGAGATTCCGCCGGAGAAACGTTAATAAACTCATCGCGTTGCGGCGAAAACGGAACGCGGAACGAAACTCGCACGCGAGCCGTGCCTAAATTATCAGATCGTTACGAGTACGATCGCGGGACGAAAACGAACAGCACGCGTTGTCCGGCTTGGTTGAATGGACTTGGAATCGCCCCGTCTACACGACAGAACGAATCTGAATGGAACGTAACGAGACGTAACGTTCTCAAGCGAGGAACGGAATGCAGCTGAACCAGAAAGAAATACGACAACTCGAATCAAGTAGATTCGTGCACGCAGAAGACAAAAGAAAAGCTTGAAACAAAATCGTACGCAATAGCACAGTTCGCGTGCCTCTTGAAACGAAATCAGAAAGAATAGATCTCGCGAAAGAGAAAGATGAAGCTGTACGATAGCGTTTCTCCGACCTAGCCGCGGAATTACGCGTGCTCGAAGACGAAAAGGGAGGCGACGACGTTAAAACACAACTCGTACAGATCTTAAATCACCGGCGTTAATTGCTGCCCGAGCCGAGAACCCGTCGCCTCGAGTTTCGCTGTGATAAATTCCCAACGATTCATTCGCCTCGTGCACGCGTTCCTCCTCGAGGGTTGTTTTCCCCTGTTCACGCGCCGCTCTGCCTTTCCTCACCTTCGTTCTTGCTGACTTTATCTCCACGAGTCGGATTGCAAAATTGCGAACGGAAGGATCTCTTGGAAAGACGAGTCATTCGTGCGTGGTCTCCAAGATGGAACGAGCACCGGTGAATTTGTTGGTCCCGCGTGTAATAATTTCGTAGAATTGGAGGCGGTACTGGAGATATCGCGTTTCCAGGGGCGAAAGGAAGGACGAGGGAGAAGTTGTCCAGGATGAAGATGCTGAGGAAATTTGTCGCGACGCTGAGAATGCAGAATTGTTTGGGATTAAAGAGGAAACCATGATGACAACTGAATGTCAAGGCTATTTTCAGGGATTTGTTTTTAGCGAATTTAATTCTTTTTTTTACATAATCATTAATATCCATGGAAAGTGCATTTTTTGAGACATTTTCTCTAAAAATTTGACGTAAAAATATTAATTATCGTGGATATAGTAGTAATCAACGCGAGAGGACTCCAAAAATTTTCCACTGCAAACTCTAGAATGGAAAATTATGCGATTTTCTTAAACTGTGAGATAATACCTTCAGTTACACTTACGAATTTTCAGAGAAAATAATTTGTTATCAAATAGTGTCTTTTTGAAAGAGAAATGTGGAGAATCGGTGGAAAATCAGCACGCTTTTTCAACATTTTGTGGAAACTAATTATCCAATAGAAAATTCCTTTTCGTGCAACGGAAAAATAGTTCCTAATAATACATCACCTCAAATTTTTAGCAACTTGAATGAAAATTCGTTGAATTATTGATGCGTTCAGATTAAAACATTTAGTATCGAGATAAACGCGTTCAAACGTTGAAATTTTTTAGCTTTCCTTTTAACTAAAAATCTGATGACAGCAGTGACGTTTTCTTGTAACATATTTCTGCGATTATAAATATTTGAACTTTAGGTCAGTCTTAACCACTGTACACTATGTTATTAAAACTTCTGTGACGTCTCATTCTAGATATTAAAAATAAAATAAAAAAAAATGAATTTCGATTATTTGCAAGTCCTCACAGTGGTTTTCCCCTTTTAAACGTCCGCGATGAGTCATGAGGAATGATCATCGTAGAATGTTGGATATCAGCCTTTCCTCGAAGTTCAAGATGTAGACTATTATAGCGGAAGATTTATGTCCTTCGTTGTACCTTGCAAGTGGTATAACTGAATTATACTTAATTTGTATTATCTGTTTCTCTTCTTTTTTCTTCTCCTATGCACCATCTTTCTTTTCTTTATTTTTTACACAGGATTTTCAACGAACGTGAATATTTGCAGAGGGTATATAAGGGAAAAGACTAGTCGTCATCAATTTCCTCTACGACAGTCTAACTGTAGATTCAGCCTGTTCAATTAGATGCACCTCTATCAGGAAGCAAACATTTATGAAACTTTTATTCCAGGGTAACTGTTAGCTGTCTTAGAAAAACCGCGAAGCACGTTATCCCGAGAACAGTGATTCTCGTATGTAATCACGATTATTCAGCCGTAGTTTACCAGTTATATACGTATACAGTATACCACACGTACAATGTATGTTTCCCTTATGCTCGTACTTCTAAACGATGCCAAATTAAATATCAGCCGGTGTACGACATCGTTTCCGGCAGAATACCGGTTGATCCAGCTGTTCGACTGAAAATCCACCATGATTACCGTAAATCTCTCCCTTATGTAATACCATCAACCGAACGATATCGAGCTTTTAGTGCACCAGCTTCACGCGTGCTATCGAATCGTATAAATTCACGTCCGATTCCAACGATATATCGTGTCGGCCTTCTATTGCTGCGCGGCGGCCATTTCACCGTTCTAGAATCGGTCAGTAGACGTGTATTTCGGCTCTAACAAGTCGAAACAAGAAGAAGAAGAAGAAGAAGGAGAAGAAAGAGAGAAGCAGTATTTTCAGGAAGTGTTACAAATCTCGCCGTCTTCCGTGCCCGTGGACTAGAGAGCGATCTTGTCGATCGTGGGCAGAGTAAATCAGAAAGTTCGCGCTCGAAACGATATCTACCGGGGAACCGGTGGAGAAAAGAAGAAGAAAAAAGAAAATCAAGAAAAATCGTACGAACGACTGGTTCACGAACGTGATCCGCGTTACATCACGTAATTAATGCGGCCAACCTAGGCGCGCACGTGTAATTCAGAGGTACGATCTTACGAGAGTAAGCGTTCTCTGTACGTTGCCGAGATTCTTAATTCGCTGGTAATCTTGTGTGCTATTTTAATCGGGGCGCAGCCAAGGAATTAATGGAGTCGCAGGTCGCATCTATCAAGCTGCCTGAGAGATAAAGATGTTTCGATGATGCTGGCCATCAGGTCGATATAAACTCCACGGTTTAAACGAGTGAAAGTCCCCTCGACCGAAGAGATTCTCGCTATTTATACGGATTAGCGTGTATCTTTTGCAACAGATCCTGGAATGAGAAAGTCATCGATACGGGGGGTGCTTGTGAAGTTGTTCGAGTTTCAAAAAGTTATCAAATGTACGTAAGTAATTTGGGATTTCGTATTTGAAAGAAAAAAGCAAGCTTAGGAGAATTCAATCGTGTTGATTATTATTAGTTTGTATGGCGTCCGAATTTAGTATTTGATACACTTTAGATTATTATGTCATTATATAACTACTCATTTTGAAATCCTTGTATATTAGGATAATCGGATCACGTCGTTTAGAGCGAATCGGGTTTCTTTCTTTCTTCATTCGTGTATTTTTATGATTACAAATAGAGATAATTCGTACGTGCATAAAAAAGACTAATTAAGGATCATGGTGGCCAGAAAAAATGAAAGAAACTGTGATAAAAGTTAAATCTAAATAAATGATTAGACTTCAAGCTCCAGAAATGTATAATATACTTTACACAATTCTACAATTTTAACATTTTTATTGAATTATATCTTTTTACTTCGATTTCAATGATTCTATTATGAAAATTTCAGTTTTCTTTAGAAATTTTTAAATCGTCATTTTCTCAGATCGCAAACTAGGTACGAATTTATAGTAAAAAATGAGCTCTTTAATGTCTGACTTTTATTTTTTCATCATCAAACAGAAAGTGATTCGATTTGCCTTGGTGTACCCTACTGTTTTTCTACAGTAGAAGTCAAATATATTGGCTGGTCATGGTCGTTCCCCCTCTGTCGCTTTTCCACACTGACGAACCCTATTGTGAAAGACCTAAGTCTGTATTCTTGTGGCAGGTGAACGTTATACACATATGTATCTGTGTAACACGATTTTTATCTTACTTCTAGCGGTAATTTCCTCACTTTATCTTGTGAAGATACGCATCTCTCTCATCTGTCTTTTTTCAACGATATTCTCTCTCCGTCTGATATCTTATATGGACACGGCAGGTGTAACTTAAACACAGAACAGAAAGATTCTACAGTAAAGCCCAATCCATACTTTCGGTTCACTCACAAACTACTCTCACTTTAATTATTACTAAGATGTAATCAAACTGAGATTGAAGTAACATTAGATCGAACCTCTAACCAATATAATAATATCTATTTAATCGAACTTTGATCAGATCATTCGAGCCCCAAAAGTGGAACGAAAAAAGGGACGAAAGAAAAATGGCTTCGACCAGCCAATGCGCATTCGTCTTCTACCATAGTTTCTAGATACAAAACAAAAGATCGCAGCAACAGAAACTTCTGAAACATTCAGCAATTTCCACCATTGTGAATCCTCCCCATAAAGTTACACAGACGCCAGAAGATATCCTCTGTCTTGGAAGTAGGCATTAATTCCCTCCTACGTACGAGTGGAGTAGCAATCGATTTCGGTATTTTTCAACAACGGAGAATCCGCAGATCTCGAATAATTGGTCAGGGGAAGGATTCATTCCGGGGGGGAGGATTTTAAGCGCAATTGCCGGCGCGCGATTCACGATGCGCATCGTAAAAGGAAGCAAAGGAGCCGATTGAAAAACAATGAAGGTCAGCTCGCGCGGGTCGCGTTCCTCGTGTCAGGACAGCAAGGGACGTCGCAGGGAAAAAGAAATTGACGAGGAATGCGGGAGGAGGTTAAACGGCCGGGCGTAGAATGTGCCAGCGGAGGACGTAGGAGAGAGTTGGTGAGAGAGCTTGGTTATCTCTGTGTCCAGCGTCGTCTATTTCTCGATCGCTTCGAGCGGTAAATTCAACGCGAGCGGCTGTCCTCGAGCGAGCAAAACGACGGGACGGAAGGCAATTACCGCTGGAGACAGCGAAAAAGCCAGATCGATAGACGATAAAAGGTAGAGAAGAGGAGGGCTTTCGTTATGACGAACGAGCAAACTTGTGTGCCGACCACACGCTTGTGGTCGACGATGAAAAATAAAGAAGAGTAGTCGGTTCTTGCGCCTGGCGAGCTCTGGATCGTAGCCGAATGATCGATAATTAACGTCCCCTCCACGTTCGAAGGATGAAGTTTGAACTCGGAACGAGTAAATAAAGCGGTGTAGAAGCGGGTGAATCCCGCGGATCCTCGCAGTTGTAACGTTCGACCTTATTAAAATTTTATACGCTCCTCCCCGATAAATTTACAAGTTACCGCAGGAACACAACCGCGGATCCCCGATGTGGTCCTTTCATATATTGTTTTCTTATTTTTCTCCCCCTTTTTTTGGGGGTTTTTTCCTTCGTTGAAAGACTTATCGCTTACGATCGTGCGTTTTAGCGCTAACATAAATTCCGCCGAACGACACGATTAGAAGGTTTTTAGAACGCCTCCTTTCTGGCGCTCGTTAATTCCCCTTCGAATCTATCTCGGGGTATGCCCCGGTTCGTTATCGTAAATTGAGATTAAAGCGAACGTAGCGTGAGCAAGCGTGGCTCGCGCGTAGTAAATCGAGCAAGAGGTCCCACTTAAAAGCCCTATTAAATCTAGAGAACGGTTCGGGTCTGGTGCACGTTCGTCATGGACGTGTTTCCAACGGAGACACGGAATTATAAATATTCAGTCCGGCGACGGTGGGTTCGAGCGAAGGTAGGAAACACGAGGGTTGGGATGAAGCGTTTCACGGGAATCCGTGGGCCGCGGAATGGAAATCTGGCCGCGATTCGAATTTTTTCTTCCTTTCTTTTCTTCCCTTTCTTCTTTTTTTTCTTTTCTTTTTTTCTTTCTGGCTGTGCGCCGGTCAGAATTATGATCCAGCCCGAGGCTGGAACGCGTTGGCGGCAGGGCCGTGCCACAAGTCTGCGTAGGCCCTTCCCCTCACGCCCAAGTTTCTTCGAATACACGGTAGCAAAGCGTTCTCGACAGGAGAAAAAGAGAGAAAAAAAAAAGAAAATATGCAGGCCGCGCGTGCATTCTGCCGGTATTCTCTCCAGTGAGAGCCACCTTTACGAATGGTGCACGCCCATTGGCGTAGGAAGCATCACGACGACTGGAATCGATCGAATCGATCCTTTACGTGACACCGACGATCGGATAGCGGGTTATTTCGCTCGTGTCGCTTGTAGGAGAGTCTATTAGCTCGTTCGATTGGGTAATGTAGGTTAATGGGCTTGTAGGAGGGTGTAACCTCTGTCTTTTACGGTGATACGGTGATTTTAACCTTTCTCGGCTCGGGTTACTCCTATATATCACGGTCTTCCGGTTATCAACCACTTTATATTGTAAGTTTGAGGCCTACGTATCCATTATCGAAAATTAAGTCATAACAGCAAAGAAAGGAGAAAAGGGCGCCTTAAATATGAGCATTAGAGTGCCGACTTGTTACTCCAGAGCTCGAAGATTCAATTCTCGCCTAGTTTCTTAAAATTTTTATAATATTAGATAGCAAAAGAAGTTCGAGCACTTTTCCCGTCAGTAATAAAGTTAAACTAATTTGTAATATATAATACACATGGTTGGTATCAGTGGAAAAATTTCATTTATTTAGTTCGTTATTTAGTAATAAATTAACTGATACTTGTTGACAGAGAAAATGCATTTCTTTTGCATGACAATGCACAGTCTGACATTGTTTCTCTGAATTGTTAAAAAATAAAGATTGTTGAATGGGTTTTAATTTTACTACAATTTCTTTATACTCCAAATCTCCTAATAGCTATCATTTACTTTTGTTAATAGTTCTGTCAATATTTTTGCAAATAGGCACTATTGAAAGTATGTTTCAAGAAAGTTGATGTTTCGATAAAACGTTGAAAACGTTAAATAAAATGATGTTTCAAGAAAGTTCAGATCACTTAAATTCTCTACTATAAATACACGCGAATTTCTCTCCGTACCAAATAGAATATGAACCTAATGAGTTCCCGGTAACTTTGATACAGTAAACCCACTGAATTATCGAACACGATTCACGATTTAATAGTACAGATTTGTAGTAATAATCAGAACATTAATTTCCGAGAAATCTAGGGTATTCTATCATCAGAGGACACTGTACGTTCTCCATAAAACGCTATACCATCGTCATGATTATCATCGAATCGTTCATCACACATTCCTAGCCGCCATACCTCGACTCGAGCTCGCGTGTGTAGATGACAAACCAGCCAACGCTCTTAAGACAAATAAGTCGCTTATGTATAGTCGAAGGAAGCAACACAGCGAGGTTATAAATGAAATAATTAAGTAAATCACATTATCATCGATTGATACAATGAAACTCATAATCAATCTCGATAATGTTGCGTTTATTGACTGAGATTGTCTCAAAACTGAAAAATATTCCAACGTCCTTCATTAAGTGTGAAATTTCAGACATTTATCTCTTCAAATTTTTATTCAATTATAAACAGAATGAAAATTAAACCGAAGTAAAATTAAACAGAATAAAATTAAAATTCGACACTTCACTGATCCTATGATTTTGCTATTTTCATCAACTATACAAAAGTGATTATATGAGCAAGTATAGTTTGAGCAAAGATACAGGGAAATTGTAAAAATGATAGAAAAGTTAAACTAAAAGTTCGAAATTTAGAAATTCTTTTTCACCATACGTACTTTAAAAAAGAAATCAAATATCCATGAAAACAGATAGGCTGAAAATGGCGGCGTATAGTACACTCTCAACGTGTAGTGTCAGAGTCAGAAATCTCTTTTCTACTCAACGTGACAGTATAACGTTTCGACATTCATTTATTGAGGTATCATTAGCTCCGTTAGCAGTTAACGATAACGCGTTTATTATTAACAATCAATTAACGAGGACGAAGCACGTAGTACACTCGGCTCAACGTCGATAGTAGAAGAATTCGAGGCCGTGTGAGAAGGATAACTGTGTTCTCTCCCACACTGGTTTCACCGGCGCGGCGGGAAGATAAAGCGGACTTTTCAGCAGTCGAACACGCGTATGTATATACGTGAGAACGGGCTTGTCGATCGCGCAAAAACACAACGAGTTTTACGGGTGCGAGCGTGAACGTTGATCGACAAGCTATGTTGATTTTTATCACACCCGTGAACGTCTATGGTCGAGCATTCTGATGTAAGAGGCAGTTTCGTCTAAGTGTTTGCCTATTCTTTCGACTTCCGGTATCGCGATAATACTGTCGCAATATAATAACAAACTCAAGTACAATATTTCACAGTTTTAGAATATCGGCAATAAATTTCTTAAATACATTTACATGTGAATACTTCTTTTTGTTAAAAAATTATCTAGACGTTATTGTCTGTTCACCAACTGTTCCGATTTCAAACGTTATATTAGCATTCAGCATATCCTGATATGAATTCATAAAAGAAAATCACTTGAATTTGATTGGAATGAATTTTACATTTAATTTTAATATAACTTCAGCATAGCGTTTTTCAACGAAACGAGTCGTGCATTTAAAACAGTAGGACGGTAGGTTTCACTTTTTCGTATGACAATAAGCACGATTCTAATTCATGAATACAAAACGGAATCTGTCAGCATGTGAACACCGCCGTTTCATATGCAACGACTTGATAAAGCAGTTTTATCTACTAACTCAGGACCTCTGTGTTTAAAAATACCAAGGGAAGTGCATGGTGAATACCAGAAACTTAAAAATTACAGAAAACAGAGGAGAAGAAGCAACAATTTATTTAACAGACTTAAAAAGAGGAAAGAAAACATTCGTTTATAATAATTATTATTAATTGTCAAAATAAGGCCCATAAGTTTGTACATATAAAGTAATTATTGATAGGAGGATCACTACTGATTATTTTTCGACACTTAATTAGCTTAAATTGATTATGCTATTGTAAAAAAAAAAAAAATGGAATTGGTATCTCTCAGTGTCCAATAAACCGCCTTTTAAAAGGCGGGAAATTCAACAGATAAATTACGCATCATTCAGTAAGAACGAATTAAAAAGCAAAATTCATTCCTGGGTCTAAAAAGACCCACCGACGTTCATGCAAACGTTAATCATTTCCGTTGTCATTGAAATTAACAAAAACTATTTAAGAAGTGTATGATTACGTGGTTGCAATGACTATTTTACAGCCAAACGACTATGGTCGTTTGTAATATACAGAAAAATCAGCTGACAGCGCACGACTATAATCTTTCATAATAGCGAAAGGGTTAAATAGCTATCACGATTAATCGGCCTGCGATCTCATTTAAATTTTAAATCCTCTGGAAAGTCCTCGTAAAGTATCACCGGGGGGTTCGCGTTAAATTTCTAAAATTTATCCGACGAAAAAGTGTTACGCTCCGTTGGAAATTATCATTCACGGGCCGCGTAAATACTCTTTTATTCCCGGTGAACCGGGACGCGGGTTTCAGCGTCGGCGTTGAAACTTATTACCCTTATTAACGCGATCATTCCGCGAGACTTCGCTAAGGACGTACGATCGCGGAAGAGGAGGACGAGTAAGAGGGACGAGGAGAAGAGAAAAACCGACACGGTGAAATACGACGAAACGCGTGCGTTTGCTCGCGCGCCGCTGGTCAAACGGCCCGGAGAAACGGATCGTAATTTTATTCGCGTTGGTCCCACTCGCTCGTTCGTTTGCTCGCGCGAGCGCGCGTCTTGCGATCGAGGGTTCGTGTTCCCTTTCGAAAGTCTCTGCCATAACTCGACCGTTCGCTGGTTATACGCATGAAACATTAAAGCCCGTATTACATCGGCTGATTAACGCGTACTTTCACGCGAGGAAATTCACCGAGCGATCGACGATATAACTTGACCTTACCTACGATATTCTGTGAATGTTTTACTATTACCAATTGATTTAACTTAAACCACCGTCGCTAGTAATCCCGTGTATTCTCGTTTCGATGATATTCCTTTTCTCGTAAATATCGGTAAACTGAACGAAGCTGGTAAACGAAGCGGCACGAGATACTACTCGGGTTTCAGAAGCGATCGCTGTCACCGCGATCGCGGATCTTATCTGGACGATTTCACAGCGGAGGACTAGCGTCGCCAATGTGAAATGCGATCGACGTTGATCGCGATTCGATTCGTACCTGGTGGATCGTGCTCGATCTTCGTACACTTTGCACACAACGGTTAAAGGCATCGGGCTACCGGTTGAAGATCGTTCGCGATAGAGTACACACGATGAAAAAGAGCATACGGAATGAGTAAAGGAGAGAAAACGAAAGGAAAAAAATAAATAAATAAACAGAAAGAAACAAGAGGGGAAAAAAGGAAGACAGAAAAAGAGAAAAACGTCATGGCGTAGGCAATTTGTTATTTACCATTCTCCACGTTCGGTAGCAATTATTCCGTGGCGATGCGATTCGATAGCACGCGGTCGGGTGCACACTTTCATCCGGCGGCTCGCAGTTTTACGGCGCGTCGAATCGCGCGTCCATTTGTTGCCGCGCAGATTATCTATCTGCATATTTCTTCGGGCCTGCGAGATCCCGCTGATACCTCGAACGATCGGTCGGATCATATATCTCCGACGCACGGGAGGAAAAAAAACCGGACACGGCTCTCTCTGCCGATCGATCGATCGATCGATCGCGTGATAGGCCATTGTGTTTCTCTAATTCGCTCTCCCCCTACTTTCGATCGATGGTGAAGTTAATCGTGATTCTCGCTAGGTCGAAGGTGAAGGATGTAGATCTTGCTCTCGTTTCATTCCTTTTTCCTAAATTTTCGACTTCTTAGTCGCTTACAGTGGATATTAATCTATTCCTTTTCAACGTTGCACATACGCAATACTTTTTTTGTCACAAAATTTTTTAATCAACATAAACTATTGTCACAGTTTTATTAGAAAATGTATTATATTATACATCAGTTTTTTTTTTTTTTAATTTAAGGTATATTACAGAGAGGAAGTAAAGAGGATTAAGAACTCAGCTTGTCAGTTCGAAGGTTGAGGATACCGTTTAAATCCGTAAATTTTTCCTCAACACTTCCAATTTTTGCTACTTGTTCTACCTTTTTCTGAATTTTAATCAAATCTGCCATTTTCTGTGCAGTGATTTTGCGTTGAAAAGACAGAGGAAGAAGTGTTTCGTGAAATTGTATGATTTTTATGGCTACAGGAGTCTCGTATATTTTTTCCAACACTTATTATCAATTAAAAACAACGAGTAACGTTTATTTTCTCAATTGGATTATTTTACTATTGAGTATACGCAACGTTGAGAAAATATGGGTTAAAGTCATGTTGTTAGAAAAATTTGTTGAGAATATTTGTAAGGAAACGGAGGACTCTTGATACTCTCCGGAAACGTCGTCTAGCGGCCATCTGTTTATTGCCAAGCGGAGCGTAAGGAGGAGAGAGTACTCGATTCCGTTAGGAAGAGGAGAGATTTTCTCATCGACTACGAGCAAGCTAGGTCAATGGACAATTTTCGGTGGAGATCGAAGAGTCATTCTTTCTCACCACGTCGAGGACAGCATGACATAACGAATAAAAGTTTGCATTTCAAGAGAAATTTATATTTTCATTAATAAAAACTACGAGTTCCTTAGAAAAAACCTTTCTCATCACACTTGTACATTTTTAACAAGTCAAGATGGAAAAAGAATTTATAAAACTCTCGCTAATTAAACACTGCGTTTACTGTGTCCAGTTGATTCCATTTTACCAAAGTGTTCGAGATTAGTGATGCTTAATTTCTCCGTTTCCAATCTTTTAGAAATAACGTAACGAATCCATCAGTGGGTCATCTCATTTATTCACTTTGTTATCCATATTAAAATGACCCACCGGTGAGCTACATAAACAAATAAGCATATCCCTAGATGACCCACCGGTGGGTCACGTTGACAAATAAAAATACTATCACATAGGCAAACGAAAATACCACTCGATGACCCATTGCATACGTTAAAGAATTTCATACACATTCCGAGCTTTTTACTGCTCCGTCGTATAATTCCGTCGAAGGGACACAAATATCAGGAAGAAGCAGCGATCGAGAGGGCAGATCGAATAAATTCGTCCAGCGGAATAGGTCGCGGCTGGAAACGAGAAAAGGCTCTCAGGCTGTAGGGATCGAGGCAGCGGTTCGTTCCTCCCACGGTCGCATCGCAATGCTTATCTGCGTACGCGCGCGAATGCGTCGAAAAGAATCGAGCAGCCAGCCTCTCTCTCTCTCTCTCTCTCTCTTTCTCTTATATATACACGCGTGTACGTAGCGTACAATGTTCGACCACGCGTGTTGTAAATGCGTACACACGGCTCGTATACGATTTCCTGGAGTAACGGCCCCAAGATGGTACCCTCCTAGCAACGGGCTCGCGCGTATTTCTTTCTCTCTCTCTTTCTCTGCTCCATCCTGTTCTTGTACACCCGATAAACACGAAAAGAAAACGGACGATTATCGTGGCAGGGAATCGGTATCGCGGCGATATCCGGTTGAAACGAGCGTCCGAGCAAGCGCGTGTTTACGTGCGCGCGAGCCACGAATAATTCCGTGAGTGGAATGGCGCGTTCGAACTTTATTGATCACCGCGGCGTGGGCAAGCCGCTAATTAACGGGCAGACAAATCGATCTGGCGTACGAAGGGCGTAATAGGCGTAAACTGTATGGTGCAGCTGTTCCATGGTTCGACCGGTATCGATGGATCGTGCACGTGGAAGCGTCGCGTTGCGCCACAAGAGCGTTACAGAGGTACACGGCGAATTGCGCCATAGGCGACGCTCGCGGAATACGACGAAGGGGAACTGATTAATTAACGCGGAAAGAGGCGGCGTCGAAGGGGGGCGAGTACGCCGCGGGCGGCTCGACCTTGTAGTATTCGCGCGGCTAAGGTACTCCGTGCATAGAATAATACGATGTCCAACAGCAACGGTTAGCAGATTTTTTTTATTCTTCCCTTAGTAGATGTAAGAACAGAGAAAGAGAGAGAAAGAGAGAGAGAGAAGAGTGATGCATTAACATTCCAGGAGGCGTTATTAATCGTTTCAGCAAACACGGGACGCGCTCGAGAAACGAACTTAATCGAGTTTATCAGTGTAAGACTTCCGTACACGGAACACATCGAGAAGGAGGGTGGAAGATTGCGGAGGAGAAGAAGAAGAAGAAGACGTAAAATCAGGCAGTGACGCGTGTCTACAGTAATATCGCTATTACCGTGTGTTCGGCGTAACTTAGATTACGCTCGCCGTACCGCGAGAGAAACATATAAATCGAAGGAGAACGCGAGGGTGAATTTATTAATTGCTGGAACGCCGCGAGTTCGCCTACGGGCAACTGCCTCGCTTCCTTATCGAGAGAGAAGGAGTTTATCGGGGATGACGTATCGACCGATCGATATCGTCCCGCTGCGTAACTATGGAGCCGCGAGTTATCGAGCTGCTCGCGTGCTTCATCGTGTCAGCCCGTTGGGGAGGAAAAGCGTAGTACCTCCTACGGCGGCCGCGTTTCTATAACCTACGCGAACGTAATCAAAGAACGCCGATTCGTTCCTTCGTTCCAATATAAAGATCTAAGGTAGTTTCTTGGCCTGGGATCCTCGTTTCAACCGGTGAGTTACGTCGCGGTTAAGCTGACGCGATCACGATTCCGAAGTAAGGATTCCGGTGCTCTCGTTCGTCTGAATCAACGGATTGCGCAAACGGATTCGATGTAGGTAGACCTTGATGATCCGTGGGGTCCCGATTCTGATGCAATCTATTCTGCGAATGCTTCGAACTGAACCGTTCAAATGTTTTCCGAGCGAAGGAGAAATTTCATCAGTCGAATATAGATGCCTCTGTATTTCATATTTAACCGTTGCATGTTTCGTAAGAGTCGCGCCGGTGTTTCGTGACTATCCAAGTATCAAATAATCTTACCAAAGTGAAAGAAAAAATGAAAGGAGAGAAATAAAAAACAACAATTTTAGTAAGTAGAACAATACTCGAAACAGCGGACGCGAGGATGCTCTTATTAAAACGTTAAGACACGAAACACCGTCTTCCACGCGTTGAAATCACCGGCGATCCCGCCTGCCAGGCGTTGAAGTCTCCAGAGACACGAGCGCGCTCGGCGAGTTATTCCAGCTCCGAAGTTCACCGGAGCGCGCACGAGGGACGCGGTAATGAGCGGGCCAGCAGCAGTTATTCGCAGGGAAGCCGTTCAAGTCGAAAGTTAGTGCTCTGACTGGAAGAGGACCGGCCGAACAAGAAGACGATGCAACGTGAGGTCCAAGAGGGCCAGTAAGCGAGAGGCCCCGTGGACCGTGCCTACGGAAGGTTAGTAGAAGGGACCTCGCACGACCGGAGAAGAGAACCGGTCCTTCCTCTGGCTCAACTCCTCTCTCGTCTCCCATTGGCGTAGGACAACGAGCGTGGGTGCTAACCAAAGCCGCGAGGTTTTTTGCCGCGGCACTCTTAACGCGAACCGCGCTGCTCCTCGTTAGCGGTTGATTAGCATGGATGATGAGGCGAGGAAAATTTTACCAAGTGCCTTCTTCTTTTGGAATAACCCGTGGGAGGATGAATCGAAGGCAATTATAATTTCTTTTGTAGTACAGAGCGGATAAATTTATGGTAGAAAATTATCAGATGTAATTTTCTTCCTTCTCTTGCCGAGCTTGAGGATTCAAATGCGAGGAATTATTGATAGAAGTGATTTGTTAGAGAATTTTTATACGATATTGCGTTTCATAATGCCATCGAATATTAGACCATCTTCCGTACTTTTTTTTTTATTTCAATTCAAAGTTCTATCGCTTTTATTGGAAGACCTTATAATTGGCTATTTTCCATCATTTTTAACTATAAACTGGAAATACTTCATTTCGGTTTGAAAGGTGAACTCAGTTCACAGGTTAGTAATTTCTATGATACGAGCAACGTTCGTTCCTTGGACAGGTCACTCTAGGTAGTATTCTGTAGACGTAGCAATGCACAGAAGTAACTTGACTTAAACCTGGAATCGAGGAACTTTTTCGACGATGACCTCTCCCTTCGTGATCCCTCGGTGTGTTTCGGTCATTAACCTCGCAGCTCTTTCGCGTGTTACGGTGCGCGTACACCCACCGAAAAAGCCCGAGAGCGAGCGTATATCATTACATAAGCGTATGATGAATGCACAAGTAACAGTAATACCCTCCCGCCTCGTGATACTATCGAGCCTCGATAAACGGACAGGAACATCCGAGTAGGTGCAAACGGAATAAAAAAAAAAAGGAAAAGAAAAACAGAACCCAACGATACTCGACCATTCGCCGTATTCGATTACATAACCGACCACCATTGGCTACCCATAAAAGACAACGAGCGTGTACACGAATCCGCTTGAAAACAAGCACTCCCCGTAAATCGAGACTCATCCACGTTCCATGAAATTCCTCCTTCGTTCTTGGATCATCGTAATCGTCAGCGTGATCGACGCTTCTTTATTCGACGGAAACGATCGAGGTAATTGAAGCCACCTACGCAGTTCGGCTCGGCCAACAGAAGAGGATATCTTGTGCTTCCGAAGCAGACGAACATCGGTGTATACCGTGTTCCGTTAGACCACCACCCCTCTTGTCAACGGCTGTCAAAGGAAAGAGGACTGCCCTCGCTCGTATATACAGAGTCAAGCTTAGCACAACGCGACTGACAAGCGAGCACTCGCGTACTTACTCGCGAGAGACAGCGCGCGATACGTACACCCACCTGCAGCATAAGAAGACAGAGAGGTGAATCACTTGGTTTGCTCGCATATAATTCACACGAAGTGGGGGCCAGATACTGTTAACCGCTGTCACTCGTTGACAGTTGAGACACTACGAGCTCTCCTCTCTCTCCCACATTTTCTACTCCTCTTTCGTTCGCGGTTTTTATCACGATCGCCTAGATTTCATGATCGCCCAGACCGCGAGCTTACGCCGCGTCTAGGTCAACGAAGAGTAATCTCTGCTGATCGATCGGGCATTTGCATCTTCTCGAGGTGGATGCTGGTGTTTTTCTTTCTGCTTTGGAAGATCCATTACGCGTGTGACACTGGTTATATAGATTTAACTGGCGGCGTTCCAGTGCACTTGTTGAATCGATGACACGCCTTAGGTAGAATTCCGCGTGTTCACGGAGGATATTAATGGTAAAGTGTGATGTCAGGTGATGTATAGTTCGGGCTAAGATACAGCAAGATTAGAAATTATTATTAATAGCGTAATAGTGTAACAATAATGTAACAATAAACTAATAAAATGAGAATTGTAAGATGTACTGAATGTACAAATAAATTCGATGTTTTTTCTCATAAAGTTCGGACAAATTTATCGACCGCAAAGCCGCCATATTTTTTCAGAGAAGTAATTCCTCAGTTACCTGATTAATTGGGAAAAGGTAATCTAAAGTAACGGAGATTGTTCTGAACATTACCATTGTGTTCGATTTCCATGTAAATAAATATTGAAGATTGTGAAAAAATGTACAAAATTAATTTGCATATCTAATAAATATGCGATACGTAAATAATTTCCAACTCTTTCGAAAAGGGGATTATTAAGTGAACTAAAAAATGTTAAATGATTTTCACAAACAATCAATATATCATCAATTTACGGTATCTATGTGTAAATATTATTTTTATATACGTTTTTCGATATTACTTATGGGGATGACCTGATCTTATATAAAGCTCAAATTAGGTGTCTCGTGATTTATAAACGAGAGTGTATATAGCTAAAGTGCGTTCCAACGAATAGAGAAGGAACTTCGAGAGAATTTCTTGTATACACGTCATCGTGCTCCTCGAGATCTTCAAGTGCAAACGTATAAAAGTTTCGTCAGAGTGGCTTCTTACGTAAACATGCTACGAGCGTCCACCTATTCACAATTTTGGGTCACGTTCAGTGTCCGTCCCACTTGACGGCTAACCCTCTTCCCGTAGCACAATCGAACGACCGCTACTCACTTCGCCATACCCATCTCTTCCCGGCTACCTTACTATTTACAGTAAAAGAGATAAACAGCGGCTCCTTTCGCGCCTGTTTACGGTACTCGCGGGATAGATTAAAATCAGCGAAAGAAATACGCGTCTCGAGTAGGCCATCAGGAACGTCGTCGTTCACCTTTCCGTGTCTCTCCGTCATCGCGCACGCACGAAGATCATGTTTCTCGATCGCTGTACAGAGAAGAGAGAGAAAGAGAGAGAGAGAAGAAGAGATTGGTGTCGCCAAAAATCGACCGGCCCACCCGGTCGAAATCGTGGGTCGAGCACGCGAGCGTGCTCAAACGACACCATGGTTCAGGGCACAATAAATATCAGCGACAAATTAACAGGCGTCAAAGAGGAAGAAAGAAAGAAAGAAAGCAATAGAGTGAGAGAGAAAGACGTGGACATTGGCTCAGCGGGCAGTCGCCGAGTAAACGTGCAATTACTAATTACAGATAGCCAGGTAATCTCGAGTATAACGGGAACGCGGCGTTGCTGCCTACTGTGGTGCGCACAGGGTAATTTAATTAACGGCAATTACATCGGTCGCGCGCTGATTTATGCGTTCCGATGGGATCGCGACGTCCGTATAACCGCGACACGGATCCTTCCTCCTTCTTTCGACGCTACGACACGGCTGCGTGCACCAACACTTTCACCTGGTATCCGTAACGCACCATTATGCAGCGCAAGCGCGCTTTAAATCTCAGCGCTGCAGAACGTGACCACGATCCTCGGGGAATGGATCACAGTTGGTTAATTGGCGTTATCCGCGCGAAATGCGTCACGAAAAAGCTCCCAAGAAGCACAGAAAAAGAGAGAAAAAAAAGAGAGAGAGAAGAAAGAATCAGAAGAAAAAGAGATCCTTCTGGACGTCCCACGACGTCGATCGTGTCCCGCCTTCGTTCCTGCAACGAGATAAACGAGTAAAGGCTGCACTCATGAAACTAACCACTCTTCCTCTTTCTCTCCCGCCACCTGATACGCAACACCAACACTGCCAATCAAGGTGTCAACGCTATCTGGAGTACGTTTCGAGGCGGTAATCTCCTTCGAAGCCAACGAACCACGTCAACAGTACAACCACTGCTCGTCCGGGTGAAGATGGAAGCGTATCTCGTCTCCGGTTGCGGAGAAACGCGACGGTTTCGGACGTTAATTGAATAATTTGCATCCCACCTGTCTGTGGTACAGAAACAACGTGACGGTACGAGGTCAACCGAATAGTTTTCTTCGCTTCTAATCTTCCGATGGCTTATAGCCCGGAACCTTTTCACGAATCATTAGGCTCCAAGCCAGTCGGGCGGTAACGTTATGTCGTGTAATCACGAACGTTCGCGCTTTACGGCGACGAAATTACATGTTTTTAAACGAGCATTCTGTCGAGCAAGAGGGCGCCTTATTGCGAGCAAACGAGAACCGGATGAATCACGCGAGAAGTCTCTGTTCAGATGAAGAAAGAAGAAGGAAAAAGGATGGAAGAGGAATAAAGTGATTCGACTGGCATTGTCATTAGTCTCCATTGTCAGGAACGACGGAATTTTAAGCGATCCTGGTGCATTTGAGATTGCTACAAATTGCAGGCCGTTCCAACGAATGCAACGATAACGTTCATTCGTCTTTGCTAGACGGTCGCGACACCGCCATTGTTATTTAAATTCACGTTCAAGCGTGCGTTGTTCACTCTTTCCCGCGAATCAATCGCTCGAGATGCGTACGACGATGGATCTTTGAAAAGTTTCAGCGGATAAGTATGAAAGAGTGTTGCTAGGTTTCTTATGCCGATTATACGTGATACTCAGCGTACGAAGTTTCGTTGCTCTGTCGTTTTCTTTTCCCTTTTTTACTGCGAGCGAAGTAGAGGCGTTCGCAGTGACGGTGAAGAGATGGACAAAAGTGAGAAATGATCGTATATACGTGGTGATAGAGGACCTTGAATCATTTTTACCAAGACCTTGAATGATCCTCGCAGGAAGAGCCTGTATCACGAGGTATTGAATTCACTGCTCGTTTTCCACTTTTGTCCATCTCTTCTCCATCACCGCGAATACCTGCACTTCACCGGCTGTAAAAGGGAGAAGAAAAATGACGGAGGAACTCCATACATTAGCACGAATGTAGAGTTAGAATGGGTTTCTGCGATCAAGACAGCGCAGCTGAAACCATATTTTCATATTCAAAATCACACTGACTCTAATTTGCAAGGAAAAACTTTTTCGTTCACGCATTTCTGAATTCTTCTCATTAAAAAATATGCAAAACGCATCGGTGGATTTTGAATCATCGAGAATCTTTCAAAACGTGCGAATAAACCATCCTTTTAACTTTTCATTTACGCTAAATCAAATTGAATATCTTTCTTTCCGTCAACATATTTATTTGAGAAAACTGACGTCTTAAAAACAAATTATAACGAATCTGATCGATTTTAGAAATGCATGTATGACCATACTCTACATATAGTCCATACTCCATGCCCATAATTTTACCTCAAAGAGTTAGTATGTCACTTTTAAAGAACAAACGTTTAAGTTCAATTTACGTCGACTTCCAAGAAATTTTTAGCGAAATTTAGTTTTTCATCTGTTCTTGAAAAGACCGGTCTCACAGACGGTGTGAAATTTACATGATCAGTTAATTTAAATGTACCAAGTGTCCAGAGACTTGTGGACTTCTTGCAAATATCTAGCAGCAGTTCTTCACACTTCACCGACGAATTACTGTTCGATTCACCCTCGTGCAATCGAGGACAGTTTGCACGAGTTTCATCCAGGAATTTCACCTAAGCAGAAATACACCCCGCGAGTATCGGGAGAAGGGAGACCGGTTATTGCTCGGCATTCCTGACCGTCGGCCAGATGTCATCGGCCAAGGCAACCTCGCGGAAAAAGGCGAACCGGAGGACATCGACTTTAATGCGACGGTATCGGTTTCAGTCTCCGAATACCAACGGCGACGAGCCACCTGCCTCTCTCTCTCTCTCTCTCTCTCTCTCTTTCTCTCTTTGTCAGCCCTCACGAACAGACGACGCTTCGTGCGATCCATTGAAGACGAGGGGCAAAAGAACGACAAACCCCAGAGAGACAGAAAGAACGCCGGTTCACTCAGTATGATTTGCAATTAACGTCACACGGACCACTTTGCTCTTCGGCCAATCTTAATAGCCGGACACAGCGAACATATGCTGTCTTGCAAATTCGCGAAACGGAATGTTGTTGAGCGGAGTGGAGAGAAGAGGATGAGGGTTCTACTTTTCGTATTAGCGTAATATGAAAGCGCGCGAAATCTCTGTAGGCATTAAGAGTAGAACGATTTACCACTTTCGAGCCAGGAGTGTTCACACGCTTTTCTCCACCAATAAATTATTCCGACACGAATGTAGTGAAATTTTCGAAAAAAAAAAAAGAAGAAAGAAGAAAAATATGGCTAAATTTATGTTATCTACTCTCAAGAGAGAGAAAGAGAGGAAGAATTAATTTTTCGCAACGATGACATGAATCGTCTGACAATTATAATTCGGAAGAATTCGCGAGCCGTTAAACGCGAGGTCAAGTGGGTTAGGGGGTTATGAGCGGCGATTTCAAAAAGTGGCCGTGTCACGTCGCAAGGCCAAGAATGCAATCGGCGGTGTACGTCTCTTTCTCGATTCGTTTCCAGGCCTTTCGGCCCTTGTACGGCTGAGTTGTAAGCAAGAAGTGGTCGTTCGAGCAACGAGCCACGGCCGGTCGAGCCGTATGAGGCAGCGACACCTCTTTCGTCGGCTTCGTGCCTCGACACGTGCTGCTCCAGAAATCAAATGCACCCGGGGAAAAACTGTGCACCGCGTCTGCCGATTAAAATAAAAACTCTGAAACCGGGCGTCCGTTGCCAGCAGCCCTCTTGAAAACACAGGCCGTCGCTTTTTCGTACCACCTTCATCTCCACCTCCGTTTCATCCTCGATCTAACCAAGATCTGCTCGTGAAAAATGCAATGCGACAGCTGGTCTCGTTAAAAAAAAAAAAAAAAAAGAAAGAAAAGATTGCAACGTATCGCGATTTCGATCGAAATTCCTAGTCACTTCAGTTAGCCGTTCAGTTTCGATGTTTCAAGTCTAACGACTATGATCGATCGAGCATCGATCGATTTCTTGGTTTATCTGTCTGTCGAAGTCGATTGAGAGGAGAATTAAGATCAGGATGTTGGTGTACGAGATACGAAGACTTTGTGATTTTTCATGAGAAGTAAAGATGGACAGTATAATCACCGGAAGCTACTACACCCGTCAGATATGCAGATTAATAGTTTGACATGTGTCACGTGCGAATATATTCTTCGAATATGTTCGAACGTTATCCAGGTCAATCGTAGATTAACAATGTTCTCTCGTCTACTTACCAGGTAACTCTGTGTGATACCACAATCCAATCAAAAGTCTATACCTGACGTAAATATCGATAGTATATATCCAAGCTTCGTCAGCTTTAATACGCTTATAGCAACGAACTACTGACGATACAAATCGCAGTTAGTTAAACCCCGCACGGAATCGATTCACCTTATTTTTATTACGTCTCCATCACGAGAAACGAGGCGACGCAAATGCACCCTACCGATCCAATTAATCTTAACGCGTATCTAATCAACATGGTTGTAATGGTAACCACCAAGTACGATTCAGAGTTAATTTCGTACAATGATCGATTCTTCATGTGGATGGAACAGTGAACGAGAAGGAGCGAGAGGGAGAGAAAAGAAATCTGGATAATCAGGAGCAGCGATTAACCGTAATAATAAAAGGGACGCTATCGAAGTATGTATAGGTCCAGGCGGCTCCATTAATACCATCTCGAACAGTACATTGCCGTAATTTCACGTCGTTTCCCGCCAGCTATCGTCGGATCTCCGCGGCGCTACCTCAAGGTTTCGCGGCGCGTAAAGCTTGCCTGCTGATTCTGCGCTCCTTTACGACGCTCCGCGCCATACGCTAATAACTCACGCTCCCAACTATCAGATAGGTGTGTAACAGAAGCGTCTATCTCTCTCTTTCTACCTCTCTCAACGCGTTGTCTCCTTCAGCGCTCTGTCTCAACGCGTTTTCTCACTCTCAGTGCTCTCTCTCTCAGCGTTCTGTCACTCTCAGCGCTCTCTCTCTCTCCACGCCTTCTATCTCAAAGCATTTTCTCTCTCCACGCCCGCTCTCTCAAAGCATTCTCTCTCCACACGCCCTCTCTTTCAACGCGCTCTCTCACTCTCAGCGCTCTCTCTCAACGCTCCGTCACTCTCAGCACTCTCTCTCAACGCGTTGTCTCTCAACGCGCTCTGTCTCTCAACGCGTTCTCTCTTTCAAAGCTCTCTCTCTCTCTCTCTCTCTCGTTCTCAGCCGCGTTGCTCCGGGGCCGACGATTCGCCGGCTCGCGCGCGAGAATGAACCGCGATTTATCGCCAAGAGATGCGCGGCCTCGAGCCCGCAGGACCCTCTTTTTCGCGGCGGGACGCCGATCCAAAGGGAGTACGAGCGCGTTGCAAACAAGGGATATACCTCTGACCACTCTCAGATAAATACTCGCCACGGCGACTTTATCACTGACGCGCGTACACGTATGGACCTGTGCGTGGATTGCTCGCTGCGTAAGGTGGATAGGAGGATGTTTGAGAGCGGTGATTTAAGAATGAAATCTTGGTATGCCGGGAGGAAGTGGATCGGTTTCGATGTATGCATGTTTCCGAGCGATTTAAACGTGCGAGGATAATTGTTTCGAATTTGCGATTCTAACGTTTCTTTACTGATCTTTTGTAAGAGATATTGCCAATTGTATGGTAGATTACTGTATTAGGCTCGTTCGAAGGGAAAGGACTAAGGTGTAGGAAATAATTCTCGTTGTTTTATACAACGCTTTTCGCAATCTTACACTCTTTAAGTTTGGTAGTTTTATTGAGTTTGTGAAAACTTAAGTTTTTCGGTATTTGTACCGTGTTTGTGAAACGCAAATAATAAGTAATAAATTCTATTCAGTGTAGAAACATTCAAATTCATTATGTAAAACTTATCTGTTTTGAATCTTATCACGCTAAAAAAATAGTAAATTATTTAACATACCTTTACTTTGTTTATTTAAAGTTACTTACGCGCTTTATAGGTATTTAAATCTAAGAATGCAAAGTAATAATCATCGATTTTGATGGAACTTCGATACATAATAATTTTCGAAAAAAATATTTAAGACGTATTTTTTTATATCAGCAGTCGTTCACACTAAGGTAGTAAAATCGCTTCTAAAACTGAGCGAATTAGCATATCTCAACATATCTCAAAAAGTATCAAGGAGTATAAATAAAAAATAAATAAACAGAAATAAAATAAGAAGTATAAATAACACAATAACGGTACAAATCGACGAATTTTATGTTTCAACAAGATTGTAATCGACATTCGCGAAAAATATGCATGATCGACAATACGTTAGCACATACACGAAGAAACCTGACATTCACCGCAAATAAAGTTTCACAAGAAAAACCATCACCTGCCTCAAACAGAATAATCCACTTCATTCTTAGTAATAACATAAAAAGCTACATATATACAACCATTCAGAGAAAAATGAAAGAGCAAACAATCTCCATATACTTCAACCTCCGTCTCACGAAGAAGAGAAGAAGAGCAGGCTTAATCAACGTCAGTGGAATGGCAAAAATCGTTATCGTCCGGTTTCGCGTACCCGATCCCCCGTTTATTTGCTCCAATTTGTTCCGCTTTAATTCCCGCGCGGCGCGCAGTCACGTTACTAATGATGTTATGAACGTTCTGTCATTGCACGGATTCCCGGCGATCGCTTCGATACGCGTTCGACGAGCGGTTTTAGGCCGGCTACCACTCGCGTCCTCGCATGCCGTTCGCATGCCTCCAACGAGTTTTTCAAGCAAAGCGTTCTCCTGCTTGGAGAATCCTCTTGGCTCGTCGACTACGAAAGAAGCTGATTCTCGTCCCGTTTAATTTCGACGTCGACGACGACGACAACAACGACGACAACGACTCGGTATCGATTGCAATTACCAGTGTACAACAAGATAGAGAGAGAGAGAGAGAAAGAGAAGAGAGTCACAGGACGGACAAAACGAGCCGCAGTTCCTTCGCGGCGAGAACGCGGAACAGTCGTGAACAGATGTCGTTCCATGGAATGCCGGCCGCCGATCCTACGGGCTATCGTCGTCGTTCTTCCTCGTTTCTTCCTGTTCTGGAGAGCCGACGACGCCAGTAGACGCAAGGAGACGTTCCTGGAACGGTCTCTGGCTGATATCTTGTCGACGGATGCCCATATTTTTCCCTCCGTTCAAACGGGAGCCTTGGCTTATTTTTCTCTCTCTCTTTTTCTCTTTTCTTCTTTTTTCTTTCGGTGTTCTCTGAACTCGTGACACAATGTCAAAAGCGACAGACGACAGAGGCTTCCCATTTTTGTCTAATTGCATTATGGGAAGATCGAAGACGTTTGATTGACAATTAACTGTCAGGTCTTAATGACGAAGAGAAGTGTATTTCGCTGTGTATCTGTATGCACGATGTTTCTCGAAACGTTTTCGAGCTGTGCGTATAGTCGGTGGAAGAAATATAGCGGTGGTCGTAAATTAAAGGATTATGTGGCGGCATCGATTGATGCTGTGACGTTTAGGATTGGCACGAGGTGTTTTGTGTGTTTCGATTGAGGCCGAAGGTAGAAGAAAGGGATGCTTTATACGGCACTGATTGAGGTTTCGGGATGTAAACTTTGACTCCTAACGGCTTGAATATATTTCTTTCGTTAGCTATACTTTGAATGGCACAGAGATTTTCAAGGGGAAAAAATATGCAAAGATAGAATTAAATCCTATCGATATTTTTCTTTTAGAATAAAATATTTTATTAAAAATGTAGAAAATTATTTATTAAAATTGTTCAACCACAGATATTCTTAGTATATAAAAAAATATATTAATACATTTATTTACGATATAATTTAATTTGAACAAAACATTCCATTATCGATTTTAATTGCGTAAGTTGGTTGCGAACGGTTTGAACGTTCATTTCAAAAAGATATTACTTACGCAAAACACTTCAGAACGATAAAAAGTACAAAATAAATGACGGGCTTTTTTATAAAGTCATAAATTTGTTTTCGTTACTCCCTACGCAACAGTTTGTGCAAACATGCAACGTGTAAACGTTAATTCATCAAACAGTTTGTTATAATTAGTATTCTACCAACGTAACTCAAACAGTTCTCATCCAGGACACTCTAAGAACGTTAGAGCAAACGTGAAGCATCTAAGAGACCCGAGTATCTCGAGTATCTCAAATATTCCACCACTTCGAAGCTTCCAAATCCTCGAAATTCTTCGGAAGACCCCAGACTGAAACGCCGAATCAGCATGGATACACAAACTATCTCACGAGCATCCTAAAACCTCTATTCAAGGCATCACCGTCCCCTATCATCCTTACAACACGGACCATATTTTCGAGCCAATTAATTTCCATAAAAACGTGCGAACCGTCGACGAACGAAGGAAGGCGGCTCGAGACACGGGCGTATCGATAAACGCGCGCCGGCCAATTACACCGAATTTATTCGCCACGACGTCGATGAGCCACACCGTCGTCGGGTTACCTCGATTATTCCTTGTCCCGTGTTTCCGTGCACATCGTAATTCTTGACGGGCCACGAACACGGTGATACATCAGCGATGGTAATGGAGAGAAAGCGCGACGCTCACACTTTTTCGCTTTTGCCGGATACGGTCCACGCGTGGGAGTAGCCTTCGATCGATCGATCCGCCGTAACGTGGATAAATTCGAGCGCGATTGTCCTCCTGTTTCTTTTTTTTTTTTTTTATACTCAATCCACGATAATCCCTTACGAAGAAACACGAAGTATACCGTATACATCGTGAAAGAAAGCAAAAAAAAAAGGATGTCCTCGTCTTTGTCGCCATCTTGGTAGTGGCGCAACGCTTAAATTAAAGACGACGTCCCTACAAATTGTTGTAAATCGACGAGCGAACGATTGGCAGGCGAACGAAATGTCGGCTTGTCGTTGGTGTTGTTCGCGAAGAAAGCGTTTTCTTCGAATAATCGAGCAGTTAACAAACGTCGTCGTTTTTGGTACTTGTGTCTCTCTGTACTTTTTTCTTTGGATAAAACGACTCTGTACATATACTGGGTATCATCAATCGAATCTGCGTGAAAAAAAATGTAAGTCCAAAAGAAGAATTAATGTTTTTGTCGCTTTCGAGTAAATCGGCTTTTAAGCATTTCTCGCGAGTGACGCTTACAGATTTGACGTAAGAAAAATAGAAAATTCGTCCTCTGTCTGTGATAATTAAATTACAGATTTGTATGCATTTATGGAAAATGTAAAAAGCGGAAAATTGCATAGAATGCACACAATACGGAAAGATACAGAAAATGCCCAAATTATTGTGCTTTTTATAACATCTGACAGATTTTCTTCCGATGTTAATTAAATAAAGAAAAGATTCATTTTCTTTCGGTTCGATTCGAACGCAAGATAAGCAGAGAAAAACACTTTTCTAGGACTAAATTTTTGTAAATTTTAGGAAAATCACATAAGTGAATAGATATAGAGATGACAGAATAAACATACTTCGTACAAATCACGAGAGATTATTGTTCAGTTCATGCAATGTTTGTAATTGCCGAACTGTAACACGATATATTTCACACTTCGTGATATACTCGGTGTAAAACTTACTGAACAAAATCGAAACTCAGTTAAAAGTACTATAAGAATAATTTATTTACTAACGAATAGCAACTAGTTTGAGATACTTGACTAAGGTGTTTTGTATGACTCTAATGACCTGCTCTCTTTGTAAAATCTTTTATAACAATCTCTCTAGAAGCCTCACATTTTAGCCTTTATAAGCTAGGTTATTTCTGCTATTTGTTAGCTTACTGTGTGTGGAATGAGCCTGAATTTGAGAGTGGAATATCGGTTCTTCCAAGAAAAAGAGTTGTTAAAAGTTACATTAAATTTTTGGGATCCCAAAGATCCTCAGACTTGCTTACTAATAAATTAGTTTCGATCTCAGTCTCTCTACAAAAGCTATAAGTACGGTACCTAGGTCTGACGGTCAAATACGACTAATTTTATAACGAAAATTCGCCAGATCGAAGATTCATCACGTTTGAACCACGATGTAACAATTATTCACAAAATAAAAATTGTTCAACAAAGTTTCCCACACTTGTACGAGCGGTAGTGTGTAGTTATGGTGTACCTCAAAATAGTGGTAAATGGAACGGCGTGTTTATTAAATGAAATAGTGTCGCGAGGCGGAAGAACGTTTCTCGTGAAGAGCGTGAAGTTCAACCGAAGGAATGCCTCTCCCGTGAAAACGTTTCGCATGACAGACGTCCGTTGGCCGGCGATAAATCTCGTGACTCGTACACACCGAGTGGCAGCCCAGCTTAGACGGCCACGCTCGTTCCTCCTTAATCACCTTTTTCAATTTATTCGCTTACGAAACGACCATCTCGCTCGGGACACGCCGCTCTTTTTGCCAGGATACACGTCTCCGCTTCGAATACCGTTCCCTGCACTCCTGCCGCCTTCAAAAAACAAAAGATTAAAAGGGAGAAAGAGAAAAAACGGAACGAAAGAGTTACCTGGAGTCTATTCGCAGAAGTGGATAGAACAATGGTCGGTCTGTTTTGACGAAGTATTTATGTAGATTGTCGAACGACGCATTGTGAAAGACGAATGCTACGTAGAGAGTGAACTGAGCGGTGATAAAGAATTCATCAGAATTCGCTATAAAATCATAGTACCAGGAGGTTGTAAATTAAACCTTCGAACATGCACTCGCATGCAATGCTGTATTGATCGATGACAAAATCGTAGGAATTTTTATTGGCTGGAAAAGCTCATTCATGAGTCAACCGCTGATTTTTCTACATTTATAGAAAACACACCACTTTTTCGATTTACGCGCCATTTTTTTTTCTTTTTACGCGAGTCTCTTTTCTACGTGGTAAATTACAACACAATTTACGCGATAGTTTTTACGCGCGATTTTAATTTACTCGGTCAGAAATGAGAATGATGTCGAATTTACAAATATTTCAAGCGACGAAGATGATACGCTTGTGCCAATTAAAAAGAAAAGATTGATTGTTTTGAAAAAATTTATTTTTGTTTTCTGATACGTCGTTATTTCTTCTGTTAAGCTATTTGAAATAAACATGTACGAGCTTTTACTTCCAATATTTTTCCTTTTCTACCGGCAGACTTTATTTACGCGATTTTCATTCGCGTGAAACGAATAATCCACGTGGAACTAATTCTCCGCATAAATTGAGTGACGTAATAAGAGAAAATATACAAAATATCAAAGTTACGGTGTTTTTTTATAATACTCTGTAGGTGAAATAATTTTCCAACGAAATTCTGCTTTTTTTTATTATATTCTTGAAGAAATGAATTTGCATAGAAGTCTGCAATCCAGTCATGAGGATCATGAAAGTGTAATTTAAAAGTGTACAAATTTTGTGCGATTTTATCAACTAAACAGTTGTGCTTGTTACACGACTTACAAATAAAAAATCTATAAACGTTGATTAATTTTCCTATGTATGAATAGCCATCAATGTTTTACAAAATTCTGCTGAAGGACAGAGTTAAATTTGCAAACAGATTGCGAACATTTTTTCGTATGTCCCTAGCTGAGATTTTAGATATTTAATCCTTCTAACTTCACGGCTAATTTAGTCCAATTCGATTCAGAATTGAAACATTTTTTTTTTTTTATGAATATTGTTAAATATGGAAAATTTTTCTGTGCAGTGAAAATTTCATCTGAATATCTCCAAAAATGCGGCGTTGAATAATTGTTTCCATCGATATCGTTAAATACAAAAGATTTCTCTATACAGTGAAAATTTCATCTATCTCCAAAAATGCAATGTTAAATAAATTGATAAATTTATCAACAAATCTTAACATTCTTCTCCTGTTTTTTCCACGGTTTTTCTAACTCCAAACAATACACCGCAGTAAACTGCTCATATTTCCGTCGATTCGATTGTCTCGCTGCCCGAAACATGTTTACTACGTCCGACTCGCCAGATTTTACGACCTATACTATAACTATGTGCCTTAAAGTTAGAGAATCTGAATAGCTTCTACTAAAATCCTACCTTTTTCCCCTCTTTTCAAATTGAAATCACACGGTATCAATGAACTTTCCACGCATCTCGTATGCTCGTTCGACTGCACACGTTGGATGACAGGTAATGACAGCGTTAATTCAAACATTCGATGTTTCTCCCCGTGTGGTCCGTGGCTACGTGAAATCGAGCCAAACGAAGAAGAAGAAGAAGAAAACGAAGAAGAGAAAGACGAGAAAGAAGAAGAAGAAGGAAGACTTGGGAACGAAGTCGAAGGATCGAGCACGCAGGTGTGGCTAAACGTTTGCAACGAGCAATCATGCGCTATTAAATGGTGCAGCACGATGGTGCATTGGAGCATTATGAGTTGTAACGAAGTCCCGCTAATGCGGAGTCGTCAAACAAATTTATGCGTACATATCAGATGACGGCAATTATGGTGGGTTCACCTTTCCGTGAATCTCGTGAAGACACTCTCCTCTCATAATCGCAGGGCTCTCAGCTGCTCGTTTCCTCCTCTGGGATCATCAAGACCACGGAATGCTTGGTGAAATTCGATTCACCAAGTGTTTTCGAGCAAATTGAACCTTTTAAAGTAAAGTTCGAATTTTTGTAAGTGTTGAATTAGAAAAGAGAGAAAAACAGAAAAGTGAAAATCCTCGTCGACACCATTTGACGAGAAAATAACAGAGATTCGAAGAACGAGCTTTCCTTCTACTCGTTCTGAAAGGAAGAACGATTCGTCGACGATTCTTTCTGAGTATAACGAATCGAAGGTAAAAGGTGAATGAAAATAAATTCGTATCGTTCTCAGAATCGACTCGAAAATCCTTGGAGACTATACGCATGCCTGCTGTGCGGATACTAATTAGCAATACGGCGAATAATTCCGTCACACCGTACTCTTTAACCCACAGCCTTGCGATTTATTTTAAAAGGAACGTACGCGTCCTGACTGTTTAATTTTACCAGAGCTGCATGGCGCGTAGTCGTTACAAAATAAAGTAAAATGATTCTATATTATTATATGGACACTGTTTCATTTCTGTAAAAACAGATTTATAAAGCGACGATATAAATGAAGAGAGAAATTAAAGAATATATTCTTCGAGTACCAACGAATTGACGAAAAAGACGTAATTCTTAATTTGATGAAAATTAACAGAATATTCCTTATTGTTTTATAATATTTTTCGTTTCAGTTAATTTTCAAAGCACTCACACAAATGTAAGTTACTTTGTGCATCGTGTTTAATGCATTCATGACACTTTTTCGAAGGGTTTTGTTTTTTATCAGTTGATGCAACCAAGGCAGAAGCATCACTCTCACTTTCAATTTCTCATGTATCTCCAATTTCAAATTCCGCATGTTTTAATTTATCTTTTAATTCAGTCGAATCAAAGCTATCGTTATCACTTTCATATAAGCTTTCAACTTTTTGCGATATTTTTAGGATCAGTACTATTAGACATAAAATTATTTATCAGGGGTAAAATTATTATTATTTTTATATATTAGGTGTAGAAATAAATACTTTTCGACTAGATTCACCCAATTATTAGAGCAATTAAAATCGAAATATTCACAATGGTGTCAGAAAAATGGCAACAGAGCATCAACAATAATGGAAATTATTTCTTACGATTGATCCTTCTCATTACTTTCAAATAAACCTTCGATCGTACCCAAAAGTCGTAAAGAATTAATTTCTACACCTGTGATAACACATTCTCACAATAATAGCATCATTGCTAAAGAACACTACTTGCTTGCAAAATAACTGAGCTGCGCGATAAAGATCAATTGCAGCACAGTGTCTTTCTTTCGCGAAACACTTAGCATCGTTATCTACAATTAGAAACTTTCAATTCACAATGCAAAGTTAATTTTTAAACGTTTCAACTATGCAGAAGTTGAATATCACACAAAAACTCATACGAGACGAGTAATTTCCTCTCGAGGGGTGTTAAATCGGCGTACAAAGCGAGAAAGAAGCAAATCGAAAAAAGGCAATTGGAGGGAGAGAGAGAGAAAAAAAAAGAGAAGAAAAGAAAAATTGCAGGGAGAAAGAGAGAAAAGAGAGATAGAAATTCTTCCCACACGAGGTTAGGGGCTTGCCGCGCGGCATTGACCTTTAACACCGCGCTCCGCGTTAATCCTCCGCCCCCATCCCCGCTCCGACCGATGCAGCGATGAATGAAACGATCCTGGCCATTAATCGTCGCGCTGGTTCCACGAAGGAACGCTCGCCACGGCGCCGAGCTATGCTGATTTCAATTAATTCCACGGCATTCCAGCTTTTTCTTCGTTAGGAACAGAGAGAATCGTCGAGGACGATTGTGAACGTCGCGAATTCTCCTCTAGGGTTGCAAAGAAAGAAAACCTTCGTCGTTTTCTCTATTTCTGTCTCTCTCTCTCTCTCTCTCTTCTCCCTTGTCGACCATAAATAGGGGTAAAGAAACACATTACTGCAAGCCCCTGTTGACTGGTACAGAAGGTACACATTGAACGAACAATCCAACTTTGTTTCGAGCAAAAGCCTTACAGGTTAGGTGCTCTCAGTTATAAAACACTTTATAATTGCGTTTCCTGAGGGGGTCTCTAAAGGAGAGTTCTACAGATAATTACGATAATGCCACGAAGAAATATGGTATTAAAATATGTGCCAACGAGATCCTTCTTTCAACCTCTCTGTCTACAACGTATCAATGCGCGACTGGTTGTGCTCGACGAAAGGTAATTGCGCGATGGGAGAACCATCCATGATCGAATAAGAAACATCGAGGATCGGATAACCTTGATAGTTTTTCGTGTTCTCCAACGTTCTCCGTCAATGTCCATCGACCGATCGAGAGAGCATTTTACGAGTGATCAGTGTGGAAAAACATGAGAGACACGAGAGGGGATTACGATGAGAGATAAAATTGCCAGTTCGATGGTGGTAATGAAATTCCCTTCGTTTACATATTGCTCCTTAATTAATAAAACGCGTACGTATCCTTTCACGGTGAGTTTACCTCGTCGAGAGAATCTTTACACGCGAACGGTGAGAGAATTCAACGTTCGAAGAAAAATCTGTTTGATAGAGATCCGAAAATAGAAAATAGACGATCACCAAGGAGGGTCTCTCGTTTTCTGTTTAATAGTCAGAGAGTCGTTCGATCATTGTCGCGCGATTGCTTCGTTAACGATCGTTTTACAGACGGAGGAAAGGTACTGGCATACTTCTCCTGGTGGATTGTAGATTAGAAATTGTACGGCGTACAGTGACAATGAACGTCAAACGAGACCGTCACGCGAGATTCGATTGATATTCTCTCGGATAACTCATACGACCTATATGTACAAATGTATATATAGGATGATCAAATCAGTATAAACGCTAGATGTATGAATTTTTTTCTTGTGTACCCATTTTTACGAACACCCGTCAAATTGACGAGCGAAAGAAAACTCGAATTTCCAAAGATTGATCGATATTAATCTGGAAAAATTACTAACTTTGGATACACTTCCGTGTTATTTTCCACTAATAAATATCAATAAACATTGCTGGAAAATAGTAGCAATAATTTTGTAACATTTCGACTTCAAATATCTCGTAAATTATTTACTATACGAAAAAATGTTTCAGACTAAAATTACATCCAACATGTACGTTTACGCTTTATTGTATGATTTCTTGCTTTGTATACTTTTTGTAATTCATAAAATAATTCGAATTATATTGTCTAGTATTATGATTTGATTTTAGTAAAATATTTGTTTTTTGCGTTTAGAGCGATCGGTTATGCTAAAAGTACGCGCAGTTAAAGGGTTAAGAATGTAACAACACTTTTCACGATAAAAGATCTCATTTTCAATGTATTTTGAATTTTATTCTGGTACGAAATTCAAATTAATGATGCATAATTTCGAAGTGATCATAACAATTTGCTCATTCACTGTACATGTGCATATACACATTTACGATAGATGTGTTATTACTACGGGAGAGACTTAACTCCAATCGGTTAGAAATCTACAAATTCCCGACAGTTCTTAAGCAATTCCTATCTATTTTTCGTACTCGATAAACAGTAAACTCGAGAGCTGTAAATTTTACACAGCTCAGGATAGGCCACGAGATTGTATTACGCGAGGCCAAGGTTTTATCGTAAGATTCCGCCGTTGATAATCGTACGTGACGCGAAAGCGTGAAAGACTTAATCCGCGCGGAACTGGAAGCGGACGAGTTAGTATGCTAAAAGAGTCGTAAACCTAAATATAATCGCGCTAAGATGGATTTATGGAGGTTGTATAAAAGGATTAAACTACTCAAGAAGAGGGAGTGTTACGAACCATTCTATAATACCTTATTCATAGAGACAGATAAAAAAAAAAAAGAGAAAGAAAAGGAAAAGAAAACAGTTTTAAACAAAACGAAAAAAAAATATATATATATTTAAACTGCGTTTCCAGTGGTATTCGTAGAAATTTCAACTACTCGATACAATCTCGTCATCTATCCATCTATCACACGACACACCGTTCCGTTGGGAGTTCTAAACGAGAGCTCGCGATTTCGCTTTTGTTCCGGCTGGGTTCGTTTCGTAAACCAGTTCGTGTACGAAGGTGTAGGCGGGTCACAACGAACAGGACGACGAGGCAGGCACGCGAGTTTACGCGTTTCCATAATAAAACACAATGCATCGGGGGTATATTCTCTGGCCTACGCTCAGATCCGCCATTCAAGGTTCCTCCTGGTATAAGAGACATGTCTGTGCAATCGTAAAGCAGCAAAGGGAAGCGTGTGGCCTCTTGAAATGTTTATACCCGAGTTCCTCGTCGACGACTGGCCACAAAATCCTGTGGCGCAATAACGGCACAAGGACGACTTCTGGCCGAGCTTCGTGTAGCCACAGTGGTAAAAAAGGATATTTCCTTTCTTTCTTTCCTTCGTACGTTCTCGTTCAACGACCAACGACCAGCGTGCGCACCAGTGTTTCTCGCGTTGCGCCGCGCGGAAAAAAATCCGTGGCCGTAAACCTCGTGTCGCTCGATACGGCAACGATACTCTCTGCCGTTATGGTTGTCCACGGCTTGGCGGATCGCCTCGTAATTAAGACGAGAAGGTAACACCAGTCCTGATAAAGTGAAATAAGCGAGGACGCACGGTGGACATGACGACTGGAGAAGCCACGAAACGATATCTTGCAGGGAAATATGGTCGATTTCTTATAGCATGGACGAGCGTGTTCCTTGAAACACGGTCGTATAGGTGTAGATTGGAGTTGTTACGGAAATTCGAATATCTGGTGTGTTCGAATATTCGAATAGCTGTAGAATTCGATGGAATCCGAAATTCAAACACTTCGAATATTCGAACTGTATCAGTTACACTAATAGTTCAACTGTTTCGAGTTAACATTCGAATTTTACTGATACTCGACTAGCTCTGATAATTCGAACTGGTTGAATTATTCGAAGAACTCGGACAATTCGAGCTCCTTGAAATATTCGAACCACTCGGATAATTCGAATACTTGAAGTGTGTGAAATATTCCGCAGAATCCGAAATTCAGACATTTCGAATATTCGAATTTCCCGACTCTTTCGAATAACCAAAATATTCCAAGTAGAAGTTTGAATTCTACTTGCATTCGAATAACTCGGATAATCGAACTCGTTCAACAATTCAAATAACTCGGATAATTCGAACTTGTTCAACTATTCAAGTAACTCGGATAATTAGAATACTTAAAATGTGTGAAATATTCTACAGAATCCGAAATTCAGACATTTCGAATATTCGAATTTCCCGACTCTTTCGAATAACCAAAATATTCCAAGTAGAAGTTTGAATTCTACTTGCATTCGAATAACTCGGATAATTCGACCTCGTTCAACAATTCAAATAATTCGGATAATTCGAATGTCCGAATTATTGGAGTAATTCAAAGTTCTACAATCCTAGTGTAAACTTCAGCAGATAACGTAACATTTCACGGGAAATAAATTCGAGAATGATTAGGCATGGTGGTATTATCAATACACCACTGTATAATTAATCTACAAATGGAATTCAACACAAACTCCCTAATACCCGTTTACTATCTACCGAACGATACAAAAACGAATCAATCTCCCGCAAATAGGAACAAGCCAAGATACTTTATCGCTAGATTAAACGGCAACAGTATGAAGTATCGCAGGGTTGCTAGTGTTGTACTCCTCAGAACCGAAGAAGATATTAATCGCAACCGATAGGGAGGAGGAAAGAGAGAAAAAGAGAGAAAAACATAGAAAACGACCAAGTGCAACATTCGAGATATTACGGGCCGTCGTAAACTTCGATGTTCTATCATTACGTCAAAAACACCGTGCCGGTAATCGGTATCAATAAGGTAGGCATGAGGATCCGTCAGTGATATCGAAGATCTATTTCGGCTCGCCACTAACATTCCACAAGTGCTTTCCCCTGGTTGATCAACTTCGTACAATCTGACGATCTTCCTGAATCCTTAACAAGGGGAAAACTAATTGCCAGGGAACGTTAATCACATCTCGAGGGATAATTACGCGGCGTCGACCGCCTGGTGGTGATCTAACGCAAACAACGTTGCCACGAAGGGATCGCGGAAATTGGTGTTCGCTCGTACGCGACTATATTTACCCTAGGTGAAAAAGATGGCCGTGGCAGGATGACGTAACCACCCGTAGACATTGCATACCTTCTCTATACTCTTGTCGTTACCGTCGTGCGCATAAGTTCGCTCGTAAAAGCGGAAAGTGAATTCACGAATTTTTGTCTATGGACGTATACGCTTGGTAACAACTCAAGAGTGGACGTTTTCTTTGATAGTTCGCCTGTACATTTACGGCCATACGGTAGTGACATGTGCTAACCGGACGCGTTGAAATCGATCAGCGCAAGGATCGTAAGGTACACCTGCAATCGATATCCCAACAGAAAACCGCACGCGTTACGTTTCCTGGCAATGAAGTGCTCCTTTTACGAGGACGCGGGAAAGGGATGGGATATGCTGTTGTAACCGTGGTGAACCGTGGACGGTTAATGAGCCTCGACGTGTGAGATGTGTTGGATGGTAGGTTAAGGAAGGAGTATCTGTGAATTGTGTGGGTAGTTGTAATGGTGAAAAATGTTTAGACGTTCAGAATAGGAGGGAGGGGAAAAGAAAATTGTATCTGGATTCCATCGTTTGTGGAAAGGATTGTCCGCTATTCTCTAACAGCTGAACTATGCAGCTGTTTCTAATCTTGGTACTGAAACGATACCGCCCACGGAGAAGCAACCAGATTGACGTTTAAAAAGATTTGCGCAAGAGGTACACAAATAGAACGGTAATGGCGATTGACTTTGTCCGCCGGTTACCTCGGACGAATATAACTGAAGACAATGAAAGTAACGTTCGAGAAGATGGAGAAACCGTATTTCAAGGACATTAATCCTGGATTCCTAAAGAAATTGGAAGATTATAAAAATTCTAGATGTAAACTTTATTCGTAGACTCTCTACTGAGAGTGTGAAATAAAGTCGACAGAGATTCGAGAAACAATTCGAAGCCACGTTTAATAGAAAGCAAGAGGTTGTTGAAAAATTCAACTTCAGCACGATAGCTTCGAGTGTTAGAGATTTTGTTCCTCCAATTTCTTCTCGAAGAAGTTTCAATTTTCGATCGAATTCTTCTTTCTCTTAACACTAAATTTACTGGATTGGTCAATTTGACAGATTTGAGATTTCACGAATAAAATTACTGAAATTATTGCTATCATTTCCCAGCAACTTCCGCTGACTTTGATTCGTGGAATTTATAAGTAGAACAGTATATGATTAAGTTACTTCTAAATTAAATAATTCTGTAGAAATAGGCGTACAAGAAAAATCCATAAATCTAGTGTTAAAAATGCAACGAATCCTGATAAGTGACACGATACGAAGCGAGCGCAAAGTATAACAATAGTGACGAACGAGGCTGAGCTTGAAATTCCATGGTACACGCCTTCCACTTTCTTTGTCCTCACTTTCTACCGCGACTAGCAGCACTGCATTTAGCGTGAAAACACGCCGCTTTATGTGTTTCACCTTCGCCGCGAGAACATGAATTATAACGAGGTACAGCGAGCTGTACAGATAAATGAGCCTCTACGGAGTTAGCCCAGCGTACAGAGATAACGTTGACGTACCAACGTTTCGGGCACCGTTGACGTTGAAATATTAAAACTGACCGTACCCGACCTTGTCGACGATCCCTTTTTACTACCGGTTCATCACGCTTTGTACATACACGCCTCGGGTGACGAGTGCAATGAGAAACTGCTGCTTCTGTTAGCCAACTGTGAGGATGCAAGCTGCTCCTGGCTTACAACGCAACGTGTTTAAGTTTCGTGAAATTCTCGAGATCGCTTCGATTAAGTACTTAGTTTCGACATGAAAAACTGATAGGAAAATATTAAACGTATTTCCAGTCACTTTCATTAATATTCAGACAGCCTGAAACACGTTGACAGTTGTGTTTCCACCCTAAATGTGTGACGCTTTCTGTCATCCAATTAAACAGGATTTTAAGAGAAGTTTGCAACAGGAGTTTTCACTAATAACACGATTATGTATGTATTTTTAATAAATATAAATATTTTTGTGTGATAAATCCCTTTGCGTATTACCAGAGCTAATATTGAGAGCATATCTTTATTCCTTAACCGAAAGTTTCGCTAATTTTGATATTTTAATTGTTTTATTCATCGTTGGCTGATGCACAATGTGTACTTTTAAGATAGAAATTTCAACACGTGAATATAGTAATAATTTCTGATACTATTTTATGTTGTTTCGTTCGATACCTTCGTGAACCAATTATAACTTTCTATTCAACATAATTTCAGTATCTTTTCTTCCATACTTGTGTGTCCCAAGTATACCTCTCCAAGCAATTACTGTTTCATTAAAAAAATGAACACGCAAAGGAGTACAAAATTAAAAATACTAAAAAAGAACTGTATTTAAAACAGTTTCAATTATACTAGATATGAACTAGCGAAGCAAACATGAAAGATACTTTGTTTAACAAGTATGTTTATCTCCCGGAAGTCTATTAATCAGCTTTCTGCTGTGAAACTTTATCAAACGGCTTTTTTCCTTTTCAATGATTATTTAATGATTCTTTACCTACAATTTTCCATTCCTCTTTATCGTACGATAATTAAAGTCAACCACGAGCGGTAGATAAATTGTTCAAAAAATGTATTCAGTTTTAAAGAATGTCCGAATATTAAGAGTGACTGTAAGCAACATTCTGAGGGCTTCAAATAAACAACAGCGAAGCATAAAGATATCTCATCGCGTATTCTGAACCCGTATACGCTCCTCTATCCGAAGTTATCGTATCCCTGCCTCTCTCAGCGAATTCCAACGGCCGAAAAGAACCAAGCCCTCTGAATCGCACACGGAAACGGAGAATATGGAACGTGGCCGTGTCGTAAATCGACACGTAACGTCGAGGACGAGCGTCTCCTCTTTCCGTGAGGTCAGCGAAGAAGCCGGAAATGCGGGTCTCCCCGTTCACCCAACTATGGGACATGTACTTATGCCCTCGCTAGCATCGAAGGTCAGATCGTCAAGAGAGATCAACGACGATCGATCGAGCGTACTGTGACGATCCTTCGATCGATTAAACGATAGACAGAGTTGAGTTTTACGTTTGTCGTGAGCTTCATGAACGGGAGCATCCTATACGTGGTGGAAGTTGAACGAAGAGCAAGATGACAACCGCATTCCAACGTTCTAGAGCCTATCCCTAACGTGGGCAGTTAACGACACCGCGTTCGAGGCGTTGTTCGAGGCTTTACGACCGCTTCCCTTCGATTAGATCTTCGTACGTCGTGTCTAGGCAACGAGGGATGATGAATGCGTTAACTTTTTTTTTCTCTCTCTCTCTCTCTCTCTCTCTCTCTCTTTTTCTTTTCGTTTTCTTTCTTTTTCTTGCGAGATGGTTGTTTGGTTAGAGGGAATCGAATGGGAAGCGTGTTTACGGCGCGGACAATAGAATGACAAGTGGAGAACGGCACGGTACGAATGAGATGTTTGTAAATGGTAAATAGAAATTGACAAGACAGAAGGAATGGTGAATATATACTCGTCGAGGATCGTTATTTGGCGCTCTGTGCGACGCGGGAAATCTTTCTTGTTAATTAACCCGGCGTTAATTTCACCGAGATCCCGTCACGACGATAAGCACGCTAGCTGAAGTATTCGCGACTGTGTATACTAGTTGGAGACGTTCCGTTCGTCGTGTTTCTTGCAAATGTTTTCGTCTCTTGTGCATTAACGGTGCAATTTTTGTCGGAGAATATTAATAATTTATAAAGTTAAGTGGTATTGACGAATATTCGTATATACACAGCTAGTTTACAGAGAAGGAATATTTACGATAGGTTAGTGAAGTCTCTAGCTAGACCTCTTCACAGTAAAGAATTTAAAAAAGGATCTAAAATGTTTCATATTTTTTTATTTGAGAAATCTGTTTATTCTGAAATTTTTTAATTTAATTCTAAATTATTTTTTTAATTTTATATATTTCTTAATTTAAACAATGTTCTTTATTTAATTAAAATTGCGATAAAGAATTTGTTCACCTTACCACAAACTACTTTTCTAATAGTAAAAGACCATCTAGGATAAACTCCATAATTCCTATAACTACACCTGACCACCATCGACTTAAGTAGATCGAGTGAATGGAAGGAACATCCTCCCGACAGCACTTCCTTTTTCCCTTTTTTCCCCCTCTTTCCCATTCGTTTACACGCCTCGTTTTCACGGAATCTAGGTTTATTAACTCTATCGAATTGCAGATGGTAGCCATTTGAATATCAGATTTCGCGCTATCTCTTGCACGCCTTTCGAACCTTTCATGATCCTCGGGCGTCAAATAGGAACGAATTAACCGTCATTCTGTACACGTTAACGTTTAAAAATCTCTCAGATTGAATACGAAAAACAAAGAGGCGGGGAGAGGTTCTTAGTTGTATATACAACATAAACAATCACCAGGTCGTACGGTAAGGATGACACAAAAGAGGGCGATAATTTCACGGCTGACGCCGTGTAGATGCACACGTTGCAATTAAACAGAGTGACGGGAAACAGGTAGGAAAAAGGCGTCCGCTTGCAAGTGAAAAATGTATCGCAATCCACAAAGAGGAGGCATGAGAAATCTTGGAAATCGTTACGACACCCGTGTCACGCGTGGCCCGCGAGACAAAAGGAACATTAGATGCATCCGTGAATAACCGGGGCTTTGCGCGACTGTCTAAATTTTCCCACGTGTTACTGGGTCAGTATACCTTTTTAAAACCGAGTACCGTACGGTCACCTTAACCCGTTCGTAATCCACAAACCTTCGACATTATAAAGACATTACACTTGCATCAAAAGAGAAGAAAAAAGAAAGAAAAAGCACATTGAAAATTCGACAGCTGCGTGTTACACTTGTCGTGAGGAGAGAAGCGTTGAAAAAGTGAAAAAGAAAGAAAAAAAGAAAAGAAGGGAGATCGGTGTAAAACGTTCGCTAATGACACTTAAACGATTCCATCCTCCATTGGCTGAACCGAGCCAGCAACAAATTTGCTCGACAACGTAGATTAGCCCTAGCAAACGATCAACAAATTGCTACCAGTTTCTTGCGACTTTTGTCCCTCCGTGGAGGGACAGAGATTCGCGCGTCACGGTTTATCGATTGTTGTTCCTCTCGAACGTTATCGACAACGAACGCTTACATCCATTACACGTCCTGGATAATTGCACGATGGTTCCCTTGGTGCTGTGGCAACATTTTACGGCTAATTAACGTTTCTCCCTATCGGTGGATCGTTACGCGGCCCCTCGGATGCGACGCTCGCAAAAACCGCTCGAAACTTGACGTTCAGCGCGATTTCCACGAAAGCCATCGCGATGCCGGTGAATCGACGCTCGTAAATCCCGCCGCTTTACCATTACCGTTACCAAGAGTACAGCAAGAAACGAAAGACAGACGAACTGCTTGTATAAAGAAACGAGAGAAAGAGAGAAAGAGCGTGGATTGCGGTTTCAGATCGTTTCCTTTCGCCCTTGAAACGCGCGCGAAAATATAATTGCATTCGTTTGAAACATGGCGCCTAGTATGACCTAGAACATCGAACAACACACACCAGAGTAACACGAGCAACGAACAACGAACCGAGAGTGGTTTCTTTATAAAGACAGAACGAAAGGTTCACCCAAGACTCTCGAAAACGCCCACGAGCACGAAGAGGTGACCTCGGCGTCACCTCGATGGCGCCACGGGGTCGCAGAAAACCTCACTGGACAAAGGTTACTTTCGCAATCGTCTGGACCAACCGTGAAAACGAAAGAAACGTGTCGCGACACCGGTGAGATTCTCCTTCGTGGTTAACCCAGACGGATTTAATCCGATTCCTCATCGAGGTTGAAGGCGTGGGCGGCAGACAGATGGAGAGTACTTGATCTAGGAATTTAACAAAGACTTGTATAGATCGCTCGGTGAAGTTAGGGTTATCTTAAAATATCGACACTGGAAAAAATTTTAAGGAAAGACTAAAATGTCATTAAAAGAGCTCTGCTTGGTGAAGTGAGAAATGGCGAGCACTTGTCTGACAATCTTTGGTACATAACTGAAACAAATCTACGTAAATTGTATTTTACTATTTTGCAGAGAAATAAATCTTCAGGCAATTATTTTTTATTTAAAAATAATTATTTCAAGTCGTTTCCCAACTTTTGTCCCCTCCTGCTTTTGATTCCTATTATAACATTTTGACTTATGCTGTTTCTAGTACTCTGTTGGATTGAAGGAAGAGGAAGAGACAATTATTGAAACTTTGTGAAGATGCTCAGACCACTTTTTTTCCTTGCATTTTATTTAAATTTACATATTATCGTGACTAACGCGTGTTTCCTCGATGTTATATTATGCTCATTGATTTCTCGATAAGCATATGTTATATCGACGAATAAAATCTAACGAAATAAAATAGTAAAGATTGTTACCACTAATAAATATACAAAAGTGAGTACCGTATCTCACCAATAAGTATTTAGACGATAAATTTTGGCGTTGTTCGCCCGAAGTAACGCGAGGAATGGCCGATAGATCACATCCGCAATTACAAGTTTAATTGGACCGTCTAACAATATCTAGTTAGCACAACACGCTCGCTTAATCGACTTAGCAGCTAACAAGAGATGTCGCTTTACGAGGAGCGCGAAATGAGGGTCTCTCGGTGACTGTCTAATTAGTTCAGGAATCAGCCTAGGAAGCCAGCCACGATCGATGAAGATAAGGACACGATAAAGAACACGTCCTGCTATTTATTCTATCGTTAAGAGAATCATTGATGCAATTATCAACCGAGGATAAAATCGTCCCACCTTTATAAACAGTTTACCCTTCTCGTCTACTAACGCGATCAAATTCAACAGCATAAAGCTTTCAATTATCTCAACGATCATCGTGAACACGACAACTTCAAATAATCGAAACGTTAATGAGGCCGGAACTCGGATTAAAATTCAAGGGAAACAATACGCTCGTCCATTCGCGAATCGTGTCATTAATTCGAATGAAATTGCAACTGAAAAGAGCGGATAGAGCGGTAAATTCTAACATGGATCACGGCTACGACCCTGGCCCGTGCAAGGTACGAGAGAATCGATCAAACCCGATACTACCAGCTGGCAATCGTTTTCGCTATGAATTACGAGGTCGTGCACAGGGAACTAGCAAGGTTGCTAGTTCAGTTACGAACTTCATCGATCTGAATCGAAGATACATTAAAACTGGAAGATACCCGACTCGCGATAAGGACTGTTTCAATTTGTGGATCGTATCGCGGTTGAAACTTTCGACGAAAAGTTTTACAGCAGTGACTTCACACAACGACAGCTAACTGTCGACGTCTTTATCCGATCCCCATGTATACAGAGTGTTTCGTAAATGCATGTCAATACTTGAATATACACACAAATCTATACTTTAATTTTTGAGTGATGGAGGATCAAAGACAGTGTTCAATTAAATCATTTTTGCATTGGATTCTTACTTTTGAAGACTTTCAAAAACTATCGCGTATGCGATGCAAGTGAATAATGTGTACGAAGGATACAAAATGAATTTCGAGCCATCACTATGGAGGAATTCAATGCTACGACGTGTAATGGCGTCTGATGTAGAACTCTTACTCCAAATACTCGAATATCCGGATATCTGAATACTTGAATATCTGAATTCAAGCTTTCTCTTATAATTACTCAAATATGAATATATATCTATATCTATTTCTATATGTACTGTAAATAAAATGTTAATAAATACATTATTCTTCGTATTCTTCGATCTTAATCGTTTACTCGTATTTTCTGTACCTAACCTAAATTTCAATGCACAGTAAAAGTTCTGTATTTAAATAATAAACATTTCAAACGCACTGATATCCAAATAGAAAGAATAAGCACCCGAGTTCTCAGATATATATTGAATAAGATACTCAATTACAGTACTCAGATCTTAATTGAATAGGTAAACAAGTTTCAGTACCCCTGAATCCGAGCAATATATCGAGGCACGAGGACATTCGAGGATCTTGAAAATTTTCTTTAACCATCCACAACTCGAAACCTAAGATATATCGGACATATATCCATACAACATTTTCTACTCGTTTCAGTGTGTAGATTCACGCCAAAATATCGACACACATTTATGAAACACACTGTATATATAGGTGTGCAGAACATCGAACTGGTTCGAGAGCGGTAGCCGTGTCACAAGTGGATAAACCGTGTACCCGTCAATTGAGATGCCAGGAAGATCGATCGGTGAACAGTTATGCGTTAATTGTATAATTCTATAGGCAGACTGCTCGTTACGCAACCTCTGGTCCCACCGTTCCATTGTCCTCGCGAAGGAACGACGGATCGAACGACTCCCTGAAACATCGCGTACGTCATCGACGTTAATTATACTTGCACGACTATTGCGTATCGGCACAGTGGTTGTAATAATCAAACTAAGAATGACAGAAGTGGCAAAGGTTATCGTTCCAGGTACCAGTTTGTGGATCGATACACTCCCACGGAATGACTTTTGCCACCGTTTGGTCGATGCTTCCAAGCTCCGTCGTAGCAAGAAACTTTTACCATTAAAGTAGCCATCTGATCTCGCAGTCCTGACACGAAGGTACGACTTCCACTGGAAATGGTATCCTTCGCCCGTAGTCACGTCCGTATTAGGACGATAATTGTTACGATATAATTTGAATTGGTAATCGGTGGATATCGAGGAATTCTCCGAACAGGGAATTCATTCTACGTCGAGGAAAAACCGATCGTCTATGAGAGGAGAAGGTTATAAATCCAATATAACGAACTTCTTACTCGCGTATAAAATCGCACAAGTGTTTCGAGCGTTCGATGAACGTCAGGATCTAGCTACTCGGTGTCAGTTCCCCTTCTCTCTCTTTCTCTCTCTCTCCCTCTCTCTCTTTCTATCGTAGCCAACAATATAGCCAATAATAGCCTCCTATTATCAGATAAATCCACACACGTACAGCCTGACTAAGCTGGCCCAGTACCGGGTACCGTGACCTCTGTTGAAGCGATAACGCTTGATCACAATGATGGCCAGTTCTCGCTTCAGGCCGCTTGAACCAGCGTGCAAGGGTTCAAGGTGACCGATGGAAGCTGTTGTTCGATGGACCAACCACACGGAATACGCTTCGAAGCGTCTCGTCGAGATCGCAGACGATGGAGGAGGACGCGTGCGTGGCTGGATACGCGCGCCTCCCGATGCTGGAGGTTAGGTAACGGTGCTGCAGCCAAGTAGCAAGCACGAACTAACCCGCGTGAAAGACGAGGAGGGACGAGGAGGATTCTCTTGCACGACTTTACAGCTGAGAATCGAATGTGCGTTCGAGCAGCAACGATGGGAGCCGTGAGGAACGTTTCATTCGATCCTCCGCGTTGTATTTGGATATATTTTGACACGTTCGAATATCGCTGATGAAATTTACCAAAGTGTTTATTATCGTTGATTCTTAGTTTGTCTATTTAATATTTTTTGTCATCCATTGGTGGGTCATACTGGATAATAAGAGGACCATTCGATGACCCATCGATGGGTCATACCGTTCTGAACGTGCCGAATCCTTTTTTTAGCAATGATCGACGTTTCTTTAGTCTCGAAATGGCAGAGATAAAGTTCGGTACGAGAAACTAGGAGAAACCCTTGATACTCGACGCTAGAGGTTCAGGCTAAAAGTAGGAGGGGAGAAAGCGAAAGCTCGAGTCACCGTGATGAATCCGGAAGTTTCTCCTCGGGGGAGAATTCCGGAGTGGCGGCGGATCGAATCGTGACGCTCGCCTGGTGAGAAGATTTGAAATATCGGAGCGGATTCCATATTGGAACAGATACGATTCGTGTCAAATTAAGATAGCGTATCGAACGAGTGAAATAAATGAGAAAAAGCTACGAAGATGATTGATTAAAAAATTGTAAAGAATAAATAAATTGCAAGAGCTATGAAACTGAGAACCTAATGCTATAAAATCTAACCTAACTCGATTAAAAGACAAATCGATCTTTTGACTTTCACATAAATAACGAGCGAAAGAATGCGAATTTCCATTTTTTTAATTCGTTCTGTTTAGCCTATTCAAGGTTGCAAATTCGTGAAAAATATCGATGATAAGTTTGTAGTATAATAGGGACAAACGACAAACTATTAATTTTTGCATCAATCTATTTGAACTCCTTGTATAGAGAGTACAATTGTAGCCAACAAGATGGACTGATTTTATCAAATTTATTCGAGATTTGCCAATATTTTCTCACGAAGAAAGGACCTACATTGTTGGCGAACAGTTTTTTCTACAGTATGGCCGAGAAGAGGGTCAGGACCACCTGTACAAAATTTGTCGAAACTCGATACCGCGCTTCCACGTGACTTAACGAGGCCCCGAGGCTCGTTGTGCAGGCTCCTTTTTTTTTCTCTCAAAGTTCCACGTTTTTCGATCAAACACCGCGGACAGGCCTTACTCCAGAGGCCTTGCCAGATGTATGGGTGGTAAGCCGAGACCGCGGTAAGGTCGGGGCCCAGCTGGATCCTTCGAATGTAAGGCCGAGGCGTCATTCTTGGGACCACCTGGTAACCAGCAATCATATACATATATTCGTGGTCCTCGAAATTCCTATGACCTGAAGAAGAAACGATCCTCCTCCTGAATTGGTACAAGATTCGATCCTTTCGACTCATCAACTCGTTCCAACATCGTTACCGTATTGTATCTCGCATTATTGCTATTGCTTTAGCGGGGATATTGGAAGCAATTAATTCGGTGCATTTAAATTCGTAAAATAGCCTTCGGCGGCTGTGTGATTTTTAAAGAAACACTCTACGCCTCTTTAATTCCTCGCTGTTATTCTTTTTTCTGGGTATAGTAACGAAAAAAATATATTAACGTATAATACGAGAATAATTTTTATTGGTAAGAGAAAATATTTTCGTTGAAAAGAAATGGGTTAATACTCCACGAAGAAATTTTAAGTATCAATACAGAAGTAACACGCAACCTTGCATTTCCACGCTTTAACATACGATTTCTCTGTATCGCTTCCACCAACTATACATCCTTCAGAACACTCAAACGTAATGCTTCAAGTGAAAAAATACCCTGCACTTCGTTGGAACATATTTGTCACTCTCAAAGTATGGAACGTTCACTGTAAACATTGTCGCGTATCACCGTCGCGAATCCGAAAAATTCGTCACCGTTATGCAAAAGAGTTCAAAGGTGGTAGAGTCTGTCATCCGCAGCCTCGAACTGTCCCGCCTCGGTGGACGAAGTATGGCCCGGCGAAAATACAGTTGCAGCAACGGTGAACGGTGAATAAATTTACTTAACTAATGCGCCGAGAGCCATGGGTACAGGCTGCGAATTGCCACGAGAAACGTAATGGCCTCGTGGATTACACAGTTTCGTACAACAGCAACGAGTTACCGAAATTATCATCGAATCATGAAGGGAAGGAAGAGGAGGAGCGTCGCTAAGTTAGCCAAGGAGACGTCCGAAGCAGAAGGATCGCGTTCTCGCGTCGATAGGCGGCCAACGTTGCCACACCGGGGCACACTGCTGCGACCGGCAATAAATTACGAAGATTGATGTTTCGCAAATCAAAGGCGATCTGCCGGAGCCGCGGCTTACTGGAGGTAGAAGAAGAAGGTACGCCGCCTCTAGAGGAAGAGGACTTAAACGGGCAAGAGAAGCGGTCGGAAGAGCATCACAAAGAAATCGTCTCGCCACCTACGACGACCTCGCCATGACTCTTTTGCCCCTCTATCTTCTTTCTTACTCTCTCTCTCTCTCTCTCTATCATACTCTCTTTCTCCGCGAGTATTAGGATTTACGGTCTGCACAGGATTGGAGCCGCTCTCGTGGTCGGCACGGCGTTCACGCCGCTTGAACGAGTTTTACGAGTCGTGTCGATTTGCAGATCGGAAAGGTTGACCCGTTCGGTTCGTTCCTTCGTCACTCGGCCGGCACGACCGTCTTGAAACTGCTCGAAAAGCAGTCTTACTTTACGTCCCCATCCTTGTATCAGAGTTTACGGTTCGCACGACCCCGATGCTGTGGATCTTAGAGGCCATCACGACGATTTGCATGGTTCGAATGCCGTTTTCAAGGCGTGCCGTTCGCTTTTCAACCTAGACTCTGGTAACCGTCTGTTCCTTCGTCGTTGGTTCGCGCCACACGCTTGTCCTTTCGGAATCGCTCGTTGCCAGAGACCAGCCGCCGACCAGCACACCGTAGACGCGTAATAAGGCCCGACAGCGAAGCGGCGTTAACGATCCCCGTAGCAATGCGATTTCCTTCGGTCGTGCGAGAAACGCGACCGTACGTACGTTCGTTCGTTCGTTACACCGTTGAGATTGTTACTACAGCTACTGCAGCTGATGCTGTTGCTCGATTTTTGCTTGGTGAAGTTGTGTCCTTGTTTTTACCACGTTTAAGTCACTAGGATTTACGAGGATGTCTTTAGAAGAAGAATCCTCTCTGTTTCTTACGTGATACGTGCTATTTTTCTTACGGTTGATGTACCTATGGGTTTCAGGGACTCTTCTCGTCAATGCTGTTTTGCTAGCTTCTTGTTCTACGATTCTTTGGTCATTAGGCATGTTAGCTTCGATTGTTTGCTATTTTAATACAATAATGTTGTAATATGTATTTTTAATGCAGAAGCTGAAGATAGATAATAATATAAATTTAATAGAGTATTAATTACGAATTAATAAATTGTTAAATACAAATTTAATAGACACACATATAATTTCTTTATTGTCACAATTCGCATGAGGATAGTTTGCACCACTTGCGAAAAATTCAAAACCACTATGAATGAAAAATTACAAAAAGAATTTTGGAAATATTAGTAACTTTTTTAATGAACTTTAGATCACTTGAATTTTATCTATCGAAATAAAATAAATTGTAATTGATAATAACAGCAACTTCAAATTTATAAAGAATTATCAGCAGTGTATTTATTGGCGAATGCAAATTTTTAATCGACAGATCTGCCAATTTACATCAGAATTGAATCTGTTACTAATTTTTCATCATTTCGAAATTGACGATTCGAAGTTCGACAGCAATTTACCTCACAAAAAAATTCTAAAAAGATTCCCACGTTTTCCCTAGAAATTTTAGTGGAAAATCCAACTCACTGATTTTAAACGTTCACCTTAAAGTATACATATCATTTAATTTCTTCCAAATACGAAATCATTTCTCATTTTAACACTCACAATTAATTCTTACACAAAATGCTACAAAGCAAGAGAGTTGAGCAACGTAGATGCTCAACCACAATTGAAATCTCCGCTCACAGACCGTTGATTTCGGTGGTTTAAGGGACTGGATCGAACAACGACGTAGGGTTACGATTGAAAGAGAAGCGAGGAAAAATAACGGTCGCCGAGGAATCGTTAACGGTTGAAAAGAAAGGCGAAGGATGAAACGGCATAAAGCGTAGTCGATCACGAGGCCGATTATCGTCGTAACGGCATTTCTTGCGATAATTGAAGGATCGTGGCTTGCGTTTCGTTCGACGCAAGAAGAAATCCGACAGTATTGATCGACGCGAGCCGTGTGTTACGGATCCTCCTTTAAATCGCGCGTCTTAATTCGGATCAAGGACGATCGGCGTTTATGTTAAGAACGGTTTCTTAAACCTGTGGATCCCTCTCGTTTTCTTATACGTGTATAACCACGTATATGTGTATACATATCGTACGTCGACAGTAAACTCACTTCGATAGACCGTAACCGCGAAACAATAAGGGGCCGAAGGCAATTTCGCAATTCAACAGAAATGTCAGGCGACCAACGTGCGATACAATTGTCCTCTGACAAAGTATTCGAATTGTAGGTACACGCGAACCCACGAGCCACGGTTCGAAGCTGGCTTGTATCGTTGGATAAGGGAGCTAAATCATCGGTTTTCAAGCGTTTTCTTGTCGCGCGTGTTGTAAAGGTAAATGTAGCATCTCTATACACGCCGCTACGATTTCGAGTATAAGATGTATCACTCAGACGGGTAAGATTTATTACGGAGACGCGTTTGACGTGGTACAAAATCGAATCGAAACGTATGTTACTTTGTATGATTGCGGTATATTTAATTTCGTAATACAAAGGGTGATCAAATTATTACGAAGAGATGGGTAAATTGAAATTCTTCGTTTCCAGTGGTGTTATGAGTTTAATAATAGTAAAATATAATATTTTTCTGGTGTTAATATATATATAGACAATTTGAATATATTGTGAACACTCAATTCGAATTTCGAATATGAGTTTCATTATGAAAGTCTCCAATTTAAAAACTTGTGCCAGTATACCACCATATATGTAGGAATAAAAGAAAACTGTGGAAAGAATGGAGAAGTGTTTAAGAAATTGCAGTAACGAAATATTAGTATTTTGATAAATTAATAAATTATAAATTTTGATTATTTTATACTTTATTTTATATTATTCTTGATATATTTAATTAATTTGTCGAAGTATGATTGTTGTGATTGATGAATCTTTGCAAAATGGAACGGTTTCATTTTAAGGATATTTTCAATTCTACTTCTGTTCAAACCTCAAAGTTTGCAAGTTAGAGCAATATTTAAACGATTCAATTATTTTGAGTAGAAATTTACCGTCACAGTTTGATTCGGTAGCAAAAATTCTCGCTAAAATAACGTGAAAAAAAAGATAAACGCCTAAATATGCATCACAACTGCATTCTCTGAAACACGCAAAAATTTTTTATATAACCTGATAATAATGAATGCCCCGATTATTACTTAATAATTAAAATATCCTTTTATAGGTATTTAACTCATATTTATTTACAATATTTAAATATAAATATAACATAGTCACTAAAAATCTCAAAAAATATAATATAATATATAATATAAAAAGAATTGTATACTACAAATATGATATAAATCACCTAATCACTAAAAAAATCATAAAGTAAGAAGCTAGAGATGAAGAATAATTTAAATTGAGCGAAGAAATCCTCACAGTGTAATTTTTATAAAAATAACGAATTCTTGTCGCAGAAAATGGTACACAATTTTATACCCTATCTCGAATATTTCTCTATGATCTCTATTTATAATAGAAAATCGTAGCTGATCTGAATGTAAAACGTCCCCCGTATTTTTCACCCAACTAAGCCATAAAACGTCCAACGGCAATAAACGAAAGTGACTGTACAGTCACCGACACTCTTGTTCCGTATTTGGTGATGACGCGACTAGCATAACTCACGAGATCGTCCGTTGAACGTGATCCTGACGAGGATCAGGCGTTTCGATTTTCTCATCAAAAATCCTTCGGTTAACTGTAAAACGCCAAGCTCTAGGACGAGAGAAACACACGTGCGCGCGACTCTCTTCGACAGAATGTGTGTGCGCGCTCGCCTGAGGCCATAGCTGCAAACACACCCACTCCCGTGGTCCGCTAATGGAATTACCTGTTCGAGTTTACAGAAACCCATAACTGGGGTTTGTTCTAGGAACGCGGGTCGTGCGAAAGCGCGCGCCTCCGTGTGCGTGCTCGCGCGTCGTTTCAAGCCGCGCGTAAAGTAGAAGCGAGCGAGAGGAACGCGAGCGAGCTCACAAGCCACGATGAAAATTATCCCCATAGGCTAACGGCGACCTTCGATCCTCTATTGGGATGCTGGCTCGCGTTTCCCATCGAGAAAATCGGAATTTCAATTTTTTTTTTTTTTCGTACGAGAACGTTCGGTTGGATTTTTTAGCGAATATCGAGGATGATGTGCAATATTATTTTTAGGTTAGGTCGTTTGAGATCACGTGAGGAATTTCTGAATGATTCGAAAGATGTGGAAGTTAATGCCGGGAGCGTGATGGAAACAAAAATTTGCAGATAGTAATATTCGTGCTGAAAGGAAAGTTGGAAAGTTGTGGAAGATAATTCTTGTTAGTATCGAATATTCAGTTTTTTGATGAATCATTTCGATTCGTTTCAATGTATTCAATAGTATTTCAATAGTATATTGAAGAATTAGGTCCTTTTATGAAACAGGTAGTTTACTGTTATGTTAAAAGTAGATTTCAATTAAACTCGAGTGATTTTCTTTTGCGAATTTTAAATTTGAACGCGATACAGTGTAGGTACCGTTTCAATTTACTGCAAAAATTCAGATTTTCGTAACAGTAGCCTAAATTCATTTGGAATTCGTTGGCAGATACGTGTATTCACACTTAACAGATTTCTTTTTGCTGAAAAAATTAGATTACGATTATATTAAATGTGGATTCCATTCGAACTCCAATGAATTTCTTCTGGGAATTTTAAATTGAGACACGGTGCAATAGAGGCACCGTTTGAATTTATTGCAAAAATTCAGATTTTAGTAACCGTAGGCTAAATTCACTTGGAATTCGTTCGCAGAGATATCTAATGATCCCAGCACTAATTGATAAAGTTTAACTTCGAAGTATCATTCGCGAATTCGCTGTTTCATACGTAGCAGCCCAATATTTAGGTCTCCGCGTAATCAAATGATCTCAGATATATTACTTCGTAGTTAATTACGAAGACCAGCTGAAAGTTCGATGTCGGGCAATGAAATATATTAGGGGAGCCGATCTGTAAAGATCAGCGGGAACTATCGTTCGGTTGTGTTGCATCACGTATATCTGAAATAATTAAACAACCTATTCCACGGATCGTTGGCCTCTTCTCTAAATGGCAAATAGTCACATCTGTGCAGCTGTTGCGGAACGAACTATGCGAGAATCTAATCTCGAGATAGACGACGATTTACTTAAAACGATATTTTCATAGATTTCTCACCCCGGACGATCTCTAATTGGATAGAATTGCCATGAGAATATCGCGAGTTTAAATGAATTCAAAAATATTTATAATATTCAGCAATTTCATATGATAATTTATAGATAATTGGTGAAAGGATATCGATAGCGTACGATTGATGAAATAATTATCTATGTCCGTACATTCTCTCTCTCTTTCTCTCTTTCTCTGTTATCGAGAAAGGAGATAGAGATCTTCCAAGCTTTATACATCCGGTATAGCGGTACATTGAAAGGAAATAGCCGGGCACAGTGGCGAAGAAGCTTGTTATACGACTTCCAGAACCGTCCAGTCTTCGATATTTCCTTTTCCCATTTAATTCGTCACGCCACCTTGTAACTGTGCCTTATTAGAAACATTATGTCCTCCCTTCGTCCGCGAGCGTGAGCGCGCCCACAGATCAATACCGGAGGAAATATCTTCCGTGTGATTACGCGACGGGAAACAAGCAAAACCGAATGGTTTTATGCCACATTTATTCGAAGAACTATGTAAGTATCGTTCTCTGCTAAATTTACTAAACTGTATCTCGATTTAACGACTAACTGTGATGGAAAAGTGTAACATAATTTGTATACTGAGCTGTCACATGCGCCAGATAATTTCTTTTTTTTTTAATTTAAGCTCTTTTTTAAATTCTGCATTCTTGTATTCGTATTTAGTTTACTTATCATACAGGAAATAATTAGAAATTGTTCTTTATTGATGAGCATGTAATGAAATACCACAAATTCCGAGTTCTTAGAATGAATGTACAATAGATGTTTAAATCTCTTCTTTCAGATATTTTTTTATACGAGAAATACAGGTATAAGCAAATGTATAAACACATAACACTTGCCTTATGAGAAAACAAGTCTTACAAAGCCCTGTGAAACTGAAATAAAAATAAATCTTATAAAAATATAATATTCTTTCCAATTGATGTGATCCATGGACTATAATAAATAAAAGGTAACTAATAGTTAATAAATGAATAAAAAATAGATACAATTCTGGTAAATAAAAGGTAACACTTTTCTTTTCATTCATATACAAAAAGAAGGATTGTTAATGCAGAGTAAATGAGAATAAAGTGTCACCTATTATTCACCAGAGTAGATTTGTAATCACAATTATATAATCGTTATCAATACACTGTACAATTTGTATCATTATCTTTCTTCCACGAGACTAACACTCTGTTAACACTCTTGCTCTTTACATCAATAACGACAAAGTCTATAAAAACCTTTCTAATAATAATATCAAATCAAACCCAAGAGAAGAAGCAAGAAATAAATACAAATTGCTTCCACAATCCTAACAGCACACCAGTAAAAACTCACTAAAATAGAAGAACATTGTACCGAATGAAAGTAGCGAAGATCAGACTCACACCAAGTAATATTCAGTAAGAAATCGATACTATTTTCATAAGTACAGGGTATGTATCACCATTTTCCACAAAAAGAAGAAAAGAAAAACCGACGTGGAACGTCTCTAACGATCAGTATTAAATAAAAACTGTCTATATCACTTCAGTATAAAATACTTCATTTCGAAAACAAAGCAAAAGATAAGCATAGTTCAGAGCGTAGCTAATTCTGAAAATCACTTCATCCACAACTACATAACTCGAGTAAACGCGTTCTTCTCTCACCGATAAATTCCTCCTCGAGAGTAGAATCGCGAAACGAGACGCGTTCAGAGCCGTTTGAACGCGGTAAAGCAAACAACGGGAACTCGTTTCCGTGGGACGGTGCACTTCCACGCCCACGCGAGGTTCCTCGTCGTTAGTTCGCCAAGTACACGCGTTTGATACGGAAGAATCGATTCGTGGTTGAACAATATTCCATTGGTAGACTCGGTTCTAACTGTTTAAACGCTTGCACATCGGAACAACGGAGGTGAAGCTAACCTCTTATAGGAAAACAACGACGTAACACCGTGGGAGCCAACGACCTCGTTTCACGGTTTCTTCTCCGTGAAAGTGATCTCCGATATTACGAGACCATGGCGCTGTGTTAACCCTCCGGAGAGTACAACGCCTCGAAATCCGCTCGAGATACGATAGATCGCGGTCATTTGTTCAGCACGGACGCGTTGTCCCGTGTTTGTCAAACAACGCGATTGGTATAACAGTTTAATGCAGTATCCTTCCAATAGTAACTTCAGGGTCAATACTTAACATTTGCAAATGAACGTTCAAGTTCGTGAAAGAAGACACTGAATTAATTTTGTACAATATTTATTAATTATAGTATAATTCACTAGTTTCAAAATATCTGTGTTATCTTGAAATATCAACGAGAGTGTTCGAAACGAGGCTCCTGGAAATTTTCCTTACTTTAATCTAATTATCATCTTTTACAATTGAAAAGTCGTCTCAGGAATCTTGATCTTACTGCATGGTTCATTTTCACGAACAATTTTTCGTTTAACCCTATTACACTCGGTATAAAACACTCGTATTATTATAAATATTGTGAGAGATGCAAGAGAATTGAAGAATTTATTAAAAAATTTTTAAACGTTGCATTGTTCGAGATATATAAATGAAATTTTTATTGTACCTAGTAATTTTGCGTATCTAACGATATTAGGCGGAAAAATTCATCAAATGTGAATCGAATGAGATATTAACCCTTTGCACTCGAAGTATTTTTTCATTCATATTACCAGCAACTCGAAGCGATTTTAGTGAAAAGATCATATTTACATGTAAATTAATGATATACGCATTAAAAGAAATGTCATCCTTGTATGTTATTATTTTTTTAATTGTTTATGAATACAAATAAAAATATAGTCGAAATATCCTATAAATAGTTTTCACGATTTGTTTTTGTCCTTATGTTAAAAACTGAAAATGATTTGCATTGTCTCCGTAGCGGAGCCATCGAGTTTGAAGACAAATTTTAAATGGCTCCGCTCCGGAGCCCTCGAGTGCAAAGGGTTAATAAAATACGAAAGAAAAAAATTCTGAAGATTCTGTCGTTTCATGTACAATCTAACACCGGAACGTTATAAATCCAAGCAAGCTTTCCCAGAGGTGCGGTATCCAAGGGAACGTAAAAAGAAAATCGAACGGTGTTGCGCGCGAATAAAAACGCGAAAGACTTGCCGCGTACATAGAAGACGATGCATAAACCTGTGTGCTTTTACCGTTAGATCGTCAAAGCTGTTTTCACTATTTCTCTCTAACAATCCAATCGTTTCACTCGCGAAACTCTGCGACAGGCAACGTTCAACCCTTCATACCTATCGAACGAAAGAACAAACGAACGTATCGACCAATGAAACAGAGTCGAGGAACGAGGCAGAGGCCAACGAAGAGAGGCCCTGCAGGCAATCGCTGCAGCGCGGCAATGAATCATCCGGTTAACGCAGCCTGTCTCGTCATTACTTTCCTTAGCGATCGCCTTAGCGTTCCAAGACCAGTCTCGCCGACCAGTCGGTAAGGTCAGATGCGAGCGAACGCAACGTTCACGGGAACGTGGTTCGCAGCTTTTCAGAGGAATGCGTGCCTGAGAGGATCGTGGATCTAGCTGGTAATCGGGGGCCATCGGCCTCGATGCTTCGAACACTGTTCCAACGTTGTCTTTCCTCTTATTATTGTTCCTCCAGATATCATCGAAGGTAGACATGTTTTAGAGATATTTATAAAAATTCGTAGGAACCTTGTAGATTTTTCTGAAGTGTGTCACCGCCTGAGTTTCGCGAATTTTCTTACTAACAGTCGTATTTAACGTATAAAATCCAAACAGCGAATAAAGATCTAGAAGTATTGTTTGTGAGACAGTCAGTATGGTTTCTGTCTTAAAATCTACTGACACTTTTAAATTTATACTATGTATTTTTTATGAAAGTCTTAGTAGGGTGACACCTTCGCGTTATGCTATCGCAAACGTATCTATAAAAAGGTAAACATTTGAATCTTTATCTAAAAATAATTATATTTAAGAAAATATATGTAATTTGTAATTTTTGTATGAGTTATTTATGACAAAAAAATGAACATTTTATTATTTAGATGTATTTAAAATTGTACTTCTAAAATTTTTATTTTTTGTATGGATTATTTGTGATTCAAAAATAAATTTTTCCTTGCTTAAAATATAAGTTTAAAATTTTTCATATTTTTTGGTTATACTTATTAACTTCCAATCCTCATATTCATTAATATATTTTCGAATTAAGTTACATTTTAAATTTTAACTTACGCTAAAAAAATAACTCTCTTTCATTACTTATTTAGGCGTAAACAAAAAATTAAAATTGTAATTTAATTGCGTCCTGTATAATCAATGAACAGAGTTCACACTAGAATAAAACTATTCGCTAGTCGCGCGGCGTCCACGCGGAACGCTTCGGCCGAGTGTATCAAACGCTAAAAGGGTTTAAAGAAAGTGGACAATTAGTAGAAAACAATTCTCCTCACAAGTAGGTCCGATTTTCTTTCATTCTGTTTTTCCCGTCACACGATCACTGACGAAACAAGCGAGAACAGGTCGAATATGCTTAACAGACCACACACACGCATGCTTTTCATCGGGAAATCGAAATTCCTGGAGTGAGCTGACTGGTCACTTCGATCACGTAACCAAGCACGATCGCTATCGATGGATTCCAATGGATTCCCGGGTTCTGCCTGCCAGGCATACGCCGACGAGCCGCTCTCGTACGCGTCGAGTTTTATTAAAACCGGACAAGATCGCGAATCGCTACGTAGAGAGCTCCAGCTATTTTCGGCTAAGCTTCCCCAGCTTTGTGCAATTAGGATGCTTCGAATAGCGGCGAGGAAACTCACGAGAAACCTCCTACTCTTCCTCCTCGCTTCTCCTCTTTCATTTTGACTTAATTAACTTCGATGTTATGGAATTCTCGTGGGAAGGTATTCGGAATTGTTCCGAGTTGAGATTCAGCTAGATTCTACGTTCGTTCGAAGATTAGCTTCCACTAAAGATTTTGATTACGAGCATAGTGTGATGTAATTAAAGGAAATATTCTAGGTGTAGCATAGTTGAAGCTTTAATTGGAAATTACTTCTGGAATAATCGTTTCGTTCCTCGAATATTTCTTTGCAAACATGAAATATCTCGGTGAATTTTTTTCACACTGACGAAAATGTACTCTTTGCACGGCTCTTTCTCTTTTGACATGCAGATTATCCTCCGCCCAGTACCGAAACGAAAGCGACAATCGCATTCCTGAAGCGTGTCGCCACACCGAAATGCTCCGAATGAGTAGACGTAGAGATCTTCGTGGCGTCGAAAGAGAGAAAGCATCGAGTAGAAGAAACCTTGAGGGCAAGGCTGATGTTGACAAGGGCCACACTGATTTAGACACGCCTCTCTTTTTCATTCTTTACAGTGTACCATATTTATAGTCACTCTATCACGTGTACAGGCCTGTACGTCGAATAAATATTCAAAAGCTAGGACAATTTCACCTACAGTCACTCTTATTAATATTCAGACACCCCTTGAAGCAGAATAACCTTTTCTAAAATTGGACCAAACGACGTATTGCTGGCTCAGATAAAAAGAGTTTATTGGAACACTCATGCGAAAAAGGAGAAAGAGTTTCGAAAAGTGCCACAGGGTTGAAAAAGAGTCGCAACAGTGTTATTTATTGTTAATTCAAATAATACAGCGTAATTATAATTTGATAATAATTTAGTACTGTTTTTAGAAGTTTTATTAAATATTTTGGTAAAATAAAAAAATACACTTTCTAAGACCTCAATGACAAATCCATCCATAGTCTCATAAATATAATCGATACCCGATTTTTCACTTGAATTTCAACAGCTGATATAAATCACAAATTAAAGCATTCACGTACCACGTGACATAATAAGCTTTACGAAATTTGAAATATAAATAAACCGAAAACCTAAATTGCATTTGAAAATGTTCAAATACATGATTTTACGTAAAAAAATATTTTTCTATTTAGTGTTAGTTTTCCGATAGTTTTTCCAAGTGTCTGTACGACACTTTTCGCATGAGCATCAACTAAGCTCGCAAATTCTGACGATCGATAAGGGTTGATAAATACAGTAACGATCAGATAATTTTCCAATTAAAACTCAATCAAACATAAGCCATGATTTATCCTACCAACATGACTCAAATTTCGAGTTCTCATCTCCTTTTATCAACACATTCATCTATGTTCTCGAACCTGTAAACTTCAACGTCTAACTGATTTTTACAATCTCACGATATTCCTTCCACCGACTATACACTTCGATCGAATGCAAATTCGCAAGCACACCCAGCGACGAGGCGACACGCAACGATTAGATATATCCCCCAGCGAAAGATCTCTCCTGTCGAATCAGCGAAACGAAGAAGATTAATAAGAAGAAAGAGGGTGAAAGAGAGATGGGAAAAGAGGAAAAGAAAGAGAAAGAGAGAGAGAGAGAGAAAAAAAGGATCATAGCAGCATTGAAACGCTCGTCATAAATACTTCGATAGACGTTCCCGTGGCGCAGCAAGGGGTCGAATAAAACTTCTCGCGTCTTCTCTTGGCCGCAGGAAATTTAATAGCGCGTACACGGTCTCGCGGCGAGGAGAGGTAGAACAGCTCCTCGGTCGTTTTATTCGTAACATTCCTGTCGCACTTAATGACGTCAGAGGCTCGGGGCAACGCGTAGGGCACGCGACTTGCACGGCTATGCGAAGGATCCCTACCAAGGTCGGCCGCTACCGACTTAGGATTATCCTCTGGAATCCTGGATCGCGAGCCACCGGCTTCAACCAGCCACACGTTTGCTCGAGCAAAACGTCCTCGCGCGATTCCTCTTCACCGCTCGCGTGTTCTCTCTCTCTCTCTCTTTCTCTCTTGCTTTCTATCTCGAGGTCGACCGGACCAGCAAGCGAATGACTTCGGGGGAATTTACGGTGGTTAATCTGTATCTAGACTTGTACACTGTCCTCGGGTGCGCGTTCCCTTTGCATATGCATAATTCACGTTTTGCATAAAACGTGAATAGAGGATGGTGGTGGTGGTTCGAAGGAACACGTATACAAGACTTTCGTTTAGCACGGTTCGAAGTTTCGTGTGTAGATCGAGAGCGGATCGAGGGAATCCTATTCAACCATCAATCTTTCAGGATCAAAGAGGTTCTTTTTGCGATCTCTGCCTGCAAAAGGTAACCGCCGGAGGATGCAGCTTTTAGTGTCCGAGAATATGGATTTATAGAAGCAAATGACGGTGATTTGGAAACGGGGCGATTGGATCGATCGATCCTCAGCCTCGTGCCGAGGGTTCCCCTTGGTTTCCTGTGTACGTGATGGGGAGAGAATTATTGTGGCGAACGTTCTATACGTCTGTTGAAACGTGTCTATTTAACACGCTGCTCTGGAAGAATCATTCGCTGCTGTGGATATACGATGGAAGATTGTATTTGTAATGAAATTGAATTTTAATTCTACGTTTAATTGCAATTTATTTTAGCTTCTTGTTTAACATAGTGCTTGAATTAGAAATAGTTGTAAGAGAAAAGTAAGATAACGGGTATAATTCCACAGGACTTATGATTTCTTTTGTTAATTTATTATTAGGTAAGGAAAACTGATGCATTATAAATTAGGGTCGAGGCGAATTGGATCACTTTCTGTTTAATAAAAGAAAAAATACTAGTCAGACGTTAAAAAGTTAACTTTTTATTATGTGTCTAGGACACATTTGGCTTGAACGTTAATAATAAAAACCAGAGATAAATTTGAAAACCTTTCTTCTGTAAATGAAAAATGAAAAAAATAAGGAATTGTAAGAAATTTGGATTAGATTAAATAATAACTTAAGACAATTAACGAGCAGTAAACAAACATAGACTGAATTCTTATTTTGATTCGATCCACCTTGGTCTACTTTAATTACACTTGTTTAATTCTTAGTCTTGTAAATTGAAACAAAGGTTAGAAGTTAATCTTTTGTTAATCATTCGTCATATCACTATCGATATATCATATTTCCTTCAAAAAATTTTTTTCCCTTTTCAACCCTTTCGATGCGGCAGACATTAGTACGTAAATGTAGACGTTCAATCCTCATTCGCAAAATTTGTCAAATTATTTTTAAAAGTTCAAAAAATTAAAGTTCCTTCCGCTAAATTAACAATGGAAATGTGCCAAGGATAAAATTAAAGATTAATTACAAAAAAGTACGAAGTTAATTTTCAAAGCATCTAAAAAAAACAAATACCCGAAGCAATGAAAATATTAATCAGTTTCAAGTTTCATCGATGCAACATTCTACACAAATTTCCGATCGATCGATCGAACGAGTTCAAAATGACAAGCTGAAAATTCGAAGCGATGGAAACTTGACGCCGCTTGGAAATCTTGCGGAACATTTCCGATCTGTCGCGTCCTCTCTTCCACAACGCTGCATCGAGGGAACCTCTTCTGAGATGGGTTAGGTTCGCGAGATTTCGGAGATATTGTCGTCGCGATGACTCAGAATCCGCGAGCGTCATCTCGGAAGTCACGAGAGTGCTCCGGGCATAATAAGCAGCGTACAAGCACCGCGAACGACGAGAGTAATGCCAGAGGTGGATCCAAGCATGCGCGTAGCTTTTTCGAGGGAAGAGGAGAAAACCGAGAGGAAGGCGAGCAGAAGTGTTTGGTAGTAACCTCACGTAGAGAACCTCGAGCTCGACACCGTGTACTCCTCTTAATCCCTCTTTTCTTGTTCCCTCATTCCTTGGCGCGCCGGCATCGCCATCTTTCATTGCAACAGAAGTTACCTCGATTGGCCAAATCCCTGCACGAAGATTCTGCTCTTCTTTAAGAGTTCAACGTGCGGAATTTCTTCATAAAAGATTATTCAGAATTTTGGAAAACGTAGACACTTCAAATTTTGTAATTTGAGGAGAAGCTTTTCTACATTTGATTATTAATAAGTGATTCTTTGAATTGCAAGTAAATTCCATAGATTAAGAAGGGAATTTTGTTAATACGAAAATTCTGACTTTTTTGAATCTTTATAGATTTATAGGGGATTTCACGAGAAGTGTGAGATCATTTTTTTGTTGACCCTTCTTCGGTTCTTCGGGGTGAAAACAGCGATTGAATGAAGGAAAGTGTTGCCCTATATCCCTGTATATCTTTAAAAATATGATAGATATACAAAAATGTTTAGAATAAAAATGTGATAATTTTTTATGCTTTACAAGATGCTACTAAATTAATGAAAATTGTTTATTTAAATAAAAAATCTACCATCGTTATTGCGTAAAAATCTTTAAGTCTCTTTTCTCGAGAACTTCATTCTACATTCCTTCACGAAGAATTTTTTCGCCATTTTTCTATAGTGATTAAAAAGTTAAATACACTCTGTAGAAAAGTTCAAAGAGAAGCTCCACATTGTAAAATCACGACGAGAAGCCCCATACGTCTCTTCCTTTGTTCCCTTTTCTCCACGCACGTTTCCCGACTGCTTTATCTATCTTCACGCTTCGTTCACGGTTTATCGTCATCGTAAAACAAACGATCGCCTCGATCAGATCGAATTCAATGCCAGGCTTGTCTGACGTAATCGTGAATTGAAAGCGTCTGAGCAGCTATTCGATCGAAAATTCATCGAGAAGTGCTCGTCTCTCTCATTGGCGACGACGCGTCCTCGTGGGAACGTGTTTCGCTAATAACCTAACAAGAAACCGGCAATTGCAAATCGCTAAGAAAGGAGAGTCCCGATACTAATGAGCAACCGTTCTACGTAGACGTTTTTCATCGGCAAGATAATAAGGTCCGATTGATTCGTCGCAAGAACACGATCGGACCGCATGCGATTTCAATGAATCTCGAGGATCGAGAGAGGGAAAGAAAAAGAAACAGAGAGCCCAGGCCGGTCCGTTTTCTTTCGTTCAAGCGGTTTCCTCGCGTCGAGAAGCCAGGAAAAATCACCGCCTATCGAGGGCGGTCTGTCATTACGTCGTTCGTCTAATGGAGCTTTCGCTCTGAAATGATAGACCTTAATGCTCGCATTTACCGACGCGTACCGGATAACTAGTTTGGACAGCTTGTTAAGCAGCGGGAAAAACACTCAGAAGAAGTACTAATCAAATAGACTCGAATCTACTCGTGTTCCCTCGTTTCATTATACACTATTCCTCCTCGTTTATGATCAGGATTCTTAATTAAACCCACGAAACCTCGTGATTACCAAAATTAAATAACCAATTCGATGGTAAGCTCAGAAGAGACGCCATATTTTGGAGAAACAGAACTGTTTATTACGGATAGTGACTATAGTCGCCTGTCGTAACGAAAGGGTTAATTAAAAAGAAGTCAACAATTTTTAAATAGTAATCGTCAATTTTAAATTCGAACTGAAGTTAGAGCAAAGATACAAATCTGACAGACTTATAATACTTTTATTGTCACACCTCAACCATAATTTCCACCATGAGTGTATCTCGTGATTATACGGTAAGGGGTTAACCAAAAGGTGTCTCTCTTAAATTTACTCTACAAATAACCTCGTTAGCCTCGTCGTTTTCAATCCAATCACAAAAAGAAGAAAGAAAATACTTCACGTTCCTATCGTCATTACGTCGCTTAATGAAAGTTGATAAATTGAGCGACGTAGTGGCGCGAAACGGCGATCCATGGTGTACATGATGAAATCGTTACGGTCGAAAAGGCCCATTCGTAACGATATCTCTCTTGTAATCCATCGAGCAACGATCGTGGGTCGCTCATCGCGATGGTTAGAGACCGTCGTCGAAATGAACGCCTCGCGATTAATCCACCGTGCCACGAGACAATGGAGTCCGTTCTAAATACCGGTTACCGATCGCGTTGACCAATCCACGGACTCCTGATTCGCCGTTGCACCGAGTACTCGACGATCTCGTTTGCTATGCACCACCGCGGAATGGTTGCTCGGTAGACACGTCACCAGACAGAACGCCACGCTTGTGCAACATAACCTAGATAGAGAACCCAGGCGGCACGTTGCACCTAGCTCGAATGCTTGTGTGCGAGAGATCGAGAATGCCATTCAAATCCTTCGATTGCTCTTGGAATTAAATTCAATACATTGTAATTTCAGGAATGTGAAAATTATTCACGCGTTAAATATCACGCCGACTTTAGTCGATTTTTCCTTCAATAGTTCAATTTCGACAATTTTGCAGTGTTACGATAGTGATTGAAAAATACTTGGACGAGAGTTAGCGAGAAATTGAACGAAACTGTATCTTTGTTCGAAAGATTAACGAATGATAGGGTATTATTTTCAAAATTTGATGACTAGTCGATTTTTCCTTCAACGGTTCAATTTCGACAATTTTGCAGTGTTACGATAGTGATTGAAAAATACTTGGACGAGAGTTAGCGAGAAATTGAACGAAACTGTATCTTTGTTCGAAAGATTAACGAACGATAGGGTATTATTTTCAAAATTTGATGCACAATCCTCGAAACTCGATTATTGCAGCCTAAACGAAAAACCAAACGTCGATCTTTGGATTTTTAAGATCTTGAGATTCTTGAGATTTTTTCTGCGTTAATAAGATCGCTGACACTGTCGACAGCGTATCGATCAGTGTTGAAAGTCACTGTTAAGTTATCAAGGGAAAGAGAACAAAATATTTGAAGAAGAATTTTCTACTCTTCTCTTTCAGAGTACACCTTCCTTTCAGCGATAATACAGTTGCTATCACTTTCAATGTTGATTGATTTAACCCGTATGCCATTGACGACAGTGTATCGTTCCATCTCGAAAATCGATATTGGTTCTCTCTAATCGACGAATATCACCACGAAAATCTTAATGAAAATCATGTGTCCAATTAAGAAAGTTTCAGGGCTTTGTTACAGCTTATACAATTTAAAGCTTTCAAGTATGAGCCATGTCCAGAAAGATTTCTCAACATTTCACAAGCATTGCAGCAAGCTTCATCAGAGTTCTGAGGACTTGTTGATAAAGAAACGTTAAGAAACTTCTCCTTTTGAAAGCCTCGAGCAGTATAAGTCTGCTTAAGAGTTTCAAATTGATGACACATGGCACGTTCCTCACGATTTGGTGACAGCGAACGTGTTAACAACTCTTACGAAATAAACGTAGCTGTACCGGGAATGGAAAAGGGAAACAGTTCACACCATAAAGTGGCACTGTGAAGTGACAATTATCGGTCACGATCGAGCACAATAAACCAGAACGAAAGCGAGTTCGTGGAACAGTTCGAAGGTCATCGAGCGACATCTTCAAAGACGTGTAAAGGGGGCAACGTAGATTTTCAGGGAACTGGTTTCTGTTCCCAAAGCGGTGACGACTTGAAACGTCGACCTTGGTGAACCCCGTTGAAACCCTCGGATAGCTGCACGCGAGGATAATTAGAGTCCAGTGTCGCGTATCTTAAACGCATGCATACACTCGCATTTGTGTGTATTAAGAGTGCCTTTGTGTGGAAAGTATCATATGATGTAAATTGAAATTTTTTCGTCAAAATCAGTGTCATATATTAGCGAAAATTATACTCCAAATTGAATCACTTTTTCTTGAAACCTTAATAATTTTATAATGACTTTTGTGTATCGAATAGTATCAACAAATTAATTTTTTTAGTATCTCTATATATAGTTTCATAAAATGTTTACGCAGAAAACTAAGCACTGTTTAGGTAACATTTAATTGCATTTTTCTTTAATATTATGTTCCTATGACTGCTTTTGTGTTTCATAGTTTGCTTGAATTTTTATTTATGTATATTAATTGAATTTATATTCATATAGCATGCAAACAAATAAAATGAAACAATTTTATATTGAACTTGCGATGACGATGAGGTTTGTGATGACATACAGTAAGCAGATTTTAGTAAATTTCGGTAGATTTTGCAAAAGCAGATTGCACTGAATTTCTAAATTTAGTAAAATTTAATAAATTTCAATAAATCTTAGTAAATCTCAAAACATCTTAACAGATATTAATATAGTACAGTAGATTCTAATAGAATACAACAAAATTCAATAAATTCCAATGTGATTCACGTTCGATAACTCTCTTAACACTTTCGCTCATCTCACAGCACGTGGCCCAAAACACTTGCACGATTCCAATCGCCAAAGATACTTAGTTCCAACACAAAGTATCCAACCAGTAATATTCTCGGACAATTACACTCGTATTTACCTCGTCGTATCGAAATGACGAAATTGCCCTTCGCCAAACCCCGTCGAGTGTTTATTTGGTCCCACTTCGTAGTGTACAGATAAACGCTGATGCAACGAGACCGCGTCGACCAAGATGATTCAGTCGATTAATACTGTTATATTACACGACTTTCGCATACAACCGATGATAACGCGATAAAGAGAACGATCGAGGCAAGATTGACGCATGCAACCTTGAGAAAGAAGTCGAACTTAAGGAGAGACTTTAAACGCACGCGTGTTCCTCCGATAAGGGTCTCGACCTTCGTCGTCCGCATATACACCAGGAGAGGAAACGATCCGAGGACACGAATCGTGTTGGCGAACGATGACATTCCGGGTACAATAAAGTTCGACGGAACACGAGCGTACGTTATCGTTACCGGGTAATCTTCCTTTGCCTGTACAATTGTACGCGCCTCCCTTCAGGCTCTTTCCGAGTACCTTCTTCCTTCAAGGACCATTTCGAGCTCCATTAAATATTCTTAAACATTCGACGTTTCATGGTAGCTACGATCGCGGGACCCCACTCGAAACGACGTTCTTGCACGCGAGTGTTAAGCCGCCCCGACACGCGTAGCTTCGCGAAAAACTCTTGGGAAAAAGGAGAAAGGGATCTTCTCGTGTTCCTGGTAAACGATTGTTAGCTTCGATAGAGAGAAGTGTCTAAAGACACCAATGTATTTCTCCTATTCGCACACACGTGACACGAACGGCAGGAGCATCGCTTAGAAAGCGAGAGGATAAGCAGATGTTCTTCCTTCGAATGTATGGAACATCAACTGTTACAGATTATCGCATGCCAACGTTGATGAAGTCCGCCTTCGTTTCTCTTTTAAATGCACCGGCGTGTAATCCTCCTAGTTTCACCTGGTGAAATCGATCTCTACGTGGAACGTTCTCGCTTAACAGCGTGAGCACACCGGTGGAATAATCGTTCTGTGACACGGAACGATCAGAGAAGACGTTGGAAGATCAATTGGATAGTACTTAGGCGAGTGTTATTAAAGTTTTCTGTTTGAACTTTATTGCTGAAATTCGACGTGAAAAAGGAAAGAATCTCGGAATGAAAGTATTCGTTATGTTGAGACGTAAAAGCGAAACATAAACTGTGTAGGAGAAGACAAGTGAGCTCGTGAGCTCGTAACGGAAACGCGTTCGTTATAAAGAGGGCAACGGCATTCACGCGACATAGCCACGGATTACCATAAGACGCGCTAATTCGTATCAATTTATCCGACCGGATGATTCGATTTATCTCTTTTTCACCAAGCCTCCTCTACACTCGCTGTATAATCCTTTCCGCTCGTAATGGATCCGTGACTGTCCAACGTGCACGAACGCAACAGATTAAACCGAAAAGGAATCGATCGATCTTATGAAACGAAGTAGAAAGAGGCATAAAATCGCGATTTTCTTGTGCCCGTGAACCTCGTAGCGGTTTTCTTGCTAGTCAAAATAAGACTTTCATTGATTGCCGCAAATTGAGAATCTTTAATTGTCAAAATTAGTTAACGTAAGGGGCTGACAGTCGTATAACGCTGTCATAAATTATGACGATCAGCTACTAAATCTTTTATAGTTAAAAAAATAAGACACGCAGTGATAAACTCGTGATGATTGAAAAATCCCATGATTTTCATTTCTCTGCCAGACGAGTCACGAAGGTGGAAAACTTCCAAGAGCTTTCGAGTAACTAATCAAAGGATAATTAACTGATAAACTCCACTGTTAAACTTGCTATATTCATGTTAGACTAATAAAGGATTATTTATATTAGGTATATTTGACAAATTGTTGTTAAATGTGTTTTTATGAATGGACAGAGGACGCAAAAATCGTGAAAAATGTTCCACGCTCAAGCGACAAGTTTTAAATAAAGTATCTTCGCGGAAATTGTAACCCACGCGCTACAAACTCTTCTCACACCGTCTCGAAAGAGTTTGAAAAAGAAAAGAACGCTAACGAAGCACCGTTTCCCTCGATCATACCGACTCTCCTTTAATTAATAGAATTAATCGTATCAGACTAGCTGAACGATTAATTACTATGGAAGAGAATCGTACAGGCTGGATGATAATTACAGTTTCAATCGGGGTGACGTAAGCTCGAGCACGCAAACGCGTGCGTGCACGCGGAATCTGCATAATAAAAGGAAGAAAAGAGAATCTGTCGCGTCTCTGTGGTTCTCGAGTGTTCGGTGAAAAAAACAGTTTTTTTAAATTCAACGGAGATCAAGCAGAAGGTAATGGAAAGAGGGTTAAGAGAGGAAAAGGAGGCTCTGTTTGTTGGATCGTGCGTGAAGAGGCAGGCGCTCGCGTGTCTGCGGGTTTCACGCGAGGAGGTGACAGTGAAAGTCCTGAATCACATTCCGATTCCAAGAGAGAGAACTATTAATAGCCTTGGTCCCCAGGCAGCCAGTGTATCCCGATAAGGATAATCGATTGTTTCCAATGGGAGGAAAGCCTTCTTTTCCTCTCTTAATTGACTGTGAATTCTTTCCGTTCTCGCTCAATGAGAAAGGTATCAACGTGTAATACGTTACCAAACCGTTCACCATGCAGCGCTACCGGTTTCTCAATGAGATCGAAGATGATTTTCCAACATACCTGAAACAGACCAGAGAAGAAACTAAAAATCGATCGAATTTATAAAAGTTTGTAAAAAATTAGCGAAGAATACATAGCCACAGCAGGTGTGCGAAGTCGATCTGTAAAGATCGATGTTAGGTTTATGGCGCGGATGTGATTTTTCACTATTTCTGAAATTAAAGGGAAAAGTTCGCGACAAATATTAGGTATACAAATTTATAGTCCTTTTTTCGTAAATTTCTCCTTTAATTATACGGAGCCAAAGTTGATTTTGTTCTGTAAATTAACTGCCATAAATTTCTACACATTTATTCGATCTATCGAACAAGCTTCAAATCTACTGTTTAAAAACAATATAATGGTTTTGAGTGAAGAATCTCAGTAATAATTTTTCTCAATCTTTACAACTGTTTCGAAATTAGTATCAATGAAATGATGTTGTAGTGACCGGCAGAAATGAAAATCAGAGGGGGCTAAGTCCAAGGAACATCCAAGGGAATATATCAGATCTTTTGTGTCTTTTGCTGCTCGATTTCGTTACTCAAACGCATTAATTATCCTCGATATCGGATAGAATAGCGTTTTTTGCGGTTATGTGAACAGAGACGTTCATTTTTTCCGTACTTTCTCATTTTGAATATCGCAAAAAAAAAAAAAACAGAAACGTGAGGGGAAAGCAAAATTGGAACACAAAATAAAATTACAATTGATTAATTACAAGTACTACGAATTTATTTGTACACTTAACAGTTTCCGCGTGTCTTTTAAAATTTCATTAAAATTAATCACAGAGTTTCTCAATAGCAATCGACGCACCATAAACCTCTGGCACTCAAAACGAAACCTTCAGGAAGTCTGCGAGAGCTTGAAGGCACGTGTGCCTCCATGTTTCTCCGCTCGGCTGACTCCTGAAGGCGTGACTTTGGAAAAAGCTCTGATTAGACACAAAAAAAAAAACGCCTACGCTCCGAGAAAGTAGGGTAAAGGAAGTAGCGCAAGAGCTACGAGATTCATTGTTCGTATAATAAAACAAACAGTACTTTAAACAACTCGATACATCAGTCACTAAAATTTCATGTTCGAAAAGACTTATCTCTTTCCCACCTGGTTTTCCATCCTCCAAATGAATCTCTCTCTTACAACCAGAGGAAAACAAATATTATCCGTGATAAAAAATTCTATTCGATCAACGCTGAAACACGCGCGTATATTTACACCTAAATTATTTCGTCCAATTAAAGTCTGAACCACTTCGAAGCAGGTAAGAAGAGAGCTACGCTAAAGATAGTAACGATCGAAGTGTGTCACGTGATACTATCACGTGCTGATGGTAGCTTCCGAAAAAATTGGCGGGAAAAAAAGAATATCCAAGTGGGGAAAGCGATCAACGGTTCCCAGAAAGATCGTTCTTTTTACCATCGTGGATCTTCAGGATTTATCATCTCGCCTCAGGAAGAAAAAAGAAAAAAAAAAATAAGAAAAGAGGACTGAAAAAGGAAAAACTGTAACGCTTCTTCGAATCATCTTGGATCAACGAACTCGTGAAGCTCGAGGGACTAGGTTGAACGCGGGTAGGAATGTCAAGAAACGACCTTCGCCACCTCCTCTCTCGACCAGCCGTCTAGCAGTGAGCGCGTAGCCGGATGAACATAGCTTGGACTCGTCTCTCTTTCCCGTGACAGCGACGACCCTAACCGTGAGAGCCTGATGGTTATCGAAACTGCGAGCGTACGCAATGTAACGGCCTGTACGCTCGCCGTCTAATGGCGCGGCTAGGAGCGTTTACTCGCGGACAATCGCGGCACGGCGCTTATTGCGCGTACACACGCACGCAATCAAGCCGGTAATGACAACGTGTACCTTGGTGAAATGTCCGATTGTGAACAACTGCTCGAGAAGAGTGGACGTTAGAGGTGTTCTTTGATAAGTACCACTGAAGATCGAAAAACTGGCGAGGAGTGATTCGATTACACGTTTCACGCGAATATACGTTTTCTTTTTCACTCTTTTCTTTTTTTAAGCGACTGTTTGTAATTTACTTGTGTAGAACGTTGGTAAACGAATTTATGATATCACGGGAAACAAGATTTGTAGATGTGTTCGTTGAATTTAAATAGGGATATTAGTGCATGTTTGAAAAACTGGATGGAATGATTGGTCTAATTATTTTCCAACTAGTTTTTCATATGTGTTAGGTATGTAAGATAGCTGCTATACTCTCGATTATTTTTAGAACGACTGAGAGTGACTCATTTATGACTCATTAGAATTTATTTAGCGGTGTATGAGAAGGCAATAATTGTTTTACTTAGAAACATCGATAGTTGCTATATTTCTGATTATTCTTAGAGTAAAAAACTGTTTTAAAGCAGAATTTATTTAATGTTGTATGATTGTAACAGAGGAATCAATAAAAGAATAATGTTTATGTTTTATTTACAAATGTAACTTTATTACTGATACAAAGGATAATGATGTACATTTATTTAAGCATAATTATACCGAGGAAGAAAAATAATCTGACAGAAATGACACGAAAACAATTTTTCAGTAGATATATACAATATTTCGGAATTCAGCTAAATCTGTAAAATTTTTCTCCAAAAAAACAAATACAAATTAGTTTTATTTTCGCAAGCAAGTAGAAAACAAGTTCTTCAAAATATTTTTTCCATGATGGAAAATATCTATTTACATTTAAACTCAAAATAAATTAATGTAAATTACTTTTCTTTATACTAATAAAATAACATAAATTAGATATAGAGACTTTCTTCACCGACTGCAGTTATCTCTCGAAATACCTCAAATGAGTAACTCCAGTGAGTGATGAAATCACGAAAACATGAATAAATTAAATATTTACATATAGCATTGTATATAGCAACTACATGACACGAGCAATAAAAAAAACACTGTGAAAAAAATACAGACGTGTTCCAGAAATTATTATGAACACAAAATGTAAAGTGACAAAATATTATTACACATCATTTAAAAAATTATATTTCAAAATCTTTGCTACACATTATTAAAAGTATTTCTCGAAATAAAAAGAAAGGTCCCATTCTAAGTGTGTCTTTAAATCTTATCTCATTCTCATCTAGTCTGTAAATGTCGTTCAATCTTCAAACAAGTGGTAAATAATTTCACAGCGATCATAGCAATTCGTTCACCCACTGTAATCTTTTATCGTTGAAGTGTGAAGAAAAATGGGAAAAGTAACAGTGCTCGGGGAACACCGAACGCGACCAGGAAAACGTTTCCCCTGAATCACGCGCGATAAAACGGCGAACGACTCGCTGAAACGTGACGCCTCTGGTGTTGACATTCAGCGACAGTAGCGTCACAGGGTAAACGCATTCGTGACATCGACAAAAGTGCACTGTCGTGAGAACAATGAAGGTTTCTCGCTGCTGTCGCGGAACATCTTCGCCGAGCTACAATAAGCAAAACCGACTGCAAGGTCGCCGACAAAGTTCGACGCAGCCCGATGACTAAAGCCATCTTAAATCACTCGTAGAGAACAAAATGATTCAGCACGGAGGTATCCCGGTGAACCGGAAGCTGAGTCCTCCAGCCGGATCCTTTCTTCTCTTTTTTTCATTCTTCTCGACCCCGATTTAATTTATACAAAAGGACTACGTGAGTCAGGATGCTGGATTTCGTAGGACTTAACCATTGGCTCACTTTTGAGTCATCGTACGGATAGAATCGTGCGAGATTAGCGCACGTGTCGAGCACGTTATTTCCATGGAGAGACGTAATTGCATTCTAAGACAGCGAGATGTGATCTTCTTCAACGATTAGAATGTTAATCGTCGTATGTTGCAAGTTGAGGAATCAAGAACGAAAGACGTACACTGTCGTTTACAAGTATTGGGACACGAGTTGCGCTCGTGTAGAAAGTATCGTAAGATTGAAATTACATTCGTTCGCCGATGTTAGTATCATATTTGTACCTTGGAACTAGATTATAACGCAACTCCAATTTCTTTTGAATTATGTTATGCACACGATCTTGCCGCTCCTGCTTTATTAGATACGTGGGAATTTATTTAATTTACGTAAGATATAATAAAGATTTTAATTATTTGAACTGCTTCGAGTATAATGTTTTATGTATAATTATCGGTTTTTTTTTTGTTCTGCTGTAAAATTACAATGCAGAACTTGAATCAGTCTGAAAAAATATATAAGTTGTTCATCGTTGTTAATTTTCCTCGTAAAATGACAGATTTGTGAGATAAATAGAATAAAAAAACGAAAATACACGATAAATTGAATAGATTTTTTTAATTTGCAGTAGTATTCTTGCAATCACGATACTAAAAATTTATTTTATCGATATCTATAATTTTTCTATGTTGCATAAAACCCGTTGCAGAGACTAGTTCAACGATTTACAACGAGTTTAATATCCTGTAAATGTTTAATATACTAAAATAAATCACACATTGTTAAAATTTTATTTTTATCGCAGACTCATGACCATAAGTCTCCGAACACTTGATTCGTTCAAATTAAAAATAAATTAAGAACAAGCTGAAAAAATGAAATTAAACTTTACTATGTTTATTTAAAATAAAGAGAGAGTTAATTATTGGGTCGTACGAACATGTTACAGGAAAGAAATCGTGATAAAGATCATAATTGAAAAGTGTCGCGTGTTCGATGATTTATAGACGAAAGTGTATGCAAATATATACTCGTTGAACTGAATCCAAACTGAATCATCGGTTTCCAGGATCGTAACAATTTTGCAAGCCACCGTTTACATTTGTTTCAGGTTCGACAAGTGTCCCAACACTCATAAACGAGTGTGTAGATCCTCGAATGTGTACTCGTTCTAAGCTGACACGAATATGAAGGATTCATTTACGACGATCTAGATTAAGAGCGGTCTCGAGTGCGTGGACAGCTGCTCTCGACTTACCGCAACAGCTCGTTCTCGTGTACGCAATCGAACTTTATAATCCGTTTACACACACGGTGAACGGCGTTTTAACCCATATTGTACCAATTTAGAATGGCGAGGACGTATACGTTAAAATAAGGCTTCCCAGGCGAAGCGATTATTCTCGGTCCCGCACAAAGCCCTACAATCGACCAATACTACTTGCCTACCACTTATTCACGTCTGTCTAATACATATGCTACATCTCGTTCATGTTCCTTATACACTAGAGGCGAAGGTGCACGAAATGAAACGAAGAGTTGCGTAACCATAGAACAACATGTTTCATCGAAATGAAACGGGTTCAGTTCGATTCTGTATGGTGTAGCCCCCCGACTCGAAAGTGAGCGGATTGCACTCGCGTGGGTCGTTCCATGTGAGTTCAGTGTCAGATCCCGAGACGAGTACTCTCATCTGGCATGCATAAAATACTTCGGTGGCGCCAACGTGTCGGCCAGCTCTTATAGTCGATACCCGCGAGCCTATACACACTCCTCTGTTCCTTCAGCTTTCTTTCTCTCCTTCACTCCTGATCAAGCGGTCGCCGTGTGTCTCTCCTTTCATCCTCTTTTCCAGGTGACTTTCCCTCTCTCCTTATTTCTTTCTCTCTCTCTCTCGCTCTCTTTCTCTCGCGCTCTCTGTCTCTCACGCTCTGAGTCTCTCGCGCTCTCTTTCTCTCACGCTTTCAATTTCTCGCGTTCTCTGTCTCTCGCGCTCTGAGTCTCTCGCGTTCCTTGTCTCTCGCGCTCTCTTCTCCCGCGCTTTCGGTCTCTCGCGCTCTGTCTCTCGCGCTTTCTTTCTCTCGCGCTCTCCTTCTCTCGCGCTCTCCTTCTCTCGCTCTCTCTTTGTCTCCATCTCTCCCTTTTTCCCTCTCCCGCACGCAGTCCCATTCTTCCCTTTTTTCCTTCTGCATACACGTTGTCTACTCTTTCCTACCAACGTCGATCCAAAGGCAGGCGAACGAGCTGGCAGGTATGTGCATTTTTATGCGCTCATTTATGCCCACGCGTCCACTAAAAATAATCCCGTATCGAAGAGCGAGCATAATGAACGCTCACCACCGGTTGCCGCTCGAATTCTTCCCCGGCTGATCCCTTTTCATGCTTCAACGCGACACTCTGGAAGCTTGTTCTACTCTTTACAAACACACACACATACACATACACTTCTACCTTGTATTCTTGATTTTATTTCGTTCTACAAAACAGTAGAGTATCTTCTGTGCTATGCAAATGCGTTCATTAGAACGCTCGAAGGATTTAACGTGTATTATCGTTGAGGAGCGACTATCTCGGTCGAAGTGTTCGTAGGTTTAATGCAGGCGCGTGTCCAATTTATACGTTATTAAGGTTGGAAACAACTTTTCCAACAACCGTGCCATATATTCCTCGATAAATTCGTTCGGTGTAATTCAGGAAACACGATCGTACCACTAATGGTATACGAGGTGTGCATACGTAAAAACCAACAATTCAGAACCGATACTTTCGTTCGTGAAAGAACGTCGGTGTAATTGATAAATGACGATCGAACACGATGGAGAACGACCAGTTTCACATTATTTCGAATCGTAACCAGACGCTTGTTTACATACCAACGTAATACGCAACATTCGAAATTATACCTTCCTTTCGTTTCTCGTTGGCCCGATCGATTGCTACCCCCGTTTAACGATCTCTCACCTTTCAACTCGCACCTCAAACGCGTTTCCCTCGTTCCGATCAACCGCAAACACTGGTTACAAGAAGGCCCCAGGGACGCTTAGCAACAGTGTAGATCTCTCTACCGGTTACCGCTCCTCTAATGGAACATAATCTCAATAATCGGCCGTGGAAAATCGTGCCTCGAATCGGCGGGATTCACAGTTTCAGAATGGATAAAGAGTGCACTCGAAAGTCGTGATACGAAACCGTAGGGTTTTAATGGAATTTCTGTCTCTCTCGATGGGGAACAAGATGTCTGTACATGTTGAGCAATTGTCACTTGATGATTATTCTTTTTTTCTTTATTTATTTGTTTTTGGTTTTGTGATAAGCAAGAGAGAAAAATTCGAATAATTGAAATATCAAAAAAAAAACAAAAGCTTTTGAGTTGAATAATTTGTAATACGTTTAAACACATAAACGCATGAGCAAAATTTCATAAAAATCAGGTTTCATCAAATTGCTACACGCACCATTTCTGAAAATGTGGTTTCCAAAAAAAGCACGTTTCTCGATTTCTGAAAATGTGTTAATATTTCGCGCCGCTTTTAACGTCCAACTAATTAAAATAATTTCCAGTTGGAATTTAAACTTGGACTAAATTCTATCTTCTTCTTAACAGAACGAAATGTAATTATTTATAAAAATGAACAGCAATTAACTTTTTGTTTTATTTGATCAATGTAGCGTAACCCCTTAAAAATCAATTCCTGTTTTTCCTCGCGCGAGTAGAGGCACACCTTCGCGACACGTGCCCTGGCACGCTCACCCGTCGTTCTTAATGATTCCAAACGAAACGTTTTAATTGACGGTGATCGTTCGTCCGTGTTTAATTGACGGCTGTAAATAATTCGGCGTATAACTCTGGCTGATTCGTACGAAATCGTCCATAGCCCTTGCAAGAGCTTACGTTAATGATCGACGCGCGTGCACTGTCGTAAATAAATGGCTCATCGTGCCCTTCGACTCTACTCTCGCCATATATGAACCGTCTCTTGACGATCGCCCACGCAACGCTCGCATCTTCGCGCTGAATTCACCGCGGGATTCGAGTACGCGACGGCCTTCGACTTCGCGAGGCGACGTAAAGGTTCAAGGGTCGTCTGGTGAACGATTGTTATATAATATTCGCGCGTGAAAGTAAATTGCGCGTCGCGATGCCTGTCTCGAACGCCCACGGTGAAAATTTCGCGATTAATCGCCGACATATCGCTGGAAATATATGTTTCTGATCATTCTGAGGCAAATGTGTTTTCCCTGAAAATTATGAAGATTTTATGTATCTAAGAAAATCTTATATTTAAGAAAATACGTCAATTTTATTAAAATATATTTTAAAAATATTGTGCTATATTAATATTTAATTGTTATTTGAATCACTGAAATATCGCTGGAATCATTTTCTTTCTTTTAATTCTGGGGCAAGGATCTTTCGAAAAATTCTGAGGTAAATATTTGTTCCTTAATTCTATGGCAGGTACTTGCCTAAAAACTCTGAGGCAATTGTTTTGTCTAAAAATTCTGAGGAAAGGATAGGTCGATTTTACTATTAAAATATTTTAATCACTGAGATGTCGCTGGAATCATTTTCTTTTTTTTTTTTAATTTCGAGACAAGGATCTTTCGGAAAATTCTGAGGTGAACATTTTTCCAAGAATTCGGAGAAAAGTATTTTTCTAAAAATTCCGAGGCAAGCATCTCTGTTTAATTCTGAGGCAAACGTTTTTTAAAGATTCTGAAAGAAAGATAGGTCGGTTTTATGAGATATTATTACTACTTTTAGCGACAAACTATCGATCAGACATTTTCCATAAAAGAACGTTGATATTTTAAAATTATAAAATGTTATTTTACATTCTTAACATCAATGCTAATATAAAGCTGGTTTAATCGATTAGTGATTTTATCCAGAACTTCCACCGATTAAAAAATTCAAAAAAATTTCGGTAGATCGTGAACTGAAGAATTGAAAAAATTTCGGTAGGTCAACTGGAAACTTAAGAAAAATTTCGTTAGATTCCTCGATTGAAAAATTGAGAAAAATTTCGATAGATCCTCGCTTAAAAAAAGTGAGAATTAAAATTCACGTAGTACAGACGACAAAAAGAAAACATTTAACAAATGAAATGATGAAGGACGCTGTTTAACTTGATCAGAGAAGTGAAATTATTCTAAGAACAATTTTACAAATCGTTCTACTTAGCGGTAAACGGCGATCGTCGAAGATAAAAGGAAACCCTTGCGCGGCACCGATTACTCCGAAAGCGTTTCGCAATTCGGATTTATATGCCGCGTAGTCGAACCGCGCTGCCACCAATTTAGATCGAACACGAGGTCATTGTCTCAACTGCGAATCAAAGATCGTATACACGCGGTTCTACGATTGAGAGAACGCTTGACGAAACACTCGATGCGGCGAAACTGGTTGCTATGCAGTGTATAACCATTCGTACCTTGTATATATACATATACATATGTATATATACATATATACCTACGCGGAGACACGTGCCTTCGTCTCGTACCTGTTTCGCAGACCCTCGACGTGCGTTTCACACGCGTGTCTACTGATTTAGAATGTTACCTTTAAACGTTTCTTTTCTTTTTCTTTTTCACGAAGGAATTTCGCACGTTTCTTTCTTTTTATCAGAAAGCTTTTTATCTTAGAAAACAGTGAAAACTTCCAGAGGTAATTTCTACTTCTCGAATATATATATAAAAATAATTTTCTCGATTAAAACAATCGCTACGAGGACGTCGATCTTAATCGATCGAGACGATAAAACAAAATTCGCTGAAAAAGTTAAACGTCATTACAGAAACTAAATTTTTAAAATATTTTGAAAAACGAAAAAAAAACATATTGTAAGCAATGGTGATTATTTTGAAGGAGACAAAGTAAAAATTGATGAATAAACAAATTGTTTCTGTTTTATTTGATCTGGAAATTTTTAAATAGAGTAATCGGCAAAACGTTTAGCAGAATACCGCGTATAATTTCCAAAAGTATGATACTTACAGTCATTCGTTGTTCAAAATTTTAAAGAATGAAATATTACCACTGTATGTTGAACAAATATTTTTTTTTTATAAAATGAATATAGTCAATTTAATTTGAAATGATATAGGACTACGTCTCCATTCGCAAAACTGTTAAATCTTTGCATATATTGTATATTTCAGCAGGGTATTTATATATTTCGTTCAGAATACAAAGAATTGTACGCGAAGCGATAACAGAGAAAATTCTACATGCTTTCTTCACTGAAACACGACGAAGAAACGCATACGAATTCTGCAGGATTTATCAATAAATTACACATCGAGAGAAGAACAATGAGAGGAAGGAAGACGAGCGATGAATTCGATTGGATCGAAGTTTTAATACGTCTACAGGGTGGCCCCGTGGTTAGAGATTTCATTACAACGTTGTTGTTCCATCGACGTGAAAGAAAAACGAATCATTCCGGTGATTATAGTGGTTAAAATTAAACACGCCATTATGATTTATAAATTGCCTGGCTCCTTAGATGGGTGAAACTCTTTCGTACGAGGGTTCCGCAAGGGGGAACGTGTTTCTTTCCCTTTCTTATCTCGTATATTGAATCGAAGATATGAAATATTGGTAAAAGGAACAAGGGGAATTATTACGAAGAAAGCGGAATAATGATTGTACAGGAGAATGGGAGATTAATTGAATCGTAGACGATGGATATAAGCTTTCAATTTTCTTTCTCCTTTTTAACTATGACTTCGATAGTTCATCATAAACAGAATTATAATACAAATTTTTTCCAAATAATTTGTCTTTCCTTGGTGAATTCACGCATGGAACTTTATATCTAAATAACGTAATCAAAACTAAGCTAGAGTTTACTAACATGTTAAATACCAAGCCGATTTCAGTTGACTTCGTTCGTTCAGTAATTCAGCTTCGAAAATTTGGCAAAGAATGATACAATAAAAGTGGTAACTTTATAACACCGTAAACGAATGATAAGGAATTATTTTCTAAGTTTGAAGCTGTTCATTTTTCAAGAACTAACGTTTAATCTAAACGAAAAGTCTATTCGGCGTGGTACTTAACGTGTTAATCGAAGTAAGTTTTAGTAGAATTGATTTTATTATTCTGAAATTGTTCCCGAAACGAGGATCGGTAACGATGCTTTTTCTGTAGAACAATAGGGAATAATATCGTTGTTGAATCAACGTGAAATCACGCGATGGTAATTTCCATCGGGAATAACTTTACAGGCCAACAATGTTCTTTAATGACGATCATTTTCAAGTTATGTCCACCGCCCCTCGTGCACACCTGGCGCCATTCAAGGGTCAGAAAGCTTCATTTGTCTTCTCTGGCTTGCTCGTTAGACTTCTGAAGTACGCAGAGGCTTCTCTCGTAGGAACGAAACGAATGATGCATCAACTTCAACGGGCGCGTTGCTCATGAATATTACCGCGAGGAAACAGACACGTATATACAGTGTGCCGTGGGGAAAGGCTGCGGCCGACGATAATTACGGGGATGAAAGCAGGTGTTTCCAGCAACTGCCATGAACCTTCTTTTTTCTTTCTCTTTTTCTTTTCTACGCTTTGCATAAATTATCGTTCACACCGCGATATCGCGAAGTACTGTAAACGTATTCGAGGATCAACTTTAAGAAACAAGGATTCTTTCCTTCTCAACTTTTACGTTTTGTACATTTGCAACTATTATCGTTCATTTTAAATCATCAGCAAGAAAGTAACTCGTGAAGTTTGTGAGATAAATTCAGCAGAAACTGTATACTTGAAGTATCTCGCGTGTCTCGAGAAAGAAGTTACATGTCTGCTCGATTGTTGCTGCGCGTGTCGCGTTTATGAAGTATTAAAGTAACAACTGTAGAAAAAATTACGTTAAAACGCCTATTGTAATTGTAGCGAAGGCAGGATATAGTAAGTGCGTATTTTATTGTTTAATTTGGTTTAAATACTCGGACTACAGTTGTACAATCACTTTGATCCAACGTAAAGTTTCATTTGCACAGATTTTAAGCACTTTAACACGAAGTTTACTTCTGTAACGTATAGCTAGGCGTGCGTCAATAAAGGTTAGGAATTAGTACACCTAATCGCGCATTAATAAAGTGCAAGAATAATTGTAATTAGTACACCTGAACCTATAAAACCGAAATAGTCACTCGTCATGGTCCGCGCGAAGGGAAATAATATATATGAAGAAGAATTCAATAAGAATTCAACGATCCAGTAACACAGAGGGCTTCGAATTGAACAAATTACTGTTACAACAAGACTACACGCTTACAATTTGTATAAAGTTTCATAACCTATGAACCCACGATTCTTTTTTGCAGACACTCTATATTGTTATTATTATAGGATAATTTTAAATATAAAATTACACGTTAAAATTATTTATATTTTCATATAAAATTATTTATATATAGATAAATATAAATTCGACCTCAGATGTAAGTAGGATGTTCAATAAGGAAAGGGATAGTTAGGTTGGTCCCGAAGAAAAGGCTGTCCCTACCAATTCGACGTTTCCTGTGGGAACTTCCTTTCCATTACGTTTATTAAACGCTCGCTGAGTTGTGCGCTACATCGTAATCGCGATTTCCAAGCTACAGTTCGACGCCTTGTTCCTTATGTAATGGAATCACACGTTACGTAAAGAAATTGGAGCAGCGTGTGTGTGAGTAAACTAGCTAGCGTAAAAGTGATACGTGGACGAAACGTGATCGACGGAAAATGCAAAGTGCGTGCCGCGAGAGTTAAGAACGACTACTGTGGTAAATGGTAATATGTACAAGGATTTGCTTCAATGAAAGCAACGCATTAACGCGTCCATTAGCCTCGTAAACGCGATTTATTCGCTGGGAATTGCTGAATCTCTACGGCTACGTTTATATCGTGGCAATTTATTTAGATATTGTAATAGAAGGTGCGTTTCGTGGAAAAATGGTAGGAGAAGTAATTTGTTGATGGAATTGATCACTTGTCTAGAAGTAGCGTAGAATATAACTGTTCGAATGGAACGTGAAACTTGCATAAATCTTTTCAGACATGAACCGTTCGTTATGAAAAGGGTGTAAGTCCGTTTTTGCGGAAAATTGAGAACGTAAATAATTCACCGGCATTTTTCCATCAACTGAAATGCGAACTCTTAACTATCTCGACACAAAGAAAATTAGACACTTCCTTGGTAATAATTAATGCAAATAATAGAAGTAGTGTATTAACGAAAAAAAAACAATTGAAAATAAATTTGTGAATGGACTTGTCCTGAAGTATAAAGAGAAAGAATAAACGCAATTTTTCGAATGCTCCGCTCGAAATTATATTCCACTAATTTCGGAACGATTTCAATCTACCATTTCAGAAAGCGACGCGATGTAACGCAACGCTCGAAACCAATTACTATTCCCAAGCAGAAAACTGAATGGATCCCGTGAGTCACCATAAATCTCGTTTCTGACGTTTCCATTTCGCCACCACTTTCCCTTTTCGATAATAACGCATGCACACCGTACATCCGGCCATTCTTACGGATAATCCTCGCCAGAAGACTCTCATCTTGTAGGAAATATGAAACGCGACGAGATTATGCACGCGTGTTCTCCGCGAAATTTCTGCCAACGACAGCCCGAAAACGGGAAACGGAGAATCACCTTAACCTCTATCACAGGCAAAAAGCGCCGCGACGTCGCCAGCGATGAGATAACCCCGCTGGCCAGATTAGAGATTCTTGTTGCACGGCGAATTTATCGCGGGTACGTGCAAAAATGCACTTTGTCGGCGGTTCGTTTGCGAAATCGCGTCGATGCAGGTGGTTGGCGCGAGGGAAAAAAAAAAGTCGAATTATCGATGTGCAATGCTATTGGTGGGAGTGGGTGGACTTTTAATGGAGGTCCACGATCCACGAATAGTTGAGATTCAAATATCGAGTGTCGCTTTGAGTGCACCGCCATCGACCAAAATTATCGCGAGATTCGACGATAAAATGGATTGGTTAATTGCACCAAATGAGAGCAACAAGGATAATCGGATACTACTGGTCCTGAAATATTCGATAATTCCTTGGAATGCATAATCTACGATTAGGAGCTTTATTAATCGTAAAATTGTACTCTAAAGTACAAATTATTTACTTTATTGAATAATCAAAATATATTTTGGGAATTAAAGGTGTATTTAATTTTATTTTTTAAATATTACTATATGTTCTCAACTTATTTATGAAATTATAATAATCATTCAGTACACACAATTAATATGTATATACAGATAATTTTAATTTCAATTAATTTAACATATGTATGTAAATTATTTCTCAATTAATAAGTACTTATTGATTTAAATATAATTAATCAATTTTGGAACAAAAATTAACTGTAATTAAATATTATTTGCAACGACTAATTATTCTAATTTAATAAATAAATGATTAAGAACAGATAAGAATATTTTCTGTTTCTAAATTAATATATATATAATATGTATCAGTTTTTTCAATTACATATACAACAGTTGATAAGAAAAAAGAAACCATGAGAGATACATGGAATAAGAATGCAGAAACGTTGCGTCTGGCTAGGAAACATGGTTACGTTCGAGGGAACCGGAGGAATTGTTCGAAGGAAGAGGAACCGGCGTCCCGGCGTGTGAGAATGAAAATTGAATGCATTCATTCATCGAGCATTCTCACGACGATAGGTGAGTTCGAGTATTAACTTTCGTTCGAAGCACCGCAGGATCAGAGGCCAGCTGAACGAGCTGGCACACAAAATACCACCTTCGAAGGTTTAACGATCGTGTTTCGCCGCGACCGGCCTTGGAAAGCTGTTCCGCTCGTATTCGCGGCACTTACGTAATCGCCTAACAACGATCGCCAACAACCAAACCTGGTTGCTTCGTTTTAGTCTTTAGAAAGAAAGAAAAAAAAAAACAGAAAAAATTAAATAACACGATGAACGAAAAGATGAGACCAAGGTGAGCCAGAAATGTCACCAACCTGTTGGTCACGCTAAGACTAAACCATACGAACAACAGATACAATCTACAAGTAAAATCAATTATTAAAATCTTACTTTTCATCGTTGTTTAACCCTTTTAGCAACGATAGATCGTTGTTAGCTACGCTTGCTAAAAGTGCCAACGATGATATATCGTTGGCGTATGCGATGGCACCTTACTATTAGCATCAATGCTAAATAAATTATTTATGTGAGTGATAGTAAGTAACTATTACGCATTTTCAATAGCTGGATAACTGTAAATGTTTCTAATAATACTAGAATGTTATTCCAGTGACGTTGTACTAACTATATGAATCACTTGTTTTGAAAAAGGTAATCCTCCTGATACTTGTTGTACATCATGGGATTATCATTTAGTTTTATATTTTGATAGTAATAATTTTGTTACAAATAATTGAAAATGCAGTATTTATGCTTTATACTACAGATTCTGCATCAAACTATGATCAAACAATGATTCTTCTTGCAAATACTGTTTATGAAAGAAAATTGATCTTTCCATTTTTTTATAATGACTTTGAATAAATATCATTAGTATGATTTTCAACAAATATTAACCCCTTAACTTGTGCGCTCGAGATAATTCGAGCGGCGTTGTATTTTATGCTGCTATAATTTTTTACACTCGAATATAATCGAAAAATTGAAAACAACAATGTGAAAGCTAAGAAAAAAAATCGTTTTATTGATATTTATCATTTACATAGGATTGTAAGCTATAACATTGCAATATTCGGCTCTTTTCTGCAAATGTGGATCAAAATCCAAAATTAAAATAAAAATTTGGATTAATTTTGTATTTATTTTTATTTTTTTGCCAAGACAATGTTCTAAAGTGTGTTTTACATTAAAAAAAAATTGATTTTTTTCAAAAAATCTGTGCGTTAAGGGGTTAAAATACAATTGGCGTTAATTCATTCTCACCTTATTTCGTAATATGTTCCTTTTTGAATTTTGTAAATATTCTTACGTTTTTATTTGCGATTTTTTTCTCAAACCTTACTAAATTACATCAAATTCGTTCTTCGCTTAGGTACAATTCTTTCGATCGGTATTAAAAGGGTTAGTTTGATGATCAACGAGAAGAAAAAAACAAAATGGTGAGAAAGAATATATGCATGTAGAATTGTTGTCGGTGAAGAATTTCGATGTATCTAAATGTGTCTAGTATTTTGAAGAGAAAGTATTAAATATCAACTTGTATCATTTGAACTGGCATTAACAGAGGGGGTAGGCATAGTCTACCACTGATGCAACGAATCTAACATCACGAGGATCATAAGTTTTATCGGTGTTACATTCCGGCAAGCCATCGAGACCAGCTGCTAGCAGAATCGTCCCCTCTCCATAGCCGGATGAATTGGAATGTCCGCCGACTAGTTATCCGGACACCGATACCACGGCATTGAACATCAACAGCCATGATGCGTGATGATGGATACCATAAACTACCGACTATTGAGTACCGGTGTCGTCAACCGAGCATTTCCCTTCGAGAATTCACCGCTACATATACGTACAGGGTGTTTCCTTTATCTCGTAAAAATCTAATCTGAGAGAATGCAAAAACATTTCTTCGACATTGAAATTTCCACCTCCACTTGACTTGCGAGAAAAATAATTTGCACCACTGCACATTCTAGCGCTGAAAGAGTGAAATACTACTCCAACGTAGCATTAAAAAGTGTTTCGAAGCCATTAAGCTACTTCACTCTTGCCTTACAAAAGTTAAAATGTATTCAGGAACGCTTACAATTGTTTTCAATAGCTATCTATTTGAACACTGAGTTATTATTCGTCGCTCTGACACTTTGCAGACGAAGGATGTTTGTATGCGTACAGAGAAAACCATTGTGAGAAAGTTTGGTGAATTTTTAGCTCACACAATATCTATGATATATGTAATGAAAGGTTACAACGATGATGTAGCTATATCGATAATGAATGGTAAAGTTCTCAGTTGATGAAAAATGAGCTGACAATTTCTAGTGAGAATCGCTGCTGCGGTTCACCTTCGAACCGCTCCATCCTCAAAGAATTATTAATACATTAAATAAAAAACATATGGATTTCAAAATAATCCTCAAACTTTAGAGAATTAAACATAGAAAATTTGCAAAATGTGCAGAAGTGAAAATTTCAAGTTGAAGGTAGAATGCAAACGTATTAAAAAGCACAACTCACTTTTAATAGCGAGCTAATATCTCAATTATAATCTAAACTACGATTGTGATTCGTTATTATGGGGCAAGTAGTTAAATATGAATACACCAACGAACAACCAAGTCGCACGATTCGCTTGACAGGAAATAAAAGTACACCGAACTCAACCGTATCCCAGCAGGAGCGTCTCATCGTGACGTGGTCTCCTCTGAAAGCTTATCCGATCGAGTTATACGCGCGACTCGCCGTGTAGCGCGAAATCCAGCGGTTCATCGTACCGGAACCACGCTCCTCCAGGCCGCATTCTTAGGCGCCATATTTACGGCGCACTGTGTCACACAGTCGCGAAGTAAAACCCTCCTCTCAAACTCGCTGGCCGAGAAACCAATGATGGAACACGATCGTGTGAGATTGATCCACCTTGTGACCCGTACACATTCGACGATCCTCGTAAGACCGCTTTGTGAACAAAACGAAGCGAGAATCGACACGAGAAGTGCTCTTCCCTCTCGTGTCCTACAACGTATAAGTAGATGGATATGACCGATAGAGCCAGGCGTGCGCCGCTGACATGCATTCGAGAACATGGACGTTGTAGGTGATTCTACCTTGGCGAAGCTTCGGGACTTTCAGGATCGTCCTGCATAATATGTTAAATAACGGTACGAACGCCGATTGTGCCGCAGACGAACGTTACGACCGTGTACAAATAACGATGATACACTGATATATCAGTGGTGTAGAGCGAGTTGTACGTTTTATATCTCCAGGCGATTTGCATGAACGGTTGGTCCTCGTGGCCGACACGAAGGATTATGGAAGTCTTATCTGGACAATAGAGAGGGGAAAAAAGGATCGTTCGTGTGGACTACAATGGATATCGGGTGTAATGGAGAGGATTGAGACGTTGTACAACTTGTCGACGAGGAACTCTAATCTTAAAGCAGTGTGACACACTGAGGTGTCTATAATTAGGTAAAGTTGAGAACTTTTTTGTGGGAAACTATGGCGGTACTCCCATGTTTCACAATCAAATTTTATATACCTTGTCGATAAGGAACTCTAATTTTAAAGGGATGTGGCACACTGAGATGTCTGTAATTAGGTAAAGTTGAGAACTTTTTTTATGGGAAACTGTGACGGTACTCCTACGTTTCACAATCAAATTTTATATACCTTGTCGATAAGGAACTCTAATTTTAAAGGAGTGTGGTACACCGAGGTGTCTATAATTAGGTAAATTTGAGAATTTTTTTTTATAGGAAACTGTGACAGGAATGGGCACACGAACTTTCTCATTAGTCCTCTCTAAGGCTCCTGTTTCTATATATACAACTTCAAAATTTAAATCCTCTTGTTCTCCGCGTTTAGGACATCCTAGGATTTCATAGAATGTTTTATTGATCAGTCCACTAACAGAGACCCAAAACGAAATGCATCTTTTTTCTTTTTCACCTATACTATCTATCTAGCTTCTATCATAAGCACCATAGAAACTACTAAATGAAAAATATTATAGGAAACTGTGAAATTGGCAGCTGAAACGACACAGAGGCAATAAATTCACCAAACGGTATTGAGGACGGTCTTATCTCATTTTTTTCCCAAATATGGAAATCCGTTTAAAATGTATTTAGTATTTGCATACGATATTAGCTAGAATTTGATTTTACATTTATCAGACGGTTTTTTTTTAAGCATATACTGTGTAAATCTACATCTAATTTCAGTAGGAAATAACTGTTCATCGACAGTAAGTTTCACAGCTGACTTATAACTGCCTTGGCTATTCTCAATGAACCTGTGTCATGCATTAGAAATTAAGACAAATGTATTAGTTTGTAAGCGTTGGCCACGTTGCCTCTTTCGATCAAACCAGATAACTTTCAAAATTTCTGACAAGTAATTCCTGCTCATAATTAAAAAAAAAAAAAAAAGGAGGTTCCCGTTTCTTATTTCATAAACACGACATAAATAAACTTTTTACTTCATATGCACTTTGATCGATGTGTAACTTTGATGAAATTAGAACTGAAATCCACAGCAGAAAACTTTTTAAACCGATGTAAATTTGTTTACCGGTTACGGTAGACAAGTCATGCTACATGTGTTTTCCAAACCAAAGCCAAACAAAAGAACAAAAGAATAAAAATTGAAAAGTTTTTCGATTAACCGAATAATACAATAACAATTGTATGTAGAATTTTGAATCAAATTTAAAACCGGTCATTTGACCGGGCGTGGCACGTTTAGTGTTGAATAACAACACTGCTTGCTACGGCGACACTCAGAATTGGCACGTGACATTTTACATTTTTCAATTAAGATTGAAACGAAGTTAAGATATACCTGAGTGAACTTTCAGATTCCTATCTTCCCAGAGTTTCTTTCTGTTCGTTCATAAATACACCAAAACACACAAATATCAACTCCCGATCGATTTCACTACCTCGCTAATATTTCTTCCATCGACTATACCATTTCCACGCACGACGCCAATTACAATCGGCGAAAAGAATGAAAGAAAAAAAGGAGGAAAAAAGGAAGAAGCGTACACGGTGCCGTGTGTACACAGAAGAGTGTACACGGAAGACATTCCATCGTGCGTAAAGGTGCGAAGAGGTCGGCTTAATCCGCCAATTATGAGTCAGATTCGACGGCCACGGTCGAAAAGCAACGATCTTACCAACCAATTTGCATTCATTTAAATCCCACAAACACACTGACGTTACCGAACAAGCTGGTCTCAGCGATGTCCGGTATCGTTCACACCTTTATTTTAAAGCTCACCGGTATCGTCACCGGCGATCACCACTTTTCGCCTCGAGTTTACGAACGTGTGCCGCCGCCACGACGAGGACATTGACTTCCCATCGCCGATTTACTCTCCTGGCAAGAAGCTTTCGCGCACCGGTCGACGGTTACGAGGACTCACGTAATTGCTGACGGCTGCTAATACGTCCTGCTGCGAGAGAAGAAAAACCAGATTCGCAGGTTTCAAAGCGTGTCCGGCTGAGTTGGATACGATGATGTCCCGCCGCCATGTGGTCCTCTCCCCTCTCTCGGTTGTTAATTTCATGAAAATCGAACTTCAGATCCGGATCCATTACCACTTTTCCTTTTATTTTCGTATTAGCGAATGAACCTCCGTCAGTGTTCATTCGCTACACTACTGTGATAATATTAGGCGTAGAAATAAATTCTTTCCGAATTTTGGTAAACTTTGGTTACGCGTCGCAGTGTCGACGTTTCGATTTCGCGAAAATAAAATGACGCAGGTTTCGAATTGCATTTTTATGCATAGTAAGGCCTTGATCATTTTGCAAATCAAATTAATCCGTTTGCAAGTCAAGTTTTTTTATGAATTTATTTCCTGAAGCTGCTTTGATAAAAAGTAGTCGATGTAAAGTTATTATTCCGAAAGAAAAATTTTCTAGCATGTGTGTAATGGTACTTAATCCTTTATTGAACTGACGTAATTTGGTAAGGTTGGAGGGAAAAAATAATTAGGAAATTTAAAAAGGAATATATCAAGAAATAAAGGGAAAATGAATATTTCGATATTTGTTGAAAACTTTTCCCAAATTTATTTCACAGTTACACTTAATTATGATATAAAAACTATGATATATGAAAAAATAGGAATTTTAGAAACATAATTATTTATTAGAAATAATACTAGAATTATTTCATATTCATTTGTTAATTTTCACAAATCGTGCATATATCGTTCTTCGGTACTAAAATGATTAAATATAAAATTACATAAAATTAATATGAAGAATATTAAAAAATATATACACATAAATTCATCTATCATGAGAATCATTACAGATGAATATATATTCAAAATACCGTCAGAATATGCTCACAAAAACCAAGCTTGTACTGCATTTCCTTCGTGCAAAAAATTATCAAAAAATTCTGCCACTAAAATTATGATTTACAAATTACTCATGGATAAATGTTTAGATTAGGTTAGACTTTCGATAAAATCTAACTCAGCCTAAGCGATTCCAGTCAGAAAGAATTTTCTTCTACACCTAACAGTCAATTCCACGAAGATAATACAAGGTATGAATCATAATCACCTCGATCGTTATCTTCTCTCTCTTTCGAGAGTGCGATGAATTTTACACGCGATAAAAGACATAAACACGGAACATCAGCGTGAAAGGTTCCATTGTAAAGTTTCACCGTCGTTCGATTTTAATATAGAAAGCAAAACCCAGAAGCTTCTTCTCTTCTCCTGGCCGCAAAACAGACTGGTATCGCGTCGCTGAATTCGACGTGGGTGTCCGTGAACTCGCTTGTGCGACGTTCGCCGCGCGGCCAGGGTATTAATCAAACGCAAACGATTATAAAGCTGGCTCGATCGACGCGAATATATCTTCTCGTCGTGGATGACGTCAGCCAAGCTGGTCGCGGGGCACTTGACGTGCACAGCTTGTGATACACACGCAGCCGATCGCGCAAGAAACGTTTGTTTTTGCAAACATCCAGCCAATGAATAGAGAAAAAGAGAGATAGAGACAAAGAGAGAGTAAAAGAGAAAGATAATTTTAACGTCGGTCAGGTATTACGCCACGATACAGGTTTCAAACGTGTATAATTTATTCACAAGCTCTAGCGTGTGTCTCGTGCGAAACACACTCTTTCCCTCTCTTTCTCTCGTTCGTAATCCTAGAGGAAAAATATACGAACAACGAGCTGACGCCCGTGATCCAGCCGTGTAATTTATTCGCGTGCCTCTATTACGGATTAGGTGTCGCGCCCTGTTCTCGCGGGTCGGCAGCTTGTCGCGCGACGACGCGTTCCAGAATGGGCTAAGCCCTCGAGAGACTCGCTAACTAGATCTCCTAGCGGATACCGAGGCCTGAATGGCTTCGTTTGTCCCGGCCTGTGCCTTCGAAAGGGGTTGCAAGTGCGCTGATACCGTACTAGTGGCGTCAAACATACCCCTCTGTGTTTCCATTTTATTCTCCTATCATCGATACCTCGCGGATCTATACGTGGTACACGTGGTTACTCGAGTCTCGTTCAACGAGGTCACTGTCAACGTAGAACACGGGTTTGTATATCCACTGTGGCGTCGAGACGCCGCAGTCGCGTGTCGTTACACAAAGACTCGCGCATTCTTCGAAACGATGCACCGTGAAACGAGGACCGATTAGACGATTAGCGATTGGACACGCGTCGTCCACGCGAACGTATTCTGACGTGACTTGAGAAGAGATACGCGGACTGACCGACCTGATGTAACTGTTTGAAAAATCGATCGTTGATCGGAACGATATGAAGTGATAGTTTGAGAACTGTCTTCGGATGAGTTAGTAGATAGATAGGGTAATTTGTCTCCAATGAATGAACACTTAAACCAGAGGTCTGTTAATTGTTATTTCAAGCTTAAATACTATTATTGCAAGGGAGTTGTTTCATTACTGAGGTCATATATTCTGGGACACAGTTCTAGCAATATTTAACAGTTGCAGCTCTAATTAAAAGTCTGGCGTAGGATTAAGTGAAACATGAACCAATGAATGAACACATACCCCAGTGAATGATTAGGATAATATTTTTAAAGAAACTGTGGTTTCCAATGTTTTTCGTCAATTGTTTGCAAAATACAAATTGTAGATGTCAAGAAATGATCTTACTTTACTTGACTATTGAATAAAGGAAATGTAGTGTTATATAGGTTACAGGAAAAAGGAAGATCACTTGTGCAAGACATCTGTGGATTTCCATTGGAACTATCGTGGAAATTTCAACGTGAAAACAGCACGATAAGTGTTAATTTTTCGTGTAACATAAGCAAACGTTCATTCACTGAACAGGTCACCCTATTTCGTTTCTTCTTCTCATCGAAAAGAATTTATCATAGCGTTCTTACGAAGTTTCCTTCGATCGTTCACCCGATCTCCCTCATTGAATCGCAGCTATTTCGATTATTTCGTTAGAATCCAATGATGTGTGGATGACACGGAACAACCATGTTTCATGGAAGATTACAAAGGTTGGAAAAAGATGAAAAGGAATCGGAAGAGAAGCGACTATCCACCGGTCGATAACACTAGGCTTGTGTCACTCTTGATTTAACGCAACCTTGCTGAGATCTAGATTACGCCTGGCGTATAATTACGCCGATGACAACGGGAGACCTTCAGACCTGGATGATTCACTCGTGAGAGCTAGTTCGTTGAGCTAGGTGAGAAAAAAAAGCACCGGTCATTCTCTGGTGGTCTATTAAGTTGACACGACACTCGTTGCTTCTATCGACACAGTTGTTATCCTCGTATTGTTAAAACACCCAAGGAAAATTCGATATATCTAATCACCGGTGTATACCGAAGACACAATCTGTTAAACCGTGACAATAATCACGGTAACACGTTGATATGAAAGAATTAATAAATTAATCCTTCGATTGTGGAGTACTTTTAAACTCAAACGCTCGATATAATCGCCAAATATTGACAATATACTATATAATTAAGTTACTATTTTAATTCTTTATCTAATTGAAATGAAACATTTCCACTTCTTCCCCGACATGTACCGTTTATTTAAAAATATTCTTCGTCTGTACCATCAATTACGAGACACCCTGTATATACGTCCATAGTCTACACCGACAGCTTTCGTCAGACGTACACACACGTCCGTACCAGTCAAAGGTTTAAAAATACATACAACTCGTCGACAAGGTTCAAGGAACCTTTTCGACCATTCTCATACGTATGCACCTGCAAATGTTCGTTGCAACGGGAATCGTCAAGGTGGTATAACAGGAAGACACGCGCGCTCGCGAGCCGCGTGCGTTCACGTATATACACGTGAAAGACACAATCACGTCGAAAGGAACGAAAGTATAGGCCTACTGCTGGTGAATATACACGTCGATGGAACGGAACTATCGGACAGGTTACCGGGTTATATAGATGGCTGTTGCAGTTGTCTGCAACGTGGAGGCGAGATTACGCGAGCTCCTCGTAAACGCGATGTTTCCTGCACACCCTATTTCCCCTTTCACCATACTCCAGCTACTTACATATAGATAAATCGCCTAGTAAAAGATCGTTCCGTACAAACTGTGGCGAAAGATGCATCCCCGGCGTCCTCGTGCAGGCTCGCGAGGAAACGAGAACATCGGCCGTACTCTCTCGTCGATGGAAAATATGGTGTTGCGGTGTAACGTGAGAATTCACCGCGAGAGAGATCTCTGCCGGCCGTGTATCACCGTTTTGTGGCCACCGATCATTTTATGCCTGTTCCGCGACCCGTCACCGAACAACCGGAAAGATTTTGCACCGTTAGGACGCGTCTTATCGTATATGGCGTGTTTCCGTGCGTACGTGCGTCCACGTATGCGTCTGTCTATGTGAGTGTATTATTGCGTCGATATTTCACGCCAGGCTGGGACACGCCAATAGGGAAATACCCGTGGAATTCGCGGCTGAAAATGATTCACGGGGCTCGTTACCTTTCGAATGGCAACGCGCCGATATGCGTGGGCACCGAATGCGTTCCAATGCGTACCGAAGGTGGAGCACTCGCGATAATTATTCAACCGCGTTCGCGTTTTTTATTGCACGTTTCTGTGGTAGATGCTTTGCGAAATTCAAGGTGAAATACACACAATGGGGGTCCTTTTCTTCTTTCGATGGAACATACTCGGAGATATACATATTATTCCGAACTGGTCGAAGTTTAGTTGTACAACTCCGTTCATAATTATTCGAAAGATACAGATTTTACACTTTACCAGTTTGAACATCCCATTCTTTGAAATTGTAAAGACGTTCGAATATTTATGAACGACTGTGTATATCCTTTCTGTAGAATTCTTGACGTTTACTCGTTTACTAGACTAGGCAATGTCTAGTCTTGAAAATCCTGAAAGATTTAGGAGAGATTTCATAGAACCCCAGGGTTCTATAAAGGTCAATGGGATCTTGAGAATTTTCGCCAATGATTAAACATCTTGAAAGCTTACGAGCATAAGAGGGATCCTCTCGAACTTTCGAAGTCGTTAAAATCATTCTAGCAATATCTAGATTTAGTTCTATATGGATTTGCTCAAGTCTGTATCGTTTTCTATGGATCTACGATCATCTCTATCGACTTCCATGGTCCTTCAGAGATCTGTATCGGATTATGAATGTATCTAAGGAAGTTCGATATCGACTCCTATGGATTCAACGATTATTGTAACGTCATCTACAGTACCAATGAGATCTTTATCTAATCTCGTGGAACTAAGAAAGTCCCGTATTGAATTCAACAACTATACGTAACGCTTGGTGATTCGAAATTTGTCTGAATCAGCCTGTTTCACTTTCCATTTCTCCCGTGGAATGTTTTACATCGAGCAACGAAAGAGGAAGAAGTAAGGGACGAGTCAAATCACCCGTTTCTCCAAACGTGTTCTCAGTAATTTGTATAGGGTCTTCCAACAAGAGCGATAGAACTATGAATTGAAATTAAACGAAAAGTACGAAAGATAATTTAGAATTTATTACTTTATTTTAAAGTACATTCAATGGCATTATGCATGAGGTATAATATCAAATAAATGACCACCACGTGTGCATTTGGTGGAAGCAATACGACAAGCCCAATTTTCCATGACTCTGTCACATAAATCAGATCGTGTCTCACCGATAACTCGAATAATACTTGATTTTATGGCAACATTCGTCACGTGTGTAGTTGTTCTCTCTTTCCTCGGTACCATCGGATCCTTAAGACTCAGAGAGTAACGAATTTCGAAGTTTAACATTTGAAAATAGCATCCTCGAGTGCGTTCAACTTTTCGCACAATAATGAAATACGATTACAGATCCCTCAGATCTGTGTGGTGCATTAATAAAATGACACACACGAGTCCTTGATAACCAGTTTTCACCCAGACTCTCCTGGCTACTAATTTTCCCACTTATCATTTCACATCGCTACGCGGCGGTCCTTAATAAACCGTTTCGCCTGATAATAATGCGATCAATCAGTCGTTTCGACAACGGTGGGGAATTAGTTGATCTCAACTACTAGACGAGGAACAAGAATGAAAATCGAGAGATGAAAAGAAATAAAAACATAAAAAAAAACCGCAAGAAAAAAGAACCAGAAAAATATATCGTTTCAATTAGTTCCCTAACGAGACGCCCGAAGGTCCCGAATAAATGTAGGGCTACCATGGAACAATGCGCCATTATATCAGATCGAGGAACGATATATTAGCCACAGGCTGGAATAAAGAACGGATTAGAATCGAGCTACCATAGTGTATAAACGTGTTTTCTGATTGGACGATGGTGTAGGTAACCATATAGGAGAGCCGACGGCGCATGTATCAGACGTTGCCTACGTTTTCCGGTTACAAATTAATTTCGTGGCTCGCCACACCGTCAAGGCCCTTCCGCCGTTATGACACCAAAGGCGGGAAATGTAAATCCCATTAAGACACGTATACAGGCGTGGGTGTTATACAATATTAATACCCTTCTTTCTCTGTGCACGTGTCGAACCTATCGCGAGAATAATAACGCGGATTCCTTTTTCGGCTACAGAGAGCCTTTCATCGCCACACGGATTAATACGCTAGATCCATTAGCAAACGCCATTTCGCTCGAAGACGTGATAAACACACTTGTATCCGTTCCTCCAAGAGAGAAATCGAGCTAGATTGTAATTTACGGAGGAGGTTAATTTTTATTCGCTGTTATTTGCTTATTTTTATAAACACGGAACTGAAATCATTTAAAAAACTATATTAGGTGCTAGCAAACTGTAAATAATCATTTGATTTAATAACACGGGAGTTTAACAGCGTCGATGTAAACGTAAATCTCAGGTTAGTAGGTGTCTCGTGATTTATGGACAGAGATGTACATAATTACAGTTATAATATGACAAAGAGAGTGGATTTATTCACTATTCTTGACCGAAAACATCAATCATATTTGTGATAGGGTGTTTATGTGCAGATTAAACTTGAATTTTGAGATATATACTTGTATTTTGACGAATAGGGAACAATTTATGAAATTGATTCTCTTTAGGAGTGTTACGAGGGTTTATTTAGATCATAACTAAGATACCCTTTTAATTTATGATGGATCTGGAAACCTTGAAATTACACTAAGAATGATTTTGTATCAAAATGAACAAATATCCGATAATTTATGAACAAGGGGTGTTTATATACACGGAACTTAAAAAGTTTATTACACCACATCGAAATTTCCTTCTGCATAGTCTCGAGCACGCGTTTCCTGCGAGGCTAAACAAACGTACGTAGATTGTAGAGCGCACACGCGAAAGGAAAGGTTAAGCGTTGTTACACATGCACAACGAACGACACCAAGCACAATCAAGTGCGTGGGTATGCTCCCGCACGCGGCCGTCGATACTTATCGATTCTGCTAATCGACATTAGCATTCCAAATGTCAGTCCCCGCGTATAATCGCGGTACGCGAGCAACACACGCACCGATCGAGGGTAGAAGTATCAGGAGAAAGTTACGATATGTACATACACATATGTGTGTATGAATTTATACACAAATGATTTAAGAAATAAGGTAAGCACCTTCTCTCTCTCCCTCTCGAAAATCTCTCTCAGAGTTCTCTCTCTCAGAGCTCTCTCTCTTTTACAGACTTCTCTCTCTCTCTCTGAGTTCTCTCTCTCATAGAGTTCTATCTCTCTCCCCCTCTCACTCTCAGAGTTCTCCTTCTCACAGAGCTCTCTCTTTCAGAGTTCTCTCCCTTTGAGTTTTCTCTCTCTCACAGAGTTCTATCTGTCTCCACCTCTCACTCTCAAAGTTCTCTGTCTCTCTCTGGAGTCGGTGGCATGACAGTGCTAAATGGTTCTAACCGCGTTAACGACACACCACAGCTGGATTTTGCCACTCACCGGATCGGCAGCGTCTAGTAAAGACAGATCGCTGGGTAGCCTCTCGTCTGACCGAGCACCGTATTACATCAATTACGTTATGGACTCGAAAACTTCAAAGCAGCGGTGAAATTTATCGACGGACAATGAGACATTAATCCAGGAGAGAGGCCGTTTCACGGGACAATTTACATAACTGGCCAGATTTAAACGGTATAAAGAAAGAGAGAGAGAGAGAGAGAGACAGAGACACCGTAGGCCTGTTAACGATTGATGCTAATTAAGCCACGATGGGCATCGATCACTCTAGCCATACATTTTTTTCCTTCGATACGAATCTTCGAGACAATGGGAAACGGCTTAGAGAAGGATTATGAAATCTGTATAGCTCGTACGTTCAACTTGTTACGTTATACTAACAGGATCTATTTATTCATAAAATAGACTAGGACTAATGTAGCTGGATAAAATGTACGCCTCTTATCCTGTACTTAATCGACGGTACGGTGGATAAAAAGAATACACACGTTGGGTAATTAAGGAAAGGAAAAGGTACGTCAACGTGATTTGAATCAATTTACACGTTCGATGCCTCCCCTCGGTGGTGTCTGCCAGGCAAACTAGTTGTACACGGGGTGTCTGTGAAAACCTGGTGAACATCCTGTGTAATAAACGAGCAAGCGAAACAGGCTCGACTTTCATCTCCATCGATGTATGCATACTTCGCGTATTAACATATGAAGTTTTGCGCGAGAAAGTGCTATGATATTCTTTCTCTCTCTCTCTCTCTCTGAGCTCTCTCAGACCTCTCACTCTCAGAGTTTTCAGCTCTCTCAGACCTCTCACTCTCAGAGCTCTCAGATCTCTCAGACCTCTGAACTCTCTCAGACCTCTCTCCCAGAGCTCTCAGCTCTCTCACTCTCAGACCTCTCTCTCTCAGAGCTCTCAACTCTCTCACTCTCAGCCCTCTCTCTCTCAGCCCTCAGCCCTCTCTCTCTCAGAGTTCCCAGCTCTCTCTCTTAACTTTCTCTCTATCTCTCAGAGCTCCCAGCTCTCTCTCTTAACTTTCTCTCTATCTCTCAGAGCTCCCAGCTCTCTCTCTCTCTCTCTCTCTCTCTTTTTAAGCATGCGCTCTCTCTTTCCCGATCGAGAAGAAAAAACGAGGGAAAAAAGGAGACAGCCATAAAATTCGCGTCGTATTCCTAAACGTTCCCAATCCACCGCCATTACATCCACCAGGTCGATACGAATTTCCCGTTTACGACGGCGTAAAATAAAACCGCCTCGTCCCGGTTCGTTCTCCGTGTACATATACACGTCCCGTGGAATGCAGTCTCGTATCTGGTCCCGCGATGCGTGTGGCGCGAACTCGGATAAAGAGCGTCGGTCTCGTTGCCTCGTGTATCTAACGTAACGCGACCTGACACAGCACAGCAGTCGCGATACAATTTCACGCAGGACGCGAAAAACGGAGCCACCTAAGGAGAGGATCGTGTAGTTGTATCACGATAGAATTGCCTCTTCCTATACCGTGGCCGACCCGATTGTGTCAGCTTGGGACGAGTACGCTTCGCGGATTCTCTAGGCGTACCGTTAAGCAACGTTAAGGAAAATAATGAGACCGAGCGAATCTGTTCGACTGTCTGGCTGCATCAGCTGTTCGAGATGTACGTCTACATAGTTACGTGTAATTTCATTTGACTCGGGTATATTCAGACGATCGTGTAGATATTTAGTCCAGCCTCTTAGGCTAGCAAGGTTTTTCGAGGCCGACATAGTCGCAATCGTTCGCCTCAACCAGGCATAATTAGCGTAATTAAATACCACGACTGTTCAAGAGTACAGCCGGTGCGTAGATTAATTAAATTCAATTCGCTGCCCCTTTCATCCGGCTGTTAGCAATAAAACGTTCCCATAAATTCGTGAGTCCTTGGTGCTTAAGAAGATAGAGTGGTAGAATAAAAAATTAACGTAAGTGGGATGTAATATCGAGGATATCTCCGGCGATGCAAATTGGTCTGAAATTAACCCTAGGACTCTTCTACTTTGAGCCATCATACAAAAGCTTAAAGCATAGTTTTTGAAATTCATATTTCTTTTTACGGATTCGTTCGTAAGAAAATTGTCTTTTGTAGAAAGTTTTCTCTTCCTTATGCACAGTGCTTTACACGTTATGCAACAATAAATAATTTTTGGAGAATTGTTTGTGCAAAGAAAATAACTTGAATTTTATTAATTTTTGCAATTTGCGATTTTAGAGAATCCCTCCATTTAAGAATTCTAAAGACAAGCAAAATGAATTACTATAGTAATAGAGATAAGCAACGATTCTTTTTATCCTTTGATATTTCGCAAATGTAATATACGACTTTTGCAACGTTTTCAAATTTTAGTACTAAAACACACAAGTCGCTTTAGAACTTTTAGGATCAAGTAGAATGAATTACTACAGTAATAGAAATAGCGACTAACTCTACTTTTCCAGTTTTCAAATTTTTCACGAATAAAATAAATTCCAGTAAATTCTATTCCCCTCTGGCTTCCAAGAGGATCATGCACCTTTAACCTAATTAACCACGAAGTAATCCGAAGTATCCGGAGCTAGTACAAATCAGGCTGGAACGGAAACTGTCTTCATTGTGCTAGAAATCTTCGTGCAACTCGGTTAGAACGCGCTTTGGCAATCGCGACACGTTCGATCGCCAAATTCGTAACAGTCGGGGCGAATTCTCTTCCTTTCGTGTCGCTCTTCCCCTTCTTTACCATTTTAAACATCACAGTACCAAATGACCACGCGTTACCATGAGATTCCGATGGAAAAATTCCACGCGGGTGATATTAACGCGCTTGCTGCCCTCGCCGCGACAAATATCGACAAGCTGGACCGTCGTAAACGTCGCGGGATTATTGCCACGGTAAATCCCTGTGCACGAAGGAAACCACTGCCTTGCAAACGGCCCGATAACAAGCGTGCGTGTTTGTTCGTGCATCGAAATCACGCCGGTGAATGCAAGAAGAACAAGAGGGAGAGAAGGAAAGGCGAAACCGATTCTACCGGGTGCTTTTGCTTGCCTTTATTTACACTACTCGGGATCCTGAGTCAACAATCGAGCCTGAGTACCTGCGTCGCTGCAACAATGCCTACTCTCCACCTAGGTATTCGAGTCCCCGTAGATCATGGAAACATTTCTCAGAGGGTGTTTCGTCACTTCCCCCTCGGCGAAGAATTTCGACCAACCTGACGGAGCAACCTTTTCTTTCGTTCATCGTCATCACAATGAGAGACCAGAGAACCAGTGCAAATAGCATACGACAGAAAATTACCATCCTGCTGCGACCGCTAATCCATTATTGTCGTGTTTCGTGCAGAAGAATGAGTCACGTGTGGGTTAATTGCGAGTAGGAACGAAACGAGCGTGAAATCTTTCAGGAAATTTGATAAAGGAAAGTTCCTCGAGTTTTGAGAACGTTTGGTAAATATTGATTAGCGTGGAGGATTATAGGAGAATGTTCGGAATTCCGTTTTGAAAATTCTTTGTTTGCTTGTGATCTGAGAGAGAGTGATAACGAGACAGTGTTGTTAAAGAGATTGTTTTATGATTGTACTGTTTGGTGATTTCCGTGATCGAAAGTGGGAAAATGTAATTTAAAATGTATTTGAGAGATAACTTTGAAAACTTGATTATTTTCTCTGAAATTTGCACTGTGATTAAATATTCTGTTGTTTCTATACTGATCCACAATTTCGTATTTTACACATGGAAAGTCTACTGTGATTTTTCAAAGATAAGAAAACTGAGAATATTTATATAACACTTCGCATCTCGTTATTAACCCAAACGCTTTAAAGTGTTCGAGAATATTTTTCCTTAAGCTTAAATTCTTTTCTAGAATTTCCACATTTTTCGTGGTTCAAATCTTTCTGAATTAAAAGAAAGAAATATAGAGTAGGTACGTGTACTACTTATTTATAAAAATCAAATTTTTAATTAATTCGATGCATCCTTAATAACTACACAAATATTTTTTTAAATTACTTATTGTTATATTGCTAAAGTATCTACATTTAAAAAAATTGAACGAAAAGAAGAAATTAAAAATTAGAAATAACGTGCGAATAGCTTAAACACAACGCAAACTGAGATTTATATTTTATTTAAAATTTATCTTCCCTTTATATTTATATACATAAATATGTGTATATGTACATCCAAAAGTTAAATTTATCTCTCTTTGAATACTACAAATCGAAGAACCTAAAGAACGAGATTTCGTTCCTTACCCATCGTTGAACTCTCTAGCTCAGAGACTTCAATCTAGCTAAGAACTTCAAATTTCAACTCTTCCCCTGAGAAATATTCAAATTACCAAGGCTCTACTGTACAAGGTATTATATTACATAGCGTAAGACAGAACTTTACGAGCGGTAGCAAAGATCGAGCAAAACAGTTAGCGAATAGTCGAAACTCTTAGCCGATATTTGAACAAACCAGTAATTTCCTCCGTTTACATTTTATCGCTTACTGAAAGGTACTTTCATCTAACAACGAACAATAACCGAACCGCAAAACGATCAAGGTGTTACTGGCAATTCGCTAATCACCCACGTTTTTTTTCTCTCCCTCTTCACCCTGCACACCTCGTAGAATATCAGGTGCGAAGGTGTGGTTCCCGAGGTGAAACGATCGACTGAAAGAAAGGTGGTGTGGGTATATATCGTAGCGAGCACATTACGTCTCGAGTGCAATAAAATCGTATAACAAAGAGGCTGAATTTGTCGTGGATTTCTTGCCACGGCGTGTTCTCAGATTATTACGCTGCGCGCTTATACCGATCGTGAGCCCGTTTAGCCTGACATTCAGGGAATTGTCTGTCGCAAGTAAGCTTGCGCAACTAACACGGAATACGGACAGGAAACATTGACGATTTTTCTTAATTCTCTCGTAAGCTATCCGCCGTAACGACGAATTCCTCGAAGATAAACGCAACGCTGTGCAAACTTTGAAGCCTTCGAATAGGAAGATTTCATCCTCCAGGTGAATGGAAAGGGAAAATGGTTGGCTCGATAACGGCACTCAACGAACGAAGCATCTAAGATTTCAACGTTGTCGGACGGGCCGTGTTCGAAAGAGCAAAACGAAGACACGCCTTTCGTTTTGATAGCGCACGATGGGATTTTAAAACGATCCCGCAGGTGAGATGAAGCGTGACAAATATTTTCGCGAAGAAACACGCCGGATTTCACGGAATCCCTACCCGATCTAAATGAATTTGTACAGGCTTTCTCGCGGATTCCGATGTTCTTGTACGAGATAAAACATAGGAACGTTCCATTATAAAATGCTCTTTCTCGACGGTAGACGAATAATCTAAGCTATTTACAGAGCGAATTTCTACGTGGGAATATTAGATTAACGATAGATTTATGGGACCCATCAATTTGACGGATTTGGAACTTCACGAGGAAAATTACAGAAAGCTATTGCTATTAATTTTCAGCAATTTTTATTGACTTCTATTAATGGAAAGCTACGAAAATATATTCAAATTCAGGATTTGAAAATAACTGTTTAAAACTGCGATGTAAGGGTTCTGATAAAACAGCTATGAAAAGCCTTTATTCTAATTAAAACAGTTCCTATTATTTTTTCAAAATATTAAAAATGAACTGACAACATCGATCAATAAAGATTTGCATTCACACCTGTACAAAATTCATTCAAACACATTAAATATCAAATTTATCGCTCTTTATTTTCGTTTTCTATTTGCAAAAAAAAGGTTTTCTAATTTGTTGTTATTTTTTGTTACTAACATTCAAGCCAAACAGGTACTAGAATACTTAATAAAAACAAAAAATTATCTTTTTAATATTTGACTATTATTATTTTTTTTACATCAAACATAAAGTGATTCAATTTGCCTCGATCGACACTACAAAAGAAGTCGACGTAATAAAAATTTAATAATAAGTGAAGAACGATCACTTTTCTCAAAATTTATGCCTTAAACTCCAGCAATCGCTATTGATCCAATGGAAACGGTGTATCTAAAAGGGATTCGAGCGAAACGAGGAGGCAACGTACGAGCTAGTTAACCGTTATCATTGTTCAGTGTGTTCCGTACGCGTCGAACAACAGCACGGTTGGGCGCATCCTGGCAGTCACATACCCGACCGATCGCTAATTAATGTAATAATGGCATTATATTCCCTCGCAGGTATCGAAATCAGCGGTATCCACGCATCGTCGCTTCTCTATCGCGTAGCACCGGCAGAGAAACGAGAGAAAATCGTGAGGATAATCCGTGCTACCAGATAAAAGTAGCAACAGGCGGAGTGCAATTTCGCTTAAGGTGGATCGGTGAATAGCGGAAATCTTATCCGTGGACTACCAATTCCAACTGGAAATCCTCTATTTCCACGGCAGCCAGTAACCGATAAAATGATCGATACCAACTTATCCTTCGTGCTTTTTAAGAAAACCAATCCAAGTAGCCAGCTTGCGTATATTGATAACAGACGTTGGTGAATATGTATATACATATATACGATGATTTCTGACCGTTATCTTTCGAAGAAACGAAGAATTCTCGTTACGCAATCAACGATAGAGCGGTTGTTGGATAAAAGCGACACTATGCACACATACATACACACGCTTGTGGCTTACACTGCTTGTAATCTTCTATGAAAAAATTCAATTCGACGATACAAAGTCGCAAGAACGTTTAAACGGTTGAGTACAACATTATCGCGTCTGAAGGATGTATTTCTTTTTCTAATTTTTCTCCTTTCGATAGCAATTGCAAACTTAATGCAAGCTGCGCGATTCCAGGAATGCTGAATTGTAGAAAGATAAAATAATTGCTTCATAATTATTCTGTCTTTCTCTCACTCTACTCTTCTAAGAGGAATTTTCTCTTCTCTCAGTGTTTATTAACCGATATCTGCGAGATAAAGTGAATCGCTATCCGTTGAATTATCGGTCAAATGAAAAATGCAATTCCCTCCGAATCGGCCTATTCGGATTCCGTAAGAGGCGGCCTTATTTCAACCAAGGACTCTCATAATTTTTCGAGATCACCGGGTACGATAAAGTTTGATTTTCTGCCGCGACGACGCGGGTTTGCTCGAGCGCGAAAGCCAACGCGAGAAAGAAAGGAACCGGACTCGGAGAACCGGTGAACGTTCTGCAAACCTTATCATTGACCTATCATATGGAAATGAGCAGATAACGTATTGACTATGGAAAGGACAATATTTAACCGGGAGGTTGAAAAGAAAAAGAAAGAAAGAAAGGGAAAAAAGGGGAAAAGAAAAAAATCCATCCGTGCCATTGTTGCCACGGACGGTTTTCCTTTGTCCACGTTCCTGTCTTGCAGATAACTTATCTTCTTTGTATTTGCACGAATCTCTGTTGTGTACCACCTCTCCTCTGCACGTTACGTTTGAACTTTTCTGCTTTCTGACGAAAATTTTACTCGCTAAGGAAACGTCGCGGATGAAATCGACGAGAACGGAATTTGTGTAGAAATTGCGAACAGAAAATATACAGGATGGGGCAAAATTCGCAATTCCTCGAAATTTTATCCTTCTCTGCTCTTTTTGTCCAGAACTTGTAAAATACAGAAAATGTTTATATTTCATTTTCTTGTTTTTTTGTAGATTATAATTGCAGTAAATTTTAGATGTCAAATTAATCAAAAGAAGCGGTACTTTTTTATACCATGGACAGGTATTAATTGTAATTAATAGCATGGCATTTATATTATTTAAAATTAAAATCTTCGACAAATTTTCATTACGAAAATGGGCAATTTTTAAAATATACCCATCACAAAATTTGTGACTTTTGGGGCAAATAATCAGCCAAATTAACTACTTTTCACAGGAAATGTTTGTATTTTATTTTATCTTCCTTTTTTTTTAGATTATAATTACAGTAAATTTTAAGTACATTGAATAAAACACAATTGATTGAAAAGATGGTTGCTTTTTCCACCATTTTGTAATTTTGCGTAAGATACTATTCGCCAAATACGTTCGAGCATGCAAAATTGAATAAACTCGCGATCGATCAACAAAGTGTTAAGTTATTCTTACTTCAAATCATTTCACGACTTTCGCCCCACGCTGTGTAAGGCGAAACAGGCGTAATTTTGACCTGAAACGATTGCACAATAGCCATAGGTTCGCTTTGTACCTGCGTGTCATCGACATTTGCCGATGAACACATTCGCTCGTCGCGCCGAATGACTCGAGTTCGCGCAAAATGCCTCGCGTAAAGACCTATCTCTACAAACGTGTCTATCCGAGTCTATTCTTCGCTTTATCTATTATCGATTTATAAATCGACGCTGTGCGTCCGTCCCGAACATCTACGGTTGAAAGGTTCGTCCCGTTGCACATTGCAACAGCACAGAGCTGTTAAATCGGTCGTTTCTGTTCTCGATCACAATGGAAGAAAAGCGACGATTACGGTGGAACTAAATTTAGTCTGACGCGTGTGCAAGTGAACGCTCGCATACCTCGCGGACGTTTCAAGGCTCTCTGTGATAACGCAGCCTCAAGTATCTGATCGAACGAACGTTGCATTCGAAATTGCTAAACGAAGTACTGAACGTGACGAAAATTCATTCCATTCGCCGAGTTTATTAATTACAATTATCGACGATAGTCAGCTGATCAAAAAAAAAAAAAGTCTACTTGAACATGTTCCAATTAACCCTCTATAATTCGATTTTTCCGTATTTATGAAAAGAAATCTTAGAATCAATTAGAATTGTACTTCTTCAAGAATATTGTTAAACAAGAATGAACAATAAACGTAAAAACATTTACGTGGTAATAATGCAATGATTAAACTGCAGATTTGTATGCAAATTCATATAGTAAGAAAGATAGAACTTCTGGTAGAAAATTATTATAAAAGTACTATAATTTGAATATCTTATATTTTTCATATTTTTCTATATTTTTCAAATTACATGCAGTCTGCGCAATTTTGCGTCTCTAAGTTTCTCATAAGTGCATAAAAATCGGCGATGAACAAATAAAATATGACGCATAAAATATAAATAAATGGATAAATAACGCTACAGAGTTAATATTGAAATTATAAAGAGAGAAACTAATAATGCACGTTGAGTGGTTCAATATTCATCAGCATTACATAGAGCTCCCTTTCTATTTTTTTCAACTGACTATATGTATATCGGTTAAGATCGAATATCTCTGATATCCCGACGTTTAAACGGTAATAGCAGTTCATAATCAGTATTAACCCTTTCCCTATATTTACCGGTACGTTTTTCAACAGTGGCCAATAATTCCAAAATGCTCGACCTAATAGCTTGCCAGGTCGAGCTCGCTCAGTTCCTTCAGCTCATCTCCCTCTCACGCCTCTATCTAAACGATTTCACGAGATTACGATTCAATATGCTCGGTATAGTTCGCCAGTTTGAATAGCTATTGCCTGCCAACAGGAATATTAATGCGAAACTTATTGCCTAGGCTGATCTTTTCCTTCCTTCCCTCGCGGTATTCACAGACTACACCATCCCTTCGTTATCCTACATTACTCTCCGTTTAATCTCTCTCTCTCTCCTTTCTTTCTTCTCTTTTTTTTTTTCTCCAGGCGAAGGACATCCGGTTTCGTCGTCCGGTGTGCATCCGCTGGCCTGGCTATAGAACAGAAGAGACGGGCACAGACGTGCGAAACGGTAGGAGGCCGACCGGATAGAGAAACGAGAGAAATGCTCGAGATGCTTCGAGATACACGGGGCTAGACCGTCGTCGACCGAGTAAATCGCAGATCGCCGCTCTAGATATCATCATTCAGCGGTTTCGCGTCGCGAGATATCCTTCCAGTTGCAAGTCGGCGATATTTTTCGACGGACAACTCTTTACCCGATGGGGGAGAGGGAGTATCACGAGTCGCTTCAAATAATTGTCGGATCACCTGCTCGAATGACTTCATTCTCCCTCTCTATGTATCTATTTTCATGCAAGTATCCATCTCTTCTTTTCTCTCCTTTCTCTGTGCCTACTGCCTCTCTCCCTCTATCTGCTTATCACTCTCTTGCTTGATCTCTCTCTCTCTCTCTCTCTCTCTCTCTCTCTCTCTATCTATCTACTTATCACTCTCTTGCTTGATCTCTCTCTCTCTGTCTCTCTCCCTCCCTATCTGCTTATCACTCTCTTGCTTGATCTCTCTCTCTATCTCTCTCTCTCTCTGCTTTTACTTTTTTCTCTTTCTCCTCCACTATCAATCTAACTATCCATCTCTATCTTTCTACATCTCTGCTCCCTTGTGTACATTGGTACACTTTGGAAGCTGTAACACGGCAGATAAGTTAGACATTCGACGCGAGTATCGTTACATTAAGTATACACGCGCTGGTTTCTTTCACGAATGGTGCATACTCTCGACGGCAGAGCGAACGCGATTCTCTAATTGCTCGCTCCGAGGCAGTTCCTCTTGGACGAGATGGTAAAATGCAACACCGCGACTCCAACGTAGACAGCGTAACACGCGTAACACGTGAGTACGTGTGTACACCGGCAAATAAACTTCGATTATTATTGTTTCCTGCATAGGCAATTTACGGTACAACCGAAGGATCCGACTCGCTCTACGTACACGCTAGATGCTCGCGTATACGATCATTCTTAAGCGTCGTATTTTGCTCGGAGCAGAAAAATCTATGCCCTCGTATAGTAGTTCCTAGATTAGCAAGTCACTAATGACCTGGCCATTCGTCATGCTACATAATTCTACCTCCCTCCCACTTTTCTTCTCCCTTCTTCTCTCTCCTCTACCCGTCTTTGATACTAATATGAATTCACGCGAGCTACAGAGGAGAGTTGTTTCTCCTCCGTTCACGGATACCGTAATGACCCTCGCGGTGGTCGTAACAGCAAATCTCCATGGTAATACTCGCCCGAATATCGCTCGAATTCGTACACGTTGACCCAGAATGCGTCTAACATTCGTGAGAAAACTAGAACGTGTTCCAGTCAAACTGGATCCCCCGTTCGAAGCGGTGAGAAGAGGCGCGAGCAACGGAGCCAGAAACCTATATTTACCGCAAACTACCGTGGGTTCGTATAATCCGTGGTAGAAAGATAGATAAAGAAAAAGAAAGAGAGAGAGAGAGAGAGAGAGAGCGCAATCTATCTCCCGCGCAACACTATTAAGCAATACATGCTTTTTTCGTGGTAATATCGTTTCACTTATGTTCGAACGTAAATTCGAGTACCTTTAAGATCAGGCTTTATCAGATTATCGTAGACTGGTTAACGATTTTCTCGAGGACCTTGACCGATATACACACGTACGAGATGTTGAGTCGAGATTCTCACGTCGCGTGAAAAATTGCGCGCTCGCAAGTTTGCATAATATTGCAAACCGATAATTATTCACATGGAATGAAGTCTGGCGTGTTGCACCGGGATTACGAGGCGAGATTCCATGCAACAAGTGTGGAAATTCAACAAGTATTCGCTGACCACTGAGAACGCCTTGTTCCGTCGTTAAATCATCGTGTATCCTATGCAACGAGTTCAAATCGTGTCTTTAATATTGATCTATATGGCGAATAAGAGAGAGAAAGAGAAAAAGAAGTGGGGATTAATCAACGGTAATGATCTGGAAATCGGTGTGAGTAATAATTTCCACATGTTGAAACGGAGAAAGAAGAATTATTGTTTTTACTCGTGCACAGATCGACGCCTATTTATATATAGACAATAATTGCAACAGGCGACTGGTATTTTATTGCTTTTGGAAAAAAAAGCTGCAGCCATTGTGGGTGAGGATTATGTAAGATCGCGTGAAAATAGGAAACAAAAAATAGTATGTAATTTTATAATTGTATCGAATCCCTATGGCGCCGCGGTAATTTATAGTCGAGCAATCTGTTTTTCAATCGTTCGCCGAGGAAAATTAGCGCTTGATCGAGATTTGTTTAAAACCTGAAAGTGAAAGGTGTGGCGGTTGCGTAATCGACAGTTTATTAAACATTCTTTATTTTCTTTCGCTAACGTAGTTAAAATATAAAGGACTTTGCACACTTGGCAAATTGAAAATATTAATGCATTTCCGACCTGAACGACGTTTGGAAATTTAATACCAACTAATAGAGAATTCATCAATTTTTACTATTTTTCTGTATCAGTCTGAACATGTTTAATATCTTTAATTCTGAGAACGATTTTCATTTCTCATTTTAATTTTAAAATCCATTTAGAAAAGCTTCGCAGACTTTGCACACGTTGCAAATTAAGAATGTTAACACTAACTAAACTTGAATTTTGCACACGTTGCAAATTATGAATGTTAACACTAACTAAACTTCAACTTTGCACACGTTGCAAATTAAGAATGTTAACACTAACTGAACCTAAATTTTGCAATAAAAAGTTCATCAATGTGTATGGAAATATCATAAAAGGTACAAAAATGGAACTTCGTCCATTTGTTCCTTGACTCTTCGAATACGATTAGTCACTTTTATTGAATGATCGTACTCGATAGTACTTCCAAGAAAACTATGGATATACTCTCTCTGCTCATTGAGAAATCCCCTCAAACCCGATACTCCGTGAAAAAGGCCACGCTACTTACGACCCAAATTCGTTTCCGACAGATAAGGTCGACACATTAGCTGTTGAAACTTCGTGAACGTGTATACTGTTTACATTCAGCGTCATACTTCTTTCATCTCTCATGTCCTTCGAAGACTAATGGTACCTTACGATACACATCAAGTGCTCCATTGAATTAGAATTCGCGGGGCATATTGAATAGTACACGTTGTACACAACTACGTGCCGCGACGCGTAATATCGTACAAATATTTACCGACTACTAGCTTTATAAGCCGTGAAAAATCAAGAGAGAATTCGCGCGAATACGCGTGTACGAATTACCAAGTCGATGTACAATACAATAAGACACGGGAATATTTCACGAACGTTTAATCCTTGCGTTAGTATAGGTGACTATAGTCATCCAATATCTCGTAGTGACAAATTTTTAATTTTATTATTCTAAAATCTCACTCTTGTTAATATTCGAACACTATTTACAACAGAACAACTTTATTAAAATTTCACCAGACGACTTAAGTTTTTTTTTTTTTTACGAATTAGAAGGGTTAAATTATTAGATAAAGTGCAAAAAAATTTGAGAAAGTTGCAACTGGTCGAAAATGCAAAGAAAATAATAAAAGTCACTTTTTACAAACTTTTTATCTGAGCTTGTGATGAAAATTTAAAAAAATATATTTTGTAGATTTATATCAGTTGTGTAAATGATGAAAATTTCATTAAAATCGGTCGATATAAAACAAGCGACAGTTATGGAAAAATTCATCGCAGCTGTAAGCCGAAACTCGTAAAATTTTCAGCTTGTGTATAAACGACATAAATTTGCAAACCCTAATTTTCAAATCTTCATTATCTTTACTATTTTCTTCACAATTCGTACTTTTTTTTCGAAAGATTTTGAAACTTCAAAAAAATAATTCAAGTAGTTTATTTCTACCTTAAAAAAGTTATTCTATTTCAAACGTTGCCCGAATAATTTCCATAATGCAACAAAGTAGCAGATATTACACTTTGCCTATAGCAAAGTGTAAAGTTACAACTGAACCGTGCCGTGCAGAGGTAGTACGCTGCCGTAACGAAAGGGTTGAAACATCAGATTTTTATCGAGAACCGTTCGCGTAAAATCTACAACACCGTAGAGATTGCTTTCGGTTAGCCTACTTTCTTACTTTCCACGAGTTCCATAATTGCTGTAACAGCCCGCATAAATTCACCTCACCGCTCTAGAATTTTCATTCTCCGTTACTATACATACACACGATGAAACAAAAACTGTACGTTTATGGTTTGTCCGGACGTGAGGTAACCAAGAGAACCTAGGAGAACAGTAGGTGTTCGTACAACACAAATATTCCCGTACACTAAACTTGAAAGAGTTTAAAGAACAGTCAAGAGATTGGATATAGACGAGCTTTCACTTTAATTCGTTCACGAGAGATCGTGACCCGCCTCGAATTAACCCGATCGATATATATTAGTTAATGGTATTTTAACAAGCGTTACACAGAGGACTGGTAAGTAGCCAATAGAATATGGCGATTCGCTTTACGGCACGAAGAACTTTTGCCCAAGCTAGTCCGTAATTAACAAGCTCAGGTATAAGCTACCTGTATCGATGGCCGGTGGCACGTGAGGTTCCTCATACGGTTGGATCCTCAGCTTCTTAAAGCTGGTCATGATTCATTCATGAGGCGAACCTTCAATTGCAACGACCAACCAAGGAAACGAGCACAATCGTAGACTAGAGTTTCGCGATCCTCGATATATACCTGCCGGTTCTCGGACGCCATTTTCCCTTTTTTCTTCTTTTCTTTTTCATTCGAACCACACCGAACTGGTATACAGGTACGATTTACTCTCAAGGTCGACGAAACTACGACGACAGTAGCCATTCAGTCTAACACGTTCGAGAATTAGGTGTAGAAATCAGTTTTTTTCGATTTTCTTCTTTTTTTTTGGTAAAATACAAATTTTATCTAGAACAGTTAATCGTTAACACGTTGACTGCCACGTTGGTCATAGATGACGAGAGATTGTTTTCTCATGGGTTTCATCATAGCTAACTAGGCGATGCGAAATAAAAAATGTACCGTTTTGTATGAAATGCTTTTTCTAACCACGCAATTAAATCACCGTTTTAATTCATTATTTACGCTAAAATGAATTCGGTATTTTTGTCATCACCAGTATCAACTGTTTATTTAAATTATTTCTTCCGATGACAGAGTGTGTGATCGTTGCTTAATAGTATTTCACTTGCAGCGTGTGTAATTTATTATATTATCATTTATTACTGCAAAACCATACAAATATCGAGTGAAGAACTTATTCTAAGGGACGATAGTGATCTAGACAAAGTGTCAGATTTGAGCGAGTATTGTAACGATGAGGATTAGGATAGAGAGTGCATCAATATAAAAAAAAAATATAAAAAAAAGAAATGAAAGTGTTTCGTTTCAATTTAACGTCGGTAAATAATTAAAATAGTAACTTAGTTATTTATTCGTATATTCGATCGATATGATGAAAAAAACCACGCTATATGAAAAAAAATTTTCGTACACCCAGAACGTTTAAAATTTCGAGTATTCAAAGGGTTAAGAAAGTTTCCTACATTACGGTAGTGTTTTAGTTACTTCTTCTATCGGTATTTCAAATTGCTAAAAAAGCTGGAGATTGTCTCACAAACGAACACAACAATCAACCTGAAATTCATAGGGAAGGACGATTCCTATTTGAATATTTGTTCGATTAATTTACAATGGAGTATCGAAACGAATTTAATTATATCCGATTATTCAAAGAGTCCAGGTGCGTTCACGTAGAACGGAAAAAAGCAGAGAATCCGTAGCTGTTGTTATTCCGTCGATTCGTGTTGCTCCGGGCAGTTCGTTCGAAAAACGATCGTGTCGAAAGAGGCCGGAGAAGGAAGCGGCGTCGACCTTCGGCGACGAGAAGCGAAGAAGAAGAAGAAGAAGAAGCAACCCACGGATTTATCGACGAAAAGGTCAAGGCACTCGAGGCTATATATCGAGTCGATGTCAAGGCCGACGCACCCGATCGAATGAAACATGCCTCGAGCGTGAATTTTTCAAGTGAAAACCAATCGATCGGGACACCTCTGAATTGTGAATAAATTGTGAAAGAAATCTATGCTTTCCACTAAAAATCTGACATATCGAAACAACGATGAGATTTTGCTGAAATATCGATGAAACGTTCGACGAAAACATTCCACGATAAAAACGCACATATTCCCGTCCTTTCATCTTTCACGTTTGACTCATTCTCTAAACACGAGAAACCCTAACCGCTTGAACCACTACACACCGGCCGAAGGGGACTTGAGACCGTGGCTAATGCCTTACGAATACAATTTCTACCGAAGCAAGCATCGAAAGCTAACCATCGAAGATATGTATGTATGTATGTATACACATATGTATGTATATATAGGAACGTAACGAGGTGGCTAAGAAGAATGCAATCCACCTAGTCGATGGAGAACAACGCCGCGGAAAATGTTCGAAAGGGACCATGGTGTGTGAGAAAAATTCTCTGAGAATGTTTAGCGTGCTGTTAATGGCGAGCACATACAATCGGGGATGAGCGCACCTTGTGCCGCGATATCCCGTTGCGAGCTCGTTTCTACCGTCGAGAAGCTGTTGAATCGCGCTTTCGAGTAACACACGAACACCGGAGATCCGGTGATGATCGTTATCTCGGAGTTACCTTGTGCAAAAGAACCCGAGACCGGTTCAAATCTACGTACACGTACGTTTGACTTTTTAGAAAAGTACAACGCGCATGCGCGTGGGCCGTCGTAAACATCCCGCTCATTTTTCACGATTAGTTAGGTTATACTCGTCGAATGATATTTTCAAAAATACCGTAAACGTCGGTTCACAAACGGTACAATTTAATATCGTTAGAAAAAAAAGAAGAACGTTCGATGTAACGATTACGATAACGTTACGTAACGATCGCATAATTTTCGTTCGCACGTGGAGCAGCGACTCCGATTCGCAAGTTTCGAAAGGAAAAAGGAGAACGCGGTGTACAGTAAGCACACATGGAGAGAAGAAGGAGAAGCCAGCGGTGCCAGGCAGGTGTACGAATAAAGCGTAACGCGTTACACGCTAGCCCGTTCTCCTCTACGCAAGAAGAAACACGAAGAAACAACAATTCTGTCGTGAGTCGAAGTTTGCCCGTGTAGCGTCTCGGGTTCGCGAGCCCGTGGAATTCAAAGGGGAACACGGTCGTCAACCGTGTTCCTACGCCACCTGGCATTAAGCTGACAGCTGCTGTACACCGGCGAAACAGAAAAAAAAAAATCGAAACAAATAGATACCTGTAAGTTCGCAGATTCCCACCTGTTGATTCAACGTCGACTAGCTTTTCTTGCGGTTGCTACGCGAGGACCCGGTTTCAGCGTTATCCAGGATGACGGACCGGTCGTGGTTCGCAGAAGGCACACAAGAGAAAAGGAGATAGCCGATAAAGAAGGAGTTACAAGGAACGAGAACGAGTGAGGAGATTCCGATATGAGAGAGACAAAGACCGAACGAGCACAACCACTGGTTTACTGATACACGGCACAGGCACGTTAACGCGCCGGCTGAATCCTGCCCCCGCTGCAATAACCACGTGCGAGATATCACCGTCGATAATAAACGATGGTCCCTCTGTTAACGAGCGTGTTCACGGTGACATCGACGCGGAGGCAGGCGAAACGTCAGTGCGCGAACAAGCGTCCTTCTTTAAGCGTCTCGTGACGACGGCGAAGAAAGGACACCGTCATTCCATCGTCGGGTGTTTGGAACGAGGCGCGTTCCGCGATCCACTCCGCGCGAGCGCTGATACACGACTGTAGCCGAAGTTGCACGACAGCATGGCCGAGCAACGATGCCGAGAGAAGGCGAACGTAACCGATAGATCACGAACCTAGCCGATCACGGCCGAACCTATAAGATGGAATGCACGCGGACGGAAATCAGGCGGGATCGGAATCGGGATCGAGCTTGGGTTTGCGCTCGGCCTCTCGGGATTGGGGCTCGGACTCTCCGGTTCGAAGGCGATCCAAGGCAAACGACCGCTCTACCCCGCTTCTTTCGTTCCTCCGCGCAGTACAGCCCCCACCGTCCGCTATAATCTATGTCTATTATCCTCCTCTCTGTGTTTCTTTATTCCCTATACACACCGGAGCCTCTCTGTCTCTTTTTCTCTCTCTTGTTCCTCGCGATGTTGGTTTTCTCTCTGGTTTGTTGCGATAGCCACATCGCGCGCGAAATTTCCAACCGTGATAGCTGGATGAAATTAACGCTGTCGCTATGTGTGGACGCTGTAGCGTCACTCTTTCCTTATTTCTGTCTAACCGTTTGAATGCCACGAATCTTTGCAACATTTTTTTGGTTTCTTCAAAATTTCAGTTTTTGATGGATAAAAAGATTTTTTCTAATCCTTTCGTTACTATTGGCGCCTATAGGCGTTTTCGAGATTTTTTGATACTCTTTTGTCATCACACCATAATTTAATCCTTACTGTTATTCTCTGCACACTTCTATTTTAATTATCAAGAAACAGCTTTAAAGTTTGAAACTTTTGGAAACAATTTAACAAATTTTGCGATTGCGAATTAAACATCTGTCTTTCGCTATACGCATTGCTTACTAAAATCTGCCGTAGCGAAAGGGTTAAACAGACACCTATAAAAGCATAGATTACCATTTAGTAGAACCTGGAAAAATGATAACAGCAAAGACACACATTAACATAAATCTAGACGTTAGGTCGACTTAGAATTTTTTCGACACTAAACAGGAAAAGCGACGATCGCGCTACTCGATCGGTTAATTCGTACGATTTTCCAATACTGAGCTTCCGAAATACGAAAGTGGATGGGAAAGTTTTACTCCATTCCGTATTATCCCGTTTCGCGTAATATTTATTTTGACGATCGTTCGTGGATTATTCGAACGATCGAGCCGAGTGAAAGCAATTTATCGCGGCGGACGTTCCTGGAGTCGCGAGGTGGGTGTAGCAATGGATCCGTCGAAAGAAAGAAGAAAAAGAAAAAGCAAGCGAACGAAAGGACGGCTGGGAATTTCTTTTCGTGTAGCGTTTGTTTCTCCGTGCGCAGCCATGTCTCATTTGCATATCCCGGAATGTGAAATTGAAGATGATAAATAAGAGCAAAAGTCGCTTAATGGCGAAACTCGGTATACCAGCGGCGTCCGGACGGGCCGTATAAAAATTCCCCACGTATCGCCTACCACTTCGCCGATACATTTCTTTTCCGTCAAATCGAATGTTATCGTTAATCACATCGGATTCCCCCGCGACGAAGATAAAGTGGACCTCTTTCTCTCTCTCTCTCTCTTTCTCTCTTTCTCTCTGACGAATTTACATTACCGCCACCGTTCGACTAACCGAAGAGAAATATCCTGCCTCGCAATTAGAACGTTCGCTTTTAAAAGCCATTTGGACGATATCGGAATTACGGAGACAACCGAGCCTTTTAATCTGAACGACTCGAATGATCGGTGAAAAAAGAGAAAGAAAATTGTGAAATAATCTTTGGAGGGGGTGGTGGAAGCTAGAAAGGAAGTAAAACTTAACCTCCATACATAACCTATCGCTTTACTTACCACCAGGTAGAAAGTTCTCCTGTCGCGTTCTAATGTATCTTCTCGACGCAGGTGCGCTGTTTATACCCACGAAATTGTTCCACGCGGCTGATAATATTTCTAAAACGTACCCGGGTTAACGAGCTTTATTTAGATCTAATCTTATAATCGCATCGTAAAGGCTGTTTCACGCAGGTTTCACCGTGCCCCCTTCGTAGTCTGACACGACGGCAGCGTTCCCGTTGGCTGGCGTATGGCAATAAAACGTATATTCAACGATAACGGATTACCGAGTCTCAATAAATACACACGAATGTTTATCGTGAACATCGGTGGACCTAACGCCACGCAAACAGATGTACACTCTCGATACCATAAAAAATCACGGCGAAGAAACCTTTCTCGCCTCCTTTCCTTCACCCACGCGACCCTCGGCGTGACCATAAAATCTTACTAAAAACCTTGCATTCTCCTTTCCTCCATCCCTTCCCTCCCCTCATCTCTCACCCTCACGCGTTTATTACATGTTTACGAGCGTACTTACATAATGGCGCGCGTGTAGGTAAGTACCTACGTGTTTTTGGGTACGCGTTGAGTTTACGGGCTCACCGGTGTCGTTTACCAATGTAACGCGAAAAATACGCGATTTCGAACTTTCGAAAATACACGCACACCGATTGAAATACTGTTCCAAACGGTAATGGACTTTTGATATTCCTCTCGGGAACGTCCTCGCGAGCCATTCGTTTCTACCTTTCAACGAAGAAAGAAAGAGAAAGAGAAAAGAATAAAATATGCGTGTACATATATATGTATATATGTAATTCAAATGGTACAATGATTGATTCCCGTTCACTTTTCGTAGAAAGTCACCGAACGCTCCTACCACCCTCCCACGCGTTCGACATTCCTCCTCTTGTTCTTGGCCAGTTTGAAAAAAGCCAGGCTCACTTGGTGAGCACTCGAAGTCGCGCATACCATCGTGGCTGCATCGTGAAGCAGCAGCAACACGTTCCATCCTCTTACTGACCATCTGCCTTGCCTTTTGTCAAGGTCGACGATGGTGTACGCTGCTTCGAGGTCGATTCAATCGATCGCCACGCCGTTAAAGCTCATTTCTGGATACAGTTAACATTCGGCGATGAATTCGCGGCGTGATGTTTCGAGAAATGAATTGGAAAAGGGAAAGAGTGGTTGTTTCAGTAGAAAAGAAAGGTGATATAGAAGTTTCTCTAGTGAGACTTACAAAATTTGACATTGAAATATATTAAAATCGTCGATTTACACTATTTTCCTGTCTCTGATCATTCTCGAGATATTAAGTCAAATATGTTTGCTATTCTCAAATTTAAAGGCTGGTTCTCGCTGTTTTACCGTGGAAAATTGTTAAAAAAAGGAGAAAATATATATGTAAAATATTTTTTTGAGAACTACTGTGTACCAAAGTTTCATCAATGTCAGTGATTATCACTTGAGAATGTTGCTTTAGCATTTGTGAAATATGCAAATAACTTGAAACAATAAAATATTAATTATCTAATATTTCACATACGCAAATCAAAGTAGTGTGTTTTGTAAAATGTGAAGTAAAGTAAAAATATATATGTTAAAGAACTCAGCATTTCTTAAGGCGTGTTAATTTTCGAAACATACAAAATTTATCCAATGGTACCCCATAAAATTTACAAATATTTCAAGCATATCCATTTTTTATCCCTGATCTCCAATATTTAGAAAAATATGACAACAGACCAAACGAAACATTATCGACGATTGTTGCTGTGAGAAAGCACTTTTCAGTGCGAAATTAGCAAAATAGGAAAAAGCAGAAACAGACATATTGTACAAAAAATTACATTTACCGTAAAATAAATTGCAATTTTTATCAAATAAAATATTTACAGAGTATATAAGTTTTTAATTTTTTCCCTCAACTCTCGATTATCCTAACCTAACCCAGGTCTCGATTTATCCGAGTTCTTTCGGTCCCACTGACGCCGTTTAATCAAGGTCCCTACTTCAAGTTGAGAGCAGTGCAGATGATCGAGTTTTACTCTCGAAACAACGTCGAAGACGACGATGAGACTCGTCGAGCGGAACACGAGTCTCTCTGTTGTCGCGCAAAGAAAAGCAAAGGTATGCAACTGCTTGTCACTGTCTTGCTTGTATTTAAATCGCTGTGCCGCCGCGTATCGATCCGCGCATTGTCTCTTCGTCACGATACGTGTCACGCACGTGGCTGCCTGTTTCCGATCGTTGTTACACACTTATCCCGAGAGTTTAGAAGCCACTACAGCGAACACATCGGAGACATAGTTTTCACGTTAATCACCGTGATTACGGTGTTTAAGCGTGTCGCAACCATTACAGAAAAAGCGCCTTTGTATTCTGGTGACCGGATCGACTACCTCCGCGTCGATCCTGCTCAGCCACGTGATTGCTAAATTCGGGATCTTCTCTGATTAGGATTGTGCAACGAGATACTGTTTTCAAACTGGTTTTCTATGTTGCGACACTGCGTGGAAATCTAATTGAAATATCGATACGGAAAAGATTCTCAGTTTAGAATGTTAGATTCCGATGTGAACTATTTATTATGGTCAATTTTTACACAGAAATCTTACAAGAGACACTTAGTTTCTAGAGCTGTTGCGATTCTTCTATACTGTACGATCTTTGTAATAATAATGATGTCAAAAATGTCTTTCTAGTCCTTTTAAGGATTCGGTAGTTTGGTTTAGAAGGAGGTGGAGATGAGGAGAAGGGCTGATAGGAATTCTAGGATTAAGGAGTTAGGCGTATGATTCAGGATTGGTGAGTAACGGATCCAAGAGTCGTATGCGTAACTATACGCAGAAGATGAAACAGGATTTGGAGACAACTTATCTTAATTAAACACTAACATAAAATTATTCACTAGCCTAGAGCGATATCCAACAAGAATTGATGTATTACTGGGATGAGATTTTAAAATGTAGGTTAACAGTGGGACAACCATAGTTGACTGTAATACGTTTGTACAACGCGAAAGTTGCGAAACGATATCAATCGTGAAACGGCGGCAATTCAGCCGCATCGAAAAATTTGATTTATCGCAGTCACGCGAGACGATCGTAATTCCCCTCAATTTGACTAATAGAACACCGATGTGCATACGTACAGAATCGCCAAAAATAGAATCGCAATCGTAAATATGATTTATCGCTCGTTTCAATTCCACCCGGATTATCGTTTCCTCGTGTCCTGTCCCTCGTTTACATTCACGCGCACCGTCTAATCTCCGTGACGCTGCCCATTGTTACTTTGACACCCATTAAACGTCAATCTTGTCCGCGTAATTTGCCAGTCGCGACGTCGTTCCACCACCCTCTTCTCTTAATCCGCGATTTTTCACTATATGCATTCATAGTATCGCGACGAGTCACCCGGTATATCACACTGTTACGACATCGTTGGTTATTCGATATCTAATCGCGTTAAATTAATCCTATTCTCCTGTGGACCGATCGTAGTATGTATGTATGTACGTAGAAGCACGCAGCGCGGTATAATTTCAATGCTCATAAATCTACGAACGTCGTTGTTTCACCGGTTACTTTTACACCGCGGGTCAACGTGTTTTCGATCACAAGATGAAAAGAATTTGAGAAAAGAAAAGAAAATAAGCAGTGGGAGAAGGGGAAGGGATAAAGGGGATCGAGAAGAGGAGAAAGAGAAAGCACACGTGCAGGCTCCGTGGCGCTGATTGCGAGAGACACGCAACAATCGCTGCAATTGACCGCGTAATAGAAACGCGTTATGCAGTCTACGGTAGGGGCCGGTAGGATACCGGTCGACCTTGAGAATGGACATGATTCCTTAACGCGCGTTTTCCCTTTTACGGAAGGGTTCCGCGTTCACGTAATTTGCACGGTGTACCGCTTTTCGCCAGGCGAAATTTCAGTGATCCGTATCAGTTGAATAATACGTTCACCGATTCCTCCTTCGAACCAACCATTTTCCTAGAGGAACAACTAAGCTGTATACGTATGTTCAGCTAACAACAATGGAAGATCCGAAGAAGTATGAGATTTGCAATACGAGAATCACTGTGAGACACATTATTTCCATTTTATGTATCGAGGCCGCCATCATTGAACAGCCTAACCTATAAATCGGCTTTTCATCGATAGCGCTTGTTGATTGACAGCTAGTTAACATATTAATGTCAAAAATATGCTAGCTTATATATTATTTATTTTAATAATACTAGGTGACAGTAGTTAGTGAATATTTATGCGAAATTTTCTTTCATCAAATCGAGGAAACGTAAATTGATAGATTTATACTTAACCCTGAATTATGTTTTTGTGGTAATTACACTTGTAACAGCATGTTTTATGAAATTATGGCATTGAAGATCTAATTTTAAGACTGTATTGTAAAATAATATTGATAAAATATTGTAAAATGTACAAATTCATTTATCTTCGGTGCAATATCGTATCAATTGAGAAATCTGTTGGCACGTTTCATAAAATTCCAGAATAACAGTAATAACTGATGATGATGATGATAATAATAAAAATATCAATAATATTATTTATATATATGTATATATATATATGCATAGTAAACGTAAACAGAATTAAAATTTACGTTTATGTCAAAATTAATCCCTTGCCTTACAATGACGAGACACGTAGAAACACGAGACTATGATCAAGATGTGGCAAAAGATAAACTATACCCTTATTAAATTTGTACTTTTGCACAAACTTCAGCTTAAATTTAAGACTAAGTATCGCCAAATACAAATCGCTCATAACATCCTAACTTTTTTTACATAAAGATGCATTGAAACAGGTGAATAGCTATTAATATTCGTAATGCCTAATAAATGCTAAGGCAAGGGGCTAAAAAAAAATCGATTGAAACAAACGAAGTCGGCGTTAATAAGTTAATAGGTTTTTTGCATTCCATAAGATTCCACTTGTCCCACGACAATTTTACAACTTGATAAAAACACGCGATACTTCTTGAAATAAATCGAACCGAATGTTCTCGTCGAACGCACAGGCGTTTATCCTTGTTCGGTGGCTAGCAAACGCGGCCAACGAGTTCGTAATCTCATTGCAAGAACAACGAAGCGATCATGACAGATCGATCGTCCCACTTCGTGTTCGTTGGGCTCATTGTCAGTAGTTGACTGGAAAAGCGAAATCGGTATTAAATATGGAAAAGTTATGGGCAAATAGAAATGATCGATCGATTCCTCGAATTATGTCTACGAATCTATAGAACAAGGAGGCGTAAGACCATGGAATCAATCCATCGGGATACCCACCGTACACTTTTTTATGGTAAATAGATGAAAGTCCATAGCGTGGTAGCAACGGGCCGTGCAACAAGCGGTGTGTATGCTAACGAAATGCAAATATACGTCAGATCTGCATAATTCCCTATGGGATTTCTCTCGGTTTCGCATGCTGTTGTCTTTGACCAGCCACTTGACTTACGCGAATTGTCGTTCCTCATTGTCGCGATTCGTTGTCGTCGTCGCTGCGACACTATCGAATTTTCTTTCTTTTTTCCTACTTGCTTCCTTTTTTCCTCTTTTTGTTCCTTTTTTATCTTTTTGTTTCAACGAGGAACAGTCACGGAAGAATCGCGCAGATCACGGAGATAATCGGGTGAGAAACGGAAAGAAAGTTTCACCAAGGGAACCTGCGTGTCGTTTTAAGCGTCGTGTTTCGAGGAAAACTGGTGGAATTTCTGGGAAGATCTGCTTCCTCGGTGTCGACCAGGTATACGGAGCGAAAGTGGAATCCTTAAGGAGACACCAACAGGGAAAAGAATTTCCTTGTTGAATCGCGACAGGCTAACAGGTAGCTAAGCGTTGAATACGAATTCTTCTAACGGTTTAGGTGTAAAAGGACAATGGTGTTCAAACGCTGGAAAATTAGCAACTGTATCAATCAGAGATTTGCGTAGATCGTTCATTATCACAGTTGGTCGAGCATAATTTTCCACAATTGAAAGAAGTGTCCGTTAGAAACTGTAGGTTGTATATTATACACTCGTTAACTCTAGGATTTTCAGTTCTGAGCTCTCAGGCGCAAACTGTATTTCTTTTTACACATTCAATCAGAAGAAAATTGTCTTTTGAAGAAGGTTTTGAGCATATTGCTCAGGGTTTCAATTAGGAGCAAAGGCTGAGGCTTATTTGTTGTTAACATATGAATAGACAATTGACTAAATTGTGACAGTTTAACTATCTAAAAGAAAATTTATTACATATTAATTAATATATCAATTTACTATAGAATAAAAGACCTATGGGAATTATTTTCATCCATTTGAATCTGAAGTGATAACTAATAAACAACAACTGATTTAGAAATTTGTAAAAAACTGTAAAAAAAGACAATAAAGAAGTGTTGAAGGGATTACAGGTCTAAACTGTGGAATTAGTATAAAATAGGAATATTTAATAATTTATAGAAATTTAAAAATCTGTGTTGTATTTCATTGAAAATCATACCAACACTTTCCATAATAAAAAATTTATCGTATTATTATAATATCTTCAATTCTATTCTTATCAAAATTTCAAAGTCATCCACTGTAGTTCTATAGGTCGTTCAATTTGTCTATCAAAATTTCTGCACAAATAATTCCTTGAAAAATTGTTACAGAAAGAGGATAGATTCTAATTTACAGTTCTTTTTCCTCCACTCTTAGGGATTGTAGAGTTAAAAGAGTCAGAGGAGGGCGTGTTACGCGAATAACGACATACGAGCTGTCGATTCGAGGATGACGGATATAAATAATCGTCCGATCAAGGAGAGGATCGAGTAGAGATCCTCCGTGTGATTTATCTTTCCACGATCATTCCTGGACCCTCTCTTGCATATTACCTTCCAGTGGATTGTAGGGTAGCTTAATTGACACGTCATCTCTTTTCGTGTTGCACATTGGACCATTCGTCTTTGATCCACGATGCACGCGACGGTCTTAAATCAATTCCGAACCACGGACAAATTACCCCAAAAAAAGAAAAACGAAAAAAAGAACGAATTGGGCTTCGGAGACTCCAGTCCTAATTGGCCTCGAAATCATGGCGAACGGAGCGAGAAAGGAGAGATTGGAAGAACGGTGTTCATCGAACGATCGACTTGGTCTACCCTTTTCCGATATAAACAGCGGGAGATCCACCCTTGTCTGATTTTATCTGAACGAAGCAAAGTACATTCTACGCCTACGTGAAATTAATAGGCGCGATTTCTTTTCCGGGGAGAACGTAGAAATGTGCGCGTGAGCGCGGATGTAACCTTTGGGAATCTTTTAAATAATCCATGCGGCCGAGAGTGGGTGGACGAATGAATGAAACTGCCCACACGCTGACAATGAAGCTCTTTCGCTAATCTAACGCTAACTCATCGCCCGGTGCCGAGTAATGGCGATTATGAAAGCTGGCCGTTGGTTGCTACGTGAAATTGAACACACAGTGGAAGATATATGATTCGCGTTGTCAAGGAAACTCGAGAACACACGGAGAAAATTGAGCAAGGTGGAATATGAATTTTAGATTAGAACCCAGTGGAAATGTTCGGTTTCTATTTCGTTATTCCGAGGGCGGAATTTTAAAATATCCTCGAACGTGAGCATCGCGATCGTTTCTCTTTCTTTCTTTTTTTTTTTCATTTTTTTCCTTCTTCTTCTTCTTCTTCTATTTCGAAAGATACACGTTGCGAGATATAGAAATCGGCGAGCATGCGTGTAAATACATTTTCCGGATAATCGTTTAATTAACGAAGCAGACAGAGAATCGTGGCGTTTTACAAGAAAGGAGGGAATTAATATTCCCTCGATAGGGTAGAGCCAATTTATAACGAGTTCTCCGTATGCGAAGAAAATAAAGAATACCGGTCGAAACTTCAACTTTCTGATCAGTCGAAGTTACACGAATACACATAGCGCCGCGACGTGTTCCTCTTCGATGACCGAGTTTAATAGGACAGACGATGCTCGAATTATACGACGAAACGTAAATCTCCGACGAGTTCGCGCTGCTGATCCGTTCCTTCTTTTTCCACCGATTCCAGCCTATAATTAATACGTTTCACGGCCGAGAAATCTTGTAGGTACACAGAGAAGGGAGGAAAAAAAGAAGGAAGCTTTCGATACGATGCATCGAGATATCAACCAGTGATTCGATTAATACGTACCCTCGATCGTGTCGACGGATCGATCTTGAAACTTCTGTGGGCGGCCTGACACGAGCGATCAAATTAATACTGTTTCGAAGAGAATCGCGAATCTCCATTCGAACGTGGCAAGGGAACGGTGATAAATTGCCGGAGAGATAAGGGAGACAGTTACATGGGCGTACAATGCGAGAAACCGCTTGGCTAGATTGAATTCTATGAATAGTACAGGCCTTTCCTTCCTTCGGAAGCTCGAAATTTCGTTTCAACGAAGAAACCTTGGTGGAAAAAGAAATTTTTGTTTCTTTTTCTCCTTTTTTTTCTTTATTTTTCTTGTTTTTTTTTTACAAGGACCAGCGTCCTTTTCTCATCTGTTGCTTCGCTGGTTGGTACCGTCCGATCTCGCGCTGAATCTCATCGATTTTTTGCAAAAGTTCTTCCTTCATCTTCATCATTTTCTCCATTTCTATCAGCTCTTGGCTGTACGATATTTCGTTGATATAGATGGAAGAAGAATTTTTGTATGGGAAGTTTACCTGCAAACTAAGAGCCCAGCTTCGAGTTTCTTCTCGTTCATGGCGTCCCTTATTTGATTCAGTGCTACGTGAGCTTTGTTCATTCGTTCTCGAATCTTGGTGTTTGCTTCAGAGTATTGTCCTAGATTCTGCTGTTCGAATACTATGTCCTGTGATAAGCACATTTCTTTCTCTTTGTACTGAGCCACTCCGTTCACCGTTTCCGCGATTCTATTTAATCAGGAGTGACAGAAAGTGTTACTGTAAATTCATATAGGATTATCCAAATGTGACACATAGATGTTAACACTGTATAATGTTCAAACCGTGTATTTTCAAATAAAATTAGCGATTTCAACAACATGTCGAAAAGTCGCTGAAAATTTCGATAAACAAATTGAGGCCTACAGACAAAATTCTGGTGCAGATTTAAATGATATTTTACACTCTTTATAATTGTAATAGATCATACTTTCAATAGACAAAGCAGTTTTTAAAAGTTCTGAATAGTTTGCATTTTATTAAAAGGAAACGTGCAGGCGTGTTTTTTGGACAACCCTATGTAAGTCATAAACACATACTTAATTCGAAGCTTCTCCAATTCCCGATCTCTTTCGTCTAATCTATCCTTGTATCCAATATTAGCAACATGAAGAGCTTCATAATCCATAGCAGTCATTCCTTCTCCCAGTGTTTCCGCGATTCTCAGTCTCGTATTCAAATTTTCGAGACGATGCTGAAGGAATATGTAGTTCTGACGATCTCGCGCTAAAATTTCTCGTCGAGTGGTCTGATATAACAAAGTTCAACGATATCGTCTCTATATAAACGATCGATTGATTCATTGTATGAAATCGAACCTAATTTAACCTAACCTGACGACGTATCACACTGTTCATCATCTTCTCGGTGATTTTTTTGCCAGTTTTCGCAAAAATCAGATCGATCGATATCTCTTTCTCGCGATCTAGAAATCCTTGAAAGATTTGATAGTCCTCCTCTTTGCTCGTCTGAACCTTTCGCGTAAATGTTTGCAATTCGAACGTCAACTCTGTCTGCTGAGTCATTATCTCGTCGACCTGCATCTTATAATCGCGTAACGCTTCCTTGTACACCTCCTCCATCTGTTCAGCAGTCTTGGTTGGATCAGCGGGTGTCATCCTTTGCTGAGCCTACACGAACGATCAGATTCCCTTTGCTAATTTGCACGAAACACGAGGATAATGTAAAAGGAGGAAATATTGAACAATAGGATAAATATAATATTTTATGTATTTCATATTATTAAGGTGGTGTGGATAAAATAATATATTTGGGTATATTGAAAAAGAATTTGAAGCTAAGTGTTGAGGAATTGTTATAAATAATCTCTTCGTAACCATAAAACTACATTTTTTCATATTCCTTTTTTAACAATGTCACTATTTTGCAATCTAAAGTATGTATTTTCAAATAAGAGATATTAAAAAGTCATTTATCGTTTCATTATTTTCTTCATCTTTATCACATCCTCGACTGATTGTGAGCGGATAACTTAAATAATTAAAAATCGGTATATAACACGTAAATGTTACATAAGAAAAGAAGAAAACAGGAAAGAACTTAATAAAATTAATCATTTACTTTCTATGAAAAAGCATCACGACAAATTGCAGTAAATAAGATGTACTAAACATATGAAACAAGTCATTTTGATCGCCTTGGTAGATCTAGTGTTAATAGTCGCAGGCTAAGATCCACGTCGCGGCTATTATACGGGGTGGTAGGTGTTCTAAGAATTACCGGTTATCTTCCCTCGGTTTACTCGGTTCTTGAGTAGATCGGAGACGAGAGTGAGAAACATCGAGCATAAGTGAAACGAAGAGAATCGGTGGGGATAACTGAGCGATTATTAAGCGGGAATTAAAAGGTAGCATGAGCGTAATACAGTGATCTTAGCTTAATAGTCCTAGGCTCGGATCTGCGTCACGACTATTATAAAAGGTGGTAGTTGTTCTAAAGATTACTGGTTATCTTTCCTTGGTTTGCTCGTTTCTCGAGTGCTTTGGAGACAAGAGTGAGAAACTTTGAGCGTGAGTGAAACAGACAGAACTGGAGTGAAGAAAACTCAGAGACTAGTAAAAGAAAAAATCGTTTGAACGTCAGAAGTTCTTGGAAAAATTCAGTGGAAAAGCGCCAAATGACGCGATTGAACTTTTTCAAATCCACATTGAAAAACGCCAAGTAATGCAATCGCGTTGACTTTTTTTTTTTAAATATATGTCTAATAATTCCACGTGAAATTAAGAGAAAGAAAAAAGCAGTGATAAATAGGAGAAGAAATTCAGATTGATCGAGAACGCGTTGTAACCGAAAACGCTGCACGGTAAGATTCTTCTCAAAAATGTGGCAAAACTAGAGAAAAGAAATTCACAAATTAAATTCACAGGTGTTTCTTACCTGTAACTAACAAATTCGTCGTGTACAATTTTACCAATATCGGAAAAAGTATAAATAATCGAAAGTTTATCAAATTTAGTTTCGAAATCAAACACTGAAAGCTAGAACTCTCGTTACTTCTCTAAAGAAGAGTACGCAAAAACGCGACACGTCGAACAACTAACCTTTTTCATTATCCGAGAGACCCAAATCTCCAACATTCTATTCCTCCGTCGCAGCTCTGTCATTTCCGTTTGCAAATCTTTCAGCCTGTTAATAATCGCTTCACGGTCAGCCGAAACCTGGCGCAGAAAGAGAAAGACAGGAGGAAAAGAAGAAAAGAAGAACAACGATCGTACACGTTACAGAAGGAACCTCTTTATTATTTACATCTTCTCCATTTACAATATGTGTACCGATCGCTCGGCCATTATGTGCAAATACGCGGATTAAAGGTATAAGAGACACGGTGAGAAGCAGGCAGCACGGTGGCTTAGGAAGCATAGAATCTTAATGTATCACGAAGGTCGTGAGGAATAGCAATTCCACAGGCAGAACGAGAGAGAATGACAGGTTTATGCGCACCTCTGCAGGTATCTCGGGGAGCACGTGATCGGATTCCTCTATCTGTCGCTCTTCCTCATCGTACTTTTCCGCGCTAGAAATCGTCGAGGAAAGTATCATCTCCTCACCCTCCTCACCCTCCTCTTCCTCTTCGCCAACATCTTCCTCACCCCTACGAAATATCTCGTATTCCTCTTCATCTTTGTCACTTCTCGTCGTGATGTCACCCCAAATAGTAGACTCTTCGTCTACGGATTTCTTCCATTTTTCTAAATCATCCTCCTCTTCCTCCTCTTCCCCTCTTTCACCTAAGAAATCATCGACGTCGTCGTCGACATCAGGTTCAAGAATATTCACGTCGAATTTCAACGTTGCCTCCTAAATGCAGAAAATTCAGCAAACGATGACGAAGGTTGCGTCGATCTCGAAGTTTCCTTGAAGTTTCACGCGTACCTCGATCATACCTGATCAATCCCAGTGCTTATTATTGTCTGGAACGTTCCCCTTCGTTCCCGCGCGAACGTGTCCATAGCGTCAGATGGTTTCGAGGAGACAGAAAATCCGTATGCGAGATTCGAGTCGTGATACCAGCCGATGAAAAGGGTATTAAAAGGAAAAGTTGGTGTCTGAAGGTAGGTGAATACGAGAGATGAACGAAGGAACGAACAGCTGCAGGACGAAGAAAACAGTCGAATGAATTCGCGGAGCGGTGTTCGTATCGAAGCCTTTCTTCGAGAAGGCCTCGAGCAGCATGCAGTCGACCTTGAAGATCGAAGATGATCTTCCCTCTCTCGCGAGAGAGGAGAGAGTCTTAGGCCCCGCTAGCTCTTCGCTCTATAGCGTGTGTATACCGTCGTTGCTGCTTATTTAAACTGCAGAACGCGATTCGCGCTCGAAGAGTAGCGTTGGATCGTGAGGAAGGAAAAGTTTTCCTCGCCGGGACGTCGATTAAACTGCTGCGAGCTACCGGACACCGTCCCCATGGACAGATAGCGCTATCCTGCGGCGCGCAGGCTATGATTTCATCTCTCTATGTGCTTTATTCACCATGGCTGATGTATGAAAAGTTTATTTATGGGGGACGTGGCTCGTTCGATCACGCGAGAGCCGCATGACTGCGGAACACAGCCGGATGAAACCCGAGTATCTTTCTTTTCTCCGGAACGTTAAACGGCGAGGAATTAATAATCGAGCATGTACCGAGAGAAAAAATAACGCACCAAGTGTTCACCTAACCCTCCGCCCCATTTTTTTCCTCTGCCTTTCTTTTCACGACACTTATAGTCTGAGCGAGTTCGTAAAAGTCACGGGGAAGACGAAGCAAAGGGTGTCGGGACAATTAACCCTTTGCACTCGAAGCTTTTGCACTGATGTAGAGTTTTTCTTAGTTTATTTCTAACTAGTTTAGTTCTGACTTGAACTTCTTTGAAAAGTTCTCACAGAGATTTTACGAGAAAAACGAAATATTAATACAATTTTCAACAAGTACTCGAATACTGTAGCCATTAATTCATTCTTTCTTTATTTCTTAATAGGTTCCTCTTCAAATTTTGCGATTATCACTCAAAACTGAATTTGTACAATTTTCTTCTCAAGTCTTACCAAACCATATCCAGCATTTTTCGCTCAGATACAACTTTTTTCGGTGGACGCTGATAGGGTTAATTAATATGCTTAGTATTTGGCATATTCGACTTTTTATGGATTAGCAGGTATCCTTAAAAGTTTCTCTTGCTTCTGAGATATTGTGTTTTGAACAACAACCATTTTTGCTCGAGATTTCTCTTAAAAAAGCGATCCAGGAGTCGTTATTTCAATAAATTCATTTTCAATGTTTAATTTATATCCTCGCTATATCATGGCTCGAACAATACCACGAGAAAAATGTAGAACTAGAGGGTGAATCGCAGTACTTCGAGCCATCCAGCTTACCCAAGGATTCAGTTTCCCTTGATTTCACCAACGATGAATTTCTCAGCGTTTACGAGCCGCTTTTATCGTATATAGGATCCTTTTCCCCATTTTAATCGAGGAATCTGTACGGCAGCGTGATAAATTGCCGCGTTTGATTCCCCGAGTTCAGATTTCACCGGCGATACCACGGAATAACAGTAGTAAGGACGATTTGTCTTGGTCACTGTCGACCGAACCTCCCTTTGCCAGAACGATTACAATCTTCCCCTCCACGTTAGCCCTTTTGGTACCCGAAAAAAAAAAGTTTCATCATTAGTGTACAATGGATAAACGTTAGGGTTAAAAGAATTCTCTGTTTTCCACTGGATTAATAACCGGCGTAACAATAAGTTCATCATATCGAGAGGAAAGCGTGGAGAACGACGAGGAAGGCGCGTGTATTCGACCAATGCCAACAGTCTTCGGCGTACGAACCTGGCCCTACGGGGATTAGATCTCGTGAAAACGAAGAAAGAAAGAGGATAAGGAGGCGAGCTGTAGATGGAACGAGAGACAGAGACGGTGAGCCAGGGTACTTGAGGCCGCGTGGGCCGCCAAGACTGCATTCCTGTAGGATCAAGGATCCCTGCTCGCGTCGCGCATGTGTATACCCTCTCTGTACCTCTTTCTCTCTCTATCTCGCGACGTCTGTGCTCGTGTAAGCGTCTGTACTTGTGCCAGGGTGAATACAGCCTCGCTTGTACGTATATACACAGAATCTGAAACATGGCCGGTGCGCGGAACAGTCGAAGAGGGTCGTCGCTTGTGGCCAAGGTTCGATTGTCAAGTATCGAATCCCCGCGCGGCTTTTTTCCTACCCGCGCGCCACGATACATACGTGCCACGGCGAGCACAAGTAGGCAAGAAACAAGTTTTTACATCCCGATGACACTGACGTACCAATTTCCTGAGTTCCAGTTCCCGAATCTTTATAGCCGGTGGACAGGCCACGAGGAAATTTATTGGCTCGGTCCTTCTTTACCTCCCCTTCTAGTTGGTGAACGTTTTCGTGTGTGGACACACACGCACAGAGTTCGGGATGTCGTTTATCCACGAAGCATTAAAATCACGAAAGAAACAGACCGCGAGCATGTCGTGAACGATCGTCTGGTGAACTTGTAAAAATACCATCGACAACGCGCTATCAATAGCCCCTCAGACATGAGAGGAATTCAGAAAATGTCGATGTTACCCAGTGGCGATGAAGGTAGAAGGGAACAGTGGACAACGTCTACGAAAGGAATCAGAGGCGTAGGTGAGAAAAAAAGCGGCCTTCGGTTGGTATATACGTGAAGAGAAACAGGCTCTCGTCTGTCCACGAGCCAAACGACGAACGTGAGCACGGTCGGCGGTGGCGTTTGCAACGGGTATAGTTCACGGGAACGCTCTAGGAAACCATCGAAGGATGAATCGAGGAAAGCCGGCGTTTTTCTTCGTTTCTCGTCAACAGCGGATCTGTGCGCGTGCACACTATTGCAAGGTTGCCTTTACCAACGTTTCCTCAGCTTGGTCGGTTAAGAGTGGCCAGAGGTCGTGGCTCAGGATGCTCGGTGCACATCCCAGGCCGTTCGTTGGCCTTTCCTCGGATTTGATTTCCTTTCGAATCCACGAGCTGTATTCCTGGCTCGTTCGTGCAGGCTGCGCCGATGGAAACTGGACTGACTGGCTTTAACGGCGCGTCTTAAGCTCATGTCGGTGCCGGTCGTACGCACGTTGTGCGTGCACGCGTGTACCCGTGTGGCCGAGTGCGCCGTTCTAGAAGAGCAGCACAGGAAGAGGTGGAGGAGGAGGAGGAGGAGGTGGAGAGACAACTGTGAGCGTAGAGAGTCGTCCCCCGAGAATGCAAGCGCGTCGAATCGTCGTGCGTCAAATAGAAGGATAGCGACGAGAAAAAGAGAGAGAGAGAGAGAGAGAGAAGGAGTTCTGCAGCAGAGATACCATTGTGACCGGTTGCATAAACCCGCCATCTTGGTATCCTCAAGGACGCGCATCGAATCCTAAGGTCAACGCACTCGACTCACATCGGGTGTCCTCCACCTCCTCCTCCGCTTCGTCGTCGACTTCTTCTTCTTCTTCTGGACATCTTCCACCTTCCACCTTTCTTTTTCTCCCAAGTCTCGTATGTATCCTCTCTTTCTTCGTCCTCGTGCTTTCTTCATCGTTTCACTCCTTTCTCCTTGCTCCTTCCACTCTGAGCCAGAGAATCTCATCTGGCCACGAGCGAGATGTCACTGCCATTAATCCCGCCGATACGGCCCTGGCCAGGGTCGAACAGAGCCTCGAGCTGCCTTCCTCATTTTCTTCGTCCTCTTCTTTTTCCTCTGATTCTTTGCTCCTGCGAAATCTTCCTACGGAAATGGACGAAATGCGGGATATTTTGTGTTGTTGTATGGGGTCAGCTAAATGTGACGCTTAGATGTTAGCATTGTGTAATTTTTACACGTTGTATCATTTCAAATTGTTGAAATTCAACGATAAGATGCGCGTGAACTATTTATCGAAAAATCTCTACACCAATGAAACGTCATTGAAAATTTCGATAATCGAATTGATGTCTGCACATTTGAATGTTGTTCTGTTCCATGTGGACTGTACTTTCAACGAAAAGAAATCAACTTGAAAATATTCCAAATATATTGCGGTTTATTAAAGGAAAAGTTGTAAGCGTGTAAAGAACTAGGTCGTTCGAAAAGAAATGATTTTTTAATGTATACCCAATCAAAGCAGGTAATACTTGGAACGATTTAAATATCCTTCTGTATGCTCTTCAGGTTCTTCGGAATAGCTAGAAAAGAAATACGAGTCCAGCTCACGAAAACGAACGAAAATGGAATATCTAACCATTTCTCCCTTTCTGCTCTTCCGACGTTCCATTCTAGACGTTGCGTCATAATCCCCTCTTGGTTCACGTTCATCCATTTCACTCTGAATCGCGTCTTGAGGATCGTTCGACGAGCTCGGAATTCAAATTTCCACGTTGTCGCATCATCGCTCGTGGCAAAAAAAAAAAAAAAAAAAGAGAAAGAAGAAAAAGAAAACACTCGCTCCCTCTTCACTTTACGTAACACCAAACGATAAAACTACAAAGAACACGCGAACGGGCCAAAAAATCACGTGAAGCTCCATCAAGGGCAGCTGCAATGTCGGCGACCTCTTATCGAGGGAACCGACCTCACCGGCCCTAAGGTCGACCAATGGAATTGCCCGTGGAGGACACGAAGGTGTTAAAGCCTTCGGAGTAGCCTTACGGGCCAACGAAGGGGACAGGTAAATCCTGGTGCGCCCGGTGAGGCCAGGGGAACATTTGTGCAAAAAAGAAACGAGAAGAAAAATCAGCTGCCTGGAAGACGAAGCTGAAAAGAAAGAGGATGAGGAGGAGGAGGTGTACGAACAAGAAGAAGACGAAGACGAAAACGATGAAGAAGAAGAAGAAGAAGAAGAAGAAGAAGATGTGGAGGATGGAAGAGAGCTGACCCCGGCCATCTTGGCCCGCGGGGTTATTCTATTTATATCTCAGCCCTAGCTATATTTAGCTCACGAGAGCCTGCAGGAAAGCGAACGACGAAGGAGAGAGTTTAAGGGCGAGGTGAGTTGGAGAAAGAAAGAAAAAGAAGAGAGAGAGTAGGGAGAGTAGAGAGTAGCAGTTGTGAAGAAGGGCCCTGGAGAGTTGGTCGATGCCTTCCGATAGAAAGAAAGAGAAAGAAAGAGAGACAGAGAGAGTAAAGGGAAGGGAAAGCTGGGCCCAAAGAGTTTGGTCGAGGAGGGAAGAGATGGCAAGAAGAAGAATAAGAAGATGTAAGTCGCCTTCCAGCTGAATGTATCGGTAACCTAACGAATACATTAACGCAACACCGAATCTGGCTCTTTTACGTACACTTGGACACTGTACTCTATATATACATTGATTTTAACCAACATCGAGATGGTACACGCGTGTACACTCTCGCACCTGCGCGCATAAGTAGGCGTAGTCGCGTAAGTCTTGTATCCGCGAGCGTGGCTCGTGAATAAACGCGTGAGAATACGTCGTTACTTAAAAGATACTTCTTTTCCATTGTTTTTTTCTTTTTTAGTGCTTTTCTTCTCTTTTTTTCTTTTTCGACGGCGGCACAGAATAGATAGGCACGCGTACACACGCGGCATAAGCGAGCGAACGAATGCGCCTGTGACAGGTATAGCACCTCTCGAGCGTCGTATGTTGCATTGACGTGGATACACATACCGAGACGTCCGCCTCCGATTGTACGATATTCCGCGTGGTTTATAGAGCGGCCAAGCCGCGCGATACATTTTTCACCGGCTGGAAAACGACTTGGCGAGTCATTGTTTATGCGCCGAGCAGGCATTAATAAACCACCGTTGAGCAGATATGAGAGTGAGAATTATGCGTTCCGTGTGCTCGTTTTTTTTTCCACTCTCCGCCAAGTGTGACAGGCCGCCCCGTTAGTTCAAGCGTTATCGATATCCCGTAGACGGTTGTCGATCACCATTGTCGTCTACACGCACGAACAATTCCTCTCCAAAAGTTATTCTCGTCTACTCTTATATAGACTCGTCCAAAAAACACGCCTACACGTTTCTTTTCTAATAAACTACAATCTGTTTGAAATCTCTTTCAAGTTGCTTCTACTCAAGTTTGTTCTCTACTCAAAGTATAACCTCCTAAATAAAAATCGAAAAAACTTGAAATTGTATCACAATCAAACGGTACTACGTCGTTTGAAAAAATATAACATCTCAAATATTATACAATACTGACACTTATGACTCTACACTTTCCTTACAAGTTCGATTCCCTAATTGATCGTCCATCGACACGGAGAAAGAAAGTAGAAGGGAAAGGAGAAGTCGTGCCGAAAATCGCGCAGGATGTGACCAGCAGAAAGTGAACGAGACAGGAACAGGGAAGCCGAACGATAGACAGCTAGCTGTCTTCAGGGCGGCAATATACCCGTGTCGGGCTATCGAGGTTATCGCGGTCTCCGCCGTAAATTCATGGCCCAACAACCCCGACTCTTTCTCTCTCTTTTTTTTCCCTTCCTTTCTCTCTGTTCAGTGCTTTCTCTGGTCCCTAGAGTTCTCTCTTCTTTCCGGAACGACGAACTCTCTTGCTAACGTTGGTATTTCGCGGGCTCGCGCTCTCGGGAGGAAGCACATGAGTATATATACATGTACATATACACGGTGCATGAAGAGAGCCTTATACGAAGGACGAGCATGAAGACAACCATATATCCCGGACGTACATACTGGCCGCATACCAGTCGTGGACACTTACAACCAGCGTAAGGAGCTGGCGTCTTACTATGGTCGTGATGACCGGACATTCGCGGGGGCAACGGCGAACTGCCGCGTTAAATCATCCTAGCCGAGAGTGGTTTCATCTGCGGGACTATGAAAGGAGCGTCGATACGTATCTGGACGTGGTTGCAGCAAGGGGGAGAAAGGGTGGTGGTTTTCTTTAGACGCTTGCGAGAGCTGCTTATGGAACCGACGCGCGCGGGAAAATGGCGGAAAAAAGATTGTCAAGAGATGAATATCGAGACAGTTGACGATGCATGATCGTGTTGATATTATAAATGTTGGGATATAAAGTTCAAGTATCCATTGGTTGAAAGATGTTCCGAAGTGTACTTTAGATCGATGCTTTCGTTCGACACTTTAGAAAGTTGTATCGTTCCATTTATGCTGGAGATTTGAATGCGCGTTTAAGCCAACTGTGGGGATTGATAAGTAATTTTATCATCATTCTGCGAAATTTTGTTTTTATATCATGTTTAAGTGTTCGTAATGTCAATTTTAAAAAATTTTACTCGGTGTATATATCGACTCAAAGAATGAAAATTTGCACATTCATGCTTCTGGTGTAATACGGACTGTGCGTTTATCATACACGATCTGTTATAAGTATCGCTACGTGACAGGAATGAATTGGTTTTATTTACTTCAAAAATACAGCACGTCCATGAGGAAGAAATTTTATCCCTTTAAAAAATTTATTCTTGGTCCACGATGTGGTACGAGGACGTTTCCATTACAAAAGCAATGATAATAGCTTTTCAAATTTTTAAGCATATTTTACTAGTGCAAGATTAACCCGTTGCACTTGGAGTATTTTTTTGTATGGTCGATTCGTCAACTTTAACACACTTTGACAATGAAACCTTAAAAAATTAAAAAAAAAAAAGTGATATCCATTATATTTACATATTTTCTCAAACTTCAATTTCAATTTAAACCTGAAGATTACTAAATACAAGTGATTTTTAATAACTCAACTTTTTTCTTATTTACCGCTGCATTAAAGCTGTGAATAGTTGACGGTAATAGTGACTAAAAAATCGTAAGAGAAGGGATTTCGTCACAAATTTATATTAAACATAAAAAGCCGAAATATCAAGGCTCAAAGTATTTTTTTTGAAACTCACCGATAAACAATCTCTCAGGTACTAAAAGGGTTGAAGAAAGAAAAAGAAATAGGTTCCTTTATGAACACGCGGTACATTCATAGTACAAGTAACCACGGTCGATGCCAGTGAGATTCGCTGGATGCATACATACGTTGGTCATAATGTTCAAAGGGTTAAAAAAAAATAAATAAATAAAAAAGAAACGCTTATAATGCATTCTACGTGTCTTCAGGTACCGCAGATTAAACTGTACACAGTGAAGTCCGACATCACAGCTCAGCGTTCTTCTGCCAAAGGAAGTCGTCGTGGAGAACGGACGCGCGCAGACACACGGCATCAGGCGACGATGGTTAAAAATCGGGGTTACACCCTGCGGTGGTGTTCTCATCGGAGGAAATTGTACAATACCGTGACTGCGAATTCCGCGTGTTGCACGCCGTTGAACAGAGCCGCGAATCGTGAAGGCTCGCGGGCCGCCTGTTTTATAATTTCATCGAATGAATTGGCATTAAGGTCTGTCGTAACGTAGTACAAGCGTCGGCATCTGCGGGGCCCCGCTGGTGACTCGGCACTCTCCGCGAGAAACAATCTGCCTGACTGACGCGCAACGAAAGTACGTCAATTTGTAATGCAACGAGACTCTTTCTCCCTTTTTCTACACCCCTGCCTTCCTTTCCCAAGAACACACAAAACCATTTCTTTTCTTTTTTACTGGGATAACGGTTTTCAAAGTTATTTTGTTAGGAAATCTTTCTGATGGAATCTGTGTCTACATTTTCCGGACTCTAATTTTCCACGAAATTTAACAGGACATTAAATGGAAAAGAAATGCTTCTAAAATAAATTTTTATTCAGTTCTGTTAAAAGACACATCTCGCGAAGCTTTCAAATATTTTACAGTATCCATACCTAACTATAGTTTTCAGATACTCTCTGTCACCGTAATTTTAATAAAATATTAAATGAAACGGAAATTGTTCTCAAAATAAATTTTTATCAAAGGACAGCTAATTTCGCAGAACTTATATCTACATATTTCATACATTTTCATTTTAATAAAATGTTGAATGAGACAAAATTAGTTTCCAAAATAAATTATTAGAAGAAAGCTGATCTCGCGGAGATTATATCCATATTTTTTCAACAACCCCTAATCTCAATTTTAATAAAATATTTAATGAAACTAAAATTGCTGATCTCGTGGAGCCTATGTCTCTTTTTTTAAGCAGTTCCCGCCACCCCTATTTTAGTAAAATATTAAATGAAGCAAAAATTGTTCCCAAAATAAATTTTGATTAAAAAAGAGCTGATTTCGCGGAGTTTATGCTTTTATATTTTTTTTTAAGCAGTTCCCGCCACCTCTATTTTAGTAAAATATTAAATGAAGCAAAAATAAATTTTTATTCGAGGACAGCAGGTCTCGTTGAATCCACTTTGTGAAACATTGATCATGGATGAAGAACGTCGTCCTCGAAACTTCAACGAAAGCAATATGGTCTCACTTCAACACATTAAACTACAATTTTCCAGCTAACGATTCCACGTCTACATAGCCTTCTGTCAAGGGCTCGACGACGCGACGAGAAGCAACGCGGCCAACGACTTCTCTCGTTTTTACCCTAACACCGTGTTGGGACGTAGGGTGTTAAACGTGCCGCGGGCTAGCCTTCGTAATTCCCTTTTTCGACGCGTTGTTCATCATCGTGCAGAAGAGGAACGTCTCTCCTTCTCTCTCTACCTCTCTTCCTCTCTATCTCTCTCGCCTCTTTTCCGCGAAGTTCTCGAAGCCGCGGCGACGCGGTCTCCGCGCAAAAAGGAACTCTCGTCTAACCGTGCTTCGAGTAGCGATTTCCTCGGCCGCGGGAAAACCATCGTGGCCAGAGAAGAAAATCGCCTCAGGGCTCGCGAGTAGCTGCGTGAAATTAATTGCGCCGGCTCTCTCGGTCGTTTATTACCGGCGATATAAACGGCGGCGGCGTGAACGTTCGAATTTCTTGTAACTTTGAATGCACCGTGTCGTTTTTAATCGCGGCCGTGGCGTATACACGTAGGTACCTTTAATGGACGCCCGGTACTGTAAGAACGGGTTTGAAGGCTGAAAAGCGAACAACGAGATACACTGGTACTGTTAAAACCACCGGTCAATAAAAAAAAAGAAACAAAAAAAAAACACACACACACACGGAGAAAAAAAACAGGAAAAAGAGAAAAGAACACCCATCATTTGTCTTACATTTATCCGTGTAATAATCTCCGGGGTACTGTATGAAACACCCTGTACATCTCTCGCGTCTGATCTCTCTCGTAACGATCAAGTTTTCAATTACGCTAACCCCGAAACACGAGCAATGCGCGAAAGAAAGAAAGAGAGAGAGAGAGAGAAAGAGAAAGAGAAGAAAGATTCATGAACAAATTAAATTAATCTCAGAACGTATCTATGGTTGCAACCAGCTAGCGTATAAAGATGACTCTGTAGTTTATATTGGCCACGGTAAATCGGTGTCTAATAGAAGATTGGTTTTGATGGATTTAATTAAAATTGTTCACCTACCTCTTACGACGTTGCCTACCCTGCTCGTGTGTCTCGTTCAACGAGTGCCTTCTACGATCGCGATTTCGTTTCTTCAGCGTCTTCCCCTCGCTACCGTAGATCGGTCCGCCCCTTGTCAAAGTTCCAAGGTCGCTCAAGGTGGTCTTCTCGTGATGGTTCACGCTGGCGCATCGTTGCCGATCGTGACCTTGAGCCTTCACAGAATTCCCGTGGCCTGTCTTTCGGCCGGTGTTGTAAGCATGGCGGCCATGTTCACGCGGCAGGCTGCAGTAAAGATTTTGCGAGGTGTAGACGGCCTTCCCGAAAGGTTTCTCGTTTCCAGAACTCTCTACCATCGAGGCGTTGCCAGGTTTCAAAGGTGAGCCACCATCCTGACCGCCCTTCGAACCACCACCGCCGCCACCTAAATGTTCGCGCAGCCATTTTCCCAATCCTCCGCCACTGCTACCGTTCCCAGACTCTTGGACCATCGTCGTGTCGCCGTTCTTGCCTCTGGAACGAGTAAAGTGGGTTCACGTGTTGAGATACGTGTAAAATATCGATGCCTTAAAATGAACTGCTACCTGAATCGATACCCGAAGCTACATTTTACATGAAAAGGAACATATTACGATTTGACCATTTGCACTCGAACCTTTCGTACCGAAGTTCAATTTTTCTTGATTTCTTTTTGGTATAATTACGTGTCATTTATGGTTTCGTCGATTAAAATTCGAGAAATATAATGGTTCTGATACGATTTATAGATACTTGCGATTCTGTATGGTTTTCTTCGTCGTTTTTGAACTTTATTCTTCCTGATTTTTTGTCAGAATCAATTTCACTTTTGGAATTACAAAACTTAACTCACAGTGAGAAATTAATTCCATAGCTTCATGTTGAATAGAGGAAATCTCTGATACATCGAATTCTGTTCGAATCGATCGTACCAAGAAGGAATACTAACGTTGACAATATGATATCTTGAGAAGAATGCCAAACTTTTGTAATTCTTTCTTTTATCGTTTTATTAAGAAAGTTCAGGATCTCTGATATTCGCCTGTTAAAGAGTGTAGATTATGTTGGCGAAAGATCGACCACTTTTCTTTGAAAAATATTAATTACGTAGGAAATTACCCGAATTCGGGTGAAATGCAATCAAAGCGTCAAATGAGGTACACTTTTATGAGTGACTGTAGAAGACACCTTGATACTTAACAAAAGATTTTATCGTACAATCCTGACCATAATTTCAACTCCCTATCAGCCTCCATTTCCGTCAATTCGTTCCACCCAACATCTGAAACATGTTTACCTTAATGCCTAACCGATTTCACAATATCTCCCGGTATCATACCCCACATTGCAATTCACGAATAAAAGGAACTGTATCGAAAATCCACGGGACGAGAAGAATGTTCCCCGTAGCGGACGAATGGAACGAGATCCGGCGATTGTTCGCGCAGGTGGATAAAAACAAGCGTGCAGGAACGATTTGAAAAGGACAGAGGATGGAAAAAGGGAAATGAAGGCGGGCGTGGATCCGCGAACGCAGTTCGAAAACAGAGCTTCTTCGTACAATAGAGACCGCGTAATAATGGCCTCGGTCCGGCGGTTTCGATTTCACCGTCGAAGCTGGGGCCAGAACCGATGAAGAAAGGCCGTGCATGTAACGAGACAAAAAGTGAAGAGAAGAAAAAGGTCTGCCCGATGAAGTGGGGACCAGCGAGAAGACGAACGAGAGGCGAATGAATGGCACACGGCCTCGGGGGAATCAGGGCAACTGCTTTATAATAATAAGGGCCATGTAGGCCGAAAGAGAGACGAGGTAAGAACGAGGGAAGGGTTCTCTCTGTAGTTAGGACGGCATGACCTTGGCAAGGTCATCGTTACCTCTGGCCATTGCCGCTAGGAGCCGCCACCGCATGGTCTACGTTCTCGTCTTACCCATTGTGTCCAACCACGGTTCTTCCTTATCGATGATTCTTTCACATTGCTCTCCTCTCCCTTTTGTTCGCCACGTTTTATCCTAGCCATTGTCTCGGAAAATCCACCAACGTGGGTACCATTACGCGCGTGCCCACAATGGCGGATTTTTGCGAGCGAATTCTTGCCTCGGAGCAGTCACGACGTTACGAGAAGACGCGAGACTTACATTTCACAACGTGAACGATCTTCTACATTTACTAAGCTAACAGAGAATATTTTCCAATGATTTGACAGGAGAAATGGTACGAGACTGTTTTATTGTGAACGAAAGAACGCGGTATTTAATACCTGCCGATTCGACGAGACGAAGCTTAATTAATTGCAGCGAAATTAATTAGCCGTGTAACGCAGGGTTACTTAATTGACCAGCGAGGAACGAATCTTAGGCATTCGTGATAAGAGGACAGTCCACCTCGTCGAAAGGCTAATCAGACAACGAGATCTCGACCTCGGCCAGATGGGGAGAGAACGAAATAAAATGAGAGAAAAAAAAAAGGAAATAAAGGAAAAGAAAGAGAAGGTAAAAAGGAGAAGAAATGAAACGGATAGAGAGAGAGAGAGAGGAAGTGAGAGAAATGTAGGAGCAGTAGCCTCGACCAGGAGTTTCGTGATTCTCCGCGTATTATCCAGTGTGTTACGCCACTGTATAAAATTCCGGTTCTGCAGCCCCCTTCCGAAGACCGTTCGCGTTACCCGTTCACCCCCCACACGTTCTCTTATCTCTTTGCCTTTTTTCCTGTCTCTCGTTTTTTGCCCTGGGCCCCGCGAACCTTCTTCCTTCACGGGCCCCGAAACACCGAGGAGCATTATCAGAGGAGCGCTCGTGAAATTTTGCCCTGGCCAATCAACGGCCTCGTCAGGTGTAAGGCGACTCTCTTCGGCCGCGTACCGGGAACCGAGAACTGGAAGACGCTATCTCGCCCGCTCCTAACGAGGAGGAAAGTGATAACGCATTGGGCAATACAAGTGACAGCCAATAAAATAAAGAAGAGCGAGCGAGAGATGCTCGTTGATTTTACGCCGAATACCATACCCAGAGTTTGTTGCAACGTTATTGTAAAATAGAAATAGCATTTCGTCGATGGGTTTATTATTGAGTCGCTTTTAATAGGGACGACGAGTTAACTCGTTAATAAGGTAGTATTTAAAATGCAATAGTTTATTTATCGAGGGATTACTTATTTTTTAATTACACTGTTAGGATTGTGTTAAGAATGAAATACACAATATTTTGTTAAAATTAAAATAATGTAGCTACTTGTAATATTCATTGAATTTTAAGGTTTTAGGTGCTGTACGCCGCCATAGTGGCTCTCGTGTATATTGTTTTCTTGAACGGTACGCCATAACGGTTCCCTTTGTCGTTAGAACTGTGCAAATTAACACAATGTTATGAGCATTTTTATTTGCTTCGTTTCACAAGTTTTTCGTCCACGTAACATTTCGTAACAGTATAAACGCTATTGTTAAAGAGTACTCATATCATATATAATTGTATTATTAATTATTAAAGTACATATATATGTTCATATTATATTGCTATATTTTTGTTTTTCTTTTTTTTTGTTAAACTCTTTAGTCACAACTTTGAGTAAATTTTAAATAGAATTTCATAGCAGTTTGAATCAAAATGGAAGTATTTACTACGGCGAATTTAATTCTCCTTTTCACTGCTTTTTTATTTCGTTCATTTCGATTTGGTTCGTTTAAAGACACTCGTAGATCATCGAGCTATTGTTCTCTTCGTTTGCTTAATAACGAACTGCATTGTTCCAAAATGTCCGCATGTAACCGTGACAATCACGAATGACAAATCACTACGCTGATATTCAACACGCTCCGATTTTTTACCTGTCTCTCGACACGACTCGACGATTCCGCGTGTAATTCAACGTTACACGCGTCATGAAAAAAGGAAAAAAGAAACGGTATCCTGTCGATCAACGCGGAAACTTCCATGCTCCCGATAACAGGTATCACTGTACGAATAAATAATCCAACTGAGACAGGTTATCGACGGATGAAATATCGTTCGTTTTCCGCCTCGTCGAATACGACCGTTTCTTACCAAAAACGAGAACACCGCGAAGAAATCCGCACGCGACAGCCACCTGGTATAAGCTCGGTGTCATTTTCACGCCTACGGAAATCGATCTATCTTTAAATCTCTTCGGTCTTTCGTTGTTATTAATAGTCAAGCTGAATCAGAAAACACGGAAGCTCGTTTACGATTCATTCAAAAAACACGCCTATATGTATCTTTTTAATAAAACACAAACTATTCGAATTTCATGCAAGTTGTTTCTTTTCGTTGAAAGTATAATCCATTACAATTATACATGGAACAGAATATTATTCAAATCTGCAACCGTATAACTATGATTGCATCCACAGACATTAATCCTATTATCGAAATTTTCAATACTTTTCGAAACTTGACTACAGTTCTCTGACGAATTTCAACTCAAATATTGTTCTTTAGGTTATTCATTGTTTCTAGCTTGTTAACATAGACTCGACTTTTCAAAAAATCGAATAATATTAAATTACATGATCTTAAAGGAAATTTGCATTTCGTGAAATTACACGTGGACGATAATTTTGCTTTCACAACTTTTATATTTGAGTCTGGTTGGAGAATGAAAATTTAAAAAACATTTTGTAGATTTACGTTAGTTGTATACATAGTGAAAATTTCATCGAAATCGGATCATGTTCGAACAAGCGACAAGTATCGTAAAATGCAAGAACCTTTCGATTTATCGCAATATTAGGTCGAAACTCGTTAAACTTCGATGTTCGCCATTTTTAACTGTTGGCAGCTCACAGTAACGCTTAACTGATTCCCATGAAATTTCCAGCATGCGTATAATTAACATAAACCTACAAAACGTATTTCAGAAATTTTCGTTACTAGCTCATAAAAAAAAAAAATTGTAAAAGGGGATCGTTGTAATTTCCCTCGCAATTCCTATCAATTTTTGTACACGATATCTAGTAAACTAATCCTTCCAACTTCCCAAAAACAGCTCACATCGTTTTCTCCAATTTAAAAGACGTTATTCCGCTTCGAAGGGTGTTCGAATATCAATGGGATTCACTGTACACTCGAGTAGCACGATTTTACGGTACACCCTGTATATATGTTTGCCCTACACCTTTTCGTGGCTGGATGGCCTGGACTCGGGCTGGTTTCTCGTCCCTCTTACTCTTCTCGTCTCCGGTTCGCCATCTCGCCAGGGTTTTGTGTGGCTCGCTTCGCGAGATCCTCCACTTCTTCTTGTTTTCCTCCTCGTCCGGCGTCCTCTCAGCGTGTTCACCGTTTCCGTCCCTTCTCGTTCAACCGTTTCTCTCTTCGCTGCACGCGTATGTCTCCCTCCCCTTCACTTCATCCACCTATACCCACGGCAAAACCTTTCCACGGCCGTGTTCCTGTCCTAACTGTCGCTTTGCATCCTTCTCCGCGTCGATTCACGTCCGTTTTCCCCGACGAGCCACGCCGATTCCGGCTGACTCCTCCTCCTCCTCCTTTTCTTCTTCTTCTTCGATCGAGGAAGAAGAGAGGATCATCTCGATTACTCTCAGTTTATTAATTCGCGATCGTTCGATATACGCAATTATCCTGTTCACCGTTGATCGAGCCCGGCCTTCGAAGGCACTCAAAAATCGCCCACGCGGCATTCGTCGGTGTAACATTTGATAAGAAACTCGATCCGCTAGGTTATTTTTATTACAAGAACAGCCCACCGTATAACACGACGCTTATCGATCAAACCGGTGTTATTAATACACGCCTTAGGCTGATTCCGTACGGATTTACGAGGTGCGACTTGAATTTCGATGGAAATTGAAAGCTCGTCCAGGATAGGGTAAAGTGTCTGTGTATAGAAGAGGAAGGGGGAGGTTGGATGGAAGATTTAATGGAAGTCTGCTCCAAGATAAGTATATATATATATATATATATATATATATATATATATATATATATATATATATATATATATATATATATACCTGTAGTGCTTCGAACGAAACCCTGGAACAGATTTAACCGCAACAACCTTAAAAGCCTTCCCCTTCTCAAATTTACATCCTCCAATATGTCTGTCTTCTCGTACAAGCCTCGCCAAAGTACCCGGAAGATGACGAAGTCTCGAACAAACATCTCTTCCTCTTTCTTTCGTCCATTTCCTCGATGCACGAAACCACAGAATGTCCTCGCGAAAAAAAACCCCTCAAAAACCAAAAAAAAATCCCGCAGACTTGACGAAAGAGTGAAAGTATACTTTGAGGAGTATATGGCGAACGGTGGCAAAGGTCGAGCACGGGAACAGGGACACGAAAGAGACGATCCTGTCGGTCGGTTTGCCTTTCGTCGGCCCGCAAAGACAGGAGGAGGCCGGTCAAACGCGAGCCGGCTGCTCGTTGCTGAATATAATGCGCGCATTATGTGCCCGCGTCTACCTATTTGGTGAAATTCAGCGTCAGCTTGGCAACGGTCGGCGCCTTTGAACCCTTCCTGAACGTTCGCGGTGGTACCACCGAGTCGCGGAAGGGCACGTTTCTCGCGGCCACGAACCAGGACAATGCACTCTCTTGTCTTCGCTGAACGTAGAGAAAGAGAAAGATTTCTTCTACGGTGGAATCATCATTGGTTGACCAACTGGTCGTTCGCTATCCTTTCGGGTGGGCTTATCGATCGTGATCGACTGAGTATATACCCGTGACTCGGCTTTCACGCAACGGAATCGCTGCGTGCCACGAATTCGTGCACCACCGCCGCCTCTCCATATACGTTCGCGTCAGGAGATCAAGCAAGTCTCTCCCAGCTCTGGAACGCCGACAGATCCCTTATCTCGACGTACGATGCTTCACTGTGCGTGTAATACACGTGCACAGATCTGTGTACGTGTATAAGGATGGATCTGTGTTAGTGTTACTAATGTCCACGCTGTTGTGACAGCCACTGTACGTCTGAACGAAAGATTTTAGGCGCGCCAGAATGTCGGACGGCAATAAACCACCGGCGAGATTCGTAATTACGCCGGGACGAGTTACGATCTGTCACAGATCCTGAACTATTCCGATGTTTCGCTTGGACGATTGTTCTAGGGAACGCTGGGACGTTGCGTAGACCGTGGTTATTGAAATTTTGGTGTAGAGAAAGGTTGTGTGTCGTTGAAAGATTCGATGAACAGTTTAGTACTATTTCTAAAAATATCTAAAAAATTAAAAACCCTAACCAGGTGCAAAAATAAATTCTTTCGGACAGGAGAAGTATTTTCGAAACTATATAAACGATTATAGTGGAAATATTCGATTCGAGTGAAATATACGACTCACCCGAATCTTTCTTTTCATCCGATCATCCTTATACACGAAACTTTCTGTGCATTGCAATAAAAGTTAATAAATATCGTGTGCTTTATTTATTTTTCTTTAATCATTATGTAATAATGTAGGAGTCGAGGGACAATTTAAGGAACCCAAAACCTCCTGAAAGCTCCAATCCCTTTTTGGAAAAACAAAAATATCTGTATGAAATAAAATAAATATTTGAGCGGAAATCTGCTTATCAACGTTAGAAGTAAGACCTTTTTCTCATGGATCTGAATGGAGCATGTATTCTCCATGCAGTAAATCGCTAGATGATTCGTCGTTGCGAGAGTTAAACCACCTTTCCTCTTTCATCGAATTTGTAACATAGATCCAGCAAGAACACGCGAATACGCGTGGTTACTCACACGTCGAAGATACGGGGCAACAGCTCGAGCGTTATTAACCCATTACCGCCCACCGAACGTGTCACGGTGGGGTTAACATAATTCATGAAGCCGCCAGGGAACTATAACGGAATTATATACGCTAATAGGTTTCAATTCTCGGCATGGCCTAGCTTGCTTCGCTCACGACAAACTGTTATTAGCTGGTCTCGCGATTAATCAAAGCAGGTTTCACGTGAAAACGCGTTTCTCCACGGTTCCCCGAGCTTTCTGGAGAGGTTTTTCCATCGATCGTTCCCTATATACACAGTCCGTTCCTCGTGGGCGCGTTTACAACCGGAGGATGAACCGGAGGATGCACACGAACGTGTGTACACATTCTGTGCAGTGTACGTGGTGCGTGGACGACGGTTCACGGCGACTACGTTTTTCAGATCGAAGATAGCAATTAAGCCTCAGATGATCGTCATTTTTGTCGAGTGGACGAGCACACTCGTCGACCATAAGAGCTCTCTCGCGTTATCCGCACGTATCTGCTCCTACCTGTGCTCACTTCCGCGACCCGTGAATTATTTTTTGCAACTGTGCTCTCGTCGGCCCTGCTGCGTCACCGAACGAATTAAACGGCTTCGACTCCGTTACCGGATCTCTTAATCGAAATGGGCCTCCGATCGATTTTAGGGGCCGTTCCGTTTTCTGTCTTTGCACGATCAGAGCTTGATAAAACGCAAGGGTGGTCCACACCAGACGTGTAATTACCGAGGATGAGTACCTGCGTTTGTAAAGCAACGCTATGTTGCAAGAACCAAAGAGAATCTCGAGTTAATTGTAGTGTAACAGAGCGAACTGTAATATTCACTTCTCGCGAAGGAAGTGTTGAATAATGTTTTGCACGAGCCGAGGAAATATTTGATGGGCCAAGGTGGGAATCGAATTCGCAACCTCTGATCTGACAGGCCTGGACTTTATTCTTTTTTTCTTTGGGTTTCTATGAGTTCATATATTTAGTATGGGATTTTTATGAAAGCACATTTCACGTTTAATTTGAAAATTTTATAGTCCAAGATTATTTTAAAGTCATACTGTTATGTTTATTCGCACGGTTGTTGATGGGTCTTTTTAGACCCAGGAGTATATATATATATACTTTTATTAATTTTTTCCTGTATTTTTTGTACTGTTAAAGTTTCTGATATTATGAATGGCTGATAACATTTCATTGGTATTTTTAAAAGAGAGATCTCGAGTTAATGGATAAGACTTTTATTTATGCGATGTTTATACAGTTCAACATAGTACATAGTATTTTAGTGACAGCCGTGTGAATGTTAAATGCATATAAATGCAAATACAATATAGAGCAGAAAAATATATGTGCATTTATATAAAACAGCATAGGAAACTTATAAAAAGGCAAGAAGAATGTTGTTTGAAAATAAATTTGTTTTTCTTCTTGTTCATCCTTTGATAAGACAAATAAATCATTCTTTTACGTTGTTTTCCTATATAAGAAGTGTCATTTTGACACCCATTCTGTGATTACAAGAACATTCAGTGTCCAAGGATTAACCCTTCCTCTTCGAAAGGAATATACACAGTGGTTTTCGGTTAATTAAGAGTTTCAACATACAAAATTAGAACGAAGTAAAGAATAAGCCTAAAAATATCTGTAAACGCAGTAATGGTGCATATTTAAATGCCATTCTATTCTACACACAATTGTAATGGAACGAAAACATACAGTTTGAAAAAATTCCAAGTACTTTCTGTTTTGTTAAAAAGAAACATATACGTATACTTTTGGATGATTCTATATTACAATTATTTTCGAAATATAATTTCATTCCGTACGTCACTCCAAATATCAATCCTCGTTTGTTTCATCCATAAGAAGAGCTCGTTTCTTCCTGAACGCGCCAAAGCGAGACGAGTAAGAAAGAAGATAGTTCAAAATGGAGCACGGAATGCAATCGTCCCGTTCGTTCCGCCATGTTGGTGCTCGAACGCGGAGGTCGTGATCCGGATTACCCGTCCCGTTTTATATACATATACGTTTTCTTCATGGTGGGTCAGAAAAGCCGACGATTCGTGTGGAAGACGAGAGTATTCGATTCGACAAGATCGTCCTCGTCATCGGTGAAGTCGACGACGATCCTTACGGAGGCCAAGGGTCACGAGGTAAGGTTTTGTTTAACGGTATCGTCCCGTCCGTCCACGATGCTAATACCTTCCTCGGGTACACGATCATTACTCGGACGGCTGGGACACTGATTGGCTCGTTACGTCACACGATCTCACGCTAATGATCCCAACAAGGCACCGGATATCTTCGATCGAAGAGGATCGTTTCGGTGGAATGTGAACGGGTCTCGTTGGTGTACACTTATGGATCATGCGGGAAAATCGATCTGATTCCGTTGAAACGAGGTCACTCATGGTGTACGATACCGAAACACAAGGTTGCATATCTAGGAGAAAATATATGTTATTGTACACGATTCGTTGTATTCGTGTATCACGACACGGTGTATCTGCTACCATACACTTTTAGAAAACTCGTTTCAGCACGACTTCAACCATTTCGATAATGGCTTCATTTTTGGCCGCTGTGTCGAACGGATAGTTTAATCGCGAATACGCTGACGCTGAACGGGACAACTGCAACGAGAACGCTGTTCTATCGGATTAGGAGCGTAGCTGTGAAATTTTACCGTGCAATGTAGAGAATTGGTGGAAAGAAATGGTACTTCAAGGGTGAGGTATTAGGCAGAAAATTAGCTATTAGTTATTTTTTAAATAAAATCTTGAGATTAAGTCGTTTTATATCATTTTCTACGTTGAAACGAGTGGCGCTAAATTTGCATTCATATTCAAATTTTGTTTAGGTGAGAGATTACAAAAAGTAACTGCGTTTAGCGAACTATTCACTGTTGACTACTCATTAAAACAAAAAAGAAATTGAAAATGAACGTAGAAAAGTAGAATTACGATGTAGTAATTACGAAAGGGGACAGGTGTGACAAATGCAGAAAAAAACCTTTGTGATTTGTTCGGAGAATTTGCTGTATTGATCCCAACCTGTGAAAAATAGTTTGCTAAGTTTGAACGAGGCGAATTTGACCTCGCTTTGAACGCTCAGACGGTGAAAAATCACGTTTCCTCATTTTCTTAAAGAAAAACCTTGAAATAGAGAATTGCAAATGTTACCAGAACGATGGAAAAAAAGTTATGAATCGATTCATTTATTGAAAATCCCATCGAAACTTTTACACTCGCCCAGCACAACGTAGAAAATGATTTATGTGTATTCCTCCAGGGTATATAATTCCATTACATCCTCGAAAGCATTCTCAGAAGAGACGTATATCTAATTATTTTCAATCTAAGCGCGTTTAATCAACCTGTTTTTAACACACACTTAATATCAAACATCGTGTTTTATTTAACACGAACATTTCGTGGTGTTCTTCGACGTTAAAACCACCGGCAATATTGTTACGCGTAACACGATAATCACTGTCGATGCTCGTGGAACAGGGTAAAACGATTATGACGACCAGCGGTATCTAGAATCGCGACTTTTACACCGGTGTATGGAACGCAAGCGAACCCAACGATCAGCTCGGTCACTAATCACGTCGTTCGGTAAGACTCCCGCCTTGTAATTATACGTTTACTTGTAATTTGTACCGGTGATTATCTGTATCATTAGCTGAATTAATACACCGATAAATTTCCACGAATCAATATGATGCTTTTTCCTTAATTCATTACTCTATCTTCTTCCTGTACCTTCACCAGTTCCTGAGTCAACGCTGTGACGCATCTAATCAACGTCTTTGAATGTATTTTGACCCAACGTGAACGAGGCATTATGAAAAGACAACAAACTAATAATGATTAAATGATATAAAATATTATATATAAGCATTACTTTGTTAGCCCCGCTAACTAGGGACTTAGCCCCGCCCCCTAGGGAGTTAGCCCCGCCCCCTCAGTAGTTAGCCCCGCCCCAGGAAGCCAGCCACGCCCACTGGGGGACTTAGCCCCGGGGGTTAGCCCCGCCCATTGAGAACTTCGCCCCGCCCTCTCGAGAGTTAGTCCCGCCCCCTGGGGACTTAGCCCCGCCCTTCAGGAGTTATCCCCGCCACTGGGACTTAGCCCCACCCACTAGGACTTAGCCCCACCCACTGTGGAGTTAGCCCCGCCCCCTGGGGAGTTAGCCCCGCCCCTTAGGGGAGGTCTAATTGCTTTCTATCTAGGATGATAGTAAAATCGAAAGATGATTAAATTATAATGGATAGAATAATTTTATTAACATAAAAAAAGTGAATTATTATTAAGAGCTACGACGTATCAAATTTTTGTCACTATAGGCGGTACAATGTGATATTTTTACAATACAGATACATTGTAGTATAAATACATTAAAAGAAAGTATAGCTAGTACTTTCCATTTCATTAACAAAACTAACCCTCATCTACTTTCCACTCTCGTGTGATTGTAAAAGTTTTACTTTTATATGTCCCCTTTGGATTATTTCTGTGGAATTAACCATTTTGTTTTCCTTTTAATTTGCATTCGAAGTAAGTGTTCCAATTAAGTATTCGCAGGAGCGTATAGTTGAATCGAAGATCGTGGCAGGGTTAAACTGTGTTCGAACGGTGCCGGGGAATTCAAGGTGGCCGTCACCTTTTGCCAAAGGTATTCGCCGATAATCGCGCGAACGGAAATTATGCCTCGCTAACGACGCGGTGTTCTTGTTGGTGCACAAAGCAGTACACACCGAGGTAAGTAGGTACCCATGGAATCAGCGTTTGCCTCGGCCCGAGGAATTCACCGTGCGTCACCGGTGTCGCTATATTTCCCGACAATGAGTAGTAAAGCTCGGTGATATACGCGAAAAGGTACAGAGGGTGTCGGTTTTTGCGCGGATTCGCGACAGTTGGAAACCTCAGGAGATAGAGAGGGAATAAAGAGATGGAGGATGGAACAGTTGGCAGAGGAGAAGGAAAAAGGGGAAGGTATATACGCTCGCCTACTACACGAGTAAGAGAAAAATAATGAAAAAAAGATGGCGGTTGTCCTGCAGCCATGGTAGTCTGCAAAAATGTTTCGTCGTAGAGGCAAGCGGTAGAAGCAGAAGCAACAACGACGAACGCATTTGAATACCGCCTGTCCTTGGCGAGTATTGTCTGCTTTCCTTCTTCTTCTTCTTCTTCTTCTGCCTCCTTTTTCTCTGTGTCTTCTGCCTCCATGCTACTTCATGATCCTCTTTCTCTTAACTCATTATACCGACTCTCCATGCGATACGTAGTACACGTTTGTACCTACGTAATTCGTTGGAACACGTGTCTGCTTTGAGTAAATCGAGGGTGATGAGTTGTTCATTTTATTATGAGCTGTTCATTTTATTTATCGAGGTGTATTTCTGGATATTGTTACGACGAGCTTTATCGTCGTTAGAATTTAACGCGTTTCTTGTCAGCGTTGGGTACACGCAATGGTAAAACAATTTCAGGGGAATAAAAGTCTACTCGTTGGTTTTTATTCGTCATCAGTGTTCGAGAAAATATCTCGCGAAACACTCACGCTACTTTCTGAATATAAATTCGCTACATGGAAAGTGATAAATTTAAAGAATGTTCAAAAAATGGTAAAACAAGTTGCAAAAAGATATTCATGTACAATACTATAATATAACACATTCTCTAAGACTATGTAAGAATGGTTCCTATTAATGAAAAAATTGTATGGGAAAAAACTATTTTCTTAAACGTGGATAAAATATTTTTTTCTGTGTATACAAGAAGTTAGGAAGAAGTAGGTTAATAATTTAACACACGCTTTCAATCGATTTTTATTTACACTAATTTTATATAGTATAGAACACTAGGTACAGTTGGTCGAAGAAATATTGTGAAATTGTAAAATCAGCCAGCCGTCAAAGTCACGTGGCGTCATAGTGGATTAATTTTAAAAGAAATATCTTTGCTAGACATCCGTGTTATAAGAGAGTACTCGTAAGATTATCTTAGACGATGATTGAGATTAAATATACTGCTCGTAACAATAGGAGAATTAAAAATTCCCAGATAAATAAATTGCCTAACAACGTTTGAATTTTCTTGAAATGAAGATTTACAAGTCCGATCGGAACTGCTATATCACCCGAAGAACGGCGGAACGTGAAAAGATATAGTTATCGAACGAAAACGAGAGCAGACGGGAGAGATTGCGTCAATGGATGCGCACGTCGAGAAAGCGCTCGTCAGCCTGGCAGGATCCAATCACGGAATCCTAATTGCACCGCGATTTTCCCCCATGATCGAAGGCCGATGTTCACGCGATGGAAGAAACCGATGTTCGAACCGTAATCTTCACGACATACCGCCGTAAAACGTCTAATCACGACGCGGAGAAACCGAGCGTCCGATTTATAGGAGCGCGGATACACCGCAGGAGACAAAGTTGCGCCGAAGCGAACGTGCAATTAGCGGGAATGTAAATAAGAAGATTATAATTTAGAGGCTGGACGATCGTGGATAGACGTGGTATAGGTATTCCTCCTTCTTCTTCTCCTCTTAACGAGTTGCCGCGCGCGACCTTTTTGCGCCTGCAGAACCGCTTGTGTTTTCATATTACGCGGCCGGCGCGACGCGAAAGAAGGAGGAGCGGCAGACGGTGAAACACTGTGGGCGTGCATACATTTGCTGTCAAACTATGAATCCGAGAGCTCTTTTATCGTCGCGCGTCCTATAATTACATGGCCCAGGTCACGCTCCTATAAAGCACAGCCTTAACGCTTCTGATCTTTTCACGCGTACTTTGAACTAGTTATTTCCAATTGTGACGATTGCATGATTTACAGACAATGGTAAATGTCTGGCTGAAACTGTTATCTATTCTAATTTTAGATCGCGTTAGTGTCTCTATAGGAAGTGGATGATTTCAAAAGTTCAAAATTGTTAAAATTAAAAATTGAAAGAAAGTAAAGTGATACTGAAACAATAAGTAGCTGATGCTTAGATGTATAGTCAGGCAAAGAAATCTTAAATGTGTGTAAATAATATATAATAATAATGTTGATAATATGTCAATATTAGTAACATTCAGATTTATTTCGCACAACAATTTTTCGCGAGATCTGATAATGGCTTGAATTGAGATCTGATACTTCCAAATTTTTTTAATTTCCATTTGACTAAAAACGCTTAAAACGTGCAACGTAACCTGACATTTGATAAACGTTCTATCAAGTTTAGCAATGGAATGTAATATTTAATAATAATGCAGAAGGGGTTCCGGAAATAGCGAATAACTTCGCCATTCTGCACGATTTTACTTTCAAAAAATCGTAAAATAAAGCTGAAAGTTACATTTATATTCTCTGAAAAAGACTACATTTTTCATTTAGTAATTACTTATCAAAATATTCCCAAACTGAATCATTTTTTGATGCCTTAGTGTGATGTTTCCCTTAAGTAGACGCACTTAGGTAGTGCATTTTCTCAAAAATGTACAAAAGATACGAAAAGAACATCTTGTCAAACAGTTAGGCGTAGGAACAGTGACGCCAGTTTACTGTCTAAATATTTGACAGATTAATTATACCTACAATTTAAATGACAATTACACAAAACTAAATCAGAATAGTAGTTGACAGTTCCACTAATAACAGTGACACGGAAGTAGCGGCACACCTCGAAGACCGCCTGAGGTCTCAATCCCCGCGTGTCAGAAACTTACGTCTGGGTCGGGGCTCTCAGTGTCGCGCGTACCTCTCAGTACCTAGTGATTGGTACGTATTTCACTATAGGGTCGTTCCGATCGAGCATTATCGAACGGGCAGAGACCGTAACGAGCCCACGTAGCGTTGCTTACGGTTGCCCTGGAGCGAACAGTTAAGAAAAGCAGCGTGGTAGTCGGAGCAGCACGTACGCGTATGTACACGTGTAACTACGCGATACGCGGCCAAGGTGCAGGAGCGTGGCGTTGGTGCAACCGGGCAGAACCATAAGGCACGTATGTTTATATCGTGGCGTGCGTTACGTCGCGGGGTGCAACCCGTGGCGCATGTTACGCTCGCGGAAATGTATGTACATCAGTTCTACGCGCGTTCGTGCTTATACACGTGATGTCGTTATATACCGGCTCTTTCGCGCCACTGTCTCTACTGTATTCGAAACGCACGTTGCTCTCGACTATAACCGTTCCACCGTGCATATTGTTCCGCGATTACGCGTCCATTTCGCGGCCACGACCGCTCGCCGCGACGATTATCCTCGTTTTATCGCTCGTGAGAGAGTCGCGAGAATCTTTTGACGAGCTTCTCGATACTCTTCCATTCTAGATTCTTTTCCATCGTCTTCGAACAGTGAATTCGTAGCCACTGGGAAGTAAATGTATCGTGGAGATAGCGTAGTAGAGTATCTTAATACGGGAGTAAGTTTCGTTTTCTGCTACCTCGGATACAGTGAACAGTGGAATTTAAGAGAGGTAGCTCTGGCTAGTGTGAAATCGAAACTCTACTTTCTCTGTTCGTGGAATATTTAGGATCCGGGGCGATGAAGATGTTTGTTTATGGCGGTTGGTCGTGCAGGAAGGAAATAGAAAGAAGGAAGAGGATGGAAATGGAAAAATACGTCTCATTGTTGAATCAAGCCACACTGGTGGAATTAATTCTGGACACTTTGAATACAAATATTCTTTATTTCTTATTTCTGCAGAAAATGTGTATTCTGCTATGCTAAATTGATACCGTGATATTTTTATTGTAATCTATAATGTTTATACTTAATATTTTCACATGATTTGGTTCGTAAATGTATTAAAATTTTTTAATTTACAAAAATCTAAACTGTGTTGTTATTTTTGTTTTTGCGACGCCTGGTGCACTCGATGCCTCGACTAATCGAAGCTGTTCTAAAAAACAAAGGATATCCAACGAAATATTAATCTTTTTGTACCTCCTTTGATGTATTGAAATTGTAATTTTTATTGTATATTAAAAATATCGAATAAATGGTCATATTACTGATTTTTTTTATACAAGCGGCGCCCTAAAATTGGAAAACAATGATTAGAATATAAAATATAAATCATTATATTTTAAATAATTTGAATAAATGCGAAACTTAAGTAAAAGTTAAGCGACCAGAATTAATTCCACTAGTGTAGAATATACATTAACACGAGCTTTAGCGAGAACTAGCGACAGTAGTCAAGAATTTGATTAGTTTTCCAATTTACCGTTGTCTAATGTAAGAACCCATCACGCGCCTGTTTCTTCTTCTAATCGTTCTTTCGCGCAGCGTGCTTTCGTCACCAAAGAAACCATACGACGCTAAGGAAGCAGCCATGACAGATTAGCGTTTCCATAGTTAAGAAAACTTAGCAGACAGCACTCGAGAAAAATGGTGAAAACAAAGTTTGTCTCTTGGGAGACAACTATGAACAGCGGAGTAACGTTTGAGATAAATTGTCAAAAAGAGAAAGTTTCGAAACGTTTCTTTACACTGACGAATCGTTCTTTCTTTTTTACAAGGTTAAATTATGCGAAAAGAGACGTAATGGTAGTAGAGATTTTATTTAACTGGTGAAGTTAATGTGTTAAGCAGCTCGCTACCGTAAGAAGAAGTGGCAGTTCGAAGGTTGACTCTCTATCCTTATAAAATATTCATTACGCTCTGCCACTTTCAGGTCATTGGGGCTGCAGCTGGAAACGCGACTTCTCGCAAGCAACTCTCACGGAATTCGATCTGGCGCTATGTTGATTAAGTGGATGACAAGTGGTTACCCGACTAACTCACGCTCAACGGTATGTTTCTGGAATAGCTTTAATCCGGTCGTGATTCCGGAGCGACCGGAATAGAGACACGACTTCAGGAAACGCTAGTTTCCGTGTCAAGAGAAATATCACTCTCGAGAAAGTGAACTTAGATGCATTGAGGCGATACAACACGATCGACGAATCTTCAAATTCTTCGATCATCGTGGAATAATAATCAGAACTTTTTACACGATGGAATTCTATTTCTATTCGAAGTGGACGAGAAAGGACATACAACGGGTGATTACAAGTTTGAACAAGAATAGAATTTAAAACACATAAAATGAAACTATTTTTGTTATGAGAACTGTTGTTATATTTTTAATAAAATATTGTACATTTTTTAATTTATGCAGATTATTCAATACTAATATTTCGTCTGTTCACATTTTGCATCTATAATTCCTTACGTCTCCATTTTTTTTTTCTATAGTTATCATTTCTGATTCAGTTGGACCCTTTAATAATTCTCAAGTTTTCTACTGAATTAATATTTCTTTTTTATCTAATTAAGCTGACACAATGTAGTCAAATTATCCATAAAAAAAAAGTATGTTTCGCTATTATTCAAGTCATGATACAACCAGAAACAAAAAATATTTAATTTATTAATCTGTTCATAAAAATTTGTATACTCGCTATACAAAGTAAAATAAAAAAATAAATATCATAAGTTAACCCTCTCCACTTCAATCACGCCACCATAGAAATATTCATAATACAAACCACACCTCCATTCGAGTTTCTTTCCACATTTAAATATAACAAATAAACAAAAAAAGAATTAAAAATAAATATATCTTTCATAAATAAAACTTTCAGTTTTCAAAATTAAAATTGCGTTAAAGAATATTCCAAGTATAAAGAATTAAACTCTAATGTAAACACTATTTAAAAGTGAATAAATTTCAAATGATTCACAATTTACTTAATTTTTCAACCAGAAATTTTCTCTTAACTCTCCGGGAAAATTGCATCTGTTCAATTTGCGACAGTTTTCCCACAAGAATTCGATCTATACAACGTACACCGATTATTTCCACACGAAGGTTATTTCCCTCAGAAATTCATCTCGCGAGTTATTAAGCGACACAAGCCTAAGCGAAGTTACCTCACCGCACTTCCGGTATACGTACAACACCAGCTACCACAATCTCTCGAAAACACGTTAATTGTGATAAATGCTCGCGGGGTTAAACTCGGTAGCCTTTAAAGCACGCGAAAGATCGGCGTAAAAACACTCAGAAGAGATCTTTTACGCGAACGCTTGGAAACTTCATTTTAACCGACGAAGTTTCGAACGAGGAAGCGGATACACGATGATCGAACGATCGTTCGGCGTAATGCATCGTGTAAACAGCGCGCGTGCACGATCGTGTTCGCGAAAATGATACGTGCGCGTCGAAAAAGGGAGGAGCGCGAGAAACGATGGAGGGCAGAACGGGGAGGAAGCGATCGCACGAGGCACGTCGATTTGTTTAGGTGAAATTACGCGGATGACCTCGACCTCGAGGTTCGAGCCGGAAACACGCTGCTATAGTTCCCGTGCACGGCCCGTCGACGGACCGGAGCGCATCGAAGGGAAGATTAATAACGTTTCTTCGCCCTGGGAATAACTATACGAACAGCCCACACAGCGGACTATAGGTTATACACGGTGTAATGAAATTGTACTCGGTACACTTGGTTCAGAAGAAGAATTTAATTCGATCGCACGAGCTTTTATGGCTTATCGGATGCGCGTGATATTGTGTAACAATGATATTTAAATTATACGTTTTTATCGAATAACTAGTCTCACTCGTGATATAGATTATGGTCAAATTTGTGTTTTTGTTCTAACTTTAGTTGGAATTCAAGATAGAGGACTTTGAAATAAAAATTGATAATATCTCGACTTTTTTTTATTTAAAATTGCATTGGAACAGTGAACATTCGAGATTAATATACGTATCAACTAAAAATTCGTAGGAATTAACATTGTAATTTACCATTATGTGTTTATTATTCAATATTTAATTCTTTCGCTACGACAGATTTCAGTTCCATTTATGAACGTGAAATTTGTCGAATAGTCTCCGAAAGCTTAAGAATTAATAATTTTCAAATTTGTAAAAATGTAAAATCCGTTTTATTAAATTAAACTGGAAGTGAGCAAAAAATAAGATTCTGGCGAATAGGTGGTAATTGAAGAGTACTAGACAAATTTTCAAAATGTCTATAGGCGCCAACAGTAGTCAAAGGGTTAAAGAGAGATTTAGTTTTGAATCATGGTGTAAAAATGAATTCTTCCTGATTTTTGAAACAAGAATTTAACTTTTCACTGTTTTTCTGCCAGCTTGTTAATACTATCGCGATTATTTCGTTTTGAATAGCTATACTGATTATGTGAATTCAATTGAAGAGAGTTTATTTCTACACCTAATAATTGACATTCTTGCTATCGATTTAAAACAGCTTTTCGACACATTATTTTAGTATACCTACATAAAAAAAAACATTAAAAAGTTGTTTCTATCAAAACTTAGTTGAGAATAAAAATAAAACATGATCGTATGATATTCTACTGATGTATAATATTTATTAATTTGTAATAATGACAATACCATAATTATTCAATATTTAAAGAGACAAAGCGGTTTAGTATATGATCAAACATCACTGTGATCTATCGAAAACTGACTTAACATAACAAAAAACAAAAATTACAAAATTAAAAATTCAAAGAATCAGAAAAAATTAGGCTACTAGATTTATTTTATTAGATCTCATCTCATCAGACTGTTTCTTCTTTGTTTCCCCTTTAAGGGTCGAACAAGAAAAGTAACAAAACAGCAAAAAGAAATATTCAGAAAAATTCTTTGGTATAAAAAAGAATTGATAAAGTGATCACGTAAAACAACCAAGATATTTTAACTGCTCGAGTTAGATGAAACACTCTGTAGCGTACGTGCAAAGGCGGGGCTCAGCTATAACTGATATTCTTAATCTAATAAGTAATTGAACAAGCCTGAGATATATGAGGTGTGTAAATATATATTACCGAGAGCAAGAATGGAAAAGTGTCTAGATCAAAGGTTAACGCCAGTGAAGCTTAAAATGAACGATCTTGTTGCATACTTAAATCAGTAGGAGGTACAATAATAAAAAAAAAAAGAACGTAATGGTTTAAAAAAGGATAAGATAAGGTGTTACATATATCTATCGACAATTTCTTTCCAATCAAATATCGCTGTTTCACGCTCAAGGAGTTAATTTCGATAACAATTTCCACCATGAGCAAAACGTTCTGATATCACGAGCATACATAAAAGGTTAATGATTTTTAGTAACGCCTGAGAAACTGGTGTACTTGAAATATGCACCTTGTTACAGGCAGTTTACCTATTTACCTGCATTCGTGAAATTTGCATAAGTAGCGCCTGACGCAAAGTTGCATCGTGTTACACGCGTTGCATTCGAAAACGAGCTGATCAGGCTCGATCAGAACCGTACCGCCTGGAAACGATTTATTAATGGAACGAACGTTCGCTACGGCGTGGCTGTTAACCAGCGGACGATCGATAATCGGCGCCGAACGAGCTGGTAGAACACGTTGAATCGCTTAATTGCGACAAGAAACGCCGACGGAGCACAGTTATTCCAGCGATTTCACTGTAATCCGTCGCAAATTGCTGTAACGGCGACCAGAACGATCGTTGGTGTATCACGTTCGCCCCGTTCGCTTCGCGAATAATTGCACCCGGTTACTTTTTAATTGAATTACACGAGAGGGAGTTCTATCTATCTATCTATCTCTCTCTCTTTCTTCTTTTCTTCTTTTCTTCTTCTTCTACGTGGCGCTTCCCGTTGAATAACAGTGCCACAAAAGGCGACGTGATCCGTGATGCAACGAGGGCCGCCTGCTTGCAAGCCGAGTTCAGATGGCTTCGACCTCGCTCGAATATAATCGACCAGCGTGCTCCATTTCCCGCGAGATCGCGGCGCAGATGGCGAGGGCGAATAGAAGAGGCAGTGGCAAGAGCACACGAACCTCTGGGATCCTTTTACGCGACTCGATCTTTGCACGAGTTCTAGCGGAGAGTTCCATGGGTGGAGCGTAGGTTCACGAGGTCGGGTCAACGTAGACGACTCTAATGCACAACTGACTATCGCCGGGACGAGCCTACGTGTAAGACTTCGCTGATGCATCGAGATCGTGGCGTGTAAAAATCCAGAGAAAGGCTAGAGAACAAAGGTCTTGTACGGAGTTTTCTTCGCTGTAATTGATTTGAACTAGAAAAAAAAAGATTATGTGTTGTTTGATAAGGGTAGAAGTTGCGTTTGAAGTACCGGTTGCTGCAGTGTAGTTTCGCTGCTAAACGGTGTGGCTAATTTGGTATTGTAATAGGATAGATGGAGGATGTTGAGGAACAAAGGAAGGATAAAGGTGAAGGAAAGTGTACCTACAAAGTGTAGTTTATTCAAGAGCTGTTAAATAGTCGGTAATGTAATCAAGCTTGTGTTAGATACACTTACGGACAAAAGTTTACTGTGATAAAGTGTGTAATACTCATGACATACGATAAATTTTGCAAGCACAGTTTATTTCTCTGCGTTTTCCTTTCTAAGAATATACTCTACAGATTCCAGTTGGATTGTTCTTAAACCAATTATTTAATTCAAATCTCTCGTTTACGATATTTCTGATTTGGTCTTTAACACTTTGACTGCTACCCGAGTTTATGAGGAAATCTTCAGCGGCTACTGAAACTTAACTCGATGCAACTATGTAGACATGTTAGCTCTTTTGCCTTTTTTCATAAATCAGGGAGCATACATTCAATTGAAAATCTGTAGTTGAGAATGAAACGTTCAAGGAACAGCGAGAGATTCTTAAAACTTCGTTCTTCGTTTTTGAAAAAAATGAAAGACAGTTAATGTATAAAATAATAAATTGAATTAAATACAACGTGGTACCATGGAATGCATACACGTGAAACATTTAAACTATTAAAAAGGAAGGACAACTGTTAAAAAATGTACAAAATTCAAGTTCCTCTATGAAACCAAGTGGACGACTGAGTGTCGTCTTTCGAGTGCCAAGGGTTAATAGCCAGGTGACTAAAGACTACAGCCAAAGGTAAATTGGTGGCGATTGTAGGAGGAAAAAAGTCGCAAAAAAGTGTCTACTTGAAGCTGTATCAAAGAATTTCCATTTACTTCAGCCATTCATTTCGCTTTTCTTCGAAAGATTCGCAACGACGAGAGGGAGCAGGATCGAAGGAATAATATCCCCGAGGGTTTAATTGCACTCACTCAGCTTAGCTGATTCAATCTCTCTGTAGATTGCGCTAAAGAGCTTTATTATTAAAAAGAAGAACCTTTGTACGCGAGGCGAGCATGGACGAGGAGAGTGTCTAATCGCGTATCGCGTGCACCCATCGCGCGTCGTTAAAACGCGCAAAAGCTTCGAGACTCGTCTGTCAAAGTAGTAGAAGCATGAAAAATCTTATTAACAGTCGTAATGGGGTTCCCGTTAAGCCGATTGCGCCTCTGATTAGACACCGGTGTAAAATGACATGCCGGAGTAATTAGGAGCTGGTGTAAAGTGACGTATCTCGAGTCGCGAATCTCGCCCTGAAGCGGCTCGTGTTCGGCGTTACACAATCGTAGATACGGTTTCGCCTTTTACGAACGTCATAATACGTAATGGGTATTGCACGAGAGATAACAAAATGACACGGCGATGCGTAAGATATAGCTAAACCTTGTTACAACACGGTTTTTCTTCAACGAGGCTTTTCTGCTTTTCAAGACCATCGAATTTGAAAAGTCTTCCGAATGGCTACCAATACAGCGTGTTTATAAAATAACGTACCCATTCCTTTTCAATCTTGAGAAATTTTGAAAACAACAAAATTTTTCACCCGTTTTTTAACCTTTTAATTCCCAGTAATCAGATTTTTCTACGTTTACAAGAAGAACAATTACAGTTGATTATAATTTTGCATCTTGGAAAATGTTGACAAACAAGGAATTAATAATTAAATTAAGGGAATTAACTGGTAATAGTGTATTGGTACAAATATGGTTAAATACAGTGCTTAGGTAGGCAGAAGTTAGAGAAAGTTTGCTAACGTCTCCGTAATTCGTTTGTCCTGTTACCTCTCGACGTTCGACAATTCGCCAATCGAACGTGCGTTACGTAAATTACCCTGGCGATATTAACTAAGATTCAAACACGCATCTTCACCTTTCTATGCACATTTTTCCCACTCGCCGCGCGACAATTAATTAATCTGCTAGTACCGCGTGATACTTTCTAACAACGAATAAACTCCACTAGAAACAGCCGCCTTATGGTGATATACGATACTTAATTTACAATATAATTAGAATATGTGCTGATTGATCGAACATTGATAGAAGTGGAAATAAGGAATTGAAAAATATGGATACATTATTGAACATTTGAAGAAGTTAATAGAAAAAGCATGAAAAATTAAAATAGCAGAAGTGACTGTTTTACGATAGAAGATGAATTAACGTAGGTTTAAAAATTAAGCCTGCAAAAGAGTGTTCTATTCTTCTTTACGATAATACTACCGGGTTAATTGTATGACCGAACAAATTCCGCCTCGATTATCCGAGGAAACGAGTCGAAGAGCAATTACTTTATAAGCGTAATTCAAAGTTGACTGGTTAGCGAATTAATTGAACATTAAACGAACCGTGGTTTACCATTCGAGCATCGGTCCATCTTATCAAGATTTCGCTCCAAGAATCGAACGTACGATTTATAACATCCACTTACATAGTTTTTCCAAGAAAAGAGAGAAAAAAGGACTCACTGGATCATGACGAATCGTGTACCACACGATTCATCCCCTCTCCTCTTTCAATCCACGAGCTTATGGTCCCCGTTCGGTCCCTGGCGCCATGTCCGACCAACGCTTAATAGTTTCCACTCGGAGGGAGCCTTTGACCCGCGGGGCCAGGCAATAAATCGCCACGCGGGACTTATCAGAGTGGAATATTCGTTCGTTGCTGCGAGTCCCCGTCGGCTGTATTCCGACGGAAAAGGGGGGAAACGTAGAGCGCGGGGGCCTTAGGAAAGAGGAAGAAGCATGGAAAGAAAGAAGGAATAAAAAAAAAAAGACAGAGAGAGAAAAAAGAGGGGAGGAAAGAGGAGAAGGAAGAGGAGGCAAACGATCGAGAATTCAGAGAGGCAGCCGGGTTTGCCGACCGGAGCGCTCACTGACCCCTGACGGCTCCGGCACCAAAGCGGACGTCACGAGAGAACCTTTACCTTCGTTACCTTGCCAGTATTTAAGGATCTTCGTTGGCGTGCCGTACATACGGCTATGCAGGCATTTAGATCTTTATCCGATCCTCCCCGTCAGGAGCGGGAGTACTCCAGTGAACCTGAAACCTCCTCCGTCGAGCCATTATCGGTTCCCGAGATACTCGCTGAATTGCCTGTGAATTTCTGCCTCTCCAGCCGTACCTAAGTGTGCCGTAATAGGCAAAGAAACGACCAGAGATGGTTCTACGGAATATTTCAGCCGCGTAGAGGCTAGTAGAGAAACTACGCCGCGCTTCGTTGCTAGAAGACGATGTACACTTTTGTTTCTACGCATTCGGGGAGAATGGGCGCTGACTCGTTGACGATTGATCATTTAAGACGAACTATTAGATCGTCTAATAGTTGTTTGTAATTATATTTATATGCAGGGCTTTAGGAAAAGTGTCTGAGTATTTAGGGAGTATATAGAGGGTAAAATATATTTAAGCAACATGGATGTGAAATCTACTCTCTTGTGTAACACATTAAGGGTCTCATTCGTTGAGTACTCCTTCCTGATATTACTGATAATCCTCTGAGAGCATAAGACCTTGAACTAACACAGCTACGAATCGATTTTTCCGTTTACATTCAACGTATATGCGAAAAAGGTCACTTAAGGTATAGTTGGTGGAAGCAATGTACAAGAGTCGTGAATTAAGATATTAAGAGATGACACTAATTGATACATTTCGCCACTTGTTCAATAATAATTCTCATGTTAGTAAAAATTACAATTTTTTATGGGTGAAGAGAGTCATGTATGGTTCATGGAAACGAAATAACGAAGTTGTAAATGAAAGCATTAATACGCGTCACTAATTATTGTTATGCGAAGTAACACGTTTCGTCATCTGCTTAATAATAATTCCAAGTTAACATCAAACAGCGCTGAGAGAGGCTCCAGATCATTATCTCTCTCGAACTACTGTTCTAGCGTTGGAATTACGTATACTTCAACCCTCGACTAATTTCACGAGTTCACCGTATCGCTTCCATCGACTATACCTAACGTTCGTCGAAATAAAAGTAGATTTCACGTCGAAAGGATTGACTTTAGGACCCGTGTTTATTAAACATTTTTTACTTCTCTCAGTGTGTATTATAGGCTCGTAAAATCTTAGATCCTTTTTTCAACACCTTGTGGTATATACTCATGTGTAAATTAAGGAAGAATTGGTGAACATGTTATACACACTGGAGCGTGTTTAATCGAGGAAGCTCGTACAGCTTCCGAGCCAGTTTCACCCGTTATCTCGACTCATCACTTTCCTTTGAAGACCACCGAAACGACGCAACAGCGGAGAAGAAAGGGAAGAAGACGCTTCCCCGATGTTATTTATCAAGGGCCACGGTTCCTTGACGTTTCTCGCGATCGGATCGCCGTTGATAACGGTACAGACCGGCGTGGAAGCACGCACGCGCGTATCTTTGGCTGTTAGTTACTTTCGTGGTGAGTCCGCGCGGAGACGTGGCGGTTCGATAGATGCGGGCACACTCGTTGCAATTTTTCCCCCCAGGAGCAACGAGTAATGACAGAAAATTGCAGTAACGAGAGTATAATGTTTCAGCGAAAATGTCAAGGATACCCTTTGAGAAGAATTCGTTCGTTCGTTCAGTTCATTCGTTGGCGTGTTTCGTGTCACGGTGGTACGTAGAGGAAAAAGAAAGAGAAAAAAAAAGAAATCCCTCCTTTTAAAGGTGCACCGCGCGCCGCAATGATTACGAAAGTGTCTTTCGTCATTTAGAACGTATCAAATTGGAGCGTTGCCGCCGCGATTTTGCATTGTAGAGGAAACAACGTCCACCGGCGTCATGGCCGACGTGTGGGCGTTCGATCGGGCAAATGAACTGGTCTTAGTTAACGGGGTGCAAGGTAAATGTTAGAGCAGGGGTTCTCAAAATACGAATCGTATGTAGAATGGTAAGAAGTGTAACAGACTCGTGAAAGGAACCAGATGTGTATTTCTAAGTTTTCGAAACTTCGAAGTTTCTTTATCTGCAACTTTTTCAGTGACACGAATGCTACCTTTTACTTTCGTAAATTGAAACTATAGTATTTTTCAAATATTTTTTATCGGAAGGGATCTAGTAGCTGTACAAATGTTACAAAATAATGGGAAAAAAGAATGTCATAAAAAGTCAACAGAAATGATGCAAACGTGCAATACCTTTAAGCGTTCGATTACAATAAGTGTTCCGAAGAGAACGCCTTGATACACCACGTTGTTGCACAAGTTCTGTTGACTTTTTGCTCTGTTTGCGTTAGACAATAAAAAATGCTATAATCTCATTAAAAAAAAAAAAAAAGGTAACATTCGTATCTCTAAGAAATATACAGATAAAATTTTCAGAACATAGATAACTGTACATAATAAAAATATAGAGAAAAACTGTGGTGTAAGAACATTCTACCTATTTAAACCCTTTTCTTACGATGATTTCACCACACTTGTGGCAAAACTGAAAGTAAAAATATAAAAAAAGAAGAATCATATTTTTATTAAATTTTTTATTTTTTATTTTCAGTCATTCTATACAAATTTTATGTAATATAAAGAGTAGTTAATAGCCGAGACTAATATACTCAGTGATCAAAAAATCGTGAAGCAAGGGATTAAGTGTAATTCTAATCTAAAACAATTTTCTACAATCTTCAAGGAGAATCTTAAAATTTCTTTACGACACTTTTACGTGAGACACTCCGTATATTTCGCAGATAGATTTATAGCAGCAGCAGGAGCACCTGTTCCATTACCATCCGTACATCGCAAAAACGACTACAACACAGTTAAATCCGATTAAATCACGCGAATTGCTATTTGAAATGGACAGCAGTGGGATAATCCCCTAACACAAATCCGTGTGTATCGAACGTTTCAACCGAAGCTATAGAAGAAAATATAAAACGTACGATATCTATCTGTACGAACATTCCCTCTAATTTTCGTCTGGAATCAGATGTAATTCTTCGGTTGACTCTCCCCGGGAGGAATAGTTGTTAAAACTCACGTTGAACGCATGGAATAGCTAGCCAACGTTATGCATCATTTATTCAAGGTAGGAAGAGAGGCTGTTGCAGTGCATGTTCTCTCCCCGGAGGCTTAGCCCGCGGAATGACATCGGTTGTGGGACGTTAGGGGCCGCGATAGAGCCGTGTCAAGGGCAGGAACCTGAGAATTGCACGCCATTTATCACCGTTGCTCTACAGACGTACTCTTAAGTGGAGACCATTGTTCGAATACTTTGACGCAGATACCACTCGATTCTCCATCACGTAAAATCAAAAATTCACCGCGTTTCATAAAGAAATAAATCGAAAGTTCGCGAATCGAGCGTACAAAGTGAAATTGAAAGCTTCGAAGAAACTTGCAATTGGTCAGAATTGCGAAGAAAATAGTACCTATCGCTTTATACTACTATTTCTATCTGATCCTGTGATAAAAATAAAAAAAAATACACCCTAGAGAATCTTCCAATCTAAAATTTCAAGTAGACATTTGTAAGGAAATCTGGGTAGCTGTAATGGGTGGTCGACTAAGAAATAAAACGTGAGAAATTATATTAATATTAATTGAAAGACTCAAAGAGTCCCTCTACATTTTCGATGAGGATGTTTTCTTCCAATCGTTAAAATCTCGTACAAATGTATATATTTTTTAAATCGTTCATGCAGCGACTTCTTTCAAAAACGGGGAGAAATATCCAATCGATTATTTGAAAGCGGAGAGATCTCCCCATGTGGTTGATAATGTCTTAAGTGAAAGACAATATCTTCAATTGTTCGCAGCAACTGCTAATACAAATATATCCTTCTCAAAATCCTAGTCAAAAAGACCCCCTTGGCAATACGTCCTTCCTTAGCTCTCAGGCAAAATCCTCCTTAAAAGGAGAAAATGTGGCAAAAGAGTGTACACAGTTCACTCGAGCGTTCGTTTCTTTGGACTTTTCTAACGCATTATTAGAAAACAGTAGACTTCGATAGATTTCGGTGGAGTTCGTTAAATCGCGATAAATTTCGCATCACATCAATCTAACTCAAATTTACTATCTCAATCTTCCGAACGGAAGTTCAGAAACAAACGAGCAGTTTAACAAAGCTCATATACACGTACACTACACACGCCCTTCGCGGCGATAGGGTTAAGGACACTCGATCAACGTCAGAATCGAGTCCATGCAGATCTGTAACTCGATTACGTGAACTAATGATAGACAGCGATGTAACATTTATGGATTATTTCGAAGGCACGGTCAGGAAGATCCGTAAGTCGGATAGCGAGGTGCCAAGTTTCATAAGCACGTCCTTGCTTATCGGTTATCCGCATCGGCCTGTAACCACTCGCGATCCCTCCTCCACCTTCCTCCTCCTTTCATATGCTGGCCTAACGTTATGGTACACACAATGAACCACGGAACAGGCACGCTGGAAACCGTCTAAACGGCTTATCAGCCTTCATCGGATAATATCGGTGCCTGAACCTAAACGTAATGGTTATGAGTAATAGCCGGAGATCGTGGCGGTGCGGGGTCGGATCCGGTGAACCGTACACGGAATACGAGATTCAGATACAGGTACCGAACTTGCCTTAACCCGTTACGCATTATCTGCCGTTTTCTGCCACCGATTTGTCTATTGTACCATCGCGACACAAACAACCATCGTCATGTGACTCCTTTCGAATTTGTTCCAGGCGAAATGCAAAATCATGGAACAATACTATGTACCGATTACGTAAGGATCGCTTTGAACGTCCACTTTAGAATGGATACAACTTACAGTTGAAGGTGTACTGTTGACGATCGTTTTAGTCGTGCGGATGAACCGTTTCGCTTGGAGAACGAGGACTCGAACCCGGATGTTTCCTTTATTCAATCGAATTCTCTCCCTTTCTCTCTCTTATTTTCGGTTCACCTCACTTCTTTTTGTACCTTATGGATCCTTTGTTCGATGTTGATTCGCTGTTGATCTGCACGATGCACGAATTACACGGTTAGAAAAGTTCGATGGAATTGAATTTTGCATGGTTCCCCATTCGTTTCTTCTTTACGTTCTTTCTTCGATATTTACTGCTTCTTTAGACTATCAATCCGCCGAGAGGTATATTATATAATTGATATTATTGATCGTGTATTGTGTAATCAATTCTCCAATTCTGTATTGTTCATTAATCATAGTACGGGGCTAAGATATGGCGAGGTCGTGAAATCGGTCAAGCATTGAAGTAAACATATTTCAGTTACCGAGGCAAGCGAATTGACAGAGATACGAGTAGATAAGAACTTGAAAACTTGGTCGGGAACGCACGAAAATGATCTTTCGTTCAGTGTCAATGTTTTTTTATATAATATATAAAAAAAAGTTAGAATTACGTTGAAGGGAAAGGTCTCGCTGAGATTTTTAACATTTTAATTCACCTGATCGTGGTATATTCAAGTAGAAAATGCTAAAAGATTGTGCACTTTCGAACATAGAAAGAAATTTCAAATATTTCAGATAGTAACTAACATTTACATATTTTTTATTTATACATGGGAAGCTAACCAAACCTAATCATTTACCAAATCATGCACTACCATTCATTTATTACTGAAACGTTAAAACGCAGTGCAACGCTTTGAGTGCCGCAACATCAATCAATGCCGATTCCTAAGAGTTTAATTTACGATCTCGCTATATCGATCGAACTATGTACTCTTGGGCAAGCTTTATTCGAAATTCATTTGGTTTCTTTTTTTTTTTAGATAAAGAATGTGTGTAATGAAAATATGAAAGATGTTAGAAAAAAGTTTCGATGATATATTGATAATTGTCCGGAAAATTCGTGTCGATTTTTATGTAAATAAGCCAGTTTTATACTTCAAAGCATTTTCTTTTTGTTCTATAAGGTATGCATTTTTTAATTTTGCAAATTTTCCTCGTTTTCCCAGCAAATTGAAAAATTCCATTTTATCAAAAACTTTGTTTCTTTATTTTCTTTAAGAACGAAATTCTTATTGTTAGATTTTGTCAACCGTTTGCAAAAAATTTTTCTGATATTTTACCGCCTCTTTAAATATTACATATCTCGTTTGATTGTTATTCCAGCACTTTTCCCTTTTCATTGAAAGGAAAATATTCAATGTTAGAAGTGTACTGTATTTTCTTCCATCTTCAAGACAGTATAACACTGAGAAGAAACTAGTAATTGCAACGAATAAACTTTTAAAAGACACGTGAAACAATAATCTTTCAGAATACATGCGAACTTTATGTTTTCATATAATTTTATATGTTGTAATATATTCAAATACTACCTATCAAAAATCGGCACGAATTTTCTGGACGATCTAATATATTTTTCTCTTTTACGAGGAAGATTCTGTTTTATTCTTTCGCTGAAAGGATTGGAAGAAACGGAGCATTACGGAAGCTCCGTTTCGAGCAATCTGTCAACCTATTTCGTAATTCTCGTTGCACCCCGTGCGCTCTACACTTGAATCAGCCTGCAACCAACGTTCTGAAACGGCACGTTTGTAAATGCAGGCTTCCTGAGCGGACCGTATCGATCAGAGACTACTTTCGCATTTCACGGTTTCGTTTCTCAGACCGTGCAGAAATTACACGTTAGACGACGAACCACCTTTCAACCGTTTCTTATTCGCGATTCATCGAATACTGACGGTTGAAATCGAGGAACTCACGGTCATTCGTCTTCGATGTTCCACGATTTAATGCTCATTAACATGATTTACATAAACGGAAACTTCATTAACGATAGTTAACGATCCGATCTGGGTCAGCTTACTTTTCTTTTCTTCCCTAATCGTGAAACTTGATTCGAACTAATCGTGAAACTATCACGAGACTCGATCGTAGACTCGCTTGCGTGTTCGATTTCTCACGTTCCCGTCGATAAGGTCGCGATAAACTACGCACAGGTTCAAACGAGTGTATTCGTTTCGCGTGACCCCATGTTCGATAAATAAAACGGGTGGAGGAAATTTATGGACGCGTAAAAGTGCGTTTATCGTGTCCAGCTTGGACGTCCGTGAGCATTTCACTTTGCATTAAGCCTTTGAGTTTTAGAAAATCTCTTACGCCTTCAGGAAACGTCGAAGTTTGCTCGAACGATACGAATGGATTAAGTCAGAATTAAATAACTAATCGCTACATGACCGTAAAACGGGTTGAGTCTCTTATCCGGAAAAGTTGTGTCGTTCCCAGGGATACTGAGAAAGTTGACATTTACGTTTATTCCCTATTACACGTATCTGTGTGCTTATAGTTTACAGCAAGGATCGTAGAAGGAAGAAATTTTGTTTAATCAATGATCTTCTTATTTCGACACCTTTGTTTAATTATTATACTACCAAATTGATTGATTAAAATTCGTTTTAAGCGAGTCTACGTGTCTCTCTCGACAACATAGATGTGTTCATGTAGAAACGTAGATAATAGACATGTCAGGACTCTACATCCATAGCTAAAGCTCTCTGTTTTTGTTTCTCACTGTGTAAGCACAAAAGTGTTAAAATAAAAATAAAATAAAATTGATGAATTTTTTACATTGTTTAGTAGGGAAAGAATTTTTGTGATCTTTAATTACAGAATGACTAAATGTGGAAACGAATGAATAAAGTATTTTGGTGTGCAACAATTCATTGCGTTTATTAGAGATTGAATTCTCTAGAAACTTCACTCTTCCAATCTAATAAAACGAATTTTTGCTTCGATTGAAACAAGTTTTACACATTTCACTTTATAGGTCTTTAATTGTATTCTAATTTCTGATGTTAATATCTGATTTTAGCCATTGAAAAGCTTCGAAGAAACATTCCTTCTCAATTCAGACGAAATTTCAATTCTCTTTAAGCAATCTAGATCACTGATGGCCCAATTGAAAATAGCTTTCGCATTTCTTCGAAATGAATTTTCATTACTATTAATAACATATTCAAATGTTTGATTTAAACAATTGTGCAATTCTCTAGGAACTTCAATAAGAATATTTTCAAGCTTCCCAAAGCTTAAAATAGTAAAAAAAAAATAAATAAATTTGGATATAAATATGCCAGTAAGCCAAATGAATTAAAAAATCTATCCAAACCAAACACTGAATAGTACCTTCGATATGTAAAATGCGCTAAATACTAAGAAGCAACCAATTTCCACAACTGTGTCAAAAAATCTCAAAGGAAGAACAAAACATTTTTTACTTCACCGACTCTCCGATACCGAGCAATCTTCATCGAGAACACTTTTGTACCCAACGAAACCTCGCGTCGGAGCGAGCTCTGTCGAAAATCGGCCAGAGAATACGGATAAACTCCGGCAAGTTTATCTGTTGCATCGATACCAGCGATAAATATGCGCGTACGCGGTTGATTGGACGAAGCGCGAGCGCGATCGGCCGCCACGATGACCAGACGAACGCGAATAAGAGGGGAAAAGAGGCCGGGAGGAGGGTGGAAGGGCCTGGAAAAAGAGAAGGCGATTCATTAGTCGTACAACACGGAAGTGTTCGAACCGCACGGTTCCTCGACGTGTGTCGGCTCGGTTGGAGACAGTGTGTGTACACTCTTATGCGTGTATACGTGTGTGTCTGCTGCATCGCGGATGCTGCAGGGCCAAAGTCGGCTGTGGGCCCCGGCGGAGGGCCTTATTATGCGCGACGGGGGCCCCGGGACGAGCGAACTCGACGTTTCGGTCGATCCGGCTCAACATTAAAACGCGGAATATATTGCGGTAATTCTTTCTGTTCGATCTTGGGGAGCGGGCATCGGCAGCCAACAGCCGCGTTCTTCCTCTTTCCTTAAGAGGATGGCGTACATCGAGAGGACACGGTGTTTCTTGAGTCGAGTCTCGAGACAGACGCGGGTTTCTAGCCGCGTGAATCGCTCGAACGAGAAACGAGATGAAGAGTACAGAGGAGAAATGACGAGTGTCTGTTTAATGTTATTTCGAGCAACACGGACTTGAATCTTTGAACAGATGTATAGACATTTTTCAATCTCTTAGTCAGAGTTCAATAATACTGATATTCTTTTTGTGTGAAAATATTGGTACTCTCATTTCCTTTTGATCCTGTGCGATCAGGAAATCGTAAAATTTAGAACCACCTGTCAATTTTCTTCAGTGTCGAATCTTTCAACTATTATTCGAAGATTCCTGATTAAACTCGTGTCCAGGGATACCCTTTTGCGTGAAATTTCTTTCTTGTGAGAAAGAAATTTTGATTATGTGAAAGCCTCAAACATCTTAGAGCTGAATTCGTTGCTAATTCTTTACAGATTTGAAACTGCCTTTGCGGAGAACAATAGCAATTTGAATGATAAGGTGTTTATTAAAACTGAAGAATAGACTCTGAATTTTTATGGATTCATAGGGAATTCAAGGATGCAAAATTGCACGAAACTGGAATTAATAATCATTACAAAGGAATTAACTAGTAACGGTGTAAAGTATAGCAATAAACGAGAAAAACGAGCTGTATAAAATATGAATCAATGAATTTGCAACATTCAAGTCGCAAAGAATTATAACTTTCACAAAGAATTTAACTTTTTAATAAAATTTCAAACGACCTACATTTATATAACATTTTTTTCTTGCTCATACTTATATTTGCAACATTTGATCCAAAGAAAATCTGAGACACCCATTATACATTTCATCTCCAGAATTTTATTTTCGATATATACTCGTACCGTACGAGATGTTTCGTCGAGATTAATAAGAACATTAGGATCCTCTAGTTTAGGGTGGAATCGATTTCGAACAAGGCAGCGTTATTAATTCAACTTGCTCTTTCGAACGGACCTCTTTCGTTGTTCCTCCGAGCAAGGCTTGTTACCGTGTTCTACCAATTTACGATGTCCTTCCCCATGGTGTTTCGTCGTGTGAATCGTTTATCGAGCTATCCCACCGTTGGAATAGTTCCATCGTGTCGCGGTAAATCACCTGAGCTACACACGGTCGAGAGTTCTTCATTCGATCCGCGAGCAGAAAGAAATGGTTAAATAAATTTCTTTTCTTTTTTTTCGAACTCCTCTTACGGTACCATTGTGGGCGGATGTTCGAGGCGAAGTTTTTTCATACGAAACAAACGAGGATCCGTATATCATTCGTATCATAATGATCCTTTGGAATTAAAAAACAGAAGGAGCTAGTTCTTCTTCTTCTTCTTAATGATACAGAATATTACCATACATCAAAGTGGATCTTAATGTGCTCGAAGAAGATGAACACACTTTAATATTTCACGTTCTAATTTTCAGTAATAACAATCGCTATATTCTATAGTACTCTATATGAGAATTATCATTTAATAATTAAGGATGGAATGAAGTGTCTCGCAAGTAGATTCGAATTTTGATTGGATTCAGACCTTCCATAAAAATTTCGGAGAATAGACAAAGTACTTCCAAGTATATACGAACGTGAACGATATAGATTTGAATCTAATTACACAATTTTTCATACAAAATCTATGATTTCGATTTATGAGAAATTTTGTTAATTCTTGTGATAGGTCATTGAAATTTTATTCCTAATGAACAGCAAACAAAATTAACTCAGATTCCCAAGAACACATTGAACTGAATCCCATCTTTAAAAATAATATCTCATAATTTCCTAGCTTTCCATTCCTTTCCCATAACTAATCCAACAGCTATACCCTGAAGATCATTCGCATAAACAAAACGCGTTTCCCGGTAGCCACCGGTGAAGGTGTTGCAACCTTTTCTTTTCGCCACAAATAATCCTACTACTCCTACACACACTCACACGATCACGCTGATATCTCGCGAACGTTTCTCGAATTACAAATGATAATTAGTTTCCGCGGCGCTTCGAGCCAGGAATACTCGCCGTTATAGTCGTCGTTCGAATCACAGAGTCAAGCATAGAGCCGACGACTGTCTCGGATTCCACGGTCGATTATTAGCCGATCCCGGGGTATTCTCACGCACCGCAAGGACCGCGAATTCTGCAAGATTGCCTTTGCTTCCTGCTTCGTCGCGGCTCATTCTCCGACTGCCGATCAACCGGTATCCCGTTGCTATAATCCGAAGAATCCTTCTCTGACCCGATGCACGGACGCGACGAACAGATTAGGCGGCCACGACTTGTTTCGTATGGTTGTCGTTGGTTTCCACAGAGATCGGCGAAGATCCCTCGAGACCACCGGTTGACGTTCGTTGATTTACACACCGTTCAAGTAAGGTTCGAGGGAACAACGATCGATCTTTGGGCCTAGACATTGACCTGACGATACTTTCGAACCTTTTGTACGATTGTACATTTCTGTGTATATGTACGTGTATACTTGTGCACTTTGCTTCGTTTGACGTTTCAATTTGCGAATTGAGATATACTGTTGTTTAATTGATCATATTGACGGAGGAGAGTTATTTATAGAAAGATCGAGTATATCGGTGGGTATATGGATCGATAGAGTTGCGAGGTTGATCGATTGGATTCAGGGTCGAACGAGGTGAATCGGATCATTTTCTATTTAATCTCTTCGAGGACATTGACACGTATATGTACGTTTTCCTTTTTTCTTTTGTTTTTGTTTTTTTTGAGAACTCCAATATTTGTGTTAGAAGAAATGTAAAAATTTAGCGAATATAATCTATCGACAGAAATTAGTTTACAATTGCTCTTTATTTCGATGTGAATATGATGCATTATCGAAGATATTTATAGAAGCGGTTAGGGTAACGACATCCGATTTAGCGTAATTGGAAATGTAATTCTTTTTTAAACCGAATGGCGATCGGTTTAAACGAACAGAGATCGCGCTACCGTTCCCCGTCACGGCCTGTGGAACCTCTAATAAGCCTTCTAACGGTCTTTTGATTTTAATTTCACACATTTCGCCAGTTTCGAACGGCGCGCGGCCTACGTATTATCGAAACCGTGAAATTCCTCTGTTCGTAACGCGTACATATTCATTCCCCCCCCCTAAAGAATCGAACGTCTTCGACAGAAACGTAATAAAGATACCAGCAACCTACTTCGTCGAATTAAAAGAATATATCTGGCAGAAAATATATTCCTCCATCAGTGGGAAAATATTTCAATTCATCGAATACTTTTAACATCGTTTATAAAACGCTGATTTAACCTTTTTAGTATCGAACATCGTTCATTTAGAGGTATGAATTGTGAGAACATGTGAATATAAAAAGTAACGAAATAATTGTTGCATTATTTCTAATAAATAATTCTTGACATTTTTTTATATCACATTTAACCCTTCGATTACTGCTGACGCCTATAGGCGTTTTGTAAATTTGTTTCGTACTCTTCTGTTACCGTCTTTTTCTCTGAATTTTATTTATTGCACACGTCCATTTTAATTTAACGAAACAAATTTTGCAAATTATTAATTTTCAAACTTTCGAAGACTGAAAATTGAACATTTACCTTACTACTGCAAGCTGAAATAACGAAAGGGTCAAGTGTAATCGTGAAATAAATTTAAAAAAAATTTCTCACTTATTTCTTAAGACGTTCCCTTTAATCATTTAAAGATGAACTACTTTTTCTGTAATCTATATCAAACTGCGTCAGTTTGGCTCGGCGCTCGCTTCGAATTACCCCATATAAAACGATGGGAAAAAGAAATAGCACGCGAGATAAATCGCAGCCAGTCTAGCATCTCTAGTTGCGTTTCTACACGCATTACCTTCGTAACAGGTGTAATTTTACGGGCTCCGCGGCCTCTTACGTACTCGTTCTATATATGCGTTATTCTTACCTGTTGCACTGCCTCTTCAATTCCCGCCGGATACTGCTGCGCGTGCGGATGAACCTGAACGCACCGCTGCCCAGCGAGCTCGTTCTCTTTTCCCCTTTCTCGAACATTGGGAGCCACTGCTCGGCCTGCAGACCATTCTGCACGTTGTCATCCATATCTGTCTCAACCCTGCCACACCGATGATTCTCCTTCTGTCTCTGTCACGGTGTTCCCTTCTTCTTCAAGTCACTTCACCGCACCCTCACCGCTATAGCTCCGAGCATCGTGGAGAGAAATGGTACCGCGACGTTCACGGCCGGTCGCGGTCTCATGGCGGTGTGTAGCAGCCTTTAACCTCTAACGGATCGGTCAAGTTTCTCGCGATGATGCTGATCTTCTCTCTTGATTAAGCTCGAGCATCGAACTGTGGAAAGTAATACCCGAGGATCTCTGTTGCTGATCGATGGTATTCCGCTCGTGTACCTTACTGCGTGCCTGTTTCGCGAGAGTTGAACGATTTGCTCGTCTCCTATATACATATACATATGTATGTGTGTATATATATATATACACATACACACACGTCTTTCTTTGAATGATTATTCTTCACATTACCGTTCAGATATGGCGACGACACTTGGACATTTCCGGTACGATCTACACGTGGAACACGTTTACGTGTTTGACGAGAAATGAAAATAATCGTTCGATAAGAAAAAAGGAAAAAAGAACAGAATCGTTCGATTGCACTTGATCGTGATTTTTCAGATTACTCAATCCAGTCGTAGCGTAGGCTGAAGAGATTACATAACGGCCATCCTCGTACGCACGCAGGGATGCACGCGTGTGTATACACGCACGAGATTCCTCGTGACCGTGTAGCCGGTCCGTGCGACCGGTCTTCCCGTCCTACCGGTCGACTTTAGTCGAAACGATCGCCAACCCTGCGCACCTTACCTTCCTTTCCGTGTACGCTCGTTCCTCCTCGTGTCCGAACCGTTTTTCGCCGGTGCAACGAGACAGAACCAGACGCGACGCTGTTCCAGGAAATCGAATTTTCGGATGGTTAACGGTTGAACGTCCCACGGTGATGATCCCCACCTCTTTTTGACGAACATCCGGCTATGTTACCACAGTGTTATATACACCGTGATCCAGACGAGATGATTTCCTTTTTCGGCAGGATAAGTGTCTCTCAATCTTCTCTCTCTCTCTCTCTCTCTTTTTCTTCCGATGCTATTAGCGAAACTGTTACTGCAATCTCGACGAATACGCGGAGAAACACGATCCAGCGAGATATCCAAGCTCGTAGCCGGCAACTCGCGATCTCGTATTTCGTGGGCCGACCCGGAAGTTTTCGCGCGGACGGTCACGAACGGACGCCATCACGATGCCGAATACCGCTGATTTTCGTTATCCGTGGCCTCACGACACGCTCGCTCACGATCCCACGTTGTTCTTTTCTGTTTTCCTCCGCTTTGTTATTTTTTTCTACTTTCTTTTTGTGTTTTTCTTTCTCGGGTCAGCTGGATTCCAACGATTGCGACACACGCATTTTAACTATTGTAAAACAATTATTTATTGTTTCACTTGTTTCTTTTGTGAACTGGATATGTGTATGTATATATCGTTTTTGGTAAAAGACGAGGAAAACAGACGAGAATATATGTGTTTCGGTTACTCGTGTAGAGAGAGAGTCGCGTGTACGCGCGCGAGACGAGCGTCTAGCCACGCTCGTTACCGCACTGACAAGATGTGTCCGGAGTGACGTTGAACGCACACGCTCGATGTGGAATACCGGCGTCGGTGCATCGGTTCACCGTTCGCGTTCACGGTACCAGCAGCAAATGTGGCCTCGAGTGGTAGCGCTCTGAAGCGACACCTGTGAGGAGACGCTACCCTCTTCCTCTTCTTCTTCTTCTTCTTCTTCTTCTTCTTCTTCGTGCCTTCTTCCACGCCGCTGTTCAGCCGTCCTCCTCCTCCTCCTACTTCTTCTTTGCCTCCTCCTCCTCCTCCTCTTGCTTCTTTCTTGTTTATCTCGATAACGACGGGACCGTGAACACCCTCGCCGCTGCTTCTAGATCGTTAAGGGCCATCGCCGGGAGAACGTCAGTGAAAGGAGATGCTCGATCAGCCGGGAAATTGCCACAGCTGTCTCCTTCTCTCACTCTCTCTGACTTTTTCTCTGTTATAATGACTTTTTCTTGGAATTTTAGGATGAAATAGTACGAAAAATCTTTTTGTTTCGGTGAATTTTCTTATGAATTTTTCTAAAAGAAAGGACTGCAGTTGTTTTTCTCCCTCCTTCTCTTTTATGATGAATTTTTCTATAAAAATGACCACAGAGTATTCTTTCTTCGTCTCTCCCTCTCTTGTGATAAATATTTTTGTTTCTAAAAAAACCGCCAAATGTTTTTTCTCTCTTGGGATGAATTTTCTTCTATGAAAATTCACTGCAAATTATTCTTGCTTTTCCTCTCTATCGCAATGAATTTTCTATGAAAAACTGCCGCTAATTATTTTCTCCCTCTTGCGATGGAATTTTCTATAAAACATGACCACGAACTATTCTCTATTCCTCTCTTTTGCGATTAGGTTTTCTACAAAAAGTTACTGTCAATCATTTTCTCTCTCTTCTGTTGTGATAAATTTTTGAAACACGATATCACCGCTGTTTTCTTTCTCTTTCTCTTGCGACGAATCTTTGTGTAATTAGATAAATTTTTCTATGAAAAATTACCACGATAAATTTCTCTTTCTCTCATGATCAAATATTCTAAAATTTTCCTCTGAATATTCATCACCTCTCCTTCACTTCGAATTTTTCTCCGAACTTTCCTAAAGCTATTCCGCAACAGCGTTCCCTCTTACAAAATACACTTGCGGCAGCATCACGTGCACAGAGCGAGAGCAATTATCAATCACAGATGCGCACAGATTCCTTTTAACATATTTATTCGTTCGGATTCGCGGTTTTTCAATACACTTGTCAATTAACAACAGCAAAAACTGTTTGTCTGCGAGGGACTGGTCGCGTCTCTATTAGAGACGCGAGAGGATTTTAACGATTATTACAGGGAAATAAAACTACATGCGTCAATCGACGTGATCGAGCAACATCCTCGGCCAATAAGAGCACGTAGCAGCGGTGCGGTGTACCAACAGCGACTGTCCACCATTCCCTTTTCTCTCCTAACCCTGCGCGCTCGAGTTCGAGTTCCTTCGCGTTGGCTTTCTTGCGCTCTCCCGATCCTTCTGCCCGTTGCCGAGCTCGTCGAATACTTCTACAACTCTCTCTATACATGTCTATATGTGTATGTCACTGTGTTACAACGTGTGGCTAGGTTGTTGCATCGACAATAACAATCATGGATCGGTCTGCGATGTACTGTTGCCAATAAGGCTCGAGCTTAATTGCTCGCCAGTCAAGTTTCGTCGCGAATTTCGAATCGTCGTACCGATTGAAACAGGTAGAAACGATTAAGTTATGGAGAGGAAAGGGATCAAAGACGGTTAGGTTTGCGATTAGGGGAGTAGTAGAACACGATGTAGGAAATCGATCGTGAGAACTGGTGGCAAAACGATCCGTACCATTTTTGGCGTCGCGGTTTACCGCGAATTTATGTGGTAAATGGTGGCGCGCGAACGCGTTGCCACACTGGCAACGTGGAAGCAACGTGCCATTATTATTCCGCCGCTATAAGCAGACATTACTTGATACTACGGTTAAGGGAACGAAGAAACGGAGGAGGCACGGCTGCATTATAATCGAGTTGCGTCACGATAATATCAACTGAGAAAGCGGAAATAATAATTCGCCGGGCGGATAAGCTGCTACAGTTCATTCCACTCTAGCTACGGTTCAGCATTTTTCTTTTTTTTTTTTCTTTTTCTTTTCCCCCCTGCTTTCCATGGAACATTTCCATGGAACAACGTAAACGATGCACCTGCGAGGAATGGATGGATCAGGTGCTTTAATATTGCACCAAGTACTATTTCCATTCACTTGCCTTACGATCATTTTTGGAATATCGCGAGGTTGGTTCGATCGCTCGGTTGCAGCTGCGAAATCGAAAGTTACTTAATACAGCTTGATAAATAAGCCGCTCCATCTGGGTTACGTTTATGAACTTGTTTACGTTTTTCCTTCGTTTAATGTGTAAAGATAAGGTTTTGACGGATGATAAATTGCTAGATGGTTCGCGGAGCTAGAGGTACGAGCGTAGAAAATAAAAAAAAATGAAAAATACTTGAGTATACCATTATAAATTATCACTCGTTCCGTGACCTTGCTTCGCTATATACTATATCTATATGTACGATATACAAGGCGTTTCATAATGTGCGAGATCCACTTCAGGGTAGGAAAACTATGAGAAAAGTTCATGTGAACATGTGTCCTATTTGATCTTGCTTCGAAGTTGCAGCCATTTTTGCCTTTCAGCAATCAGTAAGATTATAAATTAAATACAAATCTGCCATTTCTTGATATACCATTGTTATTTATTTAATTAAGAAAAAGCTAAACTATCAAGAAGAGGAGATGACTTCAATACAGCCTAGTACTTTTATTTCAGGACTCGATACTCGTCTACCACTTCTATTTCAGGACTTGGACACGAACTTTACAAATTGTATATTTAAAATACAAAGGAAAATCTCAATTTAACTATTTAAATAATTTTTCGTTATTTTTTTAATCATCGATCTTTAATTATCGAAGCACAAATGTGACTAATACAAACAGGACACATGTTTACATGAACTTTTACTACAATTTTCGTGTCATCAAGCGGGTCCCACGTATTATGAAACACCCTGTACAGACACACACAGAATAACGAGGATCGTGAAAGGAAAAAAGCGAGACGAGAGAGCAGAAAGCGTATTTGCATTCGCGAAAAGAATCGTATTACAAGAAGATAGTCCTCATTAAATCGCGCAATTTCCCCCGACCGAAGAAAAAAAAGAAAAAAGAAAAAAAATCCTCCGCTTCGCCCTCTTCCAATTTCAACATCCCCCGTCCCCTTCGCCGCGATAATAATAATAATAACGCTTCTTTATTGCATATGAAAATACAAGAACAAAGCGAGCAACCGGAATAAAGGATAAATGTAGCTTGCCTATAAAACACGAATGGCTGGAAGACAGGCTGCTGCGGCCACGCGTTGTTGTAAATTCAACCTTGAACATAGCGAAACAGGCATCGGTGTAAGCTACCATCAGGAGTACCTCTTCGATCTTCAAAGAAAAGAAAGAGAAAAAGAAAGAAATTTGTAGAATCGTACGAAAAGAAACAAACAGAAAGAACAAATAGAAAAAGAAAGAAAAGAAAAACATAGGATCGTTATTAATATATCAAAAATACACAGCAAAGGTGTATTAAGCACGTGCAATTGTCCAACAACGTGCAAAGTGTTTTCGAACGATCGGCCATTAACAGTTGTCGTCGCTCTCCGCGCAAGTTCTCCGCGCGGATCGCGGCACGGTGTGCACGATGCTTAATAGGCTGGCAAACGCGAATGGAAAAGCAAGAAGTAAGAAGCAGCGAACCCGAAGGGAGAGGAGAGCAAGCGCGTTCGACGGTGAAAACAGGTGAGTAACGGCCGACAGCCCCCGAGACTCCGTGCACGTTGTGTGGAAGTCGATCTCATGGCCGTCGAGTGTGGCGAGCCACCACTCGAGATGCTTCTCTCTACCATGGCGTGCACAGGGTCACGGTCACGAGCAAGGTCGTATAACCGCGATTGTGTGCACGGTGCTTAATGCATAGGCGGCCGTGAAACAGGATAATGGGGCCCACGAAATTCGCGATACAACCGTAGCAATACACACTTTCTCTCTCTTTCTTTTTCTCTCCTCTTTTCTCGATTCAACTTCTCTTTTCCCCAACTCTGATACAACACAAGCGTGAGCCGTGAAACACCGTGCGCGCTAACCCTCGCCGCAATTACGCCGCGCCGTGCCGCGAGCTCGTGCCTATCGACGCGGATAAATTGAAAGGAAACATCGTTATCCCGCGTTATTTTCAACTCCTCCTTTGCACTCCCACTCGCGATGCCTGCCAGATATCAGGCGTGAAAAATTCTATTCTGTATTGCACGTGCAACACGGACCACAGGGGCTTTTTGAAAGATAGTAACATCGGAGACTCGATAGCGGAGAGAGGATTGTTAGGTGGAATTAATCCGTATGATAATAGGAATTAAATGCTGGTTGATTTGGTAAGCTCTTTCGAGAGATACGAATACGTTCGTTCGTGCGTGTGCAATGATTGGCAAGCGAAATCGTTAAACTAGTCCGTGAAATCGTGGGTTGATGCTTTGGTTTATAGTTATCGTGCTTGTAGAGATAGATTACGATCGAGCTGCGACTAAAGTTTGTTCGTGATAAGCTTGTCTTTAATCTTTTGGCTTGTGGTTCCTTTTTCTTTTCTTTTCTTTTTTTTTCGTTAAATAGGAGTCTAAGAGGCAGGTGTTTATTGTCTTAGTACTAGATTAGATAACAGAACCTGAATTTCATTTGGTGATCTTTAGTCTCGTAAATTGAAGTAAATTAAAAGGAAACTGAATTAAAATTAAAACTAATTCTGTTTCTGTCGCAGTTTGGCAGCAATCTGTGCCACGAGTTCGATTTGTTATGGTGCAAAAGGCTAATTTAAGCTACAATGGCCTAAGCAATTTTTCAAAAAAAGTTTTAACTGCGTTCACTTTTCAAACAAAAATTGAATCTCTGCAGTTTATAATCAAAAATCAGCAAAATAAGTACTTATTTTGATTTTTGTAAATGTGAATATGGTGTATTTCATATTTAACACAGGCATAACAGTAAAATGAGAAACTGAGTAATCCATTAATAAATAAGTTATTGGAAGTATTATCGAACCAATGACGAGTTAACTCGTCATTCACACTTAACAGATTAAAAAGAATCGCACACAGGTTCTAATTCGAACCACATAAGTTGCTTCTAAATTAAATAAACTGATTTTTCGAAGGAAAATTCAGGTTTCTAGTTCAATCGTCAATTAGAGTGAAAAACGGTGTCTATAAAAACAGACATACAATAAAAGTTTAGAAAGAAGAAAAAATAATTAAATGATCGCGTGATTCACCATTGTAACAGTTACCATTTTCTCCAGTTTCATCGTCACGACAACTGGCGAACCGGCGCTTTCTAAGGAACAAGAGGTGAAACAAAGTAAAAAGAAGATCGAAGACGATGCTTTTGTCCATCGACGGAATGACTCGACGGTGTCGAAGCAAGGCGAGTGCGCGCGAGTTCTGACTCCATCGATCCATTCAGTCGCAGGGTGTAATTATACGGAGTCGAGGGGACCGAGCATCGATCTATTCGAGAGGCGTCTCTAACAATGGACCCGGTCGCTGCTTCGTTAACCACGCGATTAAAATAGAATGGACACTGTCCACGCATCCATCAGCCGGATGGTGTCGAGGGATGGAAGGGAACGAGAATGCCACTTACGCTTTGGTAACAAGGAACCATTATTTTCCCCTTGTTGATCTTACACGCTTGTGATAGGGATACGTGAAAAATATACGAGTGAAACGGAGAAGTGGCAGAGAATGCGGTGATTACACCGGTTCCTTTTCTCAATGGATATTCGTGTTCGTCTTTTCTGTGGATCGAGTGGTTTCATAACTTCATGACGACTGTTTCGATAGTTTATGAGGTTTGAAGTATGAAACGTGTTACGAAGTATTGGAGAGATACCTATAATGGCACACTTGAAACTCTTTTTACAGGAATTCGCTTTTTACACGTCTTATTCACTTTTTCGCATGATTCTCTTTAAATATGTTTTATTCATTTTACACGGTCTTAACACGTTTTTACTTATTTTTATCTTCGACGCAATTTCAATGGGAGTTGAGAGCTTGTATGGGTTGTAAAAAGTTATTAAAAGAAAGAGAACATATGTCGTTACAGGTGACACAGAACAATCAGGCAAAGATTGTTTCCAACGTCGAAATTGATTTTCTACCAGTAATAAAAAAGCGTATTTGTTGTAATGTGATAGAAGGAGATGATAAATAAAATGCTGATCTCTGAAAAAAAATATTTGTTTGATTTTTTTAACGTATTAATGCAGTTCTATATTTCAAATTGTTTTTCTCGATTTTTTCGTTTCAGCTTAACACAAATTTTATACTCCATTGCAAATCGATTGTTTCGCGACTCCTTTTTGCACAGCACGCTTCCACCGTGTAAAAAGTGTCTCAGGTGTACCGGTAGTAAAAAGATATACACATAGAATGATCTGGAAATTGGTACGCAAGGAAGTAATTCCTCATATAAAATTAAATCGACAATACAGAACCAGATTTATCCGAGAAAATTGAATTTGAATATTCATTGAGTACACTTGAGTAGTCACAATTTTCTTGACTCCCTCAATTTAATTATCCACTGATACTTCTGTCAGTCTGCATTTGGTTTAATTCAAAATATTGCATAAAGTTTCAATAATGTGTTAATTTTATTTACTGAAAAATTGGTGAAAATATTTTCCTTAATATCACAGATAAATTGTTCATTTTCTCAAACACCTGCATTTTATCCTTCAATTAAAGGTGATTTTAATTATCTTTAGAACACTGGTTAGGTTAGGTTAGGTTAGGTCAATCAATTTTAAATTTACTGAACACTTAAATTCAATTTCTTCGAAAAACTCTATACGAACAACTCTCATTTTCGACCTACTTTCACACGAGCGTTAAAACACCCTGTGCAGATAGTCCAGTTTCTCTCGAATCTTATCAGACGTTGTCTCCATATCACTCCGACCATTTTGTCCAATGTCCACGACCGAGAGACATTTCCGTGATTTACACTCGCAGCAAGGAACTTAAGATCACGTGATATATCTTTCGGAATGGCTACTAACCATAGCAATTTCCTTCGAACGAAACCACAAATCCTCGTGTATTTAGAAACACGCGCCACTAACACGCGCGACAGATCATCTTTACACGGCAATTTTATAGTAAAAAGAAGCAAAACGGTGCGTGCCAAACAGGAAACCCTTTCGAAATAATTACACGTTTCCCGGCTGCTCGTACCTGGTCTCCACCTACAAGATCGCTTTTCGTGGGAAGCGACGCGAAAGTGTTCGCTACGAAGTGGAAAGAGAAGAAGAAAGGAAAAATAATGGAAGGTGAACGAAGAGGAGAAGAAGCGTAAAAGCAAACTGCAGTGTTTACTCCACGCTCTGACGCACACTATGTCTACTCAGCTTCCTCGGGGACCATCCACGATGGTCCGGTTTTATCCTAGACACGATACTGTAACTTGCATCTGGGTTAGGAGGTCTTCCCTTGCAGACGACACCTCGAAACGGGCAATTTATTTCTATTAAAATCCCCATACGTGGGCGTAACGTAATTTCCAACGATCCCGGCAATTTGTTCTCTCCGTTGTAGTCGCGGCTTGTTGAAAAATCGAAGCAAGCGTATCTAACCACAAGAACGATAAATTAACGATAATAGAGCCAGTGACGTTGAATTAAGCGTTCCTGTGACACACTAAACGACCCCGGCTCTCCTCTATCCTCGCACAGATCATATTTGCAAACCCGTTTAGTTACTCTATTTGCATCCACGTACAGAAAGAAAGAAAGAGAAAGAGAGAATATATGAACCGCGACGAAAAAGTGATCCAGGAACCAGATATTGGGAACGATAACCTGTACTGTACTAGGAACGTTATCCGCTACCGTAAAGTTCATAGCTGGTTAAATGTAATTTCTTCTTTCTTTTCTCTCTCTCTCTCTCTCTCTCTCTTTCTCTCTTCACATGTTTTCCACTCGCTATGGGGAGGCAGGGCAGCCATGTTTGCCGCTACGATTACGCTACCAATTTTAATAGGAAGCCACCGTCCCTGACGATCTTCCCACATAAATCGCGGGGTCCACGGACCGTGTCCAGACACGAGCGTGTACCAACACGACATCGTGAAATAAATGCAGAACGTTTGCGGGTGAATTTTATCCACTGTGAAACCACGATCGTGGAAAATTAATACACGTTGCACGCGAGCGTACGAGTTTCTGAAAAAATGATTAATACCTATGCCGGGACGAATTGTCGTATGTGTATGCTAATCTTCTCTATGTGAAAGTCATTACGAAGGAGAACTTAATTAGTTCCATTGGAATGACACCGTGAAACGTGACGTGGACAAACTTTCACCGTGGATAAATGGTGAACCGTAGGTGAGATATTTATAAAATAGTGGGCGAACAACGATCTTTTATATTATACGTGAAATCTTCTATCGAGATCGATCGATTTTCCATCGTTACGGTGGACCACGCGATGTACACCATAACGACTGAACGTGGGACGGGAATGTTGTCCACCTCCACAGTACGAGCTTCTTCTCCGCCGCCGCCGACGTGGCCGTAAGCAACGGAGACAGCTTACAGCAGAACGTCTCAATGTTTCCATGCTGCTTTATTTTTAATTACGCTCGCCGCCCTCGTTCCTCCACTCTGACCAACCGGACAGATTTATCGTCGAGACTGAATTACGAAGAGCTGTATTTTTAGACAGCCTCCATTTTCTTTCTTCTCTTTCTCCTTTTTTTTTTTCGCAGATGGATCGTCAGATATATCAGAGAAAGATGCTTCCTTGTGTATACGAAGGTAAGACAAAAGCGTGATTGCGTGGTTTCAAGCATGCTATTCGTGACAGGGTGGTCTGAGGATTTATTCATTTTTTTTTTTTTTCATTGTTAAGTAGTTTAGAAGTGTACGGTATATATCAACGTTTGGATAACCGTAAAATTTCTTTTCGACTACCGTTGATGGAGAATGTATCCCTAAACAGGGAGCCATCGTTCGGTAACAATTGAACACGATGATTTATTTCAACCACGAATAATCTTGAGAATCGGAGCAATCGTGACCGGACCATTCGAATATCTACATTTCTCTTCGTGTGTGTACACTGTTCGAACCTAACCGTGAAATCTTTCCATCTGTTCTCAGACTTCTTCGTTCTACCTTCTACAGAGTCATCCGAAAAACACTCCTAGAAATGACTTGTATTTGAGAAGCTTTCTTTATTAAATTACATTCAACATCATTTTTTAAACGTAACTATTTGTGGTTATTTTTCGTAATAATTTATTAGTCACGTTATATCCTGTTGAGTTCATCCTTTCAGAATATCACTTAGATCATTCGTGATTAAGTAATATAACTGTCACCTTTATACATGTAACGTGGACGATTAGAAACTTTTCACGTCACTCGAATTCGAGTGATGTGGCAGATATAGTCAAAATCTTGTAAAAATTATACAGTGTTAACATCTGAGCGTCGTATTTAGATGACCCTTTTATTTAAGTCGAGATACGACCATTGTATCACGGTGAAAAAGATATTACCGTGATTTTCACTGTTTCAGTTTCCTCTTCGGCAAAGGTGTCTGGCCGTAGTTACGCGTGCACGCAAGCACGAACTACGACGTAGCAACAGTCATTAAGTCTCGCGTCGTTAAGGGTAAGATGGTTCGCGTGGCACCCTAACACACTAGAGATCCTTTCGTTCCTTCTCAAGCTGAATCCTTCAATGGAACCCTCGTAATCGTACGAATAATATTTCATTTCCCTCGTATTAATTCGACGACGAGGTTACTTTGTCACGTAAATCGTTTCGGTACCGAAGCTGGAAGGATTCATTGATCGCGTTAAGGGACGAGGCAGCTATTAAACGGTTGTTCGTCGTTAGATTAATTTAACGCAATCGTAGCCAGTCAGTACGAGACAATGCTGCCAGCTTCGAGTGTTCACTGTGGTTAAGAATGGAACGATATAATTACAGTTTGAAAAGAATCTTGATACTCGTGACGGGTTGCTGATGATTGTTACTGGTACAATCTTAAGGATGACAGGGAAGTGACATCTGACAGGGCTTCGTTTCGAAAGCAACGCTTTAACAAAGACCTGTCATTGACGGAATAGCAGCCGGACGATGTCTTCAGGCTCTGCTTCTACTTAACAACGATCTCTCTTCGTGTATTTCTATGCATTCCGTCTTCTGATCTCTTCTTCGTCTCTCTCTCTCTTTCTCTCTCTTACTCTCTTTCTTTTCTCTCTGGTGTTTCACGTCCGTGGAGCACGATTCTCCAACGGAGGGGACTTGATGGATGACACGATGGCACGCACAACCACCGACATTATGCTAATTAAACGTCTAATCAATCCGTCGTTTGTTCGTGCTCTTAACCGGTGGGCCAGGGTACAGGTAATTGTTTCGTACGGTGGTGGTAGCGAAATTGAAACGTGGAATCGTGGTTAAGGTTCCTGGAAAACGTGGCTGTATACTTGAAGAGACAGAGAGTAAGAAAGAGAGGGAGAGAAGATAATTTCTTAACGAGATCGTACAGTAGCAATCGTGAGACGACTTACAAACGTTCACGAGCCTCGGTTGACTGGTCACAGAGGTAATAATATTCGTGATCTGTTTTACGCTCTTTCCTTCGTTTATATGCGCTTAAATTATTCACGGGCAAAATCTAATCACGCTCGCTGTCACGTCGGACGCGTTACTTGTAGGATCGCGTGAATCATCGGGGAATCGAATCGAGGCACGTAACAAACCGCTGAGATATCGTGTCGTTAGGGACGTGTGATTTTCTCGTGGCCACTGATCCAACACCATCTTCCACTGTTTCTTTTGTTATCTACATAAACTTTTTAGGCCATTCAAGAAGATTCTTAATACTTGATATTATCAATATAAAAATTTACAGAAATTTATTTTATTTTTTTGTCAATTTCGCTAAGTTACGTGTTGAAGTTATTTTACAATTTATGTAACAGGCGTTTGAATTTGCTTGGCTGAATTAGAAAGTGAAGGAGAAGTATGGAGAATAAAGAAATGGGAAAAATTTGAATGGAAATATGATTATAGACAAGATGGCGTCTGTTGAAAGAGGGAATGGAGGTTAGAGGCATAATAAGTCTTTGCTTCGTTCGCATAAAATCGCATACCACGTCAGATTTTTATCAACTTCAGTATACTTATTCACCAATCAGAAATATCGAGGGCGAAAGTGCGATCAGCCTATTTTTTCGACACTTTAACGTGTAACCCTTTGCACTCTAACGGTGAGTCCCGCTCACTGTGCTTTTCCTTACATTAGTTCCAACGGTAATTCTCACTAACCATCATAGGATTCACGTTAATAAAGTGATCTAATTGGAATCTGTACAGAAGTGGTACAAGTCAGCATCAAAAGTATATTTTATCATTATTATTTTACATTTCTCTCACACGTGGAATGCTCCTTGGTCAGTGTTTTGTAAAATAAAAGAGATTAACAAAAATTGAATAAAATTATAGAGATTGAGATTTAAATTGCATATTTCTAAAATGTGAAGTTGTATGAAACGCACAAAGAAAATTCAGTATATACTATCGTTTTTAATTTCTTCTTTAAAAATACTACGATGGAAGAAACGTTTGAAATGCAAAGTTTTAGTTAGGTTAGCTCCTCATTTCTATCGATAAATATGCTCACAGTCAGTTCGAAGAGAAAAAAAAAAGAAAAAATTCGACAACATCGTGACAGAAAGCGTACGACTGTGACGTGGAATGGCTCGTACGCAAAAGCTGTCGTTTACAATGCAAGCTATAGGTACATACGTGTAATCGCAAAAGGTTCCATGCAGGTTCGCCCTCGCGTGTGCATGGAACGCTCGTGTATGTGCCATGTTGGTAAGGTTAGGTTAATAAACGTAATGCGACGCCAGCAGAGTGCAACGTTGCCGATGTAGCCACCCCCAACGTTGCTCCGAGCTGAAACGGCGGGGGCGGAAGGGCGGGAGAGAAATACACAGGGTGTACCATGAAAATTTTCATCGAAATAGTCAAACAAATCCCATATTTACAAAAAGAATCAGTAACTAATAGACACTAAAATTTAGGGAGGAGGATGAAGAGGTTATGTGGATTCTAAGTCTACAATTTTAGCTGGGGAATTTTAAACGGGACACCCTGTAGATATTGTATAGTATATATATAATGTAACATATGTATAGTATCGAAAATTTTTTATTAAAATTTCGAGAACTGATAAATTCTCGAAGCTAGAAGTTTAGATTTAAGGTCCACCCATATTCTCCCTAAATTTTAACGTCGATCGGCCACTAGTTTCTTATGGAAGAATATTCGTACATAGTATTTAAGTTTATTCGATATTTGCATTTTGAATTAATCCATCGAAAAAATTCGAAATACGTGAAAATTAAATTTTATGGTATTTTGTTCTTTTTTAATATCCAATACTGGAGAATTTGAGGTGAATTGGTTTCATAAACCTTTTGCTTCGAACGTAGCATTTAACACCGTTCTATATCTCCATTTTGAATTATTCCGGTCGAAAACTTTTGAAATCTGTGAAAATTACATTTCGACGTATCTGTTTGTTTTTTTTTAATATCGAATACTCGAAAATTCGTGATGAATTAGTTACTATTCCCAAGGTTTCCCCAAACTTTTACTTTTTGGAGAAAAAGTTCATCGACACAGCTTCAACAGTTCAAAGTTGAAAGAGTGATTAAGTACAGATAAGAATCATGAAGTGAAATTAGAAAATATTTGACAATGGAGTAGTTGAGCATAGATAAGAATCGTTAAATGGAGTTAGAAAACATTCGATAGGTATTTGAAGATTTTTTTAGAGGGTCATAGAAATTTACGAGGAACTACATTTGCAAACGATATATTCTCACCAGGACACCCCGTACATGCTTAAGGTCTTTCATTCCTGAGCGCTTATGCGATCTTCGTGCTCGTGTAGTTTTGTGAAAGCGAATTCGTAAGGCTGCATGATAAGAGCAGAAACGAAGAAAGCCACGAAAATAGGACATAGACTAGCAGTATACACAATATGTACATGTAACACCGTACTATTTTCTCAAATAGTAAAAAATTCCAACGACGAAAAAAGAAAGATGGAAAAAACAAAGAAACAAACGATACAAAGTCACTATTATTCCACATTGACACAGGGAACAGTTGAAACGTGCAACAGTGCCATTAGAACACCGTACATTGTATTACATCTTTCTTCGGTCGCAGATAACGAGCGCAATCATTTTACACATTAATTATTCTGCCATCGGGAACAGTCCTCTTTTTGTCAGTGTCATTGTTCCTAGACAACCCTTCAAAGACCTCTTTTCACAATTCAGCCCGCGTGTCACAATCATATTCCTATTCATTGCTCCGTGCACGATGCATGGTGATCGATCGATTATCTATAAATCAAAAGCGGACCTTGCCTCGCGTGAGCAATAACAGATTTAAAGCGATAACCCTAACAGCCTCTAGCAGCCATAACTTTCGGCTCGAGTAAGCCTTAAATTTCATTTGAACCATGATTTCCCTTGACGATCTACAGCTGGAACACCCGCCTCCTGTAATCCTCTTTCAGCTTGTAATTTCTAAGTGCTCGCACGAACATCTTTCTAAGCATCGAGGAACACGAGATCGTTTTAAGGAGACACCGGATAAGTATCGCGAATAGCTTGTGTCTTAATCCTATCGAACTGGCGTTCGAATGAACTTGATACTATACCTTTAGGTATGGTATTCGAGAAGAATTTCTTTTAATTCTTGGATACTAAGTCGATGAACATCGTTCTTACGTATAATCTTAGAATCTTGTTCCAACTGAAGCTGAACGTTGACGAGTGTCTTAACACTTCGACAGTCGCCCCTATCGCGTAAAAACTTGCACTTGCTGCCGGTATTTTTCACGAGTTTGTGAGCTTGTATAGGCTAAACCGGTATGCTGGAAGACAGAAAACGGATGGAACGAACGTTTCCCTGATCGTCTTTGATTTTTGTTTATGTGGAAATTAGATAATCAATTTGTGTTTTACGTATACCAGAAATTTCTTGTATTATTGGAGTAATAAATTTTATAGCAACCATTATAATAGTAAAAAAAGAAATCAACTATCATCGAGTAAAGTCGCAAATACGTATGCGATGTCGATCGAAAAACGCTGGTCGAAAGAGTTCATAAAATCTTATCGTAAAATAATTCTACAATCTCGTTTGTAATCGCCTCTATAAAACTAATCCTTGGATTTTTTTAAGATCTTTCAGATCTCAGTAATGATCACTGTAAATCTTCTATTGTTAAATAATAAATATAAAGTCTCAATATCGTTGCTAGGATAATTCATTCAAACGCGATGATGAGAGAACGTGAAAAAATTCCATCATTTTGTCTATGATCGTCGTTATAAAAATAATTCTGTTACACCTCATCATTAACATCCTTGAATCTTAACAATTCTATGTGTGTGAGTACTCCTTTAAGATCCCAGCAAGGATCACTGCGATTCTTTCGCAATTATACACTAAATAGTGTAAAGTCCTATAATGATACTTCATACTAGGACAATTAATTCTAACGCAATGGCGAGAAAAAATAGAAAAATTCTACCCTTAATTCTACCATTTTATCTACAACCATCTCTACAAAAATAATCCTATTAAACCTCACCATTAACATCCCTGAATCTTCACGACTCTACAGGTGTGAGTACTCCTTTAAGATCCCAGCAAGGATCACTGTGATTCTTCCGCAAGTTATACAGTACACAGCGTAAGGTCCCATAATCGGTGCATCGTGGTAGGACAATTAATTCAAGCCACGATAGTGGGAGAAGGTGAGAAGATGATGTGGAGATCAGCGATCTCACTTGGTCGCGATGGCTGCACCCGGATAATAATATTCGCGGTGTGGCCCTCTGTTAGCCGCAGGTGGTAGAAGGTACGAAAGGGCCGTCCCTGTTGGCATGCTTTTGCTCTCTCTTCGTATGTTGCTCAGCTCATGCTTACCTGCTTTCCTGCCTGCTTGCTTACTTGCTTGCTTGCTTGCCTGCCTGGCTGGCTGGCTCTCCTGAACACCTTGAAAAGAAAAGCTCGGCGCGCCTCGGTTGCATAATGCAAGGCGGGTCCATGGCTCCGTCAGCCAGTTTATCGGCCTGTCAGGTATATATACCTGGTTGACAGATGTTGCCACGGGGACCAGGGAGGTTCTGGTACGCGCGACATACGTTCCTGTTGCTCCCTTCCTCTTCCTTTTTCCTCCTCCTCATCTTTTTCACCGTCTCGTTACAACGGCGCAACCATCGCAACGAAAACGCATCGGCGAGGATTCTTGCTCGCGTACCTCACACAACCGTATGATTATTGTAGTTCGGTGAATAGAGGAGATAAGAAACGTAGTTCGTTTGTTAGATAGGTATTGCTTACTCTTGCCGCGATATCTCGCGCTGTTGTTCAACTGTAACGCCGAACGATTTCCGGAATACAGCGGCTACGGTATGCTGTTTGTGGTTATTCGAGGTCTGAGGGTAATCGAATGATTTCCTCGATGAATATCTAACATTCGAGGGAGGATAGAAATTGGCTGCATTATCGTGGACTGGATTTTAAATGTAGAGCACAGGTATTGTTCTTCGAGTGATGCTGACTTTTATTTGTTCATTTAGTTATTCGCGGGTATGTTATACTTTAGTAGAGTAACTCTGGGTTAGATAATCTTTGTAAGTAGGATGCAATTTCCTTTTTTTTTTTTTTTGTTTGGTAAGACGATCTATGACTATTTCTTCATATTTTACCTTGATATTTTTGCAGATGTATTTTTTTCTATGTTAGATATCGGTTAAATTTACAATGCACTAATCTTTTTAAAAAATATGTGTCATCGTTCTTTGATTTTCCCTATGCAATTCGATTACAAGTCGTTTGTGAATAGAAAAAGGTCTATCAACATTTATCGGCGTCTGTTAATATCTCATTAATGGAGTTAACATGCTAACTGAGTTCACCTTTCAAACAGAAATGAAAAAACCTGCAGTCTATAGTTAAAAATTAGTGAAATTCATAACCAACTACATCATTTTGATTTTTTCGAATGCCTTATTATATTCTATTCTTTTTTGTAACGATATTGCTCGATTATTGAGCGAACATTTACACAGAATTAACACCATGTGCTCGTAGACAGGTGTAAACTTCGAAATACCGTATTACACACAATTTCCTTCATGAAAATTACTGACGATTACAATACTCCTTGTAGCTTTACATTTCGACACAAAGATGATTCGTATGCTAATCAAAAATTCTAGAATATTGCAAAGGTTTCCTCGATAACCAAACACAGTGAATGATTTCATCCCATCTAACCAAGTTTTCTAGCACACTGAACGAATACTCGAAGGAATATTTCCATGGAAAAAGGTGGCGTGAAATTTCCCAGACAAAAGTCGCGGAATTTAAAACGTAGAGACTGTGGGATCGTTTTAAAACCGCGGAACAATCGAAGGGCCAAACGGTTGGAAAAGCTGTGAGCATATGAGAAGAGGAAGCCTTTAATGCTCGAACAGTCGCTTTGTTGTCAGTGATTCATGGGGTCTTATAGGAGGCACGGAGATGCCGACTGTCTAACGTCATGGCATTTCGTATCGCGGAGTCACCGCGCTTCCGGGGTGTCGTGAATCAAGCGAACACGTCGCGGCCAGCGCGATTATACGACCTCGCACTCAGGACACGTAGAAAGGGTCTAAGGTACTCGTCGACGCCATTGCTTTATAGTAGGGTTGTACATCTGTAAAAGATCGGTACATTCGTCCAGTCCATTTATTGTCTCGATGGGGAACGGGGTATCTTCCCCCGTTCTGCTTGTGAACAAACTCGAGAAGATTTACGAACCGTGAGCTTCAACAGATCAAATATCTACCGGGAGGATTTTCTTTCCCCTCGTTTCTATTTCCGTGGCTGCTCTTCTCGCTTCTTATCGTTGGGAAATGTTATTGTTCGAATCTTACCGGGAAGTAAGCGAATGTACAGGATCGTCCAACTTATATACACGCTTACACGTTTCTTCTTAATTTGATATTTATCCGTCGTTGTACAATGACGAGTCACACTCACGGTGCGAATTATAGCGAAGCTGTGACGAAAGTATTACATGGCTATCAAGTTTGTACTGTTGCAGTAACTTTAATTTCAATGTAAGACTGACGATTTCCCAATAAAGATTATACAGTGGAGTAAAACGCGAATTCATATATAGTGACGAAAAAATTGCCAATAATACTCATACACCTCGAGAAACAGTCCCGTATAACGCCTAAGATAAATTTAACATTTTCACATAGTTTCTGATTTTTCAAGCTGACGAAACAGCGGTTTATAAAAAATAAATAGTAATAAATACACATTTAAAGATATAAGAGAAAAATAATTTTATTCAACCTACATAAATTGGTCTGATAATGTACATATGTCTCGTATAACGCGATTTTCTATTACACGGAACGTATCCCCCGTGTTGTACAGAAGTCTACTGTATATAATATCTTCTGATTTCTTTTTATTTAACATTGTATTGAAGATGCAGATAAGGTTAAGACTAAGAAGGGAAATATTTGAATATGTAATAGTACGAAAGAACTTTAATTTTGTTGTAATGCAACACACACATGGTGAATATTCTAATACACGTGTCACGGTGAACGAAAGAATAATAGGAGAGACGAGGAGGGTATCCGGATAATACTTCACGAACCACCATAATGCCAAGTTAAACGCCCAAACCGGTGTGCCATTGTTCCCGGTTGCGAAACAAATCTATTCCGGTTGCCCACCTGCCAGGCCTTCTCGACCATTCGCCGTATGTTAATTGCACCGGCTCTGTAGTTTAACAGCTTTAAAATTCTCCTCGAATAATCGAACGATTAGAAAATTAGATCGACTCCGAAACGAGCGAACGATTCGAAACTTTCACCAGGGATCTCGTAGCTTCGAGTAAATTAGAGATAATGTTCGATCGAATTCTTCGTTGAATCGAGACACACGATCGATAGAAAGAGGAGACAATTCGTCCTATTTCAGACAGAGCGGCAACGAGGTTGAAAACGATCCGTCAAATGGCAGCAGTGAACAATCTTCTTGGCTGGTGTAGGCGTCAATCGTAGGCTAACCGATCCACGGATTAAACCATAGTAGGTATACATCGAAGAAAAAAGAGAAAAAGAGAAAGAAAAAAAAGAAATAGCCACGGCTCAACATGAGAAACGATCAGTTGAAGAGGTACGAAGAGGATCCTCTACTGGCGTGCAGTTTCCAAGATACGCTTTTATGGCTCGAGTCTCCAATTTCACGTGCAATAACGAGACGCTCGCCGTATAAAGGTTCGGATGAATGCTTGGAAAAGCAGATGATCGGTGTTCGTGGATATCAAGAGAGGGGCGAAACGCGGGGTCGAACTACCATGACGAAAGTCGTGGGCGTAGATCGTGGTAGTCGAGTAATCATCCACTTCTGGATCATAGTTTGACCGGAATTCGCGATGAATCGGGCTACTCAGTCAAACGGAATCGTCTACGAAAGTGGTGGAACACGTTAAAGCGTGCCTTCGTAGTTTCTACGATTCCCACGCCCACCGTCGACGTCCACCTAACCGCAAGAAGAGCGTTCCACAGTATTCTAACCACCGACTATTACATCTGAAAAAGCCGGCCACGGGCTGATATCTATCGTCATCGTGGTCGTGAGGAATCGTTCTACACAGACAACGTAGACCCTTTCATTTCCCTGTCTATCCTTATAAACGATCTAAGAGATCCTATTCCATCGATCGTTCTCGCTTCTTTCGACGATTTCGACGATCACGGTTTTGCATACGAAGTATGATAACTTTTTTGAGTTATGTAATGATATGATGCGGAGTGGAGGAATTACGTCAGCGGGTAGGAAAATGAACGTGATTGTTCTGTGCTTGTGATGTAAGAGTGACAGAATTTTCCTGTGTTTTCGAAGCGATAGTTGCTTGAACAAAGAGTACTTGAATTAATGTGAAAGAAGAGTAGTTTGGTAGGGTTGTTACGAAAATTCGAATATTCGATGTATTCAAATATTTATCTAGCAGTAGAATTGGGACTTCAGCTTGGAACAGTTGAGCTATTCGAATTATTTGAATACTCGAAGTGTTCGAATTTTAATTCGATTTGATTGATCGAACTACTGATTGCAAGAATAAGAAATGAATATATTTTAATTTCGTAACACTGAATGTAGCCTGCCTTCCCAAAATGATGTATTCAATTATTTAGAATGTACGAAATATTCCGCACAATTCGAAATTCAAGTCTATCGAACCACCTGAATTATTTAAATTCGAAATTACTTGAATTTTCCGAATTAAATTGTTTGTACTCGAAATTACCTGAATCATTTGAATAAACGATTCGTATTTGAAATTACTCGAATAATCCAAATAAAGATTTGGTATTTCTCGAATAACTCAGCTATTCAAAATTTTGCAAGTATAAATCGTGGTCGCCCAAGAAGTTTAGTGAACATGACTGAATATTTTCGAAGAATGTAATCACATAGTGAACAGAAAAAAATGGTGAGAGAAAATATGCAAATGCTAAGATAAAATAATACGAAAAAGGCGTTCGCGGGTTAATTGATAATTACAATTTTTGCTAAAAATCCACAACAAGAATACACAATCCTATCGAGCGTTGAACGTTTTAACCAGTTAAGTGTGTTTAACGACTATATCCGTCATGAAGATGTGACAGAATTTTGTGTCATGACGACTACATCCGTCATGCGTAAAATTTTGTTACAATTTGATATTTAAATTGTAATTTTGGCGAAAACTAAAGTATATTCGTAAATTTTAATATGTTTAAAATGTTTAGAGGTCAAGACGAAATGAAACAAGCAAATAAAAATTATAAATAATTTGAGTTGGATTCATAACTTCCTGAGAGTTAAAAACACACTGGTGAGCGCGCTTTGCAAAAAGATCGCCACAGTTAACTGGTTAAAAGATACATTACAGTCTTTAATGTCGCGTATTGCCACATCTATAATAATATCTAAATATATCTAATTATTATCATTTCCCAAATTATCGAGTAAACCTATTCACAACCCAACACTCTTACAGTCGTATCCTTGAACAACACTGAAACACGAAGCTGCGTACACGAGCGTAATGTATCTACTCAAGCACAAAGCGTGATCGCGAGTTGCAATAGACGGTGTGTAAATGTCACGGATACGAGTAGAGAAGATTATCTTTATCGTCTGGTAGCTGGATAATGGTTAACGGTTGGTTCAAAGTCGAAAATTTGCCGGCTCGCTGTGACGTTCCTCGGAAGGGGGTGGTTTAATGTCGCGTTATACCGCTTTCTACGGTCCACCCACTCACAGAGTCGCGACATCCGTGAAATCCTCACGGCTCCGTTCTCCCGCGAGTTTGTACCTCTGTCGTTGGAAATCGTTAAGTCGCGAGAGCGAGTAGTCGCCTTTGCAATCGACGACCCACGCGCTATGGCCGACACACGCTCCGACGACCACCGTTTCGTGCCACCCGATTGTCAGGCTCGTGCCGCGCCGCTTTTCGCCTCCTTTCTTGGCGATTTGACGCGTAATGGAAACGATAATCCTAAAGTCACACACTTCCATTCAGAAACGATCGTACAGAATGAGCGTTAATAAATAAAGAGTCGTCTAAACGCGACGCCTTAGATGTCGGCACTGCATAATACATGTATTTTGCATCGGAAAAATTTCGCCTATATTTATAGGAGATTTATTTCGAGTAATCTGAACCTTTCGAAACATGATTTTACTTAGCAAAGTAACTATCACTTGTTTCTATACCTTTTTTCTAATACGCTATAAAGTGATACACTCTGTGAAGTATAAACATCTCGAGTTCTACTTGCAAAAAGTTAATTAATTGCTGTGCTGATCTTGGTATCGTTTCTAAAGTACTTATTTGCGAAAATGACATCGACAGAGATAAGTGATAAGCTACGAGACCAGTTTGGACTATAAGGAAAGTATAGTAAAACTACTCATTCGACATTCTTTAGCTTTTGACAATTCAGAGAAGCAACATGTGGTCGTGCATTGACGTGGAAAAGAAATGCATATTAATTCACGTTAATTAATGCTAGTTGTACAACGAAATAAATAAAATCTTCCACTTATACCAACCTTCAATTCATGTCTACAGACATAATGGCGCATTTGAATGATATTCTGTTATACACATATACTCTTAATGGATTATACTTTCGATTAAAAAAACATTTTGGAAAAAATTTTAAATAGTTTGTATTTTATTAATAAAAAAAAATCATATAGGCGTATAAGTTAGATGACCTAATACAAAACTCGAAAATAATTATCCTCTGTCGTTGTCGTTGCGACACGAAACTGGTGAAACATTACACAATAAAATAATACGTGCTATTAATGACACGTTGGAATGTAGTGAATCTACTATCTCGAACGATTGACGTACACTTTTGTACATCAGAAGATGTCATTAATAAAGAAGATAGAGGACGAGCGCGACGTATCAGAGTGCAACAAAGTGTCTTCTTAGGACAGTGACGTATACCGAGAAAGCTCGTAAAACGTTCTGCAAGAGGAGTTGTTTTATCTCGAACCGTACGCCGATAAACAGTGTCTCCCAATTTGTTTCCGCTATCTGGGAGTCGTGTTGCTCTCAATCACCCTTTATAGCGTGGATTTTTATCGCGTCCGCGAACGACACAGAGTCAGCTGAATCTCGATGGGTTCGGTCGTTTCGTTATACGGTGAACGATGCCGCGTCCTCTTTATCGTTATCAGGACCGTCGATCTTCATTAACGTTCACAATATCGCGATTGAAACCGGATTTCGCGGCCTCGACGAGTAAAATCTCTTTCGTCCGCGTGAAAACGCTAGGCTGACGTTCGCGTGACCCACGATCGCGCGGTAGCGAAAAGATCCTAGAGGCGTACAGTAGAGAGGAAAACAAAAGTAAATAGATGAAAGTGGCGGTGATGATGTGTGGAAGGAAGCGGCGGTGGTTTCACGGAGGAAAAAGAAACACTTCGTGGGATAGCTGAGTGCAAACACATGCTGTCGCTGATAAGCGGACCCGTCTGCCACCCATCACGCGACCAATCCGATAATCCACGAGACGCGTAATGATTTATTATTACCCAGCGACGTGAATCGCGCGGCTGATACGCGTGACAATGTGCCACGAAGGCGATTTCGCGAGACGAACGAGCGTGTCGATTTTACACGTTTTTTCTATCTTTTCTCTTCTTTTTTTTTTCTTTCTTTTTGAGGAATGTGAAGAAAATAATAGCGTACAGTGATGACGGTTCGAATGTTAATTTCGAAGCGATTTGAAATTTCTCAATACCGTGAAGATTCGAATCGCTACGAACCTAATTTGATACTTAAGGCACTTGAAAGCCTCGGTGAGTCTTGAATCTGGAGTCCTGGTGGGAATTGAGCCTTTGAAGTTTCGATAGTCTTGAAAATTCGAATCATTTCGAACCTAAGTTGATACTTGAGGCACTTGAAAGCCTCGGTGAGTCTTGAATCTGGAGTCCTGGTGGGAATTGAGCCTTTGAAGTTTCGATTGTCTTGAAAATTCGAATCATTTCGAACCTAATTTTGTACTTAAGATACTTGAAAGCTTCTGAACTTTCCAGTTCAAAACTTATCAGGATTTTCAAAAATATCAAGTGTCGAAGGATATTTGGAGCGATTCGAATTCTTCGATGCATATACACTGGGGACTAAAAGTTCGCTGTCACTTGCCAATTTTGAATACTGAATCTTTATGCATTTTAAATTGACATTATGGAGACCAATGACAATTTGTATCATTAATATCAGTCCTCATATCGACTGATTCCAGGATTAAAGAATTTGTCAAAGAATTGTTAGGCTTGCTAATACTTTTTTGTACATTTTTGAATAACAATGCACGATGATCTCGAAGCTTTCACATTCGAATCGATGTTAAGCGTTTCAGAGTCCATAGCTAATCATATCGTTTCGCGATAAGTAATGTTCTACATTGTTTTCAAAGAAGAAAAGTTTATCATTGAAACTGATACATCCAATAAGTCGATTTCGCGTTTCACGCACGTCAAAGAAATTTCACATGGATAATGGGCACACAATCTGCTCCGATTTGTTCGATAGGAAGACACGATGTAGAGACGAACATCAGCTTCTTGTGGGACCACAGTTTTCTTGCTGCAAGCGATTCGAGAAATTGCTCAGAGACGAATACGTATACCGAGGACGGACAGCATGGGCGTGTCTTCGAAGTGGCGAACATAATTCCGTTGACTAGCTTAATCCACTGAAGCATGATCTGTTCTGGTTAATCGTGCCGCTTCAGGGAAACGTCAGAGAGATACTCTTGCTCTGCATGATCCTCAATTAGAACGCTCGCTACTGCCTACTCGTTTCAAACGTTACAGAGTTTCTAATCACAGTGCAGAACATTGAAGCCACTCCTTCGAACGTTTGCCACGTTCGACGCGGATTGATTTATTCCACTGAGAATTTTGATCTGTTGATTCTGATTACAGGGAACATGAAGTAAGAGCTAATGTATCTGGTCATTTCAAAAGAGTCTCTGCGTACTTTTCTATCAACTTTATTGCGAAAAAAGAAAACGTACAAAGAAGTAACTCGAGCAATGTGATTTTAATTTAGTTTATTTATTTTTTTCTTTAATCAAATTAGAATTTAATTTTAATACAACAATCGAAGAATATCAATTTTCTCCTTTTTTCGACCATTTCTTGTCGTGATTTTTTACCAAGTGATACGTTTTCGAAGCGTTTAAGCAGATGCAAAGAGCGAAACGACGAGCAAAACGACAAATAAAATTATCCTCGGAGATGTGTCCGTAAGTGTACTCATACGAGCGAGAAGAATGAAAATAGCAAAGCAAAATGAGCAGGGGGGTAAAAGACATAACGAAGCAGCCTGTACGGCTGACCGAGCGAAAGTGACGAACATTCAACTAGACCCGTGGTAACAGCCACCCCACCACGGGGTGTCCCACTACAGAACCCCATCACCAGTGAAAACCAGGCTCCCATGTAGCCGGAGAATCACTCTACCAACGAGAAATCTTTCATTCATAATGTAACGTTACGATATTTGCATTGCAAACGACGCTCGTAGCCGAGCAATAGAAGTTTCATAAGGACACCTAGGTGATTCTAGGAGTAAATCACATGCAGAGGAATTCTTGAAGATTCTCGAGGATTAGAATATTTTATATTTTATATTTTCCACTATGCTTGTGGTATGGACAGTTTCAGAAAAAAAAAAAATAAAATAGAAAATACTAACAAAAGTGCAAATACAGCTTCCGAAATTTCTAAAAATTACTAAACAAAATTTTCGAAGATTTTTAAAGCTGTTTGAAAAATTCTAGAAGTTATTTCAGAACTCTAGATAACTAAAACGATCTTTCTCTTGCAAGATATTTGGTAGTTCTTCGTTTAAAATTTAATGCTTTAATTTTGTAAGCAAGTCTGAATCCTGAAATTGTGAGAATTTTGACATTTTCAAATTTTGAGATACTTTGGAGAATTCGACATTTTCTATATTCTATTTTTTTTTTTTAGAGATCTTTGGTAGTCCTTGAAAATTTCGTTTAGCAATTTCTAAGAATTCCTGCAGCTTCCGTGAATATCAAGGATAATTAAAAGGTTCGAGCAATAAATCGGAGAAAAATGCTTTTGAAAACGTTTATTTTTGTATTGCAGAATATAGATAATAAGAATAATGTGTTACTATTCTTACATGTGATCCGTTTACATCACGCTGACGCGACTCGGGCACCGAAACAATTCTTTCACCTATGTAAATTCAAAAGGAAGTCACAGATCGGAGATATCGTAACGAGAGCGGGATGTAATATACATATAATATATACAAATACTGTGGGTTAAATATCTACAACTCCGGATGCGCTTCTATTTTGTTCGAAGTCCATGGACGTAACGTTTGAGTAAGAAACGAATGTTTGTGGAAACGGAGAAAACGTTCAATTATTTTCCTCTATTCGTAGCACAGAGCGCATTTCAGTCTCGTTGAAACTTTTCAACGAAAACGTGTGATCTTGCTCGAGAGAATTTTTTCCTCGATATCAACAATGTCAATATCTTGAACTTAACGCAAAAACTCGATCGCGCGTGATCTCGTGCGCTTATGCAACTAAACGTATTACTCTATTCACGGTCAGATATTTCTTTTCTCTCTTCTTTTTCTCCTTCTCTCCTCCAACCGCCAATAACCATGATTTATCGACTCAGATATCAACGAGAATACATTGCAAACGTCCTTTGTCCACGAAATGGACAATTATCCGTGATATTAAATTAATTCTTGCTTCGTTCAATCGATCTGTATCGCTTAAGTTATCGATGAAAATTGTATAGAAAATCGATTTGAAAGTACGCCCGTGTATTTACATAGTTTTGCACTTTAGGCCCACAATCGTAACGAAACTGAACGAAAGATAACTAAATACGATGCTTACGATTCGCATCGAGGATCAAGTATACCCTTGAGCTGGTTCATAATCTCATACACCAAGAAATAATCTTTAACTTAATTTCTCTACTATGTACACAGGTGCGTTGGCTCGTTCGCCAGCTCGATTCCCTCCATGTACACCCATCTTTCGAATTACTTACAACTAACTGATCTAGCAACGTCGAGTTTGTAAAATAAAAAAAAAAAATGAAAAAAAAAAAAGAAGACTTGAGCTACTGTGCGCGTTTCGAACAATGGCAGCGCGAATGGAATGCGCAGCTAACAAATAAAGCAAGTGCACTATAAGATAAAAAAGAAATAAAATAAAAAAAAAAAGTACAGAAAGAAAGAAAGAGAAATCGTTAATTTCGTTTAGAATTGTAAATGATCTATTTACATATGTAAATGATCCAACAACGTTGTTAAGCCGTTCGTCGAATGTCGCAGGTTGCACTTGCTCCCGCACGCACGCACACAATATACAAACTACTTAAATGATCCCTAACATTTATGGAATAATAAACGGTAAATATCGCGTGACCGTCGTCGTCGTCGCGCGATTCTTCGAAACGACGAAGAATCCTCCAATAATCCTCCGTCAGCGTGCAAAATTGTACGCGAAGTGTCTCCGAGTATGGCAAATATGGCAAACTTTGCGTGTCCATGCGCATCGCATGTATATGTATGCTAACTCGTCATTTACATTCTGACTTAACGCACGCGTGTCTCGTGCCATTCCCTTTGAACAGGTTGGTAACGTCGTGTTTCCCCTGTATTGCTATACCGCGTCGAATAAATACGTCTTACGTCTACGCAGGTGAGCGAGAAATATCATCCTCCGCCTAAGCCGTTTCAGAGACGCGAAAACGACGAGTTTTGTGTATACGTCTCGCGACAAGATCGGCTATATTTACAAATCGTAACCCGACGCACTTTTCTCTCGTGCAAAACTGTAGAAAACAATCGTACAGCCGAATGTGAAGCTTGCACGATGCATTACTCGCGAAATTTGCACCTTTCTTCCACGTGTCATGTGCACGATAGAGTTTCTCTATCCTAGAAACGACGCTGCAACGTCGACGACGTATCTATCTCACGTACGAAAGATAGAAAAAAAGAAAAAAAACAACCGTAGAAAGAGGTTACTCTCCTTCGAGGAGAAGAAACATCGACGAATCTCCATTTTGATCTCTGTCGTTACCATTGAACGCGTGTGAATTTGTAGTCATTCTCAGAGTGACTTTAGCGGCGAAGTTCGCGTCTCGTAATTAACTAACCCTCTCATAGACAACACCGACTCTCTCATAAGTTAAGATCGTATTTACAACGCAGTGACACGATCGCTCGAAGCGTGGCTAAAAGTACACACGCACACACACACATACACACGTAACTCCCATCGTCGCTTCACGCGCGGGAAAAATTACTTCCTACTCTGACCGCGTGCCGAAGCTCGCCAGGTCAGCTGAAATAATGGACGGAATTTGGATTTCAGGCAAGTGTAACAACAGACTCGTGTTCGAGCCTATACTACATCCTTATGAATTCACGACAATGTCTCTGGAATTCTTCACGTCAAACGTAGACCTCGCCTCTCTTGCTACCAGCACCCGGTGCTGTTGCTGGCATTTTGTTATTCGTCGAAGGTGTCGCTGCTATCCCACCAGATAGCGACGCGTTGGTACAAGACACGCTACTGATCTTCCTCGAGTTGTCTTGTACACGATGATTAGGTCTACAAAGATCGTGTCCTATACTGTTGGTCCTTGGTCTGATGTCTTTGTTAGCGTGTATCATTAACCTGTCGATATTAGGCGGTTCGTGGCCATGTGACACCGATGCAGCACGATTTTCTCTCGGCTGAAGACCCGGTGATTGAGGAAGTGACATACTCCTATCTTCTCTGTATTGTACAACAGGTGGACCAGGTAGAGAAGCTGATCTTCTGCCACGTGGATCGGTTACCTGTTTGTTATCCTGTACAGTAGGCACAGTAGTTACTACGTAGCCTAATTTCTCTGGATTCATCAGGATTGGCGAACGATCGTTGTAACTGTCGAAGGTTGGCGAGCTACCGTTGCTACCTAAAGGACTAGCATTCTCTCCGATCAACGGTGTACTCCTTTCTTGACTGATCAATGGTGTGGAACGTTCTTCTTGTCCTGTTATACTACCGCTCCTACTACTTCCACTACCTGAACCTTCTTCCTCGCTGCTGTTCACCTCGGTTAATGTAGCTTGTACGTTGTTCAGGTGATTCGTGGATTTGATCATGGACGCTGACGTTGTCGTCACCAGGCCTAATTGCGTCAATTGACTCATCGTGACCGGTGTCAGGGTGACAGGAGCGACTAAACCGGCGCTTGTTAAAGTTGGCGAGAGTACCGCCTGAGCCAAGGCTGCAGCACCGGATTTTCCTGTCGCTGGAGTGCCTTCTGTCTCTTGAATCGGCGAAAGCACAACTTGTACAACTGGTAGGTCGGTTGGATAATGTCCGTTCGCTGGTATCACTCCAACGACACCTGCACCGATGTTGGCTGCGTTTGTCGCGGATAATGCTAGTCTCTGTTCACGGTCGACCACCTCTTTCGTCACGTCCGGCGTCGGTATGCGGGGTCGATTCTTCAGAGAAACTGGCACCGAGTTTAGCTTCGTCATGGTACCTATAATAGAACGAAGATGAATTAGAGAGCTCTGTGATAGAGTGATCGAGGCCGTGTCTCGATTAAAGTAACGATTAAACTAATCTGTGGCGCCGGGACTGGTATATATCGAGGCTAACGATGATCACGCTAATTTTTGTACGGTTCTGTCGGTACTTTTACCGCTAGAAAACGCGGTGTTCGTCGATGGAACGAGGAAACGAACGAGTGTTTGATTGAATAAGGGAAGAGAGGGAGGGAAGGATGAAACGTTGCTCGATATAATTGGCTTTTCCTTTTTTTTCTCTCTCTCTCTCTCTGTCTTAGCGATTGATCGACCAGTGAGAGGCGAAAGAAAGAAGCACAAGGTCTTAGGAAAGTTTTCTATTTTTTTTTCTGTTTTTTTTTTTTTGTACATGAAGCGCAATTCGCAATTGCGGAAATTGTTCACGTTGCACAAGGTTACGAGTTGCATAATTCCGTCGGTGCGAGTAGAGATTAGGTAGGGGAAAGCGTTCGAACATTCGCGAGACTTTCATTGAAAGTTTTTCTTCGTGTAGAGGTTCGCAAGAAAATCGAATCAGAAATGCAAACGAAGAGGAACGATAAATGTGTTTAATATTAATCGGATTTCTTGTGCTTCGTGTGCTTTTTTCTTCTTCTTTTTTTTTTTTCTTTTTCTCGCCATAACTTCGAAGAATTCTTCCGTTGAATGACTTCGCGGAGCGTAACGTGTGCTCACGATCATAGTGCAAGATTAATTCGTAGAAATTCCATTGTTGTTCAAACAATGATCACGAGCACGTTTGCAGGAATTTCGACACTTTTGACAAACTCGTGTCCATTTTGTGGAGGTAAATAATCCGAGCCACGATATGGCGAAATTGTAAAATTGGTCGGCCATTGTATAAAATATAAATAAACGAATATGTAACTTGAACCGTAATTGTAGTTTGCAAAGAACCTTTAACCATTTTCCCCGTTAACTTAATAATTCCTTTCTCGAAAAAATTCTTATCTCCTGAATTAAGGAATCTTGTAAAAATGTATGTTTGAAAGTTGTGCCATTTAAAAAGTGTCTTTAGTGGACGAAATAAATGGTAATCCAATGATACTAGGTAAGCAGAATAATGGTAAATATGTGGATTAATTTCCAATTCAATTGTTCGATTGTTTCTATTGTTGCATTTGATATGCACGAGTATCGAACCAAGATAAAAAATGAGATTTGACAAAATGATATTATCTATGGGATAACCTAATACGCGAAAGAAAAATATTTCTACGATACAATTATGTTATTGAGATTTTTAACATCTTCATTTACCTTAGTTGCGGCATAGAAAGAAATTTCAGTATTCATAATTTACCTTGTCGACCCATTCTTTGACTTCTAATGCTCTTCCTCCCGACTAATCTATCGTAAAGTGACATCTTTAGATTTGGATTATTCGTCTGTGGCAACCCTCCAGTTTCAGGGCTGCTGTAAACGCTATTGTGACGATTTCTCGAGAAGAAACCACCGCCGCTGCTGTAAGTCGTCGAAGAGCTACGAACAGAGCCCATTCTTGTTATCTGTCGTTGAAGCCAATTTTTCCTTCGTTCCACCAATGGAGTATCGACACTTTCCTGTAAATAAAACCAGAGAAATATAAGTGAAAGAGAATTACAAGTATTCTCTTCCTATATTTGACTTTTTTGCTTCGATTCTATCGAACGACTGACTTTTCGAAGTCTCGTCAGTTTCCACGAGGCCGCTTCTATTCTCTGATTGTAACTCTATTCATCGCGTTTTTTAATAAACTAAACGCACCCTTGGCCGCGTTTCTTCCAGAAAATGGCGAATTTTCTCGAAACACACGCTTGTTTCCATTTTTTACAGCACAAAAAAAAAATAGACGTTTCTTTACTGGAATTTGTAATATTATCAGACTGTTGAAGGGTTAATAGAAAGGCTGAAGAAAGTTTCCTCTAGAAATAGCTTCGCCGACGTCGCGTATTCTAAACAGTGCTGAACATTTTGCATCCTGAATAAGCAATCTGATTATCCTCGACGAATATATATATTTCCTTTTTCATTTACGTTTCTCAGATTGTTGAATCGACAAATATAGGCAGACCGGTAGATATCGACGGACTCAAGTTCATCTCGTGACGTGCACTTACGTAATCGGCATACATGTCATCCTGATGGGTCTTGCGATGCTGTACATGATTGTGAATCTGTGTGCCGAGCATTACGTTCGCGTATAAAGCATCGCTGTCTTTGACCTTATAATGCTCTGCGGATCCTTTCGGTTCCTCTCGCCTGTATTGTTCGCTGGCCACCGTGTACGGTAAATCTTTCGGTACGACCTCGTCCCAGTATTGATCCTTCAACAACTCTGGATGCTCTTCGTGCATTTCGTCCACGATCATGTAGCCAGCCTGTTTTGTACGTCATCGAATAATTAAACATCAACGTTAAATCGTCAGCTTTATGATTCAGAGAACGATGAATGTAAATTGAAAGATTTATTATTATCGAAGAAGTGACGAGAGTATGGTTTTATACCTTGATGTGACGATCTATCAGCCAGTTAAGCTCGATGTCGTCGTCATCCTCGCCGAAAGGATTGATCAACACTTCGGCGACTTTCAACCAGCCCACGTAGAAGCAGAACTGAAATTAGATAGAATATTTAATGGATATGTAACAATAGGAACGTTTTTATTTTTACGTATTTCGCGAGAAATGATTTCTTTACCTGTAGAGCCGTGAAAAACGGGAAATACATGTCTGGTTCCTCGTATTTTCCACCTCCGACGTCAGTACGCTCGATAAATTGTCTACCGAGCAGGGCGGAAAAGAAGTACGCGTACAACGATAGCGTAACTACCTGGAATAATAGGAGAGGAAACGATGTGTAAGAACTCGTTCGATTAATACCGTGACTATCGTTGGTCCTAGGTATAATAAGATGTTGCGTAGGTGGATGATGATTGGATAAGTAAAATTAAGCACCGTATATAATTTCGCGATAAAATTAGGAGGAAAAAAAAAAAAGGAATGAAGGAAAAAAAATAGGAAGAATAAATAGCGTCATTATATGGTTTGTTAATCAAATGCTTATAGGAGGATGAGATGAAGAGGACAAACAGGTGAATTAAGCGACAGAAATTTATAGACAAGCATTTGTTGATTGCATCATTTTATTCGATTCCCGGAACGATTGTTGTACACTTTCTGCGTATCGAGGAAGAGCTGACAAAAGCGATCGTCGATAAGAAACAAGTAGCATCAGGCATGGGTTGCTCGCATCGCTATAAATATCTCTTCTCTCAGCATTACTTTCTTCGTTTCTTTCTCGGACAATTCTTTCTTCATTTCTGCGAAACGCGACAGCTACGTAGCGTCTAATTTAATTAAGAAAAATAGCGAATTTTCGCGAAGAGAAATAATATCGAGAGAAGTTCCCTTGAAAAATCGCCACGTTTGCTAGGAGATTATTTTAGAGCGTCCAAAATGTTCAGAATAATTAAAGTAAAATGAATAACATCGACTAAAAAATTTTGAATATCACAACTGATTACACGATATTGTAAAATAAAAGGTGCACCGTTCAACGGTTAAAAATTTTCACTGATACAGTATATATTATATTATAAAAATTAATTTTCGGTGTAATTTATTAACCCATCAATTACTGTTAGCTTTGGAGATTTATTCCTATCCTTTCACTTTAATTAAAACTCCAATTTTATCCTTTGCGCTCTTTCATTTTGATTATCGACAGGAGTTTTGAATTTTTAAACTTTTCAAAATAATTTGACAAACTTTGAAGATCTATCTTTCGCCATACTAAACTGCCGTAGCGAAAGGGTTGAAACATATTAAGTATAATAGTCTCCGCAGAAAGAAATTAAATTTTCTTTATTAATTTTTAGCATCTTTCGAACCGCGATTTGCAACGCTTTATTGGTAACATTCTTTGTAAAATTTTAACGTCAAATATTCTGTCCCTTCTTTCTTTCACATGTCACATAAACGTAGATAGTTATCTCATATTAGCTATACAAAATAAATTCTGTCCGACTTTTAAGTGCAATCAAAGTTTCATTCGAAAAGAATGAAAATTATCGAAATAATTTTTATCATCGTCAATGACATTTTCCATTTTTCTGGTAGCTTGGGAATACCGTCACAAATATTTCGATATGAATGACTGTGCTAATTACGTGACTTCAGTCGGAAAGAATTTATCTCGACATTTGATACTTGTAAGAAAATAATTGAAAACAGTTATCAAAAGTAACTAAGTGCACCAAAGGGCCTAACCAATAAAATAAACGTACTATGAATAAACACGTGATTTTATATATCCATGTTTTTTATTATTTTAGCATTGTATGCTTAGAATAATGAAAATCATCTTCTGGTTTGCTGAAACAATCATGTAAATGTGGTGTGACGTTTTAAACAAAAAGGGCTCCTTTTTCGTAGAGCGTATAATTTGAAACGGGGTCAGTAGTTTGGTGGGTGGTTCTCCTTCGATCGGTTTCATCCTTTTTACAGGCTCTGGGACGCGTAAATGAACAGGTTTGAATGAAATCATATCAAGGTCATCAAGAGCACCGCCTTTCCTCGTCGAAGGCCACCAGGAAACGATGGTTTATGCAAAAGGCTCGTTACGAGTAAAAGAAAAAGAACGCGACGCTTATCGGCAGACTTTGATCGAACTCGTGGACGAACGAAATGTACGAAGCGCGTCGAACTGGCTGCGAAATTATTTCCGCCGCTTCGACGATGCGCCACCGCCACCGCCGCGACGAGATTGTCGCGCGACTCATTTGGCGTCCTTGACCATGCAATGTGCATCGCCTTCTTCGCTTACGCGTCAACGGCTGTGCGGCCATTTGTAAGTGAAAACGTTCCTTTGAAAAATTCTACGACGAAAGTATCGTCGTTTCTATCGAAATTTTCTTTAACGCTTTTCTTTGGAGCGTATATCTATCAAATTGGTGCTCGCGATTTATCGAACACTAATCAGCTGATTTTATTAATCGAAAACTCGTTCGATTTGTAATGAAATTCGTTATAGCTCGAACTATAATTACAACGATTCATACAAAGTTTCTGTTGTTTCTACCCACTTAAAGCAACAGAATATTAATGAAAAAATTGGAATTTGTTCTTTGAGTAGTTGCCATTTTTTCTTTTTTTTTCATATGTTCCCTTTTGATAAGCTTAGTTTAGGCTACTATAGCGACAACGATTTTAATTGATGGACACAAAAGACATAATTATAATGACCAACAAGTATGATGAATTTTACATAAAATACTTTGAATTATGAATATATTGTTTTTTATGAACATTTCAGAAAAAGAATTACGATTTGGTCTCCATCATAAAAGAAATATAAGGTTAAAAAAATTACATAGGAATCAAATTCTAAATTATTATATTCTGAATATTGCCAAGATTAATATCGATGGTCCATCATTTTAATTGAAAAGTGAGAATTTAAAATTTCCATATTTAAAAAGAAAAGAAATTGAAACGTGCATTACACTTTCGATAATTTCATTTACGAACGTTCGCGTTTTCGCGTCAAATTGGTCGATCGGTGTTAAATTTCGTGCTCGAACGTTAGCTCGAATGAAATGAAAAGCGTGTCGAGAAGACAAAGGGAAACCAGTATGGTAGTTTCGTTGGTAATTAAAGCGCATTGTCGCGTCCCAGGTAAATTACTCTCTTTCATTCTGTTCCGCGGCTTCTTCTTGCCTTTAGAAATTTATGAAACACCGTGTAAGCAGACACTTGCTATGCAAAACGTTCGTGGTAACCGGCGGATGGGTAAAACATACAGGTCGAACGGCATTTCATGTATAACGTATCATTAAAACGTTTCTGTATGCCGGCTTACGCGTAACCTTGCGCGATTTTATACCGACTTCGAGAGCAAAGACGTGATTCGTATGGCGAAAGATGAACTTATTCGAAGGCAAGCTGTTCTATTTCACCATACGAATGTAATACGACGAAGGAAATAATTACACTTCGTTCTACTCGCTAATTCGAGGGCAATTTCGCTAAATGTTTATACACCACGCGAGAAAACTACGTAAATAAATTGTTTTCGTTTAATGAATCGCTGCTGCAACAAATCTCGCGTAGACAATTAAACTGCATGGGTTTCCCTCGATTTAACATTAACTTTTCAGACGTGGAATTCGAAGCGTTTCTATGTCGATTGATAAATGAATACGAATCACATTGTACAGTTCTGTTACCGGTGTAATTTATGTGAAGAGCGCGAGCAAAGTGAATAAAAATGAATCGCTGACTAATTGAACGTTTTATCCCATCGTTTGTTATTGATCTAAATATAGCAAATAATGAACTTCTCGGAAATTGACGTCTCCTTCGAGGAAAAATGTTGATCGATCTTCTTACTCCTGCCTTCTCTGTTTCTTTTTTTCTTTCTTTTTCCATTCTCGTTTGAATTTCGCGTCCTTTATCGCGCGTTAACGCAATATTTCACAACGAATCGATGATTTCTCACCTGTCAACTCAATTTTCCAGCACTTCAGATAAAGATTCGGCAAGTTTCGAAGGATAACCGTTTGAAAAAATAAATTTCAACCGTGACAGCGTAATATATCAAAGGTGAACAAAGATGCTCTTTTAATACAGCGAAAACGAATGTTTCTCTGCTAGCTGACAATTAGGGACGTTTAGTTGATGAGCAATTAACGTTGCACAATGCATATACGTGCCGAGCTAATTGCGAGTACGAAATCATCTTTCCGAGACACTGGATCCATTTTACCAGCGTTGTTGACGCAACGAATTACGAACAGTCCTTCGAACTGGATAAACGCAACGATCGCGGATCGAACGTTTCACGCTTAGAGGGCCCTGGATAAAATAACGTTACACACGGCGAGGGATTAAATGAATGATTTTCCAGCCTCTGTTGGCGGCCTCCACAATTACGCATCGAGCCTTTTATCGATGATATCGTGTTGCAACGAGGTGACGTACTTTCTAATGATCGCGACTGCCTCGAAGCTCGTTAACTTCTTGTTGCGAGGAACGATCGAACAGAAACGCGTTGTAACAACAGGCTGAAACGCTTCTCTTCGAACAGTTTCAAACGAAGAAGGAGAAAAAAAAAAAATTGACAACTCTATGAGAGAAACGTGGTAGAAGCATCGACGAAGACAGGAGAGATTATATTTGGAATGAGAATTGATTAGAGGAAGTAGCAAGAGAAAACGGCGTCATTGTGTAGCTAACAGAAAGGAATTAAGAGTTACGTAAGCGTGTGGTGCACACTGTCAACACAGTATCAAAGCGACGAAGTGGTAATGATGAGAATCAGCTCGAGATGAAGACGTCCGCCGCGAACCACTCGGAATTTCTCAATGGCGATAAACGCCACGCGCAATTATCCGGCTTCTTAACGATTCCTGAATGAGATTGAACACGGCGTAACACGTACCGCCATTCCATGATTAAATCTTAACTTTTGTAACGCTTGTCAAAGAGAAGAGCCTCTGAGAGAATCTATTATCAAGTTTCTCTAATTTCGTGCTGCTCGCTCTTCGAAAGTATCTTCTATTTTTAGTGTATTCGCATTTTTTAGTGTTCCTCTGTGGAATATTAATCGCGTATGAGACGACAGAGATACTTACGAAATCCTACGATTTTTTTAACATTTACTAAATGTTTTTTTTTATCGTTAATACCTAATTTTTCAGTGTTTAATTTTTTCCTGTCAAATATACATAATTTTTTTTATTGTGGATTTGCTGATGTCACATCAGTGGGTCACGCCGACAGGTGAGACGATCCACCACTGGATTACATCCTCTATTCAATTTTCTTTGTCATTCATTTAGTCATTTCAAAAATTAAGACGATCCACCGAAGGATCAAAATATGTATTTAATCATTTTTGCCACATATGCTGGAATAACCTACGTATTCAAAATTCCTTTCTATCCACGTCGAAACAACCCATAGACATGTTCCATCGACAAATAAGATTATTACTAGATGACCCACCGATGGGTCACACCGTCTATTCAATCGTCCTTGCCACTGGTACTGAAATGACGCACCTATTTATTTTTTATCATCTACATACACCGAAATGACCCATAGGTTGGTTACACCAGTAAATAGAGTATCACTAGATGACCCACCATGAGTCACAGCGTACTGAACGCGTGAATGGAGTATTAATAGCGGGACCAAATAGGTTATAACAGGCAAGGTTTGCAGAAAATCACTAGATACTCACCTGAGTGTAAACGAGAGGAACGCAAACGGTGTCGTAACCAATGAGCGCGCCAAGCCTCTTCCGGATGTCGCTTAGCTCGACAAGGAGGGTTTGCACTACTTGGTCGCTGGTTATCAGGGCTTCCCTCCTCGCTCTGTTTATAATATTCGTCGCCCATACCAATGGCATCCAGTACTTCGACATGGCTGCCTTTTTATTCATCATCTCGAAGATCTTCTTCTCGGACTCCATCATTAGACCTGAAACGAACACGATGGGATTATTTTCACTCTGTTAAGCAAAATAAAAAAAGAAAAAAAAAACATGAACTTTCGACGTGACGAGGCGCGATATCGCGATGAAAACGTGATATAAAGATCTCCCCGCGAACTTTCACCGAACCGGATGGTTGTTACCGAATTGTTGTGCCGACAGATAGGCTGTTTAGATGGGATCGTTATCGTGCTGGTGTATGTACAAGGAAAATAAGTCAGCTTCTGTCCCATTTACTTAAATTCATCCGCATTGGGACCCCTGGTTCGTTAATCGACGAACACGTATGCATACGTGCCGCATTATCGAACAGATCGGGGCTTTAACCACACACAGAGAGAACTTTCGCGCGTGCATCCGCCGCTAGCGTGGTCGTTTGCTCGTTACGTGAATGCAAATGCACACCGAACTTCGCAAACGTTTTCGATCCGTGCGTCCCTGCCACGTGTGCATTATTCCTGCCTCGTTGTTGTAATCTCTCGCAAAACGATGTCTCTTTTACGAACGTGACGTTCTATCGTGTTCGAGCTCTTCCAACCTTTACACGTTCGACGTTTCGATCTATGCGTAATCTTGGAAAGAAGCTTCGAATGACAACGAATACACAGAGGAGATTCTTAAACAATTTCAGTATCCGTCGAAAAAGTGTTTCGTTCGTTATCTTCAGGAAGAAAGGAAAGATTGTTTATCGATCTCCGAGGCAATGATTATGCAATCGCTTGCGGCGACTCACGTGACCGGCTCGTAAACATGAAACACGTGGAGAAACGTTGTACACGTTGAACGGGGAAACGAGCGCAATAGAACGATCATCCCGTTCGAGATGATCATTTGAAATAGCTTCGCTTAGTCTAACCGCACGAAAATATCGTCGATATCGAAAAGTGAATCGAACGCTACGGTTAGAAAAGAATGCCGAAGCCGGCTGGTTTCCGTTCACGATTCCTATTACGTGTTTATATTATGTAACATTTGGCCGATATTTCTAGAAGCGTGATAGCGTTGCGGGTGCAATTAGCGAGGATGTAGAAACTTTTCCGCTGCACGGTGAACAAACGAATTCTGGCGGAAAGAACGCGCGCGGATAAGATAGTGAAATTCTGTTCTTTTTTTTTTTTTTTTTGCACCGCTCACGTATCGCGCGGCTGACTTTTCAAAGAAACATCTCTCTGCTCGATTACATTACGAGAGTTAACGATCCTCGCTGGTCAAATGTTCTTTTTTTCTTGTAATTTTGCACATTACGAAACGAAAGATTATACTGTACAAGTGACCGATGCAACCATATGGCACGTCGAACAACGCCTAACGCTACCCGGAGAGTTCAACGCGGCGGTAATTAGCGAACGACCTCGAAAATCGACGTTGCCTCTGCAGCAACGTGCAAACGAATAATGAGAGGAACGAAAAAAAAAAAGAAGAAGAAATAAATAAAATGTAAAAAGGAAAAAAAATGTGAGAAAACACTTCTCATAAATAACAGTCGATTTCACAAGCTTCTATTACTTTCTTGCAAGGATACCCAAGCTAGACACACTTTTCATATACGCGCCGCCTTTATTACAAGACTGTTTTGTTCCTCTCCCAGCCAATTAATTTCGTTAACCATCTCTCGATTACGTATCCTATCGAAACACCTCCGAAGACGTTTCTTTGACCTCGCCGAATGAACGACAGCTCTTTTATAAACGTGTAAATCGAACGTGTTATCCGTCGTTTAGTATTTTATGGATACAACACGATCCATCGAGATGGACGCTTTTAACGATCGTCCCTGTAGGCATTGAAAAATAAAAACAATATATATATAAATCAAAGGAAAAATAGAGAGAAACGATCTTAAAAGTCACGACGGACGCGGTGAGCGTTGTAATCGGCTCTCGATCGGTATCCAATCGGTTAACGGGAACCCTGGTAATTTCTCTCTCGAGGAACAGGGAGGGGAAATCTTTTATCTTTTTATTGTTAGAAGAGAAACAAGGTGTGTTCGTATGAACGTTATCGGTAACGAAGCGTACTACTAGTAGAGGAGATTGTCGAAAAAACATGACGCCCATCCTCTTTGAGCTGTTATCGAAATAACTCGTGGCGTCGTCGCTGTACGCGCGACAAGTAGAGCCAGCCTGAAGAAACAGTCTGGCAACGATCAAAGAAACGCAAGTGTCGACGTGTAGTTATTAATGGTGGCACACATGTTGCTACATACCTGTGTAGGATAGTCGCGCGGGAGCAGGTTCAGGTAATGACCTTAATCGCAAAAAGTGACGCGCGTAAACTGCCGTTGAAACCAATATGGCTCGCGATACGTGCTCGCCTTCCTGTATCCACGGATCGTTTCTTGCGATTATCGGCTTGTTTCGGTGGTAGGTGGCATTCCTTGTTTTATTCCTCGTGTTACACGTGAATTGTCGGACGAGAAAAAATTTATATCGATCGTTTCTTTTTTTTTCCTTTTTTCTTTTAAACGATTTCAGGTATCGTTACGCGACACCATAATGGCTTCCCGTTAGGCGATCTTTCGAAATGAAAGAACCCTGTTTGAAGTCTATTTTCAGTTGGGATCCAACGAAACTATAATGATTCTCAGCTTCGTATTATTTAATATTAGTAAAATTTATTTTGGTAATTATATGTGCGTATGTCGCCGCTGAATTTCAGAGTTTTTCTTACGCTTTTCAGAAAACTGTGTTAAACAACAGTTCAGCTACTTTTAACTCTTCGTTGTTTTCATAAATATAAGTTTCTTTTTTTACCTGCATTTCTTTCGGTGATATGAATGCTAATTTTAGTTTTATTTTTAACGCAATTGTTGTATTCTTTGAACATTCCTTATTAGAATTAAAAAGAAGAAACGCACACACAAATAATGCGTGAAATAAAAATGCGAATATAGCGCGAACCGAGTGGAAAGAAATTGCGAAAACATGGTCGACCGTGAAGGATTAAAAATATGTGAATATTTAACACAATTTTTTACAGAAGTGCGAAAAAAGCCTTAAAATTTCGTAACGATGTTTATATCGTTATTTCCAATTTTTTTTTGCATGGAAGTAAATAAAAATATGATAACATATTCAGCTGTTAATTTACAAAATAAATACAGTTTCTTGCAAATTCGAATTTCGCGGCAGAATTCTCGGTGCAGCTGCAAAATTTCACGGTTAGATCAACCGTAGCTATTAGGGGTTAATTAATCGAATATTTGTAGTTATTTGGTAGAAGGTATTGGTACAATTTAAACAGTTTAACTGTTATCGATCGTCGCATGAAACAAAATCGACAATGAACCGTCACGCGAACGTTTCGCACGGACGGAGAACGGTTCTACCGGCTGAATCGATATGCAATCTGTTCTTTATTCGGTGTGTACGACCTTGATGCAATCGCATGGTCACATGGCTTCTATACAATGAGTTCGAGAATTTGCAACTGAGAATCGTGAGCGATAACTCATCGTATGAGTCACGCGGCGATGTCGCGAGCGTACTGTATTTGCAAGCTTGACCAAACTATAGCCAGGATGATTGCTATTGTGGTTAACATCTGATCGATTAACTCTACCATTTTTCACTTCTATAAATCTGTACGTATAAAGGATTTTTCTGTTTTCTTTTTTTAACCTGATTTTCTTCGTTCATAAGAAAAATTACAAATTTTTACAATTTCACGTGCTTAAAAATATTGCAAATATTGAAATTGACTGATAATAATGTAATAATATAGAAATGCAATGATATATCAATAAATAGTTAAAATAAGACGTACGAAATACAGATAAATGTTCAAATCACGCACAGTTGTAGAGTGTTAATTTTACGAGGTGTTCACGATTCACGGTGAATCAATTGTTTCACGACGAATTCGACTCGGAACAATCAGCAGTAAAAAAAAAAGTATTATAGGGTCGGGATTAGCGATGAGAACTAAAAGTGGATCGTATACAGAATGAGTCAGTAAAAGCTGCTACCTGAAGTAACTTATTATTTATAGAAATGATGAAAAAATATGTAAAGCAAAATTAAAAGGCATAAAAAAATCAAAATGTGTTAATTTAACCAGATTTTTTAAATGAAATAAATTTCATTTGGAATATTTTTCGAATAAGGTCTGTTGTTGACATATGGTGACAAATTCGAATTATTTCATGAACACGAATTCGAAGATTAAAACTTTTGAAAATGCTGATCAGTCTTGAAACTTGATAAATCTTGAGTCTCGATCGTCTTGATTCTTTGAATCACTTCGTTTTTGTTAATATTTTAATAAAAAAGATCACATAGAGTTTTTACGAACTAAACATCATATCTAATTTCAAGCCAAGAATATTAAATGTCCCGCCATTAGACGTGAAAGAGTCCGATAAACAATTTTGAAAGTTATACAGCGAAAAGTTATCTCAGGTCGAAAAATAATAAATACGATACTATATCAACTGTAATTACGTATATATAAATTTTTTCCACAAATTTTTATCTCAGTCATTGGGAAACCTTTTCTATTTCATTCTACTTTCTTTCTCTCATTCTCCAGATATCAATATTAATCACACGTAGTGTAAACTATACAAATAAATAACGTAAATAAATATATTTTTGATAACTCAAATTTTCAAGACTTAATTTTTTTATGTGAATGATACAAAAATTTGAACAAAAGTAATCAAAACACTCGTAAGACATTGAATGCTCGTCGAGCTTTCGAAATCTATGAAGTCGACAGTTCGCAGACTGAAGACCTATCAAGATTCGAGACTGATGAAGACTTTCAAGAGTTTTAAAATTCGAATCATGTTCGAAGTGGTTCGAATTTGCCGTCGTATATACACATTCGAAGCAATTCGAAGTGTTTCAAATTCCATCGCTAATCGGACCTCCACTGAACTCATAGGAACATGAAAAAAAAACAAAAAAAATACAGTGGTCGTCTTGATTATGAATATAGAATTCCGTTGTCGGTTCGAAGGTCGCAATTTTTCAACTCCCATTTGCAAATCAGTCCCTCAAATGTTTCCTCCTACAGAATTCTGATCTCACCGGTAAAAATATGTACCACGAAAAGAATAAACCGGTCGAAGGAAATGCGCACACATGACTCGCGTGGTTCAGGTTTTCCCCTGTGTTTCGAAGGAAATATTTACGCCCGCACAGGCTTAGCGAAACTCGGTCGCTTTCGCAAGTCACACTCGGCGATTTTCACGCGCGAAAACAAACAAAAGAAAAGAAGAGAAAAAAGAATATATGCGACGCCGGCGACGCGACGCTCTATCCGCTCGAAACGAAATTTTCGAAAGCGCGCGAACGCGAGTAATCGGGCTGCTCGGAAGTAATTTATGCTCACTTTCACGGGTTTTTACGATTCGCTCGTGGGATCGGTTCCAGACAACAACGACGATAAAGACCACCTTCCTCTCCTCTTCCCCCGCGATGTATTTTACGAAACACTCTAAAGAATCCGCGAACGTATTCGAATAAAAGTCGATGACACGATGACGAATTTCAAAGAAACATCGCCGGTTTACTCGAGCGGATTTCACAGCCGCTAACGAGACGAAATCGACGTTAATTACGAAAGCATTCGCGTGTACATTGAAATCGGTCCTTGACGCGAGTCGTTCGCACTACGAGTAAGTCGGTAACACGAATCTTACATAGTCATTGCTGTAATATGAATTGTACGCTATTGTGTGTACAATAGTTATTAATGACACGGTTAGAATCGTCCAATTGACGGAAAATGCAGGCCATTAAACCTTAGTACCTTTTCAGATAGCCGAAGTTTTTCACTTTAATTGAAGATGACTTTGTTTGTACACCTAACGGTAAAACATATCGAAGCATTGTCACGAATGAGTTTCATTAACACTCAGTGATACAATAAGGCTATTCACGACATAGACGGTAAACATTCCCATTCCATAAACGTTAATACCTTGCTATAACCTCCTTTTTTTAATTTTTTACCACTATAAATCTCCCATAAGCGCCTTCTCTTTCAACAATTTCCAGGAGGTGATGTTTATGTTGGTTTAAACATAAAACAACCAATAATTAGATTTTGGAATTGCTCTCCTAGCAGAATTTATCAACCAATCCCTTCCTTGCTTTGAATTTTAGAGAGGTATAGATTTACATCAAATTTTCCGGAAACAAAGATTCGAAAGAGATTCAACGGTAGATTTTACTGAGTCAATTGACTCAATGTAACCTTCAATTAACAATAACTAGCGAAATTGACGTCAAATTTTCTAAAAACAGAGATTCAACAGTAGAGTTTGAGAACTGATCAGCGATTTTCATCTGGTCTATAACCGTAACGATTCAAGTGTTAATCGCGATCATCTAACGAACCGATCGATGCACGGTTATCTCCACTTATCGTCAACCTATCGCTTAAACAATAAGATCAGTTGTTCATTAAGTTGAAATACAGCGTACCAAAAAACATCGCCGTATTTATTTGAATCGTCCTGACGAGCTACGTAACGGGAGAAGAGTAGTAATGGAAGAACAGTCTTGGTTAGTAGCAGAACAGTTCGATTTTCAGAAACGATTACATCGACGATCAAGGGGAAAGAGATCAGTAGAATTGTAGAAAATTACGTGGACGTGGAACCGAGCCAGTTCACCGACTGAAACGGCTTCGACGAATAAGAAGAGGTTGTATACTTGTATCTGGAGGATGTTTACCTCTCGAAAGCACATCAGCTGAAGACGAAGATAAGCGAGAGAGGGAACGGACTCGGATGCAGAACGGGCTTAAAGAGGAGAATGCACGTTGGGGTCAATAAACGCGAGGATCCTTGCTCGGTTGGCAAGGTCGCCACGAAGGTAAAAAATCAACCATGCTCCTTCGTCTCTCTTTCTTCTTATCCTTTTCCCCATGGTTCGTTTCACCATACTGGAGCGACGCTGAAGAGCATCCTTCAGGGAGAAACCAGTCCTCTCTCCTGTTTCTTACGTCTTTAAGCCTCATCCACAACGCGAATTCGAAGATTTTAATGCATCATCGTGGTACAATTACGAACTTCTTTTTTTTTTTTTTAAGAAGAAATTATGTTTTTTTAGAAAATTTATGAAATTTGTCGATATTGGGTCATTCAACTTACATGGTTGCTTGTTCTTTTTTTTTTTAATAAAAGGCAAATTATTTGGAAATTTTTTTTCTTTTTTATTGAATGTATGTTCTATTACAATTATTCAAATGTGTATCACGACTGCGTTTGCAGACATTAATTCTATTATTAACATTTTTTCTTTTCCAACTATTCCGAGGAACCTGAAGAGCATACAGAAGACTGTTTAAATCGTTGCAAGTATTATCTACATTATTTGGATTCACATCAAATAACCACTTCTTGCCAAACGACCTAGTTTTTTACATGTTTACATGCTTTTTTTTTAAATAAAACAAACTATTTGGAAATTTTTCAAATTTTTCTTTTTATTGAAATTGTGATTCATTATAATTATACAGTTCATGCCATAAATATACCAAATTACTAATATTTGAATATTTTGACAGTTTAAGAAAAAATGATATCAATGAGGTATTTTAGATTAATATATAATATAGTTTAAGTAAGTAAAATATAACAGAATTGATTGAAAAGTGAAAGAAATTCTTCTCTAATGGTTCTCTTATAAATTCTCTATAATGATTCATGTGTATATAAGTATAAATATTTTTTATGTTAATTTCATGTCATTTTATGTTTAAGTATTATCACATACATGCAGTAAAATTTTTCTTTCGGCATAACAATTTTACATCGGATATTCTTTTCTTTTTCTTAAAGCAGCTTAAGAAAACAAATTTGTAAAAAAAAATTAAGCTGCAGAGGTGTGAATTTGATTTATAAAAAGGTGAATTTGATTTGCATAAGAGTGAATTTAATTTGCAAAAAGTGGAATAAGACTTGCAAAAGAGTAAATTTGAAGTGCGAAGCCTGTATTTATTTATTTGCTTTTTATCGAGAAAATCATCGTTAAATTCATAACGAGAGAATTTGAAACGCAACGTGAACTTCATAGGTTTTCCGGACGCATGACATCGCGATACCAAGTGTTTTTGGCGCGCATGATCGAGCAGTCAGCCAAGCGAACGCTATCGGTCTCGCTTGGCGCCGGTGAAACTGGACTGATTAGGAAATATCGGCGCGTAATTAGACGCGGGCAAGTTTAAATCATTGCGGGCACACGCGACCACGGATGCGAACTGGGTGTCAAACAGTGCCTGGCTGCCAAAGAGAAAATCGAACAGTCCACGCCCGAACTATAAAGGCGTGTACTATTTGCTCGCACGTGTACAGTAATAGGATAGTCACGATACGCCATTAACGATTTCACTATCAACCGAACGTACAAAAGGTACGGCTGGTGAAATTTTGTTCAAACCTTTCACGTTATAACCTGAACACCTGAGAATCGGTGAACAATTCTCAACAATAATAAGAAACAAGGTGGATCGATCTGATCGTTTCGAGATTATTCCTTGTAGCATTAATTTTTAGATTATTCGTAACTCTCGGATAGAGTTGTTTACGTCGACTCTTATAAATCTTATTCTACTCTCTCTTTTCTCAGGGAATTCCATTCGACGTGTTGCTCTTAACCCTAGAACTATCAAAGCTGGTATTTCTCGGACTTACAACTTGGAAAACTTTAAGTTAAGACTATTTTCATTGCAGAAAAAAATTCTCGAAAAATTATTTAAAAGAATATGTAGGATTTCGTGTGATAATTCGAAGCTAGAGTGTGTTAGAGAAACTAGAGAAGTTCTAGTTTCACAAGAACGTTTGTAAACAGTGGTAAATTTTATCTCCGCTAATTTCAGACTTGTGTTCTAAAGTTTCATTATGAGAAAAGAAGAAAAAAAGAAAATGTCGATTCAAACGACTAGTTTATTCCCTTTTGACGCACGGGGCGCTTCGAGGAATCGTAAAACCATGCATAACAAGGAAAACAAGAAAATACAATCGATTTGCACAGTTGCCAGATGCCTGTTTTATTCGTCATCGACGTGTTGATCGACAACGTTTTTGATCATGTACACTTAATCAATGTCTCTATACTAAATCCAAAATTCACGAAATTCGCGAAGGATCTGTGGATAGATCGTGTATTCCAAGAACGAGCAGGTCAGTTTCATCGGTCCTTTCTATTCCTTCGTTCGTAAAGACAAGGTTCGACCTTCCTCAAGGCCGATCCACTTCAAGGATATCACAAAGTAAATGTATTTTCCGGCATTTCAAAGATATGAACCGTGTTGCATACACACACACACATTATCAAGAAAGCGTGCGTTATAACTGTTCGTAGAAAGGTCAAGGAAGGAGAACCGGTGGGCTATGGTGTTCCGTTAATTTTAACCCACAGCCTCGATAAGTTTCTTCGTAAATTTTGTTTATTTCTTTTTTTTTTTCTTTTTCCCTTTATCGATTCATACATTCTCAAAAGAGACTTTCCATTCAACCGAAGTAAAATGCGTTAAACAAGAGAATATTCAGGTTTTACTTAATAATTGCTTGCTAATTCTACTAGACTTCCGTTCACAGCGTTAGCCTCGTCGGCCATTGTGCTTGTCGATTTTCCACACGCGTCGACACCTCTTAAATCCCGCGATCGTAATCTATCTATGGATCGGTCGCGCATCGAGTAATTATTTTCTTGCCCATCTTCTATAGTCTTCGATCGTTCGATATAATAGCAAAAGAGAAATTCTCTCTCTATCCTGTCGGAACAATAATTTCTGCTAAATATAGGCAGCGCGTGCGCCATATTACAGTTGACCGGGAGACGATGGATATGACCACGATGCACCAACGAAACGTTTATAGACACCAGAGACAGTGGAGTAGAGAAGAAGAAGAAGAAGAAGAAGAAGAAGAAGAAGAAGAAGAAAAGGAAACGGGTTTTCGATGTTTCTTACTGAGACCGTCGCGAACGACAACGATGATGACGGCGCCGATCTTGAAGATAATGATGATGATGGCTGGGTCGCGCGCTACCATCGCGCGCCACTCTCGCGAGTCGTATCTATCGCGGGCTCGATGTACCCGCTAGTCTAGCCAATTACCACTTGCAGCCAGAGATAGATTATGGCTCTCATTACGTCGGTCTATATTTAACGTTGTCTACGTTCGTGTCCTCTATCGATACACGGTGACTCCCATTAAATAGCAATGATCTATTTATTTTATATCTATAGCTTGCTAATATTAGGTCAGTGCGAAAGTTCGTGCCCGATTTCGCATTGAAATCAAGTAATCTGACGTATGATATGGTCGATTTGATGGCGTTCAGTTTCTCTGAAACGATCGTTTAGATCGGTGTTTCCCAATGTGGGGCAATTTGATTGTTAAGGAGGGCAATTCGAAAATGAACTCTTGAAAATTTACTTACTATGAATTTCCTAATGATTTATTCCTAAAATTTCTAATTTAAGTTTCTTCAGTAAACAATTCAATTTTTTAATATTAAAAATTATGTATATATTACATAGGGGGCATATGAATTTTAGAAAGGCTTAAGTCGTTTAGATAGTTAATTGGAATAGATGATTTTCGTGGTGAAAATTTTATTTCATGTATAATGTCATCGAATGTGCTTTAAAATAAAGTAGCGAGTACTAGATTATCTTTCGTATTTTTCGTTTCATTTTAATTCAAAGTTCTATCGCTCTTATTTGGAAGATCCTATGTTTCAATTAAAATTCAAGGATGTTTTTGCAACAAATTAAGCACAATATCACTATCTATCAAAGAATGACGGTCAAAGCGTGACACATCATTTAACTGAAGATCGTCATGTCTAAATTTTGCAATTTTTATGTTCCTTAGCCTATTGCAACTGTTCAGCATTATTTGCATCTCTCAGCGGTGCTTTCCGCACAGCTATTCGACCTTTCATTCCGAACTCTGATAGTCTCCGTTTAATTCAGAACAAGTATGTTCAAGGGAATGTTGCTGCTCGTTTTTTCAGGTTGTTTCTTCAGCTGTATGTTAATTCCATTCTGACGTAGAATAAACGTATGCCGTTCTGTTTTTAATTCAGACAAATAGCAAATATTTTGGCGAAAAAAGGTAATCTCTATTTTCGCAAAAATAACAATGTTTGAGAACGAGAAACAACGTTCTTTTCTTCACGAGAACTAGTAAACATTGTAACGTTCTATTTATAACATTCAACCGGTGTATCCTCTCCGAAACGCATCGAAGTAAAAGTCGACTGGCGCTCAGCGTGCAATCCTTGCAACGAGCTGCAATGAGTATTCCACGCGTAACAGTAGGGAAACGTGCAGCACGGCAGATTTTAGAGCGCTTAAATTGCAAACGATTCTATTTACCAGTCGCATCGCAACGTAACCGTTATGGTCGTTGACTTTCGCGGAGCCTTGCGAAAGACGCGGATGCAAATCATCGACGTTGACACGGAATCTCGTATCAGCTGGCAGAAAATATCCTCGAAGAATCCTCCGATACTTAATTAACATCGTCTCCCGGTTCCGAAAAACCTTAGCCACCGTAATGATTTTCTCTGGAAATACCTTCCGTTCACCAAGTTTAATTTTAGAACGTTACGCTGTTAACGATCGGCAATAAACGAAAGCGTCTAAGAGTATTGAAATACCGGCTCGAAGGAATTCCTCGGATATCTTCGGAGGATCGATTTAACTTTCAACGTGGCGACAGGTATTAGATAGAAATATAAAGAGACGGATAAAGAGAGAAACGTTCTCGAGCGTAATTAGAATTAGCAGGGCGGTACCAATTCCACGTAGATTCCGATCTGGAAATTACGATGCTACCGTGGCCGGAGTTATCGAAAGAATTCTCGAGAGCTGGGTCGACGAGAAGTAAATCGAGCGTCTCGACTTGTTCCCGCCGGCAGGCAATTTTCACGTGCGTCCGGGTAATTTTCAAGAAGCGAGTCGAGACCGCTTAGAAACGCGGAGCGCCGGCGCCAGTTCCTCATCCTTTTCCTTTTCCCTTCTTTACTCGTTTTGCTCGTTTCCAACGCGCCGACCGGACCAGCGTAGTTTACCATCTATTCCCGGACACCGTGGCGAGTGGAAGTTACAACAGGCTTCTTCTGACTACCTGCCTCCGCATCGTCGTTGTCGTCTTGGTTATCTTCGTTGCTTTTTCTTTTCCCCTTCTCATACTTAGTCGATCTTTCTCTATCTTTCTCTCTTCATACTCGTATACAGAAATAACCTGATGTTCGTAATTATAGTTCATCTAGAGTACCGATACTGTGCCATTTGATAAGATAATCACCGACTGTCTTTTAACATCCTCAGAAGGTTTCAGTCACGTTTCTCAATTCTCTTTCAGCCCCAAAGCCGTTAATTTCTTCTGAGAGACGCCGCGACCTCTCTCATCGTTTACCATTGATTTTCACCGTTACAGTGGCGCCTCACGTCTTTCCTCGATCCATTCGTTTTCTCCGGTACCTTCCGTGATTTATTATCCATGCTTTGTTACTCGCAGTTACATTGACTCTTTCCGATGTACCGCTTAACGACCTTGCTCTTCCTACGGCCATCGTGTGTACCGAGTTCTTTAATGACCGTTTACATCGAAATACTATGGTTTTAATACCTAACCTAACATGTAATCGTTGGAAATTAAGGCGGTCTCGATGCGTTGACCTAGCTCGTTTCCTTGATCATTCAAGGATTCTAGGTTTAATCGAGATCCACGAGTGTATCTACAGGGTGTTTCGTAAATGCATGGCAATACTGCAGCGGGTAAATCTATACAGTTAACTCATTTACATCGCTGCCCTGAACACGCTACTAACTTCATAAATCAGGAAAGCTCCACTAATAGTTGGTCCATATCGACGCGTATCGGTTATTTTTTTTTTACTCTCATTTTTGTTAAAAAGTTACGTGTAGTAATCAAGACAAAAGATAGTACTGTTCATTTGTACAGTAAATAAACTTAGGATAGTTTACTAGACTTTACTAATTAGTATGATCATTTTTAAAATGATCGATATGCAACGGTGCATCACAAATATATTTAAAAATGGATTCTCTTTCAAGTGATTTAGATAAATATGTAATTCATCGCTTAAATATTTTTCTTTTCTTTATTAAACCATTGATAAAGGATGGTATTTTAATCCTCTTGTTTTTTAAATATTTTACAATAATTTCTTCCGCTAGTTTTCGTTCGCAAACGTGGAAAGCTCGATCCTTTTTATTGCTTTTAATTTGGCATGAAGTGAAGATTCTCGGATTATTACGCGTTGGGTGACAATAATGCGCGGATTAATTCGCTTGCGCATGCAAATGGGTTAATAAGTGTGCAATTCAATTATAATACTCGCTTTACGGAAACTTTTGGTCGACAGTGTAACTCGTCCTCTAGCTTCCCCGTTTCTCAAGATCATGGTTAGGTTAGCATGTTTTATTCACGCGATGATAAATATCGGTGTGATTCTACGAATGGACGTAACACCGCAAAATCGCAATTACATCTGGGTGTTAGCAAACTCGATACATTTCGAATATCCAAAGCGGCTTCCATTATCTTTTTCTCAAAGACTGTGGAACGTGAATGTATTCTCGTTGCATGAATTATTGATGGAGATCTCACGCGGTGATCCATGGGGTTTTGTTGGCGAGACAGTAGTAGGTTCGTTTCCAGAGTTGCCGTACAACGGATTTGGATCGTCTTCTTCTTCTTCTTTTACCGGCCGACCGACAGACCGACGCGTTTCTTTCGCGACTCTCGTGCGTGATGCTAACATGTTCACGTGTAAGCGAAGATAATTCCACGGAAGGATCGTTTCTTGCTGTCCGCTCTCGTCACTTATTTCCACGGGTACGAGGAGCCCATAGGCATGCTCATGTTCATGGAAGATTCGCAGAACAGGCGGCGGAAAAATGCGTGCTATTTCTAGTCGACAAGCGCATCATCGCCGCCGCCGATTGACAAAAACCACGGAGATTTGTGTCTTTCTTTTGCATCCCAGGAAACGACTTCTTCTGTACGCCTGCCGGTACCGTAAGCGTAATTGTGGAAATGGCTACGGGCAGATTCTCGCGTCGAGCTCTCATGCGATATTCTTAAAGAGAGTATGGGAATTCTGGTTGAAATTTAAATTCAAATATTTCGAATTCGAGCAGCAAACGATCGAGATAGATTCTGAGGAAAGATCGGGAATAATAAAGTTTAGAAACGATGAAAGAAACTAAAGAATCGCAAGGAGCTGTAAATTGTAACGGAACCATTGGATTTTTTAAATTTTAATCGATGAAATCGTAGGTGAAACACAAGTAATGATGATAAAAAGAGAGTTAAGAAAGATTCAACTTCAGCGCAAAAGCTTCGAAGGTTAAACATTCATATTTTTGAATTTCATTTTTAAAAATTCGGACAAATTAATTAACGAAATTTAACTTCAGCCAATCGAATATTCCGTTATTCAAAGTTTTAGATTCAAACTGAACCGCTACTTTCAAATGTAAAGTTCGAATTCGAAGGAAAGAAATTCTTTTAAATGTACAATACAATTTCAAAAATGCCGCCCTAATAAACCAATATTGGCAGCTGCGCGCGCTTCTTCGCGGGCATCAAGTATGGCGCGTGTCGATTGCGATACGAACGTTGCGTATGAAGCATTCCGCATTTCATCGCGAATTTTGTTACTCATGTATTAGAATGTACCTATATTTATCGTTATTCGTTTCTTTTACGTATCCATATACGCATCGAACAATGTATTATACGTAATATTTCGCGACTTATCGGTGTAGTTAACCGGAATTGAAATGCACGTGAACCGGCCCGGTGGACAGTACGATGTTTTGCAACTTGTGGTACATTTCTTATAATATCTGTAACGTGACACTTCTTTCAAACAAAACGTAACATCGAAACGATTATATTGTGGAGAGCAGTTACGTCAGTGATAGTTCGTAATAATTCTCAGTGGTGACAATTGTTAGTGTAGTGTATATATATTCTATTCGATACATGAACGTGTTAGAATGCTACATATCTTAACACAATCATCCTTCGAAATATAAATCGATTCTAAGGTATAGAAATAGTGGCACTATAGTGGAAACTGTGCAAAGTGTAGTGCAACCAAAGTTTGGATAACCAGTGTTCAAGAAAATCTTCAGAGGCAAGGATAAAATACGTCAAAGTGAGATGGCACACAAAATTCTACACAATATGGCTGATACTGACAATAAAGTTGGTGAGTTATATAACTATTTAACGAAATGCATGCATTTCGAAATTTTGATAATTTATTGTCAACATTCGAAACTCGTGTATATGTGTACTCCTCTGAAAAAGTATCAGACACTTGCAGAAAATATAGCGAACTTAAAAAATTGTAAGAAAGTTATAAACTTTTAGGATTATTGGACTAAAAGGGATACTTATATTCCACGATATAACGAAATTTAATTTTCTTATTCAGATATCCTTTATTATTTTATAATTACTGTTTCAACCGCCTTCGACATTCGTCTTATTCATTTTTCCATTATTTCCAATACTATTTGGTTCTATAACTCACTTGCAGATTTTCAACACACTTTTCAAATTTTCCATGATGAAATCAATTAGTAGCAAAGTTGTATCAACAAATTAAGATTCATGAGGTTTTCCCAATGTACCTTACAATTATACTTTAAAATTAAGTTTTACATTGAAATACAAGTTGTTACATTTTAATTATAAAACATTATGCTGCATCCTCTTAAGCGCAAGGCCCGGGACGGCTATGATTACGTTACATGGGAAACAAGTAGATGGTCCTAACACTTTTGCAAGGGAGTGTATATATCTATATATGTACGTCTCGCTCTATCGGTAACAAGGATAGAACGAAAACGACTCGTACATTCTTCCGAGGTATCCAAGTATGAAAAGAAAGTGTCGAAACACGATGTTAACGATTTGAAATAGGCGTATAAATAGCGTTTCTATCGGCGTCGCACACAGTTACAAATCTTCGGGCGAACCGCCTCAAGGTTAGACATGACACACGTCTCTGATTTCGATTAAATAACGGTTCCGTCGTGCAAATACACCGCCGCTTTAACATACAATGGATCCATACGAATTACTTATTAAGGACTAATTGTAATTCCGTGGAGAATGCCAAAAATCTTCGCGCCCCTCTACTTTTGGAAAGAATTCGCTTACATTTCATCGTTAAACCGTCCTTGTTACCATAAGAGAACACTTAATCGTGTAGGAACTGGCATGTGTATTAATTAGCCGTACATCCTTGAAGTAGCAATGATTAGTAATGAAGCATTATCCTGAGCAGGACTTCTTTCTTTGTCAAATTATTCGAAATCATTCGATAATCGTATTTATCTAAATTCGTTAAATTCTCGCAAATTGTATCCACTCTCGTCGGTAGACGCGTGGATGCAAATTCGTCGTCGAAATGTTTAACGATGAATAACAGATTGGATTACTCATAGAAAGCGAAGTAACGTTTTAATGCAGCATGTCAGACAGGCAATTCTTACGTAACGCTTCGCTACTAACGTAGGCGACAATCGTATAAATATTCGAAAAATCAAACAGTTGATAAGAAATATCAAGATATTATCGGTTGTTTTCGACCCGGTTATTGTTCACCGTTTTACAACGAAAACAGTTATACTTCCTTGTCGCGTTTTCGAGACACATCCGCGTCCCACGTTCGCCTCCGTAAATAGACTCGCGTTGAACCTAACGAAACGAGAGTGTCTACGTAACGGACGCGCTCGAGCTTCTTCTTTTTCCTTTTTTCTTTTTCTCCCTATTCGTTGTGTAAGAATAAGAAGGTTGACCTTTGCAACGTTCAGATGTGCGATCACGTGTTATTGTACGTTGCTCACTTATTAGAAAGCGTGCACTCGGCTGAATCATTTTTCTATTTTTATGTTTACGTGTTTAGACATTTTTTGGGGGGATATTTATAGTACGTATCCGTCCCCTTTATTCCGGAGGCATGAATATGTGTCTTTCAGACAATTGTGGGAATTCACAACTGAATATGAAAAGTGATGGAACAATTCCATTATTATTTTTTACGAAATAATATTTTCTCATGCGTCAGTTTTTACATCATATTTGAGTATAACGGTGAAATGAATTTTTTGAAAATAGACATTTCAACCCAAAAAATGAGGATGACGAAACTTTAATATTTTTATTAGGTTTATGTATGTGAAACTTTATGGCGCGTTCAAACGATCGATATATATTGTCGAATTGCATTATTTTTTTCATTTGCCAATTTACGTCATTTCAATTGATTCGAACAATGAAAAAATTTCTTAAAATATTCTCAAAACTGTTATAATTTTGTTTGTGAATTTTTGTGCAATTTCCAATACACAGCGATCCCAAACACTTAACCGTTAGTGTGTATGTTCATAACGTGTACACATAAATGGGTTGGCAGTGCATGGTGAAGAATTTTGAAAAATTCAAAGATTGGAAGGATTAATAGCGTGTAAAACGGAAACAGTTAACTCACTGACCAACATCTACGATGTGTTGAAGTGTTGGGAATCGTCTTTTAACTCGCAACGAGATCCTCTGCAGCGTGATGACATAGGCGAGCACCGCGTATCTCACGATGTTTCTCCTCATCAGTCTGCCTCTCTCGTCCTGCAATGTGAAAACGTTTCAAAATTATTGCCTTGAACGACGACGATGACGACGACAACGACTTGCTTTGGGCATTGAATGTCCGCGACGTGTATGCACGCGGGAACAGAACGATAATTCCATCGTTAATGATCACTGAAAAATAACGTAACGAGCGGACCCATAAATCATCGTAATGCCTCTAGCAGAAAGTTGAAATATTTTCACGAGTTGTGTGAAAGGAATTTTGACAAAGAATGTTTAACCCTTTTTGCACTCGTGACGTAAATTATGATTATGATATGACAGATAAAGTATTACGTTTGTCATAATCTTGAATTTTTAATTTCACTTTATTAGATTTTTAATCATTTCGAATTTTTAAGTCTGTCTTGATTTATGCTTGTAAGTAATGAAAGAAGAAACATCGATGACCTAAATTCGTTTGAAAATTTTCCTGTTTGCATCAGACCCTGGTGAATCACTTTTTTATTCTTCTAAAATTAAAAAAACCTTAAAAATAAATGTGTTTTTCTATGTTTTTATCCTCCTGCGAGTAGTGAACGAGGAAATTTTGATAACCTGAATATTCTGAGTATTTTTTAAATTTGCTTGTTTATATAAGATCTCAATAGACATATCAGGCGATTTTTTTTCCATTTTTTAGTTCTCCAGAGTGAAAACACTTCTTTAAGATAAATGTGTTTTTCTATTTTCTCGTACAATTTGGAAATTATAATAAATATACAAAATTGTTAGTATGAAAATTCAATAGCATTTTATGCTTTATAAAACTGTGCAATGAGATTGATAAAAATTTATTGCTCGAATAAAAAAGCAATTAAAAAAAAAACATTTTATATTTTCGTAGAGTCCAGAAGTATGCATCGAATTTTTATGGTAACAATCTTTTCATATCTACTACAATTTTAAAGATGTACAGCAAACTAAAAGTGCTTGCACTTTCAAGAATCAAGAAGTAGCCGAAAAGAAAATGATTTGATTGTACTACCGATATTTCTTATAGACTTGCAAAGTTAACAAGAAAATTAGAACTTTCGCCTTACTGTACTTACAAACATACGTAACCGTAAAAAAAAAAGAAAATGGCAAGGACAAAGTGTTAAAAAAATCAGCCAAGAAATTATTCCACTTCCATAAAAATTTCTTACGAGTTTCAACTAGTTAAGAGAACAACCATTTCCTCAGCTATTTATCTCGCTGCATCATTCAAGGCCGCCGAACGGCATTCTCTCCCGCGCATAATGGAATATTTAGAAGCATACATTAAACAAATAAGCAGGAGAACGGATGGAAATCGGCAGCGATGGAGAACTCCGTTAAAAAAAAGAGAAAAAAAAGAAAAAGAAAAAAAAATTCGTTTCCTACGAGTCGCACGAATGCCGGACACGTTTCCTCCTGCCTTGTACACACTTTCCCCTTGTTCTTTTTGGCCCGTGATCGCGAATCCGTCGCCGTTCTCGAGCCGATTCCAATATTAATCGAAGAAAAATCCACGGTGGCGCCTACCGGCTATTTTTCCTTTCGTTTTCTGGCAAACGACAGCCGTGTACATTTTGTAATCGCGCGTGTGCACGCGTTTTGTAATCAACGGCCGCCACGGTGAACGATCGTGCACAGCTCGATGGAATGTCAATTCGGACGGAAATCGTAAGCCAACCGAACAAATCTTTCGATCGTATCGAAATAATTTCCACCGTGTCACGATCGTACAAAGAAAATACTCTATTCGTCTACCAATAAACGTCTTCCATTTCGTGAAATAGAAATACCGTTCGAAAAGACGATCGGTTCTTTTTTTTTTTTTCTCACCGGTAGCTTCGATCACTGTTGGCAATCGCGAGCGTCGGTGTAATCGTGTCGGTAATCGTTAATTGAATAGTCGATCAAGTACGTCGTATCGTTATGTATGTAGAGCACGACGAGATTCAGATGAAGCGTTTTGTGGATCGAGGCACGTCTCGTTCGCTCGATATAATGCATGCAACGGCAAGAAGAAAGTTTTGTCGAAACTAAAATTTTCGTCCCGGCTAATAACACGTGGACAGAGAGACTGGTGAACGTAACGACCGAATGCCACGTGCTGATCTAGAACGATCCAAGCGAACGATCTGAAGAAGAAAGTCGCAATCGTATGCCGTACACCGCGATCGCTGGAACCGTCAGGGTAACGCGATTATTCTTTGATTAATTGCAACTACCTTCGCGTGTTCCGCAAACGTTTCAACACCGACCGTTCATTTGCACACCTAACGATCGAATTACATTTTCTTAAGGTTTACGTTAATTACGAAATATGAATGGCACGGTTCGCATATGCTCCTTGTATACACGCGTTTAGGTACTATTAAAAGATTCACTTTTCTTTTGCTTCTTTTTTTTTTTATTATCATTGTTCTTGTTTTCGAAGTTTCTCAAGCTGTGTCGATTATTCAGATGAAACATTCTGAGAGAGAAATATCGGGGTTAATCTACGTCCAATAAGGAGGCAATTGTTTCTCTTTCTTCAATGGTTGATAGTTCTAGACTAATTAGTTTCACCTTCGTGAAGGTTCTTTGAATTCCTTGCCCGGAGCGATGCTACGCTATCAATCTCTTCAGGCATCTGAAACTCGCGTCTAGGAATCTCTATCTTAAAGGTTACCCTGTTTGTAGAACTCTAAATGGACCGTGTTCTCTGTGTGCTCTCCTTTTCCTTCTTCTTTGTAATTACAAATGTTGAACGATGTAGAAACGTGTGTACTTGTTTGATATGTAAAAGTGTATTCATAAGTTTCGTGAAAATCTTCATCGTCGGTTGGTTCTTCTTCTCAGGCATTCACGTTTCTGTAACGAACAAAGTTCGTGTCCTTTCCTCCGCTGAAAATACAGACACCGGTCCCTTATTCCTCGGAATGCCGCGACTTAACGTCGCGCGTGTAAAAATGCACGGCTTGGCAGCTTGAAAAGGATCCTCCTCGACGGTAGAAAAAGGTGGGAGTCGAGGCATCCTTCTCGCCTCGGGGCCTGAATTCCAATTAGATTTCAATGAAAGGCACAGCCCAGAAGCTCGTGCTGCCCACTCGACGCTGCTCATTCACAAATCCGATACTTTGTGTTACGTGACCACATGACCAGTGCGGCTCTCCTCTACATACATGTAGAAAACTACAGTCCCGTTTCCTTCGCGAGAGACCTTGCCCGTTTTCTCTCTCTCTACCTCTCTCTTTGTGCAGAAATCCAGTTGCAACTTCTCTATTGTTCGCAATTCTCTTGTTCGAACACATTCTATACTAGCTTTCCTGCGAGTCACGTGAAAATCGGAAGCTGGTGCACACCGTTTATGCCGGGTACACGCTTGCATACGCGAGCAGTGAAGATTTCTTGTTTAGGAGGCGATTCATCGAAGCGTCTGTTCGCGTGTTGGACACGATAACTGCTCTCGTTCTGCTCGCGAGCTCAATCCTGTGCTCTGATCATAAATTTAACCATATAAGTGTTGCATTCTGTTTGCGAATTCAACACTGTAACTGCTTGTGTTCCACTCCAGAATTCAATACTATAGTTGCTTGCGTTTTTCTCCAGAATTCAACCCTGTAGTTTCTTGCTCGCGAATTTAACCCTGTAACTGCTTGCGTTCTTCAGGAACTCAACTCTGTAGATTCTTACGTTCGCGAGCTGAAGCCTACAACTGCTTGTGTCTCAACCCTGTAACTATTTCTGTTCTGGTAGCGTGCTATTCGCGAGTTCCATCGTGAATAAAACGCTATCTCTTATTCACGAATCGTTCCTATCAGTGTGTACTCGGCATAACGTTCACCAAAGACGACAAACACTGTTCGCCAATGTTTCACAGCACGTAACGATGTTCTTGGGGAGAGCACACGGTGTTCAAGTGTTCCTCCAACGAGGAGAACGTCGCACGAGGAAGCGATTAAGTCCTTTACGATCTTTAAGTCCTAGACGATCGTTCTATTAATACAACACCAGTAGCCACGGAAAACCTTCTAGCCAGTTTTCAATCCTACGGTATGCGTTCACCCAGCTTCCAGCTGGGGCGGTGTAGTATATACGTTCCGCGTGCAGATTTTACGGAACGATGCAGTCTGCTAGATACAGTGCAACGAGGACAGACTATGCTCGTTCTGTTATACACGAGGTGTGCAGAACGCGTAGGTTCATCCTTCTTTCTCGCTACGATATACACGTTGCACTTTCACTTCGACATTGTGTCATTGACCACACACAGCTCGAAGATCGTACGAATTCGAAACTCTGATTATGAAGATCATCTTCAATTACGTTGAATTCATCCCATTCTTCGTTCGTTAGAACAGGGAAAATAATTAATTCATACTTGTACATGTATACAATTTGTCATATTTCACAAAGGAGACATAAGGAAGGTTTAATCGTTGAATAACGATTAAGTAACACGAAGCTCTTGAGAATCGCATTTTGTCGCTATAGAGGGTATAAGCAGGTGGCGTTCGTCCATAGAAACGAACTTTCGTTACCGGTTCAGACGATGGCCGATCAGAGAAAGTAACGATAACGAGCGGCAATTTCTCGCTGCAGCGTGGCCGCGCGCGAACACGTGTGCCAGAGGTACGAATCGCGTGCCAAGGGTCGTGCACCGATAGATATCGATAGACTTCACTTTATTGTCGTCTTCTCTTATCTTATTAACCGGATAACAGTTGGAGAAACGAGAAAATTCGCTTGAGAATTATCGGACGATCGTACTGTGCATTTTGTGCTTTTCTTTTCCTCTATTTCCTTTTTTCTTCTTTTTTCTTTTTTTTTTTTTTATACACCTGGGCGTGGCGTGACTCCGAGGAGCTGGCACCTACTTAGGTTAACGACACTGAAACGTGTCACGGCAATTCATTAGCGTAATGAGACGAACGCAGCGGCGACGAACGCTAGGCCGGTGCACGACTGCGTTTATCGTTCGTTCGTTTGTTCGCTCCTTTAGTGTCTTGTATTCGGTGTGACATTCTCGTTAAATCGGTGTTACTCGATGTACAATGGGAAGAATAGGTAATTACTCTTGGCCGATTTCAAACGGCGGAAAATATGTTGTTCGGAGTGTTACACTGAACTATTTTTACTTATAGAATCGATCGAAACGAATAGGATCATTTTCTGTTTGATGAAAAAAGAATCCATAGTCAGAAATTAAAAAGATAATATTTTTATTGTAAGTTCGTATCTAATAGCCATTTGACTTAAAAATTGATAAAAAATACAAACAAATTTAAGAACCTTTTTTCTGAAAGTAAACAAGGAAACGAAACAGTGAGAAATATTGAAACATTTGGGGCAAATCGGGCAACTCCAACGTCTTTGAAAAAAACTGAAATTTTCATAAGAAAATTTTTGCAATCAACGTGAAAAGAATACAATTCAATGACAACGAGGCCAATTGACACACCTTACAGATTTTCTTCTCTGCGCGATTATCGAATGAAAAATTAAAAAAGAAAAAATATAATTTGTCTAGATATTCTGTACTTACGTTACCAGGAATCGCAGCGCTGATGAACAGGGCTAGATTGTCAGGCCATGGTAATAATTTGTATTGCTCCCACCATCGTTTCACAACCAGGCTTACATAGAAACCTAGCACGAAAGACATCGGTATCGATTCGCTCGAGTTGCCGAAGTAGTATCTGATCTTTTCGAAGATTCTGCAACAGACAATTGTCACGTGTCCTATTATCGAACTGTGAACAGGTTCGCGTTTTATACATTGATCTGTGTTGTTTGAACAACTATTATACAATCCGTTCGAAAGTGGCAATTGACGGACTCACGATACACAGAATGAATCGAACGGTTTGAGCAAATTGTGTACACGGTATAAATATTTGTTTAGTTGCTAGTTTATCACGTGCGGTTGGAATTCTCGTACCACCTAGCCTACAAGTGGAGCAAGGTTGAGGTGATACCGTCACTCGTCGGGACACCACACACTACCGGTCTTACATATCGGTAACTACAGGTAAATGGGGAATTTCCACTAGGATTTCACAGCTGCACGCGAAAATCTGTTAGCGGCTCGTCTTTTTTTTTTTATATTTATTCGTATGTTCATGTCTAAACTTAATTACGATTGGCTAACTACAACGTTAATTTTTACCCCTACGTTGTTTCTCTTTAAATGCATGAATATTGATATTACTTTGAAAACATTGGAAGGTTAACGAACTCCTCGTAGACATGGTTCGTTGTTTAAATTATCACTTTATCTGGAACTCTGCTTACTCTTGTACTTAGCTAAGGTAATGATAAGAGGTCCACGAAAGTCGTAAAGATAGGAAGTGTAAAAATGAAGAGGAAATTGTTTAATTGCTCAGCTGACCAATTAAAAAGAAAAAAAATTGGAACGTGAGTTAACTCTACTACGTACATTCGCAAAATGGAAATCTTATAAAACATTCTTGGTATATTTGTAAAAATTGCAAGAATTATTAATAAACACACAAAGCTACTAGCATTTATGCTAACATAGACAGAAGATTAAATTGTAAACATGCAATAGACTTATTGAAAACATAGTGCTTTATGTCCTTATCATTTAGGCTAATTGTAGTACTTGTTGTTCAAAGAAATAGAAGTCAAATGTTAGTAAATAAACATTGTATAACTATTTATAAATATTTTGTGAATAGATACAAGTAATGAAGGAAAATTGGAAAAAAAAGTTTAAAAGCTTCTAACAGTGAGAATTGATAAGGGAACTTCGATAATCCAAAAATTCCGTCTTTTTTTAAACTTCGCAGATTTGTTGAAGACCTCAAAAGAAGTATCGTGCAATTTTGTTTTTGGCCTTGTATATATTTAAAACTACAGTAGATATACAAAAAAATTCATAATAAAGATTCGATAGTTTTTTTACGCCTCGTAAGACGAAAAAATTATATAAATAAAAAATTTCCTATTACCGTTATTGCGAATGATTTGGAATTTCTCAGAGAAATACATCAGAGAAATGCAAATAAATGCACTAAATATGTTAAACTTATCAGACAGCATGATATTTAAATAATTTAAATAGATACGTGCTTTTTGTACGGTTATTGTTGCACTTCGAACGATGAATTATCAATTACCAAGTAAATATATGTCTGAACCTTTAACATACTTTCACAATGTATTTATACAATTTTTAATATCTTCATTTACGAGCTGTTTTCGCCCCCCAGAAGAACCGAAAAAGCCTAAGAAAATTTTGCACAATACTTCTCTCGTATTATGAAGGTTTCATAGAATCGAAATTCTCGGGTTGCCAAAGTTCCCTTGTGAGTTCTATTGCCAGACCGTGAAATCCTCGAAGAGAAAACCGACTTAAAGACCGATGACAGTTTTTTTATAAGTTCTACGAACACAATGCTACGGATAGTAATTTCCGAGTGAGAAAAAGGGTCCCATTAAAAGATCCGAAATTTATCGCTCGAAATCTCTGAAATATACGAAACGGAGAGATGTTTCTTTCCCATTCCGCGGGCCTCATATGATTGTTCGGGGCCGGAGAGGGCCCTAAGCCAGCCACGAACCGGCCCTACGGTTCTAAATTTAGAACAGGCGAATCGAAACAGGCTGAAAGAAGGAGGGATGGGCCCTTTTAACATCCGCCAGCCACGGTATCGTGCATCTTCTTTGTTCGCTTTTTTTCCTTTTCTTCTTCTTCTTCATCTCCGCATAAATAACAGGTTACATTTTTATGCGTTTTTTAATACCGACCACGGACGAGTCTCAGGCACATTCCGCGATGTATTGTGCAAAAAACGCAGGGGAAACAATTTTTATTTGCGATATCTACGATTCGACTGTGTGTATATGAACAAGAAACGTGAAATATCTTCTTTTTCCTGCATGATATTATTTTTTCCACGAAGATTCTTAGATTTAACCGTTCGACTCCTACAACGTTTCTTTTAAATTAAACTGACAGCGCCAGTCGTAATTATGAAAATTGATCTTTACTACGACGATTAATAGTAATTTCCGCGGGCTCCTTGTGGCGGTCGTAAAATTCTCGCGCAACGGGGAAACGATCAATGAAAAATACGATTGTAAAAACCGAAGGAAAAAAAAGGTTGGGAAACCGTGAAGAGAAGAAATGAGGTAAACTGCAACGAGAATCGAGTCTGTCGTAAATTCACCGATGTTAACCGATGAAACGCAATCTTGTTCAAGAAATGGTAGGCTTCGTTGCTCGACCAAGGTCGATGTCGCGTGGGTTTCCCGACCTAAAGGTTCGCGATTATGCTAGCAGATACCCACGTGTCCTCCGCGTGACATTTCGTGAGTTTAAAACGTGAGATAACGTGAATTATTTTATATTCTCCGCCGTAAGATCCATGTTATTACCACTTTCTTGCAACTTTACACGTGAGTTAAGTCGTATGATAAATAGACGAGGATTATCATTATCCTTCTCATTGAATACGTCTCAATTTCCTTCTTCCTTTTTTCTTTTTTTTTTCTATGACGTTTATTAGCAAAACGATCGTTGAGAACTTTCACTTTCGATCGGTTAAAGGGAAATTTCAAACGCGATGAAAGATATTCGAATGAACGTATTCATGTACTCACACCCGCTGGTGCTCGTTCAGCGCATATCGATATGTTAAATTGATGAGGTAGTAGACGAACAGGTAGGCCAACAGTTCCCGCCAGATTAGCTTGTAAACGGAGCCCCGCCATCTGCGAAAGAAAAGACAGAAAAATACTTGGAATAAATACAGAAACAAATGTCCATTTTATGTTATTAATTCATCTGCATCACATGCAAATTTCACGGAATAATTCAATAGAAATACATGTATTATTTTTCTTTATTCACTTTTTATTAGTGTACTGTATTCTTATCACGAAGTAATCAATTTGTGATGTATATACACGGTGATTATATTTTCTAATCAAAAAATAAATGACGAAAATATAAAACTTATGTACACGTTAACTTCCTTCTTCATTTTCATCCCAAAAAAATCAAGTTTCAGTTAAAAAAAAGAAGAAATATCAAGTTTCTAATACTGTTCGAAGTATCTGCACTTAGATTTAAGAAGAAAAAGAGAATTGGTGATACGAAGATATTTTTAATCCTTTCGTACGATGCAAATTCGCTGAACTTATCGAATATTTTATGTTCGTTTCTCTAACGACACCGTGATGATACGTTATATATCACGCTCGTAAAAGAAGACGTTGTGGCATGTATTCTTAGAATTCGTGAAATTTATTCACTCGAACATAAGGAAATTTACCGTACGCATCTCTTTTACGAGCATCTTTATCGTATTCGCGTCACTGTCGCGAAAATGATCGCAGTTTCTGGAATTTCGCGTTGCCGCCACTTGTTCCATGGCTCGTGCCTGTGTTCACAGAATCGACTCGTTAAGTTGTCACGCTTTTAATAAACTCGATGATGCGGCAGTTTAGTAAAACGAACACGCGTGGCTCGTTTTAATAGAAACGAAAAAGAAACGAAATAAATCGAAGAAGCGAAACGAAATATGTCTGTAGGGTTTGAATGGTTTTTCTTTGCAGTGATCGAGACTGGACAGGTGTAAATTATAGTAGAATATACACACCTGCTGACAAATCTTAAGAAATACAGTAGTTAAGGAGTGCAGTTAATTCGACTGTTACTAAGTGCTTTTAAATTCTATAGAATGATGAAAAGATCAGTTCAACTTACTCGAAAATTGCTAGAAAAGCAACGTGCGATGTTTTATTGGTCAATGATTTAATTTTAGATTTCTAAAAGGTGGTAGAAATGTGATAAAATGAGGCTGTTTCTTTCGTAATGATCACTGAGTCATTGATACAAGTAAAAGAGACTGTTTATAAACAAATTATTTGTGTATTGGCACATCTTGCAAAATCATACTATTTGTTGCCATTTGCTGAAGAATAAATGTAAGTATAACCATGATCCTTGACATTCTTCCAGATTAGTTAACAGATTCCTTGCGAAATAAAATATTAATGTAATCAAATAGTCAAGTAATTCCCTAGATTTGAATCTAATAGAGCATTTACGACCTTTTTTCCCTCTTGTTTTCAACATCCTTCCGGTGATTCTTCAGCTTTCTCTCGACCGCAGATAACGAGGAATTACTATATTTAACAGATAATTGAACGATACAGTTCAACTGTTAATAAACTTTACCCAAAGCTTTACTATTATTCTCTAATCCACGGTAATTTACAATTCTGTTGTAACCACACTGAATGACAACTCTGACTTTTCCACTCTGACTTCTATACTTTTCAGTTCCTTTTCCAGATTCTTTCATTTGCACATTCTCTCTCTTTCTCTGCTCCTATTTTCTTCTTACTTGCAAAGAAACTAATTTTCTCGATGAGAAATTCACGAAAAACGCGATCTTGTTAACTCAAAAATAGTATTTCTTCGCTATTTTTCGAAAAATCGACTGGTTTTTTGTTTCTTCGGATAGAAAATAATTCTGTGCAAATATTTTTCACAGATTTCAGTTTTGTATCTAACTTTTGCCTAACTCAACCGCATTTCTACCTAAATCTTCAGATGATCACGCTCGATTCACATGATTTAGCTTGACTCCATAATTTAGCCTAACTCAGACGATGTTTTCAAATATACCCTTTTCCAAACATTTCTCTTTCACACCTCTATCACTCTAACTCAAATATTCCTCGTCCATGTAACTCTCGATCCGACCTGAACACTCGCATGGAATTCCATCGCTCCTACGGTTCTACTTTTCGATAGTCAGCGATTATGATGAAACACGCGGCGGGTCGCACACTTTCGAAATTAGAGTGATCAAATATGGAATGTTTCCGATTGATCGTGCTTTAGGCCATTAATGATACGATCGATTAGACACGGTAAGTACGCGAAGTATTTGAGAATTTCGTTTGAATCCACGTCGAATGTGTGTCAGGGTTAAGACGATTTTACGAGCTTCGAGGTACACTGAATTCGCAATATTTTCGTGTCGAAATGTTCCACGCATGTGATACCAGAGTTGCAAGTGCACGTACCTTCGGGTTCATTGTTATTCGTATACTTTATAGCGTCATTAATGCCGTCTGATACGTTCACCAAAGAGATATATATATATAGTAATTGTGGTGGGCACGTTGGAATCATCGAAGGACAGTGGATAGCCGAAGGTTTCGACAACACCGATCAACGAGGCGACAATGACTTTAAATTCAAATCCCGCAGCTATAGATAGCGCGACGAAACGTAGTACAAACGAGGCCAAAGTGAAAAGCCGTGTATTATATCGACGTGCTGTGTTGCTGTATCTACATTGTTTGAATGTTTGCCTGTGGATAGGTATACGAACACAAGTTGACCACGTTTATTCGTTCAGGAAACATTAAAAGTTTCTCGGATCCATCGTAAGCTTCTTCTTCCGCCAAACGACAGGAAGAAATTTTTCGTGTACACGATTTCTAGTTATATGATGTTATAAAGAAAAGATATAACGAGAGAAATGTATATACTGGGTGCCAAAGAAGTAAATCTACTTGAAAAAATAAGTTGCAAAGAAAGTATAATATTTTTTCGTTTTACCTTCTTAGTGTTGAGCCAAACTGATGTAGTTTGATAAGGTTTGAGAAAAGAAATTGCAGCTTTAAATGATAATTACGAGATTTAAAAAGGAATCATGTTAAAGAAACAAAGACGAGATGAATCAACGACTGAAGTATTTCAATAATTTCAGAAATTTTTTTCAGTTTATTTCACAGGTACATAAAATTTATTTATGTCTATGTTCGAACGTTCAAAAAGGGAAAACATCCTGGAAAATGTTCACAGAAGTGGTTTTCAATTAATTTGACAAAAACAAAATGGGAGACATTTTCGACGATATTTGAAATAATAAAAACATTTTGGGTTAAAAAATAATTTTATTTTAATTGGTAAATGGAACAGCACGATCATATCCTTCAGACATAAAAATAATTAAGATCATATGGAAGTGTATGCACACTTCGACAAAAATGTATGAGTTTTCGACACCGATTTACTCGAAAACGAAATCTTAAATGAAAAAACATTTTTCTTCTTTCTTCGACTTATTTTTTCATGTAGAGCCGCCTCCTTTCGACTTACGCCACCCTGTGTATATACTTTATCGGTATCGAAACGATCGTGGAGAAAGAGAGTTATGAAAAAGCAATCTCGGATATCCGGTGCATCGAGAGCACTTCACCCTGATGTATTTACAAGAGCTTTGCAAGCAGTAGCATATTCGATCATGGTTTTCTAACCGTATACGCAAGAAGATTTTCAGGCAGACGCGTTTTCACTGAGATTCTGACTGGTACACTTATTTACGAAACGCCGAGTCATCGATCGTGTTAAAAGATTGCTCAAATAATAAATCGAATTCCTCGAACATGTTTCTATCAGTGACGAAATCGTCATCGTCGAGATGATCCTTATTAATCGTTCTAAAAACTCCGATGTAAAAAAGAATGAAAGAAGAATTTCACTGGAAATGAGTGAAAGTATAGCGGTACATTTTATATTCCTCGGAATAAGCCGAATTCCAATCTCCCTCAAACACGTTTCGAAACTTCATAAACAATATCAACACAAGGCTGCTCGCATGGATCGAGGTATAGTCGATGGAATCGATATGGTGAGCTCATCAAATCAGTCGGGTATCAAAACCTTCAAACAGCAATTTGAAGGAAATAAGAAACCCAAGACTTGCTCGAAGTCAATTCGAAATTAATTCTTCCATTGCGACATATTTAAAAAAATTTGTCTGGACTTGAATGGTTGACAGATGATTTTTTACCAACGTAGAAATTACTATTGAATAGTAGGCTGCGAGGATTAATACCCGCATAGCTTAAATGAAAGTTGTAAACAGAAATTTTAATAATTGAAGTTGGCTTGCGGACGGAAAGCGGGTTTGATTAAACCACTATTGATTAAACATGATAACATCGACGAGTCGGACGAGTCAGATGATTTAGTATTCCGCGATGAAAAAATCAGGTGACGCTAGAGGCGTACGCTTCTTGCCTTTGCGTCGCTCCGAGGCAAACTCCATATTCCTATAGGTTGTATCCCCATAGGCTCTGCTACTCTAATACACTCATAGAAATAGGACACACGTATTATTATTATTGATTAAACACATGATAACATCGACGAATCTGATCACTGTAACGAAAGTCAGGTAGCGCGAGTGATGGTACCCTTCTTGCCCTTGATTCGCCTCAGGGGAAAATTCCTCAGCAAAATCCTCAGAAGGCAAATGCTCCTTTTGCCTCCATGTGATCTTGCCTGTCATCCAACTTTCAACTTTTCACCGCCACTCCTCTCAAAGTTGTTTCACGTAGAATTTACATAGTAGGGATAACCTACCCACCTATTTTCCTCTTTCTAGAGCAAGTAATCATGTTTCAGATTTATTTTCCCCCTCTCTTGTCCTTGTGCCTATAGTCTTCTTTTCATCCCCCCATAAAAACATCAACCAATGTCATCCCTTAATACTTTAACATTAATGCTTTTACAACCTTCCCCTATCGCTTCCAACCGCTATACCTTCTGCTTTCTGTATTTTCGAACGATTTTCGTGGAGAATAGCGTCGTGTCTTCGACGATACCGTAGCTCGACGATATTATGCAATACTGAGCGGAAGCTCGGGTTGCTAGGTGAGAAGAAGAAAAAGAAAAAGAAACTCTGTCGTCTAGGAATATGAAGTTATTCCTTTATTTGTATGCCAGTGGGTCATGGTACGAAAGATTGTCTCACACCCATTCATACGATGCGCGTTCGTACGCCCGTGAAAACCCCCACGTGTATGCATATGGTACGTCGTTTGCAAGAGTTACGCGACGTTTCCTACGTATATGTATGTACATACCACGATTACGCTGGCACGCGAACCGGACAATCGTCCTGTCATCGTGGAACAATTACTTTGTTCGTAGTACGATCTTCGGTGGATTTACGGCTTTTATCAGGAATGTGGGATATTTGTATATACGTACGTATCGCCATTTAGATACACCGTTAATTATGTGTATGAACCACGGGTAAACAGGTTCATTAAAAGTGTCCACGATCAATCTTGGTTTGACGAAGAGATGATAATACCATAAGACATGTTGTTTTTTCGCGTGTCTAGGCGCGATTAACTTGTCACGTGGCTGTTTGTGAAAACTTTCCATTGTTGCAATGTAAACGGTCTGCTACCGCGCGTGGCTGCTCCAATGGAATAAATTGTTGCGAAAAATTCGTGGAACGGTTAAATAATCCCTGAGATTCTCGCGAATCATTCGTTGATCGTGAGGATCGATAGGCGGGATCGTTTCCGGTGCACCGGCAGCTTAGGTGTCGATCAAGATTCACGCGAACCGCGATGATTCTTGTGGTTGAACGATTGATTTATGAAGTAATACGTAATGATGTATAAGGATGAGTGTAATTAAATGGACGAGCCGACAGTGCTGTGTACTTAATCACACCGAGCTGAAGATAATGTTTCGTGGATTGCATCATCGGCGAGCTGAGATTTGCATGAATTTGTACGTCGAATCGCGGAGATCTCTCGTCTTCGGTTCGTTCGCGAGTTACGAGATCCTAACACCGCGAATAACAGTTGGCGGGATGATGTTTTCTTAGCTGCAGGATTCGCATAATTCTTGGCAAATCAAACAATGACTTCACGTGACCGGTGTTTGCCGTGAAAATAAAAGGAGAGGAAGAAAAAAGAATCGCACGCTGATTGAAGCAATCGGGGAATTCTTAATTTGCAGCGTGGGTTTCATTGTTAGATATTTTGAATGGTTTCTATTTTTTTCCTTAAACTGTACTTTCACCGTGGTATTAGAAATTCGAGTAATTTATCAAATCCTCGAAGAAACGACAAACTTTGCTTTCATCTCGCGATTTTTCGCGAAGGCGAATTATACTTGCTGAAGATCGGAAAAATTGTAGCGCCGCTGGCATCGGTAATGGAAACTCTGTTCAGGTTTATTGGAATTCTACATGCCCCTCAGGTGTTTGCTTTCTTTTTTCAACGCGATTATTATACAGTGGGTGATGAAATTATTATTAACACATGAATAAATTAAATATCTTGTTTTCGGTGGTATTCGGGCTTCAATAATAGTAAAATGTATTTTTTTCTTATCGTTGACATATAGCTAGACAATTTGATTGTATTTTGACAGCTTAATTAGATAAAAGGAAATTCAAGTTTTACCTTGGCAACTTGCCAAATATTAAAAGAAAACTGTAGAGAAAATAGCGACGTGTTCAGGGAATTATAGTTGCAAAATATGGAGTGACGAAGTGTTAATATATACAGCTTAAACAATTTTTAATTATTTGCAGAAGTGTTAATGTTTCTGCCATATTTCGTTAACCCTTTGACTTAATTTTCGCTCAATACACTGCGTTTATTTTTACTGCATATATATCGAATATTGTAAATTATTTCGACCTTTGTAAGAATTTTTCACGCGAAGGAAACGCACACGTTTCTAACTTTCAGAAATTATAGATTTATATTTTCGTTCGACTCTGAACGTTGAAAACCTAACAACACAAACGTTGCACTTTACGTACACTTTCAATTCTATTCTTGTTCAAACTTCATATAAACGATACATACGTAATTTCGAAGTGATCGTAATAATTTGATCACCCGCTGTAACTTCATTTCTTCAAAGTAATTTGAAGAACAATAAATCTATACGTATATTTCGCCGTTCGTTATTACTTCGCGGAAGGGTTAAATATGTAAATTTATATACTGAAAGAAACCGTGTTGTATCGTTGATGCATAAAAACAGTCGAAGTTATTCAACAGCGTCAATACGGTTGTATTGCATGCGCCTCGTAAATTTCATCGGCAATAAATTCAGATCTCCCGTCGCGTAGTGGGCACGTTTTCATCGTGTCAGCTAGTAGGATTCTATCCGACTGAAAGATGATCGCGAAGAAGACGTTGACGTTGGTCGTAAAGATTGACGTTTCGAATGTGGACGGCTAATGACGTGTACGCAAGAACATGCGCGTTTACGCTTGCGACAAACAGCGAGCGAACGAGTGAATGGGCGAGGACTGTGTGTTACGAACAGATGTCGAGCATTTATGCAAGAACGTTCCAACATAACACGGTGATTTACCCTAGCGTAGAAACGTTTCCTTTTCAGTCCATTCTCCGTGGTTTCAGCGTGCGAAATCACCCGTAGCCGTGGCTGGAAGTGTATCTCCGCAAAGCCGAAACTAACGCTGGAAATCTCCGTTGTTTCTCTCTGATTGCTACAAATGCCAGGAACGAAACACTCTCGAGACGCGATCTTAATCGTTCGTACGGTTACTATCGACGAAATTGAAGTTTCAGCGAGTTTTTAACCTGGTCATTAACGTTACGTAACGTTTTAATGCGTTCCAAGAGAAATTTTGAACTGGCGTTTCTATGTTGCGTTAGGTTACGTGTCTATTTAGGTGTTTTCGAGCTGGTGGTGTAACCGGTGCAAGAAGGTGAATCTACTTGAAAAAATCAGTCGAGAATGTAGAGTGATATTTTTTTCTAGAATGCTTCATTTCCGGAGAAATTAATGCTGAAAATTCATTGGGTACACGTACATTTATGCACGATCATTTACACCTGCATCTGACAGATTATCACCGTAGTGTTTGCATTGCTGTTCAGATTGATTACATTAGATAGTAAAAGGTAAACGATGAAATTAAAGTAGTTGATTTTTCTAAAGAATCTTTTTTTTACACTTCTGTGGTTGTTCTCCGGATTGCTTTTTTTTTTTAAATATTTTAATGTAATGTTCCTTACTTGCATTCTCTTGACGGTATACGAGAGACTCGATGAGATTTCGTAATTAAAAAGTTTTACTCTTATTTCATTATTTATCTCTCGCTATTCAATATGGTAAACCTAAGTAGCAATATACATATAGATAGTTTGCAGTGGTACTTATTAAACGTAGGCGTAAGTAAGATCGTGTGTAACTATGTACACTCCTATTCGATGAATTTTCAACAATTTTCGAATTTTCATGTATTCGAGAATGAAGCCTCATACGAAAAAATGTAACAGTCAATGCAGAGTTAGAAAAATGTAATAATCAATAATCAGTACAGTTTTATTTAAATCTGACGCTTACAGAATGTAACTTAGACCTAATATATTGTATTTAATCCCTTGATTCATAAGAACGAGTCACGTGCTGCAGATTACGATGAAGATATGACAGAAAAAAGAATTCTATTTCCAATCAATTTGCACTTCATCGTTGAATATAACTTCTATTCAAACCCGACGACTATAACACACAAATTTCATATAAAATTTGAACTATTCCTTCATTTAACGTTCTATTAAAACATCGAATAGTCGATGCTAACAAACGCAGCGATTAAAAATTCATAACACGCGAGTTTAACGTTCGTTGTAATCGTTTTACATGCGTAAAAAAAAAAAGGAGAGCAATTACAGGACGAAAGTAATTTGTACAACAACTTCGATGACTTCTCCTATAGTTAAGGCAGTGATTTTGCGAGCGTGCTTAATACAACGTGGCCACGGGACGCGTAGGAAGTGACTTGGTGCGCTGTAACTGCTTTCGTATCACCGCGGAATGTTAAATATTGCTGAAACGTGAGTCACCGGTCCGAGTTGCTCCCCTAACTAGCCAACAATACTCTACCTTCGCTAAGTCGATTATTTATCGTCGCTATACCACTATCCGTGGGCTCGTTGCCGCGACAATGTTTCGCGAAACGATCTAGATCTCTTGCTACCGCGCTCTAGTTGCCCGCTGCCACTCGACACCAAACTACACATCTTTCTTCACGCGTAACACTCGCTGGTAATAAACTTTCGTTAATTTACGCGAACCCTTTGTTATATATACATATTTCGACGCGTAACACTGTACAATTATACTCGACTTTAAACAACGAAACGAAAAGACTATCTTGCTTACGTGGCATCGTTGAAAACTCGACAGCTTCGTCGTGTTACGAAACAATTACACATGAGTTCATCTTAGTAGAAACCAGGAAAGGCGTTCGTTCGTGAACCAATTTTACGAGCGATTTTACACGTTCCTTTTTCCCGATTGCACACGTAAAATACGTTTTTCTTTTTTTTTTTTCCTTCTTTTATCGAGGTTTCGTAGCGATACGCGAACATTTATTGCTGGAAGCGCAAGGACGATGCGAGAAAGACGCAAGCAGAAGAGTTGAAACGGACGAGACAATAAAACTTGGCTAATGGTGATTTTGCAACGAAGCTTCCCCGGTAAGAGGGAAACAAGGAGCTTGATCCATGCTCCTGGATGGCGTAAAGTAACGGTCCACCGGTCAAGGCTCGCCAAGGCCTTTTATCGCTCTTGTCGACCAGACGAGCAAACGTTATACTTCGCCTCGAACGTTGCACACGATTTCGTTCCTTCGATTCTCTATTCCTCCCCGAGTCTGCCGATGCGCTTTCAATCTTGTACACATTCGCGTATATATACAGTGGATTACAGAAGAATTCGTACACATTTCAAACCGAATAACCTTTTGGCTCAAACGACTTGAGTTTTCTTGGGTAGTTAGGAGGATTAATTTACTAGATGATGTACAGAAAATTTGTTTAGAACTTGCGAAGAAAATAATAAGAATCGCCTTTTGCAACTTTCTCTTTTATTTGAGCTGTGATGAAAATTTGAAAAATATTAAAATACTAATAAATAAAATATCGAAATTAGTCGATGCAGGAAGAAACGACGGGCGTTGGAAGATGTAAGAATCTTCAGATTTACTGCAGATGAAAAACTAATAATAATTAGTAAACTAATCCTTCTAATTTCTTAAAAAAGAAACTTGAATCGTATACAAAAACATTGTATACACGTATGTATGCACGAGAAAAAGAGTGTAGCTTGTACTATGTTATCCACGGTGCTCTTAAGCACGTTACATCACGCTGATTTACCAAGACAGTCGTTTCGTGCGATACGAAAGCGGAAGTGAAATTATAATCACGACGAGGATGCTGAGACCCGGTCGAATCTTCTGTCCCATCTTGTTCTCAGCTGCTCGTGCTTTATGGACGCTGGTGAATTATTTATGAAACACCTTAGGAACTATTCGCGATTCAGAGAGATTTCCCTAGGGTTCTCTGTTAGTGTGACATAATCGAACCGTTCGAACTTGCGATAGGCGAACACGGAGAATTTTCAAACGATAGTAATTTTATTATTCAAGATTTGCTTGCACTTTTCTGTTACCGTCCTTCCACTTGAATTTAATCCTTTCCATTTCAATTACCGAAACGAATTAAAAATTGTCAAACTTTTGACTGAGAATCGTCGCAAAGATTTATTTTCCGCCAAGCACGTTGCGTATTAAAATCTAAAGGAGTTTAAAAAGGAAACGACTGTTACTTTATTCCAGAAATACGACATCATTCGCGAATGTTTCTCATTCTCATGTCAGCGGCTACATTTGGAAACTATCATAACCACAGCGTAATACGTCAAGTCATCGCCAATATAGATATCCGTTTCCTCTCTCGTTCCTCATGGTCACGGTCAATGGAGCCTGAACGTATCCTCACCAGTCCTCCGAATACCTCGACGAACAATATTCAAGCAAGTTTCTTCTTTCTCGATTTCTTCGAGACCGAACCGAACTCTCTCTCGAAAGAGAAAATCTATCCACAACGCCGTCATTTGAATCGAACACAAATTCTCCAAACAAAATGCTCGCCGGAGCGTTGCATAATTAGTTCTTTCGACTATGTCGAATCCACGGAACAAAGAGCACGCTTCCTGCGATCTTTGCGCCGTGTCAAATCAACGAGTCAAGGACCCGGTTTCTAACTCGATCCAATCGAAACGTATTTACCGACTAGTTCCTTGCCCTGTCTTCTCCACTGACATTGAAGGATAGTTCCCTGTTGAATTATGCTAACGTCCACGACGTCTTTGAAATCCTCTATCGGTTAAAGTACGTTTAAATACGTCCCTATAAACGCGTCGTGGATCGGCAAGAAGAGCTGAGACGCTTCTGATCGGAGTAAAGAAAGAGAAGTACGGTAGGAAACGAGGCACACGGGATGTATACACCAGGACGAGAACCATCTACGGTTCCGTGAAGTGGAATGCGATAACTAGTCGTCCACCTTCTCCTCCTCGACAATCTCCTATCTCCTCTAGCAAGCTTGATCTTTTTTATTTATTCGTCGTACGAAGACAATGGCCTCTATACGATGAAGAAGATGAGCTCACGAGGAACGATCCCAACAGAGTTAGCCAGAGCCACTTTCTTCGGGGCGCTTCCAATGATTTATGGATCGTTGAAATCACGACTCAATGCGTGATTTATGGATGTTCCCACCGTGATGACCGTTCCAGAGAAATATGAATTGTACTCGGGAGGTCGATTTATCGGTCGAGGTGGTTATTCATTGAACGTTCTCGCGTGAAAAGAAAAGGATGACGAGAAAGGGAATTTTATGAGATTGTTCAGCGTTGTATTATTTTACTAAGACGAAAGAGCGAAGACTGGAGAGATAGACTGAACGTTCTTCGTTCATGGTTGAAATCGAGAGTTGAAAAATGATTTCAAGCGGTGAGGAGTGATTTAACGCGGAGAGATCTTGACACCAGGAAGAGAACTCATCCGCCTACGAACTGTTCGCGACCTGCCTTGTAACCAGAACGAATCTCGATAAGCATTGTTACGAAAGCGAGCTCGAAACAGGTGTTCGAAGAGCTGATACCGACGTGAAACTATAGAACGTGGATAAGAATGTATGTTATACATAGTGTAAGCTCGTTTCCACCTGTTTTCAACGTGGCTTCGTTTCGGTGTCTTGTATCACGTTTGTCCGGAAACAGGCTTACGTTGATAAATATTCTCTACCTTCTGAAATTGTTTTATACGTGTATACGGAAGCAACAAGTATAATTTCCAAATGTGTATCACGGGATTCTTTGTTTACGTATGCTGTAACAGTTGATTCGATAAATTCGGAAGTTTACTGTGTTGTTGCATACCAATGTAATGTACACTGTGGTTATTTAACATCGTGCTGTACGTTGTCATAATTAAATATTAGTTCTGCATATCCCGTGGTTAAAAGAAGGTTCAATTTTTGCGAATTGTTTAAGAGAGAATAATCCATCTCTTTACTTTTTCCTTGTTGAATTTCAAGAAAGTGGAATATTTCAACGATCATTTATCATTTATCTGATGATTCTTTAAAATATTCGATTTTCCTGAATTTTATGTGCAAGTTTTCCTTGATTTCTTTTACTATAATCATTTTTGTAGAAACCTATTTTTTGTTCTTTCTTTTTTTGACAAACTGTGCGATGTCAAATAATATTTTTACAAACTTCATTCGAAACAGAGGAAGCGAAAATTTCCATTTTAGAAATAAAGTATTTGAATTACAATTAAAATACAAATATTATTTTATTTTATAAATAAAATAAAAGAAACAAGTAAGTCTAACTTTCGTCGTGGCATTTATTTTTTAAATTGATTTTTAACAAAATAACTGCTGTTTTATCTGAAAGTATCAATTATCCGTAAGAAGGTCGCCCTTTTTCTGACGATAAAACATTATTTCGTTCTCAGATATCGAAAATGCTTAAACAGAAAAACTGTATCAAAAGTAGTATTATACATCGCTACCTGATTTCGTCTGAGTTTCATTCAGTGCTTGTATCGCAATTCATTAAACGTAGTAACAAACGCAGATCTGAATGAAACACAACAGCGTTTTCCTCTCGGTATTGATGAAAACACAATTTTTCCATAATAGCACACCGGTGCTTTCGATTACCAGGAAAGGAACGAACGTTTAGTCAGTTTCCCGTTGCGTAGTTGCAACGCGAGCGTGTACAATGAGCACACGATATCTCGAAATCACAATCGCGGAGATGCTACTATGGTCGATAAAAAAAATTCCAAAGGAAAAAAAAAAGGAAAAAGAATCACCGATTCGACGTAATTTCCTCTATGCAACTAGGAGACATTGGCTAAGTTCTACCATTACGGAAGTACACGTTGGTACAGTAGGTTTACATAAGCGCGATGGGCGATTAACATCGACGATTTCGTTGCTAATTAATCGTATTGCGAGGAGAAACGGCGATTCGACTGTTGAAAATTACGCTCGTTTCGCTTGCAAAGATTGCTCGTTTCGCCTGTAAATCGCGCGGGAAACCGATTCTGCCGATTTGCAAAATTTTGGCAAGTCAAAGTGGCAGTAAACGATCATTGAAGTGTCTAAAACGTTCTCTCAGGAATTTCTCGTAATAGAATTCTCAATTATCAATGAACTATTATCATGATAATCTCACGAGGAATGTAACTTTTTACACGTTCGCGTTAGATCTTTTTCTTTTTTCTTCTTCTTCTCTCTTCTTTACGTTTACCAGCTTGGAATGACACATTCCCTTCCCGTACTTCAGACCATGAAAATAATTAAGCCGCCTAGCATATAGACTAGTGTTTAGATAAGCGTTATACATACCGATGAGCTTGATTGACAGTGACACAGTTACGAGCAACCTTGTATCTCGGTCCGAGGTGCGAGAAGTGCGTCGATTATGCGTGGAAGGTACTCGCGGCTTATTGCGTGTGCACCACCTGCCTTAACGTGCGTTATTCGTGCCAAACATTTTTCTTGTAACAAGTTTCCCCTCGTCGAACGACCGGAAAACAATATAACACTATCGTGATATAGCATGATCATTAGCTTTCTATCCCTGAACCGCGAGAATAAAATCTAGAGTCACTGTTGGACTTTGATACTCTTCAGGTTTAACCCTTCGACTATATCACACTCTAACGAAGCATGAATCTATGATTTCTGAAAGACAAAGACACATGTGTCTTTCTCGTTTCGAAAAATTCTTACAAAAATCGAAATAATTTCCGATATATATCTAAGAAGAATAAATCTAGTGTACTGAACGAAAATTGCACGAAAAGTGTACAGCAACTCTTATTAATATCCCAACACCATTTGAAATAGAATAACTTTTTTCAAAATTGGGCCAAACAACTTAGTTTTTGTTTTCTTGAAAAGTTAGGAGGATTAGTTTATTAGAAGATGAGTAAATTTTATAATACTAATCTATAATACGTTAGCAATTGTTATATAAAATTGTACCAAAACGATAAGAAGCTGACGTTTAGATGTATAGTTAGCCAAAGAAATTGTAGGTTAAGGGATTAACCTACAATTCTTAATGTATGATTCTGAAAATCAGAAACGCACCTTTCTGAAAAATGCATAGAAAAATCGAACGAAATTCGGTAGTACATTGAACGAAAAATGCACAGTGTATTTGTACACATCAAATCACATATGTACGCTTTTCACATTGAAAGGGTTAATCGATCAGACATTTCGCAAGCGTGTGACAAATTTCTCAATCGATAAACAGAAATTCGGCTTGATTATTGATTAAAGCACGATACACGGTGGCCGTCTATCGTTCACGAGGATCTTCCTGGTTATTTCGTCGGGAGGCAACGTCGAATAAATGCCAAACAATGCAAGGACGTGTTCTGGGGTCGATCGCATGGTTCTCGTCGATATTCATAGGATGACTCAGGAATTCGTCGTACCATTTGACTTTCTGATTTCAACGAACATACCTATGAATTTACACAATATCAGCAACGATGTAAACAAGACAAATGTTTTCAAGTATCGAGGTATCGTGCTGACAAAAAAAGGTGTTCTATGATACGTATAGGTATTATATCACAGCTTAAGTGCTATATTTCGTAACAGACGTTTTGCAGGTGTTTTAGTATCGTTGAAACACTTCTCCGACTTGGCGCCTCTGTGTTTCTTTACGAGGGCATCGAGGAAGAGAAAGAAAGAAGTTTCACCTCGGTATCGCGACTTTTCCTACGACCTCGTTTCTTTCTTATTTTCTTTTTCTTTTTTTTTTTTGTTTCTTGTTACATCTATCCATTAAATGAAAGAGAAAAGTTGGACATTTCTTCCGAAAAACTATCTTGCTCAGAATATTGATCGATTCTAGTTGGTCTCCCCTTCACCTTTCGACAAGATATCATCATCAAGGCAACAAATTGTAATTGATTCCTCGCTTTGAGCAAGATAATACCAATGCGGGTAACAAGGACGCGAGGCAACAAAACGTTGCATAACTAACGCCGGTCACGCTTCACGGAGTGATGCTCCTCGTTCCTCTTCTCTTTGGCACAGACATCTCGGTCGCTTCCTTGATATCGAAGCTTCCGCGGACGTGAAATTAGCTCGTCGTCGAAAAATCTCTACGCTCCTTGCATGTATTTTATTTTGTATCGTCTTGTTTCCCTGGTAAATACGATCAGCTGTCTTTCAATAAATCTTTATCAACCCTTTCTCTGCGACAGATTTTAATACGTAACGCATGTGATAAACGGTATATGTTGAATCATTTTGTAAAATTTCTTTTATTAAATTAAACCTTTTCATTTCATTGGTGTCGCTACGGTGATGTTTATAGTATGCATAAAAACTTCATTCAAGTTTTATTTATATTAACAGATTCGGGCTGGATGACGCATAAAAACGTCATTCAGGTTTTTGACTTGGAATCACTTGAGATTTTCGCATATCTCTGTTTAAATAAATTCGTAGAACGTTATAAGTGGTTCAGATTGTCTTCACAAATGTCATAACAGATGTTTCGCAATATTAAAACAATTGTATAATTTTTCAACTTTTTTTTCTTCAAAATGAAAAAGTTTCGTGTTTTGTAAACATTAATTACGTTTGATAAAAATGATTAAATTTTAGGGATATTATGATAATAATGTTATATGATGATAAAATATTTATTTTTAAGTATAGAATTGTTAATTATTCAAATTAAGTATTAATTATCTTCGATTCACCATAAAATTACTTATGAAAATAACATTCTTCGTTAGAATTTTTTTAACTATACAAAATCAAGAAATGTGTTTAAGATTGATAACAATTATCAAAATATGCATCCTTCTCATTTCCTAAAAATTCACCTCCGAAAAATTCTTATTCTCTTTGAACCATTTAACGTGCCCGTATTTCAAGTCGACATATATAATATTTTAGAAAAAAAAAAATAATAGATATTAACATTTTACATATACGCGTATACATCAGTTCCTCGATTTTATTTTAACTTTATGCGAGTTTTTTTTTCACACGTTAATTAATCTCTCGTATTACGCGGTTCCTTTTTTTCCCCTTCCATTATTGGTGATTACTCGTTGCAAAAAAGGAAGTGTTCAAACGATGAAGATAGTAACTTTATGCCAATTAAACCGAGAAGGTTGTTGATTGTAATTTTTATTTCAGACACCGACAGCAATTAAAATTTATCATGATCTTTATGAATTTTTCTTAAGATTTCTTTGTGAAAATATATGAAATATACCATTTTATAATTTATCTCGTATTTTATCTTGAAGTATCGTTATCACACTGGTGGATTCTTACGCGGTTTTCTTCCGCGTAAAAAACAAAATCGCGCAAAAAGTATTTTCTATTACACAATTACAATACTACAAGATAAATTCTTGGAATAACCACTATCGCTTTCGAAATGTTTCGTCGAGTCGTATTCGACATGAAACCGCAGAGGGTTAAGATTCTGAATTCTCGCGAAACAAACGAGCCACACATCATACGTTTCATTTAACAAAAATACAAAGAGCATTCTAAAATTACTCCGTGAAAATTCTCGAGTCTGCGAATCCTTGGAAAAAACACGGGCTCCGAGGAGAACCACACTGTGTTCTTTCTGCGTGTTTAAAATATGGCAGATCCGGTTGATAAGTAAAGCGGTTTCCACGGTTGCATTGAAAGAGCGAAGCGGATGCTGGTGGATTTCAATGTTAAGAAGCAGGAAAAGAAAAAGAAAAGAAAAAAAAAAGAAAAAGAAAGACCCCGGTCAGGGGTATACTCGGGAATGGTTCCACATTTTAATTAGTAAAACCAGCTAAAGCCGAATGCTCGTCACACGTCTGGACGTAAAACGATTATTTCGCCATTGCTCTTCGCGAAGGAGCACCGTTTGTCCCTGTGTCGTGTCGTTTAACCCGCGCATACGCACGCTCTTTTGCGGCTCGATCAAGGACCAATGGAAACTTTTCAAACAGTACCTTCGCGGAAGAGAAAACGAGTTCTCTCTTCCTGTGGTACGCCGAAAATATGCCGTCACCTCTTTTAACCATTAAGATGCAAATGACACGTCGAAGACTAGTGATTTTAGGGTAGGATTCAACGCGACTGTGGTACTTTTCAAATGTGAATTTTAACGAGTTAGCGGAAACGTGAAAATAACGATGATTTTTCCGAGTTCGTATGGAATGTCGATGAAATTAATGTGGGGTAAGAATGCATTCTACGAGCATAGATGAGACTGGTGAACAGTCTTTGTTTATTACAATGGTTCCCCAATGATAGATGTCAGCCTAAGACCTCGCTGATAGGTAATTTCGAGACACAAAGGAATTGAAAGGCATGTAATCAATATTTGAGCCAGCAGTGACACTGAATAGTTCATAAATCGCCCAGCCTGCATTGTTCCTCGCGGGAATCACGGTTGCGGTACGTAGGATCCGAGTAAAAAAAAAAAAGAAGCGCGGTAAAGCGCGTACAATTCTCAATAGAGAGCGCGAACGAACAGTAGCGTATAAAAACAATTATTTCCGTGTGTAAGCCTTTTAAATTAACACCGCTCATTCTACACGCTTCCACTTATCGGTAATATAGAACAAAAATGTTTCAACCTTGGAAGTGTTATTACTACTCGGAAATAACGTACAATCTCACAGATATGGTTTTATTGAAAGGCGATAAAAATTAGGCGAAAATTAGGCAGAAAACTTGGGGCAAAGTTTCATTAATATGAACTCATCAATGTGTGTATATTTGAGGAAGATATAATTTCGATACGATTTAGATTGAAAAAGGTATTTAAATATTGACCTAATTATACAGAATGATTCACTTAAATTAGATTGTTCGAAATTATTCGTAAACTCTTTAACTGTATGAAAAAGTGTAGGAAGCAAAAGGTGCATAGTTTCGAAGTAGATATACGATAGAATTTTTCTGCATTGTTCATACGTAAAATTTTAATAATTTTTTCTTTGAAACGCCCTATACATTTTTGCAAAAATGAAAAGAGCATTAAAAACTGAGTAAAAAAGTATTAAGGCACAATAGGTCTAAAGTGGATATTTATCGAAATATCAGCAAATACATTTCTGAGAGTGTTCAACATTTGCGTCACTTTTTCACCTGAAACTTTTATCGTACATATCTCGGTAAATGCTCACTTTAAGTCTAATACACCTTAATACTTTTTCACTCAGTTTTTAACGCTCTTTCGTTTTCCGTAGAAATACGTAAGCTATCCATTAAAAAAGAAAAAGAAAACAAAATGAAGATAAAAACAATTCTAACGTAACTCCCCCTTGAAATCATGCAACATTTAGTAAATACTTTTTAACGCGATATGTAGAGCCCCATCATCTGTAAAGGTTAAGAAAGGGTGGAGACGTGCGGTCAGCCGAGGTTTCTAGTCGGTCAGTTAGAGTCACCGCGTTCGCAACGGAGCGCATACACTCTCGGCTTCACGGCGAATCCGTGCACGTACAGACGCGCGTGTACGCGCACGCGTGCGAGCAGGAACGCGCTTAGTACCCGGTGCAGTCCGCGGAAGACAAGAGAGGTGAACGAAATGTGTGTCATAGGCTCGGACCGCGCTCCTGTCTCATTGTCATTCGACGTAGTGCGAATGCAACAACGTGTTCGTGCAGGTTGGCTGGCTTCGATGCTCGGTTGAACGTATCGTATGATACGAACGAAGACGGCAAGAGGGAACGTTGAATTCACGAGAGAGGATGAGAACGATCGTGCACCGTGTGTCGTTGCGACGACACACGAACATGAACGTGACCAATCGGTAGCGTCGTTTCGACGCGCCGCAGACCATCGATGCGCGCCGCTGCAATACGGACTAACCGATCCCGGCTTTTTGCATTCTTATGAGACGCTCCTGATCGTCCAATTTGAGAGACAATGGCCTAGTTCCATGGGCAACGCGCGCGCGGGCAAGCACACTCACAGCCAGCTCCTCACGGCCACCGATCGAAGAAAGTTGTCGCGTTTGGCGAACCGCGATTTCGGTTATCGATCGATGTTTCAAGGAATTTTAACGCAATTCGCGAGTAGCCACCAGTTAGTGTATGTTCGAAGCGATTCGAAGTTTCTCTGATACTTGGAACATTTATAGTAGCACTTCGAAACTTATTCGACACTTGAAACTCTCGAAAGTTTGGATAGGGATTGAATTATGAATTTTAGTAGGTATTCAGTTTTCGAAGTTTGAACAGGTAGTAGGAAAATTGAAAATTTGACGAATCTTCAATATGTTGCGCGTGAGAATTCAACATCTTCTACTTAAGCTTTCAAGTTTAATGAAATTTTGATTGTCAAGACACTCGAGATTTTCAAGTTTCTTTAAAATGTGTTGAAACTTTGAAGAATGAAATTTTAAAATTTTTCGTCACTTTCAAGACTCGAGTTTCAAGATCAATCGAAACCTTCAAGATTTTCAATCATGTTCGAAGCGAATTCGCTCCCATAACGCGGAATTTCCTTTACTCGTGTTTTATCGTGATTTCAGTTATCACGTTTCCGAACCGGAAAGTATTTCACGCGCGTAATCAACCTCAGTTTCACGTAGCTCTGTGTTCTTTCCTCCGATAATTTCATGGCAAATATTCCTGCGACGCGATTCGCTCGATATGCCAAATTGATTTCACTCCGGTAGAAATTCTATTTCCGAGTCGACCGAGAGCCGTCGTTACGACGGTGACCAGCGAAAGAAAGAAAAAATAAAAGAAGAATATATCACTCGTTGTTTAAAATCACCACGCAGATTCCACGGATTTCACTTTTTTTCCCCGAGCTTGCGCCAAAGAATATCATCTTGACGCTTTATCTTGGCCAATCTTCCGCGACACCGTGAAAACCGTTCTTGCTTTCACGCGTGCGATTCGCCGCCATCAGCTCTTCCGTTCACGCGCCAGGCCTATTTAACACGCGTGATCACCGCAACTGTTACGCGTGCATGTATACACACACGTACATCAAGTGTTTTCCATCGATGCTCGGATTCTAAACGCGGCAAAAAGTTCTTATCACAGGTTGTCTGGTAACAACTTCTTCAACACGCTCCTTAATTCACACGCGAGCGTGATACGTTCAAACCGTCAATCAGAAATTGGCTTAATGATCGTGCTTTGGTTGTTTGGTAGCCTCGTAATAGATCAGGCCAGGCGAAATGGAGAATTCATACGGTCGATGATTATTATTCCACGAGGATATCAGGCTTGTGATTTTCTATTCCTGGATAGCCGGCTCGTATTTATAGATCGTTCTGGACTCTCGCAGGTATTTATAGAAGCACGATCGTGTTCTTCTCTTTGGCGATCGAGTCCGGTAGGCGGATAGGAAAGCTGGTATGAACAGCTTCAGGAAGACTTGCACGAGAAAAAGAAGCATCTCGCATGCCAATCGGCAAGTAAGCCATTTTACACCGTGAATGCAAACCAAAGGATTCTTTGTACCTTTGGCAATGTTGATTACGATTATATTCTATTTTCTTCTCCTTATCTTCTTGTACCTAGTGAACGTGTCTTTTGTTTGTTTCTTTTTTCTCTCTCTCTCTCTTTCTCTTCTTTTTATTATGAACAAAGTGGGCGGACACTCATGATCGACGAACACGTGTTCCACACATAGGAAAAGATTAAATGGTAAAATGGCACAACCTTGAGGCAGATGTTGCCCTCTTGTTCTCGGTTTAACGTTCGTAGCGTGAACGTACACGAGCGGTATGATCTATTGCGAAAATGATTTACCCGATCGGTATGGAAATCAGCGTCGAACCAGGCAAATGGGAACGTCGCGTAAAAATACCTTCAGGCCTGAAGACACCTAACCATATACGAAAATCGAACCTGTACATTTTCGTACGATGGAATCTGTTCCAGACGATTATTTCACGTGGAAACGAGCACGACAGGCCGGTGCTTTCGTAAATTGTACCCGTACGCGAACGTTCCATGGATGCCGTGAACTAAACGTTACACACACACAAACACACAGTTGTTTTGCTCTGCGAAAATTACAGTCGTGGCAACACGGTAATTTTTCTCTTTTTTTCTCTCTGTATCGAGCGTGTGTGTAATTCATGCAGATCGTCGCGACGCTCGGAAAAATTAGGCGGGATATCGTTTCGCGTGTTACGTTTATCGAGAAAGAAGGAAAATTTTCTATTTCTGTACGTTCTTTAGATGTTATTTATAGACATAGTCGTCTAGTCTTTCTATCAAACGACGCGTGTATACCGTACGACGTGTGTATATGAGCATAGGAAAGCGAGATCTTACGTGAAAGCCGTTAAGGCCGTTTTCAAGCTGGCGGCGCCCGCAGAGAGAAACCGAGAGATCTAACTCCGGAGGATCCACCAACGCTGCACACCTTGTAAAGGTCGTGGAAATGTCAACAAACGAGAGACGACAAGGACGTTGCGGATCGTGTGCCACCGATACGCGATTATGCGTTATTTTTCACGAGGAACAATCACCTAGCCGTGGAATTCTCGCCGACAGAATTCGCCGCGCCTCAATCGAACGCTTCTTTTTTCCTTTTTCCGTTTGTTTTTTTCTTTTTGTTTTTCAACGTTGCATTTGATTAATGACGAGTCGGTTAATATCAACCGGAGAAAATTATACACCTATCTTCGTTTTCCTTTTTCCTGTTTTTCTTTCGATTACTCATATCTTCGAGCATGAGTCGAGCTGTTCTTTCTCGAGATAGATAGAAAAAAAGAGAGGATTTCCGTTGGTAACAGGAATGAATATTTCCGTGTAACTGGTGTGAAACACAGCGGAGATTCTGTGTCAGGAAAAACCGATTTTGCTCGTGATATTTCTATGTAAATCAAGTGTTCTATCGATCGATCTGTTCATACGTGAATATTAGAGCTTCTGGCTAAAAAATTAGGGCTACTCACAATTTTCAACGTCTTTCGTGATTTTAGTAAAATTTCAAGACCTGAACGGAATTTACCTTTTATTAATTATTAATATATTGCATAATTAGTGTATTTTACAGGATTATTTTTATTAAAAAAGAATCTCCGCACTTTCATAGCCAAACGATTCTCCCGACGAATGAATCCAATTAAGAACACACATTAGCTGACTTGAAAAAACATTTTTTGGATATTTGGCAAAATTATTTAAATGATAAAACCGTGTATAAATGCTGCGATCGAAGGGAAGGGATAGGACACACAAATTATTAATATATATACATGCAACGTAAATGTATGTACTGTAATGGTTAATAAAAATCATGATCAAGTTACGTTCAGACTTTTAATATTTACTAAAAACGTGAAAGATACTGAAAATCGTGAGTAGACCTAATTCTTTGGCCATGGGCTGTATTTAATCATGCGATTACGTTTGTCTCTTCTTCCAACAAATTTCAAGTTGTTCGATTTTGCGACTCACCGACTAGATAGACTCGACATGAATTGTACAGATGATCCGTGGCACGTCATCGATAATTTACATAAGCGTTTAAACCGTAGTAGAAGATTTAGTTTAACGCGATCTGTTCTACGCGAGCATTGATGTCACCGGGTTTCTGGAGGAAAGTCGTGTCGGTAAACGGGCGGTTTTCCCGTGTAGAGATTTAAATGGAATCGAACACTTCGATGAGATAAGAAACAGTGTCAATGAAACATTATTGAAAACATATACACTCTTTTTCTCTCTGCTTCTTTGTGTTTTTTTCTCTTTTAACGATCCAGTGTTAATATCACCGCGGTTAGTTCGAATCGGTAATACAGGTAATAAGTAGAATTTTACTGGGTACACAATGAAACGTAGCTCGACACACTGGCTATTCAAATACTACCGTATACGTTTGGACGTAAGCGACAACTGGAACGAAAATCCCGGTGGCAGTGGAACACTGAAACATCGTGGCGATATTCCACGTAACACGCGCGTCGTTACGGCTAAAATCAATGTATCGACGACCTTATTTCCTTAAAACGTACAAGCAAGCGTTGACCGAACACCATTTCTGTGCTAGCGGGTTTTACGTGCTCCGCTACTGTGATTCATATAACCGTTCGGTTCTGAGGGAAAAAGAATCAGGACAATTTCTGTCTCGACGCGTACCAGCCTGTTCCATCGCGATCTAACGTCGCTCGATCGAACGATCAGACGAAAGAATTTGATCGATTTATCGAATGGAAGAATAGAAAAATAAAAAGAAAAGGTTTATTGACCCTTTTTGTACTCGAAAATTAGCTTCGCGGGTTTCGTGAGAAATACTTTGAGCCTTGATATTTTTACTGTTCATTTTCATTGCGATGATAACTTATTTTTGAAAAATTTTCAATACTTCACCTACTGATTTCTCGATAATGTACATTCGATAATTATTTAAGAAAAAAGAGAAGAACTGTATGATGTGTAGTACGAAAGCAAAGAGATCTGAACTTAGAATTGTATCTTCTGAATGTGATAAAGGAACGCATAGAGAATATTTTCACCGCCATTTATGTAAAAAAAAACTTATAGGTTTTTGTGTTTAAAAAATTTGTAGTTTTTTGTATTCCATAAAATGGCATTTTCTATACTTCTCAAAATTAACCCAGAAACCATGCTTTCTATAAAATCTTTTTATTTCTTCGAAAGTATGAACATGTTTGCGGAAAAATGAAAATGTTTCCACGGTGAAAAATATCTTTTTCACCATTGATTACAAGCTTCGATTTATTGAAAATAATTTTCAATGAAAAACTACATTGAATTTACAAGAAAATAAAGAAAAGCGCGAAGATACCTTCACTTTAAAAGGAAATATTTTAATATCAACGCTTTAAGCTCTGAACCTCTTTAAATGCGTTTTTTAATCTATAAATTTAATTAGTTAAATTCTTTATCAAGATTATGTGAAGTTTCTAAATGGATATTTCATGTTCTACAAGAGTTATTTTATCTCATTAGTAAAATTGCACGTTTCTACAAAACTCTATGTAAAATTTCCAACAAAATAGCTGGCGCTTCATGCGTTAATAACTGCCTGGAAAAACACACACTTTTCCGGGTATTTCAAGAAAACTTGCGGGGTTCTGGGAGGGTTAATAGCGAGAAAAGATCGTTTTCAATTTTCCTTATTTTTTCACACGTGAGTACGCAGAATCCTTGCCCAAGGACTATCGATCTCCTTCTTCGCCTCCTCTCTATGCAGCCAGGCTCTAAATCGAGAACACGGCACATCGAGTCGAAAGTTAAACGTTGCACAACAATCCACACCGGTCGCAATATCGCAATATCTTCGTCTTACATGGCACGCCGACTATGTAAACTGTCTAGAAGCGTGCTCCAGTATCTTGGAACGCTCGGCTCGGACGCACGCGTGTCGAAAGTTTTGCTTTGCCGTAGCTATTTTTCATTTCCTTTTCTCTCTCTCTCTCTCCTCTTTTATTTCAACGATACTCTCTTCGAAACACGAATCACGAATTCTGACAATTTTACAAGTGACCGTGTCCCCTATGACAGAATAATAACTCGTGTGTTCAAACGTGTACCGTACTCTATGTCGAACAGTTAGTCGTTGAAACAAGTTCGAATTTTGCCCCCGGAATCGAAAAAACCCGTCCTCCTCTTTCTCCTTCTCTCGCGGTCAGCGTGAAATTAATCCAGCCAGTGAGGAAAGTGAGAGCACCACCTTTTCGATGTTCCATGCGGTCGATGGAATACCTTTACGCTTGTAACCTACCGTTCCAAAGCGGCGCGAGCACGATAACGCTCGCTGGCCGCCGCCACCGCCGCCGCCGCCGCTGAGAAAAGAACGTTCGCCACGGTGGTATTATTGTCGGAGACGAAGGGACAAAGTGCAAATAGCGCGAGAGCAGTGGTTGTTCTAGCTGCGTGTATAGAATGTAAGAGTGTAGAAAAGAAAAACTGTTAAGAACGAAAGCGCTCGTTGAACTTGTTGCTAAGGCGTTCGTTAATAAGTACACCGTCAGATCTGTTCAACCTGTCACAGTGTCGCGCGAATATTTCTAACGATTAAATCGAACGATAATACCTGTTGAATTAAACGTGAAATTCAACGTGACACATTTCAGATGGATAATATGTAATATAAAAAAGATACTAACTTGACTAAGATCCTCCAGAAACAGCCAAAGCTGGAGCCATTTGGCACTTCGCTCGCGTACGATACAGTCATTTCCTGCCTGACCAAGTTCCACACTGTCCCCCAAGCGAGGTTCTTTTTGTTCTTTTTTCTATATTCTTCTTTACGTTTCGATTTCCCTCTGTCAAATTGTTAGTTTTAGGTTCGTGTTTCAATTTCGATAACTCCGCACCGTTTTGTCGTTGGTGTTTTCTTTCCGGTGGAGAAATTGTTACACACGCGCACATGCGGCGCGCGGGCCGCGGTTTAGTTCTCTTCGATCCTTGATATTCGTTTGTTCGATTACCCGGGTTTTATCAGAAGGTTCACGTTCGGCTTACCATCAGGAAGCTCTCTCTAACACGATTGGACGGAACCAGCTGACCGGACGGACCGACTGTCTGCTGACTGAGCTCCACTGACAGACGACAGGACCAACAGAGAACGGGGCCCGGCTGCCACCTCCACCTGGTCATCAGTGCCGTTTTCACCTGCACGATTGCCCTGCTCCGTTTCCTATCGCTGCCGCACATTACCTCGAAATTATTTCTTTTTTTTTTCTCGACGGTCAACTGTAAGTTTTCTTTTTTCTTTGCATTTCTTTATTAATTGTCGAATGTGTCAAATGATTTTACCACCAACGTACATTACCTTAGAATTATTTATTTATTTTTTTTTTATAACATTTGACTGTGACTTTTTTCCACACTTTTTATAAATTTATTTTTAATTATCGAATACATCGAAAATAAACACTACCGTATATTACTTGGAAATTATTTATCCTTTTTTTTTTATATTCCATTGTAATTTTTGTTCATCTTTCTTTTTTTTTTTATTCATTTTTAATTATCAGATAATACTTGTCACTATTATATGCTACCTTGAAATTATTTTATTTTTTATTGACACTTGATTGTAGGCTTCTCTTTCGTTGTTTCCTTTTTTTTTTTTTTTTTTTAATTATCGAACGAAGTGAAAGTAGCGATCACTACCGTATCCTACTTCGAAATTATTTTTTCTCTGATATTTGATTGTAATTTTCATTTACCGTTCTTTCTTAATTTCTTTTTAATTACCAAACGCATTTTAGAAGTAACGATTGCTACCGTGAAGTATTTTAAATGATCTTTTCTTCTTGGAACGCTGGATTGTAGTTTTCTTTTTTCTCAATTTATTTCGAATTACCGAACGTATTTAAACTAGCGATCAGAGATGAATTTTTTCTTCGGACATTCGATTGCAATTCTTTTCCAAGTATCCTTCTCTTTAATTTATTTTTAACTATCAAATGTACCGGAAGATCGGCGGATAATGTAAATAAGGGAAATAGGAAGTACAATACATCGTGTTTAAAGAAGATTATCATTTCCGAAAGTTTCATTTTGTATATTAAAATTCATTAGATACACATCGACGATCCATCGGCAAATAAAAGTTGATTAACTTAATCAACAAACCACAATTTTTACAGCATGTTTGTCCAGCAAACAGTTTATTATTTGCAAAATATTTCCCTTGCTAATTACACTTCCTGGAATGTCTCATACAAGAGTTCCAGGGAGTGTTATCGAAAGCCTCCGAAATTACCAGGACGAGAGTGTCCATCGTTCGTTAAAAGGATTCGCGCGCTCGTTACGACACGATTCGCTAAAGAATTCTTGCAAAAATCAATGACACGCCTCGCCTTTCAAATGGATCTGCTTTCGAAGCAAGTAAAAGGAGAGCGTTTCTGACTTCGTGTTTTCTTCTTCGCTCGATATCAATTCCAACAACGATTACCACACACCTTGTCACTTTTCTTTATGGTTCCTTAAACCAATGGCGCCTCGTTAATTGCTCTTTCATTATCCTCGCATTAACATTCGAATAATCGTTCGAATTCTAAACAACAGTGAAAAATTCTTCAATGAATTATCATTTGTTTTTTTGTTCTTTTGTTATTTTGTTTTGAAAAAGTTTGGAGAACTTTGGAGGATAGTTATCTTACACAAAACAGTGCTGTTCTTACGGCACTGTCTGCGTTCGAATGCCGTAACACCGCGGCTCGTCCACCTATCGCCTTACCTGTACATTTCGAAGCGACATCTCGCGCTCAGTTCCTACACTCTTCTCTCACCTTGCCGTGGCCTAGCCTGCGGCGGAATTGCGACCTTCTGGTACCATCCACCGGTCACCTATTGCCTTTTTTGTTGCAACCACCACCGTGGAAACGCACCCGACTGCGTAACTTCCAAGACACACCTGTAACGTGATTATTAATTCCTGAGGAAAAAGAGTATTCTCTTTCTTTCTTTCCTTTTTCTTTTTAACCCTATATAGCACTGTATGACTGAACCCTTTGCAGTCATATACTCAGTGACTCAACATCGACAGCGATGTGTAATTGTAGTATAATTGTACGATAAAAAATTAAATTATAAATGTATAATAATTGAAAAAAAATTAGAACGTAATTAATATACTTTGAAATATTTGTGTAAATATAAATGTGTAATAATTAAAAAAAAATTGTAACCTAATTAGCGTAATTTGAAATATTTATGTAAATATAATTATATAATAAAGAAAATACATATGTATGTATGTAAAATAAAATTGGGAATATATGGCGGACCGGCTGAAACAAAATTGGTGAAAATATCACAGATTTCAAAGGGTTAAAAGTTATATATCTATTTATCTATGTTTTATAGATCATATTTTATTTGTTTATTGCTGTACTATTACATCGTTGCATTATCACATTATTATTAGTTAATCGTTTTCATAATAATTATTAATTTTTTTCTTTCTAGCGTTTTTCAAGATGTAAAATTTTAATCAATTGTAATTTTTCTTCTCACAAACACAGAAAAATTTGGTTATAGAGGGTTAGATGGAAATCCTAGTTATGCAAATTTATGTTCGAAGAATATCGTAAACTTTTGAATAACATAGGGAACTCTAAAAATGTACAGATTTTATAGAGGATCTATTAATTCATCTGGAAATCTTGAAGACGTCATTAGATAGGTCATTTACGTCATCAGCTCGTCTAAACCGGCCTCAATCGTGTGATTCATAGGTGAAATGAAAAAGACGCAAGTTTTTTTTCCACTCTCACGTGTTCTCCACGTGTATCCAAGTGCTCTCCTTGGTTACTTCGTGAAAAGTTAGGGTTTTCTATTTTTCAGTTGATAGAATCTTTCAGTTCGACTATCGCAAGAGGTGATATATTTAACAACACTGTTTTTACATAAGTCTAACGTAGAACTCGCACAGTTGAACGATACAATGAGTATAGAATAGACAATTTGAGTAGAAACTAAGAAGTTTTCACGTCTTTCTGCACGTTGTACACCACATTCGCCGATGTCTGGAATTGTTTCTTCTCTAATTCTGTGATACGCATCCTTACGATATTGTTGACGCCGTTCTCTCCGATTGAACAGGGCAACGACAGAAATGTCTCGTGACAGACTTCGTGATGACCCTGTCAACGAAAGAACAATCATTTCTTACTTAAAATTTGAGAAAAATTAAATATTACAAAGACTAGGCTGAAAAAACTGATGAAAATTTGTTGGCAATATTAAAAATAAAGGAGCTGCGTAAATTCGTTAAATGTATTTTTTAGAACCAAATATAACAAATTTACTGTAACATTTTTACAATTTTGTGCAATTCTAATTTCTTGAAATATATGAATATATTACTAAACCAACAGTGTTAATTAATATATATCTCAGAAACTACTGTACGTTAAAATTTAAAATTGAACATGACGGTATAAAATTCGATTCCCCATCGATCCACAAAGTTCGATTAAAATCTCGATTGCCGTGAAATTTCTACACGAGGCAGAATTCAAACCGCGAAGTAAGCTTTTAAATATTGCATGGCATTGATGTTTTATACTTGAATCAAGGTTGAAACCGGTATAACCCTCTGCGAGTTCTTCAGTATACACGACACGATGTCGCCAACGGAAAGGCCAATAGCTGTGTTCGAGTATCCTTTGAGACATCTCACCGTAGGTCCACTGAACGAACACAAATTAAAACGAAAAAAAAAGCAAGAGATGAATGATTTTAAATTTTTCACTAGAGAAATAGAGAAAAAGGAGGAACTCACAGTCTGATCACTTCCTTAGAGATCTCGTACCATCTTTCCTCGTCCGTTTCGAGGCCGATGTTCGGTAGTATGTCGCGAAACTGCACACCCGCGACGTTCACTCCAGACCAGAGTGGAACTAGGAAACAGATAGTCGTACGGATTTAAACAGACGCGTTTATACGTAACGTATTGCTTTCTCCTCTGGCAGAAAATGTAAAAAATTAGATCACGTACGCGCACCGCGTCGAATTCTCTGTGACGAGCAACACGATTTCGATATGTACTGTGTAGGAACGATGTTGAATTTCTGTGCGTGTTTAGGATCGGTACGATAGTTGCTTGAACGAAGAATATTTGAATTAGAGCGACAGGGGTGAGAAAGATGATTGCTTGAAGAATATCGCGCGAACGAAGGTTGCATTGCTATTCGAAAATTTGAATAAATTTGATCGAATGTTCGCGAAGAATGTCTACCATAGAGTGAGATGAAAATTAATTTTGCAGAAATTCTTTTCGATTTTTGGATACAATCATCGAAACAATTATTGAAAAAATATCCATCGTTGTTGATAAGTTATTGTCATTTTTTGGGCAGCTTGCAAATACCATTGCGAATATATCGCTTCGAATGGCTGTACTAATTGTATGAATCCAGTCAGAAAGGATTTATTTGAAGATAGATAGAGAGAGAATTAAAAAAGTGTGAAAAATGAATAAAACTATGAAATAGTGTGAAAAATAAAGTAGAGGCACAGTAAAAAGGTAAAGTTGTTAATAAGAATCTATATGAATAGCTGTATAGTTCCAGTTTCAATTAAATATATTTTATTTTAAATTGCATTTGCCCAGGTCAGTGTGATTTTTAGAGGCAATAACGTAGATTTGTGTGAAATAAAATAGTAAATGTAGCTGTATAATTCTATTACCAATTAAACATATCTGATTTCAAATTACACCTGTCCAGGTCAGTGTGGAAACGCAGATATGTTAACGAGAGTCAGTATACTTTTTTAAAGGCAATAACGTAGATTTTTATGGAATAATATTAAGTGTAGCTGTATAATTCTATTACCAATCGAATATATTTTATTTTAAGTTTCACCTGCCCAGTTCAGTGTGACTTTTCGAGGTAATAACGTGGACTTGCATGTAAATAATATATTTTATTTCAAATTACACCTGTTCAGATCAGTGGAAAATGCAGATATGTTAACGAGAGTCAGTATACTTTTTTAAAGACAGTAACGTAAATTTTTGTGGAATAATATTAAATGTAGCTATATAGTTCTATTACCAATCGAATATATCTCACATTAAATTTAACACCTGCTCAATCTCGTTTACGGAAATCACGAAAACTCACAGTATACTCACCCTGACTTTCCCCATGTTCGCCGATAATGTACGCTTTAACCGAACTCGGAGCAATTCCCAGACGATCGGCGATTAAGAAACGAAACCTCGCTGAATCAAGATGAGTTCCACTTCCGATCACTCGGCTTGCCGGTAATCCGCTCACTTTCCACGTTACCCACGCCAAAATGTCAACTGAAAGTAAAAGTCACGGTTTCTACCTCGCAGCTTCACACGCGTTGTTCTCAGCCAACTGTTTCTCTTCCACTGTGATAAATCACTCCTATTGTTTCTTTTTTATGTCTTTCTACAAAATTCAAACAGTAACCTGGATTGCTGACGATTATGAACACAGCGTTCGGACTGTAACCAACCAATGTTGGTATTATATTCTTCAGTATCTCTGAATTACGTTGCACCAAGTCTAATCGCGTCTCACCCTTAACTTGCCTCACACCTGCAGCTATGATGATCACCTTCGAATTGCTTGTGATACAGAAATCTGAAACGACACTTTTCCGTTACGTTCTCCTGCCTATTAGGATGATTTATCTTTATGGTTGATACTGTAGTATCATAAAATATTGATCTCTGCCTAAGGAGCACAGGAAGAGGGCCATAAAAGAGGAAACAGACACAAATCAGACCCTTTAGTTAGGGACTTGGAAAACGTGCGAGGCTCGCTGACGCATTCATTTCTTTTTTTCTTATTTTTTGAAAAAAAATTGCAAAGTGGAGTGGTTGTGTGGTGACGACAAAGTGAAAAGGGGATGAAAGTGTTCTTTTTTTTTTTTCTTGAGGTTAGTGTTGTAGAGAAAAAAGTAATGGTACGAATTGTAGCATCCAGTTGCAGATTGTAATTGAATTGCCATTTGGGTTGTGAGTTGTATAATTGTTGCTTTGATTCACATAATTTCTTAACCCTCTATGACACGTGATTTGGAAGCTTTTTGCGTGCCAATTAATTTAGTGCCTTTTTTCACAAATTTCGATGTTTATTTACAACAAAATCGAATACAATTTTAATGTTCAAAATAATCTGCGTTATTTTGGATCACTCTTTTCCATTAATCTGGTAATTGAGGAATTACTTTTCTGAAAGAATATTACATATAAAAAATAAGTCAATTAAATTGTTTGGACTTTATGAAAAAAAGGCACCGAATTAATTTATAAATCCAATGCATTTTATAACTTTTATTTTATTTCTTCACTGTTACACTGTTTCGTTATACTATTGTACTGTTACATTATTAGTAATTGTTATCCTTATAATAATCATAAATTATTTTCTTCTCTTATTAAAATACAAACTTGTAATCAACTGTAATCTTTCATCTCATGAAAAAGAAAAATCGGGTTACAGAGGGTTAATACGAAATCTTTGTTGCGAATCAGTGTAACAAAGGCGAGTGTATAAATAATATATAATAAATTGCGGATTTGTATTCAAATTCATATTTTCGAGAGTACAGTAACAAAAAGTGGAATTTTAGTAGAAAATGATAAACTTGTATATTTAGAAATTTAGAAACTATCAAGCAAACCATTAGTAATTAAAATTTTACGATATTTTCCCGTAAATCATTCGATATTGTACGATTCCGTTTCTGAAATAATCTTAATTACCTGTGTCAAAATCGATACGAGGATCATCTAAAAATACCGAACCGTGGCAATAATCCATTCCCTCTCCCTCGAGCTTCTTCGGGAATGCATCGACCATCGCAATATGCGGAGTGATTCCCTACGATGTAGCAACAGAAAAAAAAATTATACGCGAATTGACGTTGACTCTCAATCATCCGAGGACATTTTCCAGGATTTCTAGTATTTATATTCCTGAGCCTCGGTTTGGCTTTCCACGCGCTTTCACTTATGTATCTGCGTTTGGAACGAACTGTACGTGGTTCTCGAATGTTCGATAAGTATGTGTTGAAAAAGGTCGAGGGATGATATAAACGTCGATGATTTACCTGCAAGAGGAGTGAATTTGTGACGGCCACACCGACCATACCCGATCCTACGACAGTCACCTTGTGACAACAATCTTGCACTGGTTCCGCAAATTTGCATAGAAGCTCCTCTTTCAAACATGGCTGTCTAAAATGGACAGATATTTTTCTCACTGAAACACTGAAACTTTCTTTTTTGTTTAGAGCTGTGTATATAGATTGTTAAGTTTATTAACACGTTCACTGTCACATATGGTGTAAGTTTCATATGTACAGGTACAACGAATCAAAGTTGCTTCTCCTCGAAATTCATAATTTGGTAATTGTGTGAAGAAGGGGTTTTCTCATCGATTTCAAATACTTGGAAATGTGTTGTCGAAGCTTGATACTAAACTAAATTTTTTCTAAACATGTTACCATCACTCAGGTTTAGTGATATTTTTTCTTGTTACGTGCATTTTGTGCAATTTTGCACTTTCAATTTTCTTATAAATGTATAAAAATCCACAATCTAATAATTATCCATAATTTTTTTTTATCGCTATTTATTAAGGACTCGCATCTCTGCTTCAGATTATACTGAATAGATTCGACGTTAATTTATGATCTCTGCATAGTACGTGATCGTTTAAAAGTAAAATTATCGCGAGTTGTTCTCAAAAATCAAATTTATCAGTCTATTACACGATATCGAGAGTCCTTAGGGAGAACTTGAAAGTACTCTCGAGAGTTCTGGCAGAGAGCTGGACACACAGTTTGAGAATACTCTCGAGAGTAATGGCTGAAAACTGGACACACAATTTGTGAGTACTCTCGAGAGCAGCTATTGTATATAACTCTAAGATGAACGTATACTCCAAATTTCACAGATTCTTCTCAAATTCCTTTTCATTTACTAAATTAATATACTTAAACGTGTAAACTTTGACATTTGACCAATTTTACCTCGTTCTATTTCTTCCATCGACTATACAAATAAGGACTCCGCTAAACATCTGGACAGTGAACGTATTAAATAATAACGACGAAAATATTTGGTATTTAATGTCAACCTAAATTTGTATTTCACTCATAAAATTTTAAACTAAACCTGACGATAAAAAAAGAACTCGAAACACACAGTGAAGAGGGATGTGATTAGGTTTGTCTTTGAATACATAAAAACCAGGTCCGCTTACACAAAACTGACCGCTCTCTGTAAATCAGATTCAGAGGTGGCGTCTTTGCCAAAATCAGCATACGCTAGTTTCTTAGTTTTAACCTTGGTGAAGACCTCGCTGAGTATAGTCGGTGGTAAAGTGCGCCGGAAGTGTCTTGTTGCCAAGCTTCTCCTCGATATCAAGCGCATCGTGCATCTGAGACATGCTGGCAGTAACGAAATTGATAGCATGCGCGATAAAACCATTGCTCCTGTCACCCGATAATTTCGTTAATATCCTCTTGTTACGTTTCCATGAAAACTGTCACATCGCACACGACTGACAGACACACGATGGAAAAATCGACGCTAACGATCATAACAGGTCGAAGAAATCGCCATTTTGTCGATTTGCCAATTGTTAAACAAACTATGGTTACAAAAATTTTCCCTCCTGATCGAGGCATGCAACTGCGATAAATTAAATTTCGAAATTCTTCTGAAAATATTACTTACGATATTCACTGGGAGAAATAATTATTTCGACGGTTCAATTAATCAAAATCAATTTTATTGAAACACTGGTATAAATATACAATACAATCTGTAACATCTTTGATAGTAAGAATTGTTAAGGCTTCGTGTTTTCTAATATATTGAGGTTAAGTTGTACGGAGACGTGTGTCAGTCTATGCCAAGCTTCACGCGAATTAGGCGTGTTTCTGACAGTTACGAGACGTAATAAATTTAATGAATAGCGTAGAGTTTTCTAACCGACATCACGATTCACCGTACGTTTCTTTGTACTTCGACTTAACTGATTTAAGTATCCCATCTTAAATTAAATAATAAAACGTGTAATACAATTACATTACCATCGTATTATTACATCGATCTAGTTGAATGCGATAAAACCTATCGCAGATACATTACACGAACAATATGCAACACAGTAATACTTTGTGGTCAGACACATTATCATTAGAAAATTCTGCCGGACTATGGAACAACATACGCGACGTATGCTGTCGAATAAATAATTTTCGTGTTCGTTTAAATAAGTTTAAATATTTCCCGATGTTCGTTCGTTTTAAGTTATCAATCACGTAACGCTATGTAACGAAACTTAAGTAAAAATGTGCTCGTTCAACGGTGCCATAATATACGCCCATGAATACGAGATTAAATAACAAAACGATTCCATTTATCAAGGAAAATAAAATAAAATAGTGTTGTTCAAGCGTCCTTAAATGACGACACGTTGATTAAAATTTCAAGTCTTTCTGCAACTCGTACATCTTCTCGGCAGATTTGTGCAAAAGCCTCAGCTCCTCGGGCGTCATTTTCTGCTCGACGACACAGAAAACACCGCTGTTGTTTAAACCACACGGCAGAGATAGGAACACGTCTTTCTTGATGTTATGGTATTCCTGAAATATTATCGAGAAATATTATCCGTCAAGTTCATTGCTCAACGAACGATAAAAGTCAAGGAGGAAAATAAGTTTTTATACGTCTAGACAAATTTCGACAACTCATTTCGGCAATCTTTGAACGTCGATATCATGTGTCTCGTTCTCGTATGAAGTTATACAACACGTGTGTGTTATCGACTTACGGCAGCTCTTGTAGATATGGCGTGAATTTGTCCGGTATGTCGCAATATACTAGCGGCGATGTTCGAGACGCTCAATCCAATTGCCCATGACGTGTAACCCTTTAGTCTGATCACCTCGTATGCGCTGTCTACAACCTGTTTGTGCAAATCCTTCCATTGTTCCGTGTCTCTGTCGGTACCAACGTTCTCATCCAGATCGCGTAACCTTACGCCGGCAACGTTGACACCCGACCATATCGGTACTACACGTGAAACAAACAAATAGAAAATATATACAGCGCGTCCTATTAACCCTTTGGCAGTTTAATACTATGAATTACGGAAAAGATGAATTTTTTTAATAATTATATCGTGTGTAATCGAGATACAGAAACATACGCCACATTTTTGAGAATGATATTTCGTTTCTTTCTAATTTTTATTGGAAGAATTTTTTTTTTTTTGAATGAAACTGTTCGATACTCGACCCAACCTAACCCCGAGTCTCACTCGAGATAAACTGACGAGGAGTTAATATTCGGATATCGTTTAATCCTTTCTATGCGGCGTATGTACGTAAATGCAGTTTGCATGGATAAGGTAAAATGTGTGAATAGATAGCGTTATGTAGATGAGAGGAAATGTGTAACCCTGTAAAATAATTTTCTAAGTGATAAGTAGCAACTGTGCTTAAATGAGAACAATCGTTCCTTTAACCTAAAACAATCGTTTCTTCGCGTAGATGCCAAATATATTCGGCGCTTGGAATGAGAGATTTGAAACAGAATAACTTTTAAATTTAATCAAATGACGTGAGTTCTTGCGAGATGTTAGATGACGTGTTGAAACATTTTTGAGAAAATTGCAATTGCTTGAAATCACGAAGAAAACAAGAATCGCTGTTTACAATTTTTTTTATCTGAGCCCTCAATGAAAATTTTAAAAAATGCATTTTGTTGGTTTACATCGATTTATATACACGCTGAAAATTGTTGCTGTAAACCACAAACGATTAAAAATTTCGCGACGAGAAGAAAATTTTTAAAATTAAAAAAAGAGTTTTAAAAGTTCTTGATTCGTTTCTCTCTGAATATTATTTTATTTATGCACAGTTCGTCAACTGAATGTTTATATAACGAAAAACTGATCAGAAATAATATCATTTTGTGTTGTACATTGTCTATGCCTTTTCTTTGATTTTTCAAGTGTCTATACTTCCATGAATCGTAGCGTACATGTAACTCCGATTGAAAAGTACGATCAGCGTGTAAAAGAATATGTTACACTCGTGTTCCACGTGAATCAGATCAAGATCACGATTAAAATTTTAATTCTCGAGATAATCGTTACGGTGACAGTCGGATTTCTCGTGAAATCGACTTTATCGTAGATAGCAATTATTAATCAGGTTCTCTGTCCATTAAGAATATTTATAGCATTAGTTTTTAACTTACCACTTGAGTCACCGTGTTCACCGATAATATAGCCGTGGCAGGATGTAGGTGCAACGTCCAATTTCTGCGAGAGAAGGAAACGGAATCTTGCGGAATCTAAGTTAGTACCGCTTCCGATCACTTGATTCTCTGGCAGGCCGGATAATTTCCACGCTACGTAGGTTAGAATATCAACCGGGTTCGAGACGATCAGAAGAACAGTGTCTGGGCTATATTTGACCAATTGTGGAATGATTCCTTTAAAGATGTCTGTATTACGTTGAACGAGGTCCAGCCTTGACTCGCCTTCTCTTTGTCGAGCACCAGCTGTCACGATACAAAGTCTTGAGTTCGCTGTAGAAGCGTAATCCGTGCTAGCGTTGATTTTCGCGTTCTTCAAGAACACACTACCGTGTTGTAAATCCATCATCTCGCCTTTTAACTTGTCCGCCATCACGTCGACAAGCACCACGTTATTGGAAACGTCCTGTAACGATGAAAGATTTATTTGAATATTTATTTTTACTTTATTTTTTTTTTATTATTTTTTTTTTTAAGTTGATCTTACATTTGTTAGGAGGCTGAACGCACAGGCCATTCCAACCTGTCCAACACCAACCACGGTGACTTTGTTGTGGTCACTAGTGATCGGTTCTATCACCGTGTTCAATAATTTGCTTTTCAACGATGCCATTTTCCTGCCGAATGAATTGTCTCGTTTAAATTTCGAAAAAGTTTTATCGACTCTCGTTTAGTTTCTTCAGGTTCTCTGTGTTGGCTAGTCGATCAAGGTCAAAAAGGTCACGGAGGTCGCTTCCATTTCACGAGAATGGGCGTGACACACACGATAGATTGTTTTTAACGAAAAAGAATTTTTTTTTTATATATTTTTACGTGGTATTCACATTGCGTTACAATTTTTCCCAATATGTTTTTCGTTTCTCTCAATTCTTTCACTCTAGCGTCTTTCAAGGTCAGAAAGGTCACGCAGAGATCTCGGCGTATTTCAAAATTTCCGTGAACCGTTTTTCCTTACGACCAACTTAGATTCGTTACTCAGCGGAAGAAACAGATTTAGATATTATTCGGAGAAAAGAAAGAAACAGAAATCATTGTTAATACTAGCATGCGTGCGAACCAGGAACGTTCTTTTGCAACGTTTCTTTTTCTTCTACTTAACGGAAAGATCGGAAGCAAAAGCCTTTTCCTGGTTCAGAAAGTTATCAAAGTGTTTACTATATGTACACAAGTAATCGCGTGTACATGAATGAAACGCTGATAGCCACAGTGACGTGGTGAGTAATATGCAAGCTCACGAGATGACACTAGCAGTATTGTGTCAAGCATGTGCATACCGGTAACACGCTGCACGCTATAAGAGTACAGGTTACACGTGTGCATTGGCAAGCGTCTAAAATAAAACTACGAAAAGATCAAACAGCAAAACAAAAAAAAAGAAACTACGAAATAGGAAAATCGTTAAAACGTTAAAAAAAAACAAAAGCTCACACCGAATTGTTCACACTGACATTATGACGCAATAAAGATCTGCTAAAGTAATACCAATTAAACGATGCTTCAATGCTATTCCGTTCTGACCTCCTTTCTTTTATGGAGTGCTGCACTATAACCGTCCGTTTAAATCGTCACACAGTCAATAATAAACCGTCGAGTAAATTCGTCTCGCGTTTGGTACGTGTTAAAGAGTTAATATAAATATTGCACTAACCTCATTTTGAAGAAAAGTGATGAGGGGAAAAAAAGACAAAATAACAGAAAGGAAGAGACAAAAAGAGTGAAGCAAGCACCAAGACCAAGTGTGTGTTATTTGGGCGGTTTACCAACAGTCCCGTATATCCGACTCGTCTGACAGCTCAGAGACTTCTGTTTGCGAAAGTGACCTTGTCCCCGCTTTTTATACCTCCCATAAGGCTGCAGCGAGCTCGGTGGGCTCAGTCTGACGAAACCATGAACGCAACCAGGGGTATCTTAGGAACGATAAAATTCGCGCCGAATTTTCTAACGAATTTTCACGCGGATCTTTGGTCACGTGCTCGGCGATAACACGTTCTGTGGATGTTATATTGAATCGACCGGTAATCGGGCTACGATTAACACTTAAAGACACCTATAGTGCGTCTTTATGCCTACGCAATTTTCGGGAATGAAAGTGACGTTGCGCATGCGTAACGTGACGCAACAACGGGTTCCCTTCTGAGAGAAGCGTGTGTGTTCATCGACCCGAGCCGTTGCTTTCTTTTCAATCCTCGCTAAATAGCGTTAGGGTGAATAATAAAAATCCGGTTCGAGGATGTGTTTCATTTCGCAGGGAACTAAAAATACTCTCGCGCGAGGGGAGAATCTGTGGGTTATTTATTTCACAGGTTGACGAACCGATGTATTCTTTCGAACGTTTTCCTTGAAATTTCCGCACCTGTTTGTATAAAATTTCTTCGTTCTCTACTATCAATTTTTCTCCGAGATTAGCCCCAGTATTACGATTTCGCACGATCAAGGCCCGTGTCAATTTTTCCATTAACTCTGATTATCGTTGCTCGAAAAATAACAGATGGTGCAACGAATGATGTCACTTTTAAGGATCGTGGTTTACATTTAATCAAATGGAATTTACTTCTTGCTCGGATTCGTTGCTTCGCCTAATCACGTCAGATAACCTTCTTGCAAACTCGCGGAATGCCTTTCGATAATAGAAACAGAAAAAAAAGAAGTGGACCTTATAAGAAATTTTTTTAAGAAATTTCAAAATGAAGTCTTATTTTTAAAAAATTAAATTTTGCACGACAATAAATTATCGTCGTAATTGGAACGAGCAATTGTTACTTTTTTATCGTAACAATCTCGCGTCGATAGTGTGTATCACTGATACACTATCGACGTGTGCATTCCGTGAGAGTGTCGCGCGATTCCTGGAAGAGAATAGTGTTATGGCGCGCGGTATTTCTCTACGTTGAATCATTTTCACGAATACCACGTTGCATTGGAACAAGAGTGACGCAATGCATCTTCACACGGCGGTAACTTCACGTTCTACGTGATCACGAGCACCTTTCCGATGCTTCTACCAGGAATCTAGCTCTCTTTTACTCTTCACCGCCTATATGTTTCTACAGTTATATATATATGCCTCACGTGGCTCTAAAGCCTACACAAATATAATAGTTGAAGAGGTTGTAACAGGTCGACGTGCGCGAAGACACGTTTGTCAAACGTTCCTCGATGCTTTACCAATTTTATTGTGACTTTCAAGTTCGAAACAAGTTTCGGTGGAATCTCGGTGAATAGATTTTAAGGGAACAATTGAAATTTTCGAATTATGAAGCTTTCGATTTATCGAAGTACCCAAACTGAGAAAGTTTAATAAACGAAAAATGGATTCGCAGACGTTTTCTACACGAGTTTGGTTTCTCGATTTATGAATATTGAAAGGGAGACTAACTCAGCTTTAAAAAAGTCAATTATGTAAATATATGTATGCATGTAAATATGAAGAAAAAATAAATTGTAATTTGCATGGTGTGGTTTGTGTTAGGCGTAGAAGTACAAACATTTGTGATGGTATTTGTAAGGTAGCAGAAAAATGGCAAATGATAATTAAGAATAGTAGAAATTATTCCGATGATCGTTCTTTTTTCATTCTTTTTGAATGAAACGTTGCATCAAATAGTGGGAGAGAATTTGTTTCTGCAAACTTAATGTTTGCTGTAAATCTTAAGAAAATAATTCGAATTATAGGAAATTTATATTTCGATTTATTGAGATTTTTGCAGCTTTAAAGAAGCTTTCGGGTTACCGAGATCCTATTGTACTAAGTATACGTTTAATAAATTTAATATTTTATACAAATATATTTACACACTAATATGAGTGAAAAACCTCATATAAATATATATTCTACATACTTTAATTTTCGAGTTATGGATAATTACAGAAACTGTTCGATTCAGCCAATTTCTATTGGAAATTTACTTTTGAGTCTATCTAAAAACCACTGTAGAATCAGAGTCTATCCATTGAAAGCCGCAATAATATCGAGAAAATAAGAAAAAACGTTTTATCTATGATCATAATGTCCTGGCATATCAGTTCGGAATTCGCAGGTTCGATTCCCGCGCTTTTTTGGTCCCTCAAATTTTTCCTCTACTTCTACACTATTGTGTATTCAATGCAAGTGAATAATGTTGCACTTTCTGCAAGAAAGAATACAAAATGTGTTTTTTGAGACTATTCGAAAAATATTTGGTATTTTCCAGTGAGTACACAACTCAATAATCACAGTATGCAGTATTAACGTGTGTATTGAAACACGAGGCGAGGTAATTCGAACATTTTATTCTTTTATCTCAGATTTTTTTCAATTAAAATACGCCAAAGGGTTAAAGTGAACATATATGTATGAAAAAAAATTTCACGAAGCACTGTGTTCACCTATATTCATGTCTTCTATTCATTTTTGTATTTCATTTGTTCTCTTTGTCCAATTATTCTCGTCGTGATACTCCCGCGCTGTCAAAAAAACGTTTATACGCAAGATACGTTGTTTACATTTTATTTCCAATGTACATCGTGCTAGTTTCAATCTTGGACCTTCAATTTCTGCAAGTTTTTGTGCCCACATAATCTAATCGGTGACAGACGAGATGAAAGGTTACCACGTTTCGCAAAAGATATTAGGTTTTTGCAATTGCCCTTTATACTATCGTTAACTTTCATTTTAATTGAATGGAAAAAAATTAGTAGATGAAATTCACATTCTCCGCGTCTTCGTAATCGTATTCGTTTGTCATCGTCGTTGCGAGAAAAATTGAAGAACGAAGATCCGCTACGAGCTTGCCACTTTTTACTTTTTACCGTTTAAAAATTCAATTGCTCGAACGTTGCATGGCTGCGTTATTCGTGTGCAGCAAGATAGCGTGTATAATTACCGAAAAGGCAGTATTCGACATCTCGAATTAGCATAACTGTACGAATAGTATACAGAGTCGACCAATAACACTGCGCTTTAATCAGTCGTGTGACTCGAAGACGATCTAGGTATAATCTATGTGATTCGCTACTTTCGTTGAGGTAACAGCTAAATGGCTATTTTCATTAATTTGTTTGATACCTTCAGAAAGTTCATTTCTTGAACTACTTTTTCGACGAATTTCATATAGAAATATTGATTATTGTAGTTACTGTAGTAACTAGCATGAGAGGCCTCCAAAAACTTGTGGAAAAAGGAAAAAATTTCTCTGAAAATTCAGAAATGGAAAATTATACGACTTTCTTAAACTATAACATGACAGCTTAGCAAAAAAAGAAAATAACTTATCAGCAAATAGTGTGTTAAAAAAAAAAAATGTGGAGGATCAGTGAAAAATAGAGCACCATTAGGAATTAGTACCAAAAATTCACCCTAAGTTCAAAAAAAGTCACTGAAACAAGCTTCAAACTTCTGCTACTTCTTCATTTCTGCGAATTTTACTTTAAAATTTTAACGATTCATTCTAGAAATCCTAAACATTCAAAGAAAATGAGAAAAAGGATTTCCATTTTTCTCAATTCGTCACAGTGTGATTTCCTTAAGTTTTCTACGAAGCGCCGTGAAACGTGCCTATATTTATCTTCGCCTGTATTCAGACGAGGTACGAGATCTTATCGATCGTCTGGAGATATTACACGATAGAACATTAAATATAGTCGCAGTTATCTAAATTATTAATAGATGACGATAATTTGCGATTCGTTCGATATAATTGTTAAACCGAATAATATTTCCAAAAAAAAAACAGATACACATTTTTTTTGTTTTAGTTAAAATAGGAAGCAGATCGATGATTTCTATATTACGTTTCGTTACTTCGGGAAGAGTAAATTGCACCATTATTATCGTACAATTGCCTCCGCGTGAATACTAAGTTCGCAGAAACGCAGCGGAATTGCATCAGTCTTGCATCACTCGCATCACGGATAACGAGGACCACCGAGGTTTTAAACGTTTCCGATGAATCTGAGTCGCATGAAGAAGCGTTTACAGGTGGCACGCAAACCATGAAAACTCGAGGACGTTTTCTCGGGCGAGAGTGTGCCGTGTACAAATATAATTCGTGCTCCGTATGCAATCGCAAAAACCGAAACGACACTGAAGATCGTGTCTTCTGAAAAACGATCGTACAAAACCATTTATGCGAACGCGTAATCCTGTAATATACCTTCGCCCTTTATTGTGTTTCTTTCTGCGATTCCGCCATTTGCAGAGCACAAAGTTAATCTGTAATAAGAAGGTTGCTCTTCAAGATGGACACACTTGAAACATCCTCCGTCAGCAATTTTCTCATCCTCCTCGAGTTAAACGCATCACGAATTACATGGCTACTGCAACAATGTTGAATTGAAACATCGAAAACATCCTCGAGCGTATAATTCCACGAGAATTACGATGATTCATAAAATTCGTATTACAATAAGTAAGCATTGTGGTAGATCGTGAACTAGAAAATGATTTATCAACCCTTTACACTCGAAGTTTCTGTCCTGAAGTTGAATTTCTCAGCCTATTTGAGGTTTGAACGGGAATAGAATTCATTTTGAAAAGAATGATATATTTTTTCAAGAAAAATATACTATGTTTTTGTGGAATGTTCGCCATACGCGCTTTGACAAAAATATCAAACCGATAGACTGAAAATAACGAGGGCCATGAGTAGAATGTGTTGACACACTGCGGACCAGACATTTTATTGGTAACCTAGTGGATCAGCCATTTTCTGTATCAAATATTTTTATATTACTTACGATAGTAATAGAATATAGAATATAATAGACAATAGTTGAATATTTATTTTTAACAAAAGTTACAACATTACGTAATTTACATTTTTTCACATTTTAAATTTTTTACATCATGTTAACATTTTTTTTAAATGTGATACTTGGTAAAACATTAAAGTAAACGAAGAGGAACACCGCAAAGCTTACAAATACATCGTGTTTCACCTTTTTTGTCTTTAAAAAACATTACTTTTACACTGTGAAATGTGAAAGTTGTGATCATCCATACTTTCATCGCTTGGTAGTCATAGTAAAGTCTAAACTACAGACTTTACTAACTAAATTTGCTTTAAAGGAACAATTTTATTGACGATTTTAACATTTACTCCGTAAACGTGAGTAAATTTAATCCGGCGTAGTGCCAAAACTAATAAGCAACAGATCTCCTTTCCCACTTGTACAAAACAGTTAATGAAAATCTTAGTTAGAGGAATAATGCATATTTCGCAATCTTTTTTATCGGTAAAATGCCTTACTTTTCAAAGATGGTATACATTTCTATTAGAACACGTTTCATATCACCTGACAAGCTTCGTGAGTGAAAAAATGTTCAACTTTCACCAGTTATCGTTACGTCACAATCATCTTTGACTCATACATAGCAAACATAAGATATCACGTTCGTCTGGTGTGTATTAAGACACCACGTATTATTATTTTCGTACAGAATTGTACAAGCGGTCATGGAACTTGTTCGATTTATTCAATTTACATCGTGATCAATTATAAGACGTGACGCTTTATTGCACAGTTTAAAGACATGACACCGCGATAATTGCGCCCAACGACTTTACTGCCAATTAGTATCGTCTGTACAGGTTCGATCGGGTCGCGTCTTCTTTCGTTAAATCGCGTCGCGATAAATTAATCGATCGCATAAAGTGCAAACCGATCGTCCAATTAGCCTCGGTTCTTTGCCGCGGCATTTCTTTTCCCTTTCTTTTTTGTTCAAACGGTTAAACAACAGCAACGACCGCCGGCGAAACCGGACTTTGTAAATCTCGAACCGATTCAAAGTTACTAATTGCACCACGTTTGGTATCGATTCGCCTGGAACCACTGCGGCGAATTTGCCTCGACTAATTGCGTGTGTCTTCCGTGCCGCCACGTACAAATTGTAAAAATGCCTGTTCTTTCTTGCTCTTCATCCTTTTTTCTTCGTATTTCTTCTTTTTAATTTTTTTTTTTTTTTTCGGTAGTGTACTTACGAGTGCTCGCACATTCACGTCGGATATCTTGTAACCTTTCATTTCACGATCGCCGGCAACGAGCAATGAGAAAGAAGAGTGAACAAAAAAATCGAGCAATTACATATTCCAACTTTGCACTCAGGCAAATACGATTCGATCGTGGTACGTGTTATTTCGTCGAATTATCTGGGCGGAGATCGTACAATGTTGCGTTTCTACCGATACACAAGATTGCTTCTGTTCACGATCGCTCGTGTGTCTTTGATATTAACCCTTTGTACCTGCGGTACGCTCTGACGAAGAGGAAATCCCAAAAGCTTGAAATACACGTGTCTTTTCCGGGTGCAAAATGCTTACAAAGCTCGAAATAATTCGCGATAATTCGACGTGTGTATTCAATAACGATAAATATAGTGTGGTGAGCGAAAATTGCACGGTATATATACAACGCTGTTTTAAATTACGAATATATCGGTGGACTGGTTGGAACGAGATTGCAAAAGTATCGCGGATGGCGAAGGGTTGATAGAAAAAAGAAACAGAATGGTTGCAAAAAGAAAAAAAAAAGAGAAAAACGACTCGCCAGGAGGAGTGTGTATCATTTAATAGAATAAAATTGATCCTCAACAAATCTGAAGTCGAATCAAACACATAAATCATTGTTCAATTAAGATTCCATCCGTATGATTCACGCAGAATGTTCATAAATACTCTTGTTACTCTTGTAATATCTTTCGTTCGTTCACCACACACACGGGGTGGTCGTCCACCGTGGAGAGAACTCGCGCTGCGTTAAAAGGCGCATTCACGCGTGGCAGAGAAATAGAGAAGCTAACGAGACAGTGGAGAGAAAAGACGAGGGTATATAGTATATGTTCAGCAACAAGTGATTCCGCTGTGACTATAAATAAAATGTAGCTGGGACGACTGGTTTCGTTCGGTCGTAAATCTGAAATCGGGGGCATAATCGGTGAGCAATCTGGAATCTGCCGCGATTCACTAGGTACGCGTCGATCTCTTCGATCAACTGATCTCTCTTGCTCTACGACGCTTACTGTCGACGGTAAGGCGGGATCTAAGCGTCGGCGATCGGTAATCCAGGATCCTGTTGTAAATCAAACCGTTGATCGAGACTATGTACCGGTCTAGCACGAAGAAATTATCCCCTTGGAATTACTACCCTTATTAACTTTCCTATGGTTCACCCTCGAGAATGCCAATTTTCCTGATCTACGATGATTATAAATTATTGTTCCAGATACGTTGAATTAATGAAAATCAGGTTGCTTGATAATCGACACTGAAAGATATTTACGGGGACGTAGAATGATTTTTAATTTAAGAGGGTATGCAACCTTGGCTTCAAAAATTCGAAATTGTTTTTTTGCTGGTTTTTGTTTGACACTTTGTGTAGAATGTTATGGTAAAAGGATTTTTTGAAATTTTAGAAAACAGCGAAGTTATGAGGCTCCAAATGACTGCGTGTCATGTCAAGCAAGAAGGGATTGATTTCTTGTCATTAAACGTGATTTTTTATATTTATTTATTGACGTAATTTTAGAGAAACTTCATTAACGTATATTTTTACTAAAATAGTAACGAGATCGTCAGTTCTATGATATGGACAATTGCTCCAAAGACATTATTTGGTGGCAAAAATAGTCGACATAGAGGGATTTATCGGTGCTAGTGTTTTTAACGATGGATACAGCAACATTTTAGTAATGATGAGACTTACAGATTCAAAGATTGGTAATAGTGCGTAACATCGGTTAATACATGCGGAGATTCGGGCTCAGAGAAATTCGAAAAAAGCTCAATAATTGCTAAAAAACAAACTAAAAGAAGCAGCTGTGAATTTTTAAAAACAAACGTGTCATTTTATTGCCCCGGAGTTGCAGATTAAGTGTCAATTTGTAAAAATATTCTTTTATTTTAGAAAACCGTTGGATCACTACATTATTTTTCAACATTTTACCAAGAAAAAAAATCTAGCAACATATATTTAAACATATAATGCAAATGTATATTTAACAGATAAAGCAAACGTATATTGAACAGATAAAAAGAGTATAAAAACGAAATACTAACCATAATAAGTACTTGCAACTAGATAACATCGAAGGTGAAACATTTTCGAAAAAAAAAACAAATTTGTTACAAGGTTTGAATTTTTACTTTATTTATCTTTAACACATGGATTTATGGCACATTGTAATATGAGCGTACAATATTTAAGCATACATGTTATACATATAAATAAAACTATCTTTATATGTCCTATCATTGCGTTCATTTCCTCACACCATTATAGTAACGATGATAATATTGAAAAATTGAAAAATACTGAAATTTACTCGAATTATGGGTTTCTAATAATCTTGGCTTCATCCCATAACGAATAAATTCAGTACAACAAATAACTATTACGAATAAATTCAGTGTTAAGCCAAAATCACGTTTAACTATTACACACTTTTGTCTATTATATTACTTCGACACTACGTTATCTCACCGGTAACTTTTTTTGCGTGCTAACTGATAATATAAATTTTCCTTCGAGGCACACCTGGTGCGTATCAGTTGTTTGTATCGAATAGTTAGAGTAAGAAACGACGCATCGTATGTGTCGTCGACTTCCAATGAGTAAACTGGTAAAACGAGATACACTTGTATAAGATAGGCTCGAGACAATTTTGATACGAATTAGGAAATACCAAATCCACGCAGACGTGTGTTGTTGTTTATGTGATTTCGTGTAAATATCTATAGTATAGCTTTGATAAAAAAAAAAAAAAAAAGAAAAGAACGATAGATAAGCAGAGGAATTTTTTGTCGGGAATGTGTGCATTGTGAAAACTTGTTAGGATTTGATTCCGATCGATTGGTACAGAATGTCTTAAGTACACGATTATCTCCCTAAAATTAAGAAATGTGACATCGCTACTTTAGCAATAGATTTTCGTATGTCGCGTAAAGTTCAAGAGTGAAGATAAAACACTACAGTTTCAGTGAATCACTTTCGAGTTTCCCCATCGGTTAAAGGTTAAGCAATCGTTATAGCAATCGTTTCGTTACATCGAACGGGTTAATCTGTCTTTATCTCTAGTAGTTTCCTCTTGTTTTTTTTCTTCTTCTTCTTCTTTTTTGTTTTTCTTTTCTGTGATTTCGATAGATCCAGAAATTACGTCTTTCAATTCAGACGGTCACGTATCGTATTAAGGGATGTAACCACGTTCATCTTCTATCCACGATGCATTATTACTCGAAGGTAATTACCTTGCCGGACGTGTATCTATAGGGATTCGATTAGCTCGCGATTCTTTTCAGATACTTTCCCATCGGGGAATATGCAATCGTAGAAATTCACGTTGATTAACATAGCTGCAATATGTCTACGGATTGTGCATATTCAGTCCAGAGTTCGTCTACCTTCACCACATTTCTACCATCACACACATTTTTACAATATGGTGAAAAGCAACCGATTTCTAATTTTTCTTTTTCTTTTTCTACTTTCGTCTTTTTATTCGGCTGGTGCAAAAACCATTGCAGTTTTTAAGTATCTAATTCTTTTATTTTTATTTTTTTTTTCAACTCAGAACTCGTCTACCTTTATCATCGTACATATTTGTACAATATGGTGAAAAGCAACCGATTCTCATTCTTCTTTCTATTTTTATTTTTATTTTTTTTTTTATTTGACTAGCGCAAAAATTATTGCGGTTTTCAAGTATCGAATTTGGAAACGTACATCTTAGGTACAAGTTACATTTACTAATCGAGATAAAATCCATTGGACTCCACGCACTTTTCTCAGCAGAAAACAAATCTGTTTATTTCTCTGATAGAATTCTTCGATTTAAACTCACACGCAATAAAACCGCGCGAAGTTGCTTCTTTTTCATAATTAATTCAAGCACTTAAACGTGACAGTAGTAAATAAAGAAAATCATACTACAAATGAAAATCAGTAGTGTCAATTTCATTTTTGAAATAGTGTATTACATGACGATATTTAGAAAAATTGGCGTTAAATTTAAAATAATAAAAACCGCAATTATTTTTGCACCAACAACAATTTGTTATATCGTTAGTAAAATTCTCTCTTAATCTAAGGTAGGCTGTGATGATAAAATTATAGTAATCGACAAAATGGGACAAAAGAGGCTTTAAAAAAAAATATATATGTTTCATACAGGAAAAAGAAACGTAGTTCTTAACGAGTAAATTAAAAAAAAAACCACGTGTATGTTTATCAGTTCTCACGCAGCAAGAATTCTATATATTATTTTTTCTTTTCCTATTTTACCATCTCACGATGTCATAATTCTCGATCAAGGGTGGACGCGTTAAAGAACAAGACAGGTGCGAAGTATTTAACGATTCGATACGATACACGGACAACGTCTAATAAATCTTAATTAATTTCACGATAGTTTCGAGAGTGTCCCAGGAATAAAAATAACGCGGGCAGCAACCGGTCGCGAATAATTTTCCGCGTAACGTTCGTTCCCGTTTTATCTGTTGGAACAAGTGTAACGAGAAACGAGTTTCGCCATCCGCCACGTTCGGATACACGAAAGCACGAATCGCGGGACAGGGATCGGTTTCGGACAATCGGCCGGTATTGGCGTGATTTCACGCCATTAATCTTCTCCTCGACAATTAACCGGCTGCAGGGCTAACGCAACAGCTGAGGCTATTAATTACAATCAACGCTATCTCATGCATGCTGGACCGATACGACGTTTAATCTCGAAGCCTGTAGAAAAAACCTTCTCGTTACCCGAATTTGTATCGAGCTTTCGCTTGTTCGAACAGTCGCGAGAGGTTTTCGATTGACGTTTAAAAGTTTGATAAAAAAATATATGTTTGTTTTACCAAAGAGATATTGGTGGTTGGTCATTGGTTTGTTCATCGATCAATTTCCTTCGATAAAGTCGAACGAAGTTTCTCTCGAACGAACGAAATGTTTCCCGTGGGTCACTTCGACCAAACTTTACGGTTCCTCTTGTTTCCGATAGATGACGCGGATATGAAGATTTGCTTCAGATCTTTTTTCTACTATCGTTTTGGAAAAGTATTTCCATGTAAATTTAGATATAATTTTTGTGTTATGAAAACACTTAAAAAAAACAACAGTTAAAACATGGTTAATCTTCTATAGCGTCATGTGACATGAAAGTTAGGTTTCCACTTATCTGTATTTTATAGACCACGCTTTTTTTCTTTTTTTTTTTTTTAAATAGCTGTGTTATCACATTATTACTTATTAATTTTTCATCCGTTTTCGTTTCGGAACGTAACTAGTTTTTGAACGCTTTTTTAGCGTTTCTGAAAAAATCTAATAATTTATACGATATTGGTAAGTAACTTATCCGATTAGGAGTTAAAAGACAAACTTTCAAAGACGAAAGACAGTAGTAAATTTAAAAAATTTGTAAAGTTTCAAAAATAGTAGATTGAATTTCAGCAGTATTTTACCGTTCATAATTTAGTAATTTATATTTAAATAAGTACATTAGTGGAATTAATTCTGGACACTTTTAAATTTTTACTTAGGTTTCGCATTTATTCAAATTATTTAATATATAATCATTTATATTTTATATTCCAATCATCGTTTTCTAATTGTAGTGCGTCGGTTATATAAAAAAATCAGTAAAAAGACCATTTACCGCCACACTTTTAATATACAATAAAAATTACAATTTCAACAATTCAAAGGAAGTACAAAAAATATTAATATTTCGTTGGATATCCTTTGTTTTTTTAGAACAGCTTCGATTCGTCGAGGCATGAGTGCATCAGGAGTCGTAAAAACAAAAATAACACAGTTTAGATTTTTTTAAATTAAAATTTTAAAAAATTTACAAACCAGATCATGTGAAAAATATTAAGTATAAACATTATAGATTACAATAAAAATATTACGGTATCAATGTAGCATATCAGAATATAAATTTTCTGCACAAATATGAAATAAAAAATATTTACATTCAAAATGTTCAGAATTAATTCCACCAATGTATACACATAAAAGTATCCAAAAAAGAAAGGAGAAAAAGATGCGTTTGAACGTGTAAACCACTCGACTCTTGGTTTTCTGCCTTTGTAACGAAAGTAAGAATTATAGACTCTCATTATGTATGTACCCGTTATCAGGTAGCCTTTTCCCGAAGCGAGTCTGCGACGTTAAACGCTTACTTAGAATATTTGTCACACAGGGCGTGCACACGGTGCATAACTGTCGCAGTTATTATGAATTACGGCTCGTTTTCCGTACGACCTGTTACCATATATTTGATTTAATGAGGTAACAAGTGCAGCGAGAGCTGCAGCAAGAACCCGAACAGGTGATTAATCTAACCCTGATTTCTACCTGAGGTTCGCCTGGACAACGTCCTACTCCTCTTAAAGTGACATCTATTTTAGTGCAGCAGCAGCAAAAGAGTATCGGTCGATCGTTAAATCTGAATACCAAAGTTCCAACTATCTTACCCTGTTTTCCATTGACAGGATATTAATCTTTCGTTAAAATCATTACAATTTTATACATTGACCGTGTACAACTAGTTAAGGTTATCCACATTCTTTAAAATCCGAAGAAAAAGGAATTTGTACACTCACGTTTATAATTATGGAGACACTTGCTGAGTTGAAAGCAAATATAAATAGCGAAAAAGGAAAGAAAATTATTCAGCACACATTCTGAATTAAAACTAAGTGTAGGCATCGGTTATTAATAAACTGCGAACTTTTATGTAATTTATAAGAAATTTAAAAGTAACAATTTGTTTTTCGATTTCTTTGCTTGGACTTTAAACCAATAAGCACTTTCAAAATACTCAAGACTTCCAAAATTTCGAAAACTTTCAAAAATTCGAAATGATTCAAACTTCCGTAGCCTTGAAAAAGCTTCGAGCTATTTCAAAATTTAGATTCGAACTCCTATTACTAAGTATACCCCATGAAAAAAAGAAAAAACGGCTGAAGAAAGAAGCCCACAAAGAAATCAAGTATCACAAAACTAGTCTGCATAACGAGGACCAAATCCCTCCCGCCTCTCTCCCTATCTATCTCCTTTTTGCGATCCCTCATTCTCCTCTCTTCCTTTTTGAGGATTAATCACGCGCGTAGAATCCTACGGGGGCTGCTGTACCCACCAGGATCCGCTCGCGGTCGATTGATTCACGGGCCCAATGGTCAATCGGGAAACAGGAAGGATAAGGTAGTAGAAACTGGCGGAAGAACGAAGAAGCAAAGAGAAAAAGAAAAAGGAGAGGAGAATGTTCCAAAAGGGGAGCAATATAAAATTCTCTTTGGCTAATGTACGCAAAGGTTGAAGGATGGAGAGATCGAAGAGGAAAGGGAGAGGATGGTCCGTTGATTAGGGGATATCTTAATTACTGATTGGCTGCGTGGACTAATTAAATCGTAACTCAATCAAGAAACCGACTCGCCTACCCACACTCTTTCTGTTCTTAGCGATTTTACTGCTCTCCCTGTCCAAATGCTTTAGGATCCACCGTGTGTCATGGTCGTCGCATAAATGATCCAAACGCATCGGATATTGCACTGGCAGGGGGGCGTAGGATAGGGGAGAATATGTGCACCATGGAACCCATAGCCACAGGAGTCTGTCCCTCCTTTTTACTCCTACACACGTCCCTTCTTCTTTTTTTTTTTTGTTTCTTTTTTCTTCGCTGTCTCGGTGGACCGAACCGTTGCTCGAACCGGCCAGGCATTACGTCGAGACGAAATAAAAAGTACAGTAATTAGTAGTACCTACCGCGGTGTTCCACAGGTGAACGATGTCCTCGGGATCCTCCCTCTTTTTCGCCCGCGTTGCTCACCCTTCGTGGAATACGAATTTTCCTCCCACTATTCGCCATCAAATTACTCATTCAATGGTGTGTGAAATGTATGTATTTTTTTAATTTACTTGTTTAGATTGTTTGCTATTTATTATACAATGTTTTTGTGTGACAAAAAGCCATTATGTTTAGTGGCGAAGATATTTCTTTAGAATTTGGTACCTTTTTCCAAAAGGTTTGAAACGCTTCAGAATACGATTTTTTAATGGTTCTATGCTAACTATAAAAATTACGCGATTTCATAATACACTCTGCTCTTCCATATTGTACAATATTTTTGTGTGACAAAAAACCATTATGGATGTTTTGTTTAGTGGCGAAGATATTTCTTTAGAATTTTTTACCATTTTCCAAAAGGTTTGAAATGCTTCAGAATACGATTTTTTAATGGTTCTATGCTAACTATAAAAATTACACGACTCCATGATACACTCTTCTCTTCCAACGTAAATTTGCTGCACAGAGTAGATTCGAGTAATATTCAGAAGATGATAAAACAAATAGCGAGAATTAAAATATAACTGTGGGAGACGAGGAAGTATTTGAGAGAAGAAATGAACCGAGATGACGAGATTCCACATCTTTTCATTTCCTCACTGTAGTGTATTCTGTGTAACGAAGAATATATGGTTGCGAGAATAATTTCCATCGATGAAGAAATTTGATGAGGAAGAAAAATATTTTTTTAAATGTTACGTAGATGTAACATTAGAAAAAAAAAACGAGTTAATATGAATTTTAATATAATTACCAGCACCATGAAAAATTCTTAGTTTCATCGAAAAAAGAAAAAAACTACAACACCTCGTATTCTTTAAAAATTCAAGTTTGTAACATTTTATGAACGTCTTCCATTTTGGTCTAACTTATCCTCTATTCTACACGATTGCAACTTGAACTAAAGAACATTTGCACAGCGATACCAAAGTTTTCAACGAAATACGAGAAGTCCATATTGGTCCCGCTCTAGTGACGTTCGACTTTCAGCTACGTTTTAAAAGCGAAATGCAAGGATGAACGATATCTGTGCCTGAACGTCGCCGTACAGAATTATGTCATTAGATCCATAATCTCGCGGCGCGGTATAAATTATGTACTCCGGGACGCGTCATCGAGATAATACAGAAAAATGGCTTCACCTGAGAAGAGAAGCCGGTGGTTCTACAAGGAGATGAAGACGTTGTCGTGCTCCCCGTCGTTATTGGTGTGGCTTCCAGCCGCAGGAAACCCCTCTGTAGCTCCTGTTGTTGTTGTCCCTCTCTCTCTCTCTCTCTCTCTCTCTCTCTCTCTCTCTCTTCCTTTTTTTCTCCTTCTTTCTCGTAACGCACATTCGTTAGCATGGATAATGAATCACCGACGCCGCGTCTCTCGTGCTCCTGTCGCGACTTTTACCACGAAGAATTCCCCCTTGGTGTATAAGAGTTTTGCGACGACAACGAGGCAACGTTTAATATTATTACGCACCTAAACCCCGTGTGGTTACGGTCCTGGTTCGTTTCAAGAATACAAACTCGCGAAACCGAGAGAAAGAGGAACAAAACTCCTTCCCCTCCACAGGTGCCCATTAAAAACAGCAGATATATAAGCTGGTTACCACGGTCGCGTCTCTGTTTCACGCGCTTTTTTCCACTTGTCTGTGCTTTGCCCCGATGAAATTTCGACTCTGTAATTGCGGTAATGAATCACCGTCGATTATTTCGAACGGCGTAGCGTATATACGTAGCCACGACAACGATGCCTCGTTGAATTCCATGAATAAATTTCTTCTTCTTCTTCTTCTTCCTCCACTGGTCACCTGTGTACGGTTGTGGTTTAAGTAGGAACCGCTGTCGGATTCGTTATTGAACACGATGTATTTTTTCGTCCCTCTACTTCTCTTTCTTTTAGTTTTTCTTCTTTTTTTCCTGTTTTTCTTCTTTTTTTTTTTAGTATCTCTGTCTTTTGGAGAACGACTTTATCGAATATGTCGAGCGTTCGACGGTAGCGTCGAAAGCGAGAACACGTTGACTAATGCCACAGCTGACAGAGACAAAAGGCCCGGTATCGGCGAGAAACGAATTTTATAACAGATTGCCGGTATCGTTGACCGTCGCGGCCTCGAAACTGGCGTTGCTTTATGTTTGTAATAGCGATCGTTTCATCATGGCTGGTCGCCGTTGGCGGGACGGTTAACCGCTCGGCTACGCCAGCCAATTAATTATCGACGGTCCGCATTAATCTCGGCAAATTGGCCGAAATCGTGGCGAGTGGCGTGCGCCCACAATTTATAGCGCCTCCCCTATTCATCGAAGCCTGTGCCGCCTTATGGAAAATAAACGAGATTCGATTTCGTTAAACAAACGCGCGATGCTTCTTCATTCTTGATCGTCGGGTTAACGTTTATATACGCGTCGTTGCTTTCCGTGAAATCGTTTCGTTGGTGATTCGAGGGAACGTGTAAAGCGACTCGCGAGATGGTTTCTCGTAACGTTTCTTTTTTTAATTTTCTTTTTTCGAAGGAGTTGTGAAACGAGCTTGAAGAAGCCGCGACTGATTGGATTAACACATTCAAGATCGAAACTCTTAGACGAACGTCGTACTTGAGTTCTGAATGTCTTTAGGTGAATACAGCAAGATTCTGCTATTTAAATTCGTGTGAATATAAAACATATTGCTTATTGATAAGACACTCGTAATAATTTAAAATTTGAATAAAATGAAATATTACCAACGCAAATGTTCCGTCAGTTTTTATATTTTAATTTTGTTTTTGATACCATTTGACGTCTTTCCGTTTGATCAATTTCATGGACCAAGTATAGCCTTCGGTTCTAATCGATCTCTCCAAGAAATGATTGTTTCATTAAGAAGACATAAATAAGAAATGAGAAAAGAAAAAGAAGCGAACTGGCTAAGCAAGGATTCTAAGCTGCCTCATTTATCCCCGATTTACGATAGACGATCAACGTGTAAATGGGAAATGTAAATCAATAAGATAGATAAGAATATTTCTCGATGAGAATAAAGTAAAATTTATTCTAGAACATTAAGACTTGATTTCTGAGTCTCGTAAATAGCTCGGCAAGACGCTTCCGTTTGTTCTTGCTCTTCGGGTGTATAAGGATGACGAAGTAACGTTTGTATACCATTTCTGCCGATTATACACGGTAGAGACATGTAGACATCCTTTTCCAAGCCGTGTCGACAACCCTGGAAATCGATGGTAATTATAGTGATGGTAAAAAATCCTACGGTATTCAGCTACAGATTTTTCAAAAATAACACGCGGTATTCATTCAACTTTCTCGCGTCGGAACATCGGCAACCGCGAAAGAATTAACTCATTTGCATCCACAAGCGAAATAATCCATACTTAATGATTATTACAAAGCGTGGAATAATCCTCGTGACCGACTGTCATTTGAACGTCTCTGATTGATGAAGTTGATAGTGTATTTAAGAGTTACGTTGCAAATGGGTTAATATCACCAGGAATAAATTGATAGTAGAAGGTAAGTTCAATTAGTACGAAACGGTACTTTCAGATACGTAGACAGAGTAATGCAAATGCATGTATTCCGCACGATGGCGTCCACAACCTCAGCAGCGCAAATTCCGGTGCCCCAGCAGCTATAACCCTTCCTCGCGATAAGATCGCTGTCGCAATCGATTACTTTAGTGTGCAGCTCGCCCCACGATTCCGGATCCGCCTTGGTGCCCATGTCTTTGTTGATGTCTCTCAACTTAATTCCCATTACTGTGACAGCTGACCATATTGGCACTGTTCGTTTAAACGATATTATTAAGATTCGTACAATTTAAGGAATTATTAGGTCTGTGCAAAAATTCGTGTTCGTTTCCAATAGGTGTTCAACTGTATTTTTATCAGTAGACTTTTGTGTTTCGACAGTTTTTACGTTGTAAAAAGAGGTGTTGATAATGAGCGAAGAAAAGAGTCATTCGCATAACATACTTTATCAATTTCGAAAAGATGTTACAATAGAAACTGGTGCAAAGTACATTCAGAACGTTTACAGAGACCGTGCATCGGCTTTTCGTACAGTAAAACAAGTGGTTTGCAAAATTCGAACGTGGCGATTTTCAATTAAACGACGAGCCACGCTCTGGCCGAATGTTGTACTTAATTTATTGCAAAATAATCTTCGAATGTGGACTGAAATAGTTGCAGAGAAACTGAACGTCGACAGATCGACTAGAAGAAGATTATACAAAGCAATAGAGATTGTATAATTGATTAATAAAGAAATTTTAATGCGAAATCGGGCACAAACTTTTGCACCGATCCAAATATAATTTCTAGTAAATGGTAATACCAGACATAGGACCGTCTTCGCAAATTATATTAGCTTGCACAGCTTTCGCTGAAATTCCAAGCTTCTGAGCGATGTAGTACTGAAACCTACAGCTGTCTACAAAAGTGCCAAGACCCACCACTCGATGTGGCGGGAAGCCTGAGAGTTTCATGGCTGCGTACGATAATATGTTCACTGAAATGCAATATGAGATCGTTATTCCACTTGATGTGCATCGATTTCGAGGACCATTTGGTAGAGACATGTGTACAGGGTGATTTGACAAGTGAAGGTAGAAGGGAATATCTGACACTTCGATGGCCGCACGTATCATGCAAAAAGTTCCACTTACTCTGGTATTTTTCACGTATTAGTAATCTCTTGTACGCTAAATTAGGTGTGCTTGAATTCGAAAGGTGAATAAAGTTGCAAAGAATTCACAGACAATTAGAAAGAAGCAATACAATTAACAAGATACGTTTCAGGATTCTTCCAAGTGTCGTTCAATAAGTAAAAATACAAATAACTGTTGTTTCAATCTGATCTTCTTCAATCAATCTCACAATGAACCTAACCTAAATCTACCCTGTAACAAAACATACAAAAACGTAAGATATACCTGGTGCAGTTATAATTAAAAGTATGCTATTCGGCGCGTATTTGCACACGTTCGGTATCATGTCTCTGAAGATATTCAAATTCTCCTTCAGCGTCTCGCTCGAGTCCTGTCTATTCGTAACCTTATCTCCCACGGTAATCACGCATACTGTCGCGTCTCTCGCCAGTGAATAATCTAAAAGCAAGGATCCTACCAGTTACCGCTAATCTATCGTCGTTTCCTCATCACCGATGAAGAAACAAAAAATGGCAAATGCTTCGCCGTAGTTCAGAGTGCTTGTTTTCACCTTTGGTGCCGATGATCTTCGGGTTGCCAAGGAACGCTGCCGCGTGGCTGATGTCTTCCGCCTCAGCTTTCGCCAATTCCTCGTTCAGGTCTATGAGCACCAGCTCAGATGCGAGACGCTGCAACGTGGCACAGACAGAAACAGAAGATTATAAAGAGTAATTAACGGGAACTAGCTGACGGGCCAGAGTTATTACGCACTCGGAATCGTTACGCAATCAAGACCCCCGGAGAATCGCATTAAGGTGGGTACGCGCCTGGCGCTCGCTAGCGCGCGCGATCGATCGCGCCATTCGAGCGATCTCCCTTAATGCGAAGGATCGTTAGGGGTCTCTGATCGCCTCTGTTCGAGAACGAGGCTTGGTACCATCCTCTCTCTATCTCTCTCTTTCTCTCGTGATGCCGAGGAACCACTTTGTCGGCGATTCACCGTCACGATTCTCCTAATTTTTCTCGTTGTTACGTTTACGTAATACGAATTTCATGGAACTAAGGATATTTTCTTCTTCTTCCTTTTTGCTTCACATTGCCGATAATTATCCTGCTGTTTATTAGATTACCCCTACGTACGCTTTAATCACGTTACTAGCGCGCCTCTACTACCGTGATAGAGGAAATTCATACAAACAGGTGATTCATTTTCTCCTCTACACCAAAGGGTACTTTTTCTTCCGTACGGTTTTCAAAAATCAAATCTGTTGAGAAGAAACATTTATGTCGCGTATGTATTTGCATCGTGTATCGTTTTATTGTATTTGTATAATCGTTTTATTTCAGTACTGTTCGTTCGTTAACACTAGAATTGAACCTGAAAAGGGGAAATTATGTGAATACAATTTTTACATAAATTAAATAAAACCCCTTGCGATCATTTTCTATCGGATTGTTCCTGAAGTTCCTTTCGTTTCGTTACTAGACACGAAGTGTAGAATTTTTTTATTTTTAGTACAATTTTACCGATTTATACACGTGTTTCTGCAAGCAAATCGTCCGAGTTTGAACATTTTCGAACTTCCGTCGATCGATCCACTTTACCCCATAGATTCTCTATGAGATTAAGGTCCGTTGATTGTACAGGACAATCGAAACATTTCAGGCATGCTTTAACTGTTTTACCTATGTGTTTGAGATCATTGTCATCCAGTTCTTATCCTCGATTACTGATCTATTATACTAGGCGTTTCATAAATGAAATTCGATACTTCAGGTGGTAAATCTACACAAAAAAAAAAAATGTAATTCATACGAAAAACCTAGAGACCGATCTTCCATGTAAATCGGTAGATAAGTGTACTTTCTGTCACGGTAATTTCTCTCGTACGTGATACAGAAGTCTAGAAGACGTTTATTTCGAACGTGTTCTGAAAGAAAGAACGAGATCCGTGATAATTGATCGAACATTCAAGAACGTTCCTCTTGGCGATTACGTATTTGTCAAAATCTCGTTTCCTCCTTGATAATTGATGCGCTTCTATCGTCTAACGTCTATAATTTCGTGTGGAAGCTGTTTCTTCTTCTTCTTCTTCTTCAGCGACACCACGAGTGCATCAATCGTACACGCGTTTTTAACCCGGCAATTTCTCTTAATCACGGTCTAATTCGACCGGCTGAATAATAGGGTATAACGGGGCGCCGTTTTCATAGCGAATAGCCTAAAGAAACTCAACCAGCTTGCCTACAAAACGTTCTCCTTCACTTTCGCTTCCGCGCGAACAGATGGACACATTTTTCTCTGACAGATGGTGCTTTCACACGTTAAGACAAACCCGCGGCTACCAAACAGAAACGAGGCTTCTTAATATATTACGTTACGCCCTTGTGCTTCCAATCTGTTATTGTACACCGCTTAATCACCATACTTCATCAAGCATGACTTCCGCAGCATGCATAATATCGCAGCTGATGAAGTTTCCTCGCCTTGCCCATCGGTGTGTTTCACCCTTGTTCCTTCTTTCTTTACATCGTTCCTTTTCTTTTCTATATATTTTTTTTTCAACTCCTCTGTCTTTCGTTCGTCCGTTCCTCTTCTTATCCGGGCGTGTAATATCCACACGTATCGCGCGACGATATCGCCCCGGTAATTAACTTACCAGAAAAAACAAAAAAAAAAAATGAAGAAAGGAACCCTCCTCCGCCGTGTGTACTTTCTAACGAGATTTTTAATGACGCATGACCGTGGTGGTCGTAATAGTTGGACAGAGAGAAAGCAAAGAAGATGAAGAATATCTCTGAGAGCATTAACGATTCACGGATGGTTAATGTAAACGACGACAGCTAGGTATTAATTTGCATTCGATCGAGTAAAGTCGATTGGATCACTCTCTGCTTTCTCCTTGTTGTCTCTCATGCGGTTTTAGTTACTTAGAGTCCAGCTACCTTTTTTTTTTTTTTTTTCTTTTGTCACCCTTTGGTTACCTTTCGTTGATCTCGTTTCAGGGACGTTCAGTTGATCACAGGACACCGAACGTGTGATATATGATCCGTCACACGTTTTATTATGCTTCCGGTGGATCGTCTTCGTTAGAATTTCTAGTTTGTCTTGTGTCACTCGGTTAACTCTGTATCTCATCTTAAACTCTAGAACTACCACGCCTCGAATCGTTACATGGTGTTTCAAAGGGGAGAGTTCCTTGAACCTATGTTACTTTTTATACGTTTGTTCCGAAAGAAATTGTTTTTTGAAAAAACAACTTTGTAATATTTGAGCAGATTGTATTTTGTTAGCGATGTAGCATACTTTTTGCATTGTATTTATATGTTTGTTTATGAAATAGAATGGTATTTTGTGGTTGAGTGTGAAACTAGTCTGAACTTAATTTTTCTAACATGAAATTAGCCTGAATTTAACTCTTGTTTTTTTTTTTTAAACATAAGGTTAGTCTGAATTTAATTCTTACTATTTTTCTGATATTAGATACGAACGACAGAATTATAAAGTTTTCTGAACATTTTTTACATACGTAATTTTTGTATTTACAGCAATTCTGCTTTTAGTTGTTGTATTTTATTCATTTACGTTTAAGCAGTCAGCGTTGTGATATCTATAAGTATATATAAAACTGATTAGCACTTATTCATCGATGAAACATTCGCTACACATTACTCAGACGTAAAAATCTCCGAGAGAAATATTCTCGGACGAGAACTGCGTGTAACTCTCAGAAGAAACTGTACACATAACTCATCTCTCAGAATCAATTTTCATTTCCGACTGCTCTATTTAAACGCTTCGCTATAATTAAGAATCCTACGTCGTCTCTTCCCAATTAATCCCGCGTTTCCATTTTTAGTTCTCTAGTTATTTATCATTCTTTGAAAACAAGAACAGCGTACGAACAGCTTCGTGTGATCGCCGACATATTGGTATCACGACGCGTAATCCGTTTTCTTTTTCTTACACATTATCACAATTAACAACGAGGACCAATAAGTATCGTTCTTCATCGTACACACGACAATAAATAACATTTAAAAAATTTTCCGCGCAAGGAAAATATTCTCAATTTAAAATTTCTCAGTTTACGAATTCATAAAACCTGCTTGAAAATTCTAGAATTAATATCTAAGATTTAAAAAAAAATATCGGCTAATTTTCTTCTTTTCTCTTCCTTTTTCGCTACGTTCAATTTTCATTTCTACGAGTCGAACGATACACGAAACACAGAATAACATCAGAAAGCTTTTCACCGTCAGCACCGAACGGTAAGATGGTTTGTACGATTTAATGCTGGCCGACGTACATGACACGTAACAACGGGTCGAGCAGCAACGAGAACAAGAAGAAGAAGACGAACGTCTTATGCAAGTAGTACTACCGAGCTTGCTTGGGCGTAGTAAGTCTCGCAAGGTGGACACAGTAAGCCATGGAGATGGTACTGGAACGCTGGTAGTACCTCGCGATCATCTCGTTGATGCGATCTGCCAAGCTCGAGGAGCAACGGTGCAACTGCACGGCTCACTACCTTCGTTTCTTCTTATTTTTCTTTCTCACCTCCTTTTTTCTCTTCCTCTCTTACCCTTGCACACATACACACCTCGCAAAATCGACATTTTGTATCTTCCAATATTTTCGGTGATATTCACGAGTTCGACGTACTTTTGAAAGCTTCTACGGTAAGATTTGTGGGAATAGAAGGAGGGGACAGTAATCTGGGTAAAATACACTCACACAATTTATCTTATAAAGTCTTTTTAATCGAATGGATGGATCGGAAGGTCGGCAAACGACTGATTTGTCTCCTCGAGCTTTTTTTCATCTTCGTCGTGACTTTCTTTAATTTTCTTGATTGGTAAACGCTATGCGTTGGTGTTAACCGATCAGGAATTTCATTGCTTAGCCTTCGCGAATTCTTTAGGCCCTTGGCGCGCTTTTTCCAGGATCACGAGACGCTCTAGGGATGTGAGTTGGCTTGTAAAAAATTTGGCAACGCAGCGGAATTTCCTGTAGGTTCGATATCTGGAATATGTACATGTTTGGCCTTTTGGCTTTTTACGGCGAATCTTTCGGAAATCTTAGTTTATGACGCGACAATTACTACTGAAACTTTCTACGAGAAATACGCTTTGTTGTATTTAACAAAAAGTCAAGCTGTCAAAAACGGTTTCCTCAAAAATAGATTTGATAGCATGCACGTCATAAACAGTTTATCGTATTCGTTTCACTTGGTGAATTGTTACAGTAGGTCCTCCTATAACGCGGAGCAAAAATTGCGTCACAACGTTCAAAAGAGCTAAGAAATCTCTAAAGTTGACATTACGAACGTCGACGACAAGAGTAAAATAGTAGCAAACTAGGGAATATCGTGATTATCATTACAGAGCCAAGTCTACACGTGTATAAGTACAGTTGCTTGCCAAACAAGCCTAATGACAGCAAGCTACGCCTCCAACGTCCGTCGTCTATGCGCGCCGGCCTTCATTGTTTGCCCTCGTAACGATCCACGGAAACCGAAACCTGGAATTAGTCGCCCACGTTCATTACCTCCTACCGGAATGTGGCTGGCGGAACCATTACCAAGCTCCTTCGATGGTTCACCCTTTTTCCAACGCTACTACCTTCCTCCCACGAACTCTTACCCATCCGTGAGACGATTACTCGCTATGGTGTTCGTTTAATTCGGGTGACTCATTCGATTAACCAAGCTGCTTGAACCCTCGTTTAAACGTGCACCGAGAGAGAAAATATGAAGCGTTCCCTTCTATTGAGATGCACCGAAGCGTTTCGTAATGTTCACAGAGTCATTCGTAAAGGAGCAGAGGTGGAATTTGCATGGTGGAAAGGTAGGTTCTTTAGAAATTTACTGAAATCTGTTGCTTCCGTGGATGTGAAAGGTAGCCGAGTACTCTTCCTATGCACGCAACAGGGAAAGAAAGAAAAAATAAGGGAGAAAAGAATCCATGGTTCTTGGATGAGCGAGAGCGATAAGGGTTTAGGTGTCCTCGTAGACGGGTATGGATTTCAGCTTTCCTCCTCTGGTGACTAACGTAAATCAGCTCTGTGGCGATCCTGCGGGGGCGGTCGACGTGTAAATGCTCGCGTTACGATCCGATAACGAGCGAAAGGAAGCACGTTCCTCGTTCTAACCGTCTCTCTTCTCACAACTTCCAACTGTTCCCGCGTCTCTCTTCTCTCTACTCTTCCTTTCTTTTTTTATTTTTTAACTTCCAACTTTGTTCCCTTATTCCCTTCGGACGTTCATGGGGTTCAGAATCTTGCTGCTTTCGTAGCCGAATTCCCTTCTTCTGGTCTTCCGTTGATCATTTGCATAATAGACCTTTTCGATCCTGGCACACTAACGAGCCTACATTCAACCCTCGTTTCTCACATAAATGCACACACGAGCATTCCTGAGACTCTTCGCTCTCTTTGCCGATCTCCGAGCGTATCTCTCTTCGAGGGTTGTGGATCGCGACGATTTATTTTGGGATAGGAATACTGCACTTAGTATTGCAATCTGGGAGAGGAAGCTGACATCGAAGGGTTACCTAAATTGAGTATTATAACTTCAAATTGTAATGAAACACAGATTGTTTGAGATACGTCTGGTAGTTTTATTTTGACGTGAAGTCTGCTTTGTGATATTTATTGTCGGATGCAATATTATTCAAATGTTTCTCTCGGCTGTTTTTCACAAGTTCGACCCAACTTTTTAATATATTTTTATATATCTCAGACTAATTTCAATAACGTGGACTTTACTTTTTAAGAAATTCCCATAAAAGAATGTCTAACGGTGATAAATCACACTGTGATGCTCGGTTGGCTCCAATTCCTCGGAAGTCGGAGTAGATATTAGGATAACACTCATTTCTAAGATATGTCACGTGAAATTAATTTCTCTTCGTGAAATTAACCGTCGATTACATTTTTCTTCCGTTAGAGCAATTGTTTCGTTCGATGACGAGTCGTTTGGAACTAAACGTTGTCCACATTCGTATCATCCAATTTGTTCCAAAAGAAAGTGACACTAACATTCATCATTCACTGTTGCCTCAAAAAAATATAGTTGAATGACCACAAAAAAAAAGTCGTTTGATTTAATTTTAAAAAAGTTATCCTGCTTTAAATCGTGTCCGAATATTAACGGGAGTTACTCTAAATAAATAAATAGAAACGTGTGAAATCCCAAGCGTAATTGAATGATTAGTATTCCAAGCGTAATATAAAATTTTAAATAATTTAAGCGATTAATTAAATCGCGTGAAATTGTTAATTTCAGTTAAAGATCATGCATCGCTGCATTTTCGATTAAACAACGATCGAACATCCACCGATAACCGTGCGAGTGTTAATGATATAGCGAGGTTAGATGTGAGATTAGGAAATATTTCACGAACCTTGAAGAGAATCGCGATACCAACAGCCACGCCTGAATAACCGCTACCGACGATCGCGATTTTAACGCGATGTCCATCCGCGAAATCTTCCGAATGCTTGGTGAGGAGAAACGTTGCTGTGTTCCACGGGGTATCTGATATTTTCTTCTTGGACACAGCCATCGTCAATGAATTTGATATTCACGATATAGGTGTAACATCCCGAGGATTTCAACGCTCGAAAAGATAAATCGACACACTGGAAAATCTCTCCGATACTCACTGTAAATTTAGTCCTCGTGAGATCGAACAACGAAAATGACAGTAAAACGTGAAATTATCCAAAGGTAGAGAAAGATATTCACTCGCGATAGAATCGATATACAGTCACTTTCATTAATATTCGAACAGCATTTAAGACGGAAGAACTTTTCAAAATTGGATCAAGTGACATGAATTTTTGTTTTGAGAAATTAGAAGGATTAGTTTATCAGATGACATGCAACAAAATTTTTGAAAAAATTTACAAACTGGCTTAGAGTTTTGTTTATTTCTTTTTATCTGAGCCTGTCATGAAAATTTAAAAAATACAAATTTATTGAAAATTTCATCGAAATCGGTTGACGATTGTACAAGACTGATATCTTAATCTAACCTAACCTGCAAAACATGTTTTTTAAATTTTCAGTACAGACTCAGTTAAAAAAAGTTGCAAACAATCCTGATCAATTCCAATTTTTTCCAAATTTTTAACTTCTCAAAGAAACCTCATTTGGTTCAATTAAAAAAAAAAATGATTCCGTTTCGAAAGGTGTCCAAGTATCAATAAAAATGACTGTATATTCAAAGTGCAATAGCTTTATGAAAACCTACTTCCCTTTTATTTTCTCGATTTTCCAAGGCAAAGGTGAACAGAGTAAATCGATGATGGACAGCTGTCGAATCGACGCAGGTGGGATACGCAATTACCAAACGGTTATATCCGAACTTCAATTTCCGGTTTGTCGATCACACGATGTACCTTTCTCATCGGCCTCCGATAGAAATATTAAATTGCCAATTGAACATCACTCATCGCCACAGATACTTCCTTACTTTCCGTATCGTCCTACTATCCTCAACTACGTAATTACAAATTCGATTAGAATCGAAACCTCCTCTCAAACACTCTGACAGATGACGCGGGACAATGATCCAAGCATACGTCCTACAATAAATCACGAACCACCTCTCTATATCGCGGGGGAAAAAAAATATTTTCACATTTTCCCTCGTACATAATCCCACCGTTTAATCGACTCGCGAATGATCCATCGACAAACGCCATGAACATCTCATAATACGACGCAAAGTACACGGACAAGAGGCTGAGGTTGTTCACGAGGGACGCGATAGTTTTCTAGGAAGTCGATTCTTGTACTGTCATTTATTACAACCGATCAGGTACACGTATATAGAGAGAGAAAACCGGTCGCCAGGTGTGCGAGTGTGCTTGTTATTGATGAAGATGCTTTTCTAAAACGTTCTATCCTTTCAGCTCGATCTTTGCGCGTACACCTTTTTCAATTTCCGGTAGCTTAAGATTCTCCATTCCCCTTTCTCTGTTTCATCGTGGTTCCTCACAGTGCGATATCGTTATTATTCTCTTGAGATAGGATACCACACTCCCTCAGCACGCTTCGAATGCTGTCGGCGCACGCCTGCACAGCGGTCTTCTCTTTTTCGGTTAACTTCTGTCGTACGGTACAGTAGACACCCTCACGGCCAAGCACGCATGGTACAGACATGTACACGTCCTTGTCTGTCCCGTGAGCGCAACTCTGTGAACCGAATTTTTAGTCATCTGAACCGTGTAAATTGGTGGCTTGTAGTATGTCGTTGGACATGTGTTTTGTCACTGGTGAAATGAGGGTGTATGTATATACTTTTTTACTTTCTTTTCTTAAGGAAAAAGAAAGAGAAAGGCGTTTAGGACATGTGCTCCTGAGGTACTTTAGGTGTTTGAGAAAGGAAAAGAATGTGTAGTGACACGTTGCATGGCAAATGAATGTTGGAGTCATACCAATCTGTACAGAATGGAATCTTTTATTTCTTTTTTTTTTTTTTTTTGCTGAACTAGGTGCATCATTTTGAAATATCAAAAAATAGACACAATAGAAAATTGAATTGTTTTAAAAACGATTAAATTATTCGACTGGCTTACTAGAATATGTGTCGAAACAGGAAGCACGACTTTAGTGTTCCTAACAATGGCATCGACGATCTCAGCTGTAGCGAGGGCTACGCCCCAACAACTTGATCCTTTCTTCTCCTCCAACTCCTTACCACTGTAACGTGTATACGCAAAAATAAGCTCAAAGAAGTCAAATATCAACTTTGCACGTTACAATTACACACATGTTCTTCACATTGTCAGCGATTTCGAACCACTTCTCAGGATCGTCTTCTTCACCTATCCTAGGATTTATATCTCGAAGTTTCATACCTCCTACATGAATACTGGACCATATAGGAACTACAAGAAAGATACTTATTCAATATATACAGGTTATCGATATATATATATATTAATAATAGTTGATCATCAAATGAAAAATACCAGCCATGTCTCCTTGAGCTCCAACCACCATGCAATTAACAGAGCTACGCGCCATGTTTAACCTCTTGCTCACGAAATCTTGAAATCTAGCGCAATCGATCATAGTACCAACACCAAGGACACGATTAGAAGGGAATCCTGATAATTTCCAAGCGATATAGGACATAACTTCGGTCGGCTGTGTGACGATCAGAAGGACAGACTTGCATGCGAATTTTCCAACAGCAGGAATGATGTTCTTGTACACATCGAAACTATGCTTCACGTTTGGTGGATTTCCAACCACCGGTTCACCCGTGCAGATTATTATCACCGCTGACTCTTTCATCATGCTGAAATCTGTAGTTGGAATTATAGATTTTGAAAAGATGGAGACTGTGCATGCAACGCATGAGGAATTGTTCTCAACACGAGAGAGAGAGAGCTGAGAGCTCTGAGAGTGAGAGGTTTGAGAGAGCTGAGAGCTCTGAGTGTGAGGGATCTATGAGAGAGAGAGAGAGCGCTAAGAGCTCTGAGAGTGGGAGGTCTGAGAAAGCTGAGAGTAAGAGGTATGAGAGAGCTGAAGGCTCTGAGTGTGAGGGGTCTGTGAGAGAGAAGAGAGAGAGAGAGAGAGAGAGCTGAGAGCTCTGAGAGTGGGAGGTCTGAGAGAGCTGAGAGCTCTGAGAGTGAGAGGTTTGAGAGAGCTGAGAGTTCTGAGTGTGAGGGGTCTGTGAGAGAGAAGAGAGAGAGAGAGAGAGAGAGAGAGAGAGCTGAGAGCTCTGAGAGTGGGAGGTCTGAGAGAGCTGAGAGCTCCGAGAGTGAAAGGTTTGAAAGAACTGAGAGCTCAGAGTGTGAAGGGTCTGTAAGAGAGAGAGAGACTACTACGCAAATTTTTCACGTTTCGTCTTGGAAGCCACAGAAATTTTTAATATTCCAAGATCCAAAATTTCATTTACGCCATGAAATTGAAAAAAAGGATCACCTGTTCGATGTAAAATACCTGTCTGCAAATTTTGCAAAAAAATGTGAAAAATACAAGAAACTGTACGAAAATCCGTTTAGTCTAATTTAAAAAAAGTTACACTGTTTTCGAAAGTGTCTAAATATTAATATTCGAGTATTTTTACGTCACCGGAAAACAAACGAGCAAATCCTTCGGAATTCGAGCGTAAGAAAAAAAGAAAAGAAAGAATCGTTCCTATGCGAAACACGTTTCAAACTTGAATCCCGAAAGGATCGTTAGAAAGATTCACATCCCTTTCGCTGGAAACATCTTTCGTTCGGTAATAAAGCCATCGGAAGCTGTTGGGAATACAAAACGTTGTAAAGGATCGAACGTATCTCACCAAACAAGAGGAATTCTCTCTGCCTTTTTTTTTTTTCTTCTTTTCCTCAGATGTCGCGATAAGAGCGCGAAGAGTACACACGCAGTATATAACCTGGCTGGTAGAAATAAGAAGCACGGATTTTAGGGTAACACCTTTATAGAGGTTGGTGTGACCAACGTGTGCAACGCGACCAAGATACGCTCGTGCTACGAGATGATGCAGCGAGATAAATTAGCCCTTGAAAAAAGTCGGCTCTGTTCTACTTGTTCCGGTAATTGCTACCTCGGACATGAGCGAGATTAAAGGGGTGTCTCTTGTACGGATGCATGCGAAAGCGAGAGCTTTGGCGTATGGAGATTATTTTGAGGACTTCATTTAAATTTACACGTGATCATTGCTGACGAAGGACGCCTGGTGTAACTTCTCTTCGAGATTTTATGGCTGTCGAGTAACGTGGAATAGAATCCGTGATTTCAGGGGTTATTCTAGTTAGTTTGTTTTATTCTAATTATTCGCCCCATGTGCCTAAATTTCGCTAGCTTTCAGGATTCCTTTCCCTCTTTTTTTTTCGGTGTCTAAATTGAGCAACCATATCGAACTCTTTCTTTATCTATTAAATCACTTATAAATCATGCAAAATAATTTTTCATACCACATCTGGAGGTAAAAATTGCGCCTTGCTGGTGGAATTGATTTCTGCTTACAGAAATGGTCGCCAAAATATTTATTCACTTGCAATACACTGCCATTGTCATTGTACTGCAACAGTTGCATTAGAAAGCGTTGTACTACTGTTACTAGCTACCGTGTATAATGTCAAGGAAACGAGAAGACAGTTGGTCGTTGTCGAGCGTGGATCGATTTATTAGTCTATTTTCTATCGGAAACTTAAACGAGCAGAATTGTTTTAAAAATTACCATAAAGTTATTGTAAAGCATTCCAGTTAATCAAACGAGTTATGCGTGGAATTCAAGGAAACGTTCGCATCTAGCGTTACTATATTATTTCTAGCTAAAATAAGTTTCACGAACAGATAGCGCAATGAAAACGAATAGATATGAGCTAGATACTACTGAAGTGACAGAGATATTAATGTCAAAAGGTTGTAAAAAACTGAAACGCTAAAAACCTTCACACTTTCGAAGAAATTCCAAAAAAGTAAAAAAGGAAACAATCGATTTTTGAAAGTTTAATATTCAAAAACCCCTTAATATTCAGGCACGGTCTTTGAGAGCTGGTGAATTTCGCCGTTTTCACCGAGAGCGATCTTTTGTTCCCGAATTCCCCGAGCAAGGTGGTATATTTTTTTACAAGCGAGCACGTTTACACGGCTGACAGGGGAGGACAGTGAGACATCGAGACGAGCGTAAGAGAAAGAGAAAGAGAGAATGGCTGGTGGAACTGGAAAAAAATATATCGTCGAGTCGATCACGGCCGAGATAAATAAGAGTGGCACGAAATTTACGAGCTGGCTGGTGAAAAGCTCGGGGAAACGCTGAAGCGAGCCGCGGTGTAAGCACCGCGGCGATGTAGATGAACAGCGAGATTAAAAGACAGGACCGTAGAGGCGAAGGATCCGGATCTCGGAACTCTCTCTGCCTGTCCCGAAAACTCATTCCTCCCCTTTCTTCCTTCTTTCTTGGCCACTGTGACCGTTGTTTCTGACCCGTTGCACGTTGACAGAAGGTCCCCTGACGAGCAACCAGACGCGACGGCTCGTCTTTTTTAAAGCGGCGGCACAGCGGACCCTCGATCCGACCGAACGATCGCGGTTGACGCGAGCTTGTGCTATCCTCGTGGACACATCGATCTGAAATTTCTGGAATTCGACCTGTCCCGCGTGGTAGATTTTGTCAATGACCCGAGGAATTATTTCAGGCAGGTGATGACCATTTTAGATCTCTGATCCTTCGATGGTAATAACTTAGACGCGTCGATTAGTATACACGGGTGTCCCTAAGTGTTCCTTCAGGAACTCCGTCAGTGTGTTCTTTGAAGAAAAATGAGATCAAAATGTCGCGTAATGTAAGAGAAGACAAACTTGAGACCTCAGACGGAATTTAAAAAAAAAAAAGAACATCGTCAAGTCGTGTACGTTTAGTTGGTACAATTATTTTCTATTGGAAATATTTTATGTTAACATCAGTAATTTGTTATAGTATATGGTTGAAGTTAGGATTGTTAGTAGTGTCATTTAAAAAAAAAAATGGCTTTGAAAAGTAACGCAATCCAATTTTAAAATCGATAGTAAAAATGTTTGCAAATCGTTAAAATTTTCTCGAAAATACAGTAAAATTTCTCGTTTTAATATTATCTTGTTTGCCTTTAATTAACATGTCATCTTAATTTCATCGCTGTTATTGCTATTTTTTATGCATATAGAAGCCCCAAAATTGCAGTATTCTGCAAATTAACACTTCACCCGCCGGCTTTTTAATTTGAAGTAGAACGTAAACCGCCGGCACTAATTTGCGAAATTTAAAAATTTGTTTCTTGAAGGAAAAAGTAGCCTAACTATGTTTTTATACAATATTTTAGGTAAAAATGTCAGATAATCTAAAGAAACCATAAAACCTACTAAAACTATAAATATTATTGGTATGATTTGCACTTAAATAATACACTTGTTAAATTATTTTATAAATCATTTTTTTTTTATTCAAACTTACACCAAGTTTGCAATAAATTCTTACACTAACACTAATATCTTTCTTTATATGAAAAGTTTCAAAATAAGTACCAGACTGTATGTCATATTACAGATTGTAAAAATGCAATGTCGGCGGGTTAAGTGTTAATATAAAAATAGCTTAAAATTAAAGTAAAATTTAACGAGAGCAAGTCCTCTGTATTTTTCCTCGTATTTTTGCTCCTATAAGTTCAGTGCGGAGTTCTGACTCTACAATAGGAATTTTAAAAAACTATTTATATCGTCAATAATTTCATTAGCATTAATCTGAAGGGAAATTCTTGCTCTAATAATGTCATATCTGATATTTCACTGTATTTAATATTTAAATTACTTTTATTGCTATTGAACCTAAGAGAAATTTATGATTCGAAGACAAAAAAAGTCACAGAAAAGTCATTTTGCAGATCATTCCATAATCCCAGTAAAATTTATTTATTCTTTCCCGCGTGTTCCCTATTTACCCTGAATTAACACGTTTAACACTGTTCCCTTTAGCGTTTCTTTCTTTCTGAGCGTTAAACAAGGTCTGAATGGTATACAAAAAACGTAATTAACCGATGAATTGTTGTTTCGGGTTGGAAAAAATTGGTTAGATTGAGATGTACCGTTCGTCCCAGTTACCAAAGGACATCCTAAAAAAACACCGACGTGTTGAATATCCTCGGCCTCGGCGGAAGCCTTGTCCCCGTCGTGGTCGATCAAACAGACCTCGCTAGCCATCCTCTAAAGATCACGGGGAATCAAACGGTTGATCGAGCATTGCGATCTGCGCGTCTCGATTCCGCGCCAATACTAACTCTCATCAGGATCGCGATGGCGCAGGTGATCCCAATCTTTCCTACGCCGACGATCGACACTTTGACACGATGCGGATAGACGTCGCAAGGATCAAGCTGGGTCGTTATCAGAGCGTTCTTCGTCGTGGTTGTGATAGGTGCCTCCTCCTGCGAATAGACACTTTGTCGGGTAACACGTTTCAAAGGTTGTGAAACGTAGATTTTCAATATTCGAACGTATCTTATTAATTTAGGATAGAATTATTAATAGACATGCTGTTCAAGTTTTAACCTAACTCTTTTCATTTCTAGGCAAACAATGTCCCTTACATCTACAACAAATATTTTTTGCTATTCTAGGCTTTCGAGAAGTATAAAAAGTTCCTCGGATACTCGTCGAAATCTCCGCTAATTTGTGCATTTGCTCGTTAAGTCGAATGTTCAACACTTTTTTCGATAGAAATAAAAAATCATTGGAAAGAAATGCAAGAGTGAAATTTTCGCTTGTCTCATCGATCTAAATTGCCTACAGAGAATCGATTTCGAATCTACTTTCAATTTATGGGACTGAAGATTATATACATCAGCTTTTTCTATCTGACACATTATTAAAAAAAAATTTTCTTTATTAAAATACAATTCTAGCGTATTTAAAAAAAAAAAAAAATATATATATATATATATATATATATATATATATATATATATATATATCGTACGTCATCGCAGGCTAATTCTCTCTCCAACTCTTCCTCAGTCTTCACTGCAATAGCCTCCGCGTCCTCCATTTTCTAATGTAACCTGTAACCCCCGAAGCACGCGTTCAGTTCACCAATTTCATTCTCTCAAATCGACGATCGAACTTAAACATTCCATTTACCGGTTAACTCGCTAATTGGGTGCAAGTAGAGACGTTCCACTGGCAGCTACTTAGTCCACGTTATCGTTACTCGACCAAGCGTCCAAGGTGGTCTCTGTTTCTTCGATGTTCGTGGCCTGGCAGGTAGGGAAAGGTCGACTCTTATGCAGATCCGGATCGACCTACGCAACAACATAATCTCTCTCTCTCTCTCTCTCCCTCTCTCTTTCTCTTTCTTTCTCTTTCTTTCTCAAGTATTTCAAGCTAATCGTACTCCTCCCTGTTACGAGAAGAAGAAGAATAAGAAGAAGAGGAGAGGACACGCGGGAAACTCTTGCGCGGAGAATAACGACGGAAGTTATCCGCGCGCTTGGCTGTAAATTAGCCGCAGGTAGTCGCCCCGGGAGCGCAGGTACATCGCGTTGGATTGTTCATATATTTCTGCTGGTACCCACGCGCGCCGCCTGCTCGGTGTAAAATACATTATTTTCGTGCGTCGATCGCGGAACCATCCACCGCGTCCCGCGTCTTTATTTACCGCTTCGTGCGACGATATGTTCGAGGATCGCGGAGTATTGGCAGGCTGTAAAGGTTTCTCCGGCTCTGGAGAATTTCTACCGGCTGCGAACTGTGTTACCAAGGCTGATTTTAACGAAGTTTTGCATTTTCCAAAAGTGTCGAATGAGAATCGATTGGATAAAGATTAATCTGTTAATTGGGGATGACGAGTTAACTCGTCATTGGTTTATCGACACTTGAAACACAATAATTGTGTTAATGACAATTTTATCTTACACAATTGTTAAGCTTGTACTTAAAGTAAAGTTTAATCTGTTAATTGGGGACGACGAGTTAACTCGTCATTGGTTTATCAATACGTGGAGCACAGTAATTCTGTTAATGACAATTTCATCTTACACGATCGTTAAGCTTATACATAATTGATCGTTCGATCAATTTCATCAATCACGATCATTATGCAACATGGGTCTGTTTTCGTTGAAAAAGAAAAAGTTGAAGATAAATTTCAAGAGCATGCGGTACTCGTTCATACGAAGAAAAAATTGTGAATAAAAATGGGTACATAAATCATTCGTGTCAGAGTTGCGAGATGTCTTCTTTAGTAAAGGATTACTTCTATGTACATCTGCTTTTTTAGCATCGCCATTCGTTGTCTCTGTTATTTTGGAGCTTATGCAGGCTGAATAATAATTATTTAAATTACGCAAACGTAAACTGAGAATACACATAGATACTATAATGCTAGTATTATGTATATTTTCCTTAATTTTGCAATAATTGGTAAATTACAAGGATTCAGTGGATACATTTTTAAATAAAGCAATAAAGCCTGTTATTCTATTACACTTTATTTTATAAATAAATTTTTTATTCTACATGTACGTTCATAATTGCGAACGTCTTTTATCTGCAAAACGAATGATTTTCTGTTTATTTTGACAAGTGCTTCATGCTTCTAAAATTTATTCAACACTATAAAATTTCAAATTTATCGAGCCCTCAGGTTCACAGTAAACGCCTCAACTATAGTTAATTCCCTAGTTCAATTCCAAAGTTAATCCAGAACACTTCGTTTCCAACAACTTCCAACAGAAGACACCTGAAGCTTCATCAGACAGTTCTCGCGTAACCGTACAGCTTACACAATCGTACAACTCGCGGTTCACCGGTGAACAAAGAGAGAAAGAGAGGGAGAGAGAGAGAGAGAGAGAGAGAGACCGAGTTCTCGACGCGAGAGTTTCTCATTTACCTTGGACCCCTTCGATAAATTACGCTCCCCTGTTTGCTCGGAACAGAGACAGCCGAGGCGTTCCCAGTAGTTCGAACGTCTCTGGGACCTTAACACACATTCGAAGATGGATCTTTCGATGGCGTACGGAGTGGGAAAGGAAACAACGACGAAGAAGAAGAAAAAGAAGAAGAGAAAAAGGAAGTGGTAGTATTTGGTGGCTCTTTTTCGTACGTGGCCCTCTCATGGTGAATACGAGACAGTGTTCTGGGCCACACTACCCTGGACACATTCAATTTTAACGTTAATAATCACCGGGAAAAATGACGGGCTTAAATGCGGCCATTCATCAGCGCCGATCGATATTGCGAATGTGGCTTAACGACGGAGAGATAACATCAGCCGTCCCGGTTCAGAGTTATTGAATCGCGTCAAATAATATACGAGCCAATAATGTATGAATAGTCCTGCAATTATGGGCAAGAGATCGTATCTAAGGGCGCGTTGTAATTTAGTAATCGTTCATTCTCACCGTCGCGGCTCGTCGTCGATTTCGAGCAATACTCGAACGTTGAAATCCCCTAAATTTAATAAAGAGTCGTCGAAATGTGACGTTTAGGTGTCAACATCGTATAATGTTCACACGCCATGTTTTCTCAACTGATATAAGCTGTTTTGTTTTAGTAAAAGGTATACATTGCAACTATGTATTTATATCATTCAAATTTATTATGAAAATGGGCGTTCGTTGAAAAAATACTGGTCGCAAAATTCGTGGACTTTTTGATGCAAATAATTGCCTAAATTAGTCTTTAATACTCGTATTATTCATGAAAAATCTTTATACGTAAGAAAAGACACTGTTTGGTGTGCATTTTGGGAAGATGGAATAATTTGACCATTTTTCTTCGAAGATGATGCTGGAAATACTATTACTGTGAATACTGAACTATACCAATCAACGTTGAGTGACTTTTTATGACCAGAATTGAATCATATTGCTTTATATTTTCAATAAAAAATAAGGGACTTAAAAAAATTATAAATAGTTTGTGGTTTGTTAAAAAGCAACATGTAGGCGTGTTTTTTTGGATGAACCTGTAGTTCCTTTGTTCTTTGAATCTCGTCACTATTCATTTTTGGAAAAAATAGAGAAATCGTATAATTCACGTATAAACAATTCACACTGAATATTTTAAAACATCCATATGTCTCGATCAATTGAAAATTGTAACCATTGATTATGCAAGTAGCGTAAGTCTGCCACAGCCTAATTAAGCACTGCGTATATGAGACAAGAGTAAAGCTATGTATTTTATCAACAAAAGCTCAATGCAATGGAAACAGATAAAACGAAAAAAATCTGCATCCGGTTAAGATATTGCACGCATGAACATGTGACATGTTGTATAATTGAATATCAACAAACAATTCGTTAATTACGCATTATTTCAGTCATTATTTGATTGTATGAAAGTGTAAACACGAGATTTCAGACCTATTACATACGAAAAACATAAGGATGCAGTTATTGTCATAAATAGACCAAAAGTTTCTTTTCGAGACGAACACTGTGGAAAACACACGTTGTTCCACATGACTAACGCGTATTTTCAAACGAAGATACACGGTCGATGAATTTCCGCAACGGGATAATACGTCTTTGGCGAATTTTTCTCGCGGCAACGATATTGCCAGGATCATTCATAACCCTAGTCGAAATCGATATCTATCAATTAAACGATCGGCCAAAGGAACACGGCGTGGCAGGGAACGGCCGAGGCGAGGAAGTAATTTAAAGTCCGACGTTTATAGTTAACCACCGGCAAGTGGGAACGGTACGGACCGCTCCTAGATAATTAATTTCCCGGCTTAATTAATCATCCACGTGATTTTATCGAACAGGGCTGGGTCAAGTAACAATAACGATCGCGTAAATGCCAGGCAACCTCTTATCGGTTATCACGTTCAGCTCTCCGCCGTTTGATCTATCTGTACCAATTAACGAAACGATGAAACGATCGCCATTCGCTAATTTCCGCTTGCGAAACTCTCGAATGCCACTGAAACAACCTTGAAACAAAAGAAGAAGGAGGAAAAAGAAACATAAAAGAAATGTGAAAGAATAGCATGAAAAACAACAAAACAGGAATTGCCACGGCGCGTTTATGATTAATCGGCGTGGGACTACGCTTCTTTTTCTCCTTTCTTTGTTTTTCTCTTTTTTTAATTAACCGGTGCCACTGAAACGTGACAGCGGGAGAGCTCGAATCGTCCACGATAAAGGCGGCGATCGGTCGATAACGATGTCTCCAGCGAGAGTCTCGACTGTGAGGTTTCAGTCGAGCGAACGAACGGTGCAAACGAGTCTCAGCCTCTTTCTGCTTCCTCTCCGGCAACCGGGAGAGATAGTCCTTGAAGGTTGGTCGTAAGCAACCGATCTTCTGGTACCCGGGCCCAGTCAACCGATCCAGACACCGGCCTCGCGCATGCCTCCGGTGCACAATGCTTGGTAGTACTGCAGCTGATACAAGTATGTTCGCCGTGCAACCGGAATTTTAATTGGCTATTTGTTTGTCCGCTACACTTCGCGGCGTTGCTATTGTCCAGCTCTGTCTCTCTCTCTCTCTCTCTCTTTCTCTCTGTTCAGAGAAGAAGGATCATTCCGTTTCTTTCCCCTTTTGCCCACCATTCCCTGCCTTCATTTCCACATCGTAACATTCGTGTTCGTTCCTCTCTTCTACGGTTCGCTTTTCACCCGTCTCCGCTGTATTAACTCCCACCGCGAGAAAAGTCTTTTCTTCACCCGGTGGGAATCCAATCTATCTTTTGATCTTCATCCCCTTCGCATGGATGTTCCTTTCTTTTTCCTTCTTTCCTTTATTCGTCATTCTAGAGCTGAAACTAACGCCTGGAGTGAAGCATACAGATTTTTCGTTCTCTTTCTCTCTCTCTCTCTTTCTTTCTTTTCTCTATCCCCTCTTCTCTTCTCTACTGTTAGGAAACGATGGAACGAAGATTAAGACCGGATGAAATTGCAGTTATTACGCCGGGGACCGGATCGAGGGCCTGCATGTATAATCATGCGTCACAATACGTATCGTTTCGCGGTACCACTTATCGAGTCATTAAGCGTTATGCGGTGTAATTGCGCGCTTTTTACTCGGACCGTTGGTACCACGACGGACATTAATCATCGATACGATCTTCTTTCGACGCCGCCATTGCGAATGTCTCAATTTACTCGACCAGCTTTCCGGGCTAAGAACTGAGGGGGCGGGGCTAAGTCTTAAGTGGGCGGGGCTAAGTAATAAGGGAGCGGGACTAAGTGCGGAGGACGTGGGGCTAAGACCTAAGGGGGCGGGAATAAGTCTCAAGGGGGCGGGGCTATGTCATAAGTGGGCGTGGCTAAATCAAAAGTGGGCGGGCCAAGTCCTAAATGGGCGGGATTAAGTCCTACGGGGGCGTGGGTAAGTGCCCAGTGGGCGGGGATAACCCCTAACGGGGCGTGGCCAAGCCCTAAGGGACAGGGCTGAGTCCTAAGGGGCGGGGATTAGTCCCAAGGGGACGTGACTAAGCACTCAGTGGGCGGGGCAAAGTCCTAAGTGGCGTGGCCAAGACCTAAGGGCGGGACTAAAACCTAGGGGCGGGGCTTGGTGCGGAGGAGTGGGGCTAAGCGGGGAGGGGCGTGGCTAAAACCTAAGGGGCGGAGCTAAAGTCTAAGTGGACGGGACTAAGTCCTAAGGTGCGAGGCTAAGTCCAAAGTGGGCGGGTCTAAGTTGTGTGAAGGCGGGGCTAGATATGGGAGTGGTGGCTCAGTCTCTCGTTCTGATACTCTCCCGCTCTGAGACCCTCTTTCTCTCTGAGTCTCCTTCTGTCTGTCTTTATCGGTGTGTGATTCATTTTTATAGCGATTGTTAATGTTATAAACACAATTTGCGGATCTCTCGGACTGTTCAAATAGCAGAACGCTTATGAAATACATTTGTGTGAGTCTTTCTTGGATTTATCTTCGTCGAATCTAATTTCACCAATGCCCTGCGCGGCGAAATACGAATTTAATTCACCCGTGCAACCCCGTACCGTTGCGGTTTCTCCGGTCGGTAACGTGGCCTAATAAATTAGCGAGCGACAAGTCCGCGATTCGCTTTAATCGCCGGTGCAAGAACCGACGCGGACCGCTTGTCCGTTGTGGATCGAGCGTTCGCGCGAGCTCGGCCACTGCCCGAAGCGGGCAGCAGGAACGCCGTTGCGGTTTTTTTGCACGCGCCGCGGAACTTTATTCCAATTAAAATCGTACCTCTATTTTAGGTCAGCCACTCGCAAGAGGTCCGGCCTCGAATTAAAACGAGCCTTCCGTTGGCTGGAGAAAGCCGCGGCGACGATCTCCTAAATAAGCAACCGAAACGTAAAAGCTTGTCCGCTTGCATAAGAGTATCTTTCTCATGGTCGTGACCAACAGCGACTGTTTCTTTTTTTCTTTTCTTTCTTTTCTTTTCTTACATCTCGCTCATTAATTGATAGGGTTGAGTTGTTGTGTAATTGGTAGGGAGGGTGGAGTAACGGTGGTATGCGTTTATCTTGATCCCTTTTTCAACACAGATACAAGTGTTCTGATATCTTCTAGCAGTTGTGCTTAGTTTAATGAAGTATCGTTGTGTAATTTTGCACACTTTGTCAGTAAGAAGTTAAGGAAGGAATTGAGAAGTATTGCAAGATATTACACCGAAAGTGTATTCTTATCTTCCTTGATAAAACGAGACTTTTGTGTATTTTAACCTGGATAGCCATCGAATAAACAGAAAAGAAACGTCTACGAAGAGAGATTTTTTCAAGTCGATGGTCTTTTTCCATCTACTATCTCATAACTATAATACTATACACTCGTGCCAATCTCCAAAGCACACCAGAGGAAAAAAAAAGAGAAGAAGAGAAGAAAGAAAAACCCACAGAAAACAATCCCCGCAGGACTTTCGTAAGAGAACGTCCTCGTGGAACCTCCCTCAGCTAGAACGGTTCACCTTCGATGGAACACGCGTGTCCAGTCTCCAGTCCATAATTGCAGCGTTTACCCTCGTTACTAAAAAATCAAGTCGCATTCTTCCAATCTCTCTCTCTCTCTCTTTTTCTCTCTCTCTTTCATGGTACAGAACCTTCGAGGAGAGCAGAGAAGTCGTAGGAGGTCGGGACTAGCATCGACGACCCCTGTGGCTTCGCTGAAATATCGCGCGGACGCTGCTTCGTTTCGATATTCTTGGCCCCGGGGCCTCGATGAGCGGCGGACCTCGTCGAGATTGAAGGTGAAGGGAAGAGTGGGACGTGTATAAAGAACCGATGTATAAAGGGTGGAGAAGAACCATCGAAGAGAAAGAGAAAGACAAAAAGAAAGGGGGAGTGTAAGAGAGAGAGAGAGAGAGTGAATTCATCGTTTTATTACAACGTATCGGGAAGGGGCGAGGCCGATGCGCAATTGTTTATGCTCGTGTCCCGCCCTATCGGGACGCATCGGATACGCTCAACCTCGAATACCTACCACGTATACGCGTGGTGGAGAAGACGCGTGATGCGTGCAACATTGCCCTCGTCCACCTCTTCAACGGCAACCCCCTTAGCCGCGCTCCACCTCTTTGTTTCTTCGTTCGGGCTAAGATTATTAATGGCACGGGCCCAACTTCTCTCTCCCTCTCTCTCTCTCTCTTTCTCTCTTCCTTTCTCTTTTTTTTTCTCTTTGGTTAGGTGTACCCTCGAGTGTCAGTTCCTTGACAATGACGAAGTTTGCACCTCGGGCCCACCTCTTCACCCTGTCCACCTCTGCTCTGTACGATGGTTACCACGCGAGTCGCGCGTCTTTCGAGCTTTTTGTCCCCCTTCGGCTTGTTCTTTGTACCATGGGATTCATGGGCGAGTGTCGTGGAAGATGATTTAATGCGAGTTTCGGTGTACCCGATAACGGTACCGGTTGTGAGTGATGGGGGGGGGGGGGGGGGGAGTTAATGAAAGGTGTTCGCGATTATTTGTGCTCGCTGTTGATACGAGGTTGCGTAGGGAAGAGCAACTGGTTGCAATTAAAATTAGTCACTCGCCTAAGAATATCTTATAGCCGGCCACCATGGGGAGGTTTATTTACAGCATCGTTTACAAGTTGTGAGACATCATACTAATTTCTGTTTTACGTTTAAATCAACACTGTTAACCTCTAATTGGTCTTTCTAAAGGAGGATGTTGAAACAGTGACGAATTTGTACCCCATTCAAACATCGAAAATTTTAACGATGCATCATTCTACGAGTTCGAATACTCTCGTCAGCTATTGTATATTTATTCTAGTTACGCAATCGCCGTCCAATCACTCTCACCGCGTCAATTTCCAAATGTTACTAGTCGTACCGGAAGAGTGGGGGATGGTAATCAACGTTGACAAATCTCTAAGTTAGAAGAATTCCGAGAAACGGACACAGAGAGGAATTGCAGGAGGACTGGGAACGCTTAACGAGCACCACGCGACTCGCGTTTCGCCTAGCTTCATTTACGTCCGCGAACCGGTGCATGAATTTCCACCGAGAAGTAATTGCACGGTCACGGCTGCCGCCGTGGAACAACTCCGTGCGGCACTGCACAATCGCAAAAGCAAACAGAGAAAGAGAGAGAAACAGAGGTAGTAACGAGTCTCATTATTTAACAGAATAACTGTACTGTGTTAAGGATTAGATTAGAGAAACGTTCGAATAGCGCTAATAAAAGCGTCATAATAGACAAGTAAAATAGCCATAGGGGGAACTGATTGTATTCGTATACTAATTCTGGTTGAAATCGATGATACAAGGAGGAAGGGAAAGACGGCAGGTGTGTTCTAAGAAAGTTTAGAAGCGCAGCTGTTCCCCATATCTGATCGCTCTCGGCTGGACTGATTTCGACTGGGATAGTCATCTACTAACTTAAAACCTTCACCCGTTCTACCTTATTTTAATATCGAAACTCTCTAAATCCCTTTGCTTTCGTAAGACCTCCCATCACGATCAACTTGTCCCTTCAAACAAATTTCGTTTCATCGCTAATAATTATACTGCGGATTTTCGCGCAAATTTCTGTTCTTCAAACTACGATAAAAATATATTACGCAGATTCTGTGCAATTTTGCACGTTTAAATTTGCTATGAATACATAAAAATCTGCAGTCTACTGATAATACTTATTCATTTATTGTTTACAGGAGGAAATTAATTAGGGTGCCCCGTTAATAGGCAAAGAGAATACATAATTAAAGTGAGAGTGCATTAGAATACTGTGACAATATAATATGCGCTTTTAAAACAAACTATAGGCACCAACAGTAACGAAAGAGTTCGATATTTTTCGTATAAAATAAGATACTTTGCAGCCTTTAAAATGTTATATTTACGGAATATTTTTATTTACGATATTACAATTCACTCACCTGATTGCCTATTGCTTTGATTATTACATGTAATTTCTAAACGAAACCGAAAGTAAGAAAAATTGATCGATGCGCGGTGATACGCCGCATTTATCAATTCCTGATTAGTTCCTGATTTGTGAAGTTAGTATTGTGTTTAGAGCCGTGATGCAAATGGGTTAAGGATTAGAAGGATATTACATTCTCTAAAATAAACACTTTTTTATTTTATTTTTCTGCTCAAGTGCTATCTATTATACAGTAATATTCAACACTTATTTTGAGGAATTATTAACATGAGAATCTTCTCTTTGACAGTGGATATACCGGTTTTCTTATTTATCTGTTTATTTGAGAAAATAAAGACATATCGTATACAGTTCGTCTTTCTATCGCAAGGTTTACTAGTAGCCACGGTCGTTAACGAAACGAATCTAGATTCCATCGTGGCGGGTACAGTAATTGGCGCGATAGAGGTCCCTGACAAGGTAGAACGAGCCGATGAAAGACTAGGAAGTCCGGCGGCGTTCTCGCGGCGATAATTAATACCGCGTTTCGAGAATACGGCGCGGTACAATCGAGGTGGCCGAGCTGTGGCGAGAAGGTGAAGAGAGAAGGTGAAAAGGCGGTAGGAGGTGACGGTGAGACGAACGATGCAGAGAGGAGTGAAGGTATATATACGGAGGAGCGATAAAATCGCGCGAAGCGAGAACGCATGGCTATCTCGGCGCCGCGCTGACCGTCGCGGTATAACCTAACCGCCCGATGCTCCATGCCATCTCCGTTTCTCTTGCTTTTATCCACCTTTCCTCTACGAGATTCTCGCCTCTCCTTCTTTTTCTCTTCCTCTTTTACTTTCCAGTTCTGTTTCTTCGCGCCGCAGCTTCGACCATGGCGCGAAAGGAAATTAATACTCGGCAAGTGCGCCGTCATAAAGCTTCCCCGCGACGCGGTAATTATGTAGGGCCCTGTATTATGCGCCCTTGCATTCGCTGTGCGCTCGTACACGGTTGTATGCTTTACGAGCTTCTGCGCCTAATAACAAAGGATCCCACTGTACGATGACAAGTTGAACACATCCGAGGAATCGCGAGACTCCCTCTGCTAGATTCCCTTCGTGCTGTTTTAATAATCCTCGGTTGATAAACTAGTAGTCTTGTTGATTTTTCGTGGAATTTCAGTGTATTGTGAAAATGAACGACATTCTGTACGACGTGTGTAAGCAATGTCTGTGAAACTCGAGACACAGGAGGTTTTAGGATAATTATTTATTAGGATAATTAGGAGCTAAGGGTAATAAGGGAGTTTAAGGATAATTGTAGGTTACACTTCCATCTCCACGTTGATACAGTTCTAAAATCGATAGAACTGTGCTAAGAGGGAAAAAATGAAAAATACACTCTTTTCTGAGCGTTTGCAGCGAGTAGAAATAAAAAGATTCGAGTTCTTAGATCGCAGAGAAAAATAGAAGTGTGTCTTCGAATTGCTTTGAACGTACGATTACGAGAAGTAGTTGATATTCCAACGAAAAGAGAGTGAATTCGATGAATGTAACAGTAAGTATAGGTTGTAGCAGGTGAAACAGGATTATAACTGTTCGTCACCGTGAGAAATTATGCCAATGAAATTTCCTCGAATCAGAGTGGAAGTAATGATTTAGAGTAATTCATGTTAAACGAGTAGATGATGCATAAGTTAAGAAACTTGTCAGGAATGTCTCTTTATTGGTACTAGCGATGGTATATTACGCTATATCCTTTCGTTCAGGGAGGGGTTTAATTGGAAGGGATGCATTAAGGGGAACGTGTTTGCAGATTTTATTGATACCACGGATTATATTACCACTTTCTGTTAATAAAGCTATATAGAAGGTAATGACGTTCAGCTCGGAACAGCAGGAAGTAGCGAAAATTTGAAATTCTGCAGAGATGATATGCATAACTGGTTTATTTTTCGTGCGTCACTCTTCGTCGAATCCTCTGTCTTCCACATCTGCTAATGAATCACTGTAAATCTATGCAGATGTAAAATTTCACGATAGAATTTTCTATATCCATACTCTATTTATTTTATTGAAATTTTAAAAAGTTGTTCCACGTCATTTACTAAACTAAACGATCCTTTAACTTCTAACTTCCTACGAGAACTCAATTTTAAAGAAATTATTCTTTAATTCGTTCCTTGCGTGACGGTAGATCGATAAAATCGAAGTTGTCAGATCGTGACGATACACTGTCGTCGCTGTCTTTTTAATCAAGAAGTCGATTCATAAACTTCCCATAAAAAAAAAAAAAAAGAAGAAGTGTTAAGTAGACGTCTATCGCAATTTCCGTTTTGTACGTCCAACAAAAGCCACTTTGCATTTATGTGAATGATACACCATCACGATTCACGTTCCATCGACGAGACACAGGCGAGCGATACGATGCATAACTATTTATCTACATAGAGGAAAGGGGGAGGACAAGCTTTATCGTTCGCGGTTCAAGTGAACTCGAGCGAGTCGTTGATTCGCCCAAAGGGTGGAAGAGGAGGTAGAAAATGAGGGTGGAGAAGGATGAGAAACAGTTGGACAAGCGGAAGAAGAAAAAAATGGAGGTGGAGGAGGATGATGGTATAGCGAGAAGAAAGAGAGACCGCGAGAGAGTAGATGAATTATGTTAAACGCCTGTTTAAATACATGTACGCCTAGGGATACACACAGCGCGCGCTAGCGAGTCAAGGAGGCCGCGCGCGCCATTCGTCTTCTCGATTTATATTAAATCGCCCCTCGAATGACCCGACAACGCGGCCCTTTCTCCCTTTCTGAGCGGCGCGCCAGTTCGCATTACTTTATTCCGGCCATTCGATAACAACCCTGCGACGAGGCCTCCTCGTTTCGGATTAAAATAAACGCGAAGCATAATGCTCGCTGTAACGTGTCCTCCTTTCATCTTGATCTGCTCTCGTCTGGAAAGATTGCTCGGAGATCTCGAATAAAAAAGAAGAAAAACAGCGTGGACGTACGTGTGTTTACAGAGAATTAGTTGGAAGAATTTTTTAATGAAATTTAAATTAGATATTAACACAATACTGTCCGGGGCTGTTTGTGCGAAAGTTTTTGTGTGTAATCGGCATATTTTTAAGTTTCCGACTCTGTTGCAACATTTTACAAACATTATGTAACTTACAATAAGTTAACTTAAAATATCAAACAGGTTTTTTATGAAATTTGAAGTGAAGGACTTTTATATAGTAATTAACTTATAATTAAATTATAATTTATGTTGTGTTGGATTATTAGAATATGGTTGAGGTTGTCCTTATCAAATATTTAAGTTGAACAAAATGAGTGTTCTTGCGACTATCGATTACGAAAATCTATGGATTTTGTGTGGGTAAAAATTTTTTATAGAGATTTTGGTTGCTTGATTCTGGCCAGTAAACGGTCAGGGAATATTGTAATTTTTCGTTTAGGTTATATCGCGAAAGAAGCAAACGCAACGATTCATCTAAGAAAATGCAAATGCACCTTTTCCTTTTCTACTCTAATCTATTGTACGAGAAAGTGCGTCGTCCTTGTGAAAAGTTCAAGGAAGACCAGCGACGCTATTGTCTCCCGGTGAACTCTGAACCTTTCCACGAACGCTGGACACACGTTGTAGGATGGGTACACGTCTCTGGTCAAGGTCGGTTCGCAAACGAGCACACAGTACGTTTAATTTACAAAGGACACCTTTGAATACGCCCAAATAGGATATCTCTTGACCGTGACGCTTATCAACGTGGTATCGATCCTGCATCGTGGCAGAATCACGATGTCGACATTAACATAACAACCTCCGTACGTCAAGGTTCGTATACACGTCCCATAAAAATCGTTGTAGAGAAGAAGAAGGGGGAAAAAAAAGAAACAGAAAGAAGAAGAAGAAAGTGTAAAAAAGTTCATGTAGCATCGTGAGTTTCTCTCGGTTTCCTGGTCGATTTTATCATTTATCAAAGAGAGATCGTGGCTTGAATACTCGCTTATACCATACCCAGCATCCCCTTCGTCCTAGCTTTTGACATAAGTCCACACGCGTTCGACTTAGGGAGGATACTGGCTCCGAGAGGAGCGTGGCCAGTCGATCATAGCTGATTTACTTTATGACTTCTAGCCGTGTGTACCGCAACGGTGTACACAGATCGCGGCAGATATACATTCAGGTGTAAAAGTGGCTTCCCGTGGCCTCGTAGCAGCCAGCTACGGACGTTCGCGGAAGAGGAAACCTGTAAGGTTAGCCGCGAACCATCCTCGACGATGTTCAATGGCCCGTTCGTGTGCAGGTGCACACGTTCACCACGGTGAACATTCCACGGAGGATTTCTACGTTGGAAAATTAAAATCCCGCTTATGACACTTCGTTCGGATGTTTTTAGAGAGAAACGACGAAATATCTTTTTCATAAGAACGCAACTTACACTCTGAAATTTCAACATACCGAGTTGTTATTTCTTGAGTTTGAAATTTAACAGAATTTCATAAAGAAAATAATTTCACTTCAGTCGTAAGTACGACACGTAGCCTTGTTTGCATCGTGCCGTAGGGAAAGGGTTAAAGATTCAACCCATCACGGGTAGATCAAGCGGAACGAGCTAGCCAGGAACCATTCTCCACACTTCGATGCAAACGAGCATCCTATCAAAGCCGTAGGAATTTTTTAATTTACCCCCTCGTTCGTATCTCGCGCCAACAATCTTCAGATTGCTCGCACAATGGCGGTTCGCTATTACTAGTTCTAATTAGGCGATACGTCCCGCGGACTTATCTAGATGTATACGCGCGGACGTACTAGAAGATACAAATCAACGGTATGCCTGGTGCCGATTCGCGCGATTCATCTTCGAGGAATCAGACCCTCTCTCTCTCTTAATCATTTGCTCCCTCTCTCTCTGACTCGCGTGCTCTCTCTCTCTCTCTCTCGCTTGCTCTCTTTCTCTCGCGTGCTCCGCTTACTCTGTTTCTCGCGTGCTCCCTCTCTCGCTTACTGGCTCTCTCGCGTGCTCTCTCTCTCGCTTACTATTTCTCTCGCGGGCTCTCTCTCTCGTTTACTGTCTCTCTCGCGTGCTATCTCTCTCGCTTACTCTTTCTCTCGCGTGCTCTCTCTCTTGCTTGCTCTTTCTCTCGCGTGCTCTCTCTCTCGCTTGCTCTGTCTCGCTTACACTCTCTCCCGCTTACTCTCCCTCTCTCTCTGCCGCTCTCGCTCTCTGCGGCGAGTGCCGCGGGACACGCATAAGCCGGTAATGATAATGAATAGACGCGCATAGCGGTGTTTCAGCGACGAGTGGAAGGTAACGGAGCGGTTCCCGGGGATCAACACGGGCAAATAAACGATAAATATTAATTGAAATCGGCGAGATAAAACAAATGAATCCTTTTGCCACCGGGACGAGCGCCGGTCACGAGCCAGGGCTCGCCTTTGAAAAGAGGGAGGAAAAGAATAAAAGAAAAGAACGAAAGGAAGCAAAGCGAGGGAGGTACGTTGAATCGTGGCTGGAATCACGAAGAAGAGTAAGACAGACAGAGAGAGAGAGAGAGAGAGAGAGAGAGAAAGAGAGGCAAGAGTCTGGATAAAGAGAAAAAGGAAGAAAAAAATATGAAGGAAAGAAGAGAACGCATTCGTGTTGGAAAGAGGTGGAACGAATAAGTCAAGAGAGAAGAGAAAGCGAGAGGAGAGTTGGTTCGGTCAGGCAGAACGATGCCGCGGCGGCTTCGACCGGTGATTTATATAGAATCATATCTCCATCTGAATGTCTTCATTTTTAACGCACGGCCGCGCAATGGTTCCTCTTCATCCCACCTCCTCCTTCTTCTCCTCTTCCTCTTCTCCTCTTCGACAAAGTTCGCGCACCAGCTCCGTTTCGGCTGCCCGTCTTCTCTTCTCGTTTCGGCGCACGACTTGGTGATTCGACGATGATGAAGAGGAAAGGAGGAGAGGATCGATGAAACAGGGAGGGAAAAAAGAATGGAAAAGAGATGCTTGCGTTCCGTGAACCTTCGCGAGCCTTGGCAAATTTCACCGACGCCTGCTCGGTGGTCCTTACGGTTTAATTTCTTCGAACATGCCACTTTTCTCTCTCTTTCTCTTCTTACATATCTCTCTTTCACTCTCTTTTCGTTGTATGTATCTTACGTTGTTTCGTCGTTCGTAAGTTCGACCCCAATGTATTACGACGGTGCATGCAAAGTCGATATGTACGATGTGCACCATGTCGTTGAATTTCATGTACGCAGGACGATCACCTTGAGGAGATCTGTTCGCGTTATGCTCGATGATATGGGCATTCTGCACGGAGCGCCGATCGAGCGAACGCAGAGCGTACGATACGCTCGTACCGAACGATTTCGTGGCACTCGCGCGTGGAGAATCGCGGCCCCGCTATTTTCGGCGCTCGGCTCGGATTTTAAAAGGGGTGAAGTTAGGTCACCTGCGAATGAGGAAGTGCTCGCGCTCAAAAGTGGCATTTTCTTTTATTCCACTTTCTTTTTTTCTTTTTTTTTTGGGGGATGTAAGATCGTTTTTTCTTCGTTGCGAATTGATTCGCTGTAATTTTATTTTCTCTGGCGCATTTCGTGTGTATTATTTCGATCACCTGTAGAGTACATTCATTCGGGGCAATTCTGTTTTACACTTTCTAAATTATTTTTATTTTTTTATTTTTATTTTATGTGTACATTTTGTCACGGAGACGTTTCGATAGGTTGATATTTGAAGCAACGCGAATTTTCCTAGGAAAATTGTTGTACGAAATATTTGTTGTGAAGAAATTTCGAAAGTAACCCAAAAATCGTCAGATCAACCGTAAGAAGGTGAAGTTAATCAGAACGAATGATAATCTTCGTGTATGTGCAGCAGTATGCAAATGTCTTAGGCTTTCTACATTTTTGCAATTAAAGAACATACACAAATTTCAGTTAACCATACATATTTTATTATACTAACATTATTATACAATATAAAATTACTAATATTCTTAAAACTGTTAAAAATGATATAAGAATGTCATAAACCTGATGAAAAGTGTGGCTTCCTTGTGTCTTAATGATAACGTTGTCTCTTCGTGCACAGCTTTCGTATAATTTTAAACAATTTCAATTGGAATTTTTTACCATTCAATTCGCGATGTCCTCAAACAGTTCACCTGCACTCTTTGATTAGCTTCTTCCCCGTACCCTATCCAAATAATCCCAAACATGTTTGATAACATTTGAATCAGGACTTTGAGGTGCCAATTCATAACATTTTAATTAACCCTTTCGCTACTGTTGGCGCCTATAGTTACTTTCAAGGTTTTCTCCTCTGTTACCATTCTTTTATCTAATCCTTAATTTTATCCTTTGCGCACTTCCGTTTTAATTACCGAAAGAAATTTTAATTTTAACACCTTTGAAAACAATTTACCAAATTTTACGACTACGAATTGACCATCTACTATGCACATTAAGCATTAAAATCTGTCAGTTAACATTGGTCTTGCACCTTTTAAAAACCATCTTCTCTACATTCCCATCGACATCTCGTCGTCTCATTTTCCTCTCGAACCAATCGAAGGAGACGCTACGAAGGGTTAGAAAATCTATATCCATCCTGTGAACTCTAGTTCACTTTGCTCGGATTGTGTCTGGAGGGTACAAACCGTAACGGACTCCAGGAACGTCGATACATGACGACTTCTTTCGAACGATGACCAAGCGATTCTCGACAGGCTGCGTGCTGACGATTGCCTTCGATCTTCGTTCCCGACACACCCTCACACCGTTACAACGAGATGATATCCCACCGTGGATCATCGATGATGATGATGCATACGCTCGAAGAAGATTGGTCAGAGTATATATATACGGTGCTCTATCGTAGGACATAGAAATCGTAGAAGAAACGGTGAACTGTTATGCGGTTTACAAGTGAGTTTACTGTATCGCGTGACGGAGCACCGTGTATGAATATCGACAGGATAAAGAGGTAAAGGAGTGGGCTGTACATTTCCCTGATGGCGATCTTTATTCGGAGGCTTCAGTAAAGATGTCTGTTTTGCATGGTTACCGGCACCTTGCACGGTTAACGTAATGGAGAGATCGAGCTTTCTTCCGAGCAATCTGGTGCGATTAGAGTGTCATATCACGGATCAATGTGTGTTCTTGTATCACGGTGGAGTGTATTACGTTACCGTGTGTTGCCTGTTGCGGAGAGAAACGGTAATAACAATCTTAGGCACGGTTCAACTGCGGTGTCTGATGTTAGATGATCTAGAATACACGCTAAACGTTGTAAAACATTCCGCGTAGAGTAGATACGTGTGGTATTTCCTTCTAACTTTTTTATTACTGTCAATGGTATGTACTTATCCTTGATAAGTCTCTAATCGAAGGATAAGTAGGTCGTAAAAAAGCTATGAATTTGTAGAAACACGGCTAGTCAATTAGTTTATGAGCATTGCAAAAGTTTAAGATCCTCACACTTGGACATCACGTAGCAATTATTGTTCAAATTTTACTGTGTTCGAAGATTTATCGTAAGCAACGAAATTATTAAACAGATACTTGCAAAACTAAACCTAGTAATAGTTTACTAAACATAGTAAAAATGATGTTGATGAGCGAACTGTTTTCATTCTATTCGAATAAAGCTTTTATTGTGTTGAAAATTTATTTCTACGCTTAATATTCTTTGTAAACGAAGAGAAATCTGTGTTTCATTGTCTTCTCAAGTGTATACTGAAGCGTAGAAATATTCGTGATGCATCGTCAATCTCATTAGTCCACAATTACGTAAGTTTCTCTTTGGTACGGGATGATAAATTCCCATCTCTCGCTCGCAGGTGCAGTTTCGAGCTGTAAGAAACGTCTCGCCCGCGACGGGAACTTTCATTTCCCGGTTGGCTGTTCGATCTTTTATTGTCGTTCGGCTTTCATCCCCGCGATATCGTCGACGGCAGTAACGCGGCTCGAAAACAGTAATGGCGAGACGCGGGACACCAGAGGCCGTTCACTGGATGCGCTACACCTTTGCTTTACGACGCGGTTGACTGACGTTTAATACCGAATGCTGCCCTTTAACGCCTTTACCGCCCGTGAACGTTTCGTCCCGAGGCTAATTCGCCGTGGATCTCGCCGCGTTGTCCTCCGCACGCGAGCCATTTTGCCCTCTTAGTCGTGCCAGAGGCGGAAGACTCGTCGTCGCGTTTCCTTCGCGTTGTCATACTTTTAAATAATTCCTTTACATTCATTTTAGAAAGGAACTTTAGTAATCTGAAATTTCAAATCTTTGAAACATCGCAAATTCGTAGGTACGAAGTTTGCAGGTGCATCGCCATCTTTACGCTTTAAGAGAAACATCGAGCAACTTGTTTTTCTTAGCTCTTTTTCGATTTTTTCAGGTGAAAACAGCGAACTATATTTCCTTGTATATTTTTAAAACTATAACAGATATAGAAAAATATTGATAATAAAAATTTGACAGGTTTTTATGCTTACTAAGACGATGCTTTTAAATGAATAAAAATTGTGTGGTTAAATAGAAAATCTATCTAATTTCATTGCAAAAAATTTGTAATTTTCTGTTATGAATGTATGGCGTTGTTTCGTAGCAACAGGTAGGATTATATGGTATAGCGAAGATTAAATAGATAATGTATTGGGATTTACTGTTTAGGATAGCTTTATGAATGAAATATATTTATTATTGTATTATTAAATATAGTTTTATTTATACAAATCTCATTCGTAGAATCTTTCAATCCTTCTTACACAAGACACCCTATTTTTCCATTCTTTGTTTTTGTCAATTTTCCGTTAATTAATAAAGTTCTCTTTTTTAAAATCCTCAATTATTTCAATTTGAGTGTTTTTTCAATAGCTGCTCTCAGTTTCGAGGAATTCACAATAGGAGACATCACAATACGAGAGTTTCTAACGAATGGAAATACTTTTCAGCCACCTGGCTGACGAATGTTTCGGGTTTATTTTTTGGGTAGCGATAAATTTGCATTCCTGCGGCGAGAAATGAATTTTCGAATAATTTCACGGAACGATGTGGTTTAAAGAGGATTGATAACTTCATTAAGCGGCGCGCGTGAAAATACACTCTCCTGTAGATTCTCATTTCGAGAAACTTTCTCCGGTTGCATAAGAGAGAGTATTCAACTTAAGTGGACCATCCTTATAAGGGTACTTTTATGGAGTTCACGCTTTATGAAGCTGCTTCTGCGGCTGTACGCCAACACCTTTGCTGATTGTTTCTTTTTACATTGTGTAAACTTATTTTCATGACAATTTTGTACGATCATTTATCGAATAAAGATTCTACCCAATTTTTCAGCTTACATACTTAATATATAAATTAAACGATACAATTAAGCTTCAAACAAACTTCACTAGAGACACTATTCTCTCTAATCCACGCTGATTTACAACTCTATCATTTTCACGTTGATTTATACTCTCTCTTTCTCACTTTTAAACAACGATTCTGATAATTCTACATCCATTATTCCAATAATGACTTCAAATATCAATTTCTAATAAATCACCACCACATCTACATCGAATCTAATTCTACACTTTCCAAGAAATTCATACTATTAGATTATCCCAAAAGTTCTTTTCGTTATCTTCACGCACTGCATTGCTTGGCAATGTTTCGAGTAAACATGCAGCCCAATCTGTTTGAAGTTGATCTTATAGTCATTAGTTATCTTCCACCTTTCCAACAGTATGTTTCTTTCTCGATAAAGTATCTCTTGTACGTTCCTGTGCCATCTTGAAAGATGGAAAAGAAATACATTTGCAACACATGACGTTACGTTGCTGTATAAGAGTCAATAGTGCCTAGAATACTGCAAATTAGATTTACATTGTCTATGGAAATCATACTGTAATCATTCAAACAGGTCATAATTGGTTCAGAGCCGGAGATTTGATATAAAATTAAAAAAAAAGCCACCTTGAACAATATTTTGCTAGTAAACCACATCAATTTTGTAAAAATCGGATCATAAGTCTCCCAAGGAGAAGAAAAATGAAAGATTGAAATTCTGTAGAATTATACCGAAAATGAACGATTCTACAGTTCATGTTTAACAATAAAACGAAAGAAACTTGAAGGACAATATCATCATCGATCGACGGAGAAAGTTACGTCTTACGATCTGTCAGACGCTCGAATCTTTAAGGCGCGACTGAAATTTATCACAGGGTCTGTAAAGTGGCAAAGATATCGAGGGGAATTAGCGTATGGAATAGCTCTCATGGCACGCCGCGAGACCAGAGAAAAAACAATACGCGATCTTAAATGCGTACGTTTCTCTGAGGGAACCGTTCAATGGGGTGAAATACAGCACGCGTTAAGGAGGACATTTATAGCGTCGTGAACGAGAAACCACATCGATGGGATTTGCAAGCATCCCGAAACGTGAAAGGGCGTGACCGTGGCTCAACGTTATTCTGGACGAACGCGAAACACAACTTTTCGTGCGGGTTTTATGTCCCGAAACCCGTCGAAACATGCCACCAAAGGGGAACCGTGGATAACGTTCGCTTGCACCTGACAGGACGAACCTGTGTACCGGCACGTTCGACGGTTTATCGTGCTCGATTAAACCTTATTTATCCCCGGCGATTATCGTGCCGAGAGTCTACTTTGTGGCCAGGTCGTTAGAATTCCAAAAATTGCTACACCGTTACACGTCGCGGTTATTTTCGGATGATTGTACAGGCTGTTTCAGTTTCGTTCCGCCTGACGGTGTCGGCACGTTCTCCGATTGAATGTAAGAAAAAGAAAAATTGGGTAATTATTCTTAATGACTTGTTTACAAATCGATTCCAATGACCTTGGAATGTATCGTTAATTTCTATATTCCAAACATTTTTTCTTTTATTTTGCTATATTTAATAATTTTTGTCGTTTCTGAGATATTTGTAATTTTGCATCTCTAAATTTTCTACGAGTGCATAAAAATGTGCAGTTATAACTTCGTAATGAAACATTTACAACCTTTATGTTTATATAACAATTGTTTTTTTTTTTTTTCTTATTTTTGATCATAGAATACGTTGCACCATAAAAATGAAGTACCCTGTATTTTTTGGATACGCGCGTGAACGAATAGTACATTCCTTTGCACCTGGTATCAATTGCAGAATGGTTTATATCTGTTCGAAACGTATGAAAAATTCCAACAGCTCGAACGTTATATCAAAAGGTTAGGTCCGAGCAATTTGTACCTGGCTAACTCGATTTCATGCTGTTTTGTTTGGTTGATCTTCCTTTTTCAACCGCGACTCGGCTACGTACCGACGCGTATAAACTCGCGCGAAGTACGAGCAAATACGTCACGGGGTCTCTTCAGCCAATGAATACATTGACCTCCGCGAAACGGAAGATCGAGTCCTTGTTCCACGCTCGTCGTTGCACGCGCTTCAATTTCGCCCCTTTGAATAGGCTATTAATTCGGGAATTTCACTTTACGGACGTGAGTACGAACCTTCCGGCTGTGTTACGTGGAGAAATTATTTAAACAAGAAAAAGACATGCACAGAAAAAAAAAAAAGAAATTAAAAAGAAGAAAAGAAACAAGATAGAAAAACAAAAACGTTTCACAGTGATAGAAATTGCTTAAATTTTATATTTCCTCTTGTTTGTAATATTTTCATCGAACGACCAAAGACCAATGGAAATTTTGCATCCAGCAATTCGTTCAACGGACACGAGGAATTCCACGGTGCAAAGTAATCAGAATCGCTTTTAATTATGACGACGTGTATGGCTTCTTGTAACCGTGTTCCCATGATAGCCGTTCGTGAGTTATCGGACGTTTATGGCGGTGTCCGTTATTCGATTTTACGCTAGGGACCAATGGTAATAACAATTACGATGGCAAAGGTGGCCGATGTCGTAGCTGACCCATCCATAATCATGGTTCTAGCCACGATGTTTTCGTCGTTGATACCACGTTCTATGAGTGTACAACGATCAGTGCAAGTGTGCGGTAAATCCGCGTGTCACATTGTACTCTTGATCTATCGAGTAGCACAAACGTTGATTACGATGTTCCTGGTAAATAATTTATAAATTGGGAAAGCGGCGTTAAAATATTATGGTTATAAGTGTCCCTGGCATCTGCCGTTCTAATGGTAATATATTGGCTATGGTCAGTTCCTAAATCCAGGAAATCGTCCCTATGTTACGTTCATTAAATGAACAAGCTTCGTTATAAATGCCTAACTTAAAATAGAAATTTTCCTTCGTTAATTTCCTCGTACAACGTTTCCATCGCTTGGAATTGCGGTAAAATGAACAAATAAGGAATTTCAAGGATGTTATTTACAATGTAACTTAACTTATAATAAATATGTGTTAAGATTTGCGGGATTTGGAATTTCATGAAGCAAGATTATAGAAGCTATTGCTATTAAAATTATATTGCTTTTCAGCAATTTTTGCTGATTTTTCCGATTATGTTGGAATATTATAGGAATGTTCAAATCTTACTGCGAACTAAGTTTATGGGATTTGAAAATTCACTAGCAAACTTTACACAGCAATTTTGTGCTGACTTTTGTTAATGGAATGATACGAAAATCTGTCCAAATTTATAAGTAAATTAACAGTATCTGATTAACTTGTTTCTAAATGAAATAAATCGATCTTTTGAAGAAAAGTTCGGATTTTCATTTACAATTTCACCAGAAAAATTATAGAAAGTACCGCTATTCCTTTCCAGCAACTTTTGCAGAATTTTATTAACAGAATGATACAAAAATATATCCAAATTTGTAATATATCGATTTTACAAATAAAAAATCGGGTTTTCGTTTATTCGTCAATTCAACAAATGCCTGTAAAAATGGGTATACAAAAAAAATTCTTCAAACCTAGCCTTAAATTCATTTACTTGCACACCCTGATTGCAGTGCACTATTTTCATCTCCACAATGATCATAGCATCTGTCATCGGCCCAAAAAGCTCGTACCACGTGTCCCGACAAAGGACCCAATCGGTGGGCCCTAACCTCCAATTCGTCGAAGGAGAACGAACGAAAAATTTACACAGACAGGTGGAACAAGTTGGTGGAACCGCGATTCAGGACTTCGCCACACTGTTTCCCGCACGACAAACGAGCTTGAGCGGTTGGATAACTCATAAAACAGGCTCGTTTATATCATCGAAGCCCTTTTGCCAAGCCGGCTTATTGCTCGTTCGGTTGGCCACGTCTACCTAGGGCCCCGTCTACGCGGCTGAGTAACGACATTTTCGAAATATGTAGGTACTCGTCGTTTTCTTTCCCATTTTTTTTTTTTCTTCTTTTTGGACGAAAGTACGAGGGCTGCCGCGCGTAGGGCTTCTCGGGCACGCAACGAACGGAGCCGCGCGTTTTCTACGTAGAGAAGAGACAACACGGGGGACTGTGCACCTGCAGCCCAACATGGGAATCCCTGGAATTCCTCGATCAACCTCGAGCCACGTTCTTCGGTACGATAGATGCAAAGCGAGGCTTGTCGTCGATAAACGACAACGTCCAGCGCCTGTGAAAGACGCCGGTTGTTTAATTTATACTGGAATACGACGGACGCCGGGAGGGACTACGGGACGATTACGAATCGAAATTTATCGACGCCGCGGTTTTATGATCGTCCTCGCTCGTTAGCGATCCCAGGCCATGGACATGGGAAATTTTGAAGAATGAATCGCGCCATTCCGACCGAACTCTAAGGAACCCTCTTGCCGCGTTCGATTGTCGATTCGTTTCTGTCTCTTTTCTATCGGTTGATACCTGCGGACCTGGGATCAACCAAGTGTTCCGCTCGAAAGTGTGTTAATTACACGGGGTGTTTCAGTTTCTCCGGAGAAACTTCGTCGATATAAATTGGTGATCGGAGGAAGTGTTATTTCTACAGGATTCTCCAACTTTTCTGGACAAACTGTGTCAGTGTAAATCGGTATTCGTAAGAGGGTTACTTGTAAAGGATGTTTCCAACTTTCTCGAGCAAGTTTTGTCGGTGCAAGTTGGCGTTTGGTAGAGCGTTATTTATACAAGATACTCCAATTTTTCTAGACAAATTGTGTCAGTGTAAATTGGTGATGGAGAAAGTGTTATTTGTGCAGACTATTCTAACTTTTCCGGTAAAATTTTGCAAGGGTGAATTCGTGTTCGAAAAAGTGTTACTTATGCAGAATGTGCTGGTTTTTTCGAACAAATTTTATCCGTATATATTGGTCTCAGACAGAATGGTATTTGTACAGGGTTCTCCAATTTTTCTGGACGAATTTTGTCAGTACAAATTAGTGTTCGAAGAAGTGTTGTTTGTATAGGGTGTTTCAATATTTATGGACGAATTATGTTAGTATATATTGTTATTCAAAAAAGTGTGATTTGTACAGAGTGTTCCAGCTTTTCCAAACGAATTATCTGTTGCTGTTTCTTTCGTACCTTTTTAATAAACCTTCAAACGACGACCTATGTTTATAATGTACACTTCTGTCTTATTTATACTGACAGAATATACCAAAGAACTTGAGTCAGAAAAAAAATTAATCCATAGATGTGCAATATTTTATATGATAAAATCGATATTAGTTCGCGAAGTAGAGCAAAATTATATCAATGCTTTCATCAGATAGACACTTTTCCCTTTCTATTTCCACAGAAAGGATAATTTCATTAAAAAAGATTTACTTTATAGCATCGATTTATCTGAACACTACTCCCACAAGTGAAATCGGTATAGTAAGTGAAAGATACGCATTTTAATCTCGAACAGAGGAAAAATTGTTACTCAACGAGTCTGTGAAAGGATCGAAGCAGTTCGTCAAGAATACTTTCCATTTTTCGAATGTTTCGGATAGCTGTTCAAGTACCGAAGTACATGCAACTGCAGTTTCGTGATTTTTTTTTTCATACTTTTTCTCCTTTTTTACGGCACGAGCGGTCATACGTTAAACAGTTCCCATACGTATCGAAATCCCGTTGGGAAACTGTATACATACGCGGAGGTAGAATGCGCACCTGCGACCTACTACGAACCCTCCATGAAATTCCTTCGGTGACAAACGGCTTAGCGTGAGAGCAACGCCGGAGTAATATATAATTGCCCTTCCGGAAACGAGACGATGTTAACGAGACGCGTAGAAATCGTCTAGGCTTGGCGGGAGAGGTTCCCATTCGTTAGGAAGACGAGCCTGACCGCGGAGAAAAATGAACGACACCAATCATCGAATCACTTACCTCTTGCATTACCATCTGTACACTCGTGATCATCTCTCGCTGAGTTTCTCTCATTCCGCGATATTTAATATTAGACGCAAAGTATTTGTACAATTTTCTTCTTTTCATCTACACGTAGAAAGATTGTTTCTTCTCGTGGCGTAAATTATACTGATAGTAAAACGATAGAAATAATTTTTTTCGTTCTATTTTTAAGTGATTAGCCTTCTGTTAGCTATGATTCGCGAAACTATGAATGCCATAAGCGGTGTTTTTGAAGTTAGTCAATGTGGAACCTCGAGAGTTGCACGAAACGAGACTGAGAAAACCTACAATGAAAGAATTCGACGAAAAATCATCGCTTCTCTTACTATCGAGGTTCTATACTATCAATTTTCAAGAGAAAACTTAAAATTTGTTAAATCGATTTATTCAGACCACGGTTAAAGACTGAAGTATTCATTAGGCCGGTAAATATTCACAGGAGAAACAGTTGGTACTGTAAAGCGTTCCTTCAGCAGCACTTTATTTTCAATCGTCGATATCAGAGTTTCGAAGGCCATCAGAAAGGGAAAAAAATAATTGATAAATCAAACCTGCTGTCAATTTAAACTTGCGATATATAAAATGAATCTACTCGTTGGAGGAAACGATCCATTCATTAGACAAAAATCAGCATTCGAAAGGTTTGAAAGATCCACGACCACCCTCGACCAGCAACCAGGTCACTCAACCCGCTCACGCAGGGACCATCAATCCAGATCGGATCTCCATTCTACCCGTCCGGTAGCCGCTCGAAGGCAAAACACGATCTCTCGAAGCATCATCCCCGTTCACCTATTTACTTTCATATTTCTTCTCGAGACCTTCTCGTCAGGATTTAAAAAAGTGGTGTAAAGAAACGATAGGTAACGTTTAGGCTAAGGAAAGATCGAAGGAAGTGTCGACGGTGAAGAGGTCGACCACCGGTGCGGAACATAGCAACCGTGGTCCACGTCCCTGGAAAGCAGTTGAATTCCTCAGATAAGATAAAATACGGGCCTGGATAATCTAACAAGCTCCTTCTCGTATTCCGATGGTTCAATTTCTCGGTGTGTCGCTGGCGCACGGTACACGCTCGGTTCCGGTTACGTTCGCTTTGCATACGCTTCCTCTGTCTCTCTTCCTCTTGAGGAGAGGGCGGGAGAGAGAGCGCCGGAGAAAGAGAGAGAATCAGAGAAAAGGAGAGAGAGAGAGAGAGAGAGGGAACGCGCAGGAAAACAGAGAGCGCAAAGAGAGAGCGCGCGCTGAGAGAGAACACGCACAGAAAGAGAACGCGTAGAGAGAGAGAGAGAGAGAGAGAGAGTGCACGCAGAGAGAGAGAGAGCGCAAAGAGAGAAAAAACGCGCAGAGAGAGAAAGCACAAAGAGAGAGAGAACGCGCAGAGAGAGAGAGAGAGCGCAAAGAGAGAAAAAACGCGCAGAGAGAGAAAGCACAAAGAGAGAGAGAACGCGCAGAGAGAGAGCGCAGAGAGAGGGAGAACGCGCAGAGAGAGAGCGCAGAGAGATACAGCGCGTAGACAAAAAGCGCACAGAGAGAGAACGCGCAGAGAAAGAGAGCGTACAGAGAGAGAGAGAGAGAGAGAGAGAGAAGCGCGTTATCATCGTATCGGGAATGCGTCCCTCGCGGCGTGGAATTCGCGGGCGAGCGAGCGTGTGTGGGAGTGAAACGCACCCCGGGTGAAAAGAAACGACGCCCGGACTTGTCGCGCACCGGGATCGTTTAAGCGAGGTGGCAGCGTGTCCGCCCCTTAACTGATATCCGATATGGCTTCTGCGAACGCTCGATCGCAAGAAGGAGAGAAAGTCAGGTGTTTTAGGCGTTAGTAGGTGCGAAACGTAATGTAGCAAAACTAACCGTTATAGTATTCAGAATTTAGTAATAAGATATACCCGTTATTCGCAAACCATGTTACACAACTATCCTCGAAGTGTAATATTCCAGTTTTAGTAAATGAAGAAATTACTTAAAAGTACAAGTATTACTTTGTCCCTCGATTTGCAAAAATTAGTTCCAAGTTTCATTGACGAAAGTAACCAAGACTTGTTGGTGTCATACCAAGAAAGAAAGAGCGTGAAGTGTGTGTAGCTGATTAGAGAGAGGTTCTTCGAGGAAGTTGAGGAGAAAGAGAATATGAGACAGGTTCGTCGTGACGGTTCGTGGAATCAATTAAGCCTCGTCAACGCCCAGGATCCTCTTAATTAGGAGCACTCGCCGTTTTTGTCGGTACTCCGTTAATTAAGATTCGCAAACAGTGTTTTCCCCCTTAACAGCCTAGACACGAACACTCTCTCACGAGCGACTC